>OU963902.1:20000000-22400000 GCA_902850365.2 Chilo suppressalis
ACTTCGGCGCGCGGCGCAGAACAATGGACCTGTTTCTACATAAATATAGCCTTTGAATCTTCCAAATGGAATGTGAACATCCTGAGCTAAAGGTCACCACAAGGCCCGACCCGAGAGCACAATAGTAATATTAAAATTAAACAGAATGCAAACATATTGAATTTTAACTTCTCTCGCGTGAGCAACAAAACTTTAATGTGTTTTTAAACGAAACTTAACCTGCCGAATTATTATTGTACCTAGTCGACCTCGTAAGTGACCCGAATTACCATACCCTTCTATCAAATAAGTTTGGGAATTCGGAACTGTATCGCTTTAATTGATTGTGCGTCAGACGGTTCGAAAGTGAATCCGTGAGAATCTCATCTAGCATGTTCGTAACTGGATCTAAGAAGTGCAATTATGAACGTAATTGATTCGTTATAGCTAATAAACATTAATAAAAATAAAAAAATAATGATATTTACTGGATAATATTTAGATAAATAGTGCACGTAGTTTAAAATGAATACTGTATCTGGAATGTCATGGTATAAAAATTGCGAGAGCCCCTAAACTAGGCGTTTACTTATCCGCCACATCACCCGGGTCAAACGACCATTCTACCAAGATGGCCTCACTCTAGGGCTGACATATTTTAACAAAAATATAGAGATATTCTTAAGTAAAATTAGGTTAATTACATGGATTTATTTAATTATTACAAACCAACTTACATATCATGAGTTAGTTATGAGTTCTTTTTTATGAAAAAAATGTGGGAGTAAGTATTAATAATATAATGACGCTTAACTATACATGATTGAGTTTGAAAAGTCGCAATCAGCACACTGATTGTTCGTTGTGGTGGTATTAATAATGGAAAGAGAGAGAAGAAAATGAATGTAGTGCCTGGAATATTATTATTTACTGAGTCGGCAGCCCTCACTCTATAGTCAGTGACGCAAGCGCACCTCGAGTATAATCTTTTCATCGAAGCATCTCGCTTTCGGTCGCAGCACTCGCACTGTGGTCACTTTAGTGTATACATAATCAGTAAAAAAATATGTTTTATAACTTGACTGCATTACGATACATTATTAGCGTACTTTTTTGCAATGGCCGTTCATATAGGATGGTTGAACAAAATTTTTTGCCCGATCTCCTCCGTGCCTTGAAGATACCGTTGCATGTGCAGTCTTTAGGACCTGCCAATCTACATTGGGCCCGCGAAGTGGGTTATGGCCCGTTCTCCATGTTCCATTGACAGGGAAAGCCTGTACCTCAGCAATGAGGATATTAATAGGCCGATGATGACGATGTCTACATCAATTAGCAATAATCCATAGTATTTTGTTCGCGTAGCTTTTTTAAGATTTTTTTACTGCTTCCTCTGTGTAGGTAAACAAGGCTGGTAAGCTGAAAGTGTGCACATAATATGACATGCTATTATATATGTATATATAAATGTATATATACATATTTAAAATATATATATTTTATAAGCTTATTACTGCCAGATGTTCAAATCTTCCCTCACTCCCCTAGAGGTGCGAGTTCGAGTCCCATCTACTGCCTGGGCCGCTTGGATTTTTTCTAATAAAAAAAATCTTTAGCTTTCTTTTCTATATTACAAAGAACATGACGTGTATGGTTTAGTTCTTTGATTGACTGTACTTACTTATATACTTACTTAAGAATATACTAACATTAACGCGAATACACTTTAAAAACGTCAAACTAAGTGCAGTGGACATCTCATCTCATACAAACTAATTGCCGAGACGCATACCACGTTCGTTTCGAAATCTTTAACCTCCGTGAAATTCTTGGGGGTAAGCGTCATTTCTTGGTAATTCGTAATTGCTTAGATATTTAATTCATATGCATCAAACAAGTACTGCCGGATATGCTTTTCTTCTACCAGGTTATTTCGTATAAACTATCTATGTGGCTGCTGCCGTCACATATACCTCTATATGTACCTATGATTTTACTAACGGCAATTAACAAACCGGGTCTAGTAAAATAATTCAAAGTGCTCTTAGATTCCGTTTTTAAGATAAATGCGTTCATCAAGTGTGAGTCGGACGAGCGCACCGATGGTTTCATTCCAACGAGTACGAGTTGGTACACATTTTTGATTTCTGTACCCACCAGAAACGACCAGAAAATTGGTGGTGTTTTAGTATAGACATTTCAATTGTGTAACTAATTTTTATCATTGGGCAAATTGCAAACTTTCGAAGCCTGCTTAGGCCGTTAGTAAATTAGTAAAAAAATATGAAAAGTATTCTTAACTTATATGCAGACATATCGATAACTACAATTTAAAATCCTATATGATCGACTTACTAAACTGAAATGAAATCTTATCCAGTGCTAAAAACCGTTTCCACACACTTTCTATGTTGGTCGAGTCGTATAATATTGAATAGAACAATGCAAGAGTTCTTTTGTAACCTGTAAATGACTTGCGTACACAAAAAGATAATAATAAAAAAAAAAATTCGATAAACGAATTATCGCTGTCGCCCACAATGTTTGCAACATAAGTTATATAATTGTGTTTTGTTTATACGAAATCTGATTTTGGAACCATCATAAAACAACTTTGTTCACTCGAGCTGCGTGCCTTAGAACGCCCATACAATACGTACAGGTTACGCATAGCTACAAATATATATGTGGTAACCCAGGGCGAACGCGTTAAACGTGCGCTGATTGACATTTTCAACACCAATAATATTGTTTACATTTGCTTGTAAAATGTTAACAATATTATTGGTGTTGAAATAAGTTTTACCATTTTTTGTAGGTAGTATTTCCATTTTTTTTGTAGTATTTCCATATGGAGGAGCTCGATAGCGCAGGTGGTTAGCGCGTTCGGCTGCGATGGTTGAAGTTGAGCAACTTTCGCAGTGGTCGGTGTTGGCATCACGAAAAGAAATAATTTTTTGTCCTTGTTACTGTATCCTCTCTCTCTTTCATGTGTAATGGCGGTTTGTGTAAACTTTACTTTAACGTGTCTCCAAGAATAAATTTAATTTATATTCCATAAAACTGGTTTTATCTTGCTGCCCACGACGCACCTGAAAACCCTGACAGTCGGTCATTGGATGGGTGACCAAAAACTTCTATCTCGAGTTCCTCCGTGCTTCGGAAGGCACGTTTAGCCGTTGGTCCCGGCTGCATCTGCAGTTGTTAGCAACCACCAATCCACAGTGGGCCGGGCGCGTGGCGGGTCATGGCCCAATCTCCCTATTCCATCCATAGGGAAGGCCTGTCCCCAGCAGTGGGGACATTAATAGGCTGATGATGATGATTTCCCTATGTACATTTTAGTTACTTGAAGCTTTAAGTCATCGCGCATAAGAGCTCACCGTCTCGCCATGTCTGATTAGTAATCTAACATGCGCACAACTAGCTGATCATGCGTAGATGGCAAGTCGACCACACACGAATTTTGGGTGAACGACTTGTTAACAAATAGCATAAACCGCTGCTCGTATGCTGTTATTACGTTGACCGTGCACCCTATCGCAAAACCGTGACCCCCTGCTGATACAGAGTATAAATGTTGCTACTGCTATTATAGGCTGATGTGTTTCTTGCGCCCTTTCTTCTTATAGACTGGAAGATGTCCTGAGTGTTAGAAAAAAATATTGGACTATTCAATAAAGATTTCTATAGTTAATTAGAATAATTCATATCTTCGTTGATTTCGCTTGAACGTTGGAGTATAGGCAGTAAATAAATATTAAATTAACCACAAACTTTACAACAGTGAGGGAGGCTGGTATAACAATTTTTACCTACATTTTACAAATAAATATTCTGATTCTGAAACCAATGAAATGAAAAGATTCTCATATTTAATGCGAGAATCCCTTAGGGTTTAGAACTCATTTCAGGTACTTAAAATTTTATAGATACATGAAAAAAATAAACGTAACCGTCCTCATTACTTGCATCCTGCATATTCAAGTTATTTTTTATTTTAAGTGCCAGGATGTTCCGTTAAAATATAAGTTATAATCAAGATTTAGATGTCTGGAAACACAGTAATGTTTACTGTCTTAAATTTACTCTATCAAATCAAAAAACTTTACAAAACAAGTCAGTAAAGTTACAAAAACCTATTGATGAAAAAATCATTCTGTGAGGAAGTCTCGTATGACTGGAATTACATAAATAGTTTTATGTGGAAGTTGTCGTAAAACATCGTGTGAATACCTGCGCCTATTTTAATTATTTCTCATTAGATATTTGAATGGAAGTCACCTCTGTATGAGATTAGACCTGTTTCCTAAAAGATATCATTGTCGTTTGGTCACACGTACTTTTGAGTCGAAGGTTGTCACGATAGGATTGACAAGCCAAGAAAACTTAAGTATCATAAATTCAACTCGTCCCAATTTGGAATGTTCACAAGATATAAAAATCAAGCCATTAAATACAAAAAATACTAACTTGCGTGTCGCAAAACACTCGGTTAGAAAGAAGTTAAAAATAAACATAAGTATAAGTACTCAACTACACACAATACGCTACGAAACAACTGACGGTTGTGAGAGAAATTCTTACACTTTTTTTCGCCTAGCCGCTACGTCAGTGTAGTGCAAAAAGGAACTTTACTCCAATAATAAACATAATATATTGAATCTTATTTCGAGATTGTATTTGTAATGTGTAAGTTCATACATTATTACTTTATGATTCTTTTTTCTTTCATGACGGGAGTCCTTAATAAAGTAGCTTGTGATTGACTCAGATATGTTAGAACTTGCAAACACACAGATAAGAAGGATTGCAGGATTCTTATAAAAAATCATTTCGACGAAAATACGCTGTCATATAAATTTCAATCATGAAACTTGTTTATTCTCAATTTGTCGATGCTTAAGTATGTCAAATTATTAGATAAACATCTTTACATATATCGTCTAAGCTTGATAATCAGATCCAGATTTAAAATAACAAATACTGGTGTCAATTCTGACATGATTCTCTAAACCTAAACCTAAACTTAAATTAGACAACAGTGTATCCTTGTCATTCTTAACACAGAATGAAAAGGAGAGACTGATGTTAAACTTAGTTTTAAGTTCAGAGGATCATGCCAGAATTGACACCATTATACATTTAAATAAGGAGTAAAATTAAATTTTAGTTTAAAGTATCTATATGTCATAAATAAAACTTGTGACAGCCCTCCCATCTGTACTCCATCTAACATTGCTGTTAATATGGTCATAATACAATACATAGTTAGCTACGTGCTTCAACGTAAATTTGGACAGTTGGACAAGTAAGCAAAGCAAAGAGTGTTTCATTAGCAGATTCGAAACAAATTTGGAACAAAAAAAAATTAAATCCTGTAACCCTACTTTGTAAAGTTATACCACTCACGAAATTACTACAATATACTCACAAAAAAATTAATGATTACGGGGAGTTATACTTAATGTTTTATTGCTTTCTTGAGTTACCATTTACTGAACATTTTACAAAAATCAATTTGTATATACATATGTACTTACTTTTTGGTGATATTTCAAAAAAAGCTCAGAAGCCGTACATAACTTTCCATTTTTTATTCGTATTCTTAAAGGAAACTTTAAAAATAAAAAGCAACAAGCTACCTAATATGAAATTAGCAAACACGTTTATTTTCTAAACTAACACTTCGGAATAAAAATAAAACTCTTCAATTACAGACAGTATACTTATAATGTATGGTTCTTTATAAAATAAAATGAGAATGCTGGAACTTTCACTCCATCAATAAATCTGTAAAAAAAAGTACATTTTTTATGAGTCACAGCAACATCAGAAAATTCTACTATTTCTTCGAAGTGACGGCCTTCAGTACTAAGAATTTCATATTAAATATTGTTATTAAACTGTAGGTTTTTAAATAAGTAAATTAGTATTGAGGTTCTATCATGAAAGAAAGTTACTATTTTGATTTATAAATGTCTCATACGAAAGACATCAACGCGTTTCTAGTGCTTCACTTCTCTCTGGCGTAGTGCTTCGACTTACATGGGTAAAACTAAAAGTATTTAGATGAATTTGAGTTGAATTTTTTTTAAGGTCACGACTATTGACCCAGTGGGGTAAACAACAATAAGATTTCGACTTTCTAAGTCATTTAATTTGTACCTTAAGTATGACAATTGACATTTATTTTTCTTAACATATATAATTATGGTCTATATTCGTCGTAATTTAAGTTTTTTATTTTATTTATTAGTTATTTACCAAACTCGAACACTTCTATTACAAAATCTCAATACGTTAGCGGTATCAAGATTAATTAATACACCTGTAAAGTGGTTTAGGTGATGAAAGATGACTAATATCTCGCGGTGTTTATGCAAGTTCGTTTAGGCCTCATTATGCTGTTAAATGTTAGTAAGCAGACGTTAGAAGCGCGGGCGGCTGCGAGTAGTTGAACCATAATAAGATGTAACCGTAATACCGGGTCAGATACTGATTATGAGATCGATAGAACTTTTTGAAGCAAATTAAATTGTCCGTTTTTGTTGGATTACATGCAATTATATCATAATTTTGATTTGTATATGATGAAACAGATTTTGTTTTGTTTGCAATGTTTAAAATGGCAAAGAGATTTTTAAATTAACTTAGGTTTATTTTAGTTTAGGTGGAAAAAAGCCAAAAAGTAAATAAAAAAAATCAAAGAAAACTTCCTTACATTTTAAGATAATTTCCCAAAAACATTACTAGACCTAAGTGGTAGGCTGGATAGCGATTAGTGCCTCCGACGGAATAGCGAAATGCTCGTTCGTATTCAGTCTGACTCTTAAACCGAGTGGATTCTTTGAAAGCCTTACTAAGATTTTGTTTATTTTTCAAAAAATTTAAACTATGTTTCCATGAAAAAATACAATTAACTTTTTGCTTGTGTGGTTAAACAAAGTCACTAATAAGTTCTACTATAAGTGCCATATTCATAACGAAAATAAGTCCACTACCTACGGCTTTTAATGTAATATGGCTGCTGAATAATCAATATAAGCAGATAAATGCTTAAATATAATGATACCCCCATGCGTATCTCGAGTGATTCAGACATAGTTTTGCACAGCATACATTCCCCGCACACATTTTGCAATATAATTGCGGAGATTGCATCCTCAAATATGCTAAAACTAGTTTCATAGGCTAACCAGTTACTGGTTCATCTGAGACGGGCCACAGAAACTAGACACCGCTTCCTGTCCGAAAAGGCTCACTCCTTAATAGGTATTGTGCAGGAAATAAAAAGCATTGCTGCATTTTGTTTATGTAAAGTTGTTACATATACATCCATACTAATATTATAAATGCGAAAGTGTGTCTGCCTGTCAGTTCATCTCTCCACGTGAAAACCGCTGAACTGATTTGAATAAAATTTGGTATAGAGATAGTTTGAGTCCTGAAAAAGGAAATAGGATAATTTGTATCCTAGAATCATCCTTTAACTAAGGGGATAAAATTGTGGATAAGAGTTATTGGTTGGGTATTTCAAAAACGATATTTTCCCGTGGACCATTTCTTTTATAAGTAATCTTATTTTAAAAAATATTTCATAAATGTTATTAGAGCGTTTTAACAACTTGATTTTAGATGTCGATTCTAGAGTCATTCGCAAGCGAATGCATAAACCGCTATGCTGCGAAAACCTTAACGGATATGTCAAAGTTTTTCTCATTTTTAGTCAGCAAAATAACATTTGTACGAATCGATACAAATTAAATAAACGATATAGTACTTAAATAATTTCTGGTCGTAAACATAGGCTATTAGCACCTTCATTGTCCCGTACGGTAGCTAGTGCGCAGTCACCGTTGAGTCGCATGTTTGAGGCTCTTAACGCACTCTTCACTACGGGACATTGGCGAAATTTCTGTGTAAAACGGAAACAGCCACAGAATAAAAAAGGCACTCCTGTATCCCTAGCACAAATCATTATCGAATTCAAATAGCTTGCGAGTGCTAAATGTCAATGTCAAATTTTGTCTGGAAACAGCAGCGCCATGAAGTAGGTACGTAACGAAAACTAAAAATCAGAACACATTTGACAATGACATTTTGGACTCACGAACGTTAAGAATCCGATATTGGTTCGTGCTAAGGGTACTGGCAGTATTCCCAGAATTTGTCATTTTTTAACGATAACCCTGAATGTATTGTAAACAAAATAGAATTCTCTTTGTAAAATTTGTACGGAAATCGCTTGGTACCTATCACATACACATAATTATGTAATTGGGTTTAAACCATATACTTATGTTAAATAAATAAAATTAATTGCAGGCAAACTACGAAATGATAAACTTTTACAAGTATTAAGTAAATATTTGAAGGAAGGCAAAGCCATTGTAGCTTTAATTATAATAAATATGATAATTGCTATTAAACAACGTCTATCAAAGTCTTGGTAGCATAGCCTTTGGTGCATTTGACTTGATTGAAAAACGCTAATGGAAAAGGACTAAACGCACAAAGAACTGATAGAATTAAAATGCGCCGCTCCTGTAAATCTAGAAGGCCATGCTTTTTTACTATGCGCGCAAAAACGCGGCAGATTCGAATTAAGAATGGAGACTCTGCTTTTTGTATGAGGATTGTCGAGGCTGCACTAACTAGGTACTGCTTAAATATTTTAATTACAATTATTAGTGTTCTCAACTTTACTATTAATTACTAATTATTTAAACTTGTATCCCCGAAATCGGGTTTTACTACTAATTGTAATAAAATTAATGTATAAAACTAGTTTTTACGGGTTAATGCACGAAACTTTATTTATTTATTGACGTTTCGCAGCCTTTTCAGGTCTGCATCGTCAGAATAATGATTTTTTATTTAAAATTATCGAGCTACCTTCGAAAGACTTATATTGAGCGCACGGTTATTTCATTGGAAGATTTTTAAAATTTTATTGTCTATGTATGAATTTATTATTTAATTTACTTTATAGTATTTTATTTAAAATTCTTGTTTGTAATTTTGAGTTTATTTATTTATTTGACCCTAACTACCGTAAACTACCACCGGTTGCAGCTAACTGCATTAGCGTTCACCCTAAGGTGAAGAACGAATACCATCCTCAAAGCGTGTCAAATGGAAATTCCAAGGACCACCTACCAGCTAGGAAGTTCATACCAGCTGCTCTACCAACCTATACTGTTCATCGGCTGCTGCTGTCCTCCCTGCTGCTTCTGCACCTACCACCGGCACCATTCAGGACGGTATCGGTGCTAAACAACTCTTTATGCTACTACTGATGACGAGTTAAGATAAAGAAACACTACCATCGACCCTGAGATTTCTTTTTTTTTACGTTTATGTACAGTTTAAAGTTATTCTTTATTTACATAAATCGTACTCACAACGTAGTACAAGTTAATTTATTTTTTGCAAGACCCCAATATTGCGACAATGCGTTATGATCACAGGGTCAGTTATTCCGTGAGTATGGTACTTGCAACAGTGCCGGAATATCGGGGACTCGCAAAAAACTAGGTACGTGGTGGTCCTGGAGGGTTGCTGCCGCCTTCTGCGAATCGGTGATGACGCAGAAGGAGGCAGCGGAGAGGGAGCGGGAGTAGGACACTCCAGCCGCCCCTCTCCGGCGTAGACGGGTGGGCCGAAGAAGGCAGGTAGCGGTGACTGCCGGTCTCCGACGGCCCTAAGGTGGTCTGGGCGCGGCCTGACCAGCCGTGCGTCCTAAGTGCCGCTCCGGCATAGGCCACCACGTCTGGGGACTGCCTAGTACCCTAGCGCAGTCCCCCTGAGGCGCGTCGCCCGGTCCACTTGTTGGGCCATATGGGCGTAGGAGGGTTCCGGGGGGTTTTAGTGGAGTAGGATCAGTGTGGCCTTCCGCACTGGTCCTGCTTGAGTAGGGTCGGCACTGTTTCCCGTGCCGGCGAGTCCCACACACGCCGTGCGCCTAGTCAGCGTCACGGTATGGTGCGTAAATGCATTTCCCCTCGTCACAAAAAAAAAAAGGTACGTGGTGATAGCAATTTCAAAAAATATATTTTCCAATAGAGCAACAAGATAATAAAAAGCATCCTTTAAAAGAAAATATAATCGATAACTTCAAACTTATATAACACTAACTAGCTATTTATAGGCATACCTACATCAACAGATAAATTCGTGACCATGTGCGTTCGAAAAAATTTTTCAGATTACGAAATGGAATCGATGTTTAAACAATTAAAGTTACTCAAGAGCAATTAATACTTTATTGCCAGCATCAAAACATAGCTGGGTATCGATTAAATTGGAACTGTATTCCGGGGTGGGAATTGAGCGGCAATTTATTGTGTCGATTATTCAGTGTCGCGATTTCACAACAGTTCATGCGGTCGCGATGACTGTATGACGCTACGAGTTACACGTTACCTGTCTTGTGAAAGAAGCTCTGTTCTACAAAATGAATTATTTCTTATTCGAATAATTGCTGATGGCATGGATAGTCATATCCTCGGCCGATTCACCAATTGCCCTTTAAAATATTTTTTGTTTCGCAAAGTATGTCAATAACAGTTTGAAAAGATGGTCTATCTAAATTGTACGAATGCAGTTGGAATGACATTAAATAAATCATGATAAAGATCTATCTTTTAAGTTCCCAGATACGAAGATTTTTATTGTTTTGTTTCGTGTATTACATGCTAGATGATGTTCTTAAAGAAACGGTTTTTCATTAATTTTAACATGAGGAATATACCTAATGTAATTATATATATTATAATTATTAGGTCTATACAGTTATACTATATATATATAATATAATTAACAAGTTCCTCATGCCTGATATAATGTAATTACAGATTTAGTTTGCTAAAAATACGCATAGTAAATTCACCAACTAGATTCTCCAGTACCTATAATAATAAAAGACGATCCACGGATAGGTCTGTTTCAGAATCTTTTATGAATTAGACAGACAACGTGATTATACTAATTTGTGCTGCGCTTTCAACACAGTCGAAATATCGGGGACTCACCAAAATCAGGGTACATGGTAACAATCCTGTTAATTACAAAAAATACTGATATGTTAATTATCATGAAAGTTTAAAAAAATAAAGGAATCCAAACTTGAGGTCTCCATTTTTCAGGATTTATGAAGGGTATTAGACCTAACTTGTGCCGTACACGTTTGAGGTGTGTCCATAGATCTAGGATATAGGTGTGGCTGTTAAACTAAGATTTCTATTTTTCTTTTGATGTCCTAGCGATACCACACGGGATATAATGGTACAAGTTTACAGAGTCATGCATTTATAAACATTGAACAAGTTAGAACCATTATAAAATTGAAAAACTAAAATATTTGGGAACTATAAACGATTTAATACACCGTAGAGTACCTAATACTAAATATTGATATGTAAGCAATACATATTTACAAACACACTAAATTTCGTGTTAATGTAGATATTACCATATGGGTCGTAAGTTTATAACGTTCGTGTGCGAGAGCTATTCGTGTTACTTTGAAGAGTGTTTAACACAAATTTTATACTCGCTACATTGTGTAATGTAAATGTTTACTGTTCAACATTTATTATTTTACGCCTACCTACGCTTCTTATTCTTACAAAATACAATATTGACCGCATCGAAAGACATGCATGCTTTTATTGAGAAATAATTGATAACATTTTGTAATTGTAATGATTTTATATTAATGGGAATCTTATGTTCATCTAAAATTTTTTAAATAAATTATGTATTAAAAAGTTAAAGTTATTTAAAAAAAAACATGTAAAATCAATGTCACAGTTTTCATTTTTAAGTTAGCGATATATTATGTTGTTTATGTTCTTTCAAAGGGAGTAGTCACATCATTGAGTGTATTATGATTACGGCCCACTTGCACGCACGTAAATGTTAAATGAAATTAAAACAAGATGATGTTTAACCTCATTCCATCTCTACATACTGTAGGCAAGTTCACAATAATGAAATGAAGTTTTAAAGTGGACTTTGTCTTTATTTCATTTAAGAATAGGTGCAAGTTGCCCTTATTTGTATTGTTGACCTGGTTTTGGCTGAAAATCAACACAGTGCAACAGGTTGATAATTTAAAATAATTTACTACATATTTTTGAAAAAATAGCTTTAATCCAAATCATGTCGAATGTCCATATTGTACCCGCTCTAGTTAAAATTGGGAAGACTCCACTCTAAGTTACTTTACGTTTACCTGGGACAGACAGTTTAGTCAGGTAAGAACAACTTTAAGAATCTAATACGCAAAACCTTCGCTTGCAAAATATGTCTAAAATTCTCTTTCATCAAAAAAATTTGATGTACTTGTGTTGGTCATTGGGCATAAGGTTTCTACATATTTTGCATTTTATTATTAAATGTCGAATCCCCTATACCTACGGTAACAAAGAGTTAAAGTTAACAATTGTTAAATAATTTACGTGTCATCATAACAAAAGAATACCGCACGTCACGATGAATAGCCGTGCGTGTGCCGCGACAATACCGATGTCCCGTCGAAAGTTGCCCTCTCGCAAATCAAAATTTGCTATTAATAACATGTCATTACATAAATGGTTGAGTAACGCTTATAAGTTGTGAGTTGTATACAGTACCTACCTATGATGAGAATCATGATATGATTTCAGTTAAGATTCAAATTAAAGTCAGAGGTCAACTGAACCGGCTTTACCTCTGCGCTTATATAAGTTCTAATGAGGTAACTTACTTCATCTGTTTGTCGGTGGACATGTAATTTAATGATATGCTACTTGCAGACTACTCTTTAGCGTAGGTAAATGTAATAATATAATTGATCTGTCAGCTTATTCCTATGCTATGTGATCACAAACACTGGGGAATCTTGGCATAATAAAAAGTATATTTTGTTTATATACCGACTAAACGTCTACTACCTAGGTAACGCATATTTCTATATGGAAGGCCATTGCGTAAATTACTTTATATTATTTCAACTATTCAATCGCGCTTTATCTGATTTGATTCCAGAAAGATTAAACAATTATAATTTAGCTTAGAGAAAGCAGACACGATGAAAGGCATTCGAGATAAATTATGTTAAAAACTCGATACCTACCACAGCTGTGTTGTTACTCTTGGTGCCTAATTGCGACTAGGGAGGTGATAGAGGGAAGGTAAGGTAGCAGGGATATAAACAATAAAGTGAAACACTAGGAGTCCATTAACACACTGGACGTTCATTTCATGATCCTTGGGCGTATCCATGCAAGGAAGCTTTGAAAATCTCGGTATTCAGAAGGGTGACTGTACACGTCAAGCTACTTCATTCCACAGGTTTATCAAGTCGCTGAATCAACGAGTCATTGCTCTGTCATAAGAGTATTAATAAATATGTACGAAGTTACGAACAATAGGTGGTCTCAGACCTAATAAAGTCTCTTCAGTGTGAATTTGAATATACTGATGTTGATTAAGATAGTAAAGAATGTCAGACGTATGATAATTAAAGGTATTTGGAGAGTGTTTAGAATGTTAACGAGGTGGCTGGCATCGCAAGCATTCCGCTGTAAACGTGATAGGTGACGAGCCTTTCATGGTGTATCAAGATTTGCGACTTGCTTTCACGACACCGCTTGGGACAGTTGTAGCAATCACCCCGTGAACTCACATATAGTAAGAAACAGTCTTCAAACCAAAGTGTTGTTAATTTATTCATCAATTGATTTTATTTAGTAACTCTACGTGAATTTCTGTTTAAGCTTACTGTGCTCTGTTAAAAAGGACACATTTTAATGTTATTATATTCTTTATTGCACACAAAAATTGTAAGATACAAAACATAAATGTTTTTCTGAGTTAAGTAACAATAGGATGGGTAAACAAAAAAATATTTTCTCGGGCTGAACCGGGCTTCGGAAGGCACGCTATGATTGGTCGCTCTAGTGGTTATCACCCACCAATCCGCACTAGGCCCTTGGGTTGGGTCATGGCCTAATCTCAGTATGCATCCATATGGAAGGTCTGTACCCCGACAGTGGGGACAATAATATTATCATTATGTAATGTATGGATTACAAATAAATTTTTTTAGCATACATTTGTCAACTAATGAAAAATATTGTCAAAGAACAAAGAGATGGCAGCTGGTAATGAATAATTAATATCACTGATAAGTTTGCGGTGTACAATACTATCATTTATTCATAAAATTATATAATCCCACGCAACATCAGCTTATTAATTATCTATTGTGCTTGGCTTTTATCTTTTAATAAGGAAGCAGCTTTAAGGTCACGAATGTAAGATTTATTATTAATCTTTAAGAGAAAATTTTGTTATGACTTATGAAATAAAAATGAGTAAGTAGTCAGGAAGCATGTTGTTTTGTGTTTATTTGTTTGGGAATATTCATCATCATCAACCTATTAACGTCTCCATTACTGAGGCACAGATTTTATATATTTTTTTTGGTCACCCACGCAATAACCGACCACTGCACTTCTAAAAATAAAATACTACTTTTTGGGCTTCGATGCCCAAAGGGTAAAAATTATACTAAAAACAAAGTCTCCGTTGTTCGTTAATCTGTCTGTCTGGCAGAAATGTTCCTATGTCATGAGCCATAAAGACAGTTGTTATGTTTACAGAATGTGTTTTTCAAAAACTGTTTAAAAAAACCATGGATGTTCCCCATAACAAAAAAGAAAAGTTTTTAAGGTGTAACAGAGTGACATATTCTTAAATCTTTTAAAAATGAAACAGAACATTTCGTGTGCGAGTCGGAACTGACCTTTTTTTCCATAATTCTTAATACTTGAAATTGCTTAAATGTTAACAAAATGTCTGGCAGAACTGTTTGGATTATACAAACCACAATTTTCTACCTCGGAACCTAAAACAGTATTTTATTTTTAACTAGTCAAAAAATATAGTTATTTGATAATCCAGATAGTAGTCGTATGTAACAACCAATAACTGAATGACGTAATCAAATGTACCGCCACTATGACTAATGGATGGAGATGACTATAACTATGTGGAGATGTTCATCTTGTAAGTCTAATAAATCACGAAATCACCACAGTACATTATTTACCAGTAGAATATTATACCAGTGGGGATTTTCTCCTCTGATCTTTAATCTCGACATGCTTTCTTTTAATGCCTTATTTAATACAAAAATGTAATTAACCTAAGACATGATTATAACACGCAAAGTGAAAATGTAAACTGAATCTAAAGAAAATATAACTAGAAAAAATTCCACGCGGACCAGGCAGCAGACGGGACTCGAACCCGCACCCTTCGCAATCCGGGCGAATGCACTGACCAATTATGCTACCGCGGCCCTCACGGACCGCGTCGAAATTCTTTCTAGCTATTCTTAAGCTGCAAGGCATAGCAAAGCAAGCAAGCATGTGAGGGCCGCGGTAGCATAATTGGTCAGTGCATTCGCCCGGATTGCGAAGGGTGCGGGTTCGAGTCCCGTCTGCTGCCTGGTCCGCGTGGATTTTTTTCTAGTTATATTTTCTTTAGATTTAAACATCAAGCAGTTACATGCTTTAGAAATAATAAAAATTATAACTATAATTGCTATTTCTTCTTTCAAATGTTTAATACTTGTAAAAGTATTCATTTGACATTGTGGGTTTACCTATAATGCGAAGAGATGGCGCTGCCTTGCAGCTTAAGAATAGCTAGAAAGAATTTCGACGCGGTCCGTGAGGGCCGCGGTAGCATAATTGGTCAGTGCATTCGCCCGGATTGCGAAGGGTGCGGGTTCGAGTCCCGTCTGCTGCCTGGTCCGCGTGGAATTTTTTCTAGTTATATTTTCTTTAGATTTAAACATCAAGCAGTTACATGCTTTAGAAATAATAAAAATTATAACTATAATTGCTATTTCTTCTTTCAAATGTTTAATACTTGTAAAAGTATTCATTTGACATTGTGGGTTTACCTATAATGCGAAGAGATGGCGCTGCCTTGCAGCTTAAGAATAGCTAGAAAGAATTTCGACGCGGTCCGTGAGGGCCGCGGTAGCATAATTGGTCAGTGCATTCGCCCGGATTGCGAAGGGTGCGGGTTCGAGTCCCGTCTGCTGCCTGGTCCGCGTGGAATTTTTTCTAGTTATATTTTCTTTAGATTTAAACATCAAGCAGTTACATGCTTTAGAAATAATAAAAATTATAACTGTAAACTGAAATTAAGCAAAACATAAGTTATTAGGAATTTAGGTAAGAACTTATAACTGAACTATGTAATATACCTATGTGGTTGATGGACCACCAAAGTTCTTAAATTTAACTTTAAAGATAATCATATGAAAACTGAAAAATCATTCTATCTTTAATAAGATCAATAGGATTAAGGACTTAATTTGATTTAAGAATGTTGGTTTTGATTGAATGGGTTGGTTTTGAATTGGGTTTGATTTAACAATACTACAACAATAATTACCATTTTACTTACAGGATGTATGTATAGTGCGTAGGTCGGGCGCGCAGGTACACGAAAATTTAAAACAATAAATGTTTAATTACATCGAACATGAATAGCAAGGTTAACTTCTGGTGTAGATTGGACTGTGCGTGCAGCGTGAGCGGTTGGGCGGCAAGCTTTCAGTCCCCCTCCATATTGGCGGGCGGGCGGCAAACGGCGCGCGCGCACCACGCAGTCCCAGCGCGACGCACACCGCGACACCATGCTTCCTCTGTGGACGATACTCGTGCTGCTCCCAGTACTCGGTAAGTCGAGTGACTGCTCCGAAATATCAAGTGATAAAACAGTGATCTAATCGTTTAAGGTGAAGAAAATCAATCCTTCTTATTTAGAAGAAAACAAAACCTTGTGTATTTCAACCAGCAGGATGTGTTCCTGAATGTGTGATAAAAAGTACTGTGAAGAATTAAAAAAAATATCTTTGTAAAATGTGTGGTGCGGTCGTTTCGATACGCGCGTGCGATTCGGCGCGCACGCACGGATGTGCATTCGCTTCTATGTCCGTGGGAAATTGATGACTAAGAAGGAAACGATATTTGTTTCTTTCTTTACGTAACAATAGGGATATAGCATTTTTCCGCTCATTTTGTCAACGTATTATAATAATTTGTTGTTTACAAATTGGTAACTTTTCTTTCCTCTTGACAAGTGGGTCAGGAATCAATTTCTTCGATAGTCAAGATAGACGGATACAATTTCTTGGCTGAAATATTGGCGAATGTTAATAAGCATTAACAGATTTTCGCATTATTATTTTATTCCCTTATGACAACGGAGCCTGTTAACTGTCTGTAAAGGATTCGAAGCGCCTAAAAAAGGGAAAAAATCCAATAAATTACGCTTTAATATTTGTTCAACCTTGTGTTGTCTTGCAACCACAGAGCCTGTAAAGAATCCGAAACGTCAAAAAAAAAACAATAAATGACTCTTTTAATACTTGTTCCAAATAAAGTGTAAATAGTTTTTGGGTATATTGTAGTCATCATAGTATTGACACTATAACAGTGATGCAACATATTTTCACACATCATTCTACGCCGATACTACACCGGTATATATTGCTGACACAATCGTAGCCGTGTAACGTCCGAGATGCATCCCAGTGCAGTCAGTGGGGCGACCGCTTGCGCAACTTGTGCACTCACTTTCCATTCGGTTGGTGCGCGTTAGGGCTGCCGATTATGCTACACATATTAGTTTACCTATTAATTTTGTGTTTGACGTGAAAAGCGTATACCAATTCATTAATTAATTATTAATAAAAGGATATTAGTAAATATTCCAATGAAAGTTAGTCTTAAAAATTAAATCATTGTGATCCTTAGGAATCCAATATATGCATAAATGCTCTTTAGCGCATTGGTTAGTGCGATCCATTTGCGTTATGGAATTTCTGCAATGTCCCGGCTGCATTATATGCAGTCGTTCCATACCAAGTTGCAGTGGGCCCATCGTAGTTGGTAATTATTTTTAAATGTCAAAAAAAACAATTTGGTTTAAAACATTTTCAGTACCCATGAAACTAAAATTCATAAAGAATAAATCCAATAAGCCAAAGCATTGAAAGGAAAAAGGTAAATATTAAAAAAAATACTGTTTTTAAATTGACAAAACGCATCAGCCCTGCTGCGAATGCGCACCGCACGGCGAACGCGGTTGATCTCGCTCATGGAAGATTATCGATTCCTACTATTTGCATAAGTGGCTTTCCCACGGTCCGCTCTCCGCAGCCCCGCGCGTGACGGAGAGCGGTGCGCTCCTCAAGGTCTCTAAATATTAATGGGGCGAAGCGTGCCCTCGGATTGTGAGCGAAGATTACACATGAACCTCTATGTATATAACCAGTTTGTTTACAATTGCACCGTGTGACCCCTGGAGACCTTACGCTACTTTTTCGTGGTTGTTTTAGTTTCACTTGTTTTTTTAAATTAAATCGAGACAAAGGCTAATGAAATATATTTCAAAAACAAAAAGATAAGAGAGGTAGAAGTTATTATTATTAAGAGCACGGGTTCTATATACTCATATATTTTATATGAAGCTCTTCTCTATGAATATATATTTCCTTATTATAATAGTTAAAATATAAATTTCCTCAAAACCACACTGTTTGCCGACAACTTTGTGGTACCAACTCAATAGACTTATTTGAAAAACCTTAATTGCTCACCCACACTAGACAATCCCTTCAACTACAATACTTAACTAACAACATGCCGACTTTTTTAGACCGTAAGTAACTCAGCGTGAGAAAAGCATTGAATGTTGCTGAAAATTCTTAGAAGAATGCCTTTGGTGAACCTAAGAATAAATCGGAGACACGATCCCTAAAATCGCATAGTACCTATGTATTAAGTATATGCCTTGCTGTGAAAGATTGATCGCGTACAAAGTACTGACTCATCACAACAAAATTACGTCACAGCGAAAAGCACATTAACATAAATTCGTGACTGCGATCTGCGACCCACCGACTCGGTCTGTACAAAATATCAGTAAACCCACTTCCGGTGATGTAAATAAAACCATCCATTGGTACATTTGCGACATTGGCATAATAACTCATTCTTTACATACGGATCAAATGAGAAAAAGAAAACAATATTATTATGTATTACATACGATCGTTTCACGGTGCCTCGAGCACTAATATAGCAAATTTGTTGATGAAACTAAAATCAGTAGTCATGTCGGTCAACTATTTTATATGTATTGCTAAATAATCGTAAACCATGTCTAAGCAACATGCGAAATAAATTTCAGCCTCGCTCTTCTCATTAATCTTTATGTTATCGTAATTTAGTTATTGATTGATTTATTTATTTATATTGCCGTCCCCAATATCGATAATCTATCTATTGGTACATTTTTTTATCTGTTACGTTATGCTAGTGTGTTGCTGCAGTACAAATACTTATGTGAGTGACTAAACATTAGAAAAATGGAAATTAATGCACAATTATAAAGCGCTTAACTATTATATTATATATTTAATGAAACATCTTTAAACAATGAAAAAAAATTGTGTATTATAAAATGTTCGATAGATTTAAATCAAAGGGAAAGACAATTCTAAAAGATATGTAAATAGTTTGCAACGATGTTCTATAGAAGGAAGCCCTTAAAGGTCAGGTCGCGCACTGAACTGTTACGAAACCTCTGAAAGAAAGTTAACTCATTACCTACTTTCAAAGTATTCTGGGTATATTTGCTTTTTGATTTTCCGCTGGAATTGGAGCGCTTGTCAGGGGAAGTAATCTCCACCTTACAGAAGATCACAGTAAAATAACAATACCTTTTGATGATGTTGTGCTTCTGTCGGTGAGTAAGGTTCTCCAAGGGCTCCACGGGCTAGGGGATTGGGTCAGGGTAGGCGTCACGGTGCGAATAATATTTTTGGTATCGTAAGCGTTTATATGCAATGGTGGCCGCTTACCATCGGCGGAGCACACGCTCGTTTGCATCCCTTATAACATAAAAAAATGGGTTCCGATTTTTAAAATTTTTGATACTCCCTACGGAATCCTAAAAAGTGCAGTGATGTTCTCGCATAAATAAAAAAGAATAAGAAGTTAACACCTGTGATTTAATTACAAATTCCCTTCTGGATTTATCCGACAAGCCAGTTTTTGTCTTTTACGGTGCCTTATAATTATATTTTACGCCTAATATCTGCTAGAAATTGTTACTTAATTCGCATGGCACTCTGCGGTCCAAACTACCGCAACATTCACACACAAGTGTTTACATAAGCGCGCTGCGCTGTACCGATGACCTTTCGCGGAGGATGCGCACCTTACGTTTGCGCAACGTTATTTCACCGGTACGTACCTTTTACGTTGTACCCGAGACATGTGAGGAATGAGGAATAACAATATTTAACTGAATGGTGGTTAAAATAGGGCTTCAAAGTAGGCAAGTCAATTTTTTTGATCAACTTGGTGGCAATGACGACGGTACTGCGCGGTTAAGCGTAAGATTAATAAACACAATACCCACTCTGCGCGTCGTCCTGCTTGCATTGCGCAGTCAGGTAAATGGTAACAGGCAACCATAGAAATTGGAGTCAGGTTTTAAAAATCAACAGAAACATTGAAAAAATTGACGGGAATGGGAGATTCCGTTGCAAAGAACCTACAATATTATAAACTGTATCGAGCAAAAAATTACGAAAACACACATATATTTCATGTATGAAGATTATTCTATTATACTATTTTGTTGTAATAGCGACTATAGTAAAAAGGATTCTGTGAAAATGTTTGTTTTCATTGCCACATCATGAGGTTTAAACATACCTACAAACGGTTATATGACCTCCCAATTTTGGTCGTCAAGTCTTACTTGTTATTGTTGTAAATTACATATTTCTCCGAATTGTATAATTTTATGTAATATCAAAAAAAGATCCCACGCTAATATCTTCCCAGTGATGCGTTATCGTGACAGCACAACTACGCCCACCGTTAACACATAATTAGTTTTACGATTGCCTACTAGTCGTAGACTTCTCGTAATTTGGTGTTAGCAAATTTCGCACGTCCCACTAGCGGATACTACTACTTAGAACACTTTTTCTTTCAAAATATCTATGATTTCGAGAATAGCGACCTATTTATTTTTATCATATTTATTACGTATATTTCACACACAGCAATCATTTAATTAAACACTTTTTAAACGAACATTTAGAGCGTTCTTAACAGACTTTGAAACGGGGGAGGTTTTTAATTCTTAAATAAATCTTCGAAGTGCTGGTCTGATTTTGATGGTTTTGTTTTTTGTTTGATTCAGTTTTATATTGTTGTTCTCTTTCAATATTGTTAGTTGTTATCAGTACGCCAGCTTTTTACCTTGTACACCATTCTTAAGCAGCATCATGCTATTGATTATCTCTCTCCTACCACTCAGTCCCGTCGTAATCATCTAATTGTACGCTCATTGTCATTTAAAACATATTATTCCCATAGATTTTTCTGTTTCTTAGGGCCTTTTCTGTATAAAACACTTCAACAGAAACTCAATATTTTCGCTCTTGATAGATATCATTGTAAACTCTCAGTAACATCTTTCTTGCAAAAAATTAACTATGATGATACCGAAAAACTACTACTCCTAATCAGATAGTTATGTCTCAATCCTGTTAACAACAAACTTATTAAGTAATACATAAATTATTCGGAGCGTTTCTGGAGGTTTGTAAATGTCTGAGTAGAAAACACAATATTACACACACTATAAAATCCTAACAAAAAAATCCTACCATCGTTTGTAAGTTCTATTTTATCACTTCATCAAGTAAATACGCCTGTCTGATTTTGAAGCAATAAAGTAACAATCTTCGGGCAAGTGCATATAAATTAATGTATGATGGTATGTAACTTAGGTTTAATTTGTGTTTTTGCGTAGTGTTCTTTCCTAGTAGTGGATTTGAAAATCCATTATACTAACTGTGACAACGTATAACTCTTTGCTTCTTCGATAAAAATGTGCTTTGTATAAATTTGTCTTGGCTCTAGTACCGATCATTGTCAATCAAGTCATTATTTGGATATATGTGGTATATTATATATTCTCCTACAGGTATTTTTACATGTAGAAACTTACTTTGTTAAGATAAAACGGTCACCTTACGAAGAGGAGGGTACTGGTGCAGTGAGATACAGTCTCTCGCAATCTTATGAAATATACAAATATTGTTTAAATTATAAGATGTAACTTGTAGATTGTTAGAGAAAAGTAAAAAAAGTTATTATTATTATTATATTAACCACGGTGCCTGTAAAGGGAAGCGTCAAAAATAATATCAAGACTAATAAAAGCGCAGTTTAGAATGGTTCAAGAAGTGTTAAACCTACTCTCATTTTTCGATCGCGTAATACCTACCAAAATCAGTCATTGCAATTATTTATACTTAATGTTTGCGTAATAACAAATAATAATAACAAACAGACTAAGCTAATGAATGCACTATAGTTGTGTTAAATAATCAGAAAATCATGTAGCTCGTGTTTTTTTGGCAACGCCTTAATTGAATGCTGATTCTTGAAGTGATTTCCTTATTGGATTAATCAACAAGTTTATTTAATGCTAGAAATCATTTTAGCATTAAATGAACTTTTTGATTGATCACATTTTATCTAACTTGTTCGGTAAAGAGATTCCTTTAAAGTTATTTACACCTATTAATTAAGTTATCCTCCTCCTTGTGTCGTGCTCCTTATTGCTGAGGGTCGTGACCTCCACGAATTATTTTGTGGACGATCGCTTTCCACTTATTGCGGTCTTCCGCAGTGTGGAGTGCATCGCGGACTCCAGTTTTGATATTGTCGCGGATCTGGTTTATCCAGCGCACGGGGCTTCTTCCTCTCTATTTATTAAGTTATAAAATCACCTAATATATACCTATAGAACTACATATAAAATACATTTTTACAATAAAATACATTGTCATTATGAACTACTTATATATGCAACTAGCAAACCCGGCGAACTCCGTTTCTCCACCAGATGGCTTCGTTTTATGTAACATTTCGTTTGGTGATTAAAAGTAGTTTTTTTTTTAATTTTTCCTGAATTTTCTTTGCTATAAACCTTACGGAGCCCGAGACCTTTCCAACGAATGCAAAACCGTGGAAATCGGTTCGTGCGTTCTGGAGTTATAGCGTCAGGAAGGAAAACCCGACTTATTTTTATATAGTAGACTACATAAACAACCGTTGCTGACTGACTGATCTTTTATACACACAATTAAACCACCTGGTACATGACCTTTCGGGAATTCACGAGTTTGTTCAGTTTTGAAGTTATAAATGAGAAGATTGGTAACTGAGCTTATGGTTTACTACCAATAAATGTTTTTTTGTTAATTCATACTCTAAGTAAGGAGTTAAAAAATAGTATTTAGGAAACTTTATAATGGTTATATTTTTATTTTTTAAGCATTTAACTGCTAGATGTTTCAATCTAAAGAAATCTTAATAGAAAAAAATCCACGCGTAACAGGCAACAGACGGGACTCGAACCCGATTAGCTTAATGGTCAGTGCATCCGCCCAGATGATGGAGGGTGCGGATTTGAGTCCCGTCTGCTGACTGGCCCGAGTAGATATTTTATTTTTGATTAAACATTTAGCAGTTAAACTTTATAATACTTATGTTTTGACATCTGGACAGTAAATTCTGAGAATGGTCAGTCATCATGGAACAGTCCGAAATATGCGAATGTTACATAATTCCATTTTTTACCACTATTCAGGGGGAGCAGAAAGATTCAACTGCAGGAGTCGAATCCTCGGCGCGTACTACGCCGACGCGAAGTCGGGCTGCAAGGCATTCCACGTTTGCGTCCGAGTCGCGGGCGGCGGCATTCGAGACTTCCGGTTCTTCTGCCCGCCTGGCACGTTGTTCCACCAAGAGGCGCAGACTTGCACCGACTGGGGTGACGACGACCCGCTCGCCTGCCCCGCTGACATCTACGACGGTCAGTTCGATCTCTACAAGATAGGATCCGGTGAGCCAGCTTTGCGGACTAACATCAGCACACACAAGTATATTAATTACAAAACAGGTAACTCAGCTTATAAAAAGCTTTTCGGTCGTACTACATAAAAGTTAGATACTGTTTTAAACCGTGTTTAGGAAAATTTTGTTAGACATTTTTCTTTAACTCGTGTTGAACGCATGTCTAACTTTTTTGAGTTAATAAGGTTTGCGTTTTTATAGTTATATGCTTGTGTGTGCCGCTACCTAGCGCTAATTACTATAGTATAGAATCAAAATTATTTGAATGTAAATTACAATATTGAATTACATGTTTTATTTGGTAATGACTAAAGATCCATACCAAATATGTAGGCAATTTTTTTGGATCCCAAAAGGTACTTAGCGTAATTACGTTAAATCCGCAAGAGTAAAATTTTGACTCATAGCAAATAGAAATAGGTGTGACATCATGTCATTTGAAAGGTTAATAGCAGCATTTGGTAATGGATTGCAGAATAACTCAGCTTAAACGAATACGCTTGCATTGTGCCGCTTATGAGTACAATGAAACCGCATCATAAATAATGCTGTGAAACAGTTGGAAAAACAATGTGTGGAGTGCAAAAGTCGCGTATTGCCTTAACGAAGTGTTGTAAAATGCTAATTCGTATATTATTGTGTATCCGTTTTCAGGTTTTGACACCAAGAAACTGTCGTCTCCCAGTCATCGCGAGGAAGAGTCGGAATTCGGCCTCCAACGCGCAGAGACCGGAGATCGTCGTTTGTCTCAAAACAATGTGGCTTCCGACCTCCGCGCTGCGCACTCGTCGGACTTCTTCAGTGGCCAGAGGGACCGAGGTCGCGATGAGCCCGCAACGCAGGAAAACGCCCCTATTCAGCATCCTCGATCATCGTCGTCACGCCAATCGTTCCGAAGAGTTGTTTCGACGCGAGCACCTCCAAGGGCTCCAACCACACAATATACCGACCCACCCTCTCCCCCCTCTCCGCAACCTTCAAACCCACCACCTCAGTACGACTATAACACAAAGCGCAAGCTCCTTAGGAAAAGACCAGTTTATACCACCACTCTTGCACCAACCACAACTTATGTACAAAACACTCAACCCCCGCAAAAGTTCCCAGATCAACAGCAGAACTTCAATCGTAAAGTGGTTCTCCAAAATACACAAACTCTACCTCCGGTCAACGTACCGCCACAGTTCAAAGAGTACAAAGATGAATACGTAGAAGTGAGTCGCGTTACTCCTAAGCCCAACAAGTACTTCCAGAGCAACTCGCCAGCCGCACCTTTCTCTCAATCTTCACCTGCGCCCAACAATTACAAGAAAAATGGTCTTGTAGAGCTTTACAATTTAGACTCTCAATCGACGCCTGGACTTAATACGCAAGCAGACACACGACCTTTCAAAGTGCAAAATAGCTTTAATGTTGCCGAGATTCCGAGAGAACCTGATTTTGTACGTACAAGACCCAGTGTCAACATAAATAATAATAACAATAATTTTGCAAGAGTCAAACCTACAAGTGTGGACTACAATAAAGTACTATCTTACAGTTCAACTACTAGTACCCCGGCTTACAAAAACTTTAACAGCGTTTCTTACGAACCGGAAAAAAATAATTTCGTATCATATTCGAAACAAAATTATTTCAATCCTACGACAACGCCTTCGACAACATTTTATACGACCACAACGCGCTCTGAGCTACCTGCAAACTTAAATACGGTGGCATATAATACAAATATTGGTTTCAATACTCCAAATGCCAACTTCGCCGAAAGCGATGAGGACGATGGCCAGTACAAGCCACCACAGGGAGAGGATGACGGACAATACCGACCAGAACTGTACGAACGCGAACGCGAACTTCTTTCCGGAGCGCACTCTCTGAACATAGCTGCTAGTGGAAACCGTCTGCCCGAAGACCAGAAGCCCCGCGGTAAAGCGCAACAACCATACAAACCGGTATCGCAGACTGCAGCTCCTAGGCCTTTCAGACCAGCACCGACGCCTACATCACCGTCCACACAGCGTGCGCCTGACAGAACGTATCCGACCACAACCAGACCTCAAGCGCAACAACAAACACAGCGCGCCTTCGACTACTTCCAGACCTACACAACAACGTCGCGACCAAGTGATTTACCTGTAGATCCGTTCAGTTACGAGACAAGAGCACCAGTGAGGCCAACAACTACGCCTGCTTCTAGAATTCCTGAGCCTAAACCGCAGTCTCGAGCCCCACCTGCGCCCCAAACTCGACCACCAACCCCACCTTCACTACAAACCCGACCGCCAGCGCCTCCCGCACCGCAAACCCGACCGCCAGCGCCACCCGCACCGCAAACCCGACCGCCAGCGCCACCCGCATCGCACACCCGACCGCCAGCGTCACCCGCACCACAAACCCGACCGCCAGCGCCACCCACACCACAAACCCGACCGCCTGCCCCCCCTGCGCCACCAACACTAGCTCCCGCGCACCCTCGACCTTCCACCCGCCCGCCTTCCTTCGCAAATCCACCAAACAACAAGGAAGACGCAAGCTATGATTACGCGTACTACGACTCCGATACAGGCTTCTCAGAATACGATCATATAGAAGAATTCGGTAGGACCAAAAAGAAGGCATGATGAACAAACAATATGCCTTTATCAAATTCACTGCCATTAAATTAGTCGCCTCTTTAGATAATTTTTAAATCTTTCTTAAAAATAAAAAGTACAATGTCACGAATTGAATACTCATAAAATATTGTTTATATGAAAGTTAATATTTGATGTTGTAATGTTTCTCAAAAAAACTAATGTTTTGCGTTGTTGTGTTATCTTAACAAGATAACCTTTGTAAATGGTTACCAAGTAAATTCACTATCTGAAGAGGCTTTTCCAGTAGTTACCCTAAATTATTTGTGATATTATTATTGACGTATTATTGGAATAAGTCGTTACATGTTGTCTTAGTTCACGAAAGGTAAAAGGTAAAGATGACCACCATTATGAATTATTGTTATACCGATCGACTTTTTTTATCCTTTTGTGGTATTTGTAAGTGCAGACCGAATGAAGTATTTAAAACAAATCATACCGAGCTCGACAACAGCTTTATTTCGCTCTTACAATTTAGTTTTATTTCTTATCTATATGCAATAGTGTAAGTTATGAGGATAGATTGTAAAATATTACACTGTAAATAAAGATTATAAAAAAAACAATAGGTGTTGTAAACTATGTCACTTCCCAAACGAAAAGGCTTGGGAACCAACGCCGCGCATTAAGGTATGTGTGCGTGAGTTGTTCCAATCGAGTCACTCTACCGAAACTTTAACGATTATTACATACAAGGCTGAGATTTTTGCGTTTCTATTTGAAAGAATAGGACTATTTGATTGGCAGACATCTAAGTATATCTGCTTTAAATATTATATGCAAAAATATGAAAGAAGCAAATTATGATATAGTCCACCATAACAAAAAAGGAAAAATGCTTAAGGCATACTTCTACAATAGCTGATACATAAAAATATCTGGAATGAATAAGCAAAATGCTTTATAGTAGATTGTTAACCGAGGGTGGAATAAATCAATTCCCGAGGTATCTCTTATCTATTAGACAAGTCCGTCCGTGGTGCTGTTTCAGCGGCCAAACCGTAAGAGATAGATATAGAGAATGTTTAAGTTATAAGTTAAGAATAGTCTGATAAGACTACAAACCGGATGTGAGTAACGTAGCACTTCCGGTTTTCGAGAAATCACGTGATTTCTATTTCAAAGGAAACCACACAAAATCTCCGAAGTTCTCAATTAATTAAATACATTTTTTTGTGGTGTACATTTGGTTCACTGGTTTGCTAGTTTAGACTATAGTCCGAGTAGGAATTGATTCTTTTACCCGAGTTAAACACTCTACTTTTCATTAACGTTTATCAAAAATATTTATTCATAAATAGGTATATATATACCGTTAAATTAGAAGTAGCTATTTAAAATTAATTGTCATATTAGGACAATTAGTGAAATTAAAAGTTACATTCTTCTTTGGAATGTTTATGCTGTTTGATATACTATTACAAATTTGGCTGCTTTTTTTTCATAATATTTTTATTCAATTTTTTACAATATGTCTTTTTAACTAGGTTATTCTTATTCAAATTTCACCGTGTTTAATAATATACTGTCCGTGCTCGAGGCTGCTATTTGATACAGCCAGGGGCGCGGGTAGAAGTCTGAAAGAGGAAGCATAGAAGGATAGTAAAGTAGGTAAACAAGAAAATAGGGAGGTGAAAAACAAAGTAAAGAAAAGTTGATTCACATTAGTCCCGTTAAATACTACTCATTTGCTTCGAGTTGGCCGTCGATAGCCAATCACAGGCACAACAACTGGTACCATCGTCCAATAAGGTCGACTAATAGGGACTGTCTAAAGCGCGGTGTTCTGAAGCTGGGAGGGTGGAAGCAGCCAATTCGAAGCGAACGCGTAGTGCTTTGGTTATTCAAAGTATTTGTTATTAATAGAATGCAGGGTTCACTCAACTTTGGCTGTTTTGGCTATCTGTAAAAGTAGGAGACTCTGTTATTTCATCAAAAGCTGGATTCCATGGCGGAAGTTGGCGGCTGAGGCGAATTCTGCTCGCCACTTTATAAAATCATTGTATGTTTTCATATACGAGTATCTCTCTTTTGATATTTCTGGCAAAAGATTCTCTATAACACAATTTGCCTCGTCTTTAGTTGAATCCGGTGTTAATATTTCTGAATCGCTGGAACTAATTTTTAATATTCAAAGTTGGATTGGTCTGTTTTACTTAAAAGATTATGATTATTTTTTTATTCCTTCACAGATTTAGTCTTTGGGGCGTGTGTCGGAGACTTGGAGAGATGCTAACGTGCAACCGGTGCCCAAAAAAGGGATCGCTCAGACCCGGCAAACTACCGGCCAATAGCAGTGACCTCAGTTTTATGTAAAGTTCTAGAAAAGCTCCTTAATAACCATCTGACCCGCTAGCTAGAGGATCACTCCCTGATTAATGATCGTCAATATGGTTTTAGACCGAAACGATCGACGGGTGATCTTCTAGCGTACTTAACTCATATCTGGGGTGAGGCTATCGACAAGCGTGGCGAGTCGTTGGCTATCAGCCTTGACATTGCCAAGGCGTTCGACAGGGTCTAGCACAAAAGCCTTCTCTCCAAGCTTCCGGAATACGGTCTACCAGCCCAGTTCTGTTCTTGGGTAGCTGACTTCCTGCATGAGCGTAGAATTCGTGTCCTTACGGATGGTAGCAGTTTTCGGTTCATGTCAGTGAATGCCGGCGTTCCCCAGGGCTCCGTCCTATCCCCCACTCTCTTTCTGCTGCATATCAATGACTTAATTCCTCTTGGGAATATTCATTGCTATGCAGGCGATAGTACAGTGCATGCGGGGTATCTCGGACAAGCAGCGGCTGGGCAGGGCAGGTAACCAAGGAGAAACGGGAAAATCTTGTCATTGAACTCAATCAGGCTTTGGACCACATTTCCGAATGGGGTAGCAGGAACTTGGTTGAGTTCAATGCCAAGAAAACTCAGGCTTGCGCTTTCACGGGAAAAACATCGTCATTCCTTCCCCTTCCCTCTCTTCAGGGCACAACACTACCGCTACAGAGCAACATTTCCATGCTCGGTATGGAAGTTCGCTCAGACCTGAATCCATAGGACTACATCGAAATCGTGATCAAAACAGCTTCACGCAAACTCGGAGTCCTGAACAAGGTGCGGCGTTTTTTCACTCCCGATCAGCTGTGCTTGTTGTATAAAACGCAAGTGCCGTCCTGCGTGGAATATTGCTTGCACCTCTGGGATTGCTCCGCCAAATACTTGTTTGATGTTTTGGATAGGTTACAGCGGTGCACGATCCGCATCATAGGCGATGAGGAGGTGACTAAACATCTTGAGCCTCTTCAATTACGCCGTGACGTGGCGTCACTAAGCGCGTTCTATCGTCTGTACCACGGCGAGTGTTCTGAGGAGTTATTCTCTCTTATCCCACTTTCCCCTTTCCTTCAGAGGACCACGCGCGCTGGCCTGCATTGTCACCGTCTAACTGTGGCCACAATTCCAACGCGTACAAAGAATTTTGGTGACTCATTTCTCTGCCCGCTCACGTGTTCCCTCCCTCTTACAACCTGGGATCCTTTAAAAGAGGCGTGTAGAAGCAACATGCAGGCCGGCAGGGTGAGGATGGCTGGTGTGGCAGGTAGAACTGCTGTATCAGCTATCTACGCGTCTGGACTTCCCCTTCACTTAACATCAGGTGGGGTGGAGTCATTTGTCGGACCTATCTATAAGAAAAAAAAAGATACATAACAGTTTAGTATCCCGCCAATTTATGTCGACTTTTTAAATTTAAATATGGAACAGCGTAATTGTTGCGGCTTATTCTGCTCAAAGAAGTTTGTGCTAAGTTCACACTGGCTTTGTAGAAACTCACATGGCCGCAGCATTTTTTTGTTACGTAAAACTCTTCACACCTGGCAGTAGTTCTATTTTTAAAGTTCATTCCGGCACTTAGGCGGGAAGTAATTTGTATGAGTTTTTCCCTCTCTAGGGAAGGAAGCAGCATTTTTCACCTAACAAACAGATCAAAACAACACCACTTTCCGAGAATGAGAAATGGAAATAGTATATTTTAATACAGTTGCTCAAAAAGTGGCGTATTGCAGGGACGTGTAGCGTTCGGGATCTGGGCTATTTCACACTCGTGCTTTTTTTTTGCCTTTCCCGAACTCGTGCGTTTTCTTTCCCAACTGTCAAAATTATTTCTATTAAAAAAAACAACCATGAAGTTTTAACTAAAAAAAATCATAGAAGTTTTTGCGATTCATGCAAATAGGTTTATTTGTTTTTAAAAAGAAGCTACCTATACTAATTTGTCCAATATCAGAATTAATTAATTGATTGAATGAGTTAGGTAAGGTTTCAGTTCATTTCATATCATTAAATTTCAATTTCATTTCTTATAATAAAAAATACTAAGTACTAAAGACTTGGCTGTATGGGCAGTTCCCTTTGCCTACCAGAATGGGTGAAAAAAAACTGCTTACATTCTACGGTTGGCGCCATTTTCCGAAATTTTCTTTGCGAGTTTAGTTGTTTTTTACACAAAATGAGTAATTTCGACCTAAATTTTTTTGAATTAACTCCACCGGAACTCAGTATAATTGCACAAAATGCTTCGGAGAACATTTTACCGGAAAAGTCAAAAATTCGCTACATATCTACATACGATGAATTTATTGCGTGGAAAGAAGAGAAAAAATCAAATAGTTTTTCAGAAAATGTTATGTTGGCATACTTTTCCGAACTCTCAGCAAAATTAAAACCTTCTACGTTATGGTCAAGGTTTTCGATGATAAAAAGTATGCTGAAAATAAGGAACAACGTGGATATAAGTCAATATCCAAAATTAAATTCTTTCTTAAAACGACAATCAGACGGGCTTACCAGTAAAAAGTCGAAAATATTAACATCGAATGACGTGGAAAGGTTTTTGAAAGAAGCTCCCGATGATTGTTATTTAGCCACAAAGGTAATTTATTAATAAGTATACATATCTACATTTTTCTTTAGTGTTCAGTTTACAAAATCGCAAAATACAGTCAATACATTATTTATATGAATCAAATCGTTTTTTTTAGGTTGCTTTGATTTTTGGCGTTGTTGGAGCTTGCCGCAGAGAGGAGTTAGCCAATATTACTTTAAAAAATATTGAAGCCCATGGAGAAATGCTACTTATCAAGATTCCAAACATAAAAAATAAGATACCGCGAAGCTTTGTTGTTGAAGGAGATTTTCTCACAATAGTGAAAAAATATATGAACCAGCGGTCCCAAAAAGGAAAATCCGACCGTATTTTTCAAAATTTCCAAAAAGGGAAGTGTACAGCTCAAGTAATCGGCATAAACAAATTTGGTAATATGCCAAAAGAAATAGCTACGTTTCTTGGTCTGCCGGATGCTGAGTGTTATACTGGGCACAGCTTCAGAAGGACCTCTGCTACATTATTGGCAGATTCAGGAGCCAATTTGACGTCCTTAAAGCGACTAGGTAGTTGGAAATCGGACAAAGTTGCAGAAAGCTATATTGGTGATTCATTAAACAACAAACTAGAAACTGGGAAAAAGATCACACAATCCATTAATTTAAGGTCCAGTCCGTCTCCTTCACATGCTGAAGAGAACGTTCGTCCATCTACGAGTACCTTCGTTGATAATGATAATTCATCAGATCCAATTCCATCAACTAGCAAACGCCATTGTATGACAAATATACATGAACAATCATACGAAATTAATAATAGTTGGTCTCAAACAGTAAATATGCAACGTAAAACTTCCCCAGTTAGTATAAAAAACTGTACCAATTTCAATGTATATGTGAATTATAACTTTTATAACTCACTAAACTCGCAAAGAAAATTTCGGAAAATGGCGCCAACCGTAGAATGTAAGCAGTTTTTTTTCACCCATTCTGGTAGGCAAAGGGAACTGCCCATACAGCCAAGTCTTTAGTACTTAGTATTTTTTATTATAAGAAATGAAATTGAAATTTAATGATATGAAATGAACTGAAACCTTACCTAACTCATTCAATCAATTAATTAATTCTGATATTGGACAAATTAGTATAGGTAGCTTCTTTTTAAAAACAAATAAACCTATTTGCATGAATCGCAAAAACTTCTATGATTTTTTTTAGTTAAAACTTCATGGTTGTTTTTTTTAATAGAAATAATTTTGACAGTTGGGAAAGAAAACGCACGAGTTCGGGAAATGCAAAAAAAAAGCACGAGTGTGAAATAGCCCAGATCCCGAACGCTACACGTCCCTGCAATACGCCACTTTTTGAGCAACTGTATTAAAAATATTTTTTTAATACAGTTGCTCAAAAAGTGGCGTACTGTATTAAAAATATACAGTTAGTATAAAAAACTGTACCAATTTCAATGTATATGTGAATTATAACTTTTATAAGAAATAAATGATTAGTTAATTGAGTTTATTGTGTTTTTATAATTTGATTAAATTGCTTCATTTTTTCGCAACTGTATTAAAAATAGTCGTTCAGTACACGTACGGAACCGTCATTGCAACTCGTTCCGACTGTCAACCCTCGCCTTCGGCTCGGGTAGACATTTGTCGGAACTCTTTGCAATGACAACCATTCCGTACTAGTAATGAAATATACTATTTCACCTTAGCAGCTCAAACATACTGGGTTCCCTGCTTAATAAGAGTGAGGGAAACGCGTTTTCCCTGCGAGAGTGAGGGAAAGTGATTTGAATTTAGAATGCTGCGAATTATCATTATGTACGAAACACGTCATTCGAAGTTCGATTTATCAAATTTCAGAACACCCAAACAATAAAACGTTCGGAAACTAATAAACCTTTAAAATGAAAATTATTTGGTAACGTTGTAATTAAATATCTAATTAAATAATTAAATATAATGAATACACTGAAATAAAGAAAAAAACAAAGAAAATGTTTTAGAAAAAATACGAAGTAGTTATGCACAAATAATTTATAGTTTTTAAAATCTTTATTGGTACAACAGAATACTACGGGTGCAGTTTCAGAACGTAACTTTAAAAATAGCGGGAAACAAAAATGAATATTATTTCTTCTTCTTTTGTTTTTCGGTAAGTAACTACTTACAATTAGTGTTGCATATCACAAATTCATAAAATATGAGTGAGTCTAGTGACGAAAACAGCAATTTAATACCTGAAGAATTAAAACAACAAGTGTTGAATGCTGAATTCAGTTTTCTTCCTCAGAAATCATGTGATGGATATCTGAAAACCTATGATGTTTTTGTTATGTTTTTAGTCTATCTATTGATTATTGATCTGTGTCTATGGCTAAGTAAGTAAGTTGGTCTATGGATATGTCTCGGGATGGTAGAATGGAAAATGGCCGTTGAGTTGGGCTTAGCGCCAAATGTGATGATTATCGAATTAAGAGATTGTAACTTAAATAGTGTGAGTATTAAACCGTTGTGAAATTAGTCAGGAAGTTTTAATTAGAGACACAAAAGTTTTCAATAAATGGAGACTTGAAAAGGGCGCGAACACTTTCTCGGAGAATGTATTATTGTCGTACTTCATAGAATTATCACAAACAAAGCAATCACCTACAATGTGGAGTATTTATTCGATGTTGAAAGCTACAATAAAGACAAAACATAATGTTCATATTGAAACTTATCCCAAACTTATTGCATTTTTGAAAAGAAAGTCAGTAGGACACAAATCTAAAAAGTCCAAATTTTTTTCTCTCTAATATTGAAAAATTTCTTAATGAAGCTCCGGACTGCAATTTTCTCGCTGCAAAAGTAAGTTACTACCTATATGTCTATACTTAATTAGTAATATATGTGCACGTACGCTAACCATTTTCGCTAATATTTACTAAAATACGAGTTATTTATGTAAAGAAAGTGGGTAAATACTACGTTTTGTTTGACATACATTTTAATTACTAACATTTTACTTATATAATATTGTTATTACAGGTTATCCTCATTATTGGAATAAATGGAGCATGCCGCTCGAACGAACTGTTAAATGTGACTGTTAATGCCATCGAAAAACATTCTGACGAACTGCTATTAGTCAACCTACCCAACACAAAGACATACATTGACAGGTCCTTTGTTATTCGCGACGAATATGTGAAAATTGTCGAGAAATATAAGGCATTACGACCTGATAATACGAAAACAGATCGATTTTTCTTGCAGTATCGTAATGACAAGTGTTCAAGACAGCCTATGGGAATCAATAAAATAGGCGGGACACCACAACAAATAGCCACTTTTTTAAAATTACAAGAGCCTCAACTTTACACTGGACATTGCTCTAGGCGAACTTCGGCCACGCTTTTGGCTGATTCAGGAGCCAACCTCACAACATTAAAACGTCATGGCGGCTGGAAGTCAAACACGGTCGCGGAAGGATATATTGAAGATTCGATCGAAAATAAGTCTAAAACCTGTAAACGCATGATACAAAGCATAAACTTTAAACCTGATCCTTATGCACACCCGCGCCCCTCTACTTCCAGACACAAATATCATTGAAAATTCGGTAAGAAGCCGCACCGAGTCGCCAACGTTTACTAATAGTATTGTCTCGTCACAGTCCAATAAAGAAATAGAAACGAACTCGAGTCAAACTCAAATCGCAAACTCCACGGTATCACTTCCTAATCTATATATATAAAAATGAAACCCGTTTTCCGTTGTCACGACATAACATGAAAACGGCTTGACCGATTTGGCTGATTTTTTTTTGTAGTTTTCTAATACTCTGTACAAGGTTCTTACGGAAAAAAATATAAAGAAAATCTCTCAGAAAGATTGAAAAATATAACGTAACGAATGTCAACGTCATTTAATTTAAAACAAAAAATCTGTGGTAATCTGTGACACCACATCGATAACCGCGCTGACAAATGTCAACGTCATTCAATTTAAAACAAAAAAATCTGTGGTAATCTGTGACAACACATCCATAACCGCGCTAACAACGAATAGGTACTCATACATAAGATAAGTTTCTTTTTTTTCGGCGGGAACCTTCGAAGAGGAAAGGCGCGCTTTGAAGATTTTTTTTGCATTAATTTTAATTTTCTCTTTTTTTTGTGTATTCTTGTATAGTTTTATGTAAATAGTGTTTCAATTCAAATATAGGTATATAGAAGTTAAATGGCTAGTACGAAAAAGCGGAAAAAAGACTTTGGGGGTGGCGATGATAGTCGTCGTTCTTCGGACGATGAGTCTGAGACCTCTCAGAAATTCAAGATCTTTAAAGTAACTGGGTATCAAAGGAAATATCCTGAAAATGCAGATAAAACAGAGTTTGTTGTGTTTTTGTCTCACAAAACTTATGATACGCCATTTACGGACAAAGACAGAATAAAAATTTCAAAAGCCATCCGAACACATTGCGTGTCCGGTGTTTTACATTTAAGGCCGGTTAATCGGTATAAAGTCGGCATAACGTTCGATCTTTCGAACAATGCCAATGTTTTTTTACAAAATGCTAAACTTTTGGAAGAGTTGGACGTAGTGGCCACCATTCCAGCAAAGGACACTGAAGTAACCGGTGTGCTAAAATCTGTCCCTACCGAATTGTCAAATAAAAACATTTTCTCTTTGATAGGTAGCTCCAAAAACATTATACAAGTCCGGCGGTTCATGCGGCGTGTGCGGGGGGATGCTGGTGCAGTCTCGTACCAGCCCACGCAAACAGTCGCAGTAACGTTTGCCTCTACTCAGTTGCCAGAATACGTATATCTAGACCATTGGAGACACGAGGTCAGTCCATACGTTCCACCTGTTAAGCAGTGCCTACGTTGCATGCGTTTCGGTCACATTGCTAAGTTTTGTCGCAATAATGAAGTCTGTTCAATTTGTTCGACAAATCATAATTATAAATCTTGTACTGTTGATATAGAAAATGCAAAGTGCACTAACTGTGGAGGTAATCACGTAGCCATCTCATCCTCTTGTCCAATTAAAAAGCAACAGATCGAAGACAACAAAATTAAAAGTAGAGCTGTGCAGTATTCAGAACTGTTTAATGAAAAATCATTTCCCAAACTTGCCGAAAAATCGATAGAAACACATTTAAATAATTTATCAAAATCAGACTTATTTATGAATTTATTAGTAGAAACAATAATGAATATAGTATCTAATAAGAATGTACCTATAAATAGTAATACTATAAAAGAAAATTTACATAATACATTCAGAAAAATACCTTCCAAAAATAAAAATGGCTAACTTAAATATTGTACAATGGAATGCTCAGAGTTTAGTAAGCAGTAGGCTCATATTTACAAATTTTCTTTATGAACACAACATTCATTTAGCATTAATATCAGAAACTTGGCTAAGACCGAATCAACAATTCAAAATAAAAGGTTACAACATAGAAAGAAATGATTCTGATAATATACATAATGGAGTTGCAATATTAATTCGCAATAACATTGTTTATACTAAAATCAATACAAATTTTGATAATACTTTGCAAAATATTTGTATTCGTATTACAATAAGAAATAAAGATATATCAATTGTTAGCTTTTACAGTCCTCCAAATACTAATCCTGCCTTTAGTAAAAGCAAATTAGATTCTCTTATAAAATCTATCCCTGGTCCGATGATTTTTGCAGGTGATTTTAATGGTCATCACTCTTCTTGGGGCTGTAATTCCACAAATCCTCGTGGTCGAGATATTCTGGATATCATTGATGAAAATAACTTGATTCTTCTTAATGATGGGCAACCAACCACAGTTGGCTCTTTAACTTGGCGGCCCAATGCTCTAGATTTGACCATAGTTAGTCCTTCTTTGGCTTTATCTTGTGAATGGTCTGTTCATGATGATCCTCTCGGCAGTTATCATCTACCTGTAAAAACAAATATTAGTCTCAATGTCAACAACCAACAAGATTGTAATAACAATAATGTCATGGATGATAAGGTCACTTTTCCAATATTCAAAAATTTTAAACTGGTTGATTGGAAAATGTATCAATGTAAAGTTGAAAGTCTTTTATCTGAGTTTTGTGTTCAATCATACACCCCATTGGAGGCTTATACACTATTTTGTGAAATTCTTTATTCAGCCACAGAGTCTTTAACCCCTACCAAATTAAAATCCAACTCTACCAACAGAAAAACTGGCAAAAGACTCTCATTACCTTGGTGGAATAATAATTGTTCAGTTGCTGTGAGTAATTCTAAACAAGCATATATTACATTTAAAAATAATCCATCAGAAACAACCTATTTGGAATTTAAAAGGTTGCAAGCTTTAAAAAAACTCACCCTTAAAACTGAAAGATCAAAAAGCTGGGCTGATTTGTGTAGTTCATTCAATCGTTGTACCCCTCTTACTGTAATCTGGAAATATATGCGTAAATTCAATAAATCTTTTATTTTAAGTCATCCAGACTGTGACAGCTGGGTTTTACCTTTTCTTAAGAAATATACTCCTGATTATGTACCTACTCATCAGGACTGTTCCTACAATAGATCTCAATCAAATTCCACCAACCTCTTTTTAATAAAACCATTTACAATAACAGAATTGAAAAACGCAGTCTCCTCCAGAAGAGAAAGTGCATTTGGATTGGATGGTATCCCTTATAAAATGTTGAAAACTCTTAGTGATTCTAGTTTGCAGATATTTTTGAAGGTTTTAAATCATCTTTGGGAAAACAATGACATACCACCTTGTTGGAAAATAGATTGCTTGGTTCCTATTTTAAAGCCTAATAAGCCTAAATTGGATAAAGATTCTTATCGCCCTATTGCACTAACTTCATGTGTAGGAAAAATTTTTGAACAACTACTAAAGCAAAGATTGGAGTTCTATGTGGAAAAAAATGGCATTTTACCTTCGAATCAGTTTGGATTTAGAAGAGGTCGCTCATCTCGTGAAAGTATCTGCCAATTACAACTTGACATCCAAAATTGTCTAGTAAAAAATCAAACTATGGTGTCTGTATTCTTTGATGTTGCGGGAGCTTTTAACAGTGTCAATGTTGATGTGCTTTCTAATGAGTTAACTTCAGTGGGTATACCACCAAAACTTGTTCATTGGGTCCAAAAGTTCTTGTCTGAAAGAAAAGTTTTTGTTAAGAATAATGGTTACCTATATGGCCCACGGTTGGCTTCTGTTGGTGTCTGTCAGGGAGGAATTTTATCTCCTCTTGTTTTTATATTATATATCCGACGTCTCAACTTAATTCTGGGTGGACATGTCAAAAATTTACAGTTTGCTGATGACTTGGTAGTATATGCTTCCGATCATAAAATTACAAATTTAGTAAATAAAATTAATAGTGCCTTATTTAATCTTAATCAATATTTTACATACTTAAATCTTGATATTAACCCATTAAAATCAAAACTGCTTGTATTTGGGAAAAATAGATCTTTGATGCCTACTGTTTACTATAACAATGTTGCTATTCCAGTTTCATTAGACACAAAGTTTTTGGGTGTTTTAATAACTCACAACTTATCTTGGAAAAAATATATTGAACACATAACAACTAGGGCTAACAAAGCTTTAAACATATTAAAATCTTTAGTTTCTACATATTGGGGAGCTGATCCTAAGATCTTGTTGTTACTGTATAAGTCTTTGATTCGCAGCCATTTTGAGTATGCTTTTTTTTGTTTTGCTCATGACAACAAAATTGTAGATATCCTAGACAAAATTCAAAATAAAAGTATGCGTTTGATAACTGGTGCTTTCAAAAGCACTCCCATTAATGTTATGCAAATTGAGTGTAATCTTTCTCCCATTTCAATAAGATTTAGTTACTTAAAGGAAAGATTCCTTTTGAAGCTATTCTCAATAAACAATAATCAACTTTTAAAAAATATTTCATATTTATCACAATCACTGGCAGGTAGGCCTTTGTATATCATGCAAGGATTTCCTCAGTTCACTCAGTTTCTCGAAAATTCCAACATTTATAAGCCTTCAATCTTACCATGCTATGAAGGGCATTTTGAGAGCAAATTTCCATCAATTGACATAAATATCTACAAGGAGCTTTCTACTAAAGAGGAGGTGTTTGGTGAACTATCAAATTGGGTTGATCATAAGCATATTTATACAGATGGCTCAAAAAATGATTCAAGTGCATCTTTTTCTTTTTACGTTAGCTCTATAAAATCTGGTTTAGGTTACAAGATAGACAAAAATTCCTCTGTATTCACTGCAGAAGCTCTAGCAATTTTGGCTGCTCTGAAACACATAAAACATCAAAATCAAGGACATAAAAAATGGCTAATACTTAGTGATAGCATGAGTGTGCTTAAAAACTTAGAAAACAATAAATTAAGTGCAAACACCAATTACATTATTCATGCTATTAAAGAAGTCTGGTATGATCTATACAATGTTGATAATATAATTGTAAGTTTCATGTGGGTTCCGTCTCACATTGGTGTAACAGGTAATGAAAATGCAGATTATCTAGCAAAATCTATCAATACTCTAGCTACTGAAACCAATACTCAGAAGATGTCTATACCTTATACAGATTTGATTGTTCTGCTAAAGGAAAGAATGCACCAAGAGTGGCGAGCCCATTGGAATTGTATAGTACAGGTTAAAGGTAAAGGTCTATGGTACACACCTCTTTATGTTGATGTAAACAAATTGCCATGGTTCTGCAAATCAAATAGCTTTTTGAATAGAAAATTCTATACGACGATTTTTCGCTTAAGGTTTGGTCATTGTCGGCTTAATTTCCATCTCTTTCGGTTGCAAATGGTGAATAATGCTCAATGTACTCATTGCAATTCCCAAGAAGAAACCCTAGCTCACATTTTCTTTGACTGCCCATCCTTCGGCATTCAGCGCCTTGTGTTGTTGGATGAGCTAATCCAAATTTATGGCAAACATGATTTGGTCCCGCGTTCCTTGACCGATCTTCTTGTAAATAATTGTACATACGTTCCTCTGTATAATTTCATTGCAAACACTGTTGAAGAAATATAAATATTCTGTAATATCGTTGTGTATTAGATTTTAAGGTTAAATGTTCTGCATACACAAAACGCTCAGTTAAGTTTAATAGGTACCGCATGTTCTCTTTCCTTTTATTTGTTTGAAAAAAATGTTTATTTTCGTAATTTTGCTTGTAGGTATTCTTTTTCGTTTAGGTCGTCGGTTTGAAACAAGTTTGAAACGTATCAAATGTCGTTGTTTTAAGTTTGTTTTTTCTTTTCTTAAGTTTTGTATTAGGATTAAGGTATTGCATGGTATTGGTCTATGATTTATTTTTTGTGTAAATGTGTACTATAAAAAAGATATTAAATAAATATGAAATTCATATAGGATGTAATTAATTCATGATTGGACTGTCTAGTAAGAGAAAAAATTAAATGTTTGGTGTTTAAGATGTTCAATGTGCTCGGAAAAAAGCACATAATAATAGAGTAAAACAAAAAACTAGAAAATATACCGGAAATTATCAAACTGAGGAAGTTATATTGAATTTTAATAATAAAAAGAAGAAAAATAACTAATGACGAGGCAGTATGGTCCCAGACCTTAGCCTGTCCGAAAGGACAAACGAAAAAAAAAAAAAAATCATACATAAGATAAGTCAGCTATACAAAATAAAGTAGTGCATCAAAGCTACGCTAAGGCGGTACGAAGTTCGCCGGGTCAGCTAGTAAAACTATAAATATTCAAAATAGGTATAACTTTTAATAACTGCAATTTTAAATTTTAGTAGATACTTATTGTTTGCAAATATATGTGGTTTCATTTTTATTCATATTGTATTTTTTTATCTCTAATAATGTTCTCGCTGCTAAGGTGAAAAGTTGTATGTGTCACGCGAGAGAAAAGTCACTCAAGACGCTCAGGTTTCTAATGTAGAATCACTCGCTAACGCTCGTGATTCAATTATGAGAATCCTTCGCTTACTCGGGATTCAAAATAAGCACTCGCTTGGAAAACCAACTTTCCTCTCTAGTCACGGAGCACCCCCACTAGAGTCCGCATACAAGGGCAAGCGCTTACGCCAAGCTTAAGTAGTATTTTACCTATGCGTGAGGCACGCCTACAGACGTCGCGATACATCGTTTCATTCGGTAACCGAGCGTTGGTCGAACTGCTTCTCTCGTTTTCGTGTTAAAAAACTGTAAAAAATGCCGTACTGTGCAATTAAATTGTGTGGAAAGTCGAGTACAACTTCCAGTCTTCAAAAAAATGGTATTACTTTTCACTGGTTAGTTTAAATGCATTACAAAAAGACAAAAATACTGTTATATTAAATTGCTGGTAATTGTATTTATTTTTTGGTGAACGCGTTGATGTCTTTTTACCCTATCCCTTTCTCGCATGGGCTACATCATATATGCTATCTCGCTCTCACACCGGCACGTGTATTTGCGTGACTCAGACGCAGCTCATGTCTCAACGCGTAAGTTTATCGATAAGTTTGTCAGCTATGGAAATGGAAAAAATAAATAAAAGCTATTTATTCCATCGTATACAATAATAGATGTCATAAGTATACAACCAGTTTTTATTTGACTTCAAACATCCATACTATATAATATATAATATAATATAATATAATATAATATAATATAATATAATATAATATAATATAATATAATATAATATAATATAATATAATATAATATAATATAATATAATATAATAATATTATAAATGGGAAAGTGTGTTTGTTTGTTTGTCTTCTCTTCACGCCTAAACCGCTGAACCGATTGTGATGAAATTTGGTATATGTATAGCTTGAACTTATGAGACTGCTATAGCTATCAGCTTCCGCTTCCGGTATTTGATAAGATAAGGCGGCTCTGTGTTTCTCCTAAATAATTTGATTTGAATACCTGGTTCAAGTGAATAGTGCACATTGAAATTGCGTGTGGCTGCCAAGAACAAGATCAGTGCTTGCAAATAGCCTCAAACAGCAACAATTTAACACCTGACACTCGTATTTCAACACTTTGTCATATTGGGTAAGATTTATTCACTTGCCGTTTATTTTAAATATGAAAAATACTACGACGAAACAATATAAACAAAGAATATGATTTGTTAATGCAAAAACTTAACCTAGTGCATTGATCAGCTGATTGGACACTGCTTTCCGGAGAATTGTCATTGTCACTGTCAAACTGGCAGTGCAGCCAACTTCAAATAAATTTTTAATTGTTGCTGAAGGTGAAAAATCCTTGGTTCATACAGCCTTGTTTTTAATAATTATTTCCATAAACTAATAAATCAAAAAAAAAATTTGGCACGCACTAGCAATTGATAACTGATTTACTCAATTGAAATATCGAAACCAACTATAACGACAATGACTACTTGTGCAGGGTGTAATCACAAAGTGGATGATAATGACCACTCGATGAGATGTTCATGTTGTGGTAATTTTTATGACCTTTTATGTGCTCAATATGTTGCTCTTACGCATGATGTTAAACAGGGATGGAAATGTGTTGCGTGTAGGAGTAGAATCCCTAAGATTGGTGATTTAAGTACCCCTGTCCGCCTTCTCATGAGTACTACCAATGACACCGACGTAAATGCTGATGCCGCTGATAATACAATATCCGAATGTGAATTTGAGAATGTCACTATGCGTCGTCAAAATTCTATTAAAACATGCAATTGCTTATGTGGAGACCTCAGCTCGCTCAGGCAGGTTATTCGAGAAGAGTTGCAAGCTATAATGAAGGAGCCCATTTCATTGATCTCATTGCTTTGTAATTTGTACCAAAAGCAGGATAAAGCTGTAAAGAACTTTGTAGGCTTTCAGACATCTGCACCTGAAAAAGCTGATAAGGATGAGGCGATAACTACTCTAGGGGAGTCTGTTGATAATCCTGGCTCACAGACACCAGCGACAGTAACCAAGCCACCTGCAACTGGCAAAAAGAGCTGGAATATACTGAGTTCTCATAAAAGACGAAGTGAGTCAGCGCCAGAGAATCACGAACCAGGATCATGTTCAAATGTTTCACGTTTGGAGGGTTCTGCTGCCACGCAAAACAATATCAAGGCCATTCCCGTATCTGATGAAGTTGTAAAAGGGACAGAAAGTGAAGGATGGACCGAGGTAAGACGCAAGCGAATGAGGACGCACTTGTCCGGTGTGCTACGTGGCACTGCAACGCCTGGAGATACCTCATTGCGCGCGGCTGAAAGAAAGAAATTTCTCCACCTCTTTTACGTTCAAGAAGGAACTACGGTTGACCAGGTCCACGCTCATCTCACTTCTCTGTGCGGAGAAAATATCTGCTCGGTGGAGGCTTTGAAGGCGCGTGGTAACTACGCTTCTTTTAAATTAGGAATACCAGCCAAGATGGTGGAGCAAGTAATGTCTTCTGACAGTTGGCCTACGGACATCTGTATCAAACCGTGGCGACAGAACTTTCGTGGCAAGCAAGAAATGCGACTGGAGCAAAAGACGACCTAAACAGGTACATTTTTACTACCAAAATGTAAGAGGTCTGCGTTCTAAAACGACATTATTTTATAAAAACGTAACTGCTTGTAATTTTGATGTTGTTGCTTTGACCGAGACATTTTTGACAAGTTCAGTACGTGACGGTGAACTCTTCCCCAAGGGCTACGTAGTTGTACGCAAGGACCGAGCTGGTGAAGTAGGGTGGGGGGGAGTTCTGCTGGCAGTACGGGATTCTTATTCGATTAAAGTTGTTACTAACATTGATGGTCTTACACCTGACATGGAATTAATTTGTGTAATCCTAAAATGGAAAAATGGAAAATTGCTGTGTTGTGTAGTTTATTTACCCCCTAGTTATAAAGATGACCAATATTTAAATGTTTTGACATGTTTAGAGAATGTTATCTGTTCATATCCTAATTTAAATGTTATAATTATAGGTGATTTTAATTTAAATTCATGTAGTAATAATGTTAAAATTCAATTTGACAACTTTTGTGCATTTTGCCATCTGGATGAAAATAACCATATAGTGAATAGCCGGGGTAGTATGTTGGATCTCGTGTTGAGCGATCTTGTGCCTGGTCGGGTGGCAGTTTCTTTAAACATTGACTCCTTGGTGCCGTTAGACGAATATCATCCTGCTCTCGATATTAAAGTAGCATTGGAGAGCGGTACGGTACCACCAGCGCAAAGTAAGCGTACTTCTTCCATGCGAAGAAGCCTTCGTCCAGAATGGAACTGGCGTAGAGCTAACTTTGAGGCGTTATATTCTACTCTGGCCACAATAGATTGGTCCGACGTGTTGAGAAATGAATATGTTGTTTCTAGCGTGCAAGTATTTTACCAGACTCTGTACGATTGTATAAATTTATATGTTCCCCTGAAAAGCGATTCATCCTATAGCAATAGGTATAATTATCCCAGGTGGTTTACTAGTGAGATCATTTATAACTTAAAACAGAAATATATACACTTAAAGAGATATAAACAAGACCGTAAAGAGTTTAATTTTGAATTATTTAGATATTATAGATGGCACACAAAAAATCTGATTGACAATGAACATCAGCTTTATGTACAAAATATCCAAAACAATATCATTGACGAACCTGCAAGATTCTGGGAGTACATTAAAGACAAGAGGATGGACAGACGATATGTGGATTCTTATGTATATAATGATGAGACAGTAACCGGTTACGAGGCTGCGGAGGCTTTTGCACAATATTTCGGTTCTGTGTTCTTGGACGAGGTGCCCCGCTTGAATAGCGGGAATGCTGCTGAGGAGAGTTACACAATTAAGGATGCTGGGCTCATTTCAGTGACAACCATAACTGAAGTTGATCTTAATGCAGCTATTAGGCGTCTTAAGGCTCGATCATCCAGTGGACCTGATGGCATTCCGATTTTTTTGGTCAAGGATTGCATATCCACTCTTAAGGCTCCGCTTTTGCACCTGTTCAACACGTCATTAGTTCAGGCTAGGTACCCGGATTGCTGGAAGCTTTCTCGTGTTACACCGATTCCGAAGGGAGACCCTGGGCCCGATGTCACCACATATAGGCCGATTGCCGTGCTGTCTGTTTTTGCAAAGTTATTTGAAACGATCCTTAATGGATGTATTAGTCAACAGATAAGTAGCCGGTTGCATGATAGTCAGCACGGCTTTCGCAAGGCGCGCTCGACTACAACGAATCTGGTGACTTTGGTGGACTATGTTTCTAAAGAAATGGACTCTAGTAGACAAGTAGACGCAGCCTACTTTGATTTTAAAAAGCCTTTGACCTCGTTGATAACAACATTTTGCTGCGAAAGTTATCAGGGATCGGTTTTACACCTCGACTTTTGCAGTTCTTCGCAAACTACCTCAGCGACCGATGTCAGTTTGTACGATTGGATAGACATGAATCTGAGGTTTACTACACCCGTTCCGGTGTAAGCCAGGGGAGTACTTTGGGTGGGGTGCAATGTCAGATCACCTCCTCGTGGTGCACCCTGGGCAACCCGGCAGAGTTCTGCCGCGGGCTAAGAGGCTGACGAGCTCGTAACCCCGTACGTGGTGCGGGGCCGAGGGCCGCCGTCTTCTTCGGAGGATGGGGGCTGCGAGGAAGAAAACCTCTATAAAAAATTACCCTGGTGGGGGCGACAAGCCCATAGTGGGGGTACGTCTGTTTGCGGACGGGGCGGTTGTGATGCGAATTGTGTGTCACTTCCGGCCAACCCGTAACCCCGCACGTGGTGCGGGACCGGGAGCCGTCGCCCTCCGGGGCGGGGGCTGCGAGGAGAAAACCTCTTCAAAAACTAATTGAAGAAGGCCAGGTAGGGTCCCCCTCGCCCGGAAGAGGGGAATTCGTAATGAAAATGTCCGACAAAGTGATTTCTTTGTCATGCGATCCCGCTGACACCGGGCGCCCTGGGGAAGCTCCTACCCAGGGTGTTAAATTTGCTAGCAGCGGCCCATATGATCCGGTTGGCCACCGGCGCCAGGGGGATACCGGTACCCCTGGTGTGAAATTAGCTACCGAGGCGTCTGTGGAGGAAGGAAAAAAAATAATGGCGAGTTGTAAAAATACAATAAGTCCCCGAGAGGGTCCCGGCCTAGCCGGGGAATCCCTCCCCGAGGGTAACCTTGGGCTGGCTCACGTATGCGGGGGAGCCAACAACCGCTCTGATGGGGTCAAAGCTGTGGGACCGCGGAAAAAACCAGCAGGGAACGGATCCAAACTGTCTCCCAAAGGTGACGTAGGTGGGCCTAGCTTGGCCGGAACGAAGCGTGGAGAGCCCAGCTCAGGCGACATCAACGAGCGACCGCTCTCGGTACAGTCAATGTCTGATTCGGTAGTGGGCAGTGCCATCTTTTGGTCAGCGTCGGAAGTATCGGAAAGCGATAGGAGGAGTATGACGCCCATACGGGCTTCCTCCGTCCTCGCGAAGACACCAAGTCGGGAGTCACGTCCCACGTACAAGGACGTCATGGTGATGGCTGGTGGTGAGGCCTCTGATCCGGCAATAACTCCTGTCAGACGGTCCGCACGAATTGCGGGCAGAAAAAGGTCCAAGGAGGGCGGATTCTTTAGGAATCCCTTAGACACCGAGCCGGACCTAACGACGGAGGCTGAGTCGGAGGGAATGGTGGCGCCACAGGCCCCCAAAATACCCCGAACCAAAAAGGGGCGAGGAGGCCACTCTACCACCCACTATGTGGAGCATACGCAAGCTCGGCGAGAGCTGTACGAGGGCGAGGGTGAAGACGAAGAAGGGTCAGACTCTGACCCCGAAATAATTAGGGAGTACGAAAGAACGAAGCGTCGATCCTCCAAAAGTTCGGGGGAGTGGCACAATAAGCTCTCCGCAGAATCTCTCTGCGAGAAGGCAGAGGAGAGGGCGAAGACAGTTTTTAACTTTGTCCAAAAGTCGGGCAACTTTAAAGGGACCAGCGTCCGGGACATCAAAGAAGCGACTCAGTCGCTTCTGGATATTGTGAGGGAGGCTCTATCGCGCACTACCTCGGACGAAATTAGACGGCTAAGGGCCGACAATAAAAGATTACGCGGCCAAATCAGCTCCGTTAACGAGGAACTAAAGGCCCTCCGAAGAGATTTCTCGGGTCGGGGGCCCGAACCGGAGCCGGCGGCTGTAGAGCGTCCTACTGAGCCTACAGGGGTGTCGAGGAGTGAGCTCCTTAAAGTTGTGGAGTTCCTCCAGAAGAACATGGTGCAACATGTAGGCAACGTGATCTCTGCACGCCTTGAGGGCCTCGAGGTGGACGGACGGCTGCTACCAGGCCAGAGCCATAGGCCACTGCTGAACACAGATGTGTCGGGCCAGCAGAAGCGGCAAGCCCAGTCAAGGCGTCCGACAACGCAACCGCCAGCTCCCACCACTCTCGCCCCGCCTGCAAATCTGCCGAAAAAGGCAAGAGAGGTGAAGAGGACTAAGCCAACACCACCGATACAGGCATCGGTGATGGCGACCCCTAAAACGAGATCCGCAGCATCAGCCCCTTCCACCTCGGGGAGGGCTCGAGCATCGGAACCACCTGAAGAGTGGATAACGGTGGGGAAAAAAGGGCGCCGGGAAAAAAAGAAGGCGCAAAAGTCACCGCCCCCGAAGAAGAAGGTGCCGCGGGCCATGGCCGTCGTGTTGGCCCTCAAGCCTGAGGCGGTGGAAAGGGGCCTCACATATGGACAGGCCATCGCCCAAGCCAGGTCGACTGTAAGTTTTGGAGAACTAGGCATCGGGCCGGCAAAGTTCCGGACCGGCATAACAGGGGCTCGTATTATTGAGCTTCCGAAAGAGACCTCCCCGGCGCAAGCGGACTCCCTGGCCGCTAAAATTGAGGAAGCTCTGGGTGATATCGCTAAGGTGACACGCCCAGTCAAGACAGTGGATATCCGAGTCGTCGGCATAGATGATTCGGTGTCCGCTACAGAATTAGCAGAGGCCATTGGGCAGTCAGGGGAATGCCTCGCCCGCCAGATTAAGGTGGGTAAAATACACACCGGATCACGGGGGACTGGTGCGGCATTTGTCTCGGTCCCTGTAGAAGTGGCGAGGCGCCTGGAGAAAGCCAAGCGCATCTCTGTCGGTTGGAGCTCCGCCTCGGTCCATATTTTGGAGGCTGGGCCAATGCGGTGCTTCCGCTGTATGGGAACTGGCCACCCTGTACAGCGTTGCCCCTCCGCTAAAGATCGCAGTGGTTTGTGCTACCGCTGCGGAGCCGAGGGGCACAAGGCAACGGACTGCACAGCGGCGCTCAAATGCGCCGTCTGTACAGACGCAAAAATATCGGCAAACCACCGCATGGGGGGGCGAAAATGTAACCCCCCACCGGCTAAGGGTCTCATGGCTTCAGTAAGGACGGCTGAGGCTAAACGTCCTACGCCACTGCCAACGTCCCTGGCGGCGACTACGGAGGAGCCCATGGAAACCAATGTCCAGCAGAATCCTTGAGCTCCTCCAAGTGAACGTAAACCACTGCGTCGCGGCGCAGGACCTGATGTGTCAGTCGGCGGCGGAGTGGTCCGTGGGACTGGTGGCCGTGTCGGAGCCATACTCAATTCCGCCTCAATCGCCGAATTGGCTAGCAGACACAAATGAGTCCGCCGCCATTATGCGGACTCCCGGCAGCACAGGCCCTTCTCTCGTTTTCAGAGAGAGGGGTGCTGGCTATGTAGCCGCCTCGTGGGGGGGAATTGTAGTGGTATCCACATATTTCTCCCCTAACCGCAGTCGGGCGGACTTTGAGGTCTACCTGTCTGCGTTAGAGGGGGTCGTACTGAGGGCAACCCCCTTGCCGGTGCTAATAGCGGGTGACCTCAATGCCAAATCCACGGCGTGGGGGTCAACCACCATTGATGTAAGGGGTAGGGATCTGGGGGACTGGCTTCTATCCATGGGACTCCGGATCCTTAACGTTGGAAACACCCCGACCTGCGTCCGGTGGAACGGCTCGTCAGTGGTGGACGTGACCTTTGCCACTCCCTCCTTGGCCAGTCGTGTGGTGGGCTGGCGAGTGGAGGACAAGGAGACCCTGTCTGACCACCAATACATCAGATATGGGATCTCCTTGACATCCCGCGGGGCTAATAACACCAGGAGCCCCACTATGAGCGCGTTCCCTAGGTACGCGCTCACGAAACTCCGCCCAGAACTGGTGGTGGAGGCGGCGATGGTGCGGGCATGGGCCGATGCACCCCCCCACCTCGCCGGGGATGTTGACGGCATGGCGGAGCTATTTGCAGACGACATGAAGGTTGTCTGCGGAGCCGCCATGCCAAGGACACGGGTCTGCCCCAGGAGGAGGCAGACCTACTGGTGGACGCAGGAGATAGCCGAACTGCGTTCCACCAGCCTGAGGGCTAGGCGCGCCTATCTGAGGTGCCGTAGGCGCGCCTCAAGCACGCCCGACGACGAGGCGGAATGTCGTCGGGTGTATAAGGAGGCCAAGAAGGCCCTAAGGGTCGCCATTGTCGTGGCGAAGAGGGCGTCCTGGGAGAGCTTCATAGCTCTCCTAGACCAGGACCCCTGGGGGAAGCCCTACAAGGTGGTGCGGGGGAAATTCTCCGCCAACGCCCCCCCCCACCTCGAACCTGGAGGAGGAGCTGCTGGACCGGGTATTGGGGACTCTGTTCCCTGACCCGGGTCCGTTCCAGCCCCCGAGAATGCTCCCTCCCGGGGGCCTCTCTGAGGAGCCGATCCCACCCCCCCCTCCCGTGTCGGACGCGGAGTTTGACGCGGTGAGGGACAGGCTCCGGGGCAAAAAGACGGCGCCAGGGCCGGAGGGGGTTCCACCAAAGGTGCTGGCCCTCGCCTTGGGGCCCCTGAAGGAGCGGTTCTTGGCGGTGCTGAACCTCAGCATCGCCGCGGGCCGCTTCCCCAGGAGGTGGAAGCAGGGGCGGCTCGTCCTTCTCAGAAAGGACGGCCGCCCGGAAGACTCCCCTTCCGGCTATAGGCCAATTGTGGTGCTCGACGATGCCGGGAAATTTCTCGAGAAGATCCTGGCTCTCAGAATCGTCGAGCACCTAGAGGGGCCGGGCCCGAACCTGGCCGAATGCCAGTTCGGGTTCAGGCGCAATCGGTCCACAGTTGAGGCGGTGGCCCTTTTAAAGGGGTGGACCGTGGCGGCCACTGCGCGGGGTGAGGCTGTTATTGCGGTGTCGCTAGACATCCGCAACGCCTTTAACAGCCTCCCCCACGAGTGTATCATGGAGGCACTCAGGTTCCATCGAGTGCCTCCATACCTGTGTGCCATCGTGGAGGACTACCTACAGGGCAGGGTGGTCCTCTACGAGGGGCCTGACGGGCGCATCCGCTCGCGGGCCATGGCCGCAGGTGTGCCCCAGGGTTCAGTGCTGGGTCCACTGCTCTGGAACCTGGGGTACAACTGGGTACTGCGAGGCAGCCTCCTTCCTGGAATGGAGGTTGTCTGCTTCGCCGACGATACTCTTATCGCGGCGAAAGCAAAGGAGGTGGAGGATGTGGTGCGCCTAGCGTCGGTCGGCACATCGATGGTCGTCCGACGCATCCACCTCCTGGGCCTGGAAGTGGCCCTCGACAAATCGAGGGCCATGATGTTCCATGGCCCACGTCGCAGTACCCCTCCGGGGCTCCATATCCGGGTGGAGGGGGTCCGACTACCGGTCGAGGGAAGCGTGAAGTACCTCGGCCTGGTACTAGATCCCCGATGGAGTTTCGAGGAGCATTTTAAGCTCCTCACTCCACGGCTGTGTGCCGCTGCAGCTGCACTCGGCAGGGTCCTCCCGAACGTGGGGGGACCAGGTACTGCGTGCCGTCGACTGTATCACGGGGTGATACGGTCGATGGCACTTTACGGAGCTCCGGTTTGGGCTGAGTGCCTCAAACCCCGCACGAGGGCCCTCTTGCGACGTCCGCAGAGGGTCATCGCGACCCGGGCCGTGCGGGCGTACCGCACGGTCAGCCACGGCGCCGCCTGCGTGCTCGCAGGCGCGACGCCGTGGGACCTCGATGCGCTGGTTATGGCAGAAATGCATCGAGGTCGGGTTGAGGCCAGGGAGTGGGGTGAAAGACTTGCCCCAGCAGAGCTGAGGCAGGTCCGTTCCATCGCCCAGAGCGAAGCTTGGCGGCGATGGGATGAGGCACTCGCCCATGCTAGCGCCGGCCACCGGACGATTGAAGCCATTCGTCCGGTGTTGGAGGAATGGTTGGGTCGCCGGCGCGGCGGGCTCACGTTCCGCATGGTGCAGATCTTGACCGGGCATGGATGCTTCGGTCACTATCTGCACCGTGTCGCACGTCGGGAGGAGACGCCGCAATGTCATCATTGCGGCGCCCCGGACGACACGGCCGAGCACACCTTATTGGAGTGCCCGGCCTGGCGACACCAGCGCCGTGAGCTGATTGCGGCGCTGGGATGCGGAGCCCTCTCGCTGCGGAGCATGGTGGAGGCCATGCTCCGCAGTGACAGGGCATGGGAGGCGGCCGAGAGGGAGCGGGAGGATGATCCTCTGGCCGCTCCCTCCCGCCGAAGGAGGACGGGTAGGAGAGGACGGCGACGCGCCCTGGCTGCGCCCGTCCCATGACCCTACCCGGGGGGTCCCTCGCTGACCGGCATGGCGTTGGCTGTGCCGGCCACCGACGGACCTCATGACGGCAGCCCCCCCTTGTAGTTCTGTCCTGCAAAGAGGGGGGCGGCGGAGGGAGCTACACGGGCACGCCCAAGTAGCCCTCCGCAGCGGACGGGGGGCGGTACGGTGGGCATTAGGCCGCGTACTCAACCCCCATGCACGGGCCTACCTGCGCACGTCTGCGGGGTCCCCGTGATACCCCGGGAGACCCCTGCCGTGGAGCCCCGGCTAGGCCGGGAGGCTGCTAGGTGCGGAGACGCGGAGGAATCCCTAAACGGGGATCCCGCGGCTTCGCGCTAAGCAGCTTAGAGGGTATTCGCAGGACGTTTTTTAGCGGATATTATGCCGTAAAGCGCCCGTAAGAGTTGCGGGGTCCTCGGTGGACAGCCACTGGGGCGCCCGTAAGACTTGCGGAAGCCAGGTGTGAGGTCCGTTCGGCGGTGTGCCTCTTAAAGGCGCCGTCGTCTGTAAATAGCATTTTTTACCTGCGTAATAAAAAAAAAAAGGGGGAGTACTTTGGGTCCGACTCTGTTTCTCGCCATGGTGAATGATCTGCCGGATGCTGTTAAGTCTACTGAGTGTCTTTTATTCGCTGACGACCTCAAACTCTATTTGGGTATAGGTGATAAATCAGATATAGATACTTTGCAGAGTGACATTGATGCCGTGGCCGCATGGAGCGAAAGTAATCGTCTGTCTTTCAATCCTGCAAAATGTAAAACTATTACTTTCTCAAGAAAGCGTAATGTTTTGCATTCAGACTATAAATTATTTGACACTCCTTTGGAACAATCAATGAAATAAAAGATTTAGGAATAACTATAGATAAAAAAATGGACTTCCACAAACACGTGGCAAATATATGTAAATCGGCGAGCCGACTCTTAGGGTTTATTCTGAGGACAGGTTCAGAATTTAGCAATTTTGCTGTGGCCAGAGCACTATATAACGCGTATGTGCGAAGTAAGCTCGAATATGGAGCGGTTCTATGGGACCCACATGAGAAAAAATATAGCCTCATGGTGGAGAAGTTGCAGAGGAAGTTCGCTCGGTGGTTATACAAAAAGTGTAATGGATATTATCCGTATCTCTATCCCTCATCGTTCGTGTACGGTATGGTCGGGCTGGATACTCTCGCTCTTAGGAGAAAGGTCATTCTCGTCATCCACTATCTTTCTGTGCTTTACGGCAAAGTGGATGGCCCTGGCGTGCTGGAGCGGGTGTGTTTGTTGGTGCCCTCGCGCGTCCCACACGACGTCAGCGGGCTGGTGGCGCCGCGCCGGCGCCCGCGCCTTATCCACCGGCCACTCACGCGCACCGTACACGCCGCGCACGCACCTACTACGCGCGCAATCCGACTGATCGGGGACATGCTCGCTCAATGTGATAATATGGACTTGTTCGCTGATGGTTTAACAAAACTAGTGGCGGCTGCACATGAGTTTCTCGAGAAGATAACTCATTGACTAATTCTGAATTTGACAATTTATTTATGAAATTGGTATGACATTATTTATTAATTAGATTAGATTATATTTGACATTAATTGTACTTAGTTGACATTAATCTCTTTAATTTCTTGGAATGATATGACATTATTAATTGTTTATTAATTTGACATGATTATTTATTTTACTATTTTTTGTTTTTCTTTTCTTTTTTTTCTTAATTTTGTTGATTTGGAATGTATGTTAATGTTTTTATGTATGACTTGCCGGCGTTTTGGATATTTCTGTAAGCCGGCATGTGTTACTGAATAAATAAATAAATAAATATAGGCTACTTTTTTTTAATTAATGTATTCGAATTTACATAATTTTCAACTAAATTAATCATTTTCATGGTTGGTCCCGATAGAGATACTGTCACGAAGACAGATTAAATTTGAAATGTGGACAGCTAGTATCCTAATAAAATTGAAGAAACGCGAAAATTTGTATGCATATTTGTTACTCTTTCACGCTAAAACGGTTAAACGGATTTGTATGAAATTAAGTGCGCATAGTTTATGACCTACATAAAGACATAGAATTAACGATATTAAATACCCTAGATACACCACGAGCGCTCAAAATGTGTCCCAATCAAGAAGTGCTTGAACTCCACTCAAGCACTTCTTAGTACACAGTCACACGCGGACCGTTGAAAAGTCAAGATGCCAAAGAGTTCCGTGAAAAAATGCAGAAATATACTAATAGTACGTAAAGTGTCGTTTTTTCGACGGGTATCTAATTAATGTTTTTTAATTAACGCCTTTAAAGCAAATTTTATTGTTGTAATACTTACTATAAACTGATTTAATTTACAATATTTGTAATATTCAAATGCATGGTCGGTTATACGTCGCCCTTAGCCATCTCTTTTCTTCGCGGTCTGTACCTGCTATATTGCTAACAGCGCATTCAGAATTGCGCGTGAAAAGTAAAAAAAAATAAGGTCTATATTCTTTCACATATAACAATAAATCGTAAAATTTTACAAACTTGACGCATGCATTTTAATTAAGACCTTATGTCGTATGCATTAAAGGTGACTTTCAATGTTTAAATAAGGCATTATATTGTTTTTGACCACGCGATCATCTTACGGACCTCCGTGGATGTACCTTTTGGACACGTTTCGGCCACGATTTTGTTCGTGTTGATGTATCTAGGGTAGTTAATATCGTTGCATTAATACTTCTTGTCCTGGACGTGATTTTTTTTGTGTTGCTTATATATAATACCACCGACTTTGGCGATTTTGATTCCAAACAAAATTTGTGTGATGCGGACTCTAGTGGGGGTGCTCTATGTCTCTAGTTGAACAAATAACTATTGTAAATATATATAAACGAATTCGAAAATATTTATATCTACCACTCCATCTATCCTACCATCCACCACTTCGCCGCGCCGTGGTGACCTCGGAACCACGTTTTTTTTTTAAATTCAACAGCTTCTTAAACTTTTCCATACTATTATAGCTATTAACGGGATTGTTACCATGTACCTTGTTTTTTATGAGTCTCCGATATTTCGGCACTGTTTCAAGCGCCATGATTACACGGAGTAACTCCGTGATGAATATATATAATTTATTCCACAAACAAAAGGGGTCCTTTTGTTTGTGGAATAAATTATATAACTTGTTTACTCTCTCAATTATTAAATTAGATTCCAAAATTGCATCCAACACATGAAGTAAAAACAATTCATCGAAATAATTAAAATAATTCTATTTACATGTATAAATTAAGTATATCTATTTTTTTTGTTTCTGTGGCTTTCTCCGTTTTACCCAGAAATTTCGCCAAAAGTATATCTATAAACACTTGATTATGGAGCTTTGACAGATAATGAATATAAGTTGTTTCTTTTTTTATATTTCATAGAATTAATCACCAATTCTGATTTCAGTTCTTTAAACATCTACGAGTTAATTAATCGCGAGAATTGAGCAGCGAAGCATAATCACACTAATATTATAAAGGCGAAAGTTTGTGAGTGTATGTTTGTTTACTTCTTCACGTCTAAACGGCTGGAGCGACTTTAATAAAATTGAGAGTTACCTGACACCCTGGATTAACACATAGGCTACGTTTTGCTGCGGGAAAATAACCTTAATAAACCGCGGGTAACAACGTGGGGCAGAGTTAGATAATAATAAAACGAACATTAATATAAATAATTCGTTTTATTATTACCTAAGTATCAACATGAATCAACCTACAAGACAAAGTGAAAGAATATATTTTTAATTATATAAGCATGTTACTGCTAGATGATTAAATATATTTTTTTATTAATTTTTAAAGAGAAAGAAATTAAAAATAATAATTATTATGAGCTAAGTTATCACGCCACCACCACGATACAACACCTTTAATATTTTTTTACAAATTTTAGCACACACACTGTTACAGTAACAGTTGCTATTTTCAAAAAAATTAAAGTTCATCTGACGTTATAATAATGATATAACGAATAATAAAGTAATGATTTACTACTTTTCCAGAGGACATGGTTCACATTATCATGTACTAAAATGTAAAGTGGTTCCAATAAATTATTATTATTATACTCTCATTTATTTCATTTCACAAGTTAGGTTTTTTATAAAATAGATATAAAAGTAAAATACAAAAACGTACATACAAAAATAAATATAGTATAAAAAACCTAACCTAGAAGGCCACCAGCAGCGGAGCGAGGCCCAAGCTACCGGTGGTTAGGGCCGCAGAGAAAGAAACCGCCTGACGATGCGCTCCGTGTCCAGGAGTACTGCCTTTTGCATCTGCCCCTTGACCCAACCATCTAGCGAGAGGCTCTTTAGATGTTGATCGAGACTCTTCGCTATGAGACCGTTTGCGCTAACGACTATAGGGACAATGATCGTCGAATCCACATTCCACAAAGCGGTTACCTCGTGGGCCAAGTCCAGGTACTTGCTGAGCTTGTCCTTCTCGGCCTTCACGAGGTTCTCGTCATGCGGGATAGTGATATCGATGAGCACTGCCTGGCGTTTCAATCGATCTGTCAATACGATATCAGGCCTATTGGCAATAATAGTCCTGTCCGTAATGACAGGTCGATCCCAATAGAGCGTTGCATGACCATTTTCAAGAACTGGCGCCGGTGTGTACTTATAGTACGGCACCTCAGATTCTACAAGGTTGTATTGAACAGCAAGTTGCTGGTAAATAATTCTGGCTACGAGATTATGTCTGTGCAAATACTCACCGTTGGCCAGGTGAGAACAACCGGAGACGACATGCTCTACAAATGTCGGCCGTTCCGTCCCTCAGGATATATCTCCGATAGTTGTTCGTCATCATGACTTCGTCAGCAATTGCACAGACAAACCCTTCGGTTTCCCCAAAGAGATCACCGAATCGTAGCCAGTTCACGGAGGCGAGCTGGTCCACATCAGGCCCTGTTAGGGCCCGATAGAACCGTCCGTGGAGCTCCTTTACTAAATATCCCGTATTAGTAATTACAACTGTGATTTACGTAGGTTTAAAAGTTTTTCTCGAGCCAATTCCACTAATTCAAGAGCCATTCTATACTTAGTGAATAAATTCACTCCATCTGTTGTCGAGTAGATAAAATATATTGAAAGAATAAATATAATCATATCTGAGAATATTTTTAGCACAACAATCCAATGTTTTTTGATAATAAAATCTCTAAAGAGTAAGAAATATTAAATATAGAAAAGTAAATTAATAATTATCAAGACATCTTGCTTATGTAGAATTAATGTTATTATTCATAGTAAGTTACTCATCGGCAGATGTCGCTAGTAGGGCAAGAGTGATTACTGTTTAGCTGTGTAATGAACAAATTAAGAACGTCTTCCTTGTCATTCCACTAGACATTCCATGCAATTGAGATATTAAAGATTATGTATATTTGAAAGCTTTCTGCTCCTAATTACATACTACCTACCAAACCTACCCCGGTACCTTATGAGTTAGGTAAGTTAATAAAGTTTGATACCTGGCCTAGTTGCTCTTGTCGTCTTGTCTTGTTGCTATTTGTCATAAAAAACCATTGTTTCTATTTACGTCCATTATCGATTTCAAACTATCCGAACGGTTTTTTTAGATAATAATGAGAAGATGACTTAGTACATAGTCTAAAATGCAAATTTGCTTATCTTTTTATTTTAAATAGTTCCTAGTTTATAAATCGAGAAAATTAACGCAATTTAATAGATATTTTCTTAATTGGTTTTTATATAAAATTAGTTGTTTATTGTTACTAAAAGCAGTTTCTGAATTTACGACAAAAGAACCTAATTTACAAGTACGTACAGAGCGCTCCTTATAACGGCTTAACGTGTCTTCTGAAGCACGGTGGGGCTCGAGATAACAAATTTGTTTGGTCACCCATCCCTTATCCAACCATCGCGAAAGTTGCTCAACTTTCACGATAGCAGACCGAACACGCTAAAAACTTGTGCCATCAAATCCTCAAAAATAAAAATAAGGATGACCGGTAGAGTTGATATCATGTGGCTGAAACACGGTTTAGTATCTCGCGCATTAAATTTTAACAACTATTACATTGTAAAGCCTGCATCTTTTTTTATTGCTTGCTATCTACCACAGAAATCATCAGTCTTGTGACAAAAGAATCCGGAAATGGTTAGAATAATATTGTAATAATAAAATAAGTAGGTATAACGTATATCATTGTGAACCAACAAGTTTTTAAAATTATATTACCTAAACGTAGGACTGCTAATAGTTTTTAGTGCTTTTTTGTATCAGGTGACTAATATTTATTTACTTCTACTATACAATATTGTAATATATAAAAGGAGCCAGCCTTAAAAGACAAGTGTGGAGGCGGATTAGTCAACCTACCATTTTTTAAATATATGTTATGATTTTGTTACGGATAGTTAAAAAAACGTAAAGTACAAAGGTATGGAAGTCTTAAATGGATGGTTGACATAGGATGTGATATCTCAAATATGTTCCAAGTGGCCATTTTAAGCATTGTCTTTTTAGAGTTCCGTAGGCAAATGGCGAAAACCCCTTATAGATTTACCATGTCTGTCTGTCGGTCCGTCATGTTAAAGTAGTTGTTTTCCTTAGGATAAAACTCAATTTTGTGGAACCACCTTTTGATGTCTTCTTCTGGAACATTAGCACTGACTGATGTTACAGTTTCGGCAATGCGTTCGCTGAGTTCTGGATGACAGCACATAAAAAGGTAGGATAAAACTCAATTTTGTGGAACCACCTTTTGATGTCTTCTTCTGATACATTAGCACTGACTGATGTTACAGTTTCGGCAATGCGTTCGCTGAATTCTGAATGACGGCACATAAAAAGGTCATACCATTTTCTACCAGAGATGTCATCTCTAAAGCTGTCTCTAAATCTCTTTCTGTCTTCTTTAAGAAACTTGCTACACTCAATTGTAAATCAGTCTTTTTTTGGGAATCCTTTCCGACAGCAATCTAAAACCCACTTAACTAAAACTTTCTCTTCATTGTTCGACAATATTGGATCAGGGTCTGGTAGCTTCTTGCATGGCTTTCTTAATCGCGACTGGATAGTTCGTCTAGGTACATTAAAGGTTTTCGAGACCAGTTTTTTGGACATACCCTAATCTAATGCATCTAAGTCTTTTAATAGATTTTCGGAAGAGTTTTATTTTCTTTTATTTGGCATATTTACTTCCTTTGGTTTCATGGTAGGTGGGTAGTCAAAAAAGGAAAAATAATAATAATAATAATAAATTATTTATTTGTTTCAACATACAAATGGTACAATACACAAATAGAATGACAGTAAATAATTGAAACAAAAAGGTATGTGGCTCAGCATGTGACAGTCAAGTTTTGACTTGTCGCTGGTATTCTGCCACCACCTCACAATTATTATTTTCTAAAAAACACATTAATAAGGACAATATTAGCAAGTCGAGACAATAATTTAGTTATTAATTACTACAACAATTAAACAGCACTTTTTTTTTAGTTTTAGTTATTACGTTATATTTTTGAAGGTTTAATGATATATTATGTTATGACATTAATTCATAAAAGTTTTCTCATCTGTGTCGTTACTGATTAAACAGCATCATATTTTGTACTTGCCGCCTCGTGTTGTTGTTCAAGGAACCACCGTTTACACCTTTGCTTAAAACTGCTTTCGGATATTATAAGACTTTGCCGCAAAGGAGGAGGCAAGTTATTCCATATTTTCGAAGCGGCAAATACAAAACGTCCCCTAGCAACAGCATTTCTAAACAAAGGCAGAGACAGACGCAGGCCAGTGTCCCTCAAATTACTACCACGAGTCCTCCATTTGAACTTACTAGCCAAATATTCCGGTATATTTATTTTCAGCAAGGAATACAAAAAACAAACATATTTCAAATCCCTTACTCCGCCCATATTCAGAACCCCGTTACGCACCAAGTGGGGAGTAATATGATCCCTCTTTTTTATTGGAAAGCAAAATCGCATGCAAGCATTCTGTATCCTCTGTCTTTGCAAGCAAACACGGACCAAATACAATATCACAATATTGTAGGTGCGATAAAACTAAGGAGTTACATAGTTGTAATTTAACATTTGTACATAAAAATCGATTCAGTTTATACAGAGTCTGGAGCGACCCAAAACAATGAATGAAAAAAAATGATGAAGTGCTAGTAGAACCAAATTATCAGCATGCTTTTGATCCAATTATCAGCACTATGCTGACAAATAGCAAATGTAATTTATCAGCACCAGTGCTAATAATTTGGAATTCGCAAAATATTAGACCCATATATCAGCACCACATTTTTTAACAATATGTCACCAAAACCTAATTTTTTTCTTTTCAAACTATCCTCATAAACTACGTATCTAAGAAATCAGATAAATCAAAAGTATTAATATAAAATATTTAAAAGATCTGTTAAAGTATTAAATGTAAACACGTGAACTTACATTCGATCTCTAAGAACAGGCAAAAATAAGACGAACTGCAAACGTATTTTTACATTATTTTTTTTCCATTTTGAAGTCGGAAAGTATGGTATTGCCAGGGGTAGGATTCCAAAAACTGCGCCATCCTGGAGGATTACTTGCAGGGCAGGACAATCCTCTACGAGGGGCCCGACGGGCGCATCCACTCCCGGGCCATGCCGGCAGGTGTACCCCAAGGATCAGTGCTGGGCCCACTGCTTTGGAACTTGGGATACAATTGGCACCTGCCAGGCATGGAAGTTGTCTGCTTCGCCGACGATACGCTAGTCACAGCGAATGCGAAGACGGTGCAGGAGGCGGCCCATCTTGCGTCGTTCGGCACGTGGCCCTCGATAAAACGAGGGCTATGATGTTTCACGGCTCACGCCGCAGGATCCCAGCTGGGCTCTGTATCCGAGTGGAGGGGGTCCGAATGCTAGACGAGGGAAGCTTAAAGTACCTCGGCTTAGTGCTGGACCCCTAAGGAGTTTTGAGGAACACTTTAAGCTCCTCGCTCCACGGTTGTGTGCCGCTGCAGCCGCACTCAGAAGGGTCCTTCCCAATGTGGGGGGCCCAGAGGCGACGTGCCGTCGGCTGTATCACGGTGTGATACCGTCGATGGCACTATACGGTCCCCCCGTTTGGGCTGGGTGTCTCAAGCCCCGCACAGTAGCCCTGCTGCCGCGTGCGCAAAGGGTCATCGCAACCCGGGCCGTGCGAGCATATCGCACGGTCAGCCACGGCGCGGCCTGCGTACTCGCAGGTGTGACGCCGCACTATGGGAACTTTGACTCATTTTCATCTCAAAAATCTATTACTCCTGTGTTAATAAAGATATCATCATGATTTTTTTTTCTGATAATCTTGAATATATTTGCTTTTAAATAATGTATAATTTGTGTATAAAAGTTTATTTATAATACTTACAAAAAATAGGAAAACAAAAACATTTACGATTTTTTAGACTTACATCTATGTTTTAATAAGTTTATAAAGGTAACTAGTAAATGTAACTGCTTAAAATTAAAAACAAACATCATAGTAGCTCAAATGCCACTTAAGAGCTTCTTTTCTTCATCAAAAAGTTCTTAATATTTTTTAGTATAAGGTTTTCTCAAACTTGTAATTTACGGATAAGAGGTATACAATAGCGTGTAGAACATCTTCATTGGTGGCTATCCTCGAATATTTTCTTGCATTATGAAGCCTGAATTGTTTGTAGTTTTTGTTCCGTGACTCTTGAGCATCTTCTAAAAGTTGCCCAAGAGGCAATACCAAAAAATGACGTATGACACTTTCACCATGAATCAATATCTCGTGCACGGAAGATGGCACATAGTACAATTTATATTTATTAACATACAGTTATGCTCAATCAAATCCCATCTCCAATTTCTGTTTTAGCTTAAGAACTGTTCTTTCTATCGACCTGCTTTAATACAGCGTTGACGAAACTGAGTTATGAAAGACTTCTGAATACTTGCGATCATTTTAGCAATATTTGCATCTGAAGATTCGGTGAAATTGATTCGTATATAGTTAGCGATGGAAACACCATAATTTGAATCACTTTCAAACAATAAGAGACTTAGGTTGCGTCTGGTACACGAGAACTGACTCATTGCGGCAAGATATTTAAAAAACTATTATTTACGACAAGAACTAATGAAGAACTGTAATATTTCATACTCAAATGCACTATTTTATACCGAAAAATTATGAAAGACGTGTGCAAAATTAGTAGATATAAGCTATTTTACAATTTTACGGTTTTGCGATTTTCCATGATTCTTATGGGAATGGGATGTAAATATTATGTTAAATACAAGATATTAGTAAAGCATAAGATAAAAAATAATATAACAAAAGGGCCATTAGCCTTTATTTAAATATCCGTGCTGAGAAACCCGAAATCAGGAAAGTCTTATTAAACGTACCTAAAAATATATGTTTTCACACGCTGATATTCTAAGACATTTGACAATGTTATGCACTGATACAGCAGAAAAAAATTTGTTGCCGTCAAATAATATTATATTATCTAAGAAATAACACAAAAAACAGAACTTCGGCAAGCTTCGGCAAATGTCAAAACTCCAACTGAAAGTTTAGGAAACGAAATTAGTCCACATTATGATATAGATTTTTTTTAATTAAATAATATTAATTGTTATATAATATTAAATGTTTTTTTCTGTGAGGGTAGGTGTAAAGAAAAGTACTGCTTCAAATTTATCTAGTTTATATTTAAATAAAAATAAGTAAATTCAAATTAAATATCTACATCTTACATGTTAAATTAATATTTATTGAACAATACCTGCCAGAGAGTGTTATTTTCACTTTTACTGGATCAAAACTTAATAAAAACTACACCTCACTGCCCTGCTGATCATAACCTAATGGACGCCATACAAGACTCCCTGTCTCAACTCCAGCGAATGTTCACTGAGAGGATGAACAACTATGAAAACAACCTTCAAGCTGCCACCCCGACATCCACAGTTGCCAGCCTCACTGCAGAATTTTCAGCTTTTCGAAGTTTCGTTTTGACTTCTATTCATAGTCTTCAAGACCAAATTAATTTTCTTGCGCGTCAGGTGGACAGCATGGAAATGCACAGCCGAAGAAAGATCCTGCTGTTTCACGGGCTACCAGAATCTTCGGAGGAGGATGTTACTGCTGTTGCTGTGAAGGCCATCGCTAGTCAGTTGCAGATATCATCTTTCTCAGCCAAGGATGTCAGTCGCTGCCATCGAATGGGTCGATTCACTAACAATGATCACCCACGACCCCTTGTAGTGAAGTTATGAGACCTTGACATGCGAAACAAGATTTGGTTTGCCAAAACAAAATTGAAAGGTTCCCGTATTACTCTATCCGAGTTCCTGACAAAAGGCAGGCATGACACTTTTATGGCTGCGCGCGACAAATTTGGTGTGAATAAGTGCTTCACAAGGATGGGGTTTGTTTTCGTCATTGGTGGTGACGGAAAGCGTCACCGTATCAGCTCCCTTACTGAGTTAAACAAAATCCCAGTTCCAGTAGTGGTGACCCCGGAATCGCCGAAGCCTGTTGGGCAAACATCCAGCTGTACCAGCTCACAAACTGAGGTAAATAAAGTCGCAGCTCCAAGTACAGGGAAGGCTGAATCACCGAAGCCTGTTGCCCAAATCTCCACCAGGGGCAAGCGTACGGTTACTGCATCAGTTAAAAAGTAGCTTTAAGTGATTTTATTGTGTTTTATGTTATCGTGTGTTCGAGCCGCTTTTTGTTCCGTGTTTGTACTCGTTCTGTGGATCATCTTATTATACTGTTTCCTTGCACTTCAATTTGTATCCATATATTAAAACTTATTTTGTTCATCACCATTCGATTAATCATAAATTGAAGGTAAATTAAATTTGTAAACTTCTGCGTATTGTGACAGACTGACTGACATTGACATATCGTTTCACCTTTTCTCACGTCAAATTATTTATAAATTTTTCATAACGTAGGCATAAGTTTTAATGTTTCATACAGCCACGTAATACTTTTTATTTTTTATGTCAATTTATTTGACTTAGATCCACAGACTTAAAAGTTGCAAACTGAAATTTTAATAGTATTTTAATGGGTTTTTCAATGTTATTTTGTATATTGGTACCATACATAACTTCATTTACCGTGCTATGTTATCCACTCAACCGGCAGGTGGAGCATATTAAGTATTTAGTGCTTATTTTGTTCCAACTGTTACTTAGTTTTTAACTTTTTATTATCTATTTATTATTATATATTGTATTTATTTTGTGTATGACTAGTTCAGAAAAAGATAGCGATGACTCGTTTCAGACCTTGTCACCGGTTAGTGACTGCACAGATGCTAGTTTTGTTAGTATGCCTTCCCTTTCCGACTGCATCGATGGTGAGTTTTCTGATGTTCCTAAAAACTTTAACGTGGTTCACATTAATGCGCAAAGTATTCCGGCTCATTTTACTGATATGCTAGCGTCTCTCAACCACAAAAACCTTCATGCTGTTTTAGTCTCCGAATCCTGGCTTAAGCCTTCTCTGCCCTCTTCATTCTATACTTTACCTGGTTTCCGTTTGATACGTAATGATCGTATTGGTTCTCGAGGTGGTGGAGTTGCAATTTACTTACGTACTCATATTCCCTTTACTATAATTAGCTCCTCCACACAGCCTCCTCCAGCGAATGCTGGCGAACATCTACTACTCGAGGTTCTTCTGTCACATACCAAAGTCCTTCTCGGAGTCTATTACAGCCCCTCTTTAAATGTTAACTTCTTCAGTTCTTTTGAGCAGCTCTTAGGAGATGTTGTCCCATCTTATAGCCATTCATTGATAATGGGTGATTTCAATACCTGTCTTCTGAAAAATGATTTCCGTTCTGCCTCCCTTAATTCTGTTATTAGCTCTTGTAATCTTCATATTCTTCCACTTAATGCCACTCATCATTTCCCAAACTCATCTCCTTCACTTCTTGACTTAATTATAGTCTCTTCTCCTCATCTTGTCATGAAGCATGGTCAATGTTCGGCTGATGCCTTTTCATACCATGACTTAATTTTCTTATCCTACAAAATTCGTCCTCCCAAAATTAAACCCAAAGTCATTCTTCAGCGTAATTTTGGTGGTATGGATAGGGAAGCGTTTCTTATTGACGCTCAAAATATTGATTGGTCGCCGGTAACTGATGCGGAGTCTGTGGACGAGCAAGTTGAGACCTTTAATTATATCATTACTCAACTTTACGACAAGCACGCCCCTTTTCGTCTCATCAAGCTTAAACATGTTCCTGCGCCCTGGCTTACCCCAGATATTAAAGAACTTATGCACAAAAAGGATGTTGCTAAATGCAAATACAAACGCCGTTCAACAGATGCAAACAAGGTTAACTATGCTAGAGCTCGTAATCACTGCAATTTGGTGTGTAGGGATGCCTTACGTCGCCATATTCATGTTTCCGTCGATAATAAAGATCCAGCAAAAGTCTGGAATTTCCTCAGGTCTCTTGGAATTGGTAAGTCCCGACAAGAATCTATTCCTAGTAGCATTAACGTTGATTCACTCAACCTTCATTTCTCTTCATGTTCTAGTCTCAGTGATTCTAACAGGACTAATACTTTAAAGTTTCTTTCTTCGTTACCAGTTCCTGACTACTCTCCTTTTGTCTTTACTCAATTCACTGAATGTGACGTTAAGAAAGGTATGCTTTCTATCTCCTCCAATGCGGTGGGGAACGATGGCATTAGTCGCAACATGTTGGTACCAATCCTAGATATCATTCTTCCTATCCTTACTTTCCTATTTAACAGTTCGATTTTCAATGCTGTCTTTCCATCAGTTTGGAAGCAAGCTCAAATTATCCCACTCCCTAAAAAATCGAGCCCCCAATCCACCGCCGATTTTCGCCCCATCTCTATCCTACCCTTTCTATCTAAGGTCCTTGAACGCCTCGTCCACAACCAATTTAATATGTTCCTATCTCGCCACAACCTTTTTAATCCTTTCCAATCTGGTTTCCGTCCCGGCCATAGTACTACGACTACCTTGCTCAAAGTGACAGATGACATACGCCTTGGGATGGATAATGGTCTCCTCACGGTATTAACATTGTTGGACTTCAGCAATGCTTTTAACACCGTCAATTTTGACGTTCTTTTGGCATTGCTACGCTCACTTAACGTATCTCCATCAGTGATTGAGTGGTTTCACAGTTATCTGTATGGGCGCAGGCAGCGCGTTTGCCTTGAGGAGAAATTTTCTTCTTGGAGCGACACGACTGCTGGCGTTCCGCAAGGCGGCGTCTTATCTCCTCTTCTTTTCGCTGTTTTAATCAACTCCGTCTCTAATAATATTTCTTCTTCCTACCACCTATATGCAGATGACCTCCAAATCTATCGCCAAGCATCACTTCGTCAACTTGGAGATGCGGTACGAGCCACTAATAGCGATCTACATACTATATCAGAGTGGAGCAAATCCTTTGGATTGCAACTGAATCCCTCTAAAACTACTAGCATAATAGTAGGTAGTTCTAGGATGATAGATAGAGTAGAATGGCAGTCTTTACCCAATATCCAGCTGGCTGGTGAAATTGTCCCTTTTAGCGCATCGGTAAAAAACCTGGGGTTGACTTTCGATAATTGTTTGAGCTGGGGTCCACAGATGCAAGTGGTCAGCCGCAAATTGTTTGCTTCAGCAGCTTCGCTTAGAAGACTACGTAATTTCCTACCCATCACTACTAAAATTACACTAGCACAGTCGTTGTTGCTTCCCATTCTTGATTATGCTGACGTCTGCTATCTTGATCTTACCGAGGACCAGCTAAATAAGCTTGAGCGACTTCAAAACTTTTGCATCCGCTTCATATTTGGCTTGCGCAAATATGATCACGTTTCTCAATTTCGTTCGCAACTCAAGTGGCTACCTATTCGTCTTCGCCGGAATGCTCATATTCTTGCTCTCCTTTACAATATATTGTTTAATCCTAAGACCCCGCGCTATCTCCAGGAATGTTTTAATTTCCTTCACACTTCTAACACGTTATCCCTTAGGTCATCAGAAAATCTTACTCTCATGACTCCTGTACATGCTACAACATTTTATAACCGTTCGTTTGCAGTGCGTGCCGTACATTTGTGGAATTCTCTCCCAGTTACCATACGACGTGCAGAATCTATCCACGCTTTTAAAAACCTCGTAAAGTCCCATTATTTGTCCTTATAACTTTTGATGTTAATCTTATTTGTGACTACTACCAACTGAACTAGATTTGTTTATTTATGTGTATGTATGTATTTATTTAATATATTTAATATATATTTATATTTATGTATGTATATAATTGTATATATTATCACCTATATCACTCAAGTGATTTACACCGCCGTCATTCCCACTTCCTTCTAGTCCTCTCCATCCAAAGGTTGTCTGGAAGAGATCGCTCTAAGCGATAAGGCCGCCCATTGTTACACTAGTTTTAATTGGTTATGTACTAAATTTAATGTTATATGTGGTGTACAATAAAGTGTTTTGTATTGTATTGTATTGTATTGTATTAAAAAAACTGCATATATTTAAATTTTATAGAAAAGAATACATTCTAAGCTTTCTAAAATGGTATCACACTTACATGATTTCTTTTGTTATGATCCTACAAAATTATACCAAACTAACTGAAATCTAATTATTATTTTTTGTATTTTTTTCATTCCCTGACTTTAGATGTTCTTCTTTATAAAATACGAAGAGTCAGAGACTTAAATTATATTGATTATAATAAAGTAACTCTTTAGCTATAATTTGATGTATAATACATGCCTCGAATCACAGTTACGAAAAAAGCATTTATGAGATGGCTTTCTTAGGAGGGTTCCCATAGTGCGCCGTGGGATCTCGATGCACAAGTCTTGGCAGACATGCATCAAGGTCGGGTCGAAGCCAGAGAGCGAGGCGAGCGACTAGCTGCAGCGGAACTGCGGCAGATACTCGCGCATGCTGATGCTGGCCACTGGATCATAGAGGCCCTTCGACCGGTATTGGAGGAGTGGGTGGGACGCCGGCGCGTTGGTCTCACCTTCCGCATTTCGCAGATCCTGACCAGATTGGTGTTTCGATCACTATCTGCACCGGGTCGCCCGTCGGGAGGGGACGCCGCAGTGCCACCACTGCGATGCTTCCGACGATACGGCCGAACACACCTTATTGGAGTGCTCGGCCTGGCAACGACAGCGCCGCGAGTTAATTGCGGCGCTAGGATGCGGGACCCTCTCGCTGCGAAGCATGCTCAGCAGCGGGAGGGCTTGGGGGGCAGCAGCCTCATTCTGCGAGGGCATCATCTCGCAGAAGGAGGCGGCCGAGAGGGAACGGGAGGATAATCCTCTGGCCGCTCCCTGCCGCCGTAGAAGGAGAGGAAGGGGAAGGCGAAGGCGTGACCCGCCCAGTGACCCCCCCACCTAAATGAATCCCTCGCTGCCCGGTAAGGCGTTAGCCATGCCGGTCACCGACGGATTTCATGACGGCAGCCCTCTCATGTAGTTGTCCTACATGAGAGGGCCGCGGAAGGGCCTGCGAGGGGAACGCGTAGGCAATCCTTCCGCAGCGGACGGGGCGCACCATTCGTGCGGTGGGCAATAGGCCGCGCACTTAGCTCCCAATGCGGGCAGTCCTGCGCACGTCTGCGGGGTCACCCACGATACCCCGGCTGATCCCTGCCGTGGAGCCTCGGCTAGGCTGTTGGGTGCGGAGAAGCGGTGAAGTCCCTCAACGGGGATCTCGCGGTTCCGCACTTCACAGCGTAGAGGGTATTCGCAGGGTGTTTTAGCGGATAGTGTGCCGCAAGCGCTCGTAAGCAGCGCGGACTGCTTATCGGCTTTTCCGTTTCGCACCCGTGAGATTTGCGAGAGGCTAGGTGCGAGGTCCGTTCGTTGGTGTGCCCCTTAAGGGCGCCAATGTCTGTAAATAGAGTTTGTGCCTGCGTAATAAAAAAAGGATTCCAAAAACAACAATTTATTTATTTTTTAAAGTGGTAACCCTTTGTCAGTGAAAACCTTATAATTTTACTATTTATTCAGAGTGCTGATTATTTGGTGCAGTACTAGCATTTGGATCAGTCACCCTAGTAAGTATTTTTTTCATAATTAATTTATTAATAAATATACACTATTATTAAAACATCGATCAAAGTTACAACGAATTACAAGTACTTTTATATTAAATTACTTGCTGCTACGGAACCCTTCATGGGCGTGTCTGACACGCACGTGGCCGCTTTTTTTCACTGTGACTTTCTCCGTTTTACACAGATATTCTTACAAAAACAATGCCCACTTTCTATACATTTGAAAAATATAGTAATTTTTTCGATTTAAACGCAGGAAAAAAAATTAATTAGTTTTTTAGATTATATTTATTGCTCTGGCAACACTGAAGTGTTCAGATGTTTTTTTGCATTATCTGCAATTTAATTTGTTAATTTATTCACGACAAATCACATAAAAAGAGAATATTTCGATCAAGTTCAGTGACAAATGCAGTGCAGTTATTTGTGAATTGATTACTTTATATTTACACTAGTGGCCCGCCCTCGCTCCTTTTGCTTCGGTGTAGAGCTGTAGTATAGACTATAGTTTTTGTTTAAAGGCTTGTATTATACACAATGACCTTCTTCATAATAATTATAAGCCTTCCATTCCAAGTACAAAATTCGTTGCGTAGATTAGGACCCGTTGTTGTACCGAATGCAACATTGCTCTGCTGTTCCGATTTGAAAAAATATTTTTGTATTGGATAGTGCATTTATCGAGGAAGGCTATATATTACCAGGCTACGACCAGTAGCAGAGGAGCATCGATGAAAAATGTTGCAAAAACGGGTAAAAATATTCCATTTGTGAGATTTCGTTGCGTGCGCTAGGTATTTTTTACACACATTGGGTTACATTATCGAAGTTTTCATACGGAACCCTAACTTTTTTGAAAATACACCTACACCTACAGCCTATATTAATCAGTGATAATGTAGCATTCAATTGGTAAAAGAATTTTTAAAATCGGCCAGTACTTTTTGAGCCAATTCGTTACAAACATACTTAACATAGAGTTGAATCAATATTCTTGTCTAATGGCAGTGTGTAAAATGGAACGTAGGAAAACACCAGATACCTAGTTGAAGTGCGTTCGAAAACTGTAACTTACACATACAGTAAACATATTGAAATAATAAAAAAACTCTTTTTCCTGCTTTTCTTTTACCACGTTGATTATTGTATTTAACTTAGAATTAAATTAGTTTTATTTTGACGTATATGTCATCTCTATACATGATCAGATCAAAAATGGACATTGTTCTTTATATGTCATTTCATATTAGATTTATTTGATATATTGTCTTAAACTGTCTGGTTACTAATACTACAGGCATTTATGTTATTTACGGGATTGTTACCATGTACCGTGTTTTTAGCGAGTTTCCAATATTTCGGCCGTGCACGCGCATTGATCACGGAATTACAGTTACTCCGTGATCATGGCACATTTTTATATGATGTTTTATGGTTTAAGGCAGTGTAATGTAATTTAAGAATAGACAAAAGCGTTTTATTTGTGTTTTTAATCAATCTAATTAAATTAATCAAAAAAATGTGTTGCGCATAAAGAATCAAGCAATACATCTTCCGGGAATGTTAAAGCGCAATCACAAATTTTCTTCGACGATTTTCTTTACTATAAATGTGAAGACAGATTTTCAAATTTTCTTCGACGATTTTCTTTACTATAAATGTGAAGACAAATTTTCAAGTTCAAAAGCTGCTTTAAATTCCTGGAAAACATTATTTAAATAATATTAGGTACCTAATATTAAAAGTAGGTATATACCTATTGTGATAAATCATATTCCATCTAACTTGAGATTACCATGCATGAATGAAGTGAAATCCTATGTTTAGTTTAACTATGAGGAAAATTTAATTTTTTTCCTGCGTTTTTCCCAACAGTGAGAACACCATAAAGCTGGTGATTATGATATTATTGTAGGTGTAGGTATGATATGATGGCAATCATTTTTATAGCTATGCACACAACCAAGACCAACCTATCAAATTATAAAAAAGTTAGACACTGTAGGTACCATGTTTAGGCATGTTTGAATGCATAACTTTTTTGTAGTAATCCATACTAATTTCATAGTCATATTATAAATGCGAGTATGTGTCTGTCTTCCTTTTTTCAATTGTCTGTCTGTTACCTCTTCATGCTTAAACCGCTCAACGGAGTTATATGAAATTTGTTATGTATATAGTCGGAGTCCCAGAAATAATCTTTTAAGGGGATGAAAAGGTCAATTAAGCCCCGCAGACTAAGATTGTGGGTGCCCCCACAAGTAAAGAATATATTTCTGAGATAGTTTGTCATAATATTAAAGTATTTCGAACTTTTAATGCATGAATTATATAACTTGATTTTTATATAATTTGCATTTCTAGAAATCTGTCGCAATGGGATGGCTTACAAAAAGGTGCTACAATTTTACCAAAAATAATAGTAATATTTTGCAAGATGAATGAATGTTATTATATATTTAAAAACAAAAAGACCTTCTAGTAATCCAAATTTCTTTATTTTAAATAACTATCACAAATAACATACAAAAATATCTTTCCAATAAGAACTTAAACCACAATATTTACAAATTTCGATAGTCTAACTTCTTAATAATAATAACATTCTTTTGATATCTGTCATCGACAGTACCCGAGCTCCAACTCAATTATTAAGTGGACACTTAAGTACTTAATCACATCAATAAAAACAATATTTTAATAAATCTAAAATCATTATTATAAATCACAAATTATATTACAATTAAATTTTGTGACACGGCATTATTATGACAAAACACATAATAAGACGGACCTAATTGTTATTATATTCATTCAAGATAAGCGTTTAGAACTTTGAAAAATTTATCATGGAAACCAGTATTATGTTAAAACGTTTCGTATTAAAATAGACTTCTTGTTTTCCGTAACTGACCATTTACTATATTACCTTTTATGCGTCTCTTCTTTTCTTTTCGTCTAATTTTTCATGTTTGTTATAAAAATTAACAGTCCACAACAATAAAATTTCCTATTACCACCATTTGTCGATTTTCAATAAATAAAACTATTTTATACATGTAACAACTTAAACTAATTGAGCTCATTATTTTGATTCGTGATTATCTGTATGCAGTTTATGACTTTCACCATCTCTTATCCACAATAAACTTGTGTTGAAGGAAATAGTAGATGCATAAGATATAAATTGGTATTAATCTTCTATAAAAATGATAATTGAAAATAAATCGCCATTTCTATGTGATATATGACCCTAAACAAAGGCATGTATAGAAAGTAAATTTCAAGGAAAGATTAAAGTTAAGAACATTTCTCCTCCGACAATGTCTTATTGGAACGAATAAGAGATGGAAAACGTTTCGTGTTTTTGTAATGTAACAAAATTCTGGCAGCGTTCAAATAAAAAAAAATGCACAATCTTGTCATACTTATATACAAAGACCAGTCTTGTGTGTTTTGTATTCAAATCAGTGAGCAATTTTAAATATTCATCGCATGCATAAATAATATTGTATCACAATGCCTAATAATATCAATAACAAATTTATTGTTTAACATCCAAAATGTCATAATTCGTGATGTTTCTTACACACAGTTTTAGTCAAAATTACTTTACTATATTAATAAATTAGCCTACATCATCGCCTACACAAGTTTTGTGGGATTTTCCTTTAACAATTTTGGCACGTGCGATAAAAGCTTCCAACTTTATAAGGAAATTAATATTTCAAAAAAACACAACAGATCATTTGACTCTTGCTTATAATTTATATTTGTCTTGTGCAGCAGTCTTTATTAATGCCACTAGAAGTGTAATGAACTTGTTCACGTGGTTAGACCGCCGCGATCCTGATGCAAGGATAAAAAACCTTGTTTCGTAGGTACCTTGGCATCAGTAGTACCTTCTCGTTTCTGGTTTTTAATAACATTAAGTGCTCCGTAGTTCAGGAACAGATTTCATCTCGCTCTATATTAGTCTAGTACAAAATCCGTGTTGGTGTGTATTCTATAATTACTGGGACGCCACCGCTCCTGCCATCCTCTGCCGCACGTCGCCCAAGGCTGATCCGTTGCTGAAGCCGTTCAAAAGAGGCAACTTCATTTCCTTTGGTTCTGTCTTCGCTGCATCGTCTTCCACCTTTACCTTCATCTTATCTTTCTGTAAATCAAATATTTTGCTTGAAAAGTTTTCCAACGAACAATACTTTCATTAAAAATTATCGGAATGAACTGTGATTCCAATTTTAGCTGCAATTTCATTCCAATTTTCGCGTTGTCACGAGATCTTGTGTTATTATAATCTGAAACTACTCTAAATACTATTGTAATAGTTGACAAAACAGACACTTATTTTATATATTGATTTGATCGGGAATAATTAAAGCCTGATACTTGACTTGACGATGACGATAGCTTTCTTGAGATTTGAAATCTTGTCAATGAAATATTTTGATAAAATGAACTGCATAAGTGCAGAAATATAATTCATGCGCATAATTCAAGCTCTGATTTCAAATATTAAAATATATATTTACCAATATGTAAATGATCTCAAATTAAAGAATAATGTATTAAATCAACTGCTGAATGCGGACAGCTCAGGAACGATCAACGTGGAGATCTTTGCAGGGGAAGACATATGCTCAACAAATACCTAATTCGATCACAGAACGAATCGGTTTTACATAAAGTTTTTGTAAGTAAATTACCTTGCTCTTCTTGAGGTAAGCCTGTTTGTAGAAGTCAGAGAAGAGATGGTAGAAGAGGACAGCGTGCATGCCGATCCACCAAACGAACGCTCGCGGGTAGTCACAGTCAGTGAACAATAGTTGGAATGCGTGGATGAATACTAATACAAATTGAACCTGAAACAATACAAAAAAATACTTTAGGCCACAATTACACAATTAGTACTAACACAAGTCTGTAGATTTAAGTAAATTAACTTTGACCTAACTACTAATAGATGAGTAGGCATTCTCAAACGCGTGCGATAAATAATGACACGAGCAAATGACTTTCCCCCAAAATTGTCAATTCATCGATGCTTTTCAAACAAATATCTTAGTGACGTTATAATAAAGCAGCAGTGGATCACTAAATAGCTCGGTGATTATCACTTCCATTTGTCAAAAGCTTAGCGTATAGGCCTACTTATTTTCTTTAGATCTAATTTATGTTTGCGTATAAAAAACACTAAGAGATACGAACTAGACAAAAACAAAGTTGGAATTATTTATTTATTTATTTATACTTTATTGCACAAAAGTATGTACAAGTGGCGGACTTAATGCCATTAGGCATTCCCTACCAGTCAACCGGAGAATTTTAGCAAAAATCTTAAGGTAGTGCAAAAAGAATTCATCAAATTACTTAATATATTTTTATATCTATGGAAACAAGATAATATATATATTATGATATATACTACACAAAATACATATCTATAAACATACATAAAAAATGATATATATATATATATAAATCATAACAAATATTTAGATAAATACATACAAATCTATATCATATCAGGAGGATGCGGAGGAGGAATCTAATAAATGATGACGTACGGAGCGTTTAAAAGCCAGTTTGTTCGGAGCATCTTGAATAATGAGGAGGCAGTGCGTTCCAGAGTCGTATAGCTTGAAGAGAAAATGAGTTGGAAACAAAACCAGTATGGTGAGAGGGAAAAGCTAAAGTTTGTTTGCTGCTAGACCAAAGATTAATTATCGACTATATTTAATAAAATTTGTTATATTTATAGCTTTATTTCTGGTGTCATATTTAGAACCTACTTATAACAGTTTTTTTTTACTGTGTATCGTAGATACTTGACCGAGACTAATAAATAAACTTATTTTTCATTTTATCTAGAATTTTATTTTATGATTATATTTATTAATATTGATAAAATATTTAATGTTTATAAAAAACAAACTTGATTGCATTTTATTAAAGTATATGATGAAATCATTCTGACCTATCTAAACAATTTTTATTTCTTTATTGATTATGCAAATCTTGCTTACTGCGTCTTATATAATGTTTGATATTAAAAATACTTTAGAATTCAAATACCAACTTTTCAAGGTGATCAGACACACCCCCACAAAAGAATACATTTAAATGTAAATCTAAACAAAGCCAAAAAAATTATGTTGTTTAAATCACTTCTACCTACAATTGGAATTAAATGCTAAAAGGTGAAAAAACTAAAACGTAATAAATTATATCCTCAACCCCACAGTAAAATAATACCTCAGCACCACGGTTTTATTCAAAGACGATCAACTATTACTAACTTACTTGCGATTAGTTTGACGCAATGGATGAAAATAAACAAATTGACTGTATGTATACCGATTTCAAAAAAGCTTTTGATCGCGTAGATCACAAAATACTGTTAGAAAAAATCGCGTGTAACGATATACGGGGAAATCTGTGACGATGGTTTAAGTCCTATATCAGCAACATAACTCAAAAATAGTCATTCGGGGCTTTGAATCTTACACAATCACAATTACCTCCGGTGTACTCCAAGAATCTATTCTCGGGCCACTACTCTTTGTAATATTCATCAACGATATCAGAAGTTGTTTTTCGTTTTGTAATTTTTCCTTGTATGTGCATGACCTAAAAATGCACCATATTATAACTAATATTAACTTACTTAGACACATTTACTATAAATTGCAATAAAATCAATTACATTTACTAAAAAAAGACACATTAGTTACTTCAATTACAAATAAGGAAATAACATATTAGAAAAAGTGGACTGCATATGAGACTTAGGAATATTGCTTGATTTGAAATTACATTTGGATGGACATGCAGGTAATATTGTAAAAAAAGCTTTTAAAATGTTTGGATGTGATGATGTTGATGTGTCCGCGCTTGTGAAAGTTTTAAATATCCTACAACCCTTTTATACTTATACAAATCTCTTATCAGAAGTCAGTTAGAATATTTGGAACCCTTTTTACCAAAAATATATTGATGCGATGGAAAATGTACAAAAGAAATTTCTGCGATCCATGAACTACAGATGTTATCACGACTACTTGAAATATGACCAACTGATGCAGAAATATAAATTAATAAAACTAAGCGAAAGACAATGTTAGATATGATTGTACTATACGACTTATGTCATAATAAATATTCAGTATTGAACTTACAAATAAATTGCGGTTTTCAGTACCGCGTAAAGTTTCTTTTAGATTTTGTGAAAAAACTAAAACACTGGGCGAAATATCGCCAATTAATACATTATTAAAGACATATTATATTAAATTTAATGATGTTGATATTTTCAACTTTAATTCCAGTAAATATAAAATGGCTGTTTTGATGGCACTTGATGGTGATTAGCTTGGGCTTATGTATTTTTTTTATCAATTTAGAAACTGAGATAATCCTGGCCCGTTTTGTTACCTAATGGTAACACCACCATTAGGTAACAAAACGGGCCAGGACATCAAGTCACTATCAACAAGTCCACACGGACTTGACTTGATGTACAACCAACATTACATGTTTTACTTTATAAATGTAATGCCAGACTACGTAGACTAGATTTATGTGATTACTATCTAATACTAAAGTATAATTCATATTCTTATGTAATACTTTTTAAACTAAAACAGAATGTCAGCTCTAGTTAAGGACTTTTTTATGCTAAATTATGTGGACATTGTTATTGGTGTCACAATGTCTAAATGTATTTATATTAAGTATCTAAAAGTAACAGCTATTGTGAGACTGTTTTCTGTCCTAAATAAATGGAGAAAAATATATATACTGGAACGGGACAGGGAGGTTTGTTTGGGGCACTTTAGGGCATAGTATATACGCGCGGACAGTTGACAACGATGACCGCGAGCACACCCGCACTCCCGACGTGCATTGGGGGGACTGCGGTCCCCAAAATGTACGCTAGATGACCAGTGCAGGAGTATTATTTGGTTTTTAGTGGCCCTGTTCAGGGCGTTAGGTAGGGCCCTGCTCATTTCATCCGGTCCAAGGGTTGGCTGATATGAGCAGGGTAGATTCCCACATACCTTCTTCTCGCTCCCCCGTCGGTTGAAGGATGCGTAAGGCATTTTCCAGACAAAAAATAATAGCATAGTATATACGGCACATAAGCTAATGCGACTATCACTGTGGCGCTGCAATCCGCTCCCATTTCATGTTATGCTGTTATAAATTGTATTCTGCAAGTATCTTGATTTATGACGGTGCCAATTGTTTTATTGGATAGGGTGGCAAACAACCTCATGACCCACCTAAAACTGGACGGCCTCCGTAAAGTCCAGCATAAATTCAGGAAAACTAAAAAGCTACATTGAAATACGTCTGAATGTAATTAGTACTCCGAAATGAAATTAATCTTTGAGTGGAAAAGTAACAAACCAAGCGTTAACACTTTACTACTGATTGCAATTCAAGAGAGGAAAGGCATCATTAATAGCAGATTAGCCGCTCGAATTGGAGCGCCCGTCTGGGGAAGTAACCTCTACCTTACAAAAGATCACAAAATACCTTTAAAATAAAATAACACACCTTTGTGTTGATGTTGTGTTTCTGTCGGTGAGTAAGGTTCCAGGGCTCCACGCGGTAGGGGATTGGATTAGGGTAGGCTGCTGCCTGCCTAACACGGTGCGAGTGATATTTTAGAATCGCAAGCGTCTATAGGCTATGGTAGCCGCTTACCATTAGACGGGCGATAAGCTTGTTTGCCACCCTTTTCATATAAAAAGAGGAAATTAAATCATAATTCAGACGACGCATCCTAAAAAGGATGCGAAACGTCAATAAATAAATAAATCAGTGCATCTATACCGTTGAAACTTGTTTTATAAAAATAGTTCCGTTGCTCCACGGACACTAACAAAATTCTACTAACCATCTGCAGCGCCGTTAGATACTTCTTCCACCACAGGTACTTCTGGACCTGGGGGCCCAGAGCTGCCAGCAGGTAGTACGAATACATGATGATATGCACGAAAGTGTTCAGCATGCCAAAGAAGGATGAGTGGCCACCTGTTAACAACAATTTATTAATCAGTCCCTACAAACCCATCCACAAATTACGAATCAGGTATGAGTTAGAATATGTCTCGACGATGGACATCCCGGCAAACTTCTTGAGCAACAACATAGACAATTTAACCTTCAAAGTAGCACTTTTACATATAATAACGTCTACTACGCAAGTTTATTTGTCTTTCTTCTTGCTTAAGAAGTTTGCCGCTACCTATAGCGGAAAAGAGAGTCCTTACGTAGGATCTGTGTCTACTAAGCGAAAAAATCCACAAACTACTTTGATATCTATGAGAATACGCACGCATACATAAAAAAGTCCACGAGATTTTTTCCGATTGGTAAAGACTGCCCATTACTTTCCAATTTCAATCATTTGCTTTAATGTTTCAGACAAAAAAGTGCAGTCTAATGATGAACAACAGCATAAAATCGACATTAAAAGAAGCATTGCAATGCAAAGTTTGACCATGCATATCATTCAGAACCACTAGCAATTATTCTCAATCATCTTCTTTAGCCCATTAATGTCCCACTGGAGGGGCACAGGCATTCCCTATAGATGGAATAGGGAAATTGGGCGATTGCTTAACTTCAATGACCGAAGCCGAAAGCGCTAACCACTTGCGCCAAATCATCAATTCGATTCACAATCAATTATATATTATTGATTTTTCTTTTTAACAAATGACTTATTATTTTGTTATCGATGGGTATGTCTAATTTTATATCTAGTTAATATTTTAATTAAATACAACGAGTGCATACCTAATTAAATAAATAAATCCAAACCCAATGTAAGAGCACTTAAGGTAATTATAAATACAAAACACGGAGCTATTAATATACAGAGTGTAAAAAAACCTATGACAAAGACTAAAACTACGCATTCTGTACACCCAAACAAGTAATATTACAAAATATTACACGTGGGAAAAAAATGTATTTTTAAGTTAAAAAAATTATTTTTTTTTCCAGTACGCAATGTATAGCGCGGCGCGCTACTGTGGCGCTACGCAAAGAATGTGTGTGTGTGTATGTGTGTGCGCGTGTGTAAGTGCGTCGATAAAAAAGTTTCTAAATAATGTTTTGCAAATATTAATGTATAAAACTTGAAAAAAAAACATTGACTTTGACCTTCAATATCTCCATAACCATAAATTTCCCAAGTAGGACCATACTTGGGATAGAAGAAAAAAATAATCGTCATGATGTGGAAAATACGTAACCTTCGACTTCGTTAAAGGTTTTTTTACACCCTGTATAACTATTTTGAAAGATATACAATAAAATCTTGATCCCATATAAAACTGTCGTATAAAAAGACTATTCACAATTACCTACTCGATAAGGAAATTAATACGTATGGTAAAAACTTTAGAGTATAACTCTCTTGTGAAGTATTCGTGAAATATTTGTTCAAATATTCGATACGTGTGACGTAATGTTTCGACAAATATATCTACACTCTTCATATAAGTAGGTACTGTTATTGCGTCAAACTTGAATGCTTCAGATACACGAGTATTTATTTAGGATAATCTTTACGTAAGTGTATCATAATGTATGATTCTAAGATCTCGATGATTAAATAACAAAGTTTGACTACATAATTTAAGTCGTAATGAACATATTCTCACTCTAGCCATGACGAATTTATTTATAGCAAGTAAGCGGGCATTAATCGTTATATCAATGTTAATATACAAGCATATAGACGTTTAGCAAACAAGCAAACCGTACAAAGAATTGTGCAGACTTTGATCTCCTCTGCTGTACTTTATGCTTTGCATATTTGCTGTTAAATATTTGTTTTTTTTTCGGACTTGGTGTAATCAGACCCAGGTACGTAACATATTACTTACTCATAAGTAACGTTTTATAAATACTAGCTGACCTAGCGAACTTCTTACCGCCATATCCCGTCCCATAAAGGTTAGTGGAAGAAGGGTGAAAATTTAGGTCTGTATGTATTTTTTTGGTTACACCTAAAGGCTCATGGCGCGATTTTCTCCCGCGCCCGCCACGGCTGCGGGACTGCAACTCAAGTAGAATGAAAAAATTGAGGTAAACCGCAAGAACAAAACGCAACGAGTGTTTGCGGACACGGCGAGACAGCCCATCTCGCAGCTTCACGGCTGCGGGACCGCAGAAAACTGCGGTCTCGTGAGTTTTGAAATAAAACAATTCTGTGGCCGTTCGTGGCGAGTGCGGAAAAACCACACTGTCTGTTCTTAGCCTTACAGGTGACAACCGCGAAATAACAATACCTTAAAGTGTGTTGTGTTTCTGTCAGTAAGGTTCCAGGGCTCCGTGGGGTTGGGGATAGGGTTAGAGCAGGCAATGCGCAAATGATCCTGGTATCGTAAGCATCTTTTAGCTATGGCAGCCACTTATTATCAGGCAGGCAATATCATTCTTTTCTGCCATTCCTTTTTAAATAAATGATATCTTTTTAGATAGAAAATGATAATAATAATAGAGTTGCATTTTCTTTTGCTACGCAATCCTAAGTATCACTCATTATCAGTAACTAAATTCCCCACTAAAAAGTATAACACCTTGGCCGATCACAAAAGAAACTCAAATTTACCAAACCGTAATATTCATTTAGTAAAAAGCATCTCATTCTGACTGAATGACTTAAGATACTATTTTTAAATATGCATCACAAAATGTTATTCTTCGTAAAGCACTTTAAATTACACGTGAGAATTATTTTTAGATTGCATATTTTTAACTTTTACCATAGTAATTATATTTGCGGTATACCATTACTAGAGAATGTAAATTAATTCTTTGATGACTAGCCATGTTTAAAAACTAATTACTAACAGTTAATGTTATTAACACTTATCCTAAACTCCTTCGTGTTCAGGGTAAGACTTAAGTAATTACATTGCTTACTTATTACCAAGAGTATGAAACTTAATATTAAATGTTGTGAAGTATTCATTTCTATATATGTAACCGTTATAACTATTAAGATGAAAAACCACTTTGTATTTATAGACAGCAAAAAACAATAGGATAGCCTTGAACGTTGCTAATGAATCAACAACATAAAAAATCATGAATTTGAATAATAATCAAATATACTTTTATTTAAAATTTGTAAAAAACATATTGAAAATTTGTTATGAATTTATTATTCAATTTCTGGCTTTACCACTTTGAACCACTTGTAGCGGTTCATACAAGACACGTTAACCTTTAGTACCATGTCTTGTTATATCCCGCAGATATACAAACTTTTTAGTAAGAATTAACTTTTTTAAATATGAGGTTGTTATAATTTACGTTGAGAGACATTCACTCAGAAAATTTTACATGGAGTCTGTTGTAAATATTAACTGTAATAATTGTTCTTTGTAGATCCTTTAAATATAATCTATTCATCTATACACATCAATAAAATTGGAGTGTCTGTGTGTAATATTGAAGTGTTTACTACATGCATATGAATATATATACGTTACATACACCAAATTTTTTTTTTAGAATTTTTGTCTATCTCTGTTTGTTCCGGCTAATCTCTGTAATAGCTGGATCAATTTTGACGGGACTTTTATTGGCAGGCAGCTAATGTAATAAAGAATATCTTAGGCTACTTTTATTTTAGAAAAAATCTTTTATTTTAGAATTGAAAAAAAAAGTAAAATTTAACATGGTCGAAGTCGTGGACGGCCGCTAGTAAGTAATAAAATTATTATTACACCATTTTAATGAAGATTTTAATTGATCCACGCATTCCAAATAATAGTTTCTGGATCTTCGCGCTTGACACTTCTAATATAAAAAATACACTGTTGTGTTATCGATAGAAACAATCGAAGAGGAAATACACACGTTCGAGAAAACGATGAACAAAACCTAAAAAAATTATTACATGTATCAGACAATCCACATTTTTAAAAAACCGGCCAAGTGCGTGTCGTGCCACGCGCAGTGTAGGGTTCCGTAGTTGCTCGTCGTCACCACAAAATAGTTTTGAAAGAGTCTGTATTTTAAGTAATTACTTCTTCTAAGTCACTTTTAATGTTTTTTATAAGGAATTTTTATTAGGTCAGAAATTTTCTATTATGTACATTAGTTGAACAACTATTACTCATAAACTAATAAATATTTTTAACTGTCATAATTTTCAATAAAAGTTCATGAAAACCACTATTATCTGGGGGGGGGGGGGGGGGGAGGGGGCGCCCTACAATTTGCACTTTAAAGTAGACTTGCAACGAATGGTATATTCGGCAGAATACCGAATATTCGGCGGGGCCCCTGACCGAATAGCCGAATATTAGGCAAAAGTATTCGGGTGGATTTTAGCGCCAAAAACTTGTACAGACGTGATTGTTTCGCGCTCCTTTGTATTGTTCTAATCTGCCGTCCTCAAGCTAAAATGCGGCTAAATGACAAAACCAACTTTTGAGATATGGCCAAAAACGGCGCGTAAACTTTACATTATTGCTATTATGTAACCATTCATCACATGACTGAATGAATTAAAAACTGTAAACTTGTTTAATACAGAAAATGATTAAATTATGTAAGTACCTGTTTTATGGACCAATGACTACTTAATAAATGATAATAAAAAAATGAGAACCTTACCCTTCTAAATTTTGATTACCACATAAATTGAAATACATAGAATCCTCCATTTTTCCAATTCAGAAGATGATTATATTACCTGTTATGTACCAATGACTACTTTAATGATTATATAACAGAAATGAAAATATGAATATATACGTAATCAATCGATTTTAATTTTTCATTTTACCAAAATATATTATTTAAGTATTCGGTATTCGCCCGATTAATATGTAGATATTCGGTATTCGGCCGAATATAATAAAAGCAGCCGAATAGACCGAATACCGAATAGTAACCGAATATTCGTTGCAAGCTTACTTTAAAGTTCAATATTTCGCAAACGGATTCCTAAATCCAATTTATATTTTCATAAATTATTTTCATAAAAAAATGTAATTGAAATAAATATAATTATATACGCTGTTTTACTTACTGTTGTTTTACATTAAAAGTGGTAACGGGTAACACATAAGAAATTGAATAATAATTCATAACAATTTTTATAAAAATATTTTACAAATATCTTTTCCTTGTAAGTAGATATAGGTAATATATTACACTCAACAACAAATAACCCGAGGTCACCCGCTGGTACATTGAAGCTCTAATTCGTTTTTCTCTAGAATTTTATTTGTAAGAACAAATATCAAAGTTATTTCTACTGAAAGTATTTCATTATGATTAAAATGACAAAAAAAAACTAAAGTACTGTCAACTTACTTTGTAATCAAGCAAGAAACATAATGGTAATATTATAAAAAAAAATGCAATTTTCGTTCTTTTGAAGGTTCCGTAGTTCTGACAAAAAACCCTTATAGTTTCGTCAGGTCCGTCTGTCTGTCCGTCCCCGGTTTTACTTGGAGACTATTTTCACTAGTATGTTAATTAATCGCCGACAAAATGGTAGAATACAATTTCGAAAAATATTTTTAGGGTAGCCCCCCTACATGTAATCTAGACATGTTTTTTTTTTCACTGTCTACCCCATCGTGTTGGGTTTCATTGAAAAGGTCCTTTAAATTTACTTCATGGTTCATATTTTTGGATTTAGGAATCCGTTTGCGAAATATTGAACTTTAATAATATATGTGGTAATCAAAATTTAGAAGGGTAAGGTTCTCATTTTTTTATTATCATTTATTAAGTAGTCATTGGTCCATAAAACAGGTACTTACATAATTTAATCATTTTCTGTATTAAACAAGTTTACAGTTTTTAATTCATTCAGTCATGTGATGAATGGTTACATAATAGCAATAATGTAAAGTTTACGCGCCGTTTTTGGCCATATCTCAAAAGTTGGTTTTGTCATTTAGCCGCATTTTAGCTTGAGGACGGCAGATTAGAACAATACAAAGGAGCGCGAAACAATCACGTCTGTACAAGTTTTTGGCGCTAAAATCCACCCGAATACTTTTGCCTAATATTCGGCTATTCGGTCAGGGGCCCCGCCGAATATTCGGTATTCTGCCGAATATACCATTCGTTGCAAGTCTACTTTAAAGTGCAAATTGTAGGGCGCCCCCCCCCCCCCCAGATAATAGTGGTTTTCATGAACTTTTATTGAAAATTATGACAGTTAAAAATATTTATCAGTTTATGAGTAATAGTTGTTCAACTAATGTACATAATAGAAAATTTCTGACCTAATATAAATTCCTTATAAAAAACCATTAAAAGTGACTTAGAAGATGTAATTACTTAAAATATAGACTCTTTCAAAACTATTTTGTGGTGACGACGAGCAACTACGGAACCCTACACTGCGCGTGGCACGACACGCACTTGGCCGGTTTTTTAAAAATGTGGATTGTCTGATACATGTAATAATTTCTTTAGGTTTTGTTCATCGTTTTCTCGAACGTGTGTATTTCCACTTCGACTTTTTCTATCGATAACACAACAGGAAAGTTTTTATTATGAAATTTCCAGAGAAGAGTGGTTTTCTCTGGAAATTTCATAATAAAAACTTTATAAATTGATTTATCGCGATAGTTTTCTGAGTATTTTAATCCTAATGGAACACACTTTCAGCAGGTATAACTTTGATAGTTGTAAGTTTTATACTTTTTGAGAAAATCAAATCAGTATTCCATCGTACTTGCATAAAAAATTATACATCTTCTGTTATGATAAAACACGCAAGGATAAAATTATATTATGATAAGTATAGGTATAATAATAATAAGTCTAAAAGTATTTCATTAAATTATTGTTTTATCTGAACAACAAGACCGGTACAAACAATTAGCATAATATGTAATGAATAAACTCTGAGACCACGGAGGCCACAACACAAATAGGAAATAACTTTTAGTTCCGCACACTGAACTTGTATCGACCACTCCAAATATGACATGTGCGCTAATAAACCTCAAGACTAGTTTTTTTTGTGAACAATATTTAACATGCTGAGCATACTATTAGTAAGCTTTATTATTATAAAATGCACGTGATTACAAAACAGTTGGGTTCATGTTGTCGTAACTAAAAAAATAGAACTCCATCCTATTATAAACTGTCTTGGCTTGTAAACTAGCTTACTAGATCAGAAATGAAGCTAGTTTTATCTACACGAAGCCGGAAGTACTAGCTTGCTAGTTTGCTATCCTAATTTGAAAAACTGTCCTTGTGTAGCTCGGGTATAACGTCTTTATTATCTAGTAATATAAAGTATATTCGTATTTCAAATTCAAATACATCCACTTAAGTGAATTCGACTGTACATCGCCAAGGTTTCAAATTCACCTTCTACCTGTTTTTAAAATAAGATCAATTTTTGGTTTAGTCAATGATTTTCTTTAAACTTTAGAGTCTAGAAATATGTAATTTAGTGAAACTTCGAAATAAAGAAATATTTTCTTATAAATAATTGTATAATATCTGCATTAATTTATCCAAATAAGGGTAGTTTAATCTATTCATCTTTATGTAAACACGAAATTAATTTAATTTCCTTATTGCGTGTAGGAAAATGTATGTAAACAGCCGCTGGATGGTCGTAAATTTTAAATTCAACGTTTAACATCTTAAAATGACTAATTTATTAAATTAAAATGAAAAGAGATGTTAATATTGTGAATTGACCTTAAAGTACTAATGACTTAAAAATAGCTGTACTTTAATTGTTTTACATATTTATTAATAGTTTCGCATGTTGAACTAACGTATGTTTACATCGGCTAGTGTCTAGTTTATCGTTATTATAATACACGCGCCTCACCACGTGGTCGCAAACAGACTTTGCAACATGCCGCCATTAAAGAGACGTTGATTCATCACGTTCTGCATTTTGTTGAATAAATTACATATTGACGGTAGATATGATACTTATCCACAGCAAACCTCAACTCACTCTTTATCAGATAAAGCACTAGTAATAAGGCACGCTTTATTGTTTTTTTATTTTATTTTATTGGTGATAATTTTAAATACTGGCCACACAGATTGAAAAAGATTACCTGTTTTATAGGTATCATTTTTGCTTTCGCAATATAATTTACAATACAGTGTAATTTTTATTTGCTCTGCGGCTGCAGTAACTAATTCAAACAATAATTTTATGGCTATAAATTACTGTGTTTTATGGCGCAGGTGGTTAGCGTATTTGGCCTGCGAACGTGAAAGTTAAGCAACGTTCGCAATGGTACCGACCACCATTGGATGGGTGGTAAAAACTTATAATCTCGAGCTTCCCTATGCTTCGGAAGGCACGTCATTCAAGTCAAAGTCATTGGTCCCGGCTGCATCTACAGTCCTTTGTAACCACCAATCCGCACTGGGCTCGCGCCCAGTCTCCCTATTCCAGCCATAGAAAATGCATGTGCACCTGTAGTGGAGCAATTAATAGGCTGATAGTAAATGATGACAAATTATTTCTTTATGATTCCTATATTTAACCGACTTAAAAGGTTTTCCGTGATTTCTAATGCGATTTACATGATTATTTTCCGATGCAGATTAGTTGCCATTTAACCCCATAAAAATTACTTCTGGAGAAGTTTTTATTTTATGAGCATTCTTCTTAACTTTGAAGATTTATTTTTGATGATTCTTTGTTTATATTTTGTTATATAAAGTTAAACTGAATATTTTTAAGAAACTTCGTGGGATTGTAGTGGTACGTATAGAGTAGGTATGCATGTTTTTTTCTGATTTTTTTAATTATATTTTTTTATTTTTCCTTGCATTTTTATGCCCCATCATCGTTTGAGTCATTATTTTTAAAAACGCTTCATAGAAGAAGTGGAAAATGACGAATGAACGCTCACCTGGTGTGAATTTGACTCCAAACCATACGGACATGGGCATGATGCCGTGGTGGATGACATGAAGTTTCGACACGTGATCATACTTCTTACGCATCACGAAGAAGATCTGTAAATGAAATATTAATTAGACAATATTACTTAATTTATCTCCTATTACGTAATATCGGTCGGCCATAGCCTAAAAAGATCCTAATTATCTCAAAAAACAATGTGTGTTTTATGTTATTTGCCTATTCAATTATTTGACGATAGGATGTGAATTATTTGACGATTAGTTTAAAAGAATCCGTGGGTGGTTATAAATAGAAAGGAACATGTGTGATTTAAGCAGAAATTCCATTAAAACTAGCTCGTATACTTACTTTAGGATTTTACCTAAAAACATTTTCTTGCTCTGGGGACATTAATACTATTTTTGTCGAAATTATTACTTATCATTAATTTATTTTAGCAGAACGCTGCTTGAACAACAAAGAAATAAATATTATCATAAAATTCGTATTAAAAATAATTATAAACAGTCATAGTTTAAGGTGGTTTTGCTAAAACAAAGCATTTACAATATGAAAAAAAAAACTACTGTTCAACAAAAAATCACATGCGATCTATCTGCTGCTACTGAACGCAGAAGGATACACTTAGTGGCGAAGGTCGTCAAAATAAACCAAAACAAACAACTTTAAATTTAGACATTTTATTTACTCGGAACCATTTTTATAGTCATAATCTGCTGTGGAATTATTTAGAACATACCACCTGAAGTAAATAAGGTTTGGATTATGTAAACTGAATAAAATATAGAGTAGGGAGGGGAAATGGCGTTAACTTAAGAAATCGTGGTATAGTTTCTAAATTATTTCTTATAAATCAATTTTAAGAAAAATACCAATGTCTTTATTTTGTTTTAAATTTTCATGTTCACTAACATTCCAGTTATTTTTAGCGGGATTACTTAGTTGTTCCGTGATCATGGTGCTTGCAACAGTGTCGAAATATCGGGTACTCGCAGCAAAAAACAATGTACATGGTAGCAATCTGGATGATATCAAAAATTACTATAACAAACTTTAACAATCGAGTAATCTACTGTCTGTTAGTAGCCCCCTCCCCTCGCGCTTCACGCGACGTGGCGTATTGCTGCGTTCCATTTTGACAGAGTTACAGAGGTGAGTGCCATTACCCAGTGAGCACTATTCCCCCTCCATACCCTTCTTAAAACAACTAAAGAAACAACCATGATTCATAATTTCCGTATGCCCATCATACAAAGTTATGTCCCTAGAGGGATTCGAACCCAGTACATTTGAATCAGATTACCAGAAGCGCGGTTGTGGTAAGTACATCAAAAATAAAATTATAAGCGATAGACCTATGGCCTTGGTGATCACCAACCCATCGATAAAAAAAACTAAATATTTTTAATTTAGAACATTGGTTATTATAATTCTTAAGTCTAAAGTGGATCAAGTTGCGAACATGTAATAATACAATATATACCGTTGATTCTCATTTATAAATTATAGTCGTTTTTATTATTCTGGCGTCATTCGTTCGAGCCTAATTATAGCATAGAAAGAACCAAAATCTTTGTTACCACCGGCCGGAAGCCATTCTTAATAGCACTTATTGAGGATTCATTGACGTCATTAAATTAATTTAAATATAAGGATTGTACTAGAAACCTTTTCTACCGTTCATAAACATAAACAAAATTAGCAAACCTAATTTAATAGTAACAGATGTTTGTTGAGATTTCTTGTGAGTGTTATTTTATTTTTTGTGTCTTTGTAACCAAAGAATAAGTACTGGTTATGTTAATACCAGGAAAATTCCATTTATTAATTTACATCAAAATAAGTTAATAAAGGTACAAGAACGTCAAAATCTCAACATATGACTCCACCTAAGTATCTGGAAATTTAATTGAATTTCTAATTTCCCGGGTACACTCAGTCGGAATAATTTTATCGTCTCTCTAAACACCATATTATGCTATGAAATTATAACCACCACCATATTATGATATACATATTCTGCATTAACAATACTAGGCGTAGCTTGTGACTGCATCTGCGTAAACTTTGATACCCTCTCTGAGACCCCACATAAAACGGCTAAATTCATCCTAAATATATATATATAATTTATATTAAAACTTACCTGTATAATATATTATTAAAACGGCATGATAAAAACGCATATATTTTTACACTTGGGTCTAACCTACAATTTTATGTTTCTATGCTTAGGCAGTAGTCGTATCTACCACTTTTTACATTTAATAAAAAAAAACTATACTTACACGGCATAGAAAATATAAAACCTAACTTTGTACCATATTGCTTTTTAACAATAAAATGTACACGTTTTGTGAAGCAAAATTCATCAAAATCCGTGTTATGTTGTGATTAAGAATCAATGCAATCAATAAATGCCTGTATCATTAAAATATAAATAATTAAGTGTACAAAAATGTATTAAAAAACTGTTTCTAACAGGCGGCGTTTTAATTGATATCAAAACAAACCGGAGATTGATACGTTTCTTGATTATTATAGAACAACGTTAATTCTCTCTAAGAGTTTGTAACATCATTAGCTAAAGGAAACAAACATAACTGTTATCTAAATTTAGCATTATAGGAACATGATAGGTACTTTTTAAGGCCTTGGTATGCAAATATATGTATCTAAATGGACGTACCTATGTATATGAAGGTGTAATATATTATGTGTGACATATATATGATGAACTTGTACCTTTGTTAAGTTATTGATTGATTGAGTGACATACTTTGCTAGTGTGAAATTATATGAGAATTCCAAGAAAATCTTTTACGGGGTAAATACTATATTTTTTTTTTTTTGTAGAGCTAGATATCGTTCGTGGATCTTTAAATCGAGACACTTAACATAGCACAGGCGAGAAGTAGGTTTAACATTAATTCCTAAAAATTCAAATGCGCAACCGAGAAAGATAGGGCATAGTGGTTGTCCACGGGGATTGTAGCATCCGCCTAGGAAATTAACTTCCACCTTACAGACTACAGTAAAATAAAACTATGGTATGGTAGTCTTTTTATGTAAGGGTTTCGTGTGGTAAGCGATTGGTTTCAGCCCAGAAATGTGAAATGCCTGGTGTTCTTGGTGATTAGAAACCATTTTGTCGACCTCCGCGACTCGAGAGGTATGTACGCAGGTTTTTAAGGTATCTCCTTCTCAGAGTGTCGCAGAGGTTCGATTCCCGGTGGAGCAAATGTTTGTGTGTAGCATTTGTACCTAAGTCATGGATGTATCTAATATATAAAATTCTCGTGTCACGGTGTGCGTAATAAAACTACTCCGAATCGGCTCGACCGATTTTCGTGAAATTTTATATGCATATTCAGTAGGTCTGAGAATTGGACAACATCTAATTTTCATCCCCCCTGATGTTAAGGGTATAACATCAATCATCAGCCTAAAATTTTTTTTTGGGCAAAACTTTTTGTTTTTTTTTTGTGATACATCATGCAAAAATACATACAACCCTAAATTTTCATCCCTTTACCACCAATCCCTATTTTTTTATGGCGGTACGATGTTCGCTGGGACAGCTAGTTTCTATATAAAACTTGTACTTATATATGTATCAGTATATGTTTTCTCCGTTACCCTAGTATCCCATAACACAAGCCTTACAGTGCTTACTTTGAGGCTCGGCTAATTGGTGTGTGTGCATCAAGTAGGGTGTGGTAATTCGCTGCGACATTTATATTAAAAACCAAATGGCTTATTTAAAACTAGTCAATATATGTCGACTGAAATTGCTAAGGCTCGTACAAAAATAATATCTACAGTGTTACTTCAATACTATGAAGGCTGTATACTTCAATACTTTGAAGGCTTTAAACTGCGGTATAAGTATGTACTTTCGCGTAGTTAATACTAAGCTCATACTTACAGTGTCGAAGAACTCCGTAAACTTGGAGATGTAGTACCACCAACATCCACTAGCCATCTACAAAAAATTAACACAAAATCTATTTAGAAGACGCACAAAAATCCAGCCATTCAACATTAATTTGGTCGGAGTACAGAGTTCTTTTGGGTCCAGCCGATACGCACACATTCCGCGATCCCGGAATAGACCCGTTTATTTGCACCCATCTCTACTCTCAACTATTAGGCCAAATTGCAGCAGTAAAAAAAACATAAGAAAAAGTCCTTCTTCGGCTGGGAATCGAACCCGGGCCACCCGCGTAGCAGGCGAGCTTTCTATCACTGAACCACCGTTGCTGGACACAAAAACTTGTCAATATTTATTGTGGACAGTTAGGAGATCGACATCAACGTGAAAAAAAACAGACCATAATGTTAAGTTAAAAATAATTCCGATCTTAATGATAAGGTCTGACTTTTCAATAAAAATTGAAAATGTAGTGCGAAATGCTAAAGATGAACAAAAATTATAAAAAGTTCACTTTAAGCAATAAGTATTTCCACATTTCAACAATTTATCTATTCAATTCTTACTATGTAAGTAGGTACACATACAAAACACGGGCAAATATTAACCACCCAAGTGTCACGTTATGTCGAACTCATAGCTGCCCACAAAAATATTGACAGGTTTTTGTACTCTTTATAATTGTACGTTTATTTCCGCAAAATAAAGTAGAAGTATAAAGTTTTAAAGACAACAAAACATAAAAATATCGGAACTCGATCGAAGGCGAACCACAGACCCAGTTAACTACACGGGTCGATCGCGGTTTCTATAAGCTGTGCGCCCGAGTTAAGAATGAATCCGGTTCCATTTTTATAAATCATCCTAACTCAAACGGTATTTGCTTACGTTACGAGTGATTAGTGCCATATATCTGCTGTATCATGAGTACAGCAAAAAGTACACACCGCGATTAACCTTTGGAATCGTGGGATAATCTATATAAGTTGCATTTCCATAATATATAAACCACATCGCTATAAATGAACATGATCGTTAAAATATGAAATCAAAGACTAGCAAAAAAGAGGTTGATGACTCCTCTTATAAGAACTTATTGGACGTTAAAGTTAGTGTGAGAGATTTAACTTACGATAATATCTGATGGCAGCTATCAAAAGATGTAAGGGTCGTTGGTATTAATCCTTTGTTAAAGTACATTTTAATATTGATAAGTAACTAACAGAAATCAACCAAACATAAAATTCAAGTGCTATTTGGCGTATTTGAGTTATCCAATGTTTAATTTGATGACTGTGTTGACCAAATAAACACTCGAGGAACAGGTTATTTGAAGTTTTTATGGAAATTTGAATAGTGAATCAAGTCAATGTAATAATCACATGAAAATAGCAAATAACAAAAGTACGTCAATGTAACTAAATTAAAAAAAATATAACTTGAGGCTTTTAAAGCTGAAATGATCTTTCTAAGAAAATATAAGTACTATTACAGCCATCTTCATCCACATAGTAAATTGCTCGCAAATCTGCGTTGAAAAAAATATTGATTGACACACATCATTTTACTCCGAACATAGTATGTTATATATGTTATCATTATATTTATATGTTAACATCCATTCACTAACAGGTTCAACGTACTCGCGTTACCTTGTCGTACTATATGATCGATCATTAGCAAGCCACACGTTTAAGCGGTACATTAAATAAAAAAGTTTGAACACTAACCCTCATTGCTAAAGGTGACCTTGAGTAGTCGACAGGCTGGCATCTGAAACTGTACGTTGTGAACCAGCCGCTGACTATGCTCTGTAACAAACACTCTGATTGACTCACAAATAAAAGAAACTAAGAAAGAATTACAGTAAATTAATGAAATGTCAAACAAAAATTATTTAAAGTCAGACTGGTCGCTATGAACTCCCAATTAAACGGTTAACCCTTAGGGTTAACCTGTGTACGAAATAGGTTTACAAGCTAAACTTGTAATTCAACATTAGTGTTATTTGCTACTGGTTTATTATCCTACCAATATTATAAATGTGAAAGTTAGGAATGTTTGTGTGTTCGTATGTTTGTAACTCAATCTCGCAAAAACGGCACATAGCCTGGAAAGAGACAAAGGATACTTTTTATCCCGTAAAATGTTAGGTTCACGGGGGATTTTCAAAAAACTAAAGTTTACGCGGTGGAAGTCGCTGGCGCCCACATATTATGCGATAAATGTAATGAAACAGTACATAACCATGTTTAATTAATTAGGGTAAAAAGTTATTGTCAAAAACAAAGCAATCTATCAAAATAACATGACATATATTGCACACACTTGTAATGTCGAATAGTAGGTACTAAACTGCAAACTAAAAGACTTCAACGCAAGCAAAAATACATTAAAATGTCTTGGCATATTATATTACGTACCTACTTGTAATTTAAATGAATTCACAAAAATTTCAAATTCCTTTTCGATTCCATATTACAAAACTGTGTAAGTAGGTATGCTACGGTATAGGTAGGCATATAACATATCTTAACTGTGTATGCAAAAAACTATAACGAAGTATTACTATTCTTTTCTTAAAGGGCACTATTTTAAGTTAATCGATTTGTTTACTTATCTCAGTTAGTCACTACCTTAAAAGATATTATCACTTACCTCATAAAATAACCAAATGCTGAATATGACTTGGAATAAATTGTACCATATCAATACATTTTTTAATTCAACGGGTTTTCTGTTTTCCATTATCTTTGGTCCCAATACCTGCAAGAAAACAATTGCATGATTCTAGAATCTCATACAAACAAACAACAAATAATTAAGATAATTATTTACAATAACACTTTCCACATAATAAGTATAATAACTATATCTACACAAAGTAGGAAATTTACCGATGGAAATATATAAGGCAATTAAAGTATTGGCTATCATTAAAATGATTTCATTGACGCAAAAGCAATTATATTGTTATGTATCATATTACTCACTTTAACGGTGAATACATATGTGAGACAAATCGCCAGAGTCGGAAACGGTGAGGACATTAAAAACCAATCATTCACTCTGGGATCACTTTTGTTGTCCATAAGATCGTGGTATCCCGCCACTAGTCTCCTTAGCACCTCCATTTTCACTGGAACAATAAAATTTTGCTTAAGAAAATATTCTTTGCCACGATATTTTATATATTGGCATGTGTTAATTTCAGGTGACCCGCGTGCAAAGTGAAGTGCGAAGTTCGAATTTAACTAAAGAAATACTCGTATTACTCGTACGCGCGCACGAAACATTGGTCAGGGCTGACCGGACATAATTCGTCATACACCTATAAATATATGGAGCAAATTATTGACAATATTAATTGCACATTAAACATTTTTAAAGTTCATTGTTCTTTCTTATATCCGCCCTTGTTATTTATGTAATAAGTGACCGGTTGAATAATCAAGCAGCATTATGTTCGTCATTGAACTTTGTCCCGCGTGAGTTTAGGCTCCCGTGTTATAATTTGAAAGCAAATCGTATCCATGTGGATTTAGTCATCAAAATCTTTGCATTTTTGAACAATTTTCTGATTCAAGATATACTCGTATGCGACGTTTTTAATAAGTGTTCCAGCGCATAGACTCTTAAAATAAAATTGTAACGATTTTAAATTACTAAATTTTGTAAGATACGATTGTTAAACAGGAGTGATCCTGCTGATTATATTATATAAAGATCAAAATTTTTATATAAAGTATCGATATGTTTAAAGTTTATACACAAAAAAGCATAAGTAAATGTTTAACGGTTATATTAATTAATACCTTATACTATGTCACATTAATTTGATATTTAAAGATCATAAATAAATTTTTATTGATAATAAAAATGAAAATTATTTTGCCACTGTGAAGGAAATGTAGGTATCTACTTCTACAAATTAGCATGTTTATATATAAATTAAAATTATTAGTCTAGTACTTTATGTGATTTGTCTAATTTGCATTATTAGGAAGATTCCTAATTAATTAAATAAACTAAGTAATACTCGTGTATACATCTGTAGACACGAGTATTACTTAATTTATTTACTTATTTATTTTAACATAATTGTTAATCTGGAACTCCGTTCACACCTCAAACCCAAGGATAATTGTCCGTACATGATTAAACTTTTAAAATCATCCAGTATCTACTACTACGCACTGTTTATTAAAACGTTACTATAAATGCAAACCTTTAAAAGTATGTAAGTAGTTATCGTAAAATTAAAATATGTCGATTGCACTATTCTAATTTTACAATCTATACATTAGTATTAAACTATACAAAGTGGTTAATTAAAAATCTATAAAACTATAATAAGTTACTGAAATACCTTTTCAATATATCCAAAATTTAGATTGCAATCTGTGCTTATAGAAAATACTGTCATGTCAATCTTAGGAATTGATTTATTCAAAAGTGTTTTCTTAAGGGCTTTACCGTAGCTTTTTATTTACTAAAATTAAAATTACTTATGCCACGATATTTGCTCTGGAAAAACTCCGAAACGTCTAATGATAAAATTGGGCTCATATAGTATTTTTATTTAGATTATAATGACAGTGATGTTTTTCGTTCATTGCACTTTAAATTGACATTTATAGGACAACAGCTTATAAATTTTGTAAGTTAAGGAAACTAATTCAGGATTAAAGGTACAAGTTAATTAAGTTCCGAACAGCATAAATAAATTGAAACCCCAAAACGGGGGTGACGTTTTTGTATCAATATTTAACTTCACATATTTTCATTATTAAATTGATCATCCTAAAACCCGCGAGTAAATATTTTTGGGAAAAAAATACATGATAATAATAATAGTGATGAAACAAGGTCAGTGCTTGCGTCACAACCGCGGAGTCCTAAGCCTGTATACTGGTTAGTTTTAAAAATGGAGTTTCATAAAATGTACGCGAAGAACTTTAACTGGTTCTCATCACGCAGCTCCGCGACCCGTGCAGGATCAACGAACTTTAAGATTGTTACGTTCTATACATCAATGCGAGTCATTGGTGATGCATTTAATGTGCTTAGTTGATGTCAGTACTCGTGTCAATTCTTGTGTGTTTTATGACATATGATGAATTATCATCATCATATCAGCCGACGATGAGACGAATCATCTATTTTATTATTAACTAGCTGACCCAGCAAACTTCGTAGGTACCGCTTCGTACCCTTGAAATTTTTACCCAATATACTCCTTTGATATACTGCAGAAATATTTTCGGATGGAAAAGTTAACAAAGAGTGAAATTTCGTAAACGCAGGTAAGTTCATAGATAGCATATGTAAGTACGAAGATTAAAAAACAGGACGGAGCCCCGTATTTAAGACAGAGTATTGAAAATTCAATTAAATCGCTGGGCGTCTCATCATCTAAACAGATGTTGTGTCTATACACATATGCACATTAGCATTATAGCTTGACATATTGTGAAAATGTATCCAAACATTTATAAGACTCAAGTTTGTGGGCTATTATGGGATAACCTTTGTCTGGTGCTGCTAAGCTGCTACATGATATGGTAATGCATATCAAATAACATCGTAACTTAATTATTTTAGCTTTAGTATTAATTTTCTTGTGATGAATATGAACATTTGTACTCTAGTCATGGATGTTTAATATGTATTTCTATATAAATATATCCCATAACAGTGTGCGTCGGCTCGCTGCAAATCGCACGCGTACCGCTCGCAGCAGGTTAGCGAACCACGTACACACTATGCTTTTTGGTTACAGTGCATGCAACGACGGTTACGGTTACAGCTCGCTAATGAGTACCCGGCTCTATAAGTACGCGGCGCGCTAGCCTGCATACACACGACTTCGTTGACGCCTGGGCATGTTTCTCATTACAGCGGAGATGGACGCCGACATAAAGGAAAATAAAAACTTATGACAAGAACCATTTAACTAAATTAAATTAAGAACAGATCACTTTGATCTATGCGGCCACTTATTACGGCGCAATTACACTTGGTCATTAGCCCGAATACGAGTGCTAATGGATTTCGGGTAAACGGCTAAATGTAAATTAACGGAGTCGAGTACACCCATATTCAGGTAGTTTTCGTTTTGCTTACCCGACACCGCTTTCCAGTCCATATTCCAGTGTTTATATTGTTTCAGGTGCCCGAATTCGAGTAATGTCTCTCGTGCACCCGAATACGGGCTAACGACCAAGTGTAATTGAGCCATTACACTGGTGGTGCGACAAGATTATGTTAACATTTCTTCTTTAAGTAGAAGAAAAACATAGACTGGAATCAAACAGTTATGTACTGTCAATTGGTTTTCTTTAGTTCGCAATAAAAACTTCTTTATTGTATAGTATATTGACTACTTTAAATGTACTGAAATCAAAATTGGAAAGAAAGTCTTTTAAAAAAATCTGTACTTTAAGTATTTTGGCCATACATTTTTATTTTTAAATTGTTTAAGTGAGCTTTAAGCGTAAGTTAATTAAAAGATTTTATAATTTTAAAGTTATAAAATATTTTAATTCACCATATTATAATAATAAATCATCGTATCATTCGGTGTGACTGAGCCTTAGAATGGCTCACAAGTTACGACCCAGTCTTAATGACGCCTTACACTCTTATTACAACCACGACCTTGGCATTACATGCAACCATCGCTCTGCGTAAAATATTTGCGTAATTTCCACTGCATTAACAAAGAACTTGTATTTCCGCACTTCATCCTGAATAATCATTGTGACACATTTTTCCATTAAGTAGACAAGGTAGTTTATAAAAAAACAATTGATGGTCACTTCTAACTTAACACCACAAAAAACATTAAATTAAGTTTAAAAAAAATATTTTGTATTTTACTATCCAATCGAATTGTATTATCCAATCGAATTTGTATTATCCAATCGAATTTGTATTATCCAATCGAATTGATTATGTATCAATTCGATTGGATAATACAAATACCTACACGGATAAATATGAATTAGGTATTCGTATCATAAACCCACATTAAACTATATAATAAATGCATGTTTTTGAAATATACTTTTATTGTATAATTACAAAAAGCTAGGTATGGCTAGCTAAGAAATCTAAACGTTTAATCAAAAATTTTTGGGTAATCAAAAATTAAATAAATTTGTACCACTTTGTAAGAGCATTCCAACCTTTACATGATTGACTACCAATGAGGTTTCTTTCTGTAATAATAATATAAATAATAAAAAAAATTTTTTTTATGAATGTGAATTGCAACATTCGCTGTGCTTATTTCCCAGACAGGATATTTTCTATAAATAATCTACAGGATAATTCTAATTTTGCACATGCTTACCCGGAAGTTCACAGAGATAAAATTTAATATGCTCTTTGTTAACTACTCCAAAATGAGCTTGATGTATAGGTGATCCAACCGTGAAATTAATTATGCCTTTGACCTCTGTGATCAAATATAGCTCAGACCAAATATACTTTATTCAGAACTAAGTATATTTAATCAGTATAAATCTTCCTAGTGAGTACTAGAAAAAAGCAACAAAAATAAATACACACCAACACGCGGTCTAACCCACGAAAGAACTTTATAATGCACTAATATTTAAGGACGTAACTAATTGTTGTAGATGAGGGTAGTTACAAAATATTTTTTAAATATACCTTTATTTTCTTAATCACACGACTGCCCAGAAAAATAATGACTTAATTAATACAGCATTAATTTGATTTGATGTTTCCGAGCACGACTGTAAGACAATCCTACTTCCTATTTATGTTAAAAATTTGAAAGTTCGTATGTTTGTGTGTTTGTATATTTGTTATTCAATTACGCAAAAACCATTGAACGGATTTGGATGAAAATTAATAATTTTTATCCTGAGAAAGTGTTAGATTCCTGCAGGGTTTAAAGAAAACTAAAGTTAACGCGGTCAAGGTGCGGGCGGCCGCTAGTCTTTAAATAAAAAATATCAATTTATTTAAAAAAAAAACAGGGTTTAAGCCGGTACAACACAAAGGTAAATAAAAATAACCATGGCGAACTGCTTTAACTGTACAATCGCACGCATAGAATACAAAATGCCTTTAATTCATTGTGGTTTTGTTGTTTTCTTGAAAAACCTCGTTAAAGATAGCAAATCAGGTTCACAACTTTATTATATCTCGCAAAAAAAATAGTGTTTGTTTCAATTTAATATTACGGAGTTACAAATCTACATTTTATGGGAAACAAAAATACTTTGGTTAGCTTTACTTATGCATAAGTCGGTTATCACCGTTTATGGTAGGTACGTGTTGTTTAATGTTTTAAACATTAAAACTACATTTTTTTATTAAACTATAACGAAAAATGCTAGAAAGTATTTAACTAGGCCCATGTATTGGACTGGAGTCGAATCGGTAACCTACATCATGATCAAGCGAGTCCGCTGACCACTATTATGCTATTTTCAATACTATAACTGATTACTGTAAAGTAATCTAACTCCCAAACTAAACAAAGATTGTGCTACGGGTATTAGATAACGTATTGACATAAATATAGGTATACACCGTGAATATTGAGTTGTCTGAGAAAATTTACTAGCTGATTCAGACAACGATTTAGGTTACATTTCCTCAAAAATAATATTAATTCTTACGAAAAGTGTCTTCCCGTTTAATCAAAAATTGTGCAATTATGAATCCTTAAGAATTTTAAATGTCATAAATTGATTCAAATAATACTATTTTTAGGATCTAGGTAGGCTCTACGTAGTAAACGACAGTAATCAATATTTTTGTATATGGGTTTGTATGTTTAATGTTTATAACAGTTCTCAGATCGTCATTATTTTTATTTATACGATTTTTATTTGCATTTCAGATAACTCAAAATTCGCGGGTATAATCAACCATGTTAAAAGTAGGAAAATGTACGTATTCATTGCACATATATTTGCCCCATTCGAGGTTAAAACCCAGAGGGATTTGGAGCATATATCACTAAGTCAATAGGCAAAGGGGCTATTTTTATTTACACGATTTTCATTTGTTTTTCAGATAACTCAAAATTCACGGTGTATAATCAACCATTGCAGGAAAATTTTGTGTTCATTGCACATACATTTGCCCCATTTGAGGTTCAAACTCGAATTTGGAGCAAGGATCACTAAGTCAATAGGCAAAGGGTCCAATGACAATTTTTGCTTTTATCAGGATTATAGTTTATTTTATTAAGTATGGTTGTTATAATTACTTACACAAGGGCATTTTCAATGGCAATCTTCGCATGACATGACTTAGCTTATATTTTATAACGTCCGTAAATACCAATGCGTCATGCTGATCATAATTATTATATAGGTGTTCAAAAATTCACCATGACTTTTCGAAAAATCATCTCTAGCTTATTGTTCGCTCTTTCCTATCATGATATAACACATAAATCAAATGTCAGGTATCATGAATGGCTAGTTTTTTGTAAGATCACGTTGTATATTGTTTTAGAAAATGTATAATCTCAAAATAATTTATCGTAGCCGCTAATAGAAAACTTCTTTGTGATCGTCATGAGTAATAGTTTTATGGCGTTCAGCTATCCTTTTTTATGTCCATGAATTGACTAAGCACTGAGTACTGAGTGTTTATATACCCAAGATTTACGAGACAAGTGTCAACACCGTTATATCACAGAAAATAGCATACGACATCACAGAAAAATTACACTACCTTTTGGTGGTGTTTTGTTTCTGACGGTGAGCAAGGTTCCTGGGCTCCGTGGGTAGGATTGGGTCAGGGTAGATAACGAGCCCGGCTAATGGTGAGCTATAACCAAAGCCTATAAAGACGCTTGACCTACGAGATATCGACGACGACTATCGTTCTCAAATTAATTTGATGCTGGTCAATTTAATATCGACAGCAGTTTATGTATGTGGAAATGAGCTTACTCGTAAGCGTCTATATAACGCTTTAGGTACATGCATATCAGTCGCACGTTGCTTACTGTGATGACCCCTCTACGAGTGAAATCCTGGAAATATAAATGACTGGCAGAAAAACATCACCAACCAAAAACTAATGTTAAATTGAATAAAACTAGTTTTAACGGGTTAATGCACGAAACTTTATTTATTTATTGGCGTTTTGCAGCCTTTTCAGGCTGCTTCGTCAGAAGTGAAAAGGCTGCGAAACGTCAATCAATAAATAAAGTTTCGTGCATTAACCCGTTAAAACTAGTTTTATTTAATGAGTGATGTGCGTGAAAACCTAAGAAACAAATAATGTTATATTGTTTTAAACTTTCATGGTCACTAATATTATAGTAATATAAGTTATTTATCATGGCGCTTGCAACAGCGCCGAAATATCGGAAACTCGCTAAAAACAAGGTACATGGTAACAATCCCGTAAATAACTTATATTACTAGAAACTAATGTTGTTTTCATACCGTAGTTTCTTTTAAGGGGGATGTTATGTTACCAGATGGGGGTTGAAACGGTATAAATAAATACTAAGTGCGTTCTAAATGTCTAATTCGATCGTAAAATCCGCTACGCCGCACTTTCGAAAAACATTTGATAACATTATTTGGACTACTTTAAAGGCTACTCCTTGAACTTCTTATTGTTCAACGAATGTCGATTCGTTAAAAAACATCCACGTGGATTTGTTGAAGTCCATTTAAAGTTACACGTTCTGCATGTACATAATACTATAAGTGTTCGATTGCGCATTGATCTCAATAAAACTAAGGACATCGTAGTAGGTCTCTATGCCTTTGCCTTTAAGAGGTCAGACTTGCTTTAAGCAAACTAGATCGATCAAAACATTTATTATTACTTACTCTTACATTTTTATATCTTTACATTTTAACTCAAACAATTCACAATATCCTAGGTATTAGGGAGAATCTTTGCTTCAAAGTAAATTCTATACGCTGATCCCTAAGTTTTTTTTAAATGAAGGTTGTAAAAAAAGCTTCACCAAAGCCGCACGCATTTTCTACTTCAAAATAAGAAACTTAACAAAAAAATATGGGGAAACGATTTTTATTGTTTGTGTTAAAAATAAATTCGTAACTATTGATTTCCCAGGTATAGTCTAGAAGATGAAAATGGTGGTAATGATAGGTAGAATACGTGCTATAGAATATGTCGAAGGTCTTATACCCTGTATACTACATATATTAATTTGGTTTTTGATATAATGCTTACGGCAAAAACAAAACATAAAGACAGTAAATTACATTGAATTAAACATGAAAAAAGATCGTAACATACTCATTCACTACGATGTTAAGGTAATTAATAATTACTTTAACTGCTTTAATTGTCATTTGTATATAAGTTCTCAAATTAATTTGATGTTGATCAATTTTATGTCGACGGCAGTTTCTCAATAGAACAGGACACGGTGGAAATGAGCTTGCTCGTAGGCAAGTAAGTGCGCCAACCAAAATGAGACTTTCGGAATTTTCGTTCCGTAGTTGAGCCGAGAAGGCAGTTTAGAGTTGCAACACCGCAAGCAACCGACTCGCTTGCGACAGCGGCACTTGACACGATCGCATTCCGGGCTACGGGAGGAAGGTCAAGGTGCCGACTGGAAACTGCAAAATGCACCTCCTTTAGACATCCTAGCCTATGCTCTATTCAACTTTCTCTGAGATAAAAGATAAAAATATAAACCAATGTTCAGACGAATGCTCCAACGACCTCCGTGGCTGAGTTGTTTGTACGCTGGGTTTCATGGTGACGCCGACTCAAGAGGTCCCCCCGGGTTCGAATCCCGGTGAGGGCAAATGTTTGTGTGATGAATACGAGCATTTGTACTCCAGTCATGGATGTTTTATATGTATTTCTAAATAAATATACTTATATATGTACTGTATATATATTCTATCCGTTAACCTAGTATCCCATAACACAAGCCTTACAGTGCTTACTTTGGAGCTAGGCTAATTTTTTTTTATTGTTGAGAGTGTTGGAAATATTTATTTATTTTATGTTCCTAAATCTTTCATTGAGAGCAAAGATGGCCGGTGCAACTAGACTGATTATAACATTTCACATTTCAACGTAAATTATTGATTTATCAGTACTCTTCACATTATAACGCGTTCAAAGGTTGGGAATAGCAACAGTTTTAGGTCTTTTTAACGTCACTTTTTCATTTATATACGTATAAAATTCAAAATACTGAAAAACTTTATGGCTTGTTTAACTTTTGTCTCAGAGGAAGTTGAATATATATAGGTTCTAATGCCGGGCAGATTTCTAGTAATAGCAATCAGCTTAAATTAATTCGCGCCGACAGATTAGGTACAGTTGTCTTCACCATAGCCTAGGCCCTGAGTTAAGAGTCAGTTTTAAAAAAACAATCAGCTTAAAAATACCGCACATTTACCTTTCATTTTTTTTCTAATGATGATTAGAAAAAAAATTAAAGGTAAATGTGTATCTTTTAATAGGACGTTAAGGAAAACCTGGCACCGCTTTTAAAGGTTAAAGAATTTCTGCATTATTAAAGTTTAATAAAAAAAGGAGACCAAAAAGCTATTATATCATATATGTTTTATGTTATAAATAATATTTCGAAAAAAAAACAACCTCAATAACAATTTAACTTTGAAAGATTTAAAGAGTTTTACTATGCGTCCAATTTGAATATAAATATATATTTTGAAAGGTCGAACTTCGGTCATAAAACTACCATAAATTTTTTTGACGGGAATAATTTAATACAGGTATTTATTATATTATCTCGTTTCCAAGCTATGCAATAAAGTTATTTTTTTTTATAAATTGATATATGAAGTCATAGGTATGCAAAAGTCTTATTATAAAGTATGTTTTTCAAATGATGACATTTTATGACAACCGTCAACCGTTTACATACTCGAAATTCGGTCAAAAAACTATCATAAATTTTATTGATGGGAATATTTTAATACACATATTTATTATATTATGTTGTTTCTAAGCTATGCAATAAAGTTTATTTTTTTTTATAAATTGGTATATGAAGTCATAGGTATGCAAAAATCTTTCAATAAAGTATGTTTTTGAAATGGTGACTTTTTATAACAACCGTCAACCGTTTACATACTATTAATTGGTATTATTAAACTATTATAGTGAACTCCCTGCTGTTATTAAGTTTTTTTTTACAACAGCATCATTGTTATCAACGAACACGAAACAAAACATCATCACAATACAAATAAAAATAAAAAACAGGATGCTTCTAAGGCAGGTCTCTCTTAAATGCTAATACATAAGTGGAATTTACGACACAATCATATTTTGGACAATAGTAATAGATACGTTACGTAAAGGTCAAGTTCGAATCACATAGCAGCCCACACATTATTTAGACTGTCAAATATCGACCGCGCCCTTACTAGTATAACACACTTAAGTATAGGTAATGTAAAAAATGCACATTGTTCTCTCTTTGTGGGCGTATTTCAAACAGCCGCGGATAAAATCAAGATGTGTTGCTGTGGACAAAATAAACTATCGGTTGCCCGTAACGTAACAACCGTAACAACATGCTTAGTAAAATTGAATTTGATTAAAAACTTTCATAGAGATTTCATCCCCTGTTTCAATTCCTTCTTTGGATTTCGCAATGAAAATTATCATGTGGTCTTCTTTTCTACTCTATCAGAGACAAGCAAAAGTAAATTCTGCGTTTATTTAAGTATCATTATCGGCTTTTTAATTTCCATTGTTATTTTCTGAGGACAGCTCTTCGTTTCTGCGGACAGCTCTCCGTAATAACGAGAATGTAGGATAGAGTGGATTGGTGGGTGATAATGATTTCAGATGCAGCGGAAACGGTTTCGCGTTTTCTGAATCAAGGAGAGCCCAAGATAATAGTTTTGTTCACTCATCATATGACCGACCAGCTACTGCCAAAGTTGATGCTCTGCACACTGCGCTATTAAGCCTCAATATTAGTACCGATAAAATGGTCCTACTTTGCTCCAATATTTGCTCCAATAAAAGGGAATAATGAATATTGTTTACACTTTTAATTATGAAATATACTCAGATGTATTAATTTAAAAAATAATATGTTATCTAACATATTTTTAAAGTTAAATCAACGTAATGAAGTATTTCATAATAAATATAAAACTATGAATAAGGAGCGAAGTTACCCATGGTCAGGGGTTACTTTGCTCCTGGGGATATTCTACAAACAATCTCCTTTGTAGAAGCTTTTTGAGCAAAGTTATGCTTTCCTTATTCAAGCTATGCTCCAGTGATATTACGTTTTACCTTTTTTGATAGTATCAATGGTCGAAAAATGGGTAAAAATTAAAATAAACCATGTTTTTGAAAAAAATAATATTATATTCTTAAATTAATCTACAAAATCACTTTGTTTCATTGTTTTTGAAGTGAAAAGTGAAGTTCTTTTACGAGTTATGAAAAGTGTGTTCGGGCGAGGCGAATGGGAGTTCAGTGGGGGATATAAGCAAGCAGTGCGCGCGCACATTTTCTTTCTCTCTTTTCGTCCTATAGCCGGTAAATGAAAAATGTATATGTACACACACGCACACATATATATGTATATACAGATGGAGCTAAAGAAGTTTCACTTCAGTCGTGTGATCATAAGCTCACTGGTTTTTTTCAACATTAACCCACGTAAAAACTTTTAGCATAAACCAATCCTAATCAAAATATAAAAATGGCGTGTTTACAAGGCAATAAATTGAACAAGTCTTTAGAATAATAAATGATCTAATGACTTAAATAACATAATTTATTAAATTAGATTCATGTAAACCTCGGGTCAGTTTATTGTATAGCTGCATTGACAGGATAAATTCTTGTTCTAGACTTGACTTTACAAAAAATGAAGAATTAATAAACCTCCTCCTAGTTTAAAATTATATATTATATTATCAAGGAAAATATTATCATATTTTCCTTGAAGAAAAGATTTGTTTTTCCTAGAATTAATATAACCTACAAACAAGCCATTCATCACACTAATATTATAAAGGCGAAAGTTTGCGAGTGTGTATGTTTGTTACCTACTTCTTCACGTCTAAACCGCTGTAGCGATTTTGATAAAATTTGGTACAGAGTTAGCTGACACCCTGGATTAACACATAGGCTACGTTTTACTGCGGGAAAATATCCCAAATAAACCGCGGGTAACACCGCAGGGGCACAGCTAGTAAGTAATAAACTACACTTTCGTATTATCTTTATCCTTGAATATGATTTTCACTAGATTATCTAATATTTTTGTAGTAATAGTTAAAACGACTATATTTTATAGTTCAGAGTGTACTACCATTATCTACTGTCAAAAGGAATAATAAAGGAAAATATACCCAGAAATCTGCTTTTCATCGTATTATCGTTGGATGTGGGAGTTTTAAAAGTAATGAAGGGATGTATGTACACCTATTGAAAACCTTTCACATTATTTTTCAAAGAACAATTTAAACACATAAGTATCGTGTGGCGTCGTTAAGATGTATTTCTAGAAAACAATTATATTCTCATTTCACCACCTTGAATATCATTACATTATGATAATAGATTACATATTTTAGAGGTTAGCAACTTTGTATACTTTGTAGCGTGCAAATCGGCCAGACTGACCGCTATCAACCTGTTATTCAGTTTTCGAACTACAACATTGCCCCCTACCACGTAACTATTGATTTATTTTATTTGTTCATACATGTGAACCTTGTGTATTAATATCGCTAAATTTTGCTGTATAGGTGGTACAACAAATCAAAATGGTATTAATATCAATGTAGTTACGCTCCAATATTTGTGCTTACAAGTGATGGTAGATAAAGCACTGTGGTATCTATCTTAGCAACCCCTTATCATCAATGTACAACGGAGTTATTTCCAAAGACTATTAATTTATATATTTGCAAGAAATTTTAAAACTCACTACGCTTACTGGCCGAAGTTCGTTATGTGGTGTGTTTCAATCACATGGTAACTCCTCTAAGAGTGCAAAATATGCTTGAAAAGGGATACCAAAAGTTATTCCTTCACCTATTAATATGAGTTTAATATTTGCTATACAACTTTTTAAGGTCCTTAAGATTTTTCCAATATTAGATGAGGTGAATATTAATTATGAAATATACTCAGATGTATCATTTTTATAAACAAATAAGCACATTAACTGCATGAAATCAGATGATAAATTAAGAACCAAATTCGAAAATCGCACTTTAAAGAAAATATATTTTTGCTTTTATATAAATGTGCAAATTATAGGGTAGTGTGTAGAAAAATAGGAAAATTCTATAAACAACGCACACAGTAAAAATATGAAGGACATCTACCTATTATTTATTTCAGACTTTTTGGGGCTATAGAGTCCTAATCGAATTGTTGTCACTACGAATTTGAAGAATTCGTTGAAGAAGAAAAACGAAGATTGGGGTGTATTATATGTGTATTATTGGTGTATTATATGTTGTCCCAGATAAATACCACGTTTTGTGGATATGAGGCCACATTCACATAGGTGTTTTAATGTTTGACACTCCTGATGTGCAAATATCAGTGTCATTTAATTTCATAAGATTTTGATGTATCTTGAATTTGCAGTATCCAATTTATGCTCTTACAAAATCACAGGTGTTCGGCCTATTCAGCTCTATTAACTCAGCAGTCTATTTTTGCAAGTAACCTTCTATTAGTGATATAGCGTGCTCTAATCCTGGTTGGTGTAGCTAATATTTTTTCTATTCGCCTAGATGGCCGTCTTTAATAATTTGAATTACGAGTCGTCTCGCACGCAGGTTTGATGACTTCCAACCTCCCGAACAAGCTGGTTTCCGAAAAAGCTTCAGTACCATAGACCACATTCATATGCTGTGGCAGATTATAAAAAAGACCGAAGAGTATAACCTGTCTATTCCAGCGAGGCGTGAGACAGGGAGATGTGATATCTCCGAAACTATTCACAGCTTCATTGGAAGATATTATACTTCCGGATTGGAAAGGACGAGGCATTAAAATTAATGGCAAGTACCTTTCGCACCTTCGTTGAGCCGATGATATAGTTCTTATGGCTGAAACATTGGCAAATCTTAACACGGTGCTCGAAGACCTTAGTTAATATGAACATGGATATGACATGAAAATTATGTTGAATGCCCATGTAGTACCCGCTCCAGTTAAAATTGGGACGCAACACTCGAAGTTGTCAACCGTCACGTTCACCTAGGACAGACAATCCAGTTAGGCAAGTCCAACTTTGAGAAAGAGATCTGTCGTCGTATCCAGCTCGGATCGTCACTAGATTATCGGGAAGCTACGGAAAATCTTCGCATCCAAATTACCTCAGTGTCTCAAGACAAAAGTCTTAGACCAGTGCCTGTTATCAGTGATGACCTATGGAAGCGAGACGTGGTCCTTTACTGAGGGTTTCATAAGAAGGCTGAAGGTCACACAACGAGCAATGGAGAGAGCGCTGCTCGGTATTTCCCTACGCGATAGAATCAGAAATGAGAAAATCCGTAGGAGAACCAAAGTAACCGCCGCTAATTTTAAAATGAAATTGTATCATATCATAATCACTGCTGCAGGGATGAATTTTGTTTGAGACAAATAGCACTAGGTTGGGCTTTTTCTAATACACCTTTAGATTTGTCATCTTTATTAAAATATATTTACCTACGTAATATTCCTTGTAGGTATTACAAAGTTACAAAGTAAACGACACGTATGTATGATAAAGTAGTTATTAATTTGTGATTAAACGCTCTAGTCAGGATTATTCAATGAAAAACAGCCAATACCCAAGTATTTCAAGTAACTAGGATCTTAGCATCATGTACATATATAATAATATAATACTTATAAATTTAAAAGCGTACGTAGGTTCTTACGCTTTTTAAATACGAAGAGTCCATTGTTTATAAAGTTATATAATAAAGTAAAGGTAGGTTCCTAATAATATAATCAATAAAAACGATGTATGCTGCAATGCAAACCAGTTTTATCATAGAGTCAATGTTCGAAGGTTTTTACTATCCTAAAGAACCATACTTTTTATGAATATCTTTCAACTATTTCAAAAGTCATCTCATTCAGTAACCATTATAAAATATGCTGAGAGACTTGACGCACATCTTTATTTTGTGAAATGCCTACTGGGTACATGTGTGTACTTAAATTGTAATAAAATGAAAATATTTAAATTATGAAATTTGTATTAGGAAAATCTGAATATTATAATATAATAATGTATTTAAGTTATTTTAATCCTGATTTGTTTGAATCCCTTTGTTAATGATTTTAATCATTACCTTTACCGGCAATATGAAATTAGTAAATTTAGAAACTCTAGAAATGTTTACTAGAATCATTAACAATCATAACCACAAAATAAGTATATCATCAGTCATTAATAAAGGAGTTAATATTAAATGGACTGCATTGAAAATTCTTAATATATTTTTGATAAATTAATTGCTACTCATATTCAATTGTTACACATAGAAATTTATATTAATGAATCTTGTTTGTAAATAGTAATACTTTTGAACTTAGGTATCTGATATTCTAAGCATTAATCTATGTATCGATATTGTCTGCTTTATAAACAATGGGCTCTACGTATTTTTATGGGGCTTCTTATACTTATTTTATTCGTGACTCACATCAAAGCCGGGCTATTTGTAATTTATACAGAATACTTCTCATAAATTTATTCAATATTTAATCGTCTTAATGGTACAAATCCTCACAGATGTCTGTTAAATGCAAAATTAATGCACCAAGGTCGTTTTTACGTTAGGAACTTTTCAAAATGCACTGATGGCTGTGAATAAAGTTTGTAAACATTACGAAAGGGACTTTCACATAGAAATCTAAAGATTGGCCATGGTTTCAGTCCCGACTTAGCTCACTAGTGATACTGTATAACTACTAAAATTGCAGCTGTGCAGCTGTGTTCGCGAGTTCCTTTTCCCTTTTCAATTCTATTGTCATTTGCTACCTGTTATTTCCAAGTAATTAGTACTAAGGATGTCCTTCGTTTCATTGCTACGTCTACTTACTCTTGATTGTTAACCAGATTTCAAGATTAAACTAATGATTTGTCATCGTTTAGTCCATCTTATTGAATGGGTTTCAGATCTTCTATAAACAAAATATAATCATTGTTTTCTGATATCTTTTTACTAAACATAAATTTAATAATTATATCTTAAACATAATTATTAATTTATTGTTATATACATGTTATGAAAGATCTAAGAAAGCATAAAGTATCAGTAAACAATCAATATTTTCAGTAGTTTTTCAATAGTTTTTGTTTAGGTTTTTCAATAGTTCTGTCAGCTAGTAGTAGTAGATATCTTCAGATTTATATTCATTTATTTATTTTGTTGCTTTATTTACTCACCAACCACTCAGTTAACAGGCACAAACACTAGAAGACACAGATGCAATACAATGTTTACTTGTACTTCCGCAAATATAATTGGCTCGAACTGCGAGGCGCGAAGGTAATGCACGGGGTACTAGTATCAGAGTGTGTGCGCGCGCGCCACTGCTCGCCGTATATATCTCGCGGTCGGTTGACGTCACGCTAAGATAAGGGCTGCACTCCGTCTGCCACTACGAGACGTGGTGTATCTAAACCAAAGCTATCGGCCAGATCTTCACAATCTTTTTAAGAAATTGTGAAATAAAACTGTGCTCACTACCTATAACTTGGGATATAATTTGTTTCGATTTAATACGTAGGATCATTTTACTTTTCACTTCTCTCGAATTATGTTTATTTTTTGCTGTTTATGTTAACTGCGCAAACTTCAACGGGTTATGAAGAATGATGAAGAAAGATAGAGACTATCCACCAAATTGGCATTTGCTGTGCCATAGATTAAATAATAAATTTATGCACGGTACCATGAAGTGCTGTACACATTTTATTGTTTCGAATAAAATTTTCGTTAATATGCACATCACTTGATAACAGCTGCACTTGAATGTCTCTCTATTTTTTGTTGAAATTAATTAAAATTAACGGGAGGTTTTGGGAAAGAATTAAATCGAAAAATTTACTGAATCTAATCCCAGGAACAACATTTTGGGAAAAAATAAAAATGTTATTTATATTATTTTTGATTACAATTCGAATAGTTTTTTTAAATAAAGCTTTTTTTAAGCTTGGGCAAACAAGCATAACAGCGCGCGCGCCTGACGGTAAGCGGCTATCATAGCCTATAGCCGCTTTCGATACCAGAAAATCACTCACGCTGTTACCTACCCTGACACTATCCCCTACCTCGTGGAGTCCTGTAACCTTACTAATCAACATAAACACAACAGCACCAAAAATTAGTGTTATGTCATTGTGATCTTCTCTAAAGTGGAGGTTATTGATTATTCTCCATATTTTCACCGTAAGAGATTTTTCTTCTGACTGAGTGTACACTTCAATAGACAAAAACAAATGGATAAGTGATTGATCCTCAGCAGCTTGATCCTTTATAAACGAAAGGGCCGTGTCGCTTAGGTACACAAAGGCTTCTGAGGCGGCGCTGTCGGAAGGCCCTGAAGATAGGCCCTGAATGATGCAAGGCCCGCGCTTCTTACGCTACGTAAGTATATCAGCCCCTCTAGCATGACCACCGAAACGGGATATGATAAAGCGATATATCGGCATTAACTGTCAGACTACTATGGAGTTTGACAGAAGTCTGACAGTTGGTCATGCTAGAGGGGCAGAATCAGAAATTATTAAATCAACATAAGCCTTTCCACTTATTGAAATCATGTATACAAACAAAAATATAATTTTAAAATGATAAATGAGTAGGTACCTATATTAATTACCATAACAACCACTGCATTATTAGCGCAGAGTTAATGTTAATGCATGTACATTTTTCTGTTATATAATCCTCAACTTTGTAATAGGCCTTACTAATTAGTACCTACTTTTATACATAGTTTTTTTTAAATTGAGTGTCTGTCAGGGCAACGACATCGTCAGGTATTTGTTATAAAAAATAACAGTAGGGCCTAGAAAAGATTTGCTGCTTTTACTGATCCAAAATTATAAAACTATGGCCGCGTTGTTTGATAACAGTTTCGCACTGTTTGTCTATGGGCTATGCAATATTGACGGAAAAAATGCCAAATCAAAGGGGCCTGATAGAGAGCTTTAAGAAACTGTATATTAAAAATAAAACTGTTTCATGTACCTAATGTACAGTCAGATGCTGTAATTTTTATGAAATGGGTCCCCATTTCATTACAGTGTGGTTTGAGCATTCACATCACAATAAAGTCGAAATGTCCACATAAAAATCTCAGAATAAGAACTATAGTATTAATCTGAGGTTATTTTATCGCTCCATCTATGCATATCAATAATCTGAGATGAGAACAGAGTTGAAACGTCAAGTCCAAACCTTTTCGAATTTATTGAAATATATTGTTAATATTTATTGAAAAATATTAATCTCGTTTCTAAAGGTATTATTTCGTTATTTTTTTTCATATGAACATTCTATCCATGTCGCACAAGTTTCATGATGACAAGCACTCGGATTGACACTAAGAAAATGTAAATAATTTACTATCTTTTGAAAATCTTCGGAAATTACAAATACTATATTTTATTATATAAATTATTGTTTATAAACGTTAAATAGTAAATTCATTGATCGTATGCTTTTCGGATCCGTAAGGTTGGCGTGTACACTGAGCCATTGTCTCTGCTGACATTATAAACAGTGTGTATGACCACATGCCGTTGTCATAGCAACGTAATCGGTCACAAATTTGCTCATAGGATATCCTAGTACTGTCCGATGTTCAACTTCAGGTGGATCCCAAACAAAAGACCGTGAGTGTACATTAATTTATTTCAACAAACGACATTTAAATTGTTGATGAAAATTATTAACACGAAACTGATGCTACTAATTTCATAAAGTAAAATCAGCTTAATATACCATCTATGACTTTGGGTACGACATTGTGTAACCTAGGAATAGAAATGAGCCCAAAATTGAACATTAAAAATTAGTGAAACACTTGAGCTTGAACGGGTTCTAAATGCGTCTTTGTTTTGATGATTTTTTTTTTATGTTAGTGTTCGCAAATATCTCCGAGATAGACACGTGTACCAATATTGATGATTATTTTTATGTCTGAATCAGTTTCTTAACTAGATAGCATATTAATTTGATGACGCTCTTCTTTGAGGAGTACTTTCGATGTAAACAATTGAACTCTTCAATTACAAAAAGTAATTAATCCGTGTTTGATTATTATAAGAGATGGGAAGGAGAAAATGCAGGTAACTTTTACTTAGTCGATGTTACTCTGGTTTATTAAAAGTGGAAAACTTTTTTAGAAAAAAAAACCGACTTCATAAAGACAAAACCAATAACAAGTAAGAAATAATAAAATTCTGTACTTATATCTAAACTACATTTAAAGTCAAATTAACATTTTTGACGACCTCCGTGGCCGAGTGGTTTGTACGCCGGGTTTCATGGAGTCACCGACACGAGAGGTCCCGGGTTTGAACCCTGGTGGAGGCAGATGTTTGTGTGATGAACACGAGCACTGGGACTCCAGTCATGGTTTTTAATATGTATTTCTATATAAATATACTTATATATGTACAGTATACGTATTCTATCCGTTACCCTAGTTTCCCGTAACACAAGCCTTACAGTGCTTACTTTGGGGCTAGGCTAATTGGTGTGAGTGTTGGAAATATTTATTTATTTATTATTTATATATAGTGCTTACTTTGGGGCTAGGCTAATTGGTGTGTTAAAAAAACCATTTGGAGTCGGTGCCATTCATGTTCATAGATCTGAGTTACCGTTTACTGTTTAGGTTGGCAGGGTACAGACACCAAATGTTAATTTGACTTTAAATTTGGTATAGATATACCTGAGCAAAGCATTGTATTATTTCTTATTTTCTTACTTTTTAAGCAAATGCATGGAACTTGGAGTCCTTATAAAGCAGTCGCCGATATTGACTTCTACGTCAGTGCCGAGGACATTTTAATTAAGTTTTTTCCTTACATTTGATATGAATTTTGAGTTACTTAAGAAATATTACTAGCGAATTCAGTAAGAAAGTGCGATTATATTTCCAGAAAACGAAACTTCATTTATTTTTTTCTAAAAGTATCTACATTGACAATGAAAACCTAAAAATTTTAGTTGTCATAAAATGATTGAAATAAAACTACTTTCGTGATCTACGTCCTTTACACAGATAATAATTTCATAATGATCTGTAAATAATCACTTAAATAAAGTCTTTAAAGTTAATTAATTCAAAATTTAAATAAAAACTTAAAAAAATATTAACTAACAGATTTTTCACTATTTGACAGATCCTAACAGACTGACCGACTTTTTGACTTTTAACCGATCACAACAGACTGACAGACTTTTTGACTTTTGACAGATCACAACAGGCTCACAGACATTTGACTTTTGATAGATCACAACAGACTGACAGACTATTTGAAAGATCACAACTGACTGACATAATTTTTGATTCTTTGACGGATCACAACTGACTGATAGAGATTTGTCTGTTGACAAACTACAACTGACTGACAGAGGTTATTACTCTATGACGGATCACAACTGACTGACAGAGTATTTGATGAATCACGATCGACTGACAGGCTTTTTGACTCCTTGATGAATAACGAGAGATTGACAAACTTTTGACTCCTTGACAAATTACCCTTTGTGAGCTGATACACAGAGTGTATCCAGATGTTGAAAGTATCAGTCAATATAATGTCACTTTTATATGTAAAAGATCAAATAAATAACGAAATTTTAAATAGTATGGTACAAGTCGAGGAATTTTCTTACAAATCTATAGATACTGTTATTAACGAAGAATGCATCTTCTTCGTTAAAAACTAATTCATTACCCCATTTGAATAATTAAATGCTCTTAATCCCCTGGTCTACCGCCACACATGCTTAATTTAAAAATTGGTATCCCAATCATTTTGCTCAGGAACCTAAACCCTCCAAACTTATGCAACGAAACCCGACTACAAGTTCAAAAACTAAGACCTCATATTATAGAAACCACCATTCTCACAGACCCGGCCGGCCGCTGTTTCAGTTTCAAAAGACTGCAATTTCCAATAAAATTTTCATTTACTATTACAATCAATAAGGCACAAGTTCAAACGTTTAAAAATACATTGGGAGTGATTTGCGTGAAGATTGTTTTTCTCATGGCCAATTATATGTTGGCCGTTCAAGAATAGGTAATCTTGAAAATCAATACATAATTACAAAATCAGGATGCCTGACCAAAAATATAATTTATTAAGAGATATTACAAACTTCCTGAGATTCAAATAACTGTAGAAACGTTTTTAATTTATTTCTTTTTTAATTTTTTGAAGTGAAACTTCTTTATCGGCGTTGGAAAAAAATTTACCGTCGCATTTTTCGGACGTTACGCGTCACATTTTTCCGTTACGCGCCATCTTTTTTTATATTAATAGTTGATAGCTGAATGATCACACTGTCGCCGGCGAGAACTCTCTCTACTCGTTTGTAGCTGAGTGACAATAGTTATTAAAGATAAGACTCGCTCAGCCAAACTCGCATAGCGATACTCGCTCAGCGATACTCGCTCAGCGATACTCGCTCAGCGGTACTCGCTCAGCGATACTCGCTCAGCGGTACTCGCTCAGCGATACTCGCTCAGCGATACTCGCTCAGCGATACTCGCTCAGCGATACTCGCTCAGCGATACTCGCTCAGCGATACTCGCTCAGCGATACTCGCATAGCGATACTCGCACAGCCAAACTCGCATAGCGATACTCGCTCAGCGATACTCGCTCAGCGATACTCGCTCAGCGATACTCGCTCAGCGATACTCGCTCAGCGATACTCGCTCAGCGATACTCGCTCAGCTAAACTCGCTCGGTTAAGCTGGCTTGGCTGTCAAAAGCCGTGCGCGTGCATTTTAACTCAGGACTGCCAATTCGTTTCTAGTTTCTACTCGCTTATCGTTCATCGTCGGAGGTGGAACATGTGCCTTAGATTACTGAGCCGTGTAATCATACATAACAGTTTCATAGGCAGTAATTTGTATTCATGTCTATGATAATAAAATCCTTTCGTTTAAACTTTATCTAATTTAACTTTATTTAACCAATTTCTGGAAAGTTGCATGTAGATCATTTTTCGAAAAATAAGGCCATAAAGAAGTTTCACTTCTTACGTGTGTACACTAGTACACGCACACATTTTTTTTGTTTAGCCTACCGTATTTTGTCTCCTTAGTAAATATTTTATTTAATGTTTCACTATACTCTAGGGATGACTCCCTAATTTAGCGTTTTATATTTTACAACTACATATTTGTGCCGTTTGGTGTTGAGACTATGGGACGTAGTAACTATAGTAATCTGTGCTATGGGTGGAAGCGCTCGCTCTTTTTTTAAGGAATTTTCTAAGAGACTCACCGAGGTGTCTGGTGATCAAAAGGCTGGCTACCTTGGACAACGGATTAGCCTTGCTATCCAACGGGGAAATGCTGCCAGCCAATTGAGCACCATTCCTGACGGTACACTGGGGGTGATATATTTTTTATTTTGTAAATTGTATTTATTTTAAGTAGTAAGTAGGTACGGTTTTAAAATAATTCTGATTTTAAGTTTTTAGACATTAAGTAGTTTTATGCTTTTGTAATTGAAATAATTATATGTAAATAAACAACATCAATACATTCCTCAACATAAATATAAAGCATCGCATATAAGAGTATTTATGTAACAAAGCAATTATGAGTCAGTTATTGAGTCTGTGTTTGGAAGTTCTTACGTTCTATTAGGTTATTCTTATAATTTTCGAAATTTTGCTAACTCTGAATCATTTTACTAAGTTCCTATACTTACATATAGGTACACTTCCCATTTAATAAACACTTTTATACCGGTTGTATCCTTTTGATTTTAATCTGAAATTTGTATGTTTTTGACCTTTTTCCAGGTAGCCTGAACAATGTCCAAAGCCTAACAAAACACGGTACAAACTGCACCAATCAAAAGATGGAGAGATTTTAGGTAAGGTATGCTCTGATCTGGAAATTGAATGTTTCTGTAGGTATAAACTTAATTACATACTTGCATACGGAAATGTAATGAGAAAATTAATCATTCTTCTTTGTCAACTCATTAAAGTGTCTCGTGGAAGAATTGTCGTACACTGCTGACATTATATCGTCCAATCTCATCTAGAATGTTGTACCTTCCGTCAGTTAAAATGAACGTTTTCATTACCTACTAGTAATTATATCTATTAATAGATCATACAAAAGTTCATAGTTTACGAGGCTAATGTAGAAAATATACCTAAATAAATTTCTGAAAATAGCTGCAACAATGTACGTAAAATGTATTTTTTTGTAATACAAAGCCGTTTCACTGCATAATACATTATATTTGTAATTATGTGTTAAGTGGACTTTGTGACATATTTTATTTATTTTCATAAGTTTTCATTCATTATCTTCATAACTTAAAGTTACATAACTGTATTTGAAGGTAATAAGCATTTTTGAAGGTATGAAATATCAATTATTGATTTAAAGACTAATAAAAAGAAAAAAAAAGTAGAGGAAAGGAATTACTCCGTTTGCTTTATCTAAGTACATCCATGCTTCTTCTATAAAAGATCCTGAAACAGTTAGCTTATTACCAATGTTCTGTAATAGGACAATGGCATCGTAGGTTATATTGCGCTAGCAACCTATCAATATGGTATCCTTAAAAAAACGACGGGTTGCACTCCAGGTGTGCCGGCAGAAGTGAAAACTTGAATATTAATGTTATGCATTTTTGATATTTTGGAATGGTTAGGGAATAATTTTGCACAAATTGCTTTAATTATCAGTATTAAAGTACTTAATTAAAAATCAAATACAGCTTCGTTAAGAGAGAGTGTAATACTGCAAAAGACACAACAATTATAATGGGAAGAAACAAATGAATTTCTATAACGATTAGGATATCACATTGACTCTGTAGCTATTAAAGCGTTTAATAAAAACTTAGGCTTACGCTCGTGCAAACCATTTAATAACTTATTTACATTAAAGTCAGTTTATTTTGCTTATGTCCTTAGTGCACTTCAGTATGGTAGGTAGTTCAGTCTAGTCTCCTCAATATGTTATTTATGTAAATCGTCTAGAAAAAAAAACATTATTCATTATCGCTTCCGTAAGTCTTCTGATTCGTATCAAGATGCGTGTCAAACTTATAATATTCTTAATCTCAAAGACAGTCGAAATCTGCTAGAGATGATGAGTTTCCTAACGGACGTATAGACTGTATTGATCTTGTTGAGAGTAATAAGTATCGAACGCCTAAACGTCATACTCGACACACACCTTTACTTCACGTACCGCCGTGTTCCACAAACTATGCTAAGAACAACCCGCTAGCATGGCTTCTTATGACATATATCATCCACTTTAGAGAATATTATATTTTCTGACTCTCTAAGACATCTTGTAAAAGGCCAAGAACTTCTGAATTGGTGTCTATCTAGCATTGTGATTACTAATGACGAAATTCTAGATCCGTTTTTGTCCGCGGCTGGTTGGGAGACTTGTTGGGTGGCAGGGACCGGCTGGTGAGAGATCATTTATATGTGTAATTATATTGTAAATGTGAGTTTGGTTTCTCATCGCCCGGCCCTGGTCCCTTGATGAGTTCTTGCAATGGGTCGTTGTTATTATATATAGTCTAAAAATGAAACCCTGTTGCTGTCATTCTGTCGTCAGTCTGTCTGTCCTTATGTCACGTCTCTGAAACGTGAATGAGGTGGGCTGAGGAACTGAGTTTTGGTAAAAGTTCGATTAAACTGTTTTTCATGTGGGGTGCATAAAAGGCAGTTTCTACAAAGAAATAGTATACCATACAGAATACCAAAATATTCAACAACATAGAAGAAAGTAGAAGAAAACTAAATAAGATCACAGCAGGAAGCATTTACTTCATCGGGGCGGGTCCAGCAATGGACAAACACCGGCGGATGCGTGGCCAATTGGAAATCAGGTGCCACAACTACATCCGCACTCTCGACGCGCATTGGGAGGACTACGGTCCTCTGAATGCGTGTCGGGTGACCGGTGCAGGGGTATTGTCTGGTTTTTAGTGGCCCTGTTTGGGGCGTAGGTAGTGCCCTGCACATTTCATCGAGGCCGAGGGCTGGATGAAATGAGCAGGGAGGAGTCCCACATACCTTCCTCTCGCTCCCCCGGTGGTTGAATGATGCATAAAGCATTTTCCAGACAAAAAAAAAAGGATTTACTTTAAGTATTTACTTTAAGGAGTTTTTTTTGCGGTGGTTCCGAATGTGCATAACATTTGATGTAAAAATGGAATAATAAATATTTTTGATCACAATTTGGTTTTTATTTTGGCTCCCTCTATAATTTTAAGGATTAGTAGAAAAAAAAGTATAATTTTACTATCAACTGATGTCTGTTTAAACGTATAAATATAATTAATTTCAGAATTGACTAAAATATGCAAAGATTATAATATATGAAAAATTCACGATTTTTGATATAACACTTTTAACGACAGATTTCAGCAAATGATGCCCGATAAGTGTAGATCTTTTATTGTATTTTTATGAAAGCTTATGTAGTCGGGCAGTTTTTAAAATTAGTCAGAAGTTATGAAACATCTATTTTTATTTTAGTTGAAAGTCCATTCGATTTTACCTAATCCATTTTAATTGAGTACTAATCAAAATTTTAAAATCTTAGGTTAAAGTTGGGAATGAGATTATTTTACTTATAAAACTTCAAACAGTAGGCATTCTGTTAAAAAAAAATCAAAGAAAAGTCGACCTAAAAAAGTTATACTTTTTCGGATCTTGTCTCATCGTTGAATCATAAAAAAAACTAAATCGAAAACTAGTAGAACATACATGGGGGTTACATTGCTAGGTATGGTACTCCGCTGCACGTACTGGCTTGACACCCAAGAAACACCCTGTATAGATAGTTTAAGTCCGGGGAGAGAAACCAATTTTCCACGCCGACAAAGTCCTCTAGTAATAAATAAAAATAATTTATTTAGGTAGTAAGTTTTTTTTGTGACGGGAGATAGATGCTTTGGCTTATCGAATACTTAATGTTTATTGCATGTGGAAAGATTTTAAATAGGCAGTCTCTACGAATGTCAAGGTAGTTTCGGCAGTTCCAGATAAACAAATAAAACTACTTAACTGCATCTTAAAGTCAAAGACTATCATATTCAAATGTCATAAGTAGTATTTATATAGTATTAATTTATACGGCGACTTCCGGAACCTTTAGTGTGCAGTTATGTATCATCGATGGTGCAGTAAAGAAATTTTTTATAAGATAAATTTCAATAATATCACAAACCACGTAACTTGCATCAACATTCTGTAATCAAAAAGCAGGGTCCAGGTCTATAACTTTCTAGTGGTCCTGTGTGAACAAAACATCATCTTTTCAATATATTGACAAATAGACATAGAATGACGTTTTCACCTGATTTTGTTACAGTTTGGAGTCAACAAGGAATACAATATAGTTTCGCTATATCCGTCCTTCAGTTAACTTGGATGGTGAAGAAAATAACCAGAAAAGAAAAAAGATAGGCTTTTTAACAAAGCAAATGTGAAATGTCTTCTCCCGGGCCCAAAAAGTATAATATCAGTTTCACTAATATTTGACAAAAGGTAGAAGCGGACAAACATTTAATACTACGATACGACATATTTACATCGTAGTTCGTAGACAAAAACCTCTCAAAACTGTGACTACGCTATATGCCTACAAGTTATAAACAAGCATTATGTTATGACCTATTAAGGTTTACTTGCGATGACCAGCGATGCGTTGTCTAAATTTAGGCCATTAAAAATGGATATTCAAAAATACAAATTTGTTATTTTTAGCCAGACGTAAATTTAGCTTTTAGTGTAAACACCAACTTAAATTTAAGCCTTTTTTGCTTTATTTTAGAGGCCAATGTGCGTCACCATTTGGTAAGTATGTGTATTTTAAGAAGAACCTCGGACCACTGTTCCGAATTGAAAGGTTCTAAATTTAACTTCTAACGGCTTGGTCTCCCCGGTGTGCAACAGTTTGGTAACAGGTTTTTAATCGAATAAAAATAAACTTTTTTCAAGCACACAACTGGGGTATAAGTACTTACTTAAAGTTAAAATAACTTGGAGGTCATTCATCCGAATTTTCGTTGTTTGCCTATTGGATTAGAGATTATGTGAGATATGATAATGGAATAGGATGATAATTTTCTTATAAAACAAAATTCTATTTTGTCGAATTTGCATCGTCTCCAAAATTAATAAATGTGTCACCTAAGTATACAATCCACTTAGAATTTCAGTTATAGAAATAACGTCGTGATATTAAAAAAAATATTGCCAAAGAATATACAAAGAATACTGTCCTGAAATAGAAAACAAAAATACACGACAATATAAAAATAAATTACTTTTGAATTAAAGCATCTTCACAATACTTGTTCAAAAATTCAAAATTCAATATCGTTTATTCAGTCTAGGCTGTTACAAGCACTTGTGAATGTCGAAAAGCTACGCCATCGGTTCGCAAATCTACGGCGGGAGACCTTGTACTGAGAAGAACCGGCGAGAAACTCAGCAAGGGCTGTTTTTTTCTCCCTGTATTATATACAGAGTCGTCAATTTGAAAAATGAGTTCAATATGAGATAACCCATGAAGTCACTTTCCATTACAAATGTAAATGATAAAACAATTATGACTATAAAATAAAAAATATAAAAAACAGATTTAAAAATAAAAAAAAGTTTAGGAATGCCGTGTCCCACTGTTTAGGCATAAAAACAAATGTACCATTAAAGTTAAATACAACGATTAATAGTACCCAATGTAGCAAGAGCAGACTCATCTCCGCTGGCAGCACCCGTTCACGAGCATGACGCATGAACCAGCCATCGCTTCGCTCAACCATTTTTTAGGGAACGTAACGACCCGCCACACACGACACCGCCGAAGAGACTTTTAAGAGAGTATGACTACCCGTAACCACATATGGATACTAGATAGCAAAATAGGGAAAAAAAAATTAAGTACCAGTGTACATTACTATAAAAAGCTATAAACACAACTGTAGGACACATGCATGTGGTTACCTAAACATTAGTGTCGACTCTGCCACTACCCTCCAAACCCAAAACCAAACCCAACATCAGTGCCCCCCCTTCACTCTGTATAGAGAATGACAAGGATACACCGCTGCAAAACCAAAGTTCAGGTCTAGAGAACCATGCCAGAATCCACACCACCATTAAATTTTTATCTCAGAAATAATAAATGTTCACCTAAATTTTTTTTTGGATTGCTGTGCCACACAGTATAAATACAATTACAAATAAAATTTAACTTAAATAATTAATTATCATTATAATAATAATAAAGTAGTATAGAGCAGACTCATCTCCGCTGGCAGCACCCGTTCACGAGCATGACGCATGAACCAGCCATCGTTTCGCTCAACCATATTGTAGGGAACGCAACGACCCGCCTCACACGACACCGCCGAAGAGATTTTTAAGAGAGCATGACTACCCATAACCACTCAAACCAAGTAAAATAGTTACTTAGAATTCAGGTAATTTATCTGTACGACACTGCAAACAAATACAAAACAAATTTACAGTTACAGCCATGCAGTTTTGTCATTTAAGTATTCTTTAATAGTATAATAGCCTTTCTTAAGTAAACAATTTTTAATGTGACATTTGAACTCATTTATGGGTAACTCAAGAATGGCATCAGGAATTTTATTATAAAAATGTATACCTTGACCCATAAAAGATCGGTAAACCTTCTGTAACCTGTAGGGTGGCAATGCAAGCTTATTTCTATTCCTTGTGTTAAAATTATGCACGTTACTGTTTTTGGTATACAAATTGATATTATTTTTAACGAGGAGTATACAATTGTAAATGAATTGAGAAGCAACAGTCAAAATGCCGATTTCTTTAATTTTTTCTCTAAGAGATGTTCGGCTACTCAATTGATAAATAGATCTCATAGCTCTTTTTTGTAGAATGAATATACTTTCAATATCAGCTGCTGTTCCCCAGAGTATAATGCCGTATGATAAGATACTATGAAAGTAACTAAAATATACAGTCCTGGCAGTTTCTGTATCAGTAAGTTGTCTTATCTTTCTTATGGCATAAGCTGCTGAACTAAGTTTACCAGCCAAAAGCGTAATGTGATGATTCCATTGCAGTTTTGAGTCTATAGTTATACCCAAGAATGTAGTTGAGTCTACTAAATCTAATTTATTATTATTTAATTTAATTTCAATATGTTCAACTTTTACATTAGGTAAAGAAAATTTAATACACTTGGTTTTATTAGCATTTAGCTTTAGATTATTAACATTAAACCATTGCAAAACTTGCGAGAGAGCATTATTAACATCGTCGTAAATAATAAAGCTGTGTCATCAGCAAATAATACTATCTCACACAAATTTTCTACAAAAAATGGCAAATCATTTATATATACTAGAAACAGAAAGGGACCCAAAATTGAACCCTGGGGAACGCCCATTTCCACATGAGATCCAGATGATCTAACACCATTTACCTCTACAGTTTGAATTCTGGAACTGAGATACGACTGTATTAATTTATATGCAGTACCTTTGACTCCATACTGACTTAATTTCAATAACAGCGTGTGATGATCAACGCAATCAAAAGCTTTGGATAAGTCACAGAACACTCCAAGAACATTCTGCGACCTCTCCCAAGCCTCCAATATACTCCTTACAAGTGCAACACCCGCGTCAGTAGTAGATCTACCTCTGGTAAAACCAAATTGTTTCCTATGCAAAAGTTTATTTAGGTTGAAATGAGGCATTAATTGTTCCAGAATAATTTTCTCAAATATTTTACTTAAATAGTTATTAAGTTAAGTTATTAAGTACATCGACTTATTTATGTTTTTGTGCTGTTCTGAGTTCTGACATTATGATTAATTATAAGTACATTTCACAATTCTCATTGACTGACCGAAATAAAAAAATGCCGTTAGTTGAATAAAAAAGTTTTGAAAAGAGTTCAAATTAGTACATACTTACATGTAAATTGAATATGCTTCTACACGTGAAAACTTGTTATTGGTTGACTGTAATATAAAAAATAATTTTGTTTGGTTTTCCGAATATAAATGAAAAAATGTTATAAATAAACAAAAAAAGGCAGATTTAAAAAAATATTTTTTATATGCTGCAATGCTACTTATAAAGTATGGTTGCAGAATATTGCAAAATTCATACGAATAAAAGTACTTCTACAAGATATCCGGATGTAAAAAGAAACCGGACCGTCCCGGACCGGATTGTTGTTGTACTTACTTTACTTTCAAGGACTTTAGGGCCTATTAACCACTTTAATCTCGTAATTGAAGAGACCAATGAACAACTTTCAATGCTCTTGCTTAACAGTGCATTTTAAACTTTTTATTTGAACTATTTTTAGCCAAGATGGTAATAATTTTAGCTTATATTTAATGCATGAAAATTTTATAATAATTAGAAAAATAATTCTGTCTGCTTATTGGTAAAAATAATTAAAATGGTTACTTTTTTGGTTAGAATATAAAACATAAGTATTTGTTATATACCTAATGAAGGTACTAAATTCTGGAAAGACGTAATTGATCTAAAGGATTAAAGTCTTATGTGATATTTATTAGCTAAAAAGACTTCTATCTAAATAAAATCACTGAAAATTTTCTATTTCATTCCAAAAGGAAACATAAATACACGTCCTTGGAGCTATGACAAAAAACTGAAGAAATTCTCCAATTAACTTTGAGACTCATAACGCTTGATATGAAGTCCGCAATCTATTGAGATTTAACAGTGTAGTAACGATAAGTGTGGCTGTCTGTACTGTTACGTGTCGGGATAGGGTTCGAAATTAAATGCCAGTTCACGCTTGACAGTTTTTTATTAACCATATAGATAGATGGATACACACTTTATTACTCACACATACACAATTAAAGGGTTTACAAAACAGATAGTAAACTATGGTGGGTAAAGACGGTCTTATCGCTGAAAGCTAAGCTATATAGTTCACAGTTCTTTCTTGAACACACAATACTACACTCACTTTACACTCGTATGCAAGTACACATTAATTAAAATTTAAACTCAACTGTCTGCTAAGCGGTGCCTATGCGTTTATACGCCACTCGACGCATTCTAAAAAAGTCCAATTTAATTGACAGTTACCCGCGAGTGCTTAGTACCTACTTATACGTAGGTAACGTGCATGAGTTGTAAACAAGTGCAAATGTCGTTGCACTATCACCCTTACGTCGCACTACATGAGGCTCCTATTAGAATGAACCGTACCACTGGACCTTTATCGCGGTTATTCACGTCGTGACCCGCAGTGTTCTGGTAAAATCTGTCTCCAGTATTTTCGCGGTTTTGGTTCGAGAGCGTGTATGACAGTACATTATTAAACATCAAGCTTCCTCAAACATAAAGGAAATATTAGAATTTACAAGCAACTAATGTAGCTTGATCTTTGCAATTATTGTAATGAAATTGATGCCATTTGTAATTAATTTGCTTATTGCATAAATTCAAGACAAGTAAATAAATGCGTTCATTGAAGTCCATTGAACTATATCTAGGAATGTTGCTGTTCATATCGATGCAAACAACTGTACCAGTTAGGTTATGTGTTGTGTGCAAGGTTTTTATATGAATAATAATATTAATATAAACCGAATGGTCATACGTAATTCTCCATTAATCTTGATTTGCGCAGTCACTTTGATCACTTAAATAAATGGGAACGTTAAGCAGTTTTAGATCAGCATCAATCAAGTGTCTCATAATAAGCACTCAATATATGATTTTTACTTATAAATAAATATAATTTGTTTAGAAAATGATCTTTGCTATGTGTTGATGTAATATTAGAATTTTATGCCAAGTTACTTATCGAAATTATTACTACCTACTTAGTTTAGTTTCGATATTAGATCGGTCAAAGAGGATTTTCCGGTTCGAATAAGAACGTTGCGTCTGGGGAAATGGCCTTAGAGCCTGCACTGCGTTAAGCGGTTCACAGAGCGTGCGTCCGCGACGCGTGCCATTTTACCCGACTGCGCAATGCAAGAGCGCGAAGAGCGACGCGCAGACAGGGTATAGTGTTTAACAGTCTATATATGTATGTTTGTTCCTTTGTGGCACACTAGAGACCAAACGCCTGGACCGATTTTGATGATTCATACATCAATCGATTCGTCTCAATCATAGGGTGCTACTAAAGATATGACAGTAATCACAATTCAATATGGGCAAAATAAAGCGCCATATTGTGACGAAGTAAAAAAAATAATTTGATAAAATATGTCGAGTGGGGTATCACTGTCTAGATAATCGAAAATCATGTTTAGGTTCCTAACACCATTTTTCATTTTATATGATTGTTTAGGATCCACAACGCTTTAAAGTTGTATATTAACCACTTGCGCTTTTAATTTCAATCTTACGTTTGTATGGATCTTTGTTACTCTTGCGTCTTCCACAAATGATTCAGAGTTTTTTTACTAATAAGCTAAATTTCTTATGACCTCAGCTCGGACGCTTACGAGTCATATGCCTATAAGAAAAAAAAACGAAAACCTTCTATTCAATTCTATTAGGAAAAGATAAATTTAGATATCAATAACTGCGCAAAAAGCTCGAAATACACACTTATGTTATACCCGCCATACACACTACGATAAATCGTTACGATTAGACTGTACAGGCCGAACGGTACCGATAAATCGTAGCGTGTATGTTATAAAACTGCACAGTTTCCTATACTAAACGAAATAGTATAAACTGTACCGTTCGAACTGTACAGTCTGATCGTAACGATTTCTCGTAGTGTGTATGGCGGGTATTAAGTGTATGTGTTGCTCTTGCAAAACGGAGAATGGCCACAATTCCTCGGAATCTTTTTCATTAAGTATGTTCGCAAAATTCTTAAAGACACCTAGGCCGATTTTTATAAATCTTTTTTGTTGAAATGATATATTGCTATATATATTGCCCATCGTTATTTGCAGGTCAGGATCAGATGATAGGAACCTGGAAAAGTCAAAGGAACTTTTCTTAAATTAAAAATAGTAATTTAGAAATTTTCGTCCATTTGTCACTGATCACTCTCTGAAAAGGTCATCTGGTGAAGCGGAACTGATGATGAAGACACAGATGGCTACCGCAATGTACCATGAGCTGCAAAATTCGATGCGATTACTTACTATGCGATTTAGTTACCAAGCAATTTACATAATTTGTCATTATGCAGTGGAGCTGATATTTAAGAAATATATTGTAAAAAATGTTGATCAAGCTGATTTTTATGTAAACAGTAGTTTGCATAGGCTATTTTAACTTTTGCGTAGTTGATTTCATGTTTTTTTAATTATGTAACTGTAAAGTGCAAAGCTGTCAGTTTTTCATAGGCGTCTTCATACTCAGCTGCAAGGCTCTTGCTGCAACGCTGTGTGTTTTAAATCAACATATAATATCTGTTTTATTGTAATGCAACACAGTTCTATTATATGATCTCATAAAACACACAGCGTTTGAATGAAGACCTGTTTGTAATATGCTCTTGAAAAGTAATTGATAAGTAACGCAAAACGCTATGTGTCTTATTATTAGAAAGAATTAAAATTATACCTAGTAGGACAGGTATAATTCAAATATCAATACTAGTGCGTCCAACTTGATAAAATTAATTATATATATCTAGGAAATTAAATACCTATAACTTATTAGAAAAAACAAGAATCAAAATTCTTTGTTAATAACCCATAATAGTGATGTTATTTATAAAATTTAAAATAAATTTCATGAAAATCAACTTCAATACACTAGTCATAGTCCTGAGATAAATCTATAAGTCCTCAATTGAAAAGAAATAAAAATGTACTTTAACAAATGGGTGGGTATTACATTTCTTTTAAAATAGATTTATGTAACGTTATTAAGTAGGTAATCGATAGAAATGTTCATATACGTAGATACATTTTCTGTGTATGTCTTATGATAGTTCTATTCACTTAAAAAAAAAACATACAAGAACCAACAATTATCTTTGCATTATGGATACAAACAATTTATGTTATTATTATAAAATCTGTATATTGAACATCAAATTATTAATTGGTTATTTCGAACCATACACACAACTCTTCTATATTTAAATCATTTTGGCAATATCAAAGAAAGAATAAGATCCTGGTGAATCTGTCTATATCTGTGTAACTAATTATGTACTTATTCCGCATCCTGTGTCTGTTTTAAAGAGGTCTTGAATGCTATATAACCTAATGTTTTCTGAATAATAAGTTTTTGGTTTAATCTTCAGCAAAAGAATTACCAAAAGTAAGGGCACCAGACTTGCTATAAATGAAAAATCTGCTTATATATATATATTTCCCAGAAACACAGCATAGTGTTACACCCTGATATCCATCTACTGATGGTACTTATAAAATTGACAAGGTGAAAGAGTATCCATTGCTGACCTTTGTTTCAAATTGCTACTTGTTCAACCGCAAATCCCAAGCGGCCAAGCCTGAAGATACAACTTTTGGCACCTGTCCAGGTGGTTTAATATGAAGGCACCTTCCGGAGGTCCTATTTGGGTTATGTTCAGACTCGGCTCCAAATTTCTGGCAGCCAAAAAACGCTTTTATCACTGTGGTGTTATCAGAATAAATATGCTAATACGGTGATACAAGATACCTGTACCTAGATTACCTGTTTTTTTTTGTTACAAAAAAAAGTAGATAAAATAATGTTTCAATAATTTTTAGCCTATCCGCCTTCAAAATCCAATTACAATAAAAATAAACTAATCCAGTACATTTTTTTTTATGATTTTTGGTAGTTCAGAAGCATGCGGAGTTTTTAATTTTAACCAGAAGCTATGGAAACTCCTTTTTGTATTGAAGTTGAACGTTGGAGTAAATCCTACTAAAAACTAAAGATCCAACTTTCAAGCCTTTTTTGTGTAACTTTAAGTAATTGCAGGAGTTGAGTTATTTTTTTATTAAAACAACATTCAAGACAATTATGTCACAAAAAAAAGACTGCAAAATACCTACTACGAAAAAAGATAAGAATTTTTGAAACCTCGGTGGTAGAAATCATTAAAAATACACAAAAAAAATATAAAACTCGAAAACTAAGAAAAATCGCGGAACATTGATGGGGTATTTTCGGATACCCCCAGGTGCGAGGAATCTAAAAAAAATTTGTTGACGTCACTAGTTGGACCACCCTGTATATACCACCATATACCACAGATTAACCAGAATCACAAGACATTTTCTTCACCCAAACGCTGTGTTTTATGAGATTATATAATCTTTGGAGGCTTTTACACGGCAAACGTGTTTTATTACAAATTTTTACTAGCGGCCGCGCACGACTTCGTCCGCGTTAACTTTAGTTTTTTGAAGATCCCCAGGAACCTAATATTTTTCCGGGATAAAAACTATTCAATGTCTTAACCGAGATCATTAACTATATGCATGCATACCACATTTCATCCAAATCCGTTCCGTAGTTATTGCGTGATTGAGTAACAAACATACAAAACTTTAATATTTATAATATCTTGTAATATTAGTAGGATGTAACATCAATAAAACCGATTTCATAAAAACAAAACCACAAAAAATTAATAAAATATTCTTAACCTTCATGCCAACAGCCATATAAAGATAGGTTCACTACTTGGGTTGGGTTAGCTGGCAGGCACAGACTCCAAATATTATTTATTTCACATGAAATATAATTCAGATTTGAGTATATGTTGAGAAATATTTCTTAATTTAAGTGGATTTGTTTTAGCATATTCGGTTTTATTTTTACTAAAAACAAATTAATCTAGCTGGCCTGTAGCCGATTTTGACAGAGCTGCGGCGCGGAAAGCAAATAATTCACATCATTAGTAATCACCTAACATATTAGCGATGCTAAGGTGGCATCTTACCATTAGGCGGGCCATATGCATGACGAACCCACATTTAAAGGACATCGACGAAATCGGCCCTAGCATGCCCAAAAGAATGTCCTTCACTATTATTTTTTTAATTTATTTGCAATTAATCATAGTAAACGGACAATCTGTTTAAAAAAAAAGTTCTGTTACTAGATACTACAGTCTGTTCACCCTAACTTGTCCTATTTGGTAATCAATCTTGGCACTCCTTTTTATTGAAAATACAGCATTAAAAATCAACTGTACCCTTAGTACGAGTTTGAGCTCACGAAAACTATCATAAGTAGTTTTCGTAATTGTAAATTATGTTTCTATGTCCATTTTGGTGAAAAGTATCCAAATATACTTAAAATTTAAGAAGACACAAATGATTTAATGATAGAATTTAAACATTTTTTATTTGTATTGAAACGAAAACAATAACATCAACGAGTGCGAGCTCACGAAAACTATCATAGTTGCGTAATTGTAAAACTCGTACTAAGGGTACTGATAACTGGATTCCATATGTTTCAGTCTATAATAACAATTTATTTTAATAGTTTATTGGCTTCGTTATTATTTTATCATTAAATGGTTGATTTTGTTAAAAAGTTGTGCCAAGATTGTTTACCTTAATAGATGCAATAAAGGCGACCATAAGTACTTATCTACATAAGAATAGAACTAGGTACCTTAGTTTATCCTTAGTTAATAATACTTGTCACTAGTTTATAAAAAGATTATTTCTGAAATTATGTAAAGATAGTTTATACTCCCATTCCATATAATATCTGCTTTTTTATGAAAATCATAATGATAACCAGGTACATACCTTATTACCGATAGTAAAATATAGAAACTGGTAAATGGAACGACGTTGAACATTTATTTGAAAAGAAATCTATTATTACAACAGGTAGGTATAGGTATCATAGGTGCCAACTACCAACACTCATAAATCAATATGAATATAAGTTTTTTTTTTATTAAATGCATTTTATGTTCATTTAATGCATATTATTTAAGTGCTTACATAGAGGTAAACACTAAATCTATTCAGAATATATAGTGTACATCTTTTACGATTAAGTATAATAATTATAACCTCCAAATGTAATACATTCTGTAGTAGGCCACGGTTCCTCAAGTTGTCCGTATCTCAACAAATGCCTAATTAGACTTTATGAATGATTCCGAACACAACTAGCATTTTCTCATTGCTGTGCGTTCTAGGGCATTCAATGTATGGGGAACGAGCAATGTCCTTTCTAGATTACATTACTTGTTACGCCATCTAGTGACGAATAGTAGCATTCCAGGTGCTTTTTCTACTCACCAATAGAGATCGTATTAAAAACCATCATGTAATAATATGTTGTTTTATTTTTATGTGAATATGCGAATTTTTCAAATGATAATAATAATATAGTATATTTTATCTTTTTGTTATATGTACGGATATATGTTGTGTGTTTTATAGGTGTTTTTATCTTGGTTTTTAGTTTTTGTTAAATTATTACATCTTGGCCTTTTTTTTGTGACGCAGGCAAAACCTCTGTTTACAGACGAACGAACCTCACACCTGGCTCTCGCAAGCCTTACCAGCCCCCACAGTAGCTGCCCACTGAGGACCCCGTAACTCTTACAGGCAGAATATTAAATAACATATAATATCCAACATAACATTTACGGCATAATATCAATATCCGCTAAAAAAACCCTGCGAATACCCTCAAGCTGCTTAGTGCGAAACCGTGGGATCCCCGTTTAGGGATTCTTCCGCTTCTCCACACCCAACAGCCTCCCGGCCTAGCCGGGGCTCCACGGCAGGGGTCTCCCGAGGTATTGCGGGGACCCCGCAGACGTGCGCAGGATGGCCCGCTCGTGGGGGCTGAGTACGCGGCCTACTGCCCCCCGTCCGCTGCGGGAGACTACTTGGCGTGTCCGTGTAGTTCCCTCCGCCGCCCTCCTCTTTGCAGGACAGAACTACAAGAGGGGGACTGAGCATGGCCTCTACCATGCTCCGCAGCGAGAGGGTTCCGCCTCCCAGCGCCGCAATCAGGTCGCGAAGCTGCTGCCGCCAGGCCGACCACTCCAACAAGGTGTGCTCGGCCGTATCGTCCGGGGTACCGCAGTGATGACACTGCAGCGTTTCCTCCCGACGGGCAACACGGTACAGGTAGTGACCGAAGCATCCGTGTCCGGTCAGTACCTGCACCATGCGGAACGAGAGGCCGCCGCGCCGGCGACCCACCCACTCCTCCAACACGAAACGAAAACGAATGGCCTCAATCGTCCGGTTGCCGGCGCTTACATAGGCGAGTGCCTCATCCCATCGCCGCAAGGCCTCTGCCTGCGCGATGGAACGGCCTTTCCGCAGCTCTGCTGGGGTAGGTCTTTCACCCCGCTCCCTGGTTTCGACCCGACCTCGATGCACTGTCAGGACCTGCGCATCGAGATCCCACAGCGTCATACCTGCAGGTACGCAGGCGGAGACGGCGCCGTGGCTGACCGTGCGGTAAGCTCGCACGACCCGGGTCGCGATGGTCCTCTGCGGTCGTCGCAGCAGGGCCACCGTGCGGGGTTTGAGGCACTCTGCCCAAACCGGGGCTCCATAAAGTGCCATCGATGGTATCACCCCGTGGTACAGTCGACGGCACGCATCTCCTGATCCCCCCACGTTTGAGAGGACCCTGCCGAGTGCAATTACATCTTGGCCTGGCATTGGAGCATCGCAATTCGCAGCCAAATCGCAACTTGACATAATATATTTCCTTTCATTAGCTAAGGTAATGAAGAGAAATAAGTTTTTTGTAGAAATAATCAGTGATTAAATTGTCAGCCTATCGCTTTATCTTCACAAATCCCTAAGTACATCTACGGTATGTATGCGTATACTTTTACGTACGATTTTAGGCTTATTTTGAAGCTCTCTCTCTTTCTCTCTCTCTCTATCTTTCCTAATCCTAATCAACATGGGGCGTAAGATACACATCCTAGATTATTTAACATTTTTAGAAGAATTTATTGTCGGACAGTAGGTATTACATACCTACATAGATTTATTATTCTATGGATACCTACATAGCATTTCAATGTTTCAATTTGGAACTTTCAAATATTGCCGGGTGAAATTAAAGACGGAGAGAGAAAGAGATATACACTGATGCCAATTCTATAAAAGGAGAGACTGATGTTAAATTTAACTTTAAGTTTAGAGAATCACGCCAGAATCGACACTATTGTCCCTCTCTCTTAAAAAAAACTGTATGGATTTGACATGGTATCGAATCAAAAGTATCGATTCTTTATTCATATTAAAAAACCGATGTAGAAATGTGTCGCAGTAAGATAGATGAAAAATTACAAGAATAAATGCATTTTTACTATTATTTTATTTTAAAAAATGGCTGAGATAAATAAGTTAGTATTTTGTATTTTCGCACGACATTATTAAAAACACGGGTGGCCTGCGAACATGCAATGACGGCACTCGTCGCAATAAATGTCAAAGTTGACATTAGCTTCATACATTTTATGTTAAAACTGAAACGTAAAAGGGTAAAAAAATACACTTAGAGCTTAGGTATTGAATGCACCACTGGGGACAAGTGACTTACATACACAGGGAGCGCGCGAATTCTCAGAAATTTTAAATAAGGAATAAATTTCTAGCAGTCATAACTTCGTTAATACTGCATGTATTTACATGAAATAGAAACCAATATAATAAAGATAGTCTATACTTTGATGTTAGGTATACATTTAAGTGTAACACTTTGACTCTTTTGTGTTCTCCATTCAATGAATAGTCTCATTATTATCGAGTAAACTTAAAAGTATTAAGCCTTAATTTAGTATAGTCTCAAAAATTAACAAATGCAAAAATACTACCGTCAGGTATCATACTTAAGAAGTATCGTGTATAGGCATCGATTCTTTGTACTTGATTCCCTACTTATCTGTGAAAGATTTCTTTCCACAGATTACAGAGATTATGTCTAATTTCTTTCCGAGGAGGGAGAATGGGAGGCAGTGGATTCTAGTTTTATTTTGTTTTACTTATTAATTTATTATTTAACCATGGAATCGTTGTATAGTGTTAACATAAATAATGAAATTACAACGTGAGTTATATATAGAATACATTAAAGAAGTTTGATCGGGTTGTAACCACTTTTCTAACCTAAATTCCGTGAAGCAACAAGATACTGAAAAGCTAACAGACGGAGATCGAAACATCAGCTTTCTACTACTCCGCATGTTTCTTCAAGAATTCAATTGAATTTGAAAATAGATAATCAATTGGAATATAATGCTGTCAACGTTATAGTTGGTGAGTTACACTAACAAGTATTTTTAGCTCTTTCGTTATTACTCATTAGTACACGCCCACTGCTGCATTCGGTTTGTGTAATCTATTGCATCTGAATATAAGATAAACATTAATCTCTTTTGATTTCAGTAAAAAAAATGATAACTTCAGGAAGATACACATTAATTAGTAGATTAACAAGATGATTACTTACACTGTGTAAGTAGGTCAAACAGAAATATGTAAAATTGTATAATTTAAACATTTATGATTAGCCGTTTGCCAATTATAGTTTTTACTGTTGAACTGATTTTGCTGACTCATATCTTTGTTTTAATATCAGAATGGGCAATATTCATCCAGAGATTTTCTGCTACTTTAAAGATATTACCTGTGCTAATAAGACATTTATATTAATTGACATTATGCATTATTAGGTTTTATGGTGGTGTTTAATTAACCCAGTAGTATGTAGGTAGAATATCATTTAAAATATCTAGCTATACTTTGTTATAAATATTTTGAGTCTCCTGCAACAGGGTTGTATAAGCATCAACACAACTTTACAGCAGGCAGGTCATAATGAGCATGAAGTTTGGTCTTGAGTAATAGAAGTATATAAAGACCGTCCCCACATGGGGGATAAAAAATCAAACATTATTTATTTACAATAAATTTCTTTCTGTTGCCAATTCTTCACCCAGTATTTCCTTATTTTGTGCTAACACCATAGAAAGCGCCAAGGCCCTTCCTACTTATCTTTTAACTTTTTAATAATACTGGGGTCATTATCAACACATGTGTTTAGCTCAACTTATACCCAAATACTGAATAGCAATCATGAGTGTAGAGACAAGCCGATATTGACCTGATCGCTGTGCCCCCTAGATTGACCCTTCGGTAGGGATGTCAGTAGCCTAATTAGGCTATATTTTATATTCCTCTTTTGTCTTTTGTTGTTTTGTTATACCTACTAATAAAGTTTCTGGATCATTGACGGTATAAAATGAAATATATGTATATACCATATTTCATCCAAATCACTTCAGCCGTTATTGCGTGATTGAGTAACAAACATACAAACAGAAACTTAAAATCTTTCACATTTATAATATAAGAAGGATTCATTCATCCATAAAGAATATTTAAGATATTGTTTCTGTAACAACCATGTCTTGCACAGCTTTGCGAATAAAAATTATACTTAATTGTTATAATTTTCAATATTTAACAACTAGATTCATTAATTTAAAGAAAATTTTACCAGGAACAAAAACACTCGGTTCAGACAGCAGACAAGCTGGATAGCGGAAGGTGACGGTCTGAATCCTGTCTGTTGTCTGGACCAAGTGGGATTTTTTTCTAGCAGAACTTTCTTTAGACACTAACTATAATTTAAGCACAACTGCACATGCATACACTCATCACATACTATCGCTATGTAAATAAGTAATTTTCAACAGACTTCAAAAAGGAGCAGTTCTTTATGTTTTTATTTTTGTAATCGCAAGGTTATTCCCTCACTCCCTTATTAATAAACAAAGAATAAGCTTGGATTAGTTACTCTATGTTTTGTCTCTGTTCATTATATTATGAATGGCACTTAAGTGAAATGAACAAACCACAGCGTAACTAATCTAAGCTTATTCCTCGTTTATTATAAAATGGGCCTAAAGTGGTTCCACATAAAATTTTATCAAAATAAATCAGTCATTTTTGAAAAAATCAACAAAAACAAAACTATACTAAAAACAATGCCTTTTGATTCTGTAGCTTTTACAATAACAAAACACTATCAGGGTATGGAGTGTGATTTATTGATATTTTTTTAACATTATTCTTGAGGTTTTAGTGTAAGCATTAGAATATAAGTAACTTCAACAATCCCTGGTATCAGGAGGGTGACTGAAATTTTATTAACTTAAAGAGCCTTTTCACATTTTTTGCAATAAATTGTTTTTGAGCATCTTGATTACCCTCTTAAGATTTTGACTATTTCCAATAGAAGTAAACAGTACATTTATTCATCCTATTGTAAGTTAATGTAGAATATTTGCAAATACTATTTTCCTTTGATGATGATTGTTCTACTGCAGCTAGTTTACGGAAAAAACAATAATATGCACAACTTCAAACGCCTCAATCTCTAAATAATGTTCAATGAATTGGATCAAATTAATTACTACGACATCAGAAATATGCTTTTGTTGTAACATAATGTATTAGAATTTTGATTTTTCCATCTCATTAATTATCTAAAAAAAACATCTAACCTCCATGAGTTTTCCCAAAAAATAATGCAGGTTTACATCGTATTTTGATATTGAATTAAATAGAATTAATATCATAAACTAATCTACCTTCATTGAATTACTGAAAGATGTATATATTTTTATAATTAGTTCATTAATAATTATTTTATGAGACTCGAAACATCACCTGTAAAATGCAATGACATATATAATAGTGCAAATCAACCTACGCGGCGATCAGTACGGCAGCGGCGCAATTTTGTAAAAGGGCTCATAAGGCCCTCATCATTCAGAAGGCATGTTGTTGATTCTGATTCCAATCGCAAATGTTAATATGAACGCATTCCTCCCTTGTGATAGGTTGTTAAGTTGGTGTTGGCTTATGCTGTAGTCCTTGGGCAATGAATAAAGTGATGATGATATTTGCTTTTAATAAAAACTCATTCATAAAACAAGTGTGTTTTATTAAATGGATATTAGTAATGATCTCATTGGGTCACCCTAAGAGCCTGTCTAGATGAAACGTTTTACGCGCGTTCCTACGTTGGGAAGGATCCAGCCAGTTACAAACATGGACTCGGAAACAGCGGTTGTATTGTGGCTTGCATACCTTCGATGGAAACATTGTAAACGAAGAGAACGTCGATGATTTAACGTGCACCCAATTCTACGTGACGGAATGACGCATAGCATGTTTATAACATTCTATCCAAAGCTCAGAGAACACAGTGAAATGTTTTTTAACTACTTTCGGATGTCAGTAACATCGTTCGATGAATTACTAGAAAATATTCAAGATTTTAAATCAAACGGACTCGCGCGTGGTTCTGGACACAGCGCCCCAAGTATCTCGAATGGCGCGGGTCGAGAGTCCCGCTCATTGCACGCGTTTTAAGCGCGAGTGAAGATACGCACGTAGGCATCTGGACGGGCTATATGTAGCTCTAGTACCTCGGGTACGCGCGAGTGTCAACGCGCGACTGGACAGGCTCTTACTCACTCAAAGCCTAGCAGGGTGTCAGACTGGATTTGAAACAGTGCATTTTGCTATTCGGGTAATGCTGAAACTGCTTTGCTACCAACTATCAAGATCTGTGGTTAATATTCTTCTAGTATATATTAGTTAGTCTCAGCCGTGTATGTCGGCCTAAAATAGCACCACCCCATCTCGTACCATGGGTGTCGTAGAAGGCGACTACGCGAACACAACCAGCAGAAGACGGGCAGTATCGTCTTCTCCCTTATTTCCATGGTCATACTGCGATCGCCAACCCGTCTGCCAACCGTGGCGATCACGGCGATCGTTTGTTAAGTTACCTTTACGAAAACGCCACTATGTCAGTCCGATTACAAAATCAGAGTTCTAATCCGATCCAACTGCAACGAGGCGTGAGACAGGGAGATGTTATTTCTCCGAAACTGTTATCTGCTGCGTTGCTTGCGAAAGGATGTGGCATCAACATCAATGGCTAGTACCTAACACACCTTCGCTTTGCCGATGATGTAGGACTTATGGCTGAGACCTTGGAAAACCTGAACACAATGCTTGAAGATGTCAGCAGTGTTTGCCAAACAGTAGGTCTAAATATGAACACGGATAAGACGAAAATTATGTCGAATGTCCATGTTGTACCCACTCCAGTTAAAATTGGGAATACTCCACACGAAGTTGTCGACCATTACGTTTACCTGAGACAGACAGTCCAGTTAGGTAAGTCCAATTTTGAGAAAGAGGATTCTCGTCGTATTCAAATCGGATGGGCAGCGTTCGGGAAGTTACGTGAAATCTTTGCGTCGAAATTTCCTCAGTGTTTCAAGACAAAAGTCTTTGACCAGTTTGTGTTGTATCTTACTATGGGTATCATAAGAAGGCTCAAGGTTTCACAGCGGGCAATGGAGAGAGCGATGCTTGGTTCTCCCTGCGCTGCTGCAAGGAAATGCGCAGGAGAACTAAAGTAACCGACATTGCTCGAAGGATTGCTTAGCTGAAGTGGCAGTGAGCGAGACACGTAGCGAGGAAAACCGGTGGTCGTTGGAGCGGAAAGATTCTCGAATGGTGACCACGCATCGGACGACGCTCGGTAGGAAGACCCTCCACCAGGTGGACCGACGATCTGGTGAAGATTGCGGGAAGCCGATGGATGCGCGTGGCACAGGACCGATCGATGTGGAGATCCTGGGATCCTGGGAGAGGCCTATGCTTAGCAGTGGGTGTTGTACGGCAGAGATAATGATGATATCTTAGTAAATTGTTCTTCGGATATTTAAACCTATTATTGCATAAAATATAATGAAATGCCTACAATGGTATTTTTCATTCTTCACTTTACAACTTACTTAATCTTCTTAATTATTTAGAATTACTTTCTTTGATAGTCAGCATATTTATTAATACGGGCTTTTACATACAAAGACTATATTAAGGGACACTACTTCGGCCTTTCGCAATATTGTCGATGAAGCGTAGTGCACTATTACGCACTATGCCGATAAACCGCTTTCGGGCGTTCGAATCTAGATAGGTATATAGTTCGCACCCATACGAGGCTGTACCACAAAAAAGATAGTACGCAGCGGAATCATCAGGAACAGTATAATGCGATTCAACTAAGAATAGGACCAAATGGGCGCCATATAGTGACTTCATAGCTGTCAATTCAAACCAAATAGGTAGAGTGAGCAAAAGAAGCGTTTATTTAATAAAACTTACTTACTAAAATTAAGTGAGAAAAAACATCAGATTTTTTTAATAAAATTGATGTACTAAAATTGAGAAAAAGAAACAACCGATTTTTAATAATATTTATTTATTAAGACTGTGAGAAAAAACATTAATCAGAATCTAGATCTCCAATTCCGCTCATCTCTGCATTACGTGCATCATGCATTAGTAGTGATGAATAATCATGCACTATTACTAGGTCACTTACGAACATGCATCCTTTAAAGTTTTAAATCAAGTTTCTGAACGCAACTTAAAGTGACATTTGGTTGACGATTTAGGTTATCAAACATTCATAGCCAAAGCTCAATAAATTAAAAAACCAATATTAATTATCAATATTTGTTATTGTTTGTTTACAAATGTTTGGCTTTAATCTAAAATTAGCTGAGTGCTAAAAAAGGATCATTGACGGTATAAAATGAAATATATGTATATACCATATTTCATCCAAATCACTTCAGCCGTTATTGCGTGATTGAGTAACAAACATACAAACAGAAACTTAAAATCTTTCACATTTATAATATAAGAAGGATTCATTCATCCATAAAGAATATTTAAGATATTGTTTCTGTAACAACCATGTCTTGCACAGCTTTGCGAATAAAAATTATACTTAATTGTTATAATTTTCAATATTTAACAACTAGATTCATTAATTTAAAGAAAATTTTACCAGGAACAAAAACACTCGGTTCAGACAGCAGACAAGCTGGATAGCGGAAGGTGACGGTCTGAATCCTGTCTGTTGTCTGGACCAAGTGGGATTTTTTTCTAGCAGAACTTTCTTTAGACACTAACTATAATTTAAGCACAACTGCACATGCATACACTCATCACATACTATCGCTATGTAAATAAGTAATTTTCAACAGACTTCAAAAAGGAGCAGTTCTTTATGTTTTTATTTTTGTAATCGCAAGGTTATTCCCTCACTCCCTTATTAATAAACAAAGAATAAGCTTGGATTAGTTACTCTATGTTTTGTCTCTGTTCATTATATTATGAATGGCACTTAAGTGAAATGAACAAACCACAGCGTAACTAATCTAAGCTTATTCCTCGTTTATTATAAAATGGGCCTAAAGTGGTTCCACATAAAATTTTATCAAAATAAATCAGTCATTTTTGAAAAAATCAACAAAAACAAAACTATACTAAAAACAATGCCTTTTGATTCTGTAGCTTTTACAATAACAAAACACTATCAGGGTATGGAGTGTGATTTATTGATATTTTTTTAACATTATTCTTGAGGTTTTAGTGTAAGCATTAGAATATAAGTAACTTCAACAATCCCTGGTATCAGGAGGGTGACTGAAATTTTATTAACTTAAAGAGCCTTTTCACATTTTTTGCAATAAATTGTTTTTGAGCATCTTGATTACCCTCTTAAGATTTTGACTATTTCCAATAGAAGTAAACAGTACATTTATTCATCCTATTGTAAGTTAATGTAGAATATTTGCAAATACTATTTTCCTTTGATGATGATTGTTCTACTGCAGCTAGTTTACGGAAAAAACAATAATATGCACAACTTCAAACGCCTCAATCTCTAAATAATGTTCAATGAATTGGATCAAATTAATTACTACGACATCAGAAATATGCTTTTGTTGTAACATAATGTATTAGAATTTTGATTTTTCCATCTCATTAATTATCTAAAAAAAACATCTAACCTCCATGAGTTTTCCCAAAAAATAATGCAGGTTTACATCGTATTTTGATATTGAATTAAATAGAATTAATATCATAAACTAATCTACCTTCATTGAATTACTGAAAGATGTATATATTTTTATAATTAGTTCATTAATAATTATTTTATGAGACTCGAAACATCACCTGTAAAATGCAATGACATATATAATAGTGCAAATCAACCTACGCGGCGATCAGTACGGCAGCGGCGCAATTTTGTAAAAGGGCTCATAAGGCCCTCATCATTCAGAAGGCATGTTGTTGATTCTGATTCCAATCGCAAATGTTAATATGAACGCATTCCTCCCTTGTGATAGGTTGTTAAGTTGGTGTTGGCTTATGCTGTAGTCCTTGGGCAATGAATAAAGTGATGATGATATTTGCTTTTAATAAAAACTCATTCATAAAACAAGTGTGTTTTATTAAATGGATATTAGTAATGATCTCATTGGGTCACCCTAAGAGCCTGTCTAGATGAAACGTTTTACGCGCGTTCCTACGTTGGGAAGGATCCAGCCAGTTACAAACATGGACTCGGAAACAGCGGTTGTATTGTGGCTTGCATACCTTCGATGGAAACATTGTAAACGAAGAGAACGTCGATGATTTAACGTGCACCCAATTCTACGTGACGGAATGACGCATAGCATGTTTATAACATTCTATCCAAAGCTCAGAGAACACAGTGAAATGTTTTTTAACTACTTTCGGATGTCAGTAACATCGTTCGATGAATTACTAGAAAATATTCAAGATTTTAAATCAAACGGACTCGCGCGTGGTTCTGGACGCAGCGCCCCAAGTATCTCGAATGGCGCGGGTCGAGAGTCCCGCTCATTGCACGCGTTTTAAGCGCGAGTGAAGATACGCACGTAGGCATCTGGACGGGCTATATGTAGCTCTAGTACCTCGGGTACGCGCGAGTGTCAACGCGCGACTGGACAGGCTCTTACTCACTCAAAGCCTAGCAGGGTGTCAGACTGGATTTGAAACAGTGCATTTTGCTATTCGGGTAATGCTGAAACTGCTTTGCTACCAACTATCAAGATCTGTGGTTAATATTCTTCTAGTATATATTAGTTAGTCTCAGCCGTGTATGTCGGCCTAAAATAGCACCACCCCATCTCGTACCATGGGTGTCGTAGAAGGCGACTACGCGAACACAACCAGCAGAAGACGGGCAGTATCGTCTTCTCCCTTATTTCCATGGTCATACTGCGATCGCCAACCCGTCTGCCAACCGTGGCGATCACGGCGATCGTTTGTTAAGTTACCTTTACGAAAACGCCACTATGTCAGTCCGATTACAAAATCAGAGTTCTAATCCGATCCAACTGCAACGAGGCGTGAGACAGGGAGATGTTATTTCTCCGAAACTGTTATCTGCTGCGTTGCTTGCGAAAGGATGTGGCATCAACATCAATGGCTAGTACCTAACACACCTTCGCTTTGCCGATGATGTAGGACTTATGGCTGAGACCTTGGAAAACCTGAACACAATGCTTGAAGATGTCAGCAGTGTTTGCCAAACAGTAGGTCTAAATATGAACACGGATAAGACGAAAATTATGTCGAATGTCCATGTTGTACCCACTCCAGTTAAAATTGGGAATACTCCACACGAAGTTGTCGACCATTACGTTTACCTGAGACAGACAGTCCAGTTAGGTAAGTCCAATTTTGAGAAAGAGGATTCTCGTCGTATTCAAATCGGATGGGCAGCGTTCGGGAAGTTACGTGAAATCTTTGCGTCGAAATTTCCTCAGTGTTTCAAGACAAAAGTCTTTGACCAGTTTGTGTTGTATCTTACTATGGGTATCATAAGAAGGCTCAAGGTTTCACAGCGGGCAATGGAGAGAGCGATGCTTGGTTCTCCCTGCGCTGCTGCAAGGAAATGCGCAGGAGAACTAAAGTAACCGACATTGCTCGAAGGATTGCTTAGCTGAAGTGGCAGTGAGCGAGACACGTAGCGAGGAAAACCGGTGGTCGTTGGAGCGGAAAGATTCTCGAATGGTGACCACGCATCGGACGACGCTCGGTAGGAAGACCCTCCACCAGGTGGACCGACGATCTGGTGAAGATTGCGGGAAGCCGATGGATGCGCGTGGCACAGGACCGATCGATGTGGAGATCCTGGGATCCTGGGAGAGGCCTATGCTTAGCAGTGGGTGTTGTACGGCAGAGATAATGATGATATCTTAGTAAATTGTTCTTCGGATATTTAAACCTATTATTGCATAAAATATAATGAAATGCCTACAATGGTATTTTTCATTCTTCACTTTACAACTTACTTAATCTTCTTAATTATTTAGAATTACTTTCTTTGATAGTCAGCATATTTATTAATACGGGCTTTTACATACAAAGACTATATTAAGGGACACTACTTCGGCCTTTCGCAATATTGTCGATGAAGCGTAGTGCACTATTACGCACTATGCCGATAAACCGCTTTCGGGCGTTCGAATCTAGATAGGTATATAGTTCGCACCCATACGAGGCTGTACCACAAAAAAGATAGTACGCAGCGGAATCATCAGGAACAGTATAATGCGATTCAACTAAGAATAGGACCAAATGGGCGCCATATAGTGACTTCATAGCTGTCAATTCAAACCAAATAGGTAGAGTGAGCAAAAGAAGCGTTTATTTAATAAAACTTACTTACTAAAATTAAGTGAGAAAAAACATCAGATTTTTTTAATAAAATTGATGTACTAAAATTGAGAAAAAGAAACAACCGATTTTTAATAATATTTATTTATTAAGACTGTGAGAAAAAACATTAATCAGAATCTAGATCTCCAATTCCGCTCATCTCTGCATTACGTGCATCATGCATTAGTAGTGATGAATAATCATGCACTATTACTAGGTCACTTACGAACATGCATCCTTTAAAGTTTTAAATCAAGTTTCTGAACGCAACTTAAAGTGACATTTGGTTGACGATTTAGGTTATCAAACATTCATAGCCAAAGCTCAATAAATTAAAAAACCAATATTAATTATCAATATTTGTTATTGTTTGTTTACAAATGTTTGGCTTTAATCTAAAATTAGCTGAGTGCTAAAAAAGGGATCCAATTTTTTTTTGCATGCTGTACATTTTAAGCGACATTAGACAGATGGAGGTCATTGAATTTCCTATTCTTATTTGAATCGCAATGTATACTAACATCTCATTTTGTTGTTGTTCAAAAATGATGGTAGGTTTGCTGCCGAATCTAGCTAGATGCACCTAGAGGTGCCCCTTTATAAAATTCGCTGACGTTTGTCGTTGATTGCCGTCAATCTCTGTCATATGTCGCATACCGAAAGACTGGCTCAATAAGGTGCCGGAGCACGCACAGATAAAGTTTTGAGTTATGTACTTATAACAAAAAAAAATGTTACCTATTACATAAAAATAGTGACTACATGACTATAGTTACTAGTAGACAAACTCGGTTTTGTTAAAATAGTGTTGTTGTTATAACAAAACTGTTATGTAAAATTTACAAACCTCCGAACTACATATTTTGGTATCTGCAACATAATTTTCTGATGAATTATAGCTGTATATTATTATCTTAGGTACTTGCAAAAGTACTTTTCTGCTTTAAAACCCTGTACGTACTACTTACTAACAAGTAAGTACTGGGGCTTAACAGGGGATTGGTGTAATCATAATACCCTGGTTCCCAATTTATTTTGGCACATTTCTCCCAGCTGGAAGAGTACAAATTCAATTCAATAAATATGTCTTAATCAAAGCAATTTGTCTTTATAAATTTAAAAAATCTGTTTTTACGGTGTTGAACCAATTGGCCTCCTAAATGGGCAGTACCAGTATCCTTTTTCCTCTAGTCCGACTAGTTAAATTCGTTATGAGAAGAAAAACGTTTGTATTTACTGGTTCCATGGTTGACGTTAGTAGAACTATGTGATATTTATTTACAGTTACACTATTAATAGTAGCTAATTATCGATTGTACGGAAAAATAAAACCGTTCATTCTACTTCCTATATACGCAATAGGATTATTACAGGGAGGTCACAGTCTTGAAGACGCATTTTATCACACGCAAAGTTCGCACTTTAATATAAAACCCATGTTTTTAGTCGCAGTTACTGAAAATGGTAAACTTTAACCCCCTTATTAATAAACAAAGATTACGCATGGATTAATTACTCCATGTTTTGTCCCTGTCTGTTGAATGACAAATGGCATTTGAGTGACATGAACAAAACACAGTGTTACTAGTATAAGCTTATTTTTTGTTTATTAATAAGGGGGTAAAGGACTATGCAATACGTACATAATATACTAAACAGTATATGTTATGAAATATATTGACAACATCAATTTGAATACAACATTCTTTCACACACCAAAATTTAAAATTGTGTTGATCTGGTACTTTTGTTTGACAAAAAAATTAAGTGATGTAGGTATATGTTATGGGCCAAGTGATTAATGCGGGCAGTATTCATAATGCCAGGGCAGTAATAATGCCCAGCCATATCGGGCCAAGTGATTAATTATAATCTAAACTCGCCTATTTATCACATTGCCCGGTCATTATTAATAATGCCGGACGGCTCGTAGTCCATGTAATAAGTCAGTGTTTGAGATAGCTTGAATTTATCGCTTGGACCGGGCAGTATGAATAAATTCAAAAAGTTGATAATATTGTCAAAATGACAGATGTCTCGCCATTTTGTGTTTGTTTTGAGATCTTGGTACATAAAAAATAGTATGGGCTCAACACTTGGAAAAAAAGGTAAATGTGGCTTTACAACAGTCTTTAATTCAGAACCGACTTGGTCAACCCCGACACGCCGTGGTCTTGGTCTGACTTACCCCTAGAGTGTTTTTTAGAGCCTGGAGGCGTAGAGGGAGAGCAACCGCCGCCTGCTGTGACAAAGCCGCAAGAATCGTGCGACCCGTAGCGCCTGAGGCCGCCGGAGGTGGCGACCAACAAGCCGAACGTGTGAAGGGTAGTGATGCTTGTGACTTTGTTATGCAAAGGTGGAGGGGCTGCTATTCCCGCAGCGCCGGAGATAATGCTGAAGTACTAGTTCTTACTTCCCTAGTCCTTGCAACCTAAAAAATAGGGAACCATAAATTCTGAACATTTAACAGATTTATTGAATTTTTCAAACAAACTGCATTTAAACTACTATACACTATAGTTTCTAAATGTAGCCCTTAGTAAATTGATCGAATAAAACCGATTATTTAAATTTTAAAAATAAATACTAAACTATAAAACATGTTTTTATTAATACTCTACCCGATAATTGATTTCATTACTTGTAATGCTCGGTCTATCTAACTAAGTATTCATTTGAAAGTATTAAACATGCTTTACATCACTCTTCCCAATGGACACTTGGCATTATTCATAATGCCCGGGCAATGTGATAAATTGATTGGTTATAATCACATTGCCCGCTCATATTGGGCATTATGCATAATGCCCGATTAACCACTTAGCCCTTAACATATATATACTTTTTTTATTCTCAAGCTGCAATTTTGACATTTGCGGAGCATTATGGCGTTATTAATTACAAATAGCTTTTGATAGCTCATTATAAAACAGTTCAGTCATTATATTTTATATAGTTTGGACAACGAGAAGCGATACAAAATGTAAACAAAGTCGATGAAGGGTCATTGACCAATGCAGAGGTTGTAAAATTTTTCGAAGATGACATTTTATTTATGAAAAATTGATAAAGGACGTTTATCCTTTTAATATTCAATTAGGCATTATATTCAAATAAAATGTAGAAAACTATCATTCATAAATTATTAAAACAGATAAGCACAACAGTTCAAAACTCTAAAATTATTTGTTATTACCATGGGTAGTATCGGAAAGACACTAAACTATATGAAAATACCTATGTCATTATAATTTACTGTAAAATGGGCGCCCGAATGTAGGCGAATCCGGCGCCTCGGCCTCATGTCATATAAATGAGATGAAGAGATAGTTTTTAGACTGTCAGTCCCATAGACTCGTATAAGGTGAATAAACTTTTGTATCGCTTCTCGTTGGCCTTACTTTAATAACTTGGTATTCGAGTGTTTTTTTCTGTTGGCAAGTAAGTGAAAACCGCATAGATTTAATAATTTTAAAGCTATTGTAATTTTTGGAACCTTCAATGTGACAGTTTTAATTTATAATACAAATAATCAAATTAAGTTGCGAAGGTAGATTCAATTTAATTACGCCCATATTTAAAAAAGTTAATACAATTAAATATTTGTTAGTTACTTACAAGTGAAGTTTTATATAGCGAACTTCTGTAACATTCGCGTGTAGATAAACATTTTATACTTTTCGAGAAGAACTAAACACCGCCTAATATTTAGAAATATTTTTACCATAAAAATGCAGCGTACGGTGATTACGTACAAGCAATATAATAGAACTGTAAAGAATATTATGTAGAACTCATTACATTACGCAATTCCCCAAAATTTCCGTTATTGTCACAATTTTAATTAGATTTTGATTGCTTATTTATTTATTGTCATAGAACATCAATGAAAACATGTCTAAATGTTAGTACAAGAGCCAGGCATCAAATATCCCAGTCGTACTTAAAACATTGAAATAAAATTTAAGTTTTTAAGTTAAACCAATGTTAAAATAGTTGATAAACATGCAATTTCGTGTTCTTATATAATTTAAATCTAATAGTTATAGAGAGTATTTCTTTTTATTATTACAGTTCAATATCCCAACAGTAGTAATGATAACGAAACCCTATTCTAAGCCTCCGCTGTTCTTCAATCCGTGTAGACTATAGACCTGTAATCCTAAAATTTTCACGGAATTTGTATTACCATTGTCACTGGTAAAATGAAAAATTAATTTGTCCGACCCAGTGCGAAACCTTGTATGAAATTATTCTGTCACAGGGTTGCCAGAACGCTGGGCTTGTAACATTATGCGTTACTTTTGGCCTTTGGCGTTCCTTTCACGTTACCCGACCCGACAAAACGTTACCTTTTCGTATTTTTTTAATTGAAATAAAATATTAAATATTTGCATTTACCAAATTTGAATTCCGTTTATCTCTATAGTGATGTCTTCTTTTCTCTCTTTGCTGTCAATGTAAGGAAGATACTCGTAGATCCTTAGGATTCCTTATTCTGAGGTTACGTAGGACAACACAAAAAGTCATAATTCTAAAAGCTATTTCGAAACTTTAATCTAATAATATTTTTTTATATAGCTTCATGAGCTCTTTGGTACTTACCTAATATTTATGGTCGTTTTTAACTTACCGTTGATAATAAAGAGTTGACAAAAAGAAATCATTTACCAACTAAAATTGGGTTTTACTCAAGTCTAATGTGAATTTAAATCAAAATTGTTAATACGTATTGGAAATTATCAAACATAAAATAATAAATGTATGGATCTGAACCATATGAACTGCAGATAACTACAAAGTTTGCATCAGAAGAAAGTTTTCGTGTTTGATAAAAACGTTATTGTTTTGAGGTAGGAACGCTAGTCAGCATTCTCTGTTTTACATATATACATTAATCGAAAATTTACTTTTTAAAAAGTCCTGTGTTACTTTTGTTAACCGGGTTCTAGGAACACTGTACTGTCGGTTATTGCACTTGGCCGGTTTCAATTCTTAATAGTAATTTTAATTAAAAGGATTGCGCATGGTCTCTAGGACTATACTTGATTAAATGTTATTAAATAATGTTCACAATCATTTACTACACGTAAATATAAAAGGCCACAACAGCGACAACATGGTGTTTCTAAGTGATAGCGATTACTGTGATAGTATTAATTCCATTATTTTGATAATTGATTCATACAAATAATGTGTAATTGTTGGTAAAAATATTTTTTACGATTATCATCAGAGAGATTACAGAGATTAAAAGTGAGTCATCTCACAATTTCATATATATTCGATGTCTATCTGTAGATAAAATTGTGAAGATAAATTTTTGCTATCAAACTGCACTTTTTATACTCTGCGGACCACGCCAGCAATAAATGCCTTTAAGGTAAAAAAATTATCATAACCAATATTTTCTGTTCTAGATATTGCTTTTCGAGAAGACGAAGGCCGTCGCTCTGTGACATCTTATCAGTAATTTGGTGAGTGAATTTATTCAACTATATTTAATGCAGATTTCGGTTCAAAAAACATATATTTCAATAAATTACGGGAGCTGTTGCAATTGTATTTCAAAACGGGTCTTAGAGAAATTCATATTCCATTTTGCTTTGTGTGCAAATGTGAAACATTTGTAAAAAGTATTATGTTATTGTGCCTCGATGATAATTCTCTTTGCTGACATATTTGTAATAAATTTCACTTTACTTGAAAACTATTTTTTTAAGATTTGTGTAAAAACAAAAAAAAGTTATTTGAATGTGTTTAGAAGTCTATCATATCTGTGGGAGTTTGTCAAATGGTACCTATATGAACTTGAAAAATGAGAGTTTTCCTTACATGTGTTAAACACATTTTTTTTAAAGCCTGTTTTATTATACCTACACTTTATATCTAGGTACTAGGTGCCCATCTAACATAAAACAAAGAACTATTAAAAATTAAAATTCCAAAAATAGCAAATTACTTTCCGTTGCGTCAGAGGCAAGTCAGGTCAGTGACCAAACGTTTGCGTTATTTGAAACAATATATTTTTTTAATAACGGAAAGTTCCCCCTATTAGTCTTGTTCTTAAAATTATTGACTGCGAGGTTCATGCTGACCGGACTGTACTGTGGCAGCGGAGGTAGTGACGTACTCGTGACGCGCGCGCGAGCAACACCGCGACCGCCCAGGCGCACGCGACGCCAGTCTCCGCTCAACGCGCACAACCTGCGCGCGCACCACATACTATTTCAATACAAATTATCGCGAAAGTCGAACGCTTTTTTGCATTCAATAGGTGTCTTCAGTCTTTTAGAAAAGGTTCATCCTTTTCGACGTGCATCCGTTTTGTGAGTAGAGCACCCATGCCTTGTCGTGACCTTAATAAGCGAACCTCGTAACTCCATTTTGTAGTGATTTTAAATAATAACAATATTTATACTATTTACAACCATTAATTATGAACAATTAACTCTAGTAGTGTACTTATTCTTGATCTTTTCCTTCTTTCATATTGATTTGTGTTATTTGTATATTTATTACATCTTTATGAAAAAAGTGGAATTACGAGATTTTCATAAAGGTATTAATAGGATAAATCATATTCAATAACATAACTTATGCTCATTGCATTTAAAAACCTTCACTCACTGTTACCATAATCAATTGATGTATTGTTTTTAGTCGAATTTTTTTTACGTATCTTGTAATAATGCACTAAACTGAAAATAGAATCAAGCGTATGCTGAAAATTAAAAAAAAACTGCTTACAGTATGTAAACAATGATAGATGAAGTTATGATAAGAAACATCGATATTTCTAATACATTCACTTTTTTAAATCAATATTTTATCTTTTTTAGAATGACATTAGGAGAACCCGCAAATTGTAGGTAACCTAGTCTAAAAAATTGCAACATTAACAAAGCGCTTGCCTTGACCTCAATCTGCGACCTCTTTCTGTGTTCTGTGCTCCTATCCCATGGAGCTGCGATATCCTCATACGCCATAGGAACACAACTCCACATAATCATGATTTTCGTAATAGTATTTTGTAAAGTGGCATTTAAATTAAAAATCAGTCAATTGAATGTTGAAGGTATTCAACGCGCCTTCACGAGACTTAATATAGCCTTTCAATCGCAAGGTTCAATCATATGTGTAGTTAATAGAACGCCTTAGTTTCTTCAAGCTTAATTGCCTTTCTGATCCAAGAAAATTGCACGACTTAATCTTTCTGTATAAAGTTGTCAACAATCGCATTAACTGATACGAGATTGTCAACTGTGTCTCGTCTGTGCCACATGGGATACCCCGTATTAATAAATTTAAAAAGACATTTTATACTCGACTTGTAGGAACAAATATCGGTCTTAGTTCTCCCTCAGTAAGAATGTGTCTCCATTATAATATGCTCAGTATAGTTAAGTGTTTTTTTTTTTTTTTTATCTTTATTTGGGAAACAAACAATGAATTAATACTTGGTTATTTTTTTGTTTTATTGGTAAAAACATTAACGTCTTTCTCAATTTTAATTACCTGAACTCCTTTATACCTAAATCTAATTAACAAACATACATCAATAAAGTTTCCACTATTATATAAAACATATAAAGGAGGTCAGGTAATTAAAATTGAGAAAGAAAAAAGACGTTAATGTTTTTACCAATAAAACAAAAAAATAACAAGTTTTGTTGGTTACAATTAATAATTATGAACTATCTACCATATCGTGAATACATTTTTTACAATTTTTGAGTGAACAGTTAAATATGTCGATTGATGTGAACCTATTGTTATAATCAGTACAAGACCTTATCACGAAAGTATTAGCAGTATATTTGGTGATAGGCAAACTAAATAAACTTTTTAAACGGGAGCCTGCCCGAGGGCATCTTAAACCAATGCTATTCAAAAGGAATGGAGAGTCAATGAGACTTGATATTGATATTTTTGGTAGCTCACTGTCGATGTTTAGAAAAAAAGCGCTGGAATCACTTGCATTTTCCAAATGCTATTCATAAAAACATTGTTATAATGGTGGTTTAAAAATTTTATCTACTATATATTTTTTTTATGCTTAGATCACATTTCAATAATTAATGTTGCCTAAAGTCTAAATTTATACGGTTTATACGGTGTGAGGTAGTTTTTATTAAGCTGAAAATCTGAATCAAAAACGGACTATGAAAATGTAATAACTTAGACGCAATTTGTCATTGACTGACAGATGACAGCTATATTGGTTTAAATTCATTTCCTTCATTGTGATTGTGAAACTGAACCCATGTAAGTTACCTTGTTTGTCCGTCTGTTAAAAACCTCTTTTATCTCAGATACCTCCACGCGTTCCTGACATAAATGGTTTTAACAGACGGACAAACAAGGTGACTTACAAGGGTTCCGTTTTTTCCTTTTGAGTTATGAAACCCTAACGCTTGGAGGTATCAAGTTGAAATTTAAACCTTAAACTAAAGCCTACGGTTCCTTGAAACTGAAAAAGTCACACTTCTAAGTTAAAGCAATAAAGACACGGTCGTTTATGTTCCGTACCTACAAATTTGTGCGCGGAACCATCTGTGGGCGAGTCCGACTCACACTTGTCCGATTTTTTCCCTCAATTAAAAAAGGTTTTTCGCGCTCATTTACATTGTCTCCTATCGTAATTTTATTGCCAAAAAGTTCAAGCACAAAGGAGACCGTTCAAAAGTGGTAGTCGGGTTCCGGCAGCGATGAAACATAACATCATTTTAAAGCTTGTTTTATTTAATGACAGGAACAGATAGTTATATTTTTTTATTTATCTTCGATTAATTTTAACTCGTGTTTGAAAATTTAATAATTTCGTAAGAATGCTGGCCACCCTATCATAAGTCATGTCATATTTTTTGTCTGTAGCAGTTTAATAACATAAACTCAATCACTATAAAATGTCAATCAGTCCAGTTAAGCCCGATATTCGTGAAATCGTAGTGGAATTATTATACCAATTTCAGATTGTTTTTCGTGAAATTCAATACCCACAAAATATCTAATAACGTAATGAAAGATGAACAGAATCATTATCACTGCTTTAGTTACCCATTGAATAGAATATATTTGATGCTTTGGCAACATTAGATTACATATATAAACTTGCCAATTACCAATCAATAACTATGTTATTTTAAATTATAATAATTATTTTAATAAAAAGGGGGAAAAATAAACGGTATTTTTTGTCAAATGATTTCTAATTTCGTGTACATGTACTGCACGTCATATAAATTTGGAGTGTCCCGGAGACTGACTACCACCCTCCATACAAATTTGAACAGTGTCCTTTGATAGCTCCGTAATCGTATCGCATCGTCTTCATCGTCTGGTTTATTTGGACTGCACGTACTGAAATCACGTTAACTTTTTCCCAATTAAGAGACATTAGATGATTATGTTTAAATATATACCATTATTACAAAGAATAGGACGTGCAATATACTACCCTGAAGACCTCGATCTGAATCGAAAAAACAATAGTAACATTGTTAGATAGGCTTTACTAAAGGGGTCCCTCAAAGACGTCTATTATTTCTCAAGTTTAATTAAAGTTAATGCGGTCGCTTTTTTGCTTCAACAATAGAATAAGTTTGTATAACACATGTATTAATGAAACATAAAAACACAATCAAACTCTTTTGATACCTATGTCCAATATTTATCCCCTCGAGTTGCTAAATTCCACCCGTACAAACATACATATATTGCAAGTTAAATAAAAGCTTCTAACAGAAATAAATATAATTTTGCATTTTTATATGGATACCTAGCGGCCGCCCGCGACTTTATTTGCGTTAACTTTAGTTTTTTGACAATCCCACAGGAACCCAACATTTTCCGGAATAAAAAAAAACATCCAAATCCATTCAGAAGCTTTTGCGAGTAACAAACATACAAGCACATAAAAATATAAACTTTCACATTTATAATATTGGTAGGATAAGATGTCATAGGGCACAAAAGATCGCTGATATAACTACTACAACTACTAAACATAACTTCCAAATCGAGTTCCTAACTGTCATCGTTAATTAGGCCGGACCGAATCCATAGTTGATTTGTTCATCTGCTGTTATATAACTACTACGACCGACGACGGTGTTTCGCTCGGCGTCCAATTGATCATCGCTGCATATCGATGACGTTTGCGCAAGCGCAGTGAACGACGGACGTCGATCAGCGGCGCGTCCGTCGCGTCATGCTCATGGTCTTGTTGCCTGACACCTCTTTAACATAAAGATTTTTGTTGTAAGAGAGTTGTAAAAAACCCAATCTAATATATAAAATTCTCGTGTCGCGGTGTTTGTGGTTAAACTCCTCCGAAACGGCTTTCCCGATTCTCATGAAATTTTGTGTACATATTGGGTAGGTCTGAGAATCGGACAACATCTATTTTTCATCCCCCTAAATGTTAGGGGTAATCCACCCCTTAATTAAAATTCTCGTAAGTATTCATATACTTTAGTGAAATAGACCATTTTTATTGCATACCGACATTGCCTACGTCATCCGTCTAGTTTGATGTAAGGCGTTTGAGGTTCTTACAATATTTTTGTTTATTAATTTATTTTATAGACAATGCAGTGGTAGTTGTAAGAACTTTCAGGTCTCCTTTTGCAAACTTCCATTATTGAGGACATTTCGAATGTAGTAAACTTCCGTCGCGTGTTTTGCATCAAGAAACCCATGAACCGGAATCTCATCATGCTGTTAATTAGCGTATATAACTTATATCAAGAAATTTTTGAACTTCCAGAAAATAGGGATATCACGACCACTCGATGGAAATTTACAACATTTCACTTTTTTATATTGGAACGGTGGTTTCATTCGTTTAATAATTACACCTCTCTCTAAACATACATTATTACAAAACATTTCTGTGTAACGTATTTCACTACTGCGAACAAACTGCGAGGAAAAAATTGGCTAACATGAGCAACATTTAAATATTCTTCAATCTTCAAAATCAAAATTTGGCCTATATGTCTTCTGAACTAGTGAGACTCCAGAGAAAGTCAATGTCACATGAAAATCAAAGTTTTGTAAAAATTACAGTGTACATGCACGGAAACAACTATGTAATACAATCTAAGTATGCCTTGTCAACTCTTGTCGATTTACTTACGTCAGCGCAGGATAACTCATCAACATTAAACTTAAGTAGAAGAATAAATAAGAGAACGAGTTTAGTGTGATGTCACTATAATATGCAAATCATATACCTGTTGACTTTATGTATTTTATATACGCTTATTGACGCTTATTCTGACCTTCGTATTTTCTGCCCTATGCTTCGCTTATTCTAGTGAGAAACGAGTTTTAGTAACAGCGTATTGGATCGAATTGCTTTAGCCCAAGAAACAGAGATTGCGGTATACTCGATCGTAATGCAAAATTTTACCACACTCCTTTTTGCAGATAACCTAACATCTGTAAAAAAACTAGTGTGGTAATAGGTTTTCTCTATTGCTTGGGCTACTTCTGTTTTCAATTATTTCTAACCAGATCCTTTAAAAAAGTCAAGCCTTGTGCGGGTCGGACTCCCGCACGAAGAATTCTGTGCTATTATCTATACAAAATTAGACTATATTATAATATCGAGCAAAAAACGCCAAAAAAATCAGTTAAATACGGACAGTGGAGCCTTATGAATAGGGTCCTGTTTTTACCTTTTGGGTACGGAACCCTAAAAAGCTAAAAACAAAATGATTTTACTTCTATTTTCAATTATTATAAATATCCAGTAAAAGATTAAGCTTATCTTTTACTGGATAGTTATAATAATTGACTTAGATTAAGTTACTAATTACGTTTTTCACAACATTTTTACTTGGTCCAGTATTTATTTGATTTTAATATTCGATTTCATCGTTTTTTGTTCGCTCAAGTTACAGGATCAACTAGGTACCCTTATCGTTTAGTGGTGCCCGTCCGTTCATCTAACCGCATCTTAGCTCTGAGACCATGTATATTATTTTATAAACTTCTTTGCATTTGCGCCATTTTTCTTTAATTTTTTTGTTCATTATCAAATTAAAAAATGGAATGGAGTGTTAAAGGAAATAGAATTGCAGTGATTGCAGCCTTGCACAAAGTGGGTATGGAGCCGTTGGTCAAATGCCAGACACTTGAATAGCTTGGTATCAGCCGTATGTCCGTATATCGAACTATCAACAGATACAACAACACTTCGTCTGTCGACCAGAAAAGATCGGGGCGGCCGCATGCTGTCAGAACTACAAAGGTTACTACTAAACTAAAAATGCTGATAAAGCTAGAATTCGTTGAAACCCCATTAGGAAGCAAAACATCTTATCCCGAGAAATGAAAATTCCCGCTCCGACTATGTCACGTATTATAAAGCAAGACCTGATGCTCGGTGCTTAGCGTCGATATACAGGACATGCCCTAAATTAATGTTTACAATAAAAGAGAGTGGATCGATCAAAACGCCTTCTGCCGCGATACGCAGAGTGATAAAGTGTACGCTCACAGTTCTAAAGAAGCGGCTCAAATGGTCGGAAAGGTACAACATGGTCATCATCCTATGTCAGTGATGGTTTGGTGGGGCGTCTTATCAAGGAGTCACAAAACTAAACTTTTGTGAATAAGGAGTGAAACTTCAGCCAAAGTGTATCAAGGTACAGTCTTGGATCATGTTGTGAAACCTCAGCAATTCGTTTTTGTAAAATATACCGTGGACTTTCCAGCAGGATTCTGCACCTGGTCACAAGGAATGAACTACCCAATCCTAGCTTGAAATCAACGTTCCGGACTTTATAAGAGCTGAAGACTGGCCCTCATCTAGCCCAGACCTCAACGCTTTAGACTTCAAATTATGGTCAGTTGTAGAGGACATGGCCTGCTCTAAGATCCAGATTCGTGGCCAAACAGATTTAAGGCCTGTATAAAAGTCAAAGGTGTTCATTTTTGTTTTCAGTTTTTTTTTTTATTTTTTGCTGAGACTTTAATAATTATGAAGGTATTCATTTTAATGATATTTCATTACATCATTATAAAAATAATACATTTTCATTTGTAACAGAACTTATGGCTGGACTAGGTATAATAGTGGGATGTCATTTTATTTCTTGTTCACTCCACGGTGTGGGTTGTCGTCGCATAGGTATTTTAAAAATATTGAGGGTTTGCAGAATCGATTTTCGGTTGAAGTACGAGTTTGTAAAAAAATAAATTTAAAGTGTAAATTTTTGTTACAATCAAAGGGTTCCTTTGCCAGAGAAATGTTATGGGCATAGGAAAAAATTCACGCTAGCAGTAATAACCTTAAAAAGAAAACGATCACAGCATAGTATTTATTAAGCTTGAAAATTTACGACTAACAGTTGGAGGAGTAAAAGTTTTGTACAAATTCCATTCTTTTTCTTACTGCCTTCGAAGACAGTCGAGTGGACTGGGCCACCTGATTTTAAGAGGTCGCCTTTGCCTACGGACATTTCTTGAAGATGACCGTGTTATAGTACTGTGGGAACACCGTAGAGGGCTCATGCCATAATTTTATTGTCCGTGGAATAAAAGATCTCTGGAAACGAATTTGCGGTCTTCAGTGTTTCCAAGTGTGAAGTGGGTGAATTACTTATAATTACCTACGTAGAAAGGGAAGACTGCGAAAGAACAAAGTTTATGTTATGATGATCCATATAAAAACGTCTGAACTATATCGTTTTGTGATGGCATCTACTGAACCCTACATAACTGCGAATTCGCATCGCATTGCAAATATCTGCGAGCTCGCACGGATGCACCGCAAGAACTTCCGATCTGATTCGCTCGCGAATTCCTGCAATATTAATTCACACTTGGTGATGCCATTTTATTTAGTCCACTCTGAGACAGCGTATGGGAAAGACGCCGCCGTCGTTGTGTGGACGATGGCAGAATATGACGTGGATTATTTTTAATTTTTTTAATTCAGGAGCTCTTCTAATGAAGAAATTCTCATTCTGAAATAACAAAAAATCTTCCTCTGTTCTTAAACTATATTATTTTCGAGTAAAATTGTTTCCATCGGCGTTCATAATCGTTATAAATGGATGAACCAAAAATCTTCTTTATCTCCTATATCTATTTAACAATAACAGCAGTTCAACAATCTTTTTGCGATCCATGTCACTATTACTAAAACACGTTCAATATGGCTGACTACCGTCGAAGGTATGCTGCCCTTGCCAAAGCTTCGCCGCACGAAATCGTATAGCTGCAATTAGCATCGCAAGTTCTTGCTATGCGAAGTCGTATCGCAACACATCGCTGTTTAATGTGGAAGCCCTTACGCGTGGCCGTCACACACTTGGTCGGTTTTTCGTGATTGAATCACCAAGAATCTTAGATTAAATTAAAGCATCCAACCTTTCTCGTTTGAAAGATTAGGTTGGGGTAAAAAAAAATCTACGCATTTTATATGAAAATTCAAATAATTTTTGAATAAAGTTTATATACATTTAACTAAAGTATGTAGGTGTCATATTGTTCGATAAATTGTTGCCATCTTGTAGGTAGGGACATAATACCATAGCTACAGAAATTTTGGGGCTTCGGATCAAAATACCGCTACAAGTGGTTTTGGCAGTCTTCTCGTGATGTTAACCTGACACTGCCTAAAGAATTCTGAAGAGACCGAAACAGGTGGAAATCTGAAGGTGCAAGGTCAGCACTATACGGCGGATGCATTGCCACCTCCCAGTCAAACTCTCTTAATTTTTGATGAGTGGCTAAAGATGTGTAAGTTCCAGCGTTATCATGATGAAAAGCACACCCCTTCTATTGATTAATTCCGGCCGATTTCTATCAACTTCTTTGTGCTTTAAGCTTTAATCTCATCAGTTGTGCGCAGTAGAGTTCAGAATCGATGGTCCTGCCTGGCGGTAACAGCTCATAATGAATAATGCTCTTCCAATCCTACCATACACACAGCATCACCTTGTTGCGAGTTAACCCGGGTTTCGCCAGAGTCTGTGAAGCCGGAACGGCCTATGACCACAACCTTTTAGCTTGTTCTTGTCGTTCGTGATCCACTTTACATCACCAGCTATCAGCTTCTTCAAAAATGTTTCGGTTTCATTACTCGTTATAAAGAATAACAGTTTCATTACTCGTAATAAAGAATCACAAATGAGTACACGGTTCAATAGGTTTTCTGCAGTGAGCTCGTGAGGCACCCAAATATCGAGCTTTTTTGTGTACCTAGCTTTTATAGTAATATAAGTTATTTACGGGATTGTTACCATGTACCTTGTTTTTAGCGAGTTTCCGATATTTCGGCACTGTTGCAAGCGCCATGATCACGGAGTAACTGAAGTAATTGCGGGTAGGCTGTTATTGGCAGACATATCATTCGGCAGGCAGTGCCGAAATATCGGAAACTCGCTAAAAACAAGGTACATGGTAACAATCCCGTAAATAACTTATATTACTATAATGTTAGTGACCATGAAAGTTTAAAACAATATATACCTAGCTTTTATTAATGCGCCAAAACTGTTTTGTGGTCAATTCCCAGTTCTTCAGCTATGTCGTTACTACTGATCTGCCGATCTTTTTTCCACTTTTTCAAAAATGGCATCCATTTTATCCGTAACGACCAGAGCGACGTGCTCTTTGACATCAAAATTTCCGGATTGAAAACGCTTAAAATAAATTTGTGCTACTCTCACAGACACTGCACTAGGTCCATAAATATCACAATTTTTTTCGCGGCTTACTAGTACAGTCAATCTGTAGGTTGAGTGGTGAAAAAAAAAACCTAAAGGGTAAGTCTTATTTTTTCTGTTGCCAAATGACGTCAGTAAGCCACCTTGGCGATCGATGGACATGTTCAACTCGTAGGCGTTTTTTGAAAAACTCAAAAAACCGTCAAAATTTCATTGTAGGTGGCGCTAAAGTCTCAAAAAAAGTGTTTTTTCACTTTTTCACCCTGAATATATCATTTTAATGGAAAACTTTAAATGAAAAAGTTGTTCCGTACATAATACCAACAACTTGTATAAACAATTTTTTTGTATTACATACCGTTTTCAAGTTATAAATTGCGCAGGTATGAAAAATCCAATAGAGCGGTTTTGGGCAGTTCAAGTACACATTTGCAGTGCACATTTCAATGTACGTCTTTACTATTTTTTTTCAATCATGAAAAAAAAATAAAAAAAAAACTATTTGTTTTTTTTTCATGTTTTACTATTTTTTTTTGTTATTCAATCATGCAAAAAAAGAAAAAATAGTAAAACGTACATTGAAATGTGCAAGAAAAAATAGTAAAACGTACATTGAAATGTGCACTGCAAGTGTGTACTTGAACTGCCCAAAACCGCTGTATTGGATTTTTCATACCTGCGCAATTTATAACTTGAAAACGGTAAGTAATACAAAAAAATTGTTTATACAAAAGTTGTTGGTAATTATGTACGAAACAACTTTACTATTTAAAGTTTTCCATTAAAATGATATTTTCAGGGTGAAAAAGTGAAAAAACACTTTTTTTTGAGACTTTAGCGCCACCTACAATGCGCATTTTTTGTTGTACGAGATTGCAACAATGACATAAATTGCAGTAGTCAACGCCCTCTACAATTATGGTCGAAAAAAAAGTTTCGAAAATGCATACAAAACAAGAAAAATGCGTATCAAAAATTTATTGAAGGCTTTTTTGAGTTTTTCAAAAAACTCCTACGAGTTGAACATGCCCATCGCCAAGGTGGCTTACTGACGTCATTTGGCAACAGAAAAACAAGACTTACCCTTTAGGTTTTTTTTTCACTGAAACGATTTTTTTTCGACAGATTGACTGTACTATACGTTGCATTTTTACCTTTTTTGTAGTAAAATTTTAAAATGTATCGAATTTCTTCATTAGATTCACTCATCTTGGCAATAAGAAAAACAAATGAAAATCACACATTTTTCTAATTTGAATTTGGAATTATCTTCTTAAAAATTTAAACTTTTCAATGATACCAAAACTATATCCAAAGAGATTTTACTACAAGTTCATACATACTATAATGCGAAAAGGCTTTTTGTTCAACCTATTGTTAAGTACAATAATAGAATTAAACTTGTAGGATAATTATATTTTCTCACACAATATAGTCAGCATAGCTCTTATGTAACCTTTGATACTCTGCCATCCGTCTTCATATAATTATTAGTTATTACGTAAAACTATAAAATTTAAGAATGTAGTTTCACTGCCTAGAACCTTACACTAGCAAGATTTCTTTTTAACTGCGAGTTATTCTGTATCAGTGAAGTGATTTGTGATGACAGAGATCCAATGTGATTCCCACTGCGACAGAGATATATTGCAAGGAACCTACATACCGCACCTTCATAAATAACTCGAATAAGGTCCTGGGGGTAAGCATCACATTGTTTCAAAGTGAGAGACGAATGAAAACCTCTGTATGACGATCCCCCTGCATTATGGAGAAAGTTAAGACCCAAATTCGCAAACACTCGTTAATTAGTACGAGAATTCATTAGTTTCTCTTGGAAATTAACATAAGATATTTGTTTCTTAGGTTTCCACGCACATCACTCATTAAATAAAACTAGTTTAAACGGGATAATGCACGAAACTTTATTTATTTATTGACGTTTCGTAGCCTTTCCAGGCTTCGTCGTCAGAATAAAACTTTTGTTTAATTTGTCGAGCTACCTTCGAAAGACTTTTATTGAGCGTTTGGTTATTTCATCGTTCGATTTTTAAGTTTTATTGTCTATGTATGAATTTATTATTTAATTTACTTAATAAAGTATTTTATTTAAAATTCTTGTTTGTAATTTTGCGTTTATTTATTTGACCCTAACTACCGTAAACTACCACCGGTTCCAAAATTGGGAGACCTTCCTGAGAAGAACCGGCGAAACAAACTCAAGAGAGGCTTTCTATCTCCTTCTTATGTTAAATTATGCAAACAAAAAGAACTAATAGTATCTGATGGTCTTGCAGTATGTGCTCGGGGTTGGGATTTTATCTCCTGTATAATAGGTTCCCAAGCTGGTGGTATATACCAACCATCTTCCCTATTGAAATTTGGATATTTTTTAATCTCAATAGCCTCGCGCATCATTCGAGGAACGAAACGCCGCTCAGCTGCAAGGATCTGTGGTCTATCAAATCTAATGTAGTGGTTTGGTCCCCCTAATGCATGTTCACACACTGCAGATTTATTTTCGCGCCTATGTTTCATATCTGCGATATGTTCTTTTACGCGAGTCCCTATACTCCTCTTTGTTTGACCGATGTAGGAGAGCCCACAGTCGCATTCAAGTTTGTAGACACCAGCAACTTGAAAGGGTATATTGCACTTGACTGGTCGTAGAAACTGGTTGATCTTCTTTGGCGGCTTGAAGTATGTATTGATTGAAGCACGCTTCAGAATCCTCCCAATCTTGTCAGTGACTCCTTTCATGTAAGGTAGTATAGCAGGTTGTCGGTCGACTGTGCTAGGTTTGGCGCGACTGTGACGGCGACGTGGTACATTCAGGTTATTATCCTTCAGTACTTGCTCGACATGCTGAAGTTCAGCTGCCAGGTGTTGTTCGTCACAGACACCCCGCGCTCTCTGAAACAAAGAGTTTCCTACGGCAGTTAATTGTTTCGGGTGATGGTGTGAGTCACCATTGAGGTACCTATCAGTATGAGTCACTTTACGATACACAGTATGGCTTAAACTTTGGTCAGGATTCCTAATTAATAAAATATCTAGAAAAGCTAGTTTGCTATCTGCCTCTAACTCCATAGTGAATAGGATGTTGGGGTGTATAGAGTTAAGGTGATTTAAAAAGGCAGAAATTTGATCTGTTGGGAGGATTGTGAAAGTATCATCTACGTACCGCTTATATAGCCTGGGTGTGACAGGTGCTACGCTGAGAGCCCTCTTCTCGAAGTCTTCCATGAAAATGTCGGCGACAACAGGTGAGACAGGGGAACCCATTGCCACACCCTCCATTTGTACATAGAAGTCATCCCCCCATAACAGGTAGCCAGATGTAAGGCAATGCTCCAGTAATACTGCATATTCTACAGGCATATTATTTTCAAGTAGCTTCTTCTTAGTGATTTCAATGCAGTCCTGTACTGGTAGGCATGTAAATAAGGACTGAACATCAAAACTGACCATGATTTCATTGTCCATGAGACGTTGATCTCTAATCTCATTGACAAATTGGTATGAATCTTTCACAAAGGCTGTTGTGTTACCTCTCAGTGGTGAAAGTAACTTTGCTACGTGTTTAGCCAAACGGTATGTTGGTGAATCAATCTGGCTTACAATCGGACGTAGTGGAGCATTCGGTTTGTGTATTTTCGGTAACCCATACAGTTTTGGTGGCTTGGGACATGCAGGAATTAGGTAGTTGATGTCAAGATTCAACGTTTCGGAAAGTGATTTGATGAGTTCACTTGTCTTTTTGAGAATCTTGGCGGTCGGATCACTCTTCACAAGTTTATATGTGTTCTCATCCGATAGAAGCTGTAATATCTTGTCGTTGTAATCTGACGTATCCATTACTGTCGTTGTAATCTGACGTATCCAGAACTTGCGAACTAAGCCAGAGCTTACTATCCTTCGTGCAGATAAAGGAAACGCCACGGTAGTAATGGATACGTCAGATTACAACGACAAGATATTACAGCTTCTATCGGATGAGAACACATATAAACTTGTGAAGAGTGATCCGACCGCCAAGATTCTCAAAAAGACAAGTGAACTCATCAAATCACTTTCCGAAACGTTGAATCTTGACATCAACTACCTAATTCCTGCATGTCCCAAGCCACCAAAACTGTATGGGTTACCGAAAATACACAAACCGAATGCTCCACTACGTCCGATTGTAAGCCAGATTGATTCACCAACATACCGTTTGGCTAAACACGTAGCAAAGTTACTTTCACCACTGAGAGGTAACACAACAGCCTTTGTGAAAGATTCATACCAATTTGTCAATGAGATTAGAGATCAACGTCTCATGGACAATGAAATCATGGTCAGTTTTGATGTTCAGTCCTTATTTACATGCCTACCAGTACAGGACTGCATTGAAATCACTAAGAAGAAGCTACTTGAAAATAATATGCCTGTAGAATATGCAGTATTACTGGAGCATTGCCTTACATCTGGCTACCTGTTATGGGGGGATGACTTCTATGTACAAATGGAGGGTGTGGCAATGGGTTCCCCTGTCTCACCTGTTGTCGCCGACATTTTCATGGAAGACTTCGAGAAGAGGGCTCTCAGCGTAGCACCTGTCACACCCAGGCTATATAAGCGGTACGTAGATGATACTTTCACAATCCTCCCAACAGATCAAATTTCTGCCTTTTTAAATCACCTTAACTCTATACACCCCAACATCCTATTCACTATGGAGTTAGAGGCAGATAGCAAACTAGCTTTTCTAGATATTTTATTAATTAGGAATCCTGACCAAAGTTTAAGCCATACTGTGTATCGTAAAGTGACTCATACTGATAGGTACCTCAATGGTGACTCACACCATCACCCGAAACAATTAACTGCCGTAGGAAACTCTTTGTTTCAGAGAGCGCGGGGTGTCTGTGACGAACAACACCTGGCAGCTGAACTTCAGCATGTCGAGCAAGTACTGAAGGATAATAACCTGAATGTACCACGTCGCCGTCACAGTCGCGCCAAACCTAGCACAGTCGACCGACAACCTGCTATACTACCTTACATGAAAGGAGTCACTGACAAGATTGGGAGGATTCTGAAGCGTGCTTCAATCAATACATACTTCAAGCCGCCAAAGAAGATCAACCAGTTTCTACGACCAGTCAAGTGCAATATACCCTTTCAAGTTGCTGGTGTCTACAAACTTGAATGCGACTGTGGGCTCTCCTACATCGGTCAAACAAAGAGGAGTATAGGGACTCGCGTAAAAGAACATATCGCAGATATGAAACATAGGCGCGAAAATAAATCTGCAGTGTGTGAACATGCATTAGGGGGACCAAACCACTACATTAGATTTGATAGACCACAGATCCTTGCAGCTGAGCGGCGTTTCGTTCCTCGAATGATGCGCGAGGCTATTGAGATTAAAAAATATCCAAATTTCAATAGGGAAGATGGTTGGTATATACCACCAGCTTGGGAACCTATTATACAGGAGATAAAATCCCAACCCCGAGCACATACTGCAAGACCATCAGATACTATTAGTTCTTTTTGTTTGCATAATTTAACATAAGAAGGAGATAGAAAGCCTCTCTTGAGTTTGTTTCGCCGGTTCTTCTCAGGAAGGTCTCCCAATTTTGGAACCGGTGGTAGTTTACGGTAGTTAGGGTCAAATAAATAAACGCAAAATTACAAACAAGAATTTTAAATAAAATACTTTATTAAGTAAATTAAATAATAAATTCATACATAGACAATAAAACTTAAAAATCGAACGATGAAATAACCAAACGCTCAATAAAAGTCTTTCGAAGGTAGCTCGACAAATTAAACAAAAGTTTTATTCTGACGACGAAGCCTGGAAAGGCTACGAAACGTCAATAAATAAATAAAGTTTCGTGCATTATCCCGTTTAAACTAGTTTTATTTAATTAACATAAGAGTTGTCTTATATCTACTGTGTACATAGAATATCGCAATAGTATATTGTAATAGTATCTCACATTTTTTTATACGAGACGCAACAAATTATCGCTCTCCACCTAATGTCAAGTGTAAGGTCATACATGCTTTTATATTATTTTAAAATATTAGTAGGATGAAAAAGAAATGCAGGCCAGGTAATTTAACTACCAAGTTGTTTAATGTTACTCTGCCATATAAAAAGTGGAAAATAAAATCTTACCATTAAATAGTAAGAATAATAGAATTCTTTATTAATACCTAAAGCACATTGAAAGTCAAATTTGATTTTAAAAAAATGTAGTTTTGATATAAGTAAAGAATTGATTTAAATTTCTTACTTTTTACTGGCTTTATTTTTATGAAGTCGCTTTTTATTTTTGTTATATGGATTACAACAAGTACCTAACACCTTCGCTTTGTCGTTAATGTGGTACTTGTGAAAGACCTGAACAAAATGCTCTAAGTTCTCAGATGATGGAGGTGTTCAAAATTGAGAAAGTCTCGTTGGGAAGCTACGGAAAATTTTCACGGTCAAATTACCTCAGTGTCTCAAGACAAAAGTATTTGACCAGTGTGAGTTGCGTCAGTTGCGTGCGACTGATGACCTATGGTAGCAAAACGTAGTCTCATAAGAAGCCTCAAGGTCGCAAATCAGTCAATAAAGAGAGCTATATTCGGTATTTCCCTTCATGACAGAATCAGAAATTAAAAAATCTGCTATAATCAAATATCTGGAAAAATTAATCACCGGAAGTAGTGAAATACATAGCAAGGAGAACCGATGACTTGAGTTGGACAGGTTCTAAAGTGGAGACCGGACACCGGACGAAGCTCATTGGGCTGGCTCCTTACCACCTGGTAAGGAGCCAGCCCAATGGTACCTACGATCCAATAAAGATCGCGAGAAGCCGCTGTATGTAGGCAGCTCATAACCGATCAGCATGTTTATCTTTGGGGGAGGACTTTGCTCAGTGGTAGGCATCATACGACTGAATGATGAATAAAATGATAACGTGATTATCGCCTAGAAAAAAATAACAATGATATAGTAATACCTTCTACAACAAGAATATTAGGAGTATCAGTAGTAGATACAAATTGTTTGATATAAATAAATAATATCTGAGTTGTATTTGTAAGTTACTTCATATTTTAAAAGTTTTTTTTTTGTAGTTTATTTTTATATCTCTTCTTAACAAAGGAACTAATGAAGGACTTAAATCGAATTATCGTAGCATTTTCATGCATTAACTAGAAAAACTATGCACTATAGAGGTACTAATAGATAGATGTAGATGTGGAATAGTGGGGTGGTGCGCGCGCGACTGTGGCACTGGGTCAGTGGTTCTGCAGGGCGCGAGCGCGGGCGGCTGCAAGACTCCGGTTCTGGCGCAACACCCTTACGTAAAGCTTGCGGACTATGGCCACAGACCCAGTCGCTGCAGTGAAAGTTGTGACTGCCTGTAGAACACTCGAGACGATTGCCCTCTTTGGGCACTCGCCTAAATAACTCCGTTGATTTCAAGTTCAAAACTGAAGACTAACGCTAATTATAAACAATCGCATAATCGAAGTACAAAACGCGAATAATAAATCCTCTACAGCTGCAGTAATAAGTGATTAATAAGTGGCTCTATAGATATTATGCCGAATTAATGGAAGTACCTATGTGATTTTGTTGAATTCTAAGTAAAATACCTGTTAAATAAGTTATGCGCATTAAAATGACATATTGACTCGGCTTTAAGTTACATAAAAGTGATACTTACCAAGCAGGTAATGAGTTACAAGTGTAGGTGAGAGAGTAAGTGAATTTTGCCGTGAAGAGCAGGTCAAGGTCGTTTACAATGAGCGGTTGTGTAACACTCGGTCACTAGTTCCACGCAGCGCGTCATGTCATCCCGTGCCGTACTGTCAGACAACGACAATCTTGTTGCTTACCGATTCAATTTGTTTATTATTTACGTTTCCTTGATTATTGTCTTCTAATCAAATAATATTAAAAACATGAGAGAATACTTTTAAAGGGTACACTGAAGATTTCTATAAAATTAATTCTAACTTCAATGATCATGAATTATGAAATTCTATTATTTTCTTTAAAATTTAAACCACCCGTAGATATTAATAGCTTGTACGCGTGCCGTCTCCGTATGATTATTTTTTAACAAAACTCCTAAGAAATCTTACGAGTTTATTAATAATAGTGTAATAAGAATTACTAAATTGTCATTGTATCCTGCTTTGTCATATTATTGGGAATGAGACACTGGATCCACATCGAAACCGTCAAGTTATTTCATAACATGTTTAAGCGTGTGTTAATCGTCAAAATCTATCTTTATTACCTTATCGCATCCGTTATGTGCTACCGATTCTACGAACGTGACAATGGTTCAAAAATATAGTACAACGTAAGTTTCTGTAACGAATACGTCCACGTAACGTTCTACGTGATAGACAGTTTCATTTGCTAAACGATTCACTCCAACCAACCCGATAACGTGCGTGATATTTTTAAATTATCATGATTAGAGCAGTATCTACTTCAAACTTTGAGATTTGTATATTATTTATATATTAGTGCCTCATTTAGGCGTCTACTGATTATCTGTTAAGTGATAAAAATGCTTATCGAAAACGATATGTTGCATTTGACTTGGCCACTATTGAAATGAACAGCTGTGTTGAAATATGTGCTATGTAATAGTCACTCAAGAATGAGTACAAAGATTAGATAATGATGAGGAGTGAATAGAAATATACTTGCGTAGCATTAATAGCAGTGATGCGACTAGTGAGGCAGGCGAGCATACTCATGTGGCGTCATTGCAGCTTTTAAGCGGGTTGCAGATCGAAAACTAAGTTATTCAAAAGCTAAACTAAGCCAGTTTAGCTAAGATAAATTAAAAATATATTCCGTGCACATCAAGAACTAAGGGAAAGCTGAGTCAGTGTTGGGAAGTTCAACTTTTTATTAGGTTGAACGCGCTAATCTCAGGAAATACTGGTCTGATTTGAAAAAATCTTTTTGCATTTATCGAGGAAGTTTATAGGCTTTTTATAACATTACGCTTCAACCAGTAGGAGCATCGATGATAAATGATAGAAAATCGGATTAAAATATTCCATATGTCAGCTTTTGTTGCGTGCACTGGGTAAACGGTCGAACTATGAAAAATCACGTTTTACAGAATTTTTCTAGTTTAAATCTAATATATAAAATTCTCGTGTTGCGGTGTTTGTGGTTAAACTCCTCCGAAACGGCTTTCCCCATTCTCATGAAATTTTGTATGCATATTGGGTAGGTCTGAGAATCGGACAACATCTATTTTTCATCCCCCTAAATGTTAAGGGTAATCCAACCCCAATTTTTTTTTTCATATTTAGATATTTTTTTTCTTTTAATTTTTTTATGATACATCATACAAAAATACATACAACCCTAAATTTTCACCCTTCTACCACCGACCCCTATTTTTTTATGGCGGTACGAAGTTCGCTGGGACAGCTAGTCTAATATTATATAAAATTCTCGTGACGCGGTGTTTGTGGTTAAACTCCTCCGAAACGGCTTATTCTCATGAAATTTTGTGTGCATATTGGGTAGGTCTGAGAATCGGACAACATCTATTTTTCATCCCCCTAAATGTTAAGAGTAATCCACCCCTAAAGTTTTTTTTTTCAATTTTATTTTTTTTTTATTTTTTTATGATACAGCATTAGTAAATACATATAACCCTGAATTTTCAACCCTTTACAATCAACCCCTATTTTTTTATGGCGGTACGAAGTTCGCTGGGACAGCTAGTCTACTATATAAAAATAAGTCGGGTTTTCCTTCCTGACGCTATAACTCCAGAACGCACGAACCGATTTCCACGGTTTTGCATTCGTTGGAAAGGTCTCGGGCTCCGTGAGGTTTATAGCAAAGAAAATTCAGGAAAATTTAAAAAAAAAATCGTTTTCTTTTAATCACAAAACGAAATGTTTCATAAAACGAAGCTATCTGGTGGCGAAACGGAGTTCGCTGGGTTTGCTAGTGTTCTATAAAAAAGTCCGCGACAACATTTGACTCACTGTACCCTTTTTCCTCAAATTAACGCGGGTGAAACCGCAGGGGTACACTAGTTGTGACATAACTGTAATAGTTAATACATATGGTATCACAAATTTATTTTAAATATTGGTATCTTCTATAAAACTTCAATTTAAATTACTTTGCTCGATTGTCAATGACTTCCGCAGCGTACGCGATAAAAGGTCATTTTTTGTATTTTTTTACACGTTGGGTATCAAAGTTTTCATATGGAACCCTAACTTTTTTGGAAATACTCTATAGCCTATGTTCATTAGGGATAATGTAGGATTCTAAAAGTGAAATAAATTTTCAAATCGGTCCCGAAGTTTTGGAGCCTATTGAATACAAACATATCTTTCCTCTTTTTAATATTAGTATAGTTGAAGAAAGATCCGATGATGAATACGTTTCATAGAAAAAGAAGATTCATACTAACTTATATCTAAATATAAAAAGACATTCCCGACCGTGGAGGGCGAGGGGCTTAGCATAGCTCATGTAACTGCGCATCGGCATACACAACTACTGAGCTTTGCATATTTTAGCTAGCTCACATAGCTTAGTTTACATAGTTTGCAATCTATACACAATTATGAAAAATTGCGTCAGCTAAGCTAAACTAACTTAGCTCTTGGTCTGCAACCCGCATTATAGTCGGCAGGTTGGTGTTGAATCGCCCCCTTTCTCTCGATGCCTCTATGTATTATCGTGTGTGTGATGTAACTGACGGAAACTCTTCTTAATCAGTAATTCTGTATGCGAAATCTTCGAACGGTAAGTTTTTAAGGACGGTGCTGCAATGCGCACTTCCGCCATTGTGTCCACTCGCAGGATTACGTATTTTGTGTTTGTAAAATATACGTGTAACATTCATCGTTTGAGATCACATGTGTTACTCGTGACTTCTTTTTCATATTATTTTTGAATTATTATATCAATATATACGTGCATTGCAAAATATAATTATAAAAAGTAAATCAGTATTTGTTTTTAAGTAATGACTGATGATAGAGGGTACTTAATCAACTATAACAACGTCATTGTGCGATTGCATTTACTGTTCGCTAACCATACATACAAAATAAATTCGATGATGAAATGAGACTTACTATGTATTGTATATTATATGAATACGTAATTTATTATAATTGAATCATGACAGTAATTTTATTTTCAAAGGAATCGATGTATTTACATAATATATATAGGTTACTAAACCAGCACCTAGTAATATTATTGACAGTGTTTTAAGAATTATAGTACACTTACCTACTTATTACACAATTTATAGCGAAGCCAACCAACGCGCGCGCGGAAATCACACCAGAAACTTGCCCTACAGTATACCCTGTTTTGTATATTAGGATTTAGGAATTGTCGACGTCACTTTTAAACTTGAGACCAGTAATTTATTGTAGCTGATTGTTTATAAATTTTGTTAGTTCCACTTGTCCCGCTATTGACTTTTATAACCGAGTATCCCACCTAGAAATCTTTAGATGGCATATTCTAATTACCATTAACATCGCCATAATACCAGAGGCCCAAACACGAATTTTAACAGCTCCGTCATCGTATGGTATTGTCAAATTCCATGAAAACTAAGCAACGCCCCTATTGGACCTAAGAACAAACTGACTTTTTCCATACAACATATGACGATACGATCACGAAGCTGTTAAAATTCGTACTTGGGCCTCAGATCCCTAGCTATTTAAATACAGTGTGGTCTTTGTGCTTCAGTGGGTATTGTCAACTATAATGATTGATAATTTACCTATAATTAAAATAATATTTCTGTTTGATTGTGAGACTAACTTTGTTACTGTAAATTGGTATCCTGATTTGAGATGTCCAGTCCGATATTTATAGTTTATCAAAACTAGTATTGTGATTATGCATGTGTGATAATATAATTAATTGTAAAGTCAAATTATACCTACTTTGCTGTTATGTTATAGCTTCTCGAAATTTCGAAAGACCTGAAACTATTTATTGTATCTCCGATCTATTGTATTTATTATAAAAAATAACTTAAGGTGTTGCTCGCACTTCGGAGAGGGCTCCACTAAGCACGACTACGTGCTTTGACTAGTTACCGCGTCGTACGATTCGCGTCATTGGCGACTAACAGCCTCTACAATTACATCGTGATTCAGCGTTATTAAGATCGTTCTGTCGAATATACCAAGGCGAATGTTTCGAGTGGTTATTTTCCCTTAGGATCAACTCACATTGTCGCAAATTCGAAGCGACGCGACGCGTTATGGTCCAACAGGTTTCGCCTATAGCAAAATATTCATCTCTCTCCTAGTATAAAGGTATTCTGCTACTTAATCGACGCGCGGCGGCGCGCGAAGGCCCGAGACTCCTTAATACAAAGTTTCATGTTTTTCGCCTGTAGCTGTAGCATATTCAGCTCCTTTATCCACTGTTAAGGTATTCCTAAAGCGAAAACCATGACGCGGAGCGTCAAGCGCTTCGACTCTGCGCCATCCAGTGTGAGTTGAGCCTTATTTAGGGTTACCATATGATAAAATCAAAAGTCCGGAGAAAAGGCTTGATTTCCATTGAAAAATCCTGAGATTTTTTACAGTTTAAGAATTTTCTCTCAAACGTACTTTACAATTTAAAAAAGTCGTAATATTATCGTTTATACTCTGCTTATACTTTTAAATCAATATAATTTGAAGAGCTTAACATGTGGGGCATTATATGAATCCATAATTGAAGAAAACCCTTCCTTAAAAAATGTATCCTCACATATTAAGAATGATAAAACTGAATAATTACCTATTTGGATAATAAAGTACTGATTTTAATTGTGCAATTATTACCAATAGAAGATAATTTTTAGTTTGTCTAACTTAACTTTTTATTAGAGAGATCTTTAAAACGTAAGCTGTATTTTATTGGAAATTGAAAAAAATCCTGAGATTTCATGAGATTTGCAAAATCCAGCCGCAATCCTGAGAAGAGTCCAAAAATCCTGAAATCTCCGGACAAATCCTGAGATATGGTAACCTTAGCCTTATTCCACCTTCTTCTCTGATATGAGTTTGCGCGCTGACCGACTTGTGGTCACAATAATTTTAATACAAATTAGTGCCTCACTTCTTGGTCGCACTAAGTATTAGCAAATGGAAATCTTTGTTCGTGCCCGCGTATTTCCTCCTTCGCACAACCAGGAAAACCTTTTCACCCTTCCTACCCTTTGGAATATGCCTGGCAAATCATCTTGCAGGATGCCAAGCTTCTGAGCCAGAAGCTATCAAAATGTGTACACCACCTTAAGGATGTCGATCCTTATAAGTTAAATTATAGTTTTAGGTACAAGAAGTCTTCAGCGCGTGTTTTGCCCTACACAATCAACAAAAACATATCAACATTCAACAAAATTTTGTTTCACTATACATATTTCTTTGCACCAACAAAGTTTTTTCTTTCCGAGTCCGATGGAAAACACGTACACAAATCACCCCAGCGCGGGTTGGGGGCAGGAGATTGTTTTATCGGCCATTTATTTGAAAACTCTAGCGGCGGCTGATTTCCAAACTTCGCTCCGAGTGAACTTTTCACTCGGACGTTTAAATTTTGACATAAAATGTACGAAATTTTTGTTTGTTGCACCTTTTTTTGGATCGTAGGTTCGGAACGCAACACTGGGTATTTTGTGTACGACAGCTACATGAGCAGTAGACGGCGTGTCTAGAGAAACATGTTTCAGAAACAAAGTTTTGTGTATGTGTTTTTGTTGAATGCTTTCAAAAAAACTTTTACTGGAGACCCGGCTTTCTAAAAGGGATACTACGGAACCAATATTGAGACAATTTTACGTTAGCTTAGCAAAATCAAAACCCTGTTGGAATGGAGCGGTTTGTAAACATAAAGAAATGGAAAAGCTACTTCCTTTATATTACCTATATTAGTGAAGTCCTCTACTCTTAAATTAATAATAATTTTGTCGGAAGTATTGAAATGTCACTTGCTCTTCAACAAAGAAAACATCGCGAAGATCCGGTAATAAATTACGTAGGTTATTAATATACGCCCATCTCTGAGACCTGAGACTGAGACAGTTAAGGTGAAGCAGGAAAAATAAGATTGCATTATCTTTATTCCGTGTCAGTAAGGGCATATTTTTACTAATGTATCTACGTAAATAATATTACTGTATATGTTTTTTCTGTTTGAATATAAACGATATCAAAGTCATTGTTATTGTTACGTATTAACTCGTAATCTACACAAACTACTTTTTTGTTTCCAATATTTTTTTTACCATGGACCCTGATGGATTACCGACCTGTGTATATATAAATAAATACACTGCTGCCTGCCAGATCTACCAGAAACGAATTAGTCGACAACTGAAACGCATGTCAAGGGCTACAACACAGCAGTCTGCTGCCATCTTCGTTGAAAACGGATGCACGATTTATTTATTAAGAAGTGCAAATTTTTATTAGATTAATTATGCTTCCGAAAGAATCAATAAATTAATGACTTACTCCTCTCGTCTTTAAAGCGTGTCTTAATTCACCCACCTCACAGACAAAAATATAAATATAAATGTGTCTATTATTAAGAATGATGTTAACCTGTGCTGGTCACGTATAATTCGTTAACAATAAGTTGTACTTATATTAATAATTTATACTTATAACTTAAATATACAATAGTACTTATATCGACATAGTATTATAGTGATCACAATAATATGGTAAACTTAATGCAAAGTTTGTTGAAAGTATTATCATCAGGTATATTTTTATAACGTTTATTTTGTTGAAAATATGGTTGACCTTAAAAACACGGTGACGATATGCAGGAAGTTATCTTACTATTTAATCGCTGGTCATAACCTTAATGTCATTAATATAGGTTTTTACAAATTTATCTTAGGAATCCTTGATTACGTACATATCTCTTTCTATTGTCTAATATTACCTAATCCATAACAAATTGATTAGTACTTATAAAAACAGACATCAGCTATCTATTAATGAATCAAATTACTTTATTGTCACAGAAAAGATTCATTGAGTTAATCGCTTGGTTGTGTCTTGTGCGTGTAATGTTTATTTTAATGTATTTTAATGCATTATTATTAGGCATTCTACACTCTTTTCCAACAAAATCTTTTATCATAGAAATCTGATACGGAGGTTCATCCTTCAGTTATAAGTATAATATAACTAATACAAAAAGTACGTAATGAAATAAGCAATTTCGCATATGAAACTCATTTTCTCATGTATATAATAGTTTATTGCCCTTCAGTGTCACTACACTTATTGTTGTAAGCAATTTTTTATTGTTTCTATAATATCGAGCAGTTTATTATATTGCAAGTGTTGAACTAAAGATCGGGCCCATTATACCGCTTATGATATTTAAAAAAAAGTTGCATAAATCGATAAGTCTATCTGTATAATGATTTATTTATCTGTACAAAGATAGCAGGTGTCTTTAAATTTCAAGAATTACACGTTAGGTATTTATGTAACCTTACTGGGTCACAATCACAACATCATCAAGTCCTAATGCTAAATCATCCTGGCAATTAACACGAGGTTACTAATTTAAATAATTTCTGTTGTTACAGATTTAATTAGCCTGTAGTTAAACCCAACCCAAAGATGGCCACCATATTAAACTGGTACACAGACCTCATGGACAATAAAGGAGGTAAGTCAACAAAATAAGCTGAGAATACTGACATGTTTTCATTATTGTTTTCCTCCCGTTTTAGCAGAATCGAAATGTGTACAGAGGACCAAGCACGATTTTTGACAGTTTCTATTTAAACTAAACAGCGCCCCTACCGGACGTAAGAACAAACTCAACAAACAACAAAAATTAACGATGACGATATGATTACGGATCTATCAAAGTTCGTGCTTGGGTCTCAACAACATAGAATACAAAGCAAAAAAATTTTTTTTGTAAAGTTGTCGAGATGCTAGTATGTAAATATTTAACAGAAAATGTAATCATTAAGATTTAAAATAAGAACGAATTATTAATTAACAATGAGAGCTCGAAGGCGCATTCGATCTGCGATAGTGGAAGTTAATCAAATTTCATAAAGATCGGTAAAAGGATGCGTAACCAAACATTTCTTGTGTGACATTCTTCGTGCTTCAGAACTTTCGGAAGGCACGTGAAGCTGAAGCTTATTTGTACTGGGCTCGTATGGTGGGTCATAGGCCCAAGCAGTGGTGACGTTAATGGGCTGGTGATGATGATAATGGTTAATGATGAGTACAAAACAGTATAACGATGAGTAAGGTCTAGAACCTTACTCGAATTTGTAACTCCACAGGGTAGGGGATTGGATCAGGGTAGGCGACGTTGCGAGTGATATTTTTGATGTCGCAAGAGTCTAAAGGCTATGGTGGCCGCTTACCATCAGGCGGGCCATAAGCTTGTTTGCAACTCTTTTAACATAAAAAAATTAAAGCATAAATAGATTTTTTCAAAATTAAATAGTTATAACATTATATTGCAGTATTTCTGACCTTGCAGCTGGTAATAACGACAATATTAACGCCTTGGTTACTTTATTTATGTTATTTGTCACTCTAAAAAAAGGTTTCTATTCGTTAACAAAAAGGAGGAATCGAATTTTATTTAAATAAGTTACTAAATGTTTACAATCATAAGGCAACATAAAATACGGTACCTACTACCTAGTTACCTCAAATTGTTATTACTAATTAGAAAGTTGTGTGATTGTAATCTAAAATCCAAAGAAAATGGGTGATGATCAACTTTTTTTACTTCGTCCGTCGAACGTCGAACGAACATCGAAATGTCGCATGACGTCACGTCTTGGTTCAATTTTTACATAAGAGTGACATTGGCTTAGACGCGCTTTATCTTTATAATTTTTTGGTTGATAGACAAAAGAAAAAAAGGTGTCCATTATTTTTGATAATCTAACTGACGAAATAAATAAATTCTGTTTACTTACCCCGTCATCATGCCTATTTTCTAAACCTGAATCAGCTTAGAATTAGGTCACTGACACTTATAACTTACTAGCTTCCGCTTGCGACTTTATGTGCGTTAGACATTAAATTTTTCCTGGATAAAAATATCATTTGCCTTAATCCGGGTTATATTTATTTGTGTGTCAAATTTAATGCAAATATGATTAGTCATTTTTGCGTGATTGGGAAACAAACGTACAAACAGTCACAATCTAATATTATTAGGATTTCCTTTTAATAAACATCTACTTGATAAGTTGTTTGTCAGGTATGTCATGGCAAATTACGTCATTCAGCCATCAATTAAGAGGGGTGGCGGGCAATGTTTTTTCCATACAAACGAAAAGTTATAAATATTTTAGAGAAAACATTTCAACTGAGGCTTATTTAAGTTTTGCTGCTTTTTGATTACGTGTGCAAGGTGTAAGGTAGTGGCACCAATGACAGACAGAACCCCGTGATCGAATTTTTTGTAATCAATGGAGATAATAGTGGATGATCAACCGATCATCCGCCTACTCTTATTTTTATTGATCACGGAAGGGAATGTCGATCATTGGTTCTTAGCGGTCATTGGAGCCGCTCGAATTTTTTTTCGCGTATGACACTATCGTTTAGTAGATGTTCAAGTGCTAATAAAAACATAATAAATCTTGGAATAGATAGGTGCTAACTACTTATTTATATTTATTCTGCAATACGACACCTCAATATTAGCTCTTTGTATTATGCTTATCATAAGGAAAATAATATCTTTTGCCGTGTCTGAACCTTGAAGCTAAGTCTAAATTGCACGAGATTGAAATCTAAGTCTAAATCAAGTAACAAATCGTAATAGAGATAGACGCACATCAAGTTACAACAAAGGGCTAGCGCATATATACAACTTTTGCATCGACTAAATTGTTTTGTCGCGTTTTGTAGTTCTCAGGATTTCCACACAACTAAACCGTTTAATTGATAGAGGTACGCATACAATTGATGCAGTCGATCATCGATTTTTATCTCCTCAATTCGACCGGTCTTTATTTGGCAATGCTCCAGTCAAGGTTATACATACAATGTCAATTAACGAGAAAGTTCTAATTTGTGATTTGCTTTATAGAAATTTTAAAAGAAAAAAAAATGAAGATACTTTATATAAGAAATCTTACAGGTGGTGTAAATGTCTGCCAGTACTTAACGTCTTATTTTGTTTCTCCCCAAGGCTCTGGACCATGGCAATAAGACATAGTATAAAATCTTTGTTTAATAAATAAACTCATACAACATGTTTTTTTTTTATGTATTTATTTATTAACATACTCCTTCTCTCAAGGCTCTGGACCATGGCAATAAGACATAGTATAAAATCTTTGTTTAATAAATAAACTCATACAACATGTTTTTTTTATGTATTTATTTATTAACCGCCGCGACTTCGTTCGCGTTTAATTTAGTTTTTTTGTTATCCCTCGGGAACCTAACATTTTTCTGGGATAAAAAGTATCCTATGAAGTATGATAATTCCCTAGTTTTCTTTTATTTTCTGGATCTAGATACGACTTATCATGCATACTCCTCCCATAGCTTTTTCTTCAAACTTATGTCTGAATACTCTTTCGGACTCTTTAAGTAAAGTACAGGCCTTTTTTCTACACTATAAATAAACTCCTCCGTGTCGTCCGTAATAGTTCCCGCAAAGCCCGCCATGGTGACAAGAGACGTGGAACCGCTCCAAATAAGCATGCGAGACTGACAGTCGCGGATCGACTGTTTAGTCGATGGTGGATGTGCACATCAATACAATGCAATACAATTTGAACGTTTGATCGATAGTTGCCCAACTTTTTAATCAAAAGCAGATCGATACAGCTTTTTGACTTTTTTGTTGAGCAACTATCGAGTTGACAGTATGTGCGCTTCAATATATTATACATACATACGATAAAAAACAAAATTGTTGTTCAACTAAAAGTTGTATTTATGCGCTAGCCCAAACTGTCATCATTGTGAATAATACCTATATTCAAGAAAGATAAACCTCTTAATCTGTTGGATAATTTGACAGTTTTGGATAACTTTATCTGTGGCTGTCTGTACTTTAAAGATCATATTCGGTTAAAGGATTTAAAGAAAAATATGTCAGCACATATAGTACTCCACAGTTTAATTGGAACTTCTCTTAACTTTAGAGGTTCATAACTATGACTCTTTTGATGCTCTTAACAAATATTACAGAACAAAAGTTAAAAATATTTCAAGAACAAACAAATATTACTTTCAATATAATTGGTCTAAATATTCTTAAATACACTGATATTACAATTTTATCACTCGATTATGGAGCTTTATCTGTAGCAAATGGCTGGATATTTAAAAAATCTGCTGTATTAGTACCTAAATAATTGCGTTCGAATATATTAAATCAAATTCATTACAATCTCAATCTTATCTTATCATTATCAACCTTCGTCTGGACTTCATCTTCACTTAACAAAAGGTGAGGTGGAGTCATTTGTTGGACCTATCTGTAAAAAAAATCACTTGGATTATTAAAAAAAAATTAAATACAGGATAAATATAAAAGGTTTATTATATTAGCCACACATGAATAAAGATATAATATAAAATTGCATATAATATTTGTTTAAGAGTATCAAAAGAGTTGGGTGATTCTCAGTTAAGAAGTATGTTCGACGGCTAAGCGAAAAAAATCATTATATTTGGAAATTATGGTCTAAAATCTTAATAATTTCAATTAACTAAATGTGTTCAAAATTGTCACTGAAAATTATATTCAAAATGTGCATAATTTACTTGCAATAACAGCACAAAGAGGAAAAACATCTTTCCCCTGGGTTATCCCCTAACCGTTTTTTTTTGTAAATCAGTAATTTTGAGTCCGTTGAAATTTAATTATTACTTTTCTATCAGTAATAACATGAACCCTGATAACTTAGTTACAGTACGTAACCATTAAATTCATTTATATTTGCACTTTTTATAAAAAATATTAATCGCAAACTGTGTCCTCCGAGTTTCGTGTCTCGCCCCCTGGCCTTAGGTTTAGTTTGAAAATCGTATTTGCTTACCATAGTCTATGCTAGTTTTGACCGTGAAGACACCGAGTGTCACGTGATGTTAGCAGCAAGCGCTGCATAAGCCATCCGCGCGGCAATTTTTTTTGCCATTTGCGCAACGGTGCACTTTGAGTGCAGCCGTGTTAAGTGATCGAAGTATTTACCCTGGTAATTATTTTTTCGTATGTATGTGTTTAAATACTACTATATCTATATAAATTTATTTTAAATAGTGCTGCATACCTTTTATTTATTTGTAATCTTTGTAAAATTAGTAGTTTTACGGCAATTTTAGATTTTTAACGAAAATGTCTCTCCCCTGCCATATTTCCCCTGGCTGTTATGGTGCCAGGCTACTAACAAAACTATTAAAACGAAGCAATAGCTCAATAACAGTAATGATATTTTTTTAGAGAATGTACATTTGCATATAATTTTAGATAATTGTTTAGCTTTATATCGTTATTCCACTAAAATCTGATTGCACGGATAAGTACTTTACATCCTAATATGCGCTCTAAGCGCATTGCAATAAAGTTCATCTTGTCTCTACCCTGTACTCAGTATCTTCCCTGGTGTCTCGTAAAACGAGAATAAATTAATAAAATGACTGATCATCTTAAAATCATATTAAAATCATCTGTCTTGATAAAAGTAGTGGTATAGTTATATACATATCGACACTTTTTGCTGTGCCGCTGCTGCCATACAACCGATTACCTCTTAACTGAGAATCACCCTTATATGTATTTATGAACCTCTAAAGTTAAGAAGAGTTCCAATTAAACTGTGTAGTACTATAGGTGCAGACATGGTTTTCTTTAATAATTAAATATTTTTGTTAACAGTAGATTATCATACAAAGTTCATAGAAATAGTCAGTTAAAAAATTATTCAGACACTGACGATGGTTCCCAGTATAGAAGTTTTTTGTATTTAGAGATTTTTGTGAACAATATGTTTTTAAGCACAAGACTTCCACTCCGTATTATGCTTGATCTAATAGATCAAGCATAATAGGATGGATATAATAGGATGGTGGAACATCACATACAAACAGGTAAAAGAATGTTAAAAAAGGGGTTCAATAGATTGCAAAGACATTAATTTAGCAATGCTAGAATATAGGAATAACGCCTATTGATAACATTTTAAAACCACCAAATGAGATGATGATATGTAGACAAGTAGCTTCTTTCTTACCAATAAATACAAATTGTAATGGGAATAAGTTTAAGAAAATACATAACTATCTACAAAAAAAATGATAGTTATAATATGTATCATGATAGAAAATTTAGGGGTAAAGAAATATTTTTTTATAATCATCAGAATCTGTATATTAGTATAATAAGAATAATTTGTATCCTGGTAAAATTTTAAGAAAAGGGAAAGAAATCTGTCACATTTAATTTAGAGAACGTAGATGCTGAAAGTCTTAAAACTAGAAGTGGTAGAGTAATATGAAAACCAAACTACTTGCATGATAATTATGTTGATTAAATAAGAAAAGAAAAGGGATGTGAGTAGTCAGCCTTATGCACTCTAGCCTGTGGTTACTTTCTCTATAGTTGGGTGAAGGACTTTTGTAAAGATGGCGATTTGTACGCACTTAAATTAGAATTAAAGTAAAACAGTAAGAACCTGTTGTTTTCATTCTACTACAACATCTTGCACTATACACACACGCTTGGCAAAAAGCTAACACAAACGTGGTAGATCGGTGTTACGCTGTTTGTGTAATTTGCTGTATGGATGTGTTGGCCAGTGTTCGGCGTCGGTATTGGTTTTTTGCACAAATTAATGCTTTCTACACATCATCATTACGCATGGATATGCGTGCTGTCCTTCCTAGTAGATGCATGACGCAAAACGACAGTGGTGTCAATTCTAGCATGATTCTCTAAACCTAAACTTAAATTTGACAGCAGTATATCCTTGTCATTCTCTATACAGAATGAAAAGGAGAGACTGATGTTAAATTTAGTTTTAAGTTTAGAGAACCACGCCAGAATCGACACCAGTGTGTAGGCTTGCTGGACGGCAATAATTTTGTTAGTATTACCGCAATGAACTCGCACGACCGATTTTTGTCCAACGATATCCCCCACTCCTTCTCACACGATGACGTCGGGCTGAATGGTGCGTAGCCCTAACGTTGCCATTTAATTCTGGGTCCCACCATTTGCATAACATTGCCATTAATTAAGAATCAAGTCTCATAAATGGATTAAAATCTAAAATATTTAAATCTTTTATTGGTGTATCGACAAATTCGTGTGACATAATTCTCTAACTGAACCTTAAATTAGACAACAATGTATCCTTGTCATTCTCTACTTATACAGAATGAAACGGAGAAGCTGAAGTTAAATTTTGTTTTATATTAGGTTGAGGAAAAAATTCCTTCGCATTTTATAATTATGAAAATTCAAAACATTTTTACTAAAGTTTATTTACATTTAACTAAAGTAGGTGCTATTTTGTTCGATAGCTTTTTTAAAATTTTAAAATGTATCTTATTTTGTCATTAGATTCACTCATCTTCACAGTAAGAAAAACAAACGAAAATCACTCATTTTTCTAATTTGAATTGGGAATTATCTTCTTTCAAAGTTAAACTTTTTAATGATACCAAAACCAGCCAGATAGTAATGGTATAGCCAAAGAGATTTTATTACAAGTTCATACACACTAAAATGCGAAAAGACTGTTTCCCCAACCTATTATTTAAAGAGAGAATCATGCCAGGATCGACACCATTATGCTGTTGAATTGAGTGTGAATCCACTCAATTCAAAGTTGTTTTTATAAATTTCTTCATTCACAATCTTTTCTCTTTCTTCGATTTCATTTTATTTGGCTTATGTAAGTATACCATAATTATAATATCCATTCATCCATAATTTTATTATAACTACATTTTATCTTCTTGAAAAACGTTAGGCTGCTTGTAGGCACGGTATCATTTTCAAAAACACGTCTGCTTGAGTTTCCGTTTTTCCGTGAAGTTGGTTAATCAACTCAAATATTTTACCATTTTATTCAGAGCTTCTGGGAAAATTAAAAAAAAAATGGGAAATTTAAAGAGCATTTTGACGAGCGAAGTAGCGAAAATGGAATCTGGTACAAGGCAATCCAGTGTCAGCCTCTGATAATTCCTTGGTTTGTCAATTTGAAATGCAGCAGAAAGTTTTAACAGCTTTAAGATTTCGAACTGGACATTATCCATCCAGGAAATATAGTTTCCATAAGAAAAAAATAGATTCACCTAATGTGGAATTTGTGGTACCCTCGATGACGTTCAGCACATGCTTGTAGAGTGTACTTAGTATAACCATAAGACAATGTAATTATTGCAAAAAAATAATATTAACGTGTTCGGTGTAAGGATATTCGCAACAATATTGGCAGATTCGCAGGCGGAAGTATTCAGAGGCCTTATATATATTTTTTTCAACAATGAACCGTTGTAGTATTATATTAATTTTGAAATATATAATGTTTAAATGTATAATGGATAGGATGGGGCTGACAAATCCTTCAAATTAGCTAAAAGCCTCTTAATAAATAAGATTGAAAAAAAAAATTGTTAGTGGGTAGGGGGCTAAAATATGTGGTTTGTCCATCCGGAATATATCAGCATGCTCGCCAAGCCTGGGAAATCTTGTATGTGCTGGGTAATTGTGGTCGGTGTAGCAAATAACACCAAGCGTGTGGAGCCCACATAATATTTAGATTTTTCATTATAATGAAAGTGAACGCAGCATATACCTAGTCAGGTCATAAATTCTGTCACATGTTTAATATAAAATGATTGAAACAAGTTTGTTCATTATGTAACCATTTATATACCAAAATGAACTTAACGGAACATAGATTCTTATGACAATAAAGTTTATTCAAAATGACCTCCGTGATTTTGAATACAGGCCTTCAATCTGCGCGGCCAATCGTTTATCGCAGCACAAACGAGGTCCATGTCAATATCGGCGGCTGTCTTAATCAAGGATGTCTTGAGTGACTCCAAATTGGGATGAGGCTTTGATCACGCCTTTTCCTCCAAGTGTTGCCATATCTTGTAATCTAACGGACTCAAATCTGGACTGGAGGAGGGCCAGCCTTCGTGCTGGATGAAGTCGATTTCACGCGCCGCCAGCCAGTCTTGTGTGCTCTTCGCTCTATGAGCTGGCTCCGAATCTTGTTGGAATACCCAGTGCCTGTTATTAAACATGGTATGAGAAACAGGTTCCACAAGGTTTGTCAGGACTGTATTTTGATACACAACTGCATTCGTTTTTACACCTTTCTCACAAAAATGTACCTCTGTTAAGCCCCAATAAGAAACTCCCAACCATACCATGAGCGAGGATGGAAAATGACCTCGTTGGACACGCGGAATACGGTTGCTCGCTTCTTCACTACTGTGTGCGTACAGCTTATTATTTTGTTTGTTGTAGCTCTCTTCTACGGTAAAACTATTTTCATCCGAAAAAAGAATTTCCCCATATTTTTTTCTCGCGTACCGCTTCAACAAAGCGCGGCATCTCTTCAGTCTCAGGTCCATTAGACGAGCATTCAAACGATGTCCTGTTTTTCTTCGATATGCCCGAAGCCCTAAGTCTTCATTTAACACCCTTTTCACCGTGGTTCTGCTTAACCCCATCTGAAGGGCCAACAGTTTCTGCTTACGTTTGGGATTTCTTTGAATTCGCGCCTTCACAGCTTTTATCACTGATTGAGTCCTAACAGACCGAGGGTGACCACTTCTTCACCTGTCATCTACACTAGAGTCTTCATTGTATCGTTTGATGGTACGATAAACGAATCTTTTGGTTATATTCAAAATTTTCAGTATGTCAAAAATTTGAATTGGTGCGTAACCGCAACGATATCTGCAACACGGTCTTCTTTAAGCGTCCACTCCATATTTAAAAATGAGTAAAATTCTTAAAAGTATACATTTTTATTTTCATGAACAATTCGAAATTCGAATTCAATAAACTTTTTTGTGGCCAGCATTCTAATAGAAAAGTTTTTACTGTGTGACAATACTTATGACCTGACTGTGTATTGTTTTGAACTTTCATGGTCACTAAAATTATAGCTATTTAAGGGGTTGTTACCATGTACCGATATGTCTGCCAATAACATCTACCCGCAATTACTTCAGTTACTATCACGTAGTACATGGCGCTTGCAACAGTGCCGAAATATCGGAGACTCGTAAAAACAAGGTACATGGTAACAACCCCGTTAATAGCTATAATGAGCGCAGCATATTATAAAATATATTCAGATCAGTTACGAATAATTATTATCAAAATTTTCAAATCACGTATTTCTTGCGAACAGGTAACAATTTCAAAATGTTTCTTTTTTCATTTGTATTTAAATACAATAAGCATCGAAAAAACCTTTCTTTGAAGTAAATAGCCCTAAAAAAAGCGTCAAGTGCGAGTCGGACTCACCCATGACGGGTTCCGTAGCAGCAAGTAACATAATATAAAAGTTCATGTATTCGTTGTAACTCTGATCGATTTTTTAATAAAAGTGTAAGTATTTTTTTAAATTGATCTCGTTCAAACCAATTTTCGGTGGAAGTTTGCGTTGCAATGTACATCATATATTTTTTTTTAGTTTTACCATTCTCTTATTTTAGAAGTTACAGGGGGAACACACATTTTACCACTTTGGAAGTGTCTCTCGCGCAAACTATTCAGTTTAGAAAAAAAATATTAGAAACCTCAAAATCATTTTTGAAGACCTATCCATATAGATGGGTTTGATTTTTTTTGTAGTTTCTGTTCTAAGTATGAAGACCCCCAAAATTTCTTGTTTTTTTTCTATTTTTGTGTGAAAATCTTAATGCGGTTCACAGAATACATCTACTTTCCAAGTTTTAGCAGTGTAGTTTTTATAGTTTCGGAAAAAAGTGGCTGTGACATACGGACGGACATGACGATTCTATAATTTATTGCCATTTGGCTACAGAACCCTAAAAACCGAACATTCGTGCAGCATCGGCTAGCATAATTGAACCTATGACTTTCTCCTTTTTGTTGACAAAAACGATATCGCAACCTTAAGATGTATGATTACATTGCTTTGGAATTGCTGTCTCAGTTTCGCCATATGCAAAATATGTTTATTGCGTGTGTATTGTCAGATTGTCCAGTATTGACGAAATTATACATTAGTAAAAATTGCTGCGTCATGCAACCATCTGTCACGATGGCTTGCGATTTGCCAAACACATAGGCGATCTTCGCTGCTGTGCTGGAGCACGCACCGCACAGAACAGTCAACCATAGGAATCGATAAAGCAAAATTGATTACCTAGCGAAAGATCTCTAAAGAACCAATACAATATATATTTTAAGACAGTTAAGACAATCATCATCGTCATCTCATAGACATCCATGCTTGACATAGGCATCATATAAGATAAGAACCACATGCAACTGTCCTGCGCTTTCCGCGTCCAGCATTTCCCCCGACTTGCTTGTTGTCGTAAGTCCAGTCTTCAGTAAGATAAACTAGTCTTAGGGCATTTAAATTCAATATTTTGGAAATTTCTTCGCAAAAAAAGGACACGACTGCCCAAAAAAGCAGAGTGGTGGTTTCTTTATTCCACCATAAGTTCTAAACGCCTGCGCCTGAGCCGATTTAGATGTATGTGATTACTTACTACAAGCACAACGATTACAACAAAATTAAATAATTAAAAACATGACTGCAATTAAAAGCGTTTTTTTTTAATAGGGCGAAATGTAAGTGTATTTTTAATGCATTCGAGGGAATACTTTGTAATGAAAAGATGTCCTTAAAGACCAACGATATTAAATACCCTAGATACACCACGAGCGCTCAAAATGTGTCCCAATCAAGAAGTGCTTGAACTCCACTCAAGCACTTCTTGGTTCACAGTCACGCGCGGACCGTTACAAAGTCAAGATGCCACAGAGCTCCGCGAAAAAATGCGAAAATAATTCTTTAGAGTACGAAAAGTGTCGTTTTTTCGATAGGTATCTAGTCAATGTTTGTTAATTTAACGCATTTGAAGTAAATTTTGATCTAATACTTACTATAAACTGATTTAATATAACATATTTGTTATATTCAAATGCATGGTCGGTTATACGTCGCCATATAGCCGTCTCTTTTCCTCGCGTTCCGTGCCTGTTATATTGCTAACAGCGCGTTCAGAATAGCGCCTTGGTTCAAAGAATTAAGGTCTAAATTCTTCCTGCATATAGCAATGAGTCGTAGAATTTTACGAGCTTGCATTTCGAACTGTCAGAAGTCCTTGACGCATGCGTTTTATTTAAGACCTTATACAGTATATATTTAAAGTTACTTTCAATATTTTAATAATGCCTTATATTGATTTTAACTACGCGATCATCTTACGGAGCTCCGTGGATCGTTCAATGTACCTTTTGGACAGGTTTCGGGCACGATTTTGTTGGTGTTGCTGTATCTAGGGTATTTTCACAATGTGTAAAAGTGAAAAATTTCATATTATTGACACTAACAATTATGTTAGAAATTTATAATTGACCAAAGATAAATATTATCTTTCTAATTATTATAAAAGACAGATAGCTAAGTCGCTATCATATTATTTTTATATAACAGCCAAAAACTTGGCTAAACAAATTGCTTTTATTGAGCAATGTTCCATTGACTTGACAGTCAGTAATTCTTCTACTGACAAATTACAAAATAATAACTATTGTTTAAATTAAATAATGAGACAACAGACAACTCGTCTTGCTTAATAATAAATAATTATTGTAATAACTTGCATAAAAATATTAATTTAATTAAGAAAAATCCCAAACAATTAAAAGAAAACGTAAACTTGATCAACCTGATGCATATAAATATTCAAGGAATGATGGGTAAGGACTTAGAAATTGAATTATTTTTGAATTGTAACAATTTAGATATATTTTGTATCACAGAGCATTGGCTTAAAAGTCATCAATTCATCTTTAATTTTAATAATCATCAGGTTGGTAGTTCGTTCAGTCGAGAAGATGCGATTCGCGGTGGCTCTTTAATTTTATTAAATAAGGCACTTAAATTTAAGGAACGTAAAGATATTGTGAGCCTCTCGGTTGAGCGAACAATAGAGATTGCCTGTGTGGAACTGGACCAGCTTGTTGTATTGAGTGTATACAGACCTCCTTCAGCATTGTATGATTGTTTTGAAACTATTATGGATGAAGCTTTAGAAAAAATTGTCAACATTGGTAAACGATTAATTGTTTGTGGTGACTTTAATATTAATCTATTAGAAACCTCTAATTTGAGTATTAAATTAAGAAATCTATTTCAATCATATAATCTTGAAAACTTGTTCATGGAGCCTACTAGAATAACTGCCACTTCGGTCACTTGTATTGACAATATTTATACGGATATAATACCACATTCAAAAGTAATTGTTAATCAACTGGATAGTGATCATTGTGGCCAGATGATTACTTTTCCACATCCAAATAAAAATATCACCAAGAAATATATTACTATTGTGCCAAAATCTGTTAACCGTATAGAGCGTTTTAAAATTCAATTAGATAGGAGTTTGAGTTATTTAAAGTATAAAAGTAGTCCAAATGATATGTATAATGATTTTTTTAATAAATTTTGTAAAGAATTTAATGATGTCTTTGTTCCCAAAACCATATGTGTTAGTGATGCAGTAACTTTCAGCGAGTGGGCCACCCCAGGCATACATAAAAGTAGAAGGAAACTTTATGAACTTTACAATGAACGCAGCATTAATACTAGTGAAAGTTTCAAAGAGTACGTACGTAATTATTCAGTTATTTAAAAAAGTATGTCGTACAGCAAAATCAAATTATTTAAGTAGTAAGATTAAGAATAGTAGTGACAAAATCAAAATGACTTGGAACATTATAAACAATGAAACTGGAAAATCTAAAACTCGAAATACTAGTTTTAATTTAAACATTGAACATAGAAATGTTACATCAGATGTTGAAGTTGCTACAGCATTTGAGAACTTTTTCACTGATATTCCAGTTTCAACTACAAAATCTTTGAACTCGTCCCCCATTGCTGCTGAATCAATATTAAAAGAACACACAAAACAATATACTAGTCAATTTAAATTTAAGTATGTTAACTGTAAAGATGTAATAAAATATTTCAACCAATTAAATAAAAAGAAAACTGCGGATCTGTGGGGTAACTCCGTGGATGTTTCTGGATCAGTAATTGAGACAATAGCTCCTATTTTGGCTAGCATTTTTAATCAATGTGTTGACTGTGGTGTTTTTCCTGATCTAATGAAACTCAGTAAAATAACTCCATTACATAAATCGGGTAGCACATCTGACCCCACAAACTTTAGACCTATATCCGTGTTACCCACCTTTAGTAAGATTTTTGAAAAAATTATGCTAGATCAAATGCAATCATATTTTTATAGTAATAACATTCTTCATAGTTAACAATTTGGTTTCACAAGGGGTCGCTCAACAACCGATGCCGGTGTTGAGCTTGTACAGCAAATTTTTGATGCCTGGGAGAACTCGCAAGATGCATTAGGTGTATTTTGTGACTTATCAAAGGCTTTTGATTGCGTTTTTCATGAAACATTAATCAGGAAACTTCACCACTACGGATTTAGAGATACCACTCTGGATCTTATTGTATCTTATTTGAGTGATAGGGTTCAGAGGGTTGACATCAATGGAGTAAAATCTCCTGGTTCGTCGGTTAAGATGGGAGTTCCGCAGGGCTCAATCCTTGGTCCTTTCTTATTTTTAATTTATATCAATGACTTGCCCTATTTTGTAAAGGATAACCACGAAATAGTATTGTTTGCGGATGACACTTCACTTTTGTTTAAAATTAAACGTAGGGAGTCACAAATTGATGACGTGAACAGGTCTATTTCGAAGGTAGTCCACTGGTTCAATGTTAATAATTTAATGCTAAATGAAGGGAAAACTAAGTGTTTGAAATTTGTATTACCTAATGTGAAACAGGTAAAAACTAATGTAAATATAAAGGATCGACATATGAGCTCTGTAGATACCACAGTGTTCTTAGGAATCACACTAGATTCTAAGCTGCAGTGGGGCCCACATATTGATGGATTGTCGAAGAGACTTAGTTCTGCAGCATATGTTGTAATGAAAATACGGCAGTTAACGGATATAGAAACTGCCAGATTACTCTACTTTAGTTATTTTCATAGTGTAATGTCTTACGGTATTTTACTGTGGGGAAATGCCGCCGACATTCAAACTATATTTGTGCTGCAGAAGAGGGCTATTCGATCAATTTATAATCTTAAAGTTAAGGATTCATTAAGAGATAAGTTTAAAGAAATAGGTATATTGACAGTTGCATCACAATACATATATGACAACTTAGTATTTGTAAAAAAAAATATTAATTTGTTTACTAAAAATAGTGAAATACATACATATAATACTAGAAATAAAAATAACTTAACTTTACCTGCTACTAGGCTCCACAAAATCAATAATTCGTTTAGAGGTCTTAGTGTTCGCTTTTACAATAAAATTCCAAGCAATATTCAAGAGTTAAGCATGACTAAATTTAAATCGACCATTAAAAAATCACTAGTTAAGAAAGCATATTATAAAGTGTCTGATTATATTACAGACAAAAATGCTTGGGTATGAACTGTTCCAACCATTCCAACGGGTATTTCTATATGATTTAAATTATGAATTATGTGTTGACAATATTATAATTAAGCTGAAAGCTGTATATAAAGTTGATAACTTAAGTAAGATTATCAAACTGTTTAAGAATATTTGATTGACAAAACGGCGTGGTCGTGATTTCTCCTTTGCTTTGTTTTGTAATTGTTTGTTGTGTCTTACAGGTAAATGACCTTAATTTAAGTAAATATGTTGTAGTTAGTATGGGTAGTTATGGGTAGTCATGCTCTCATAATAGTCTCTTCGGCGGTGTCGTGTGAGGCGGGTCGTTACGTTCCCTAAAATATGGTTGAGCGAAGCGATGGCTGGTTCATGCGTCATGCTCGTGAACGGGTGCTGCCAGCGGAGATGAGTCTGCCCTAACTTCCTTAATATTGAAGTTAATGTTTAGTCACACTGAATATAAATAACACTATTTGTATTTATACTGTATGACACAGCAATCAAAATGCAGGTAAACAATTAATGTATATTTAATAATTATGTAATGAAAAGTGACTTCATGAATCACCTTTGAAGTCATTTTTCAATTTGACGACTCTGTAAATAATAAAACAGGGAGAAAAAAACAGCCCTTGCTGAGTTTCTTGCCGGTTCTTCTCAGTACAAGGTCTCCCGCCGTAGATTTACGAACCGATGGCGTAGCTTCTAGACATTCATATGTGCTTGTAACAGCCTAAACTGAATAAATGATTTTGATTTGATTTGATTTGATTTGATTAATATCGTTGTTAAAGACCCTTTCATTTTTTAAATACTAATCAGCCTAAATAAAGCACTAAGGGTTGTGTTATGTGGGATTCTAGGGTAACGGATAGAAATTAATAATCACACGTATTTTATATGAACTTAAATTTATATGAACAGCCATGACTTAAAAATGAATGGTTTTCATCATACAAACATTTGCCACATTGGGATTGGAACTGAGTGAGTGAGCTTACCACTGTTACCACGGAGGTAGCCAACATGTGGGTTATAATAATTAACTTTTATACATCTTTATAATTATGTGTTTGTTATTGTTTTAGATCCTCGCGTGAAAGACTGGCCGATGACGTCATCGCCGCTCCCCACGCTAGCTATATGCGTGACGTACGCGTACTGCGCCCGTATACTAGGGCCGCAGCTGATGGCCAACCGTAAACCCTTCGAGTTAAGGAATATCCTTATCTTTTACAATCTAGCGCAAACACTTTTCAGTGCTTGGATATTTTATGAAGTGAGTATTTTTAATAGCTGCTAACAACTTCCTACTAAATTACTACAAAGTTTAATTTCATAATATTTTTATGCATACACCACCAACATTTTTATACGATATATTTTTCCTTTTTTCCTGTCCTTATATTTATGAAGATGAAGGAAGGAAGAAGTAAATATGCAATATTTTTTAAAATATGATATTTTTGTTTGTGCTTGTTGTTAATTACTATTTTCAATTATGAAGAATTTTTAATTTGATAAATGTCTTCACAAAGCAGATAAAGAAATATATTGCAAATCAACACATACTAATCCTTTTGTTGCAGTATTTAATGAGTGGATGGTGGGGTCAATACAATTTCACATGCCAGCTTGTCGACTATTCTCGAAGTCCAATGGCAATGAGAGTGAGTATAATATATATAATTTGCACATTCGACCACTGATATTTACTGTATTCTAATTCATCATAGAACGAAGCAAGTCAGTAAAACTATTATGTCACCTGTTGCACGTATAGATAGTGAGTCACTTTCTATAGCAACAGCCAATAACGTATCGTATTAGTAAAACGACTCGAAAATTCTTTGAATTATTTAACGTCATTGCAGTCGAGTGTAATTATACGTGTAAAAATACATTGCTCTCAAGCAATATCTTGAGATAATAGTCAATATTTACGTTTGTGCTTCTTGTTTCGTTACCATCAAACACGTTATGTTATAAGTACCTATATTGTATTTCGCCATCATAAACCACTTGTACAACTCGACATTCAAGAAAACTTTAATTGACATATTCTACAGAAGAAATAAATGTGCATAATTTTGTTATGACTGAATCAACTTTTTGTTAAGCATCAAATGTCCATATTTTAAGGCGAAGATACCATATTTATCTCAAAAATATCTAAAGCTTATTTATTGACACGCTCTAAATATTATTCGTTTGGGACTTTGGAGTCTTCGAATGGCCAGCCTTTGCATGGGGCAAGGTCGTGAGTAAATCTTGTGTTCCCTACCTAAATTATTATTATAACTTCCGCACGTCCGAAGTCACCGTCTGTGTTTGACCTGCCTTTGCGATTTCGTCGCGGCCCCGACAATGTGTGTTGGCTGCCGTGTGTACAGCGCAAACTACCTTTTGTATAACAATGAAAGAATCTCAATGACCCAGTTGTCCAAGAGATGAAGGCTTGACAATAACTAACCGCATTATTCTCTAATTCTTGGTTTTTAGCATAATAAGTATTATCGTTTATTACATTAAAACAGGAAGTTTACATACGTACTATATTTTACAAGAATAGTAACAATTACTCGTTTAGGATAATCTAAATATATTAAAAAAACTCATCACGTCAAAAGGGGTTGCCATTTAGTATCTAATCATAAATATAATAGTTTATAAAGTATATTCTCATATAATATAGCTCCCTATGTCGAATTAATCTTTCAATGACCTTCTCCTTGGCATTGACATCTCATTTATAGCATAAATATATTTAGCCTTCAGAATATTAATATATGAAGTTTAAACGTGTTTTAATTATTATTGTATACAGGCGTCCAATTATGATAGTTTTGCGCTGACTATAGCCATGAGCCATGAGAAAAATTAACATAATTAAAAACAAACATGACTTAGCAGAAATACAGAAAAACATTCTACGTAATTCTATAAAATCAAAACTAGTCAATGGATATTTATCACTTAACACGACTTTGTCATTTATTGAAAAATCCTAGTATTTCTTAATTATGCTACACGACATTACTACTTTGATTTATAAAACTTTAATGGAGACGGCTTTTAACTTTTACGTCCAACGTTTAGTATAAGCTAGACAAGTAAACTTATGCAGAAAACTCGACTCCAACGCCCTATGTCAAATGTAGTGTCCGTCGTTTGATGTGTTGCCATAATATTAATATTAACATTGTTAATGTTCTGATGATGTTATGTGTTGAGTATTTTACAATATCTCAATTTCATTACCATAGTTGTACCAATTAACATAGTGGTATGGTGACAGATGGCGAACACCTGTTGGTGGTACTACTTCAGCAAGTTCACGGAGTTCTTCGACACTCTGTTCTTCGTACTGCGCAAGAAGAACGAGCACGTCTCCACTCTCCACGTCATCCACCACGGCATCATGCCCATGTCAGTGTGGTTCGGGCTCAAATTTGCTCCTGGTGAGTGACTATATTTGACATCAATATTTTTATCGATTATAATACTATTCAGGGCCGTAATGAAAATACGGCAGTTAACGCATATAGAAACTGCCAGATTAGTCTACTTTAGTTATTTTCATAGTGTAATGTCTTACGGTATTTTACTGTGGGGAAATGCCGCCGACATTCAAACTATATTTGTGCTGCAGAAGAGGGCTATTCGATCAATTTATAATCTTAAAGTTAAGGATTCATTAAGAGATAAGTTTAAAGAAATAGGTATATTGACAGTTGCATCACAATACATATATGACAACTTAGTATTTGTAAAAAAAAATATTAATTTGTTTACTAAAAATAGTGAAATACATACATATAATACTAGAAATAAAAATAACTTAACTTTACCTGCTACTAGGCTCCACAAAATCAATAATTCGTTTAGAGGTCTTAGTGTTCGCTTTTACAATAAAATTCCAAGCAATATTCAAGAGTTAAGCATGACTAAATTTAAATCGACCATTAAAAAATCACTAGTTAAGAAAGCATATTATAAAGTGTCTCCACTCTGCACGTCATCCACCACGGCATCATGCCCATGTCAGTGTGGTTCGGGCTCAAATTTGCTCCTGGTGAGTGACTATATTTGACATCAATATTTTTATCGATTATAATACTATTCAGGGCCGTATTTAAGGCAAGCAGGGCTACGCCCCCCCCCCCCCCCCATAACAGAGATAATCAGAAACTGCGACAGGTCTCCAAACCAGGGGGGAGGTGCAGATAGTAAAAACCCACCGATGCCCCTCACATACGCCTTGGCGCTAGCATGTCCGTCACCGCCGCATCCTCATCGTCTTCTGACGAAGAGGACACGTCGGGGAGAGACGCGTCGCTGCCGAACAAAGTCATGGGAACTCGCGAGAACACATCCACGACCTCGTCGGCGTCTGCTCGCCTATGGCCAGCCCCACTCACCCCCCCCCCCCCCCCCCCCCAAAATGGGAGGGCCGGTGATCCCCCGGGGCATCCAGGGGATCAGCGACTGGCGGCAACCGGCGCAATGCAGGGCCCGGGCTTCCCGGGCCTGGACCCCGCTGGTTACCGTCAAGAGGAAGTAGGCGGGCGTACGTCCGCCTCCTCCGCCCCAACCTTCGACGGCGGCAAGGAGCGGCCTCTGGGTCTTCTTCCCGGGCCCTCTCCGCGACCTCCTTCTGCGTCATAACGTCGACGCAGAATGAGTATTTAGCAGTATCTAAGTGCACCATGCCTAATTCCATTTGATCCCAGATGCGGAATATGTATCTTTATATTTATTGTGTTTTCACGGGGTACACCGTTGTTTTATAAATTTTGATTTTGAGAAGCACTACTTACTTTTTATCTGATTTTTATATGAAATTTAATTTAAAACTTTTAAATGAAAACTTTCTAGAATAATTCAAATCAACTTAATATTATAGTGTTTTTTTATAAATCAGGTTTTATAGTGGGGTTAAAGTGTGACTTGATAACCTCTAATCTCGATGTGCTGTATATACATATTTATAAGGTATACAGTTATACACATTGAAAGACGATGAACTCTAGGTAAGGTCAAAAGACTGACGTAGGTAAAAACCTATGCTAAATTTAATATTCCGTTTCGTGCGTTTTTTTATCGTTATTAAATGTGTAACATGTCTGCGGGCCAAACGATATGACAAGCATTTATTTTGTTTTTTAGCTCTTTAAAAAATACATAATTTAATTTAATGTTAATAAGTATCTGTTATTAAAATCAATTAACAGAAGCTTATTATTTTTTTCATCTACATCTATATATATAAAACTCAAAGGTGACTGAGTCACATAGTGATCTATCAACGCACAGCCCAAACCACTGGACGGATCGGGCTGAAATTTGGCATGCAGGTAGATGTTATGACGTAGGCATCCGCTAAGAAAGGATTTTGATCAATTCTACCCCCTGATTGAAATGTGCACTGCAAATGTGTACGGGAACTGCCCAAAACCGCTCTATTGGATTTTTCATACCTGCGCAATTTATAACTTGAAAACGGTAAGTAATACAAAAAAATTGTTTATACAAAAGTTGTTGGTAATTATGTACGAAACAACTTTGCCATTTAAAGTTTTCCATTAAAATGATATTTTCAGGGAGAAAAAGTGAAAAAACCCTTTGTTTGAGACTTTAGCGCCACCTACAATGCGCATTTTTTGTTGTACGAGATTGCAACAATGACATAAATTGTAGTACTCAACGCCCTCTACAATTATGGTCAAAAATAAAGTTTCTAAAATGCATACAAAACAAGTAAAATGCGTTTCAAAAAATTTTGACGGTTTTTTTGAGTTTTTCAAAAAACGCCTACGAGTTGAACATGCCCATCGCCAAGGTGGCTTACTGACATCATTTGGCAACAGAAAAAACAAGACTTACCCTTTAGGTTTTTTTTTCACCACTCAACCTACAGATTGACTGTACTATCTCCTCTGCAGGCAGTCAATCGGGAAAACAAACCTCCCTTATTTGCCCGGACTCTTCTCGACAGCGTCCGCTCGATTTCGCGTCTCTTTTTTTTCATTTCCACCATGGCAGCCTCTAGAACAAAGTTTGGACGTACAGCGGTGCACAACCGCACGCCTTCAACGCTGTTTGAGGTCGAGTTCTGCAACATACGCGGACTCCACTCTGACCTCAACGCTGTCCGCCACCATCTTGAGACAGACGGCCAGCATTGTTGTTCCTGACGGAGACACAAATACTTCCGCCTGCTGACACAGGCTACCTTAATTATCCCGGCTACGTGCTTGAAGAGTCCTTCAAAGCGAAAGCCGGTGTATGCTTGTATGTTCGGGCGCATGTTTGTTGTCGCCGTCTCCGCTGCTTGGAAGATCCCTCCTCTATGCTGGGGGCACACGTCGACTCTGACCCCCTGGCCAGAGTCTACGTGTGCCTCTACAGATCCCACACCGACGATGTTGAGACAACTCGACTTTTTTAGCACCTTAGTCGGGCAGCAGATGGCGCGCAGGAACAATTTCCCAATGCAGAATTGGTGTTTTGGGGGACTTTAATGCTCACCACAATTTGTGGTTAAGTTCTTCCAAAACTGACGATGCAGGGATCTCTGCTCACACATTCGCTCTCACGCATGACCTGAAACAACTGGTTGATCAGCCCACCAGGATCCCAGATATTCCAAGCCAAGCGACTTCTTTACTGGACCTTCTGCTCACGACCCATCCACAGGGCTATCAGGTTGTGGTAAGAGCCCCCCTGGGCTCGTCAGACCACTGCCTGATATCTGCCAAAGCACCACAGGCCAAGCCTCCGCGTCCAGCAGTGGTCAAGCGCCGTATCTGGCATTATGGGTCGTCAGATTGGGACGGTATGCGTGACTACTTTGCGTCCGTCCCTTGGAAGCAGCGCTACTTCAGTGACAGGGACCTATCGGCCAGTGCCGTTGCCATTACTGAGGAGATTATAATGGGTATGGAATACTGTATTCCTCATTCTGATCTCATCAGTAAGGGCACACGTAACCTCTGGTTCAATCACGACTGTGCTGAAGCTGCTTCGCGTAAGCAAGCGGCATATCGTGCTTGGATCAGAGGCCGCGCTCTCAAGGATCCCGAGGTCGATTCACTTAAAGCAGCCTACAATTTTGCTTCCAAGGCCTGTAAGAAGGCTTACATCAGAGCGGATGCCTAGCGCGTTGCACGTGTTGGCCAGGAACTTATAACGCATCCTACGGGCTGCCGTACCTACTTGCGTTTGGCCAAGGCCGTGCAAAAAAACTTCTGCCAGCCCTCGCTGCCCATAGCCCATAAGCCTCAGAAGAAAGCCGAATTACTGGCAAAACTCTTTGCGGCTAACTCCCGAATCGATGATTGCAATGCACTGCGCCACCATCATTACCTCACTGTGGCACAACGATGCCTGATATTAAAATCAGGCAGCGTGAGGTTCGTGCCGAATTGCAATCACTCGAAAGCTAGTGGACCTGATGGCATACCAGCAGTAGTACTGAAAAAATGTGCAGCGGAGTTGTCTCCCGTGCTCACGCGCTTGGAGACTTGGAGAGATGCTAATGTGCAACCGGTGCCCAAAAAAGGGGATCGCTCAGACCCGGCAAACTACCGGCCAATAGCAGTCACCTCAGTTTTATGTAAAGTTCTAGAAAAGGTCCTTAATAACGATCTGACCCGCTACCTAGAGGATCACTCCCTGATTAATGATCGTCAATATGGTTTTAGACCGAAACGATCGACGGGTGATCTTCTAGCGTACTTAACTCATATCTGGGGTGAGGCTATCGACAAGCGTAGCGAGTCGTTGGCTATCAGCCTTGACATTGCCAAGGCGTTCGACAGGGTCTGGCACAAAAGCCTTCTCTCCAAGCTTCCGGCATACGGTCTGCCAGCCCAGTTCTGTTCTTGGGTAGCTGACTTCCTGCATGAGCGTAGAATTCGTGTCCTTACGGATGGTAGCAGTTCGCGGTTCATGTCAGTGAATGCCGGCGTTCTTCAGGGCTCCGTCCTATCCCCCACTCTCTTTCTGCTGCATATCAATGACTTAATTCCTCTTGGGAATATTCATTGCTATGCAGACGATAGTACAGTGCATGCGGGGTATCTCGGACAAGCAGCGGATGGGCAGGCGGTAACCAAGGAGAAACAGGAGAATCTTATCATTAAACTCAATCAGGCTTTGGACCACATTTCCGAATGGGGTCTTTATAAACTACTTATAAGTATTATTAGACTTTATTTAGTTACCAGAGAGAGATATGTCGTACTTGATAAATTACGTAATTACTGACAAGTTTTAGAAGTTCGAATTTAAATCACGCTAATATTATAAAGGCGAAAGTTTGTGAGTGTGTATGTTTGTTACTTCTTCACGTCTAAACGGCTGGAGCGATTTTAATAAAATTTGGTATGTTTCCTCCCTGGCGGGAAAAGATCAGGTGTGAAATCCTCAGGCATACATAGCCCACAGCCGACTTTAGGCTAATGTCAGCCACTACGGCTTAAATTCAAATAAAAGCTATGTTGCGATGTAGAAAATGCAGCGTCATCTGTTTTTTATAATTATCGTTAGAATTAATTCAAGGTTACAGGGGATTCGCTAAAGTCAATGAATGTGTTTATTTTAAGTATTTGTCAAAATCCGCAAATATTCTTTATTCTCTTATTTATTTAGGTTCTATTTATTTAGGGACAACCTACAGAAAAATCCTGTTATAAGATAATAAAATCTAATTACAGTTTATGGAAAAAACTAATATAAATCATATTGCAAAACAGATATCAACCAGCGCCATCTATTTCAGCATTAATAATAAAAATGTTTTTATACCTAAACAACTTTGGTAATGGTTCTTTTTATCTTCTTAAAGGACAATGGCGAAATATTTGTTGAAGTAAATCTTTAACGTCTATAGATGTCATTATCAGAAATGTTAATAAAATAATCTCAAAAGATTTATTAAACAATTCAGGAGGGTTGCCTAAGTCTGGAATTAAAAACTTAAAAAAAGAGAAACACAATTGACTATTTTTTTTTTATTGTGGCTTGGCATCATGGCTTTTGAGCCATTTATTTTAACTGATTTTAGTGATGAAATCAACTTTAAATATGTTGTTCGTATTTTTTGCATCGCTTTACGCTTAAACTGTATTTAATTATCTATCAAAAATATCGGGAAACATTATTTTTCAATATTATACTGAAACCATAATAAATAATCTCCACAATACAAAAAGGGTATGGCGACAATTCTAACGCAAAAAACTATAACTGTCACTGTCATGCTTGTCATCGAATTGTTGTTATGTTGATATTGATAACACTATCGTTGCTTGTACATAAGTGCATGCGTATTGCAACGATTTAAATCGGCGCAGTGTTTTTTTTGTGATTTGTGTTTTTATGTGACTTGGACTGCATTTGGACTCTCGAAATCTTCCCTGCGACTGTTGAGTAGAGCTTGCCTAAGACTTCCGAATCTGATATTTCGGACGACTTCTTGCTGTGGATTTTGGACACGATTCCGTCCCATACTGTGCATTTTATTTCATTGTATCTACTATCTACGATATTGTGATCAAAGATATGGAATAAAAAATATATAAAAAACGTGTTTCATATTTAATTAATATCCCATCAGTACACTATTAGAAATCCTTTTTATACTTTATTATTGTTGTGGTCATTTTCAAATTGTTAAGTACTTCTTACAGCATAGACATTGTATTCGAACTAAATAACCCTGGTTTGTTTAGTATTATTAAGTATTTTGACGCGGTTGGTCAGTAAGTACCTACGCCCACTGATCATACATTATAAAAACCATTTTTTTTGGTTACTAATCAACGGGAACCGTATACTCTTATAGTTCCGTTCACGTATTTTTTATTTTGATATAAAAATACTCTTGTAAATACTTTAATAATTCGTTTTTGTATTACTTGGTATGACATAACCTCCAAAACTTCAAAGTACAATATCTATAAAACCAGACTTCCTATAATAATAGAAATAAGACGAATCAAATCGAGAATCTAAACTCAATAATTTAAGATGCAATTCATTTATAGACGCAAAAAAAAAATTCAACAAAAATTTGTATGGGAGTTCGCCATTGTCCTTTGTGTTAAATAAGTGGACGAGTGAACTATTTGAGAATATAATATATTTGATCAAAGGATAAGGTACCTGATACAAATAAGGCCTATGCTGAAATAAGGCATGTAGTGCAGAAAAGTCTATTAAAATATATTAACATCAAAAATACTTTACACACGCATAGACGACAGTTCTACAACTCTGTGAACTGTCCACGCAGTGTTGCCAACTCGGATTTTGAAAAAGGCGTAGCCACGATGATAAAATTACGTAGAATTGGTAAATTTTGCACATGAAAAGTACGTAGATCTACGTACTTTTTTCTGAGTGAAATGAAGAAGTTAGGTGAAACCGAATAAAACGAGAATTTTGTTATACAATTTCTTTAAAAACGGGAGATAGAACAAAGAGTTCTTGGAGAAGTCGATGCATTGGAAGCATTTACCATCAGACACGGACACTGGTGGGTGTCGATTCCGGCATGATTCTCTAAATTTAAAACTAAATTTAACATCAGTCTCTCCTTTTCATTCTGTATAGAGAATGACAAGGATACACTGTTGTGAAATAGGCTAGTTGACACTTTTTGGAATTATGTTTTAAATTGTTAATAATTGTTCTATCAGACCGAAAAATGTATTTTTTTTACCTAGAAGACATACAAAAACGCTATTTAGTCTATAGACTTATCTATGCTATGACATCAAAACATTTGTAAACAAACACTCGCAAGAACGTAGGAAATAAACTTTCTGATTTAATATTATAAAACCATGATTTCTAATAGATCACATGAAAATATAGTAGTTATCATGATACACTTGGTAAAAGACTCTAGAAAAGTAGTGGTTTAAATTGTGTGCCAAGAGTAATAAACATACTTACACATAAACACATGTTTAAAACTTGCTAAATCCTGTAACTTTATCGACTGAAAGTCATCATTTCTTTTTGCAAAGATCAATTCGATGTAAGTACTCATTAAATAATATTTAAAGTATAAAAATAAAAATTTTAAGGTTATGAATGTACCTACTAAGTCAAAGAGTTTTGTCGTTTCTGCTTTCACAAATCCTGCGTCCAGCATTAATTTAGTCAACAAAACCAATAACGTGAACCTTTTCTACAAGATACAGGAGTTTTTAGATATATCTTTATAAGAAATAAACATTTCTATAGTTTTTAAGTAAAGTAACGGAAAATATTCTTCTTTATTCTAGTGAATTAAGTTATTTTACTGAAAAAATTAAAGAAAATACGTAGATTCTGGGACTGAAGTTAGTAGGTTTGCAGAAAAGGCCTAAAATACGTAGATCTACGGAAAAAGACGTAGAGTTGGCAACACTGTGTCCACGAGCTGTCCCGGCTCGATCTCATAGCGTCAGTAGTGGCGGTACTTTGTGAACGACGAGCGTTCTCATTGCGCGTCATTAGGTTTTCTGCTAATCGTTTTGTTTCATGTAATGTATACGGATTACAATATAACTAATCAAAAAGTTAACTATGACTTAAAATTATCTTTTTAGAATATGCGAATTTAATACTCTCTACTTATAACTTTTATGAAGTATATATAATATACTAAATAAAGCCTACTTTTATAATAGGCCTTATTTTTATCAAATATATCTATCAAAATATATTTATTATCCAATATTTAATAAAACTTATTTTTGAGAAGATATATTAATTTGCTAATTTTTGTGTGTACAGGTATGTTTTTTTTTATATTATTCTTTATCTCTTGTTAATATGCGACTTCAAATCTGACTACTTATTTAAGCAAAATATTTAGTGAAATATCTTAGAATGTTGTTCAAGGATCCCATGAAAACATTTGATGAAATGCTCAGAAATACATATTTTAATATAATTTATACTCTAATAACAATATTCCTATAATTTAAGTACATAGTCTTTAAAAACGTCAATAAATAAATAAAGTTTCGTACATTAACCCGTGAAAAACTAGTTTTATTTAATGAGTGATGTGCGTGAAAACCTAAGAAACAAATATAATATCGTCATGTTTAGTCACATTGTAACACGAAGATTTGCTTTACTTGATCTACCCTTAACCAATATTATATAAAAAAAAATGTAAGAAGAGCGCTTCACTTCATCATAAGAAAAAATCATGACGCGTACGTACGACATGATTTTTTGTTATTTTCCCACGACCAAACAAACGAAGTTACGGGCACAGCTAGTTATATTATGTGTGTTCTATCCTTGCCTTAATACGAATCTGAACAAGTTTGGCAAAGTAAATTTAAAGTTAATCAAGGTGAAATGTTACGTGATAAATGAACCTTGTTTTTATTTGTACCGCTATGACTGATAAATTTAAATAAATGCAAGTCATAGTCATCAATCTGTGACTGTTCAAAATGCACATATTTAAATAAATGGTCATCAAAAAATAGTAATTGATCGTCAAAAGAATACCATTGGTATCCTAACCTAATCTTTAGGTTACGAATTGTCTTTTTAGGTGATCATTTAATTATTTTCGAGTATCATTTAAATATTTCCGGTTACAAATATCTAATTGACGACCTCCGTGGCCGAGTGGTTTGTACGCCGGGTTTCATGGCTGTCGCCAACTCGAGAGGTCTCGGGTTCGAATCCCGGTGGGGGCAGATGTTTGTGTGATGAATACGAGCATTTGTACTCCAGTCATGGATGTTTAATATGTATTTATATAAATATACTTATATATGTATTCTATCCGTTACCCTAGCATCCCATAACACAAGCCTTATAGTGCTTACTTTGGGGCTAGGCTAATTGGTGTGAGTGTCGGAAATATTTATTTATAATTCATACCTATGATACATTTGTACGACTAGCTGCCGTAACATAACATGTCATCATTAACAAGTCGAACGTTGAAGTTTTGTTAACCTTCACTTGTTGACAAGTTTTTGAAAACGTTATTTTTTAGTGTAGGTATATAATAGTGACTCCATTAAAAGTGAATACCGTTTATAATTATCTTGCGTACCTAGGTATATCAGTAAAAAACGAAAATAAAAATTCTGTTTTCAATAAAAATATGACCTGGAAACGTTTCTCTACCAAAACTGAACCCTAAAAACGTAATTTTTTAATGTACCTACTCGTAGGTTTTAGTTCCTTAAAGTTTAAAACCTTGTACAATGCTATAAAACCCGCGTTTGAATCCAAATCCCCCTTGGCTGAGTTCTTTTACATCTCCTTCGTGTTTTTTATTGTTTTGGTGCATACTTATTAAGTATGCATGCTTAACAAGTGTTTGCATCCGACATGAATCTAAGCTTAAAGTACATTATAATACGACATTGCTTTCGTATTTGTATGCCCATAAAACGCCAGCAAATAATTTTGATTATTCTTGTCGTTTCAGTCATATAGGAGATTGAATAATATTATTAGGTATGAATATAGCTAACTAGTTAAAAAATACTTCCAAAACATAGAATTTGTATTGATTAAAATTTATCAAACATTGTTACAGGTGGTCATAGCACTTTCTTCGCTCTGTTGAATACTTTCGTCCACATAGTTATGTACTTCTACTATATGGTAGCTGCAATGGGACCTAAGTACCAGAAATATATTTGGTGGAAGAAATATCTCACTGCCTTCCAGATGGTAAGTTTTAATATCATTGATAGTTTTAGCATAATACATTTTAATTTAAACTTTTTTTAAATTATATAATGTAAAGTTGAGGAGCTCGATGAGGCAAATAGTTAGCGCGTTCGGCTGCAATCGTTTAAAGTTAAGCAACTTCCGCAATGGATGGTCATTGGATGGGTGAATTAAAAATTACTATCTCGAGCTCCTCTGTCAAATTGGAGCTATCGATCGGAAGTGAGATTTTAATATACAGGAATCTCCCAACTTCAGTGCTTTTCTGTAAGAACAAACTCACTTTTCACAGCAGAATCCTCGTGTGAATCATCATCAGAATACGAATTTGAATTATGTGATTTGAAATTCTTCTTTCAAAACACACCGCGGATTCCGCGAGATGTCAGAGAAAGATGAATCAATATTGGTGCATGCTAAGCGTACTGCTGGAAGGAAGAAAGGAAAAGGAAAGGAAGGAAATAGGCTGGAGGAACTCGATGGCGCAGCGGAACTCGATGGCGCAAGTGGTTAGCGCTTTCGGCTGCGATCGTTGAAGTTAAGCAACTTTCGCAGTGGTCGTTTTACGTTTACTATCTCGACCTCCTCCGTGCTTCGGAAGGCATGTTAAGCCTTTGGTCCCGGCTGCATCTGCAGTCGTTAGCACCCACCAATCGGCACTGGGCCCGCGTGGTGGGTCATGGCCCAAACTCCCTATTCCATCCATAGGGAAGGCTTATGCTCCAACAGTGGGGACATTAAGGCGTTGAGCAGACGACGGGGCGGGGCGGGCATTTTTTCCGCGAAGCAATAAAGACCGCGTCTGCCCGTCGATGTCTGCGGCTGCCCGCGCCGCGTACACAAAGCACACGACGGGCAGAGGCGGTCAGTTCAGGACGTTCGTTCTAGTGAATAGTCCATCACTAAAAAGCGCGTGGCGCGGACTGAGCTGACCGCCCTGCGCCGCCGTCTGCGTTACTGCATATAAACTGGTTTCTATGATCCACGGCGGGCAGCCGCGGACATGCCGCGCCGCCAGTGCCCACCGGGCACCTGCGGCGCGGTCTTTTTGCCCTCTGTGTGCGTTTGAAGTATAGGATTCACTTTGTACTATTATTCGCGGCGAAATTAACCGGCCCGCCCCACCCCGTCGTCTGCAAAGCGCCTTATAGGCTGATGATGATTTACTGCTGGATCCTGTTTTTCTAATTTCGTCAGTGTCGTATCGTAAACAGGTGCAGTTCGTGCTGATATTCAGCCACCAGCTGCAGGTGTTGTTCCGGCCGTCGTGCCAGTACCCTCGCGTGTTCGTCTACTGGATCGCGATGCACGGCTTCCTGTTCCTGTTCCTCTTCAGCGACTTCTATAAAGCGCGCTATAACAACAAGGCCGACAGGAAAGCAAAGTACAACAACGGACTGTGCATGGTGAGTAATGTTGGAGTTCATTTATTGGCAGAGTTTTGTACATATATGTGTATAAAAATTAATCCCTGTTTAGGTATCTTATTCATGCTAGGTTTGACGTTTATTGAAGTGACTGCCTCTGCATACGATCATTTCTGGTTTTGACCACTTCTGCTTAAGACTACCTCGTAACGTAATATGATTGTTTCTGGATTCGACCATTTCGTTTTTAGTCTGCTTTCAATACAGTGTGCAAAACATATATATATATTTTTAACAATCTGAAGTGATTGATGTTATTTTCTGGGTTACTTCTTGTCGAGTTACGGTACGTTCATACGAAGACATCAAATAAAGGTGCAAATCTATGCACACCGTAATAAAAGTAGTCGAGTATAATAGCGGTCTAATCCAAAAGAGGTCGTAACTAGAAAAATACCAGCGAAGAACTGGAGCTCTACTCTCTTTCTCCGAAACGAAATTTCGGCAATTAACGAATTTCAAACGAAATTTCGCTAGCGACTCTATTCTATTTCATTTTCGTAAACGCACATAAAATTCGGAATCACAAAAAAAATTCGTGAACGAATGGAATGAGTTATGTTTGTGAGACTTTTGATGTCCACTTTTTAGATAACGTTTTTTTTTTTCTTGGAGACAATATTACTTTATGTAGTTGATTCGGAGCATATTTTATTTGATGCTAGTATGAGCGTACCGTATCTTCTTCCCTTTTTGTTTTAATCTAAGGCAAAAAATGATCCTCACGTTAAGCAGCCTTGATTAAAATTACTACAGCAGTAATTTTAGGCTAATTTAAACAAAAATGAAAAGGTAACACTTTTCATTTCGTCAATATGAGGTTAAAATATCGAACACTTATCGGTCAAATTCCAATATTCGTTCGAAAGTTTTGTGAATTAGAGTAGGCTTGGAGAATTTAATTGTCAAACTATTTTCGAACGAACGAAATTTCGAAATCAAAAAAACATGCGAAATTTCGATCGAAATTTAGTTTTTCGTTAAAATAGAGTAGGCCTCCTGTACGAGTTTTACAATTACGAAAACTATGATAATTTTTGTGAGCTCGCACTCTTACTAATGGTAATGATTTTATGGTTTTCGTTTCAATACAAATAAACAGTGTTTAAATTCTATCATTAAATCTTTTGCGTCTTCTTAAACTCTAAGTATGTTTGGTTACTTTCCACCAAAGTGGACATAGAAACATAATTAACAATTGCGAAAACTATGATAGTTTACGTGAGCTCAAACTCGTCCTAAGGGTACTAGTCCTTAAACGTCAAACCCGTCACGCTTTAACTTGTAAACGTCTTTACCGATATCTTCCATCTTTTTTGTTAAGTTTCCGAATACTCTGTCTCGGCCACTATATTTATGCCATAAGAAGCATTTTTCTTATGGCATAAATATAGTTGCCGAGAGAAATTTAAGAAAAACAACGTCTGTCGGGCACGCTACTATTGAATATTATTCTATGCAAAATGGTTGACAAATATAATAATAAACGTTTAGTGACTATAAGCAAGTTACAATATACAATATTTTTAAACCGATAAGGCAAAAATTGGTGACAATAGTGGTAGGAACCAACCTGTGGTAGGATAACCTGTATTACAGGCAACAGGCTCTCCCCTATGTACATAAATACTGTGGCCAATTTAGATGTGGTTTAAATGTAAAGCGTAATTGTGGATCTACTACGAAAATAAAAACGATTATTGGGTCAAAAATAATAATTTATGTTAGTATATTTTAAACCTTAAGCTTTTAGCAAACATCAAAATCCGTGCGATTTGACGGAGGGACAGAAACACTTTCTGATTTCTAATATTACTATTGATTAAATCAAATTCTATTGTATTTCTTAGTTCTATCCTATTAAAAAGAAAGGTTGGCTGAATGCAATTTACACATTGCTTTCAATTTTACATAATATTGTTTATTTGTATTGTGTTTTTATCTAGAACAGTGTGTGTATAATGTAACAACTGAAACAGTTACTAAAGTAAAAATCTAGTTACCGATCTCTGAACAATGGAATTTAAATAATGAAGTTTTTTCACGGTTGCGCTGTTGCTACATTTTTCATTACAATCTTTTATTTTCTAGAAATCGACATTTAACAGTTATATTTTACGATATAAATATAACGTTAATTAAAATGTGTTAGTGCTATTCCCACATTTAAGTTATGTATGTGCACTGATTAACAATGGTCACTTAAATTTTTATTTATTTTTGAAAAACTGCGTTACAGACTTAGCTATTCCCAATAATATTATGTAATGTTGGTCAACCACAATAAACTTATTGCATACCTTCTTAGATTTTGTTGCCATATTGTAAAGTATTCTGTTTAGGTCAATGTGTTATTGAAATATAATAGACAATGTGGTAACTGCAGTAGTTTTCCATATATTTACGTCGCAGTACAATTACGAAACAAGACTTACCGCCCATTAAAATAATGTTAATTAAAGAGACTGTTTATAACTTTTAGGCTCTATAACGGCTTTTCGCCAAAAATAGGAGGAAAGTATTAACCGTCATGAACGAGCGCACGCGATTTACGCCTTAAATAATTAGAATATGCACTCTTTATTTCTATCACAAAACTGTTCATAAAAGATTTTAGGAATATATTTGAAAAAAACTAGAATACAACAGCCAAATTACACCATTTGGCATGCAGTCCGGTGAATAAGGTATTCGGAGTTCTATGAGCTAGCTAAGCCTTTTTTCGTGACCCTGCTCGATAAAGAATTTAAAAAACCCAACTGCAGCGGCTCGTATTGAGCAAACAAGCTTATTAAGCCCGCCTGATCCTATAGATAGACCATAGCCTATAGATAGACGCTTCCGATGCAAAAAGTATCACGGTTCAACTTTCTTGTTTTTCTTCCGTAAGGACTTTCCACAAAGTACTTAAAAAAAGATGAAATCGGTAAAGGTCATTCTCAACTTATAGCGTGGAATAGGGGTCATTATTATTTTAAAATATTTCGATTATTTTTCTAATCATAGTGACAAGTGTGATTCTTGTTATTTAATAAGATTTCGGATAATGTTGGAAACCCTGGCATTTTACTCTATAAATTATAATCAGATTTATAATACAGATCAGAGGTCCAAGCACGAATTATGATACGTCCGCGTTCGTATCGCATCGTCAAAGTTTCTATGAATACTAAGCACCGCCCCTACCGGACTTAAGAACAAACTGGCCCCTTCCATCCAAAATTTGACGCTGAGCTGTCAAAATTTGTGCTTTTGCCTCTGATTTCTCTCTTACCTTATAAGAAATGAGGAGCTGGCGAACAAAACGGTATATTTACATAAAATTAAATTTTACAGGAGCTGTCTAAAACTGAATGACATATCTCCAGTGAGCTTTTGGCATGGCTTTTAATTTGGAAATTTAGTAATTTTGTCACTGTTTAAGGCGGTTTTGACTGAAAATTTTTTTGAGATTCAAATTCAACGGGCCCGAAACCTCCGGCTTGTAAAAAAAAGTTGTTTGACCAGATACGTAATTATACCGTTATGTTCGCCAGCTCCTCAAATTTAATCTTGACGTTGCAGCAATCTAACGTTATTCCACTTTTATTCGAACAGACGGTGATGGACGAAGGCAGCGTGCTAAGCGGTCAACACGGGTACAAACAGGAAGCAGGCTCAGAACTGCCCAGTTCATACGCTTCCTCCGCTGCCGACGCGTTCGTACGCAAACGGCCCGTCTCATAGTCCCATAAACAATGGCAAACTAGACCAAAACCACACACAAATTAACTTGCGTAGTAAACACGATGCAAAATAGGGCTGATGACGGGGAACGTAAACGAAATTCTATTTAGTCCGTCAGTTAGATTATCAAAAAAATATTGACACTTATTTTGTTTTGTTAATCTCCCAAAAATTTCTTAGATAAAGCGCGTCAAAGTTCTGAAGTGGGGGCTCGTCGCTTCTATATAAAAATTGTACCATTGCCCGACGTCCTGCGACATTTCAAATCAATATAACTCTGTAATGTTTTGATTAGGTATGCGAATAAAGAAAAAAATCTATTCCAATACTTTTTGATAATCTTTCTGATAGACGAAAAAAAAACAGTACTCGTCATCCCTATTGCTACTGCGAGTCTGCGCCCTTGTCCACGGTTTATGCTCAAAGTGTGTACCATTAAACCTTCTCCAATCTCACACTCGGAGATTCCGGACACTCGGACCGGAAAAAGCTGTTACAGGAAGGAACGCAAGACCTTTTGCATCGTATGAAAAGGTTCCAAATATATCGGATAGAAAAAAAAGCACCGCCTGAACTGTTCATTACTGATTGTATGAAATCTTTATTGCCTATTATTCGTAACGCCTCGACGTGATAGGCGACATGGCAATGATACGTTTCGATCCGATATGTGAGCATTATTGATCTAAAATCGTAGTTTCGTGTGGCGGCCCCGACGCTAATGAGACGGTCAATTTCACTATGACAACTGATCGAATATATTCGCAAGCACGCGAAAAAGACACTAAATTGCTGTATGTAGCTTAAATAATACGGTATTGACAACTTCAGTTCAAGTTATCAAAGTGGAATAGACTCAACGCCGCAACGAAACGCGGCGTGGACATAGAGGTATAAGAATAGAGTAGGGGAGATATAGACTCTACTACAAGTGGAAGTGTACCTCTAATATAAAGAGAAAGAAGATGAGAGACCGCTAGCTTTCTCTCTTTAATCGCACATGCGCATTGGTAACCGTAAGCATCTTACTATTTCGATGTGATGTCATTGGATGCCATGCGTCACAAGAGAGAGAGATAGCTAGCGGTCTCTCATCTTCTTTCTCTTTCTACTAGACGGACACTTTTAGAGCCGCCTTCCCCACTCTATTCTTATACCTCTATGGGTGTGGATGCTTATCCAGGAGCGTGCCTTAATTCTTGCATTCCAGTTGAGGAATATTTGAAAAGTGTCTCTTCACTATGGCAGCCCGCACTCAAATATGGCTGTTTTGGCACCGTCTAATGTTTCTATTTTAAGAACTCTTATAAATAGAGATTGAATAATCGGATGCATATTTACCTGAAGATGTTGAGATGTTGGCTATTTATGGAAAACACTTTTATTTCGGAAATAATCCCGCATTTCCGGGAAATTCAAATTTGAGTGTATACTACGTGAGATCTATTAAACCCAGTTTAAAACAAATCACAGTTGCCCTGGTTGTATAACATAAAAATATTGTGTAAAATGTCCTTAATGAATAAATAAATTTGTGTTCGTTTCTTAATAGGTTTTCACGCACACCACTCGTTAAATAAAACAAGTTTCAACGGAATAGATTGAAACTTGTTTTATTTAAATATGTATTCATTTATGTTTTCTTATTAACCACACCACCATTTCTCTTACACCTTGCATACACACATACTGGAATGGGAAATTAAAATTTAACTAAAAGATAGTATGCGTTCCCGGAATCCCGGGATTTTATTTTAACAAAAATCTCCTCCGGTTATGCGATCTCTACTTATAACGCTAATGTGTCATTTGTTGCACAAAATCACTTGCGTGTTAAATATCTGAGCGCTTCGACATTTCAAGTACAAATATTATAAAAAAATATGAAGGCACTTCGCTTGGCTGTTCGTCTTTGCTATTTGTAAACTTGACATCAGTCTGCCCTTTTCATTCCTTGTAAAGCATGAAAAAGACAGACTGTTGTCATGTTTACAAATAGCAAATACGAAGAGCCAAGTGAAGTGCCAGCATTATATCTGGTATTTTTAGACCCGAATAGCATTTTGACGCATGTTCCTGTGTTAGTAATTTTATGTTAGTAATTCAAATATGAAAATCTCTGCGCGCTGGATTCGTTTGTTTATCACAAAAATAGTAATTTTGTTAGGTGAAGTGAGATGGGCATTTTCTATGTGTATATTTTTTACTATAAATGAATTAGGTGTTAATTAAATCATGTAATTTAGGCATCTATGGAGGTTGGCGGATTATTTGTAAATAAAATTTTGTTACAAAGTTGCTGATTTTAAGTAATATAAATATAAGTCATGTTACCAAGTCTATACGGCCATGCGGTTTGCTAACTATATTTTTTTTATTGGTTTCTTTGCATTTAGCTCAAGTATTTTTTATACTTTCTTATATTTATATCAACAAAGTATTGGTTTTTATACAATACAACAATTTGAACAAATACAGAATACTGGTTTTTATATCCCTTTTTTATGTGTGGATATTTGAAACATTTACAATGTTACTGTTTTCAAACTTGATTCTGATGTAATGTTTGAACTGATTGTAAAAAAATAGCATATTTTTTATTCATATTGTAAAGATGTGACATGACAGTGTGAAAGTTTGCTTACTACATAGGGTTAGGATCTTTTCAACCGGTGACTCTAAACTTTACACATATTTATTTTCTGAAATAAACATAGTTGTAAGCTAATTATATACCTCTTGTTGCTAATTATACACAATATTCGTTTTAAAGAATTATACAATGTAATAAATAGTATTATTGCATCAGTCGTAAAAAAGTATTTCCTGTAGCAAAATATTTGAACATCAAAGTCATTCTATCAAATTTGTATAATATAATTCTGTTTTTCCTGCTCAGAAAAATGTGTATGCATGAGATTTTTTTTTAAATAGAATATAATTTGAATCAATGTTATTAATTAAAAAAAAACACATCACCGATTGAAAGGATCATTAATGAAAAAGTAGGACCTCGGACCATAATATGAATTCATAACACGATGCAAATATAGTTGTAGAAACGAGACACCGCTCTGCTTATGAATAGCGATGTCTCGCTCTAACAGTCGTACCTAATATTGCATCGCGGTTACAGTTAATAATTATGGCCACTTGAAAGTAGTGAGTTACGAGCTTCCTGTTAATTTTCCATCAATGTAATAAAATTTATTGTTACATTGACTATTTAATTCATTGTCGAACACAAAATAATATGTTACTTGGAAATGTGAATATTGGAATTTGTTTAGTTGATTAGGCTCAGTATCTGAGTCTAATCAGCAGTAAGGCACTTCGTACACTAAACTAACTTAATTCCGGCAAGTGGCGTCAACGACTACATTATAAGTTATAAAGGTTTTGTGAAGACTCGTTAATTCCATTACTACGAAGACTGGAGCTCACAATGTAAAACTCAAATGCCTAAATATTGAGATTATTACTACTAAAACATTTAATCTGCTACCTTATCAGCCAGTTATAGTTAAATGGCCAATGCGTCCACTTGTCGCAGTCGTAGTCATCTTGTGCGCGAAGTTCCTTAGGACCGCATTCATAGAGGTCAATTAAATTTATGCTTCATAAGTCTCATGTTGTTTTACGGCCGTACTTAAAGACCTGATATAAATTTCATTTAAAGTGTTCACGTGTTGTCTTACTCTTTAGTTATAGCTAAGAAGGAAATCAAAACTTTAATCACCTTTAAAACTTAATTCATATTTGTGAATACGGCCGTTAATCTATAATTTTAATTAAACTTCTAAATCGATTGACGTCTCTGAATGCAGTTGGTAGAATGTTATGTTATTATTATCACCGTATTGATGCTTTAAATGTTGTGCAAGCGTGATGAGTTGGTGGCTTTCAAAGCGGCACGCCGCTTTATGCAGATATGCTCAAGTATTGCTGCGTAATTCACTCTTGCATCATTATTTATTATTTTAATAAAGGATTTTACAATATTTACGTGTTTCACTCTATATTTTGTTGAAGAAATGCTGCATTTCGAAATTATTAACCTTGAACGAAATGTAAGATCATTCCTCACCTCATAAAAAGCAGACACCTCATCCAACTATATTTTTTTTATTCTATTAACATTATGAATTATTTATTTCCCTGAAAATAGGAAGGTATAGGTAGAGGATATGTAAGTATATAAAATAGCTACTGCGCAAACTTCCTTGTCTTTGGTCGATGCTCAAAAAGTTTGCCGGGATTGCTACTACTTATTTTAATTAGAACTCCAGGTGCAACTACTTCGCCTTCATATCGTGTCGTAAGTACGTGGGTTAATGAGTAGGTAACATGGTTTTTGTGAAGAACTGATTACTTTAGCTTTAATTAGCTGCAAACTTTTGTGGCCATGGCATGGAAATGGTAATGCTTTGGCTACTGGGCTACACTTACGGGAAATGCTTTTAATTATCGCGATGATGGATGTTTATGGGATAGTACGCGCACAATCTCAATGCAGTTATGATTAATTTGCTAGAGCTCGGAATACACTGCAGGCGTGCGAGACGCCAAAGTGTAGGCCTGGGCCCCCAACCTCACCCCGAGTGCACTTAGATCGCGCTTACTGTATGTTTAACAACAGTATTTGTTTCCATACCCACATAGAATGAAATCGCACATGATTGAAGTTTGACCCTGCACTTTATATTCAAAAAACAAAAACACAAAAAATAAATAAAACATTTTATACTACACTTGCACGGAAAGTGCTTTAAATTTCGACGACCTCCGTGGCCGAGTGGTTTGTACGCCGGGTTTCATGGTGTCGCCGACTCGAGAGGTCCTGGGTTCGAATCCCGGTGGGTGCAGATGTTTGTGATGGATACGAGCATTTGTACTCCAGTCGTGGATGTTTAATATGTATTTTCTGTATAAATATACTTATATATGTACAGTATATGTATTCTATCCGTTACCCTAGCATCCCATAACACAAGCCTTACAGTGCTTACTTTGGGGCTAGGCTAATTGGTGTGAGTGTTGGAAATATTTATTTATTATTATTATTTATTTAAAAACAACTAAGCGGGCTGGAAAAGTGTATGTGAATCCATTTCTAACGCGCTGAGCATCTATGGATGTTTTTTTTGTCTTATTTGTGACAAGCACGGTTTGTGCGTTCAGCCAATGTCAAGTAAAACACACCATTGTTATCGTGCAGGATTTTTAACTTTCTTTTATTGATTTATGTTCCGAAAAAGCAAGTGGTCATTTAGCAGACTTTGCGATGTAATTTTTAACATTATGCTATTTGCTTTCTGAACATTAATTATGAAAAAAGTAAAAAACGTCCTGATTATTAAACTTCTGTAATTCACCCTTCGAGATTAAACTTCTTTTACTTTTAGTAGCACGTATTAAGTGCTGCCATCGTACACAATTTTAGAGCAACTTTAATCTTTGCCTTAATATAAAATAAATTAAAATAAAAAAACAAAAATCAAAAAACCCGACGGCTTAAATATTCCTTCGAATAAAACCTGAAAAGAAAAAAGCGAGTCTAGTAGTCTATAATTCTGTTAAGTAAGGAACAACGATACTTTAACAGTTGGGTGGGACCCATTATTGAAAAAAAATAACCATTCTTGAATATATAATGGGTCTCGACTGTTAAAGTAGCTTTATTCCTTACCTAACAGAATTATAGGCTACTGGACTTGTTTTTTTTTTCAGTTTTTATTTGAAGTAATATTTAAGCAGTCGGGTTTTTTGATTTTTTAACATTTTTATTTTGCACTTTTTAGTTAGGATTATAAGACGGTATATACCGCAGTCTTGTCACTTGAGTAAGAGAGTAAATATCGCGGATATTATTAGGTACCTTGCGGTGGTCTGAACGATTGATTTATTAAGGCTTAAAGAGACCTTACCACCAGGGTCAAGGCTACAAATGGGCCTCAATTTTCGCAAAAATGTGTGTAGTCAAGTTCAATCGTTACCTATATATACTTATTGAAAAGGCATATTTTACTTCTTTTTAGTAGTTTTAGAGTAATATCCATTTACTCTTGTTCGTCGTCTATCTTAAATTGGCAGTGGCTGCATTGTCAACGTCCGGAACTAAGATTGTGATATACACAAATGCAGTGTCATACCCTAGTCTCATAATTTGTTTTACCTACATAATAAGTCACAGAAACCAAATATGTAGATGCCAGAGGTTAACTTCAAACGTTGTTAATCACCCTCTATACAATACCAACCAATGACATTAATGCCGCAGGTTGACGAAAGCTATAATTCTCGGCACTGGTGGCAACTACCTTAGATCGCTAACTTACATAATTATAAAATCGCCAAAGCAAAGTTTATAAGATTTAATTTAAAGGTGTATAATAAATTTTCCAAAGCGTTAGGTACAGCACCATAGCAATCTCATTTATTTATAATCAATTTATCACCCAATGTCGCGGCCATATCGTAGATTTGCTCACTTCATGAAATGCTCGAGAATTTCATGAAATGGTCGCATTTCATGAAATGTTTCATTATTTATTGGCCACATCATGATGTGGTTTGGGCAGATCAATGATGATATACCGTTTCATGATATGGCCAACTAAACGCGTGGCTACTTCATTCATGAAATGGCAAAAAATATTTGATGGTGGATGAATGGTGTGACAATAATCGAATGATTTTAAATACAAATAAATGAAAATTTAACGTGATAAACGTTAAATTTTCAAGAAACCACAACATCATAAATGCTCATTACTCTATTAATAACAGCAGAGTAGAAGAAGTCCATACAATTAAAGATCTTGGAGTTATTTATGATAAGAAATTAACTTTTGTTTCGCACATGGATAGTATAGCTAAAAAGGCTTCTAAAATGTTAGGATTTGTTCTTAGGAAATTGCAAGTCGTTTAGTAGCATAGATACCAAAATATTACTATATAACAGCCTAGTCCGTAGCATCTTGGAATATTGCAGTGTTGTGTGGAGACCACACTATGCTACGCATACATTACGCCTTGAACGAATTCAAAAAAGATTTCTGTGGCATTTAATTTATTCTGTAGGCCAAGCCAAAAAAATCAAGTCATATATGGATAGACTGCGCTTTTTCAAAATTACCTCTCTGGCAAAACGGAGGTCTCTCATGGATGCTAAATTTTTAAGTAATATCTTGAGGAATAAGATTCAATGTCCACAGTTGTTAAATCTTGTCAATTTGCGCGTTCCTTCTAGAATGCCTCGGAAGCCAATCACGCCACTCTGCCCTCCTTTAAGAAGAACTGTTTTAGGCGCTAACTCGCCTTATGCGAGATTTTGTAAAATTTTGAACGGTTTTAGTCATAAAATTGATTTACACTTTGATAGTCCCAGTACAATAACATCAGCCATTAGTAGGAACTTGACGGACTGAGTGCCCGAGAAGTTTATTTTTAATTTTGGATCCTTTGTTTTTGTAATGACCCTTCTTTGGACAAAATAACATTTAAGTTAAGGTATATTAGGTAAAATTTTAACACAAACTGTTTGATACAGATATGGTATATGTGGTGTTTACCTATAATTATTTGTAACACTGATATAAGTGTCTCCGTGTGTATATTTGTAATTGCTTAAGTGTTACAATTGTTGGTAAGCCTTTTAATAAATAAATAAACTACCTTAGATCGCTAACTTACATAATTATAAAATCGCCAAAGCAAAGTTTATAAGATTTAATTTAAAGGTGTATAATAAATTTTCCAAAGCGTTAGGTACAGCACCATAGCAATCTCATTTATTTATAATCAATTTATCACCCAATGTATATGTCGCGGCCATATCGTAGATTTGCTCACTTCATGAAATGCTCGAGAATTTCATGAAATGGTCGCATTTCATGAAATGTTTCATTATTTATTGGCCACATCATGATGTGGTTTGGGCAGATCAATGATGAGATACCGTTTCATGATATGGCCAACTAAACGCGTGGCTACATCATTCATGAAATGGCAAAAAATATTTGATCATATTGTAAAGTAGTTACATTTATTACCGGTAGAGGTGCTGCAAGCGCTTTGTTTATATATGTATATGGCGGCCGCTGCCGAGAATGTTGTTTCTCTCAGCGAAAAAGTGCATAATTCGTTATTTAATGAGGAAGAAAGTGATAACAAAAGGGTTTTCGACGAAACAATTTAAGGAAAGTAGGGTGACTACGCAAAAGAAATCTATGGACTGCTACTGGCTGTCAAAATATGACATTTTGAAAACTGCGGTTGAGGTACAAAGTGCGGATGAGAATCAATGCCGTACAAAGATATACTGTAAAACTGTACTTCCAGGGGGTGTAAAGGGTTCTAAATACACCTGCAAGAACCCAAGCCAAGGTGGCACATTTTAGGGTTAAGTGAAGTCAGAAGAGAAGGGGAGGACACCATAACGCTCGAATCGGGCCACCTAATGTATCTAATATCTAAATGTATCCATGGGGGAGACCAACAGTCCCAAGGTGGCGTTGGGTTTTTGGTGAATAAGTCCCTTGCCGATAACGTTGTGGAAATGTCCAGCGTGTCGAACAGGGTAGTGTACCTCATTATAAAGCTCACCGAGAGGTATAGCCTCAAGGTGGTGCAAGTGTACGCACCGACCTCGACACACTCTGACGACGAAGTGGAGGATATGTTCGATGATATATCGAGGGCCCTCCACTCCACTACTAAGACCCACTACAACGTTGTTATGGGTGACTTCAACGCTAAAATGGGAGTACAGAATTGCAGCGAATCGGTAGTAGGATCCCATGGATTTGGAAGCAGAAATCATAGGGGGCAAATGCTCGTCAACTTCCTCGAACGGGAAGGGCTCTTCTTGATGAACTCTTTCTTTAAGAAACAGCCCCAAAGGAAGGGGACGTGGCAAAGCCCCGACACTATGACTAAAAATGAGATCGATTTCATCATGATGGACAAGAGGTATATATTCAGAGACGTCTCCGTGATCAACAGGTTCAATACAGGTAGTGATCACCGACTCGTCCGGGGTTCTCTGAATATCAACTTTAAGGCCGAGCGCGTCCGTTTGATGAAATCCAGGCTCCGACCTACTCTGCTCCAATCTATAACAGGATCTGAAACGTTCCAGTCAAATCTGGAGAACCGATTTGCTGCCGTGGAAACCACATCAGACGTAAACCAAAACCTCGAAAATGTGATTTGGATCCTCAGGGAAGAGGGTACGAGATTATGTGCAACGCAGCGTAAGGGTAGGAAGTCAAAGCTTTCCGAAGAGACTTTAGGGCTAATGAAGGAACGACGTGAAAATCCACTCGTCACTTCGTCAGCAAAGCGGACTCTAAACCAAGAGATCACTAAGCACGTACGACATGACCTCCGGTGCTCCAATACTCTCTCGATTGAGAGAGCGATCGAGCAGAATCGAGGGTCCAAAGTGTTCGTAAAATCTCTTGGAAGAAGTCATCTGACGAAGTTGACCACACCAAGTGGGGAAGCTGTTGCTTCAAAGCCGGCAGTCCTTTCGGAAGTGGAAGACTTCTACGGCCAGTTGTACGCATCACATGCATCTCGACCAGATCCCGGAAATGAGGATTCTAGAGCCACATTAACGCGTCACTTCACCGAAGACCTGCCAGAAGTCAGTATTGGCGAAATCGAGATTGCTTTTGGACAGCTTAAAAATGGAAAAGCCCCTGGAGAGGATGGTGTTACAACAGAACTCTTGAAAGCTGGAGGTAAACCCGTACTGAGGGAGCTCCAAAAGCTTTTTAACACTGTCCTGTTCGAAGGGAGGACTCCGGAGATGTGGAGTAGGAGTGTGGTCGTCTTGTTCTTTAAAAAGGGAGACAAGACCCTACTCTAGAACTATCGAACCATATCCCTTCTAAGCCACGTCTATAAGCTGTTCTCAAGAGTGATCACGAACCATCTTGTGCGAAGACTTGATGACTTCCAACCACCGGAACAGGCTGGGTTTCGGAGCGGATACGGCACCATAGACCACATCCACGCAGTACGGCAGATTATACAGAAGACTGAAGAGTACAATCAGCCTCTGTGCCTAGCATTTGTGGACTATGAGAAGGCCTTTGACTCGATTGAAATCTGGTCTGTCCTGGAGTCCCTGCAGCGTTGCCAAGTCGACTGGCGATACATCCAAGTGATTAGATGTCTCTACGAAGCCGCCACCATGTCTGTCCAAGTACAGAATCAGCAAACAAGTACCATACCGTTGCATCGTGGAGTGAGACAAGGGGACGTTATTTCCCCGAAATTGTTCACTAATGCAATGGAGGATATGTTCAAGACGTTGAACTGGAAAGGACATGGCATCAACATCAATGGCGAACGCATCTCTCACTTGCGATTTGCAGACGACATCGTCATCATGGCAGAAACCCTGCAGGACCTACAAAAAATGCTGAATGGCCTAGCTGACTCTTCTATACGCATCGGCCTACGGATGAACTTGGATAAAACCAAGGTCATGTTCAATGATCATATTCTACCGGAACCGATTGCAATACACGGTGCCGTTCTCGAAGTTGTTCAAAAATATGTATACCTCGGGCAGACATTGCAGTTAGGTAGAAACAACTTTGAGGACGAGGTGAATAGAAGAATTCGGCTGGGTTGGGCAGCGTTTGGGAAGCTACGCCAAGTCTTGACATCGTCGATCCCACAGTGCCTAAAGACGAAAGTCTTCAATCAGTGCGTCCTACCTGTGATGACATACGGAGCCGAGACGTGGACACTGACGGTACGGCTGGTCCACAGGTTCAAAGTCGCTCAGCGCGCTATGGAAAGGGCTATGCTCGGCGTTTCTCTGAAGGAAATGAGGTAATCCGACAGAGAACCAGAGTTATCGACATAGCCCACCGGATTAGTAAGCTGAAGTGGCAGTGGGCTGGCCATATTTGCCGAAGAACCGATAACGATACCGATAACCGATGCGAGTAGCCCAAAATCGATCTGAGTGGCGTGCAATTGGAGAGGCCTATGTCCAGCAGTGGACTAGGATAGGCTGTTGATTGATTGATTGTACTTCCAGGGCCCAAGATTGAAACTTGAATTATACTTGAATTTATTTTGTAGAAAAGCTTTCTTTTAATAGAGTTTTTTTTTTCTGGCGCTTCGCTGGCCGCTACCGCGGCACGCTCGCTTTGCTCGCTCGGCTCGCGCGTTATGGTCACAACACTAACCTAACGATAACCTAGTGTGAAGTATTACCGCTTGGGCCCTGGAAGTACAGTTTACCCTACTATTGAAATATATACCAAAGTACTATTTCTCAATATTTGTTAGTTTTCTAAATGTAAATGAAATTTACATTTGTGTAACTACATGACACGTTGATGTTTAATTTAGAAAAAAAATGATTTGTTTATTTTCTTACAAAAATTTTATTCAATTTGTTTGTGTCATTCGGACTCAAATGACAATAAACAAGTTCTTAACATATTCTGGATTTTTATTAAATATTTGATGGTCACCCTGATCATACGATCCGGCCAAAAGTGGATGACAAAATCGTTAAACGCTGACGATTTAATGATCTGGTCAAATTAAGTTGGCCACATCATGAAATGCGACCATTTCATGAAATACCTACTCGAGCATTTCATGAAGTGAGCAAATCTACGATATGACCACGATATATAGATTTACATCTTTGTCGTTCGGTTTTAAAGCATTCACCATTTACAGGTAGCAGGCTCTCTGGTCTCCTTTTTTTATTAGTAGTGTAAATCTTGAATAAAGAGTACTTTCACCTATTAATCGGGCTGCTTCCAGCCTAGTAGGTATTATAAATGGTGCAATCATAGCAATATTATATTTCAAAACTTTTTTCTACCTATAAACAAAATAAGATTATGTATGTACCTATTAATTAGCGAATAACGAATCACAGTTTACCAAAAATGCTAAGTCACTTTTACAAATATAATCAGATAAACCTGTTACATCGGAAATTCACACACCATAACTTAGCTTCATTATTTATTATATTGTCAAGCATTTGTCTCAAAATCGTTGATTAATCTGCTCGATTTATAAATCAAAAGGAAATTTTTACTTGAAAAGACTCCACTCAGACATATTGTCCGAGAGGAAATTTTTCTAGTAAAAAGAATTGTTATATTTACATTATATCCGAGTGAAATTGACTATATTTTATCCATTTAAAATAAATTTAGCCCGTGCAATGCCGGGGCGGATCACAAAGTATGATATTATATTATAGATGCGAAAGTGAGTTTATTTGTTATACTTTCGCGCCCTAATAGCTAAATCGCTTATGATGAATTTCCCTATAGAAATAGACGGGGCCTTGGTTCTAAGCTACATTATCGAAATACTTATAGGGGTAGGGTGATAGAAAGGATTATTTACCTATAAAACTTATTGAAGTTATACTTCTTTAGGCGCGTTGTGAAAAATTGATGAGAGTGAAATTTTAAGATACGCGCGCATCATGTAACACTCAATTTTAACACCATGAAGTTGGTCGCTTTAGCGACCAACTTCATGTACCGCGCTGCCATTACCGCGTCGCCCGCCGCACCGTACACATGCGCGGCCACTCGCGGTCCTAGCGCGGGAAACACGTGCAACAAACATCGGGAAAAGTTACGAGTTTTGAATTTAGAACAGAGACTGTTTTCATATCTATATATATAAAAATGAAACCCGTTTTCCGTTGTCACGACATAACATGAAAACGGCTTGACCGATTTGGCTGTTTTTTTTTTGTAGTTTTCTAATACTCTGTACAAGGTTCTTACGGAAAAAAATATAAAGAAAATCCCAAGGGGATAAAATAAGGAATGAAAGTTTGTATGAAACTTTATCAATTTTAAACCGATCGGGCTGAGACTTTGCATGCAGGTATAAGAAGAATCATAGATGAATGTCATTGTGTATAATACAAGCCTGAGAACAAAAACTGTAGTCTACACTTCAGCTCTACACCGAAGCGAAGCGAGAAGCTAGTTTATAATATTTATCCACATGTTTCTGGTTTGTATATTCGGTCAAGTGCAAATCACATATGTTCTAATAAATTATATTCAGTAGCGATTTTAATTGAATATTTTGATTATTTATTTATTTTTTCAAATTAAAACTGAACTTTATTGACTGTGTCCTTTTCCAGACTTTTTATTAATTTATTGTAATAAATTATTTGCATGCAATTAAAAACTAATTTTAAACGATGCCAAAGAAGGATAACTTCTCACGCGCCTACATAAGTACACGCACCCATTTTTTTTTTTATATTATTTGCTTCGAATTTTGCAGCATTATCTTTTATCCTACTCAGGTCATAAATTCTGTCACATGTTTAATATAAAATAATTGAAACAAGTTTATTCATTATGTAACCATTTATATACCAAAATGAACTTAATAAAACATAGATTCTTATGACAATAAAAATTTTATTCAAAATGTCCTCCGTAATTTTGAATACAGGCCTTCAATCTGCGCGGCCAGTCGTCTATCGCAGCACGAACGAGGTCCATGTCAATATCGGCGGCTGCCTTAATCAAGGATGTCTTGAGTGACTCCAAATTGGGATGAGGCTTTGATCACGCCTTTTCCTCCAAGTGTTGCCATATCTTGTAATCTAACGGACTCAAATCTGGACAGAGGGCCAGTCTTCGTGCCGGATGAAGTCGATTTCACGCGCCGAAAGCCAGTCTTGTGTGCTCTTCGCTCTATGAGCTGGCGCCGAATCTTGTTGGAATACCCAGTGCATGTTATTGAACATGGTATGAGAAACAGGTTCCACAAGGTTCGTTTTTTCAATTCGAATTCAATAAACTTTTTTGTGGCCAGCATTTTAAAAGAAAAGTTTTTACTGCGTGACAATACTTATGACCTGACTGTGTAATTACAAAACCAACATTAGAGCGAGCTGATTAATAAAGAAAGTATGTAACTTCTAGCGAATGATAGGTTATTTCTTATTATGTTAAGTAACCCTTTATTAACATGAAGTAAAATCGTTCAAGTAAACTTTGAAAACAGTATAATTCTGAGTTTTTCATATAATTTTAATAATCATAAATTGGTACTATGATAATTTATTTTTCGTCATTTATTATTCACAATTTTTTAATAATATTATAATTATTTATTTATTTGCTTTAAAACTTGGTATTACGAGTTGATTGAGTTGACAATGTGCACATGTTTTGCCATATAAGTCTAGCATGCAAATACGAAATGAATTTAAAGTTATAATATAAAAATTATATGTCATTAACATAAAATACACTAATTCAAAATATGTCAAATAGCCTTATATTATATAATTTGAGCATTACAAATGGAATAAAATAGAATCAGATAGAAACAATTCATTGAAAAAAACAAAGTTGTTTGTTTAAGAAATAACCTAAGTATATAATAAAAAATGTGCTCATTTAGCCACTTAAACAGTTTGTGTTTAAAAATATTCATATCTAGCATTTTTTTATTATTAGGAATTTTATTATAAATTCTGACACACATGCAAAGACAACTTTTTGGAGTATCATTAAATTTGAACCTGTGAGGATTTTCGTATCTAAAGTTATCTTTAGATAAGGTAGTAACTTTTTTCAATAATTCCTTATTTTTGTGAACAAAAACAGCAACTTCGAAAATGTAAAGGGAAGGTAGTAGCAATAATCCAAGAGCCTTAAAAAGCTGCAAATACTCCGCAGATGGCCCTAATACATTTTTTTTGAGCAACAAATCCTTTTTGTTTTTTCGTACTGTTCCCCCATAACATGATGCAGCAAAAACGACTCTACGTAGGCATGATATAGCATTATAGCCGTTTTTTTTTCCAGTTACGTTTTTAAAACGTTTAAGAGCATATACGAATTTGTTTATTTTATTGCATAAATTATCTACATGTAATTTTCAATTCAAGTCTTCGTCAATAGTTATACCTAGATTTTTTTAAGTGCTCAAATTATATCAAACATTTTATTTAATACGTTTTGTCCGAATATATTGAGAATAATTTTATTACTTCTCCGTAACACAGTTTATAAATAGCAGGAGGTAAGTTCTTAAAAATTGCATAACAGTAAAGAACATAATTTTAGGTATCTAATGTCAATGCTACTTTATAATGTATAAACAAACGCTATGTTTGGTAAATACCTAATGCCGTACACAGTTAGTGAAGTGTTAAGTATAACCAGAAACCTAAATTTGTAAGTATTTGCAAAACTTCATACTTTGTGCCGCATAGGTTATTTTAAAGTTAATAGCGTAATATGTTGCTTCAAGTTAGTTTTATTTGGTTAAAGTGCTATTGATATCCTTAAGTAGTTATGTGCAACAACTAAGTAGGTATTGTTTTGTTTTAAAACAGGTAACTAAACTAAGTAAGGTATTTTTCTTTTTTATTATAATGCTGTATTGTCGATTTACTGGTCATACATGTACCTATATTAAGAAAGAATAAAGATTATTATTATTATGTCGGTACGCTTTTCAGCCACAGGTCCATGGGGCGTTCATGGGGCCAAAGCCAACATAAAGAGGCATTTTAGTACCTTTTTCTAATAAGTGAGATGGCTGCATCTATGGATGTCTATCCCTTAATGTAGCATTAAGATGCATTCACGGACAGTCATCCATAGCCTGCCGAGCTATTGCCAGGGAGGGATTTACTCGGTTTGAGCTGGGATGTGGATGGGATAATTGAGAGATACGGACATCTACCTTTAAAATCTCTCACAACAATTTTAGCCTGGTAGATAGTGACTTGGTACTCGTCTGCTACACAGCCTGTGGGCACCCTAACTAGCCACGAAGATGCGGCCAGGGCACAACACAATGTGAGCAGCTTTGGGTGTCGGGAAGTACGGCTCCGGTTTCACCATCACGGGGCTTACCCCCGAGAGCGGGTTTTCCCGTTATTAGGTCATTACGTGTAATACACTTCCACCTTGGAGCGTATACTCTGCTCTTGCGACTCCACTCAGGCCGGCCGGTTAAGGCAAGACAGAGGCGGGCGGACAGGGGCGTGTGTAAACTAATTCAGGCAAAATTTTACAAATTTATAGCAAAGATCCATAAACTGACGTTGTTCCTGTAAAATCCATTAAATATGTGATAACAAAAAGGTAATATAAATAAATAAAGTATATTTTAGGTTTTACTTTAGAATAAGCACACTACGCGATAACTTAAATTTGGCACTGTGCAAAATTCATTTCCTGGCTCAGTTACTCACTGCCTTTGATTAAGCTGACAATTTCTTTGATCACGCCGCCTCATGCGGCCGATGAAAATATAAAATTTCATAAAAATCGGTCAGGCCGTTTCGGAGGAGTATGGTAATTAACATTGTGACACGAGAATTTTATATATAAGATGAAATACTTCATTACATTGATTTAACTTTAAAAATATGTTAGATAACATATTATTCTTCTGAATATATTTCATAATTAGTAGTTTATATTTAAATTAATACATCTGAATATATTTCCATTTTTTTGGAGCAAATATTGGAAGTTACCATTGAAAGCTAAGTAGGACCATATTACCGGTACGTTTTCTGCCTCCGAAAAAAGCTCAGAATATGCAGAGCTTCCAGGAGACTATAAATATTCGAGCCAAATAACTTATGTTAGGGAACTTGTCCTTATTCTGAGCCCACTTGCCATATGGACATAGGTCTTTGAGTAGCAGAACTTCGTTGAGATATCAGTCTAGCTTTGACGCAATTTTTCTCTGACTTTTGGTTTTTCTACATTTAGTGGTAACTTTACTGCTGCTAGTTCCTCGTAGCAGCTCCAGAACGTTCTGTGTATGTTTTCGTTATTGGATGATGATGTGGATCTCTGTGCTACCTGAACAACTTATAGAACCAATATTCTCGCTCCTTCTAACAATATACTGCCAGGAAAGTTCGTCTGATCATTGGTACGTTATCTGGTGTAAAAAACATCATCTTGTAGCGTGGATCTAACAATGTTGCTGCATGCTTGAGTCCTCTATTTTCCACTTACTTTCAAATGAGCCCTCTGGTCGCTTGACGTTATGATGACTCCGCCACTGCGGGGTAGTTTTCAACGTTAAGCTCTTATTGAGAGTAGGATCGGTTTTGGCGTATGAACGGGATGTTGTAATTGTGCATATTCTCGATTATGCTTCACACGAAGGTGGTTGTTCAGTGCAGAAGTAGACGCTGAACGTCCACTACCACCGCGAAATATCAGCGAATGACATAAGATATATTTAACTTTATTTACTTGGTCAGTTCTTGTATAAAATGCCCAAAGACTTGGTTTTTTCCTTACACTTCTTTTTGTATTAAGCCATTAACAAAACTTATCACCTAAAACCTCGTCAATGCACAATTATTGTTGTTGTAAACAATCGCACACGACAGGCCGATGACGTATTTGCAAATGGCTGGCCGGCTCCAGGCCACGCGGTGGGAGCGCGGTGTGCGGGCGGGGTACATCAAGCAATAACCGAAGTTAATGCGTAAACAAGTCACGACTTGTCACCCTCGAGAAAGCGCGCGAAATCGAACCGAACTTCGGCCTAACTTTTCGTTTTACCCGAAAGTTTGGCCGAAATACGGATTCGGTTCAAAACACATTCGGCCCATAACTAGAACAGAAAATTGCCTATCCAAATATCTATTACTTCTTGTGGTGAGTTGGAACTTACTAAACGAAAGAAAGTAGCCAGCACTAAGAAAACCATTCCCAAAATGATCAAAGAGTAAAGACGAGTATGCGACATAAAATTGACACTTCCCTTAGTGGGAATCTGAATAATTTTTCCAGCCTTTGTCATCAGATCTAAAGGGTCATTGGCAAAATTCAACATATAATAGGTTCCCAAGCAAGTCATACTCGTGCCAATTTGAAGAATTTATCGCTGGTTATCATCAAGGTCAGGCACGTAAGGACGAAAACGATGAAGAAAATATCAAAGATACGCCACAAAATAAGAAAGGAAAGGTTAAAGGGGAAAAAGCACATAAATAAAATAAATTTATAGTTAGGTATGGCCAATTTGTTATCCAATTGATCACATCTACATCTCCTTAATATTTTTGTCAATTTGTTTTTTCGTTCAAATTTACTTACTTTTCAATCGTAGGTAATTCCTTATTTGTTTCACTACTAGAAGCTTAAAGAAATTATTACTAGAAAATCTTCCACGCGGACCAGGCAGCGGGACGGGACTCGAACCCTTAGATTAAAACAAAAAGGGTAGATACGGTACGCTCTTACTTGCATCAAACAAAAACTGATCCCACTTTACTACATATGCAACACTCACACATCCACCTGTTTGTAAAGATATAATCGAACGAACGAAACAGTAATATAAGTTTCAACTGCAGCGCGAACGAGACGGCGAGATCCGCATCACTGCGCTACCGACCAATCACGCGACCAGTACTCGACGTCACTACAGAGTAGCGTCAGAGAAAAAAATAAAAGTATTTTTATTAAATATAAGTTTTTTATTAAAATTCAATAAAAAAAATCCACATTGAGCAATTTTCAATCTACTTTGAAAAGCTGAGGGAATGAAACTGTTTACAAGTATACCTACTAAAAGTAGGTTTTTTTCATGATAACGTCAACATTTTTTTAAAGTATCTTATACTGCTGGATGTGGTCATTTTTATTCTATTCATTGTTTAAAAGAATCTAATCGAGATACAATTTTTACTAGAAACTTTACACTTATTATATTTCAATACCAACCATAAACTGATTGTTCAATAAATAAAAAGAAAACTAAAATAATATTAAAAAAGTTAAAATCAGACTCACATTATTATATCACCTGATAAAACATCAGTTAACAAGCGTATCTACTAAAAGTAGGTTTTTTATACGATACCGTCAACAATTTTTTAAGATACCTTGTACTGCTGGATTTGGAAATTTTCATCGTCTGTAGACGATTCTTTTAAATACTGTAGTATTTAAAAGAATCTAATCCGAAACACTTATTATATTTCTCTTCTAAGCATGAATTGCTTGTTTTATAAATCTAATCTAAACTATATTTTAAATTATTCATTTAAATAATAAAAAATATAAAGGTAAAATTAAATAACAAAAACAATAATCATCATCGATAAATAAAAATAAACATAAGTTATGCCTTGGGTTTTATAACAGAAGTAAGAATCTTACTAGGTACCTACCTACTGTGTGGCAATAGGGTTGATGACAAAACCTTTTTTTCTTCGTCGGCCAGGTAGATTAATAAAAGTATTGGACAAGTATTTATTTCTTATTCACATAATCAAAACATTACAGAGATATGTTGATATGAATTTCCCATGACGTCACGTCTTGGTACAATTTTTACTTAGAAGTGACTTTACAAGCCTTCTCTCCCAAACTTTCACGCGCTCTATTCTTTTGGTATTAGTTTCCAAAACATAGAACCATTCTAAATCGAAAGAAGTCTTAAGGTACTGACAGGTTAAGGGATGACTGTGTATAAAGAACAGTTGTTCCGGCTGGCTGCTGATAGAACTACATACAGGAAACTAACGGCCAACCTTCAGGATTGAAGAGGCACTGGAAGAAGAAGAAGATTACACAAACAATTTTAAACCCTACAAAGAATGAAAACGCCATTTCTGTAAGTACAGAGTATATTAAAGCTAAAATGTCTGAAAAAATAAATAAACCTCTTCGAAGAAACCAAAATGTAATGAGTTTAATAAATGCAGCATATTTTTTACCTACATAAATTAATATTCCAAAAAAAAAATTACTAAATATTTTTTTTGTTGACTCTACCCAATTTTTACTCTCGACTGACATTACAATGGCAAATATTCGCGCATATGCTTTTTCTCCCTCATACAAACGTTTACAAGTGTTGTTGTCTTTTTCTTAATAACAAATACCGAATAAGATTCAAAACAAACAGCATTTCTATGAAAAAATATATTTTATAGTACTTACGAATGAAAAGTGATGCCGTCGGTTTTATTTTTAGTACTTGAGCAATTTGAGCACTTTTTAAAACAACACTTAGGCATTGTTTTATCATATAATCACAAAATTTTAGCAATATTTCTTTTTGACGTTCACATGTACGTCATTTGCATGTCAAGTTGTGACTAAAGCGATTGTGGCCTTGGGCCACAATTTATGCGGATCACTTTTGTGAGGCTAGTGCCGTATCTACCCTTTTTGTTTTAATCTAAGCTCGAACCCGCACCCTTCGCTACCCGGGCAAATGCACTGACCATTATGCTACCGCAGCCCTGACAGCCGTATCGAATTCTTTCTAGCCTTTCTTAAGCTGCTAGGCAGAACCATCTCTTCGCATTATAGGTAACCCATAATCGCTGACTGCAGCTTAAGAAAGCTTTTTATTATTATTATTAAGAAGGAACTCTATCACAGTTTTATTGTAAGTACTTCGTATAGGTGCCTGCGAATGCGTGTAGCCCATTATTTTCTTTTTCTACTAGGTTTTATCTACGTTTATAAACACCAAAATTCATAAAAATTTCTTCTCCCATCATTCTCCTAGTCTACTCCTGCATAGTTATTGCGCTATCACTTTGTCATCGTTGTAACTTTTTAAATATTTGTCGAAATGACATAGTGTAAAAGACAAAGTTTATCGTCTTATCGATACTGATTATTAAATTACCGCTAATATGAATGTTTTTTAATTAAACAAAAACAGATCCAAAATGTTGCTCCTGAAATATGATTATATCAACGACATTAAATACCCTTGCTTGCTAAATCCATTCAGTATTTTTTGGGTGAAAGAGTAACAAAGATCCATACAAACGCAAATGGATAATATACTACTTTAAATCGTTGTAAAACAGTCATAAAAAATGAAAATGGTGTATGGAACCTAAACATGATTTTCGATTATCTAGACAATGATATCCCACTCGACTTATTTCGTCAACATTTTTTTTTCATGCTCACAATATGTCGCCTAATTATCCCCATATTGAATTTCGATTATTATCGTATCCTTAGTAGCACTCCCATGATTAAGACGAATCGATTAACGTATGAATCATAAAAATCGGTGCAGGCGTTTGGTCTCTAGTGTGTCACAAAGAAACATACATACGTACATAGACTGGAGAAGATTCAGTAATAAAGGGGAAGGAGAGATACAAAATACTGATGACAGTAGTGATAACTTCAAAGGAGAGGACTTGCTTGATGATGAACATCCATCATTTTCTACTAATACAGAACCTAGTACATCTGAGGTGACTTTTGACGCTAACCACACTGACATGTCTATACAAATTGGTAAACCCTTGAGAGAGAGACGGGTACCACCCAAATATAAAGACTTTGTTTTAGGGCTTAAACTAGATTGTATGAATTCCTAGTTTCTTACACCTTATGCTAATTTTAACAAGAAAGAGAAATATTATGTACATCTCTTTTAGATATTGTCGAATGGATTTTATTGATGTTAATTATTATGTTTCATTTGTTTATATGATAAATAATATAGAGAATTAGATTGCTTAACTTGTTTTGTTGATTGATTGATTATTATGTATAAGATAAATAATATAACACTATACCCTGTATGCGCGTCGCGCTTCGCGCTCTTGCATTGCGCAGTCGGGCAAGAATCACTGTCACTTATTATGCAAAAACACATTTTTTCAAGAGAAGAGATTTTTTTTTTTTCCTGAAAAAAAAAATTGTTTTTGCATAAGTGACAGTGTCGCACCGGGGCGCAGGGGTGCGATATACGCTCGCACTGTGGATATCTTGATATATTCGTACACGTTTTGTGTAGCGGCCATCGTGCACGTAATTTTGCGTTCGCCTTTAATTTATAGTGTTTTTTGTGTATTAATTTACAATAATCCAAGGGAAACTACAAACTCAACGAAGGAGGAGTATCCTTCTTGTAAAATCAAAACAAAATGTTAAAAACTCCTTGTAAATATCGCCGCAGTTCTGATTTGAGAACAGGATTATGAAAAAGCAGATAAGTTCGATTCTATGGCAAATACTATGATTTAGAAGAGGATTCGCCAACAGAAGGTAATCAGTGTAATAAAGTAGTGGTAGAAATTAACACACACAAAGGACATGTTAATTTTAATGAAGTACGAAAACTGCACATCTTAACCATTAAATTATATTTTAAAAGTAACCGAATATTTCACATTTAAACAGCCAAAATATTAAAAAATACTATTTTTAATGGAAAGTTTAGTTAATATTGTTATGAAACTTTTTAAACAATTAAAAAGGTTCTTTCTTTAATCATTTAGAAATTATATTCAATAACATACTGCCTTTAACCGTTGTGCAGATATAAAATAAAATTTTAAAAGATGGTGACTTTAAAATTTTTTTTTGTGAAATTATAATTGACAAGCCATCTTTGCTTGGGTGAAAATTATTTAAATGCGATAAAATATAGCCTATCCTATGCCACTCTACCCCTCTAGCATGAACATCACGATATGATATGTAACGCGTTTTTATCGCGCTCAATTGTCAAATTGCTATGGAGTTTGACAGTTAGACGCGATAAAAATGTGATATAATGTAAATTGTGGTGCTCATGCTACGGGGACTGGGCTAGTATAGCTTTCCCACGGAGATGGAATTTTTGAAATAGTTTACTAGTATTTATGTTTATTCGTTTAGTATGGACTACCTCGTGCAATTGAGTTTAGTCTGCAAGGATAATACCAACTATAAACTGTACTTCAGTTCAATCTGTAAGGTTAATCGTTGTAAAAAAAATAGTCGCACGAGAAATCCTGGTGCCTAGTCCGTGACGCTACGTGAAGATTTTTTATTTGCATTGATATTCTACATAAAAGTGCAATTCTTGAGGTTGTACCATGAATAATTATGCCAACATAATTAATATAAGAAACTGTTGAATTCAGTCCGGGACACTGTACCGTTAACTTTTATAATGAGTAACATGAGTGATGAGTGCAGTCCGGGAGGTTGTACCATTAATTTTTTTAGTTCATATAAGTCAAATGATGAGTAACATGAGTACAGTGAGATTGTAACGTTAACTTCTTTAGTTTTTACTTTAATAATAAGTAACATGAGAGCATGAGTGCGAATAAGAGGAGCTCGATGGCGGAAGTGGTTAGCGCGTTTGGATGCGATCGTTGAAATTAAGCAACTTTCGCAGTGGTCGGTCATTGCAGCCCAACCAAAAACTTACTATTTCAAGCTGCTCCGTGCTTCGGAATGCACGTTAAGCCGTTGGTCCCGGCTGCATCTGCAGTCGTTAGCACCCACCAATCTGATTATGCAAAGCTGATGATGATGGTAAACATAAGTGCAGACCGAGAGATAGTACCTTTAATTTTTTGTTCTTTTAATCCAAATGATAAATATAATGAGTACAGTCCGGGAGACTGTAACTTTAACTTTTCTATTTTCTTTAACTGAAATAATAAGTTTCATTACTTCAGTCCATGAGATTGTACCTTTGACTCTTTGGTGTTAGTAACCTACAGCCACGCTTTATTTACTCTGCCTATATACAGGGTGGTCCAACTAGTGACGTCAACAATTTTTTTTAGATTCCTCGCACCTGGAGGTATCCGAAAATACCCCATGTATGTTCCGCGATTTTTCTTAGCTTTCGAGTTATATTTTTTTTGTGTATTTTTAATGATTTCTGTCTGCTTTTTTCGTAGTAGGTATTTTGCAGTCTTTTTTTGTGACATAATTGTCTTGAGTGTTGTTTTAATAAAAAAAATAACTCAGCTTCCTGAAATTACTTAAAATTACTCAAAAAATGCTTGAAAGTTGGAACTTTAGTTTTTAGTAGGATTTACTCAAACATTCAACTTCAATTTAAAAATACAAAAAGGAGTTTCCATAGCTTCTGGTTAAGTTTAAAAACTCCGCATGTTTCTAAACTACCAAAAATCATAAAAAAATAATAGTACTAAATCAGCCTATTTTTGTTGTAACTGACCTTCGAAGGCGGATAGGCTAAAAATCATTGAAACACGATTAAAGCATTTAAAATTATTTTATCTACTTTTTATCATTGTTATGGTAAATTTCAAATTCAATTTAATTGAAATTCCTGTAAAATAACTTAAGCATGTGTAATTTTATAATATTTTCGGTTTCACCACTAAGATTTAAAATCTTGCTCTAAAATAAAAATCAGAATGGCTAGTTGGGAATTTACCTATTTTTTTGATAACAAATAAAAAGCACAAATTACTGAAAAATTACTATTTATCACAGTAAATTTTCAAAACTCCTTCCTCCAACCTGAATACACAATTGGCAACGTCTTAAAAAGTTATGTTTTAATTGTGTAAAGCTAATTGAATATTCTTGCTTTATTTTTCTTTCCGCTTCTGTAAGGTTTTGTCTCAATTCTTGTTCGCTGTTGCTTTCCGTCGCGTACACTAGCTCTTTGTAAAATCCCCCAAAAAAAATCGATGGGTTAGAGGTCTACCGAACGCGCGGGCCATTCGAACGGCCCTGCACGCCCGATCCATCTTTCGGGATATGTAGTGTTCAAATGCTCTCTTACTCGTGCCGCATAGTGACAGGGCGCGCCATCTTGTTGGAAAATCATCCTTTGTCGGGTCTGGAGATTGACAATTTCTAACAATCCAATGAGATTATTTTGTAAAAAAATAAGTAACTGCTTTCATCCAACCTGGCCGGCAATTCAAGGGGCCAATTAATTCTCCATTTAGGATCCCAGACCAAAGGTTGACACTAAAGCGTGTTTGAAAATTTGACGCCCTTGCCAAATGTGGGTTTTCTATGACCCAGCTATGGTAATTATGCATATTGAATACTCCAATCCTTTCAAATCGAGACTCATCGGTCCACAGTATTTTGTTAAAAAAATCAGGGTCTTCTTCAGATCGTTGCAACATTGTTTGACAAAAAGCCACTCTTCCCGGGTAATCAGATTCTTGGAGCTGCTGGACGCGCTGAATGTGGTACGCATGGTCCCCTTCTGCAAACAAAAATCATTGTTAAGTACCCAACACAGGTTAATTGGTTACAGCGCGGTCTGTACAAAATGGGTTTGGGAAAAAGAGCCAATCACCTAGATCACAGATAGGCTTACTACTATCTAGACGATTCTTATATAAAAACCAACTTAATCAAACCTTCCTTTTTTACAACACAATTAAAAGCTTATGTAAGTACTAACTTTTTATGGCTCACCACTCACCTTCCTTAAGAATTCTTAAAACCGTAGTCCGTGGAATCCCAGTTCGCCTAGTTATTTTCCTCGAACTTGTAGACGAGTTTTTTTGAATTTCTTCCAAGACTGCTTCCACTTGATCCGCATCCTGGGGTACAGCTCCGCGAGATTGATTTCGCCCGGGGATACGTCCAGCCATCAGGGTATTATGCGTATTAATAAAAATCCTGTGGTCCGGGTAATGCTCCATTATTTCTCCTCGGCTCGCCAATGCCTCTCGATAAAGCCTCGCAGCTTCACTACCATTGCCTTAGGCCACGCCATAATAATAATGCATCTCTGCGTATTGATTTAGAGAATAACTCATTGTAGTGCACAAGAACAATCCAAATCACTGAGTAACAAGCACAGGTTGTTTGTTAGGCAAATCAAGGTCCAAATCTCAAGCACAAGTAGTTCGTAAGGCAAATCAGGGTCCGAAACACAAGCAAAGGTAATCGTGAGGCAAATCAGAGTCCAGTCAACACAGCGTAAGTAGTTCAAGGAAGAGAAAATAACGTAGATGAGAGCAGTCTTAACACGCGCAATGGCAAGAAAAGACTAAACTAATACGACGTCACAGTCACAATTTCTCGCTGCAAGGAGGTGCTCACTCGCACTTACAGTTCTAACTGACCTTTGAGAATAGCGATTAAACCAAAATTATTGTAAAATTACACACGCTAAAGTTATTTTACAGGAATTTCAATTAAATTTAATTTGTAATTACACTTTCAAGTTTAATTTACCATAACAATAATAAAAAGTAGATAAAATGATTTTAAATGCTTTAACCGTGTTTCAATGATTTTTAGCCTATCCGACTTCGAAGGCCAATCAATTACAACAAAAATAGACTATTTAAGTACTATTTTTTGTTATAATTTTTGGTAGTTTAGAAGCATGCGGAGTTTTTAAACTTAACCAGAAGCTATGGAAACTCGTTTTGTGTTTTTAAATTGAAGTTAAATGTTTCAGTAAATCCTACTAAAAACTAAAGTTCCAACTTTCAAGCTTTTTTTGAGTAACGTTAAGTAATTTTAGGAAGCTGAGTTATTTTTTATATTAAAACAACATTTAAGACAATTATGCCACAAAAAAGGACTGCAATATACTTACTACGAAAAAAGATATGAATTTCAGAAACCGCGCTGTCAGAAATCATTAAAAATACATAAAAAAAATATAACTCGAAAACTAAGAAAAATCGCGAAACATACATGGGGTATTTTCGGAAACCCCCAAGTACGAGGAATCTAAAAATATTATTGACGTCACTAGTTGGACCAACCTGTATATATTTAATGGTGCTGTGGTCTGTGGAAGCAGAAACCGCGCCTGATAATTTTTCTTACCCTGAGATAAGTAGCCTCGGAGGTGACGACAACTGTAAGGGTCATAAAGCCCGCACTTGTGTCTATTGTAATTTCTGCACCTCTGGAGTTGACTCCGCAGCGCCAACACCGCTTACTGACGCCGCGGTGCCACTGCCGCTAGTCTAGTTCGCAGTGGATCTCGGTGTTCTCTGCTTACTTAGAAAACCACCCACAGCCATTGAGAGGTTTGACCGTGTGTTCTTATGAATATAGCGATATACGGCGTGACATTTTCATTAATGGATTAAAAGATAATTTGAAGAATATAATAACGAAGGCTTTGTTTTTTAAATTTGTTCTTCACTTCAGGTCTTGAAAATTAAGATGAATAACAAATTAAATATCTTAAAAAGGATTGACATTTTTAATTGAAAAGCAAAATCATTTCACAACTGTTATTTCGTGCGTGGCTTCAATAATGTCAACTTTACTAGGTCCTGGCCATAATGAGAAGAAGAATCACTGAGTTTAATTCAGTAATTAAATCAGTAGGTAACACAGGAAGATTATTGTGTTATTTATACTATACAGCAGTAGCGGACTAACAGGGGGCCGGAAATGGCAGCCCGCCCAGGGCCTCCGCGTTCTCTTAATCAAATCCTAAACAAGACTTTAAAAAGTCTTTAGACTGTTTACGCGGTACTAATATTCTTTTAACTTTACTGACCGCGTCCAATACACTGGGGGAATTCCCGTATTTGTAGCGGGTACTTCCTCTGGAATCCCTGAATTAAGGAATTGCAAAAAATTCACCCTTGTACGCCTACATTAACATTCACTTCTATTTATGGCGAAAATTAAACATTGGCCTCATTTAAAATATAGGTATAACATTGATATTTAATAGTTTATTAGTGTGTTCCGATATTCCATGAACGTAGAAGCCTTTTTACCCAACTGCACAATGCAAGAGCGTGAAGCGCGACGCGTAGATAGGGTATGGTGTTTAACAGTCTACACATATATATGTATGTATGTTCCTTTGTGGCACACTACAGACCAAACGCCTGCACCGGTTTTGATGATACATACGTCAATCGATTCGTCTTGATCATGGGAGTGTTATTAAAGATAGAAATCGAAATTCAATATGGAGACAATCAGGCGCTATATTGTGAGAATGAAGGTGGCCGTGAGTGTGTTTAAAGTGAAAACGGAGAGTGGAGATTTCGTCAGAGCTGTGCGTAAGTTGTATCCGCTTATATCTGTGGTTATATAGAAATAACCACCGATGTCGCCGGCTCGCCCCCACTACACTTCCACCTAATAGATAATAAGCCAATCATACGACGTGACATCAAGCAACCGAACGAATCAGCGTTTGAATTCGTTTACACCGACTTTTCGCCAGTGGTTGACTATTTAAAATTTCAAATTGTAGTAGCTAAGTTGAGCTAAGTGTCTTTATTAAGTAGTAACACAGTTAATATGACAGTTGACAGTATTTAAATTTACAAATGAAAATGAAAAGTTTGCTCTACAGCGCCGTTTTGCTTTAATGCAAACAGCTAGGAAAGTTAATAACTTTTGTACCTTTTTCGAAAGCTTATGATATTGGTCAGTCATATTATTCATTTGTACGCCAAATTCGATACAGTTACTTTCCAATAATTCACGGCGAAGTTCGGGAAAAATATAAAAATTATAATGGTTTTTGGAACGAGTCAGAAAATTTCTAACAACTCGGTAACCAGTTTTGATCCCTAGTTCGCTGAACTTAATTTGTTGCTAATGACCTCTAGAAATAGGTCGAGTTTTCCTGTCACTCCGTATAAAACTTGCAACTATAAAAGTTATACCTACAGAAAGTGCGTTTATTTTAATTTAATTAAAATGAGCGAATTTTTATACTAAAGTAGAGTCAACATACTGTGTAATCAAGCAAGAAACACAATGATTTGCAAATCTTTGAATAAAGTTGGCATAATCATTCTTTTTTAAAAGATTTAAAAAAAGCATGAGGTCATGTATATATGTATATACCTAGTCACGTCATAAATTCTGTCACATGTTTAATATAAAATAATTGAAACAAGTTTATTCATAATGTAACGATTTATATACCAAAATGAACTTAACAAAATATAGATTCTTATGACAATAAAGTTTATTCAAAATGACCTCCGTTATTTTGAATACAGGCCTTCAATCTGCGCGACCAGTCGTCTATCGCAGCACGAACGAGGTCCATGTCAATATCGGCGGCTGCCTTAATCAAGGATGTCTTGAGTGACTCCAAATTGGGATGAGGCTTTGATCACGCCTTTTCCTCCAAGTGTTGCCATATCTTGTAATCTAACGGACTCAAATCTGGACTGGAGGAGGGTCAGTCTTCGTGCCGGATGAAGTCGACATCACGCGGCACCAGCCAGTCTTGTGTGCTCTTCGCTCTATGAGCTGTCGCCGAATCTTGTTGGAATACCCAGTGCCTGTTATTGAACATGGTATGAGAAACAGGTTCCACAAGGTTCGTCAGGACTGTATTTTACACAACTGCATTCGTTTTTACACCTTTCTCACAAAAGAGGTATACCTCTGTCATCTGTCAAGCCCCAATAAGAAACTTCCAACCATACCATGAGCGAGGATGGAAAATGACCTCGTTGGACACGCGGAAGCCGGTTGCTCGCTTCTTCACTACTGTGTGCGTACACCTTATCATTTTGTTTGTTGTGGCTCTCTTCTACGGTAAAAACTTTTCATCCGAAAAAAGAATTTCCCGATTTTTTTTCCCACGTACCGCTTCAACAAAGCTCATCTATTCAGTCTCAGGTCCATTAGACGAGCATTAAAACGATGTCCTGTTTTTATTCGATATGTCCGAAACCCTAAGTCTTCATTTAACACCCTTTTAACCATGGTTCTGCTTAACCCCATCTAAAGGGCCAACAGTTTCTGCTTACGTTTGGAATTTCTTTGAATTCGCGCCTTCGCAGCTTTTACCACTGCTGGAGTCCTAACAGACCGAGGGCGACCACTTCTTGACCTGTCATCTACACTAGAGTGTTCATTGTATCGTTTCATGGTACGATAAACGAATCTTTTAGTTATATTTAAATTTTTCAGTATGTCAAAAATTTGAATTGGCGCGTAACCGCAACGATGCAACGCAATAACTGCAACACGATCTTCTTTAAGCGTCCTCTCCATATTTAAAAATGAGTAAATGCCGCACTGATATCAATTGGATGGCCTTCAAGACTGCAAGAAACCGCTGCAATCAAATGATAAGAGGTGCTAAACGACGTAATATACATCAGTTATGGACTCATCTCCAGCCGAAATGTGGAAGTTGCTTAACTCAATTGGTATTAGCAAAACTCGATCCCAATTCTGTGTTCCTTTTTCTTCAAACGAATTCAACCGTCATTTTTCTTTTGTACACAAACTGCCTGACACTGTCAAATTTCTCACCATTTCCAAACTTTCTTCCACGGCTGCTCCTCCAAAAGGCATTTTCTCCTTTAGCCCACTCACAGAGGATGATATTAGAAAGTTAGCAGTTTCTATCAAGTCCAATGCTGTAGGATTTGATAATATCAACAGGAACATGCTTATCTTATTATTGGACCCTCTACTTCTTATATTGACCTTTATCATGAACAAATCTCTATCTTCCGGCTCATTTCCTAGTGTGTGGCGAAAGGCTTTCTCTGTCCCTCTTCCCAAAATTTCTAGCCCCAGCTCTCTCAGTCACTTTAGATCTATATCTATTCTACCTTACCTTTCTAAGATTCTCGAAGCTGCTGTCCATAAACAGCTTTCGTCTTATGTCTATCACAACCAACTTCTTACTCCCTTCCAGTCTGGATTCCGCCCTGGGCACAGTACCTCTACGGCGCTTATTAAAATAGTTGAGGACATACGAGATGGCATGGAAGAGTCGCGGTTGACTTTGTTAGTTCTTCTCGATTTTTCTAATGCATTTAATGCAGTTGACCACGACATTCTTCAATGTCAATGAATCAATCAATCAACCTCGGACTGGATCGACTTACTCGCTGGTGTACCACAGGGAGGCGTGATTTATTAACTCCCTCACTTCCGTTCTTTCCACCTCTTATCATCTGTATACGGACGACCTTCAACTGTATGCTCAGGACACCCTACCTAACCTGGGGAGGGCAATTAGTCTGCTTAATCAAAACCTTTCTCGAATACGTCAGTGGTCTGACAGCTTTGGAATTACCATCAACCCTGATAAATGTCAGGCGATCATTATCGGCAGTTCTCGACAAATTTCGCAGCTGCATTCGAACACAATTCCTGCTGTTATGTTCAATGGTGTAGTGATCAAGTATTCTACAAAAGTAAAAAACCTTGGGCTTGTTCTTGACCACACGCTTAGTTGGGATGGCCAAATGGAAAATATGTGCCGCAAGATAAACAGAACACTTGGTTCGCTTTACCGCTTGAAGAATCCCTTGTTCATCCCCTCTTTGATTATGCTGATGTTTGTTTTACTGATATAAATCAATTATTTCTTACTAAATTGGATCGTCTCCTCAACAATACCATTCGCTTTGTTTTTGGTTTACGTAAATACGACCACATCTCTGAATACCGTTATAAACTTAAATGGCTGCCTGTTCGAGAGCGTAGGTACTTAAGGACAGTTTGAACCCTTTTCAACATAGTATACGATCCATGTACCCCTGGATATTTGAAATCTAGGTTTCAGTTCCTGGGGTCTTCTCATATATTAAATCTTCGGTCCATTAATAATCTGATACTCAATGTACCCATTCACCACACTAGGTTTGTCTCAAACTCTTTTACCATTACTGCCGTTCGGCTCTGGAATGCACTTCCTTTGAACGTGCGTAACGCTCCAAGCAGGATTGTGTTTAAGACTTTGGCGCGGAAACACTACCATAAGCAATTGCATAATGCTTAACCACAATCAGAATACTGTAATCCGACAAAGTATACGTGTTATATGTATGTGCGTGTATGTGTATGTATATATATATATATATTTATAGTGTTTGTGTGTATATTTATATATGTATGGTCGTATGTATAGTTAAGTGTTAGTATATTTGCTCATTGTTTGATTTTAATGTCTCTTCTTTGATTCTGCCGTTTTTATAGCTCTATATGTTCTTTCCGGTTGACTGGTAGAGAATGCCGTATTGGCATTAAGTCCGCCATTTGCAGTGTAAAGGCAATAAAGATTAAATAAATAAATAAAATTCTAAAAAGTATACATTTTTATTTTCATGAACAATTCGAAATTCGAATTCAATAAACTTTTTTGTGGCCAGCATTCTAAAAGAAAAGTTTTTACTTTGTAACAATACTTATGACCTGACTGTGTATGTTTGTAGTATGTATGTATGTTTGTCCGCGATTTTCTCAAAAATTACCGATCCAATTTGGATGGGGTTTTCGACAAATGAAATCGTATTTATCAGGGAAGGTTTTAGTGTATAATAACAAGCAGTGTCCCACGGTTTCACCCGCGTAGCTACGCGTGTGAAATTTCCAACCGGTAGCATACTCCGTATTACACTAAAAATGGAAAAATGAAATATTTTTAAATTGACCGACCGATATAGTTGAAGTCGACACCAAGCCATGTCTTTAGCATGGAGATTATATGGGTATCTCAAACACTACTGATCACTTTAAAAATATCAGTCGGTAAATCTCATTTTTCATTTTCAGTTTTTTTAGAACTGGTTCTATTGTTATTAAAAAATATTTTAAATAAATTAAGAAGCCTGATACTTCTCATCATTTCTTGAGTTTTTGACCATAATTTTCTCAGACGCATATTTTTTCTAGGTTTTTAACTACCGATTAACACAATTGTAAAACGACTCTTCTTTGGATAACTCTGAATAAAAACTTAAAAAAATAATTAATCTAAATAAATTCCTATTCATTTTAATCATCATGAAACACAATTTCTGCAGGTATAACTTTTGTAGTTGTAATATTTATACTTTTTAGACCATTTTGCTCAGGAACGCGTGAAGGTATCAAAGCAATCATAAGATACAGCCGTTTATGCCGCTTTCCGCAACTTTTCGAAACTCGCACGGGTATCAAAATCTACAGGGTACTTTCCCGTGAACTTAGAATCTTGAAATTTGGTACGAAGTAACGTCTTTTTATTATATGATGTTGCTAAAAATTTACAGTTTTCGTAAATTTTTAGTTATATTATATAATAAAAAATATTTTTGAAAATTTTAAAGTTACTACCTCATGAACGAGTAGAGGTTTTAAATTGAAATTCATATCAAATACTATAATGAGGAGGTGAGAGGAGGTCAAATGGGTAAACTTCTATTTATATACCTACAGGTTTGTACAGAACCCTCGGTGCGCGAGTCCGAGTCGCACTTGGTCGGTTTTTTTTGAGAAAATAAAATCAGAGCTTCGACGTTTTTATGTAAGTACCTATTCCCAAGCACTCCTCAGACCAGACCACAGGCATTTACACGCAGTTCCAAGCAGAATTCGCAGCTTGCAAGTGTGTTTCAGCGACTTTTTCGTAGTCGGCCGACTCTACGAAGAAGAGAAGCAGCTGCACTTTGTTTATTTTTATTTTTTGTTATTACTTATTAGTATCTAAATTAGGTACGTAAGTACCTGTTATACTCTCTTAAGCAGGTACCTATGTGTTATGTCCAATATTTGAAAATGTAACCAGATCTTGCCTGCTGAACGTGATACTGCACTATATAGGTTTAAATGGATTTGTGCTGCTGCAGTCAGTTTTAAAATAGTACCTTTACATACAAGTATTAATAAACAATTTAATTATTGCTATTATCTTTACAGTAATCACTTGTATTTACATATACACTTAGCTCAATATAGCGGAATCGCGATAACTATGGAGTAAAACAACATCAAATAAAAAAATATTGCGTCTTTATTATTTGTCATATAAAGACGCAATAATATTATTGATAAAGACGCAATAATATGATTGCGAATTACGTAAAGTAATACCTTCTGTAACTTCCTCTCCTCCCTGCTGCACTATGTTTCAACTCCACTTGCCTTCATAAAGTAATTACCTAATAAAAATGCACTTTTTAGAAAGTCTTACATTAAAAACTTATGAACTAAAAAGGCCATGAAAAAAATCCAAAGCTTCGATAGAATTTCTTCCAAAACATTTTTTGTTTTCTCTCCTTTTGGCTTGCCAATGATGGACGATGGTCGATTGGTCGAAAATACGGATATTTATTCAAACAAGTTTGCGATGGACTTACGATTGTGGATTTCTGTTTAGTTTTCACTAAAGCTTGTAAGACCTTATTGAAACTAGTTTGGTTTCAGGTGTATATCATCAAATGGATATTATTAGACTGCCCTGCCTATTGGTCAAAAAATATGTAAACATAATAATTATTTATTATGTAATAAACATAATACTCAGCTTCAATAGGCAGTTAGGTACTTACCTAGTACTGCCTAATTTTAACTTAGAATTTACTTGTTGCATGCGAAATAGCTATGTTATTGCAGATGATTGCTATTGGGAAACTCACAAATGTGACCAGTTGCCTTCTAACATCGAAGCGGCCTTGTACACTTTGATTATATCTCATAAAGTTAAATAGTTGTCCTGCGAAACCGTCAAGAGAATTCCATAAAGCTTTACATTAACGTCACAAAAGTAGAAACCTACAATTATAATGAGTATTTAAACCAATGATTAAGGTACTTTACCTACACAACCATTAAATCGCTAATAAACAATCTGCTGACTGTTTAAGCAGTGATTGGGGTTCTTTGTTAAGGTTTTAGAGGATTACGTAGAATAGAAAAAATGGGCTATTTCTACGTGTGGAAAACTCGGAAAAATGTTTAAAATACTCCTCGACAGCCTGTTCTCGTGATGAAAATCATTGCTAACATAGTAAATAATACAATGCCCAAGTCTTAAAATACATTTTTTCTGTTAAAAGGGATAGTAGTAAGCTTCAATTACAGATTCTGTGTTCTATGGCTGCAACCATGGCCTACAGACGCTTGCAATAACAAAAATATCATTCGCAACGTTTCTTACACTGATCCAATCCCGTTACCCCATGGAGCCCTGGAACCATCGGAATCGTAAATTAATAATATATACCTAGTTCCAATAAAATGGCACATAAAACCCACAATGTATCAGCAACAAAATCAAACACAGAATGATGTAAAAAACTTGAGAAGCTTTTTACACTTGAACAGATGATGTAAAATATCGCAAAAAAACTTACGTTGGATCAAGTATTATAAGTACTTGATAAGTTAATGTATGGTTCGTTTTTCATCGGTATTTTTTGCCATTAGCCGTATATTATAAAAACATGTTTACACTTAAGCTCTTCTTCGATAAATAAAATTAAGGAACTGTATACTTATTTTACCAACGAATTAATTCAGCCAGAAAGTTTGGTTTTTAAACAGACATACACACATCAACTAACAACAAACCATTTTTTTTAAATCGTTGCCACAAACTCTATTTTCTCGATTGATTGTGAATCGTATTTATAAAAGCTTTAGAAAGCTAATACATTTCAGAATAGTTTAATGACAAACGCTTGAGCTTGAAATGAGCTTGTACGAATGCTTGCGATCTGATTCGCATCGCACATTTCTGAGATATTACGTCACACTTGGTGGCACCAGTTTAGTCCACTCTGAGACTTCCCTTGTACGATGATTTTTGTAGACATGGTGATAATAAACTCAAAAGTTCTCAAATGAGATATGCTCATCCTACAATAATAATAAAAAAATCTTCTGTCCTCAAACCTTAGTATTTTCGAATAAAATAGTTCCTATCAGTATTCATAATCGTAATAAATGGATTAACCCAAAATCTTCTTTTACTTCGACATCTATTTAACAATAATAGTAGTTCAATAATCTTTTTGCGATCCATTTCACTATTACAAATCACGTCCTATACAGCTGACTATCTTTGAAGGTATGGTCACCCTAACTAAAGCTTTGCCGCACGAATTCGCATCGCAAGTTGCTGTGATTTGACGTAGAATCGCATTTTTGTGTGGGAGCCCTATGATAATTGTGACAATATTAAGCAATCATAACTCTAAAAGTTAAAGGAGATTGCTCAGACCAATAATCATGGAAAATTGTTTCCTAGATTCGAAATTATGTATAAATTACTGTAGAAGCGAATATTATTGACCGTCACCCCTGAGATCTTCTGTATACCTTATACACTGAACGATTTTGAGGTTATGTTTGCAAATAGGTACATAGGTATTAAATTAATATAAAAACAAATAAGTTTTAAAGTAAACTAGGGAAATCAAGCCAAGTACCGAAATTATGTATTAGATTCAGGTATATAGAGCATGTAGATTAACAGATAGTTGTCTGTTTTTAAAGTTAATGCACAAGAGTAACTTTTAAAATTAGGTATCATCTATGCATTTCCGGTTATAATAAGGAAGGTACTCTGTGACAGAAACTGTGTGATGATTGTTAATGAGCCACAGATTAGAGAGAATTTTCAAACTCTCGTTAACCAAAGAAAGCTAAGAGATTTAGGTTATACAGCCATATCTTCAGTAGCTTCATTATTTTTGTTATGTTTACATTATAACCATATTTTAGGTTTTTAGTATATCACACCTTATAATGTAAAATGTATGGCAATAGACTTTATGATGTCGCCTACCATCAATAATAATTGTCTTAGCACATTTGCATATAGTGAAAATGATAATATAGTTGTGGATATTAATTGGTATTGTAATAAAAAAAATGATTTATTTTATCGATCTTTACAAAATAGATTTGATTTTATGTTATATAAACAACTTCGATCAGTCTTTGGCTGAATGTCACTACACCCATAGCCATTAAAAATGATTCGTATGTTTTTCAAACCGGTAAAATTAAAAGTCTTTTTTAAAAATACAAAGGTGTCTGTTAAAATCTAATTACTGTAAATAAAGTATAAATTACGCCAATAATTACCGTATATGTCAATATTTTTTGTGCATTTGGACCTATAAATCTAGTATAAACTCAGTATGAAGTGAATTAATATTACATCTAATTCCTTTTATTCGATGCGATTTTAAAGAATAATTATTAGGAAAAACTTGGTTAGGTAGGAATCATTAATAAAATAAAAACTGTAGTTTTGCTTCTTATTTATTGACTATTTTTCACATAATTGTATCATATTGTTTATTGTATTTATTTGTATACATGTAGGTATATTGTGTAAATATGCAGCGTGAATGTGTATCAAGTGTTCTTGAATAATTTGGCAGTATGATCCTCTCACGATGTTGTGGCACAGGTTCACTAGCACTTGGTAATAAGGGCTTTGCTCTTTGGTAACATCGATGGCCTAATAGATAGCCGAAATAGTTAAATTAAAGGAAAAACAATCGCAAATAAACATACACAACAGGTAATCCGAAAAGAGAATGCACTTACCGGTTTATTATACTACTCTTTGGGTGCGACCAGAGTGCACTCAGATTCAGATTCAGGTTCAGATTCCGATAATAAGCGCGAGAAATAAACAGTGTAGTCTTGTTTTCGGAATCTGAATCTGAATCTGAGTGCACTCTGGCCGCACCCTTTGGAATGCACGAATGCCACAGATTACTACGAATGCAAACTGCATGCACCACAACCACAGAGTAACGAGTTTTATGCCGGCCCTTCACTTGATAACAGTTTGTCCTTGTCATGCTTAATATGGAATGAAAAGGACAGACTGATGTCATGTTTTAAAATAGCAAATACGAATAGCCAAGTGAAGTGCCGGCATTAGGAAGAAAGAGTGGTTTGTTTGCAGCGCTGCCATAGATTATACACATAAAATGGTATTTATTGTCTCAGATAATTTTTTAACTTTTTAATTTAGCTTACTTAACTAGAAGTGTCCGTCACAATCTAAATACTGATAATTAACGCAAAAAATATACTAAGAATTATCATAAATGCCAAATTGGTGTTGGTTCTTAGGCCAATTTTAACATTGTCCTTTGGGATCAATATCTGCAGCATATTAGCGGAATGATTCGTATAATTTACGAATATACCTGCCGCATGTCTCACGGTCACATATCACTAAGCATATTAGTTTGTTAAGTAGTTCTAACTTGTTATGTTAAATATCACTCATTAGCCGTGCATTACAATATAAAATGCAAATACTGAACTTGGGATATAAATAAGGCAAAAAGACCGTGTGATAAAAATCCTTTACAAAATTTACCGACAGACAATGTTAATAAATCGCGTGACTGTGACTTAGATCTCTAAGTCTTTAATACCGAAAGGATTGAAGAAAAATTACATTAAAAACAAGAAAGGCACAAAATCGTATGCGAGAGATCTGTTTATCGGACAGCGTCAACTGACGCGGCTGAAGATCGAGAACGGTAGTCGTATTTCCTCGAAGCCTGAGATTTTAAGGGAGTTCGAGAACTTCTATGGACAGGTATACAACTAGGGCATCGAGAACCAATTACATTTTCGGAACCGGTTCTTTCGGTTCCCTTCAAAACACAGAACCGAGTACACGGTTCTTTCGGTTCTTTTGAGGTAAGTAATTTATTTAAAGGGTAGTTGACCAAATAATGAGGTACTTATTCAAAATCAATGAATATTTTTCATCAATAATCATGTTTTATTTATTAGAAACACAAGAATCTTTAAAAATTGCAATGTTAAGAAAAACCATCGATTCTTAAATTCTGAAATTAATAACAATTAGTTCAGTTCACAGTATTCATCAATCAAATCAACTTGGATATGTTTTTGAAGAATTTAATTTTTAGTGGGGGACCTTTCAAAGGTTTTGACCACTTTTCGAACTTTAGATAAAAGATCATGATATCTGAATGACTGTTGAGGTCTGGATTCTGGAATAAGCGACTCGTTGTTGAAATCATCATCTTCATCGTCATTTTCTTCTATGTCATTGTCGCTATTGTCAATTTCGTTACTAATTTCTCCACTTCGCATAAGTACGGCTATTTCTGCTAGAGTGAAATTGTCTTCGATATCATTTTCTTGGTCGTGTACTACACGCGACAAATTGGTGTCATCGTCAGAGTCTTCATTGCGTTTGTACATAACATCCATGATTGCCAGTTGAATGACGTGAGCAATACATAACTGATGGCGGTACTTCAGATATTATCACAAATGCAACCATTAGGCTACAACCATCGGTTGTCTGGGCGACAATATCTGTGCCTAAGCGTAATCCATTTTCATCTAACTTGGATTTAATTAATTGAAAGCATTTTTCTGGATTCATGGAACCGTTAATTCTAATTAGTCCAAAGTCATGAAATGCACATTCTCTTAAAAATTTTGGTGAATGCAGTAGGAAACTAGACTTAGGCTTTGGATACGAGACTTGAGCTTGCGTGGGTAAACAAAATGTTTTAAATAATAACCGAAAGGACCGTTAGAATCGTTAGAACCGGGTTTATACATCTGAGAACCGGTTCTTTTAGATACTCTCAGAACCGGGTTTTCCCGGTTCTTTCGGTTCCGGGTAGAACCGGTTCCGATGCCCTATATACAACTCAATACAAAAACTTGTTGATGATTTCGCTAAGGACACTAGACCCAAATTAACCCGACACTATACCGAAGATATCCCCGACGTCCGCCTATACGAGTTAAATAATGCTCCCAAACAACTAAAGCGCAAGAAGGTGCAAGGGGATGACAGAATCACAGCAGAACTCCTGAAAGCAGGTGGATAACCAGTACGTAAAATTTTCAGCGATATTCACGAAGGCAAAACGTCAGAATCATGACACAGGAACTTAGTGATGCTTTAGTTAAAAAAGGATAACAACACCCTTTTGATAGGTTAGACAACTTCCAGCCTCCTGAACAACCCAGATTCCGGAAAGGCTTCAGCACCATAGACCACATCCACACGCTGCGGCAGGTTATACAAAAGACCGAAGAATATAACCTGCTAATATGCTTTACGTTTGTGGACTATGAGAAGGCCTTTGATTTGGTGGAAATATGGACTGTGTTGAGATTTTTACAGAAGTGCCGATCGGCTATCGCTACATCCAGGTGCTGAAGAGTTTGTACAAAAGCGCCACCATGACAGTTCGTATACAAAATCAGACTTCGACACTTATCCAACTGCAGCGAGGAGTGCAACAGGGAGATGTGATCTCCCCAAAAATGTTTACCGCTGCGGTGGGTCCTTAAGCTATGGTAGGTCTTTAAGCTTCTGGATTGGAGCGAAATTGGCATCAACGTCAATGGCGAGTACATCACTCGAATCAAACGAGCCGAAACTTGCCACCTTCCAGCTTCATCACCATACCCTGGTTACCATTTATATCCAAAGTTCTTGTCACGATAAGCCAGACGAGCCCAAGATCGATAGAGATTTTGCAGCATTGTTTTGTAGTTGAGTTCCGGTGCCTACGTTCCGGCTGCATTATCAGTCCTGGATGCTATCTACGATCAGAGTACCCATCAAGACAAAACAAATGAACGAACCAAACTTGATAGGGTTGCATTGTTTTATCATTGAGATTCTGTGGTCACTTTCCGACTCCGTTATCAGACCATCTACATGTTACATATTATTGCATTGTCACCCAATTGACATAAGTGTAACAAATTTAAGCTAAATCGGATAACAAGAAGTGGTCGAAAATTTAATTAAAATTTGATGCGGACCATTTACATAGGAATATTTAAGTTTCCTTTGTGATGTATACGAACTTTGGTGTCAATTCTGTCATGATTCTCTAAACCTAAACTTAAATTTGACAACGACGTATCCTCTATACAGAATGAAAAGGAGAGACTGATGTTAAACTTAATTTTAAGTTTAGAGAATCATGCCAGAATCGACATCAGTGCAAGTTAAATAAAAGCTAGGTATAGAAAAATATGCCCGTGCGAAGTCAGGACTGGCAGCTGCTAATGAGAAACATCTTTGTAACTTGATATGTTATGTTAATTGAAGTTTTTTTAATTCCATTCATACGTCCGTCATAAAGATCCTAATTTAATATGTAAACGTATATTACAAAACATTACGTTAACACTTATTGAATATGTATTCACCACAAATATATAATAGGTATATACAGAAACGGTTCAATCTCCTTCATAAGTTTAGAAGTTAAGAAGAATCTAAAGAAAATATAACTAGAAAAAATTCCACGCGAACCAGCAGCAGACGGATCTTGAACCCGCACCCTTCGCTATCCAGGAAAACGCACTGACCAATTACGCTACCGCGGCCCTGATGGCCGGGTTGAACTCTTTCTAGCCTTTCATAAGCTGCAAGGCAGCGCCATCTCTTTGCATTGTAAGTAACCCCACACATTATCTTATCGACAATCCTTATGTCGATTGCACATTAACTGCTGCAAAATGCGTTCACATCAAAATCTTGAACCCTCAAACTCAATATATTTATTCCATCCGCCGCGCCGTGATGTCGTTTGGTCTGTCAATGTACTTATGAACCACAATAGGAAGACATTAGTTGACATTTTACAGAATGTGTATTTCTATCTGGTTAGACAAAAAATACTTGTTAAAAAAAATACAGCGTCACTTTTATCAGAAAGGTGATTTTATCGACTTTTCGGCTCGACCTAATGTCAAATCTTATATTTTACAATATAACGCAACCCTTCGTGAGAGTCCGACTCGAACTTGGCCGGTTTATATTTCAAATCAGATACCGATATATATACTAATTGTCAGGTGACAATATACCGGAAAATTAAATCATGTATGTATACGATTAACCATGACTTTGGCATTCAACTCAACGAATGCGCACAAATAGTATACCGGTAACGCGGACTACCTAGCGAACTTTGGACCCTGCAAATAGTGGTCGGCAAATATTTGTAAAATTATTATAATACGCCGCGATGGCAGGCAGACGCAGTGGACGGCAACGCGACTCCGGAACTTGGTTAAGGTAGTTTATTTTAAACATATAAATGTGTTTAAGCATTCCTCTTTTTAAAGTTTGATTTTAGATTTAATATGAAAGTATAAAGTGTAAGTGTGAATATTCTCACCGGTATACCTTCTTTAAAAGTTTACTTTTTTGATAGTATACAATAGTTTATTTATAAAGTATCTCCTAGTATACCTACTTACTAAGCCTAGTTATTGGTTTTTTGAAGTGTAAAATTTGTTTTGTTAAGATCATTATGCAAATTACCCTTGATAAATGAATGCGCGATACTTTTCAGTTAAAAATTTGAAAGCTGCATTTGAAGTGTGGAAATGTTTTTCTTCTAATCGGTGTTATTGTTATGCAAAAATGCCGCTATCATCGTTATTCCGTATCCACCAAAGTGGTTTCGACTGTACTTGAAGGAAATGAAACTTTGCATACGAACAGTAGTTCAATAAATTGTTAGCATGTTGATATTGATCATCTAATATTGACGTAGGCGATTCTTTGAGCAATGGCGACGCGTCTTTGCGCGGTGGCATACACACAAGGTCTCCGAAATCTCCAAATGTTAGTAAATCGTTGAGACCGAACCGGATGTATCAGTACAGTTTCCGTATTTCCAAACCAAACTATCTCAATGTTACCCATATCTAGCAATGACTACGCAAATTGTAACAGAATCATTCTCAATGTCAATGTCACTTCCGTTTTTATTTAATTATATTTAGAAGCTATTAATTTATCTTAGCGCGCCCCGATGATGTCTGTCTATTACTAATCTAACCTTGCAAGATAAATTGATCCACTTAGGTTTCGGATTGAGCTGAAAATTGGCATGCATTGAGCAATAATAAGTAAATAGGGTGACAATAGAATATTCTTATAAGATGGAACTGATTTGATGATGGAGCTAGGTAACCATGGAAAATAATAATAAGACGAAACCACAGAAATAAATCAATTTATTCCTATATGAATTTCTTTACTTTAATATTTAATGGTTCCTACACATAAGTGAACCGAAACAGATCTACGGTGACGCAACAAAGCGGGTGGACGAGACGGCTAGACGTAAACTGGTTGATGGCTAGAAGTAAGCAGGTGGAGTGGAAGGCTAGATGTAAGCGGGTAGACCCCGCTCCACTCCACATCTGGTTCTGTGTGTAGACCACAGTGATCACTCGATTTTTAGTAGGTTCCAAGGTACGCTACTGTTCAGATACTGATTATATTTCGCTGGTCTCTTCCCCAATCCTGTGAAGCCATGACATGGAACCTTACTCAACGACAGAAAAAAAAACATCACCAAAAGGCAGTGCATTTTTCTGTAAGATAGAGCTTACTTCCCCAGAGCGACGCTTCAATAAGAACACGAAATTCGTTATGCACTACTTCTATATCTTATTTATACCTTCATATATGTCTGGCAAAACATTTTTCATATTATTTGAAATAAGATACTGGGTTAGAGAGCAATGGGGCAATGGAAATTTTCGTCTGTAATAAGTCCGTCTACAGAAGAATAAACAGTACAAGTACCACACAAAGTACTTAGCATAAAAGTGTTATATTAGCTCAACTATTTTTAGAAATGATAGTTCGACTACTATATCAATCACATTAAAGTTCTAGAAAACTCACTATTGAAAATAAAATCTAATGAATTTTCATTTAATTGATAATTGGAAATCTGCAGTAACAGTACGTAAGTTTAAAAAGCTCGGAAAAAGTTTATTTAAGCTATCTAAATGATTATGAATGAATTTCGTATTATGACACGTCGATACATTTAACCTGACGCTGTATTTCGAATACTAAATAAAGGTGGGTACGTAATTAATCTTTATTCCAAGCTCACGTTTCGTTAATAATGCAGCTTTATTAACTTGTATTCTTTTTTTTTGTATTTTCATGTATGTACATCAATATTTTAATAAAATCCATTTTAAATGAGTACTAAGCTTTATGGGTCAAAATATTATTTATACATTTATAATCTTTTTATAAATCTTAAACTGCATCTGATTTTACAAGTTTTCTAAGCTTAGACCTTTTTTCAGCAATCTTTCAAATTCAAATCAAAAATTTGTGTTGAGATCCTCCGAAGTGTCTGCGATAACGACTATAATATCAGAATTCTAAGGTGAATGATGTACTGTACTGTACGCCGTTTGTAACGTGCTTCACGGACATCCTTTCTTTTGGCAAATATAGGTTCCATTTCACAGCTCGTTCCATCCATATGGTCATCGATTTCAGCACACTATCATTATTCATTCCTGGAAACGCACAATTTCAACGATATCACACACAAAACATCATTTTGTAAATACGTAACAAAATCCCAACAACAAAAACCGCTATTCTAAAATCGCTAGACACTTACCGGCATTTCTCTATATTCCTATATTTACACAGTCAGGTCATAAGTATTGTCACACAGTAAAAACTTTTCTTTTAGAATGCCGGCCACTAAAAAGTTTATTGAATTCGAATTTCGAATTGTTCATGAAAATTAAAATGTATACTTTTTAGAATTTTACTCATTTTTAAATATGGAGTGGACGCTTAAAGAAGACCGTGTTGCAGTTATTGCGTTGCATCGTTGCGGTTACGCGCCAATTAAATTTTTGACATACTGAAAAATTTGAATATAACCAAAAAATTCGTTTATCGAACCATCAAACGATACAATGAAGACTCTAGTGTAGATGACAGGTCAAGAAGTGGTCGCCCTCGGTTTGTTAGGATTCCAGCATTGATAAAAGTAGTGATTCAAAGAAATCCCAAACGTAAGCAGAAACTGTTGGCCCTTCAAATGGGGTTAAGCAGAACAACGGTGAAAAACAGGACATCGTTTGAATGCTTGTCTAATGGACCTGAGATCGAAGAGATGCCGCGGTTTGTTGAATCGGAACGCGGGAAAAAAATATCGGGAAATTCTTTTTTCGGATGAAAAAATTTTTAGCGTAGAAGACAGCTACAACAAACAAAATGATAAGGTGTACGCCGTGTTCCGTGTGTCCAACGAGGTTATTTTCCATCCTCGCTCATGGTATGGTTGGGAGTTTCTTATTGGGGCTTAACAGAGGTACATTATTGTGAGAAAGGTGTAAAAACGAATGCAGTTGTGTATCAAATACAGTCCCGACGAACCTTGTGGAACCTGTTTCTCATACCATGTTCAATAACATGCACTGGGTATTCCAACAAGATTCGGCGCCAGCTCATAGAGCGAAGAGCACACAAGACTGGCTTTCGGCGCGTGAAATCGACTTTATCCGGCACGAAGACTGGCCCTCTGTCCAGATTTGAGTCCGTTAGATTACAAGATATGGCAACACTTGGAGGAAAAGGCGTGATCAAAGTCTCGTCCCAATTTGGAGTCACTCAAGACATCCTTGATTAAGGCAGCCGCCGATATTGACATGGACCTCGTTCGTGCTGCGATAGACCACTGGCCGCGCAAATTGAAGGCCTGTATTCAAAGTCTCGGAGGTCATTTTGAATAAACTTTATCGTCATAAGAATCTATGTTTTGTTAAGTTCATTTTGGTATACAAATGGTTACGTAATGAATAAACTTGTTTCAATTATTTTATATTAAACATGTGACAGAATTTATGACCTGACTAGATATACATAATATCTTTCTAATTTCTTTTTCCATGTTTTCCTCCGTTTTTCTTTATTTTACGCATAATTATGTTTATTTACTTTTTTAACAGACATGTTTTTCACCGTTGCCATGGCTACCCATGACACGGATACTCTTTCTAACTGCCTCTATGCCTATCCAACCTCCACAAAATACCAACTTTAATTCTTTAGAGAACCTTCTCTTTTAAATGATTCCGGATCTATAAAAGGCCGAACCGCTCGGAACCTAGAAGCATTTCTTCGGCAAAAGTTGCCAACGTAACTTTTCTGGGTCGTTGCCGAGCCTCTCCAAATTTCTAAAATGCCTTGTCCCGGGGCCGGCTACCCCGGGACTCAAGCGAAGACCTCAAAGCCGTACGGCACCCTTTGGCTCAATAAACGTCTTACTTTACCCTACTCGTCCTTTACATTATACGTTCTACCTCAACGGCGGGTTTGCCACCCGGTCTCTGATTCGGCCCGTCTACCAGCTGCGCCTGCCATTCCATTAGCAGTACTGGCTGCCCTACTTGGTAGGGCAGCCTTCGCCAGTCGACCTACCAGCAGCGCCTGCCAACCACCAGCAATGCCGGCTGTAATCCAGGAGCGCTGTCCCACCAGGAACGTTGCCCATCTACTCATAACACCGCCCGTCCACCTACGACACGGCCTCCCAACCCTCAAGTCTTTACGAAGATCGCTGACGACCCACGCCCACTACACCACTACACATTGTACACCCCACATTCGTACTCACCCGTTCTCAATCCTTTTTTATATTCTTTTTTTTCTGTAAATATTTGCAGTTGTTGATCTGTAAATATACATTCTGTAACTTTTCCTATTGTTCTCCTTTCTTTTTTCTCTTTCCATCCCGAAGCTTAAAGATGTCTGTCACAGCGGTAAATAGCTTCGCGAAAATCACATATCTCCTTGTCGCTTGTCTAGCTGTGGTTGGATAGATCTCGTAGTCTGTTCTTGAATACGGACTGCAATGGTGGCAATACTGTTTAAACTCTTCAACACTTGGATAGTCACACCGAAATAGGTCTGTTCTTCACCAGTATGTTGTGACACCACCATGCTCCTATATGATGCCTCTGGCGTTATGCCTTCGTGAATAACAGAATTAAACCTTCGCTGAAAGATTTAACATAGTGGTTTATCACCCGCTTTCAGGAGTTCTGTTGTGATTCCGTCATTCCCTGGCGCTTTGTTGTTCTTCAGTTGTTTGAGAGCGTTACCAATCTCGTATAAGCTAATATCCGAGATATCTTCGGTGGTTTTGTATTGAGATGTATAACTCCATAGAAGCTCTCAACTTCCCTCAAAATCTCAGACTTCGACTACGGTCATCTTCAGTCGCGTCTTCAGTCGCGTCAGAGAAGGAGTTCATCATTTAGTGGCTCTCCTTTTCCATGAATTCTGCCAGTATTAAGCACATTTTCGCTGCACATTACTTAAACCCACTACCAAGTCAGAACCGTCTCACTCGCCTAATTTTGCTTTAAAATCCCCCATCACAACACTGTATTAATAGATCGAAGTACGTTAGGCTTCAGTTATATCCTCATACATAGAGTCTATCACTTCTCTTTTCTTCAGGGCTTCTTCTAACACTATTCTCGTCTAATTCAGATAACAACTTAAATATTTCCACTATAAACACGAAGCACAATCTTCTTCTAGATATAACATACTAGGCACATAAAATTCTAATCACATTCTAATACATCCAACCTGCCAACTCGGGTGGATGGTAGAATACCGAATTCTTAATAAATATTATTTTATTAAGAGTTCAAGCGTATTAGACTTTGAAATTTGACGTCACGAAACTTAGGACCCCTTTTACCAATTAATGTGTGATACTTTATGGATCACCCCTAAATCAATTTTGCTGTCCCTGATATTTGCCGCTCTGGGCAAATGCCCGGCTCGCCCCGCTTTGGATCGGTCCCTGATTAAGAGCAGTAAAGTACAATCTTTAGTTTATAAAGTCATGTTAGGAAAAAGCCAATATACAAACTATAAAAGATTTAAAATTGAACAACATGTTGCTTTGATAGGCTTTTGATGTCTCCATGGGAAATATATCAGTTGGCATATGCTGCTTTTCAGTGATTCAATAAGTTTATAGCTTCCTAAAGGCTGTTCAAGTCAGCTCATGCGCAATCATAGGTAGACAGATGGTAACCTATATGCACAAAATAGTACTTCTGTTACCGTTATAACGATAAATTTAATAAGAGAACAGAGACCCAAACACGGACTTTGACAGGTCCAGCTCCTAATCGAATCGTCGTCGTTAAATTTCAATTCTGCTTTAGAATTCTGACCGCTCTAGGCTAATAATGAATTTGCCTGCCTATCCTATCCTACCTTTTCATTACCATTCACTTACAGGTGCAACTAATTAAATACAGACAACAAGTACTGAAGAAAGCTTACGTAGTATAACATCATTTCTAATTTTCGCTCTAAGCTCAAGTGGCTTCCCATTAGGCTTCGCCGGAATACACACATACTAGCACTCCTTTACAATATTTTGTTTAATCCCTTTTCCCCGTGCTATCTCAAAGAACTTTTTGAGTTTCAACAAAATTCCCTATCGCTTTCCCTTAGGTGGATCCCTCACTATGCCTGTTCACCGCAATTATGACCATTCCTTTGCTATACAAGCTAAAAGTTCAAGTTCGGCTTTGGAACTCGTTGCCTGCTAATATCAGACGTGCTCAAACACTTTTGTCTTCCGCAGTGAATCTGATTTTACTGTGTAAATGTATGTATTTGTATGTGTGTTTGTGTGTATGTATGTATATAAGTTATTGAATGTATTTTTAAATTAAAATACTTAGGTTTCATGTAAAGTTGTATGTACACATGTGACTTTTTACTCCAAGCCATTTAACACCCCAACCTAGTCTTTGTATAACTTTTTGTACTCACGGCTGTCTGGAAGAAATCGCTCTTAGCGATAAGACCGCCAATTATAATGCTTTTGTTAAGTTTATTGTTTGTTAATGTTATGGAATTATGTATTTGGTGTTATAATAAAGTGTTAATCTATCTATCTATCATTTAATCAAGCTGTTATTGAGTAAGTATACGAAAGACGAAAGCAATCAAATAATTACAACACACTTTTACAATATATTTATTTAGTTCAAAATTTGGGAGAAAAATTTAAAAAAGAAAAAAAATCCTTGAAGCCGTGGCTCTATCACTGTGAGAACATTATTTTATATCCCACCAAAAACATTTTCATGTAAAATGTTGCCAAGATGAAAACCATATGACTCCTATTGAAATCGTAGCGATGTCGCTGCGATATATAGGTAGTCTTTGAAACCATTTTCGTATTCACGTAAGTCACATGGAGCTATTTTGAAGTCGTCGAATCGAAGTGTGGTTTAACGGTACTTTGATCTTTACTAATTCGCGCTTAAATCGCCAACGAAATGAAATTCTCATTAAAAAAATATATTTTTGTTTCTATCTAACGCCAATGATTAATTGGCAATTAGGCTCCGGTGAGGCACTCTTCGATGGGGGGTCACAGTGTCGGCGGAGTCGAAGAGGTAAATGGGGGGTCAGGGAGGTCAGGGGGGCCACACATCGCGGAAAGATGAACTAACTCGTATCTCGTGACATGACGTCACACTTTTTCGTGCGTGCAGCCTGTGTTCATCGATTTAAAGACGTTATCACGTCAAAAAGTGTTTCTGATGATTTGGTAAAAACTATACAAATTTTACATGTAACTCTTTAGCTTTAATTGACAAGCCGTTAAGATGTCGTTTTGTTTCGATCCTATCGAGCTGTAGTCCTATTAATCGAAGTACAGTTTACATAACATGAGAATACCAATCTTCTGTTGGACTCGAATGTTAAGAGTGTGTGCACACGTACGGTTTCCTGATCCGAAATACCGATCCGGAATTCCATGAGCCTAGTGCAGACGTTTCGGTTTTTTATTAGTTAGAGTTCGAAATGAACATTAGGTCCATTTAAAAAAAAACAGAATAGTGTGCGCCTTGTTGAACATTTCGTATGTAAGGACGTGCATTCAGGCTTCCGAATCGGGATTCCTGATCAGAAAACCGAAGCAGGAAATCATACATGTTCGCCTAGTCTATACAATAAATTAAATGAGACTTTTTTACTCTATTGTACAAAGTTACACCCTGATAGCTAAAAATCTGAGTGAAAATCTCGTCTTCAATTTAGGGGTTTTAAATATCAGATGCTCCTTTCTACGTTTCCCTTGCAGGCTGCATCCGAAAGATAAATAATTAGTTAAGGAGTGCTGAATAGAAGTGTGGGGAGAAAATACAATAGGCTAGTTGACCCTTTTTGGAAAAAGGTTTTAAATGGTTAATAAATGTTCTATTAGACCGAAAAAAATGTATTGTATTTTTTTGAGACCTAGAAAGCTACAAATTTTTAATTTTATAATAGACTTTTCATGGACATACAAAAACGCTGTCGGCCATTTTAGTCTATAGATTATCTATGCTATGACGTCAACCTGTAGTAAATAAAAACTCGTAAGCACGTAGAAAATAACCTATCTGAGTTCATAATAAAAAAAACATAAAAACCCACGTAAAATAAAGTAATTATCACTATTGTATTGTACGAGAATATAAAAACACATCCTTGAAGACTCCAGGAAAGTTGTGGATTAAAGTGCCGAAAGAAATTAACCTACGCAACTTTATTACACTTATTCATATGTTGTATCAGTTTTATGTTTATTACTACATTGTAATACTAAATTCACTGTACTTACATAGATGCCTTGTCGTTTCTCTGCTCTGCAGAGCAGATATCGGGGTTTAGTATAAAAACTTCACCAACCATCAATGCGTCAATTCTTGGCAGATTTGTGCTTTCTGCTTTCACAAAGCCGGCATCCATAATTAGTTTTGTCAAAAGAAAACAGTAAACGGAAACTTTTCTAAAGTTAAAAATGTTTTAAGATAAATTTAGTCAGAAAGAATCCACCCACAGTAACACACGAATGACATTTAGTTGTTTACTACAACAAGAGACGTCACAATCATGGCGGATTTGGCGAACAGCGTTTTTAGTGTTTAAAAAATATAGACTAAAAATTTTTTTTTTAAATTAAATTTCTACAGCAATCTTCTGCTTTTATGAAGTGAAATCGATATATTCAGGTTCCTTAGACCAAATACTTTAAAAAATAAACATTTATTTAATACAATTCGACATGAGTCAACTAGCCTATTGACGAACGGTGAGTACCCCTGTTTTGACATAGTTCATCTGTTGGGTGAAAATGAATAAGAAAATGAATGATGAAGGATTTCTTTGATCCAACATATGATCTATATGTAACCTACTTTTAGAATGGCGCGTTGCGCCCTTTCTAATTGTAGCAAGTTAGTCATTTTTAAAAATAAACTTCAATTTTCAAACTCCTTTCGCTAAAAAAACAACATTTGCCTGAAAATTTAGTATGTTATCAATCACTAAGTACTCCAAGATAAATAAATAAATAAATATTTCCGACACTCACACCAATTAGCTAGAATACATATACTGTACATATATAAGTATATTTATATAAATACATATTAAACATCCATGACTGGAGTACAAATGCTCGTATTCATCACACAAACATCTGCCCCCATCGGGATTCGAACCCGGGAGCTCTCGAGTCGGCGACAGCCATGAAACCCGGCGTACAAACCACTCGGCCACGGAGGTCGTCAAGATACCGAATTCAAACCACTTTACGCATAAGAATGATACCTAACCGAGTCGGCTGTTACAAGTTGTACTGTAACAAGAAAAGCTTGTAAAATCTCTGCAGTACCCTTAGCACGAACCAATATCGAATTCGTAACGTTTACGAGTCCGAAATGTCATTGTCAAATGTGTACTGATTTTTAGTTCTCGTTACGTAATTGGTGGTGCTGTTGTTCAAGTTTCCATAAAAAAATTACATGGACATTTCGCACCCGCAAACTATTCATTTTCGATAATGGTTTGTGCTAGGGGTACTGAAATGAGATATTAGATGTCTGTTTGCGGCAGAAGTGTCACCTTGTTCAATGAAAAGGAAAGAAACATATTTTTTTAATGAGTAAAATATTAAACTATATAATATTTTTTTTCCGTAAGAATGTTCTCACTAAGCCACGAAGTTACCGAATTCAAACCACTTTGCGCATAAGAATAAACTTCATCGAATGAGTCCCCGTGAAAGAGCAACACCGTGTCATCCGCTTATGTAATAATTTTAGAATTAGGTAGTTGTAATTGACATAAGCTCGGCTTGGAAAGAAGCCCAAATCATCCCTTTGCCCAAAAAATCCAATCCTCAATCTTTTGCCGATTTTAGGCCTATTTCTATCCTTTCCCTCTTATCTCCTCCTCTAAAGTCCTCTAACGTCTGGTTCATAACCAATTAAATACATTCCTGTCTCGTCATGACCTTTTAAATCCTCTCCAATCTGGTTTCCGTCTTGGGCACAGTACCACGACTACCTTCTTGAAAATCACAGATGACATTCATGATCACGCAAGACCAAGACTGGGAGCGCAAGACCAAGACCAAAACCAAGACCAGGTGTATTGGCGCAAGACCAAGACTTGCTAAGTCTCGTCTTGTTCTTGCATTTGGGCAACACTAATTGTGCTACAATTTCTTCCATTTTTAATTGAATTGTAGTAAATTGATGTTTTTAATATATAAAAATAAGTTTATCTTGTATACATAAATAGTTATTGCAATTTTAAAAGTGTGATACTAATGGCGCAATTATATTTGACAAAGACATTACTTAAATTCTCGAAGCAATATTTACACTGAAATAAGGGCTGGAAGACGATGTTGGGTAAACAAAAGGAAAACTACCCGAATACGGGCGTACTGGACTACGTTCATGTTCACTTAGTCGTTTATCCGAATTCCATTGGCACTCGTATTCGGACTAACGTCCAAATGTAATTGCGTCATTAGTTTTGCAGGCCAGTGTAGGTGACTTATAATAAGAGGTTTAAAATCAACGTCAATGACCAAAGAGGTCACAGCTATTATTATATGCAGATAGGAAAAAAACGGAACTTCCTAAACCTGCCATAGGCAAATATTGATACACGTACGTTTAAGTTAAACTTAATAAAACATATTTGTGTAATATGCCTTTAAATAAAGAGGTTCCAACTATTTATTTGAAATATTGGTCGAACTTGCAGAGCTAAATGTGATAGATGTTCCATGGTATCACCAGCTATAACTACTATATTACCATAACTGTGAAACGTCAAACTAGTTTTAGAAAATAAATAATTCCCAGCCACAAACTTAATTCGTCCTCATTAATTTAAATATCGTATAAATTGGCAATATTAACAAACTTTCGCATTTTAAAGTATGAACAACTTAACATACGAAACCAGAGTTTTGTGTAGTAACAACGAGCGAAAGCACATAATTTTATATAACCTAATTCAAATATTAATTCAAAGACTTCTGATTTATTTTCCAAACCAAATATACGCACAAAAAATGTATAAGTATCAAGAACGCAGCGCACATACGTCACAATCGTCATGATTTCTTTAAACTGCAAAATGACTTCAATTATACTTTTTTTTCGTTGAGTGTTCCGTGGTTATCTTAAACATTGGAATAAAGTTAAAATTCCAATTTTAAAAACTGAATTTAAACAAATGTACGAAATAATGTTTTATTGCAATGACTTTACTTGATGATAGCCAAGATACTTTTGTTGTATAAATTAATGTAACATCAACATTTGTAGGTTGCTTCTATTGCTTAGGTAGGTAGCCACTATCAAAATGTTTGATGAAAACAACTGCCCAAGTGCGTTTCGGGCCCCGCGCAATGTATCAAGGGTTCCGAAGTTTTCCATTACAAATTTCAAAATAACAAACTTATAGTTAACATTTCGGATCACGTCTGAAGAGTATGATAAAGAGCATACACGCTTAGACTGACACAAAAATACACTTTTCATGCCTTAATCAAAACAAAATCAAAGTCTAATAAGTTAACATCAAAATCGAAGCGCTGAAATTATAAATTTGACCGGTTATTAACGTCAATGAACGTCATTCAACCCCACCAGACGGGCAACCTACGTCAAAGGCACGTCACTGCGACCCCCCTATAGAGTCGCTAAGCTTTATCTTGTAAAACAGGTTCGATTGGTTATCCACACGCATGTGCGTGATTAGTAAGTGGAAATATTTTAAAATAGATGATTTTTTTGAACATCATATTATGCCTACTGATCGTGTTTATGTTTTCAAATCTTGATTGGAAGTAACTTTGAAGTGAGCGACCGGACGCAGAATAGGTACATGAAGGACACTACGACCAGAGTCGGATTTGAGGCAGCCACAAGACACATACAAAAAACACAACACATATAAAAAACAAAAAAACGACGGGGCACGAACAATGGTGTGCAAAACGTATGTGTTTGGGCCTCCACGCCTCTAAATCCGGCACTGACTTCAACCACTATGCACTACTTACCTAACCTAGACATAATAATGACAAAAAAGTGGGGGGCTAAACAATTGACAAGTGCTCGCGAGCTAGCAACAAGATAGGCGACTTCTAGCTGGTTTGGTCGCATCTTAATTATTGTATGTAACGGGTGGTATCGGCAACATCGTGTTGGTCGCGTGGTCGAGCAAATTTTTACTTTTACGTGTAGGTTCATAAGTAGGTACATAAGGCCACAACTTCTTTCGAGGTTAACTTTAGAATCGGGTGCATCCAGAGATAAATAATTAAATTCTCTCCGGAATCTTATTTTCAGTAGTGTAAGTCCAATTTAAAGATCGTAGGGTTCGATATCGATACACGTTACTTGTTTCTCAAGGACCACATGTCGTGTAGAATACTGTTATTTAGCTTAATCGTGTAGACCAGTCGGCGAATCTAAATATAGCTTTTTGAGGGTTCCGTAGTCCTAACAAGGAATCCTTATAGTTTCGTCATGTCCGTCTGTCCGCGGTTTTGCTTGACGATTGTTAGCACTAGAAAGCTGTAATTTTGTGGAGATATGTATATGAATCACACCGACCGCGAGAAAATGGTAAAATAAAGTATGGATTTTTTTTTAGTTAAGTTCCTCCACATGTAACCTTACTAATTAAATAATAGATTTTTTTAATTTTCGATACAGAAAATAAAGACTTCTGCTCAAATATGTTGTGGTAACGACAGGCAACTACGGAACCCTACACTGCGCGTGGCACGACTCGCAGTTGGCCGATTTTTTTTAAAGTTGACAGACCTCATTTTAACTGTAAATGCAGGCGCTAATAACGTTATGTGGTTCTGCTTTTAGTCTAATAAGTAGTGTACGTACAACGTGGCAAATTATTCTTTACTACTTTTTCCATAGAAATTGTAACTTAAACTAACTATAATTAATATATTTTATAAGCTCAGATAATAAATTTTTCATCAATCTTTTCTCTAAGTTCTCTGTTGATGATAATGATGACCCTCCTTAAAACTTTTCAAGATGAAATCGTGCTTAATATAATCAGTTCACAAGTTAATAAATACCACTAGCGAGAAAGAACCATTGTAAAAATCTACTTTGCATGACATTCACAACATCAAGTTAGCATACAATATCAAAAATGCGGAAACTCATATTAAAAACCCCAATGTAGAGTTCTGACGCATAGTGAATATTAATAAAACATATAACAATTAAACAGGTTAAACTTGACAGCGCAAAATGTAAACTATCTGTTTACATAGAACTAAGTCGCTCTCCGCTGTCTGTCTGTCACTATTAAAACGGAAAAGGCGTCTTTTAAGGCAAAAACTGTATATTTACCAGATAAAATAATAAAACATGCACTTCATTCTATCTCTTGTCATCGTCTTTTTTTCGATTTCAACGTCACGGTAAGTCAGCGTAAGTTCCGTCAGTCAGTTACTCGGCCAGCTACTAAAAAGTCCATTTCTTTTTTTGAAGGTTTTTGGGTCGTATCGGTCCGGAAACACTGCTGGCGACAACATATTCCACAGTTTTGTCGTACGTGGTAAAAAATTTCGACAAAAACGTACGGTTGTGGATAGCCACGCATCAAGATGATGGGGATGAAATTTTTGTCGCGATGTACGATGGCGAAATGCAGTAGCTGGAATTAATCCGAACAATACCTCAGAACACTCCCCGTTATAAATGCGATAGAAGATGCAGAGCGAAGCTACATCCCTACGCAAAGCCAAAGGATCAAGCTGATCGGAAAGGTCCTGGTCGTCGACTATTCGAGCCGCTCGGCGCTGGATGCGATCCAAAGGGAGAAGCTGGTACTGGGGTGCCCCCGCCCAAAGATGAGAGCAGTACTCCATGTGAGGCCGAACCTGTGCCTTATAAAGCTGCAGTCGGTGGGCCGGTGTGAAGTACATTCTCGATCTATTGAGCACACCAAGCTTCTTAGAGGCCAATTTGGCCTTGCCCTCTAAATGATCCCGAAACTGGACGTCGCTCGATATTGTACTGTATTTACACGGTCTGGGTCAGAAAAAAGGCATCGAAGGACCACATGAAACGGAAAAGGCGTCTTTCTAGGCAAAACTGTATATTTACCAGATAAAATAATGAAACATGAACTTCATTATATCTCTTGTCATCGTCTTTTTTTCGATTTCAACGTCACGGTAAGACAGCGTAAGTTCCGTCAGTCAGTTACTCGGCCAGCTACTAAAAAGTCCATAACAACTATGTTCATGCTAAGATCTTTAAAAGAAGCAACGGATCATGATGCAGTTTTTTAAATAAATAGAGTGATACAAGACGAACGTTTATATGTATAATGTTTGCATAATATAGTAGAGAAACACTAATAATGTTAGGTATTTCTAATGTGATGTCGTAAATAAACTCATTTTTTCGCGCTTACATTGAAAACGCTGGCTGAATCCTACGAGATAGATCAATATAATATACCTACGTATACTACAGTATTATACACTTTAAAAAGGTTAAACAAAGTCTGCAATGGTATATATGTCTATCTCTTAGGGATAACCAACGATATTAAATACCATCGGTATTTAATATCGTTGGGGATAACCCACAATAATCATTTTTATCATTTACTTTTACGAAAACTAATGGCTTATTTTCGAAGCGATTTTAAGCAATACAGCATTAAGCCTTATCCAATTTAAGTACTTTAAATACATTGTTCATTTAATATACATTAATATTGCCCTTTAAGGCATGTAATTTAAAAGAATATTTTCGAAGATATATCAGTTTTTAAATGCAGTGACATAATTTTTTTGTAGTATATTTCTATAATAATAGCTTGCGATACCACAAAATCACATACGCCCGTTGCCTAACCTCACACTATACCCTACACCGCGGAGCTCTGGGACCTTACTTATCGACACCATATAACAACACAAAAGTTAGTCACTACTGTAAGTAATGCTAAACAGGGTACTGTTTAGCACGAACCATTATCGAATTCGAATAGTTTGCAAACCGAAATGTCAATGTCAAATTTGTATGGAAACTTGAACAGCAGCGGCACACCAACTCGAATGAATTTCAACAATGTATGATTCGACCGTGTTGCTGGTTGAGTCGTTGCAATTATAGCATTGGAGTTGTTTCCATGGGATGTGGTGTGCGTTGCAGAATCATTGCTAGTTGGTCTAGGCTCAGCATGTAGAAGCTTATGGTGAACTCGTTCGCATCCACGCACACTACATTTGGCTCTTGTACTACAGGCTCTCAATTAATGTCGGGAAGAAAGGCAGGAAAAACAAAGTTTCGATAGTGTGACAAATTTCCATCGGTCGTTTATGGAAAGGTGTAAAAAATCTGGACATTTTTTCAAGTCATGAGAACCTTTACATTTTATACATTCTTTGTTTGTGATCATAATAGGAAAGTGTCTGTCACCTCTATTCTGATATGATATTTTCTTGTCGACTGTACGTGAGTATAATGGTGTCGTAAACTCGATCGTCGATTTCGCTACTTCCATTAGCCACTCTGATACGTCTTCTAAGGAGATGTCTATCAATCCTCGCCGAGACTTATAAAATCCCCACTGGTATTTCAGATTCGAAGGTAACTTCGACAGGGTTTCCTGTATTAACAGCGGGTTCTTCAAGTAATTCACTTGATCAGTCGAGATCATAGTAGTAACTACGTTCTGAATATCAGTTGCATATTTTTGTAGCTGTGTCATGTCATCGTGACGTATGTCCCGCTGTGATCGTATTCTAGACAGCATAAAATGTATGATCGCGTCTGGTCGACCAAATCTTAATTTTAATGTGCTTATAATTTTGTCTAAATTTGACGCACTTGCCAATAAGGCGTATACTGAGTCTCGCGCTTCTCCGCGCAGACATTTCATCAGTCGTGCTATATTCTCAATGTCGCTATAGCTTCATAAATCTGTAGTCATTTTAAATTGACTATAAAAAATAAGCGATTCCTCTGGCGCTCCCGAGAAAGAGTGGAGGTCTTTTGTAGTAGTCTGTCTTGCCAAAAATTTGCTCATATTAGATTCGGCGCTAGTCGGCGCGTCGGGTTGAATCTCTGGAGCACTTTTTGTTATATTTTTATTTGTCGTATGAATGAGTGATGTTTTAGATGTCGGCTGTGAGTGATTCTGTGGTGAGTGCATGTCATATAGCTCACCATCATTGTCTTCCAATTCCAAGGCTTCAAGGTCTAAAGTCTGATCTTGTATAAGTCGTTTCTCTATTTCGAGCTGGCGGCGCTCGAGGTCAGCGAGTTTCTCCGCAGCCCTGCGCTTGGCATCTAGGGCTCGCTGTCGGCACGCCCGGTCTGATGCGTTGGAAACTACGGTCTTAGTTAGAGATACCAGGGAAGGTGCAACCGACGGTGATGGTAGATCTGTCGTGACATTCATCGCTTGTGCACTTTTGCTTATGTTATAGGGGGCATACGAGCAGACGGCTCACCTGATGGTAAGTGATCACCGTCGCCCATGGACACTTGCAACACCAGGAGTATCACAAATGCGATGCCGGCCTTTAAGGAAGAAGTACGTTCTTTTTTTGAAGGTTTTTGGGTCGTATCGGTCCGGAAACACTGCTGGCGACAACATATTCCACAGTTTTGTCGTACGTGGTAAAAAATTTCGACAAAAACGGTTGTGGATAGCCACGCATGAAGATGATGGGGATGAAATTTTTGTCGCGATGTACGATGGCGAAATGCAGTAGCTGGAATTAATCCGAACAATACCTCAGAACACTCCCCGTTATAAATGCGATAGAAGATGCAGAGCGAAGCTACATCCCTACGCAAAGCCAAAGGATCAAGCTGATCGGAAAGGTCCTGGTCGTCGACTATTCGAGCCGCTCGGCGCTGGATGCGATCCAAAGGGAGAAGCTGGTACTGGGGTGCCCCCGCCCAAAGATGAGAGCAGTACTCCATGTGAGGCCGAACCTGTGCCTTATAAAGCTGCAGTCGGTGGGCCGGTGTGAAGTACATTCTCGATCTATTGAGCACACCAAGCTTCTTAGAGGCCAATTTGGCCTTGCCCTCTAAATGATCCCGAAACTGGACGTCGCTCGATATTGTACTGCATTTACACGGTCTGGGTCAGAAAAAAGGCATCGAAGGACCACATGAAACGGAAAAGGCGTCTTTCTAGGCAAAACTGTATATTTACCAGATAAAATAATGAAACATGAACTTCATTCTATCTCTTGTCATCGTCTTTTTTTCGATTTCAACGTCACGGTAAGTCAGCGTAAGTTCCGTCAGTCAGTTACTCGGCCAGCTACTAAAAAGTCCATAACAACTATGTTCATGCTAAGATCTTTAAAAGAAGCAACGGATCATGATGCAGTTTTTTAAATAAATAGAGTGATACAAGACGAACGTTTATATGTATAATGTTTGCATAATATAGTAGAGAAACACTAATAATGTTAGGTATTTCTAATGTGATGTCGTAAATAAACTCATTTTTTCGCGCTTACATTGAAAACGCTGGCTGAATCCTACGAGATAGATCAATATAATATACCTACGTATACTACAGTATTATACACTTTAAAAAGGTTAAACAAAGTCTGCAATGGTATATATGTCTATCTCTTAGGGATAACCAACGATATTAAATACCATCGGTATTTAATATCGTTGGGGATAACCCACAATAATCATTTTTATCATTTACTTTTACGAAAACTAATGGCTTATTTTCGAAGCGATTTTAAGCAATACAGCATTAAGCCTTATCCAATTTAAGTACTTTAAATACATTGTTCATTTAATATACATTAATATTGCCCTTTAAGGCATGTAATTTAAAAGAATATTTTCGAAGATATATCAGTTTTTAAATGCAGTGACATAATTTTTTTATAGTATATTTCTATAATAATAGCTTGCGATACCACAAAATCACATACGCCCGTTGCCTAACCTCACACTATTCCCTACACCGCGGAGCTCTGGGACCTTACTTATCGACACCATATAACAACACAAAAGTTAGTCACTACTGTAAGTAATGCTAAACAGGGTACTGTTTAGCACGAACCATTATCGAATTCGAATAGTTTGCAAACCGAAATGTCAATGTCAAATTTGTATGGAAACTTCAACAGCAGCGGCACACCAACTCGAATGAATTTCAACAATGTATGATTCGACCGTGTTGCTGGTTGAGTCGTTGCAATTATAGCATTGGAGTTGTTTCCATGGGATGTGGTGTGCGTTGCAGAATCATTGCTAGTTGGTCTAGGCTCAGCATGTAGAAGCTTATGGTGAACTCGTTCGCATCCACGCACACTACATTTGGCTCTTGTACTACAGGCTCTCAATTAATGTCGGGAAGAAAGGCAGGAAAAACAAAGTTTCGATAGTGTGACAAATTTCCATCGGTCGTTTATGGAAAGGTGTAAAAAATCTGGACATTTTTTCAAGTCATGAGAACCTTTACATTTTATACATTCTTTGTTTGTGATCATAATAGGAAAGTGTCTGTCACCTCTATTCTGATATGATATTTTCTTGTCGACTGTACGTGAGTATAATGGTGTCGTAAACTCGATCGTCGATTTCGCTACTTCCATTAGCCACTCTGATACGTCTTCTAAGGAGATGTCTATCAATCCTCGCCGAGACTTATAAAATCCCCACTGGTATTTCAGATTCGAAGGTAACTTCGACAGGGTTTCCTGTATTAACAGCGGGTTCTTCAAGTAATTCACTTGATCAGTCGAGATCATAGTAGTAACTACGTTCTGAATATCAGTTGCATATTTTTGTAGCTGTGTCATGTCATCGTGACGTATGTCCCGCTGTGATCGTATTCTAGACAGCATAAAATGTATGATCGCGTCTGGTCGACCAAATCTTAATTTTAATGTGCTTATAATTTTGTCTAAATTTGACGCACTTGCCAATAAGGCGTATACTGAGTCTCGCGCTTCTCCGCGCAGACATTTCATCAGTCGTGCTATATTCTCAATGTCGCTATAGCTTCATAAATCTGTAGTCATTTTAAATTGACTATAAAAAATAAGCGATTCCTCTGGCGCTCCCGAGAAAGAGTGGAGGTCTTTTGTAGTAGTCTGTCTTGCCAAAAATTTGCTCATATTAAATTCGGCGCTAGTCGGCGCGTCGGGTTGAATCTCTGGAGCACTTTTTGTTATATTTTTATTTGTCGTATGAATGAGTGATGTTTTAGATGTCGGCTGTGAGTGATTCTGTGGTGAGTGCATGTCATATAGCTCACCATCATTGTCTTCCAATTCCAAGGCTTCAAGGTCTAAAGCCATCTGATCTTGTATAAGTCGTTTCTCTATTTCGAGCTGGCGGCGCTCGCGGTCAGCGAGTTTCTCCGCAGCCCTGCGCTTGGCATCTAGGGCTCGCTGTCGGCACGCCCGGTCTGATGCGTTGGAAACTACGGTCTTAGTTAGAGATACCAGGGAAGGTGCAACCGACGGTGATGGTAGATCTGTCGTGACATTCATCGCTTGTGCACTTTTGCTTATGTTATAGGGGGCATACGAGCAGACGGCTCACCTGATGGTAAGTGATCACCGTCGCCCATGGACACTTGCAACACCAGGAGTATCACAAATGCGATGCCGGCCTTTAAGGAAGAAGTACGTTCTTTTTTTGAAGGTTTTTGGGTCGTATCGGTCCGGAAACACTGCTGGCGACAACATATTCCACAGTTTTGTCGTACGTGGTAAAAAATTTCGACAAAAACGGTTGTGGATAGCCACGCATGAAGATGATGGGGATGAAATTTTTGTCGCGATGTACGATGGCGAAATGCAGTAGCTGGAATTAATCCGAACAATACCTCAGAACACTCCCCGTTATAAATGCGATAGAAGATGCAGAGCGAAGCTACATCCCTACGCAAAGCCAAAGGATCAAGCTGATCGGAAAGGTCCTGGTCGTCGACTATTCGAGCCGCTCGGCGCTGGATGCGATCCAAAGGGAGAAGCTGGTACTGGGGTGCCCCCGCCCAAAGATGAGAGCAGTACTCCATGTGAGGCCGAACCTGTGCCTTATAAAGCTGCAGTCGGTGGGCCGGTGTGAAGTACATTCTCGATCTATTGAGCACACCAAGCTTCTTAGAGGCCAATTTGGCCTTGCCCTCTAAATGATCCCGAAACTGGACGTCGCTCGATATTGTACTGCATTTACACGGTCTGGGTCAGAAAAAAGGCATCGAAGGACCACATGAAACGGAAAAGGCGTCTTTCTAGGCAAAACTGTATATTTACCAGATAAAATAATGAAACATGAACTTCATTCTATCTCTTGTCATCGTCTTTTTTTCGATTTCAACGTCACGGTAAGTCAGCGTAAGTTCCGTCAGTCAGTTACTCGGCCAGCTACTAAAAAGTCCATAACAACTATGTTCATGCTAAGATCTTTAAAAGAAGCAACGGATCATGATGCAGTTTTTTAAATAAATAGAGTGATACAAGACGAACGTTTATATGTATAATGTTTGCATAATATAGTAGAGAAACACTAATAATGTTAGGTATTTCTAATGTGATGTCGTAAATAAACTCATTTTTTCGCGCTTACATTGAAAACGCTGGCTGAATCCTACGAGATAGATCAATATAATATACCTACGTATACTACAGTATTATACACTTTAAAAAGGTTAAACAAAGTCTGCAATGGTATATATGTCTATCTCTTAGGGATAACCAACGATATTAAATACCATCGGTATTTAATATCGTTGGGGATAACCCACAATAATCATTTTTATCATTTACTTTTACGAAAACTAATGGCTTATTTTCGAAGCGATTTTAAGCAATACAGCATTAAGCCTTATCCAATTTAAGTACTTTAAATACATTGTTCATTTAATATACATTAATATTGCCCTTTAAGGCATGTAATTTAAAAGAATATTTTCGAAGATATATCAGTTTTTAAATGCAGTGACATAATTTTTTTGTAGTATATTTCTATAATAATAGCTTGCGATACCACAAAATCACATACGCCCGTTGCCTAACCTCACACTATACCCTACACCGCGGAGCTCTGGGACCTTACTTATCGACACCATATAACAACACAAAAGTTAGTCACTACTGTAAGTAATGCTAAACAGGGTACTGTTTAGCACGAACCATTATCGAATTGGAGTAGTTTGCAAACTGAAATGTCAATGTCAAATTTTGAATGGAAACTTGAACAGCATCGGCACAAAGTACGTAACGAGAACTAAAAATCAATACACATTTGACAATGACATTTCGGACTCGCAAACGATACGAATTCGATATTTGTTCGTGCTAAGGGTACTGTACACATTTCACAATGACATTTCGGACTCGCAAACGTTACGAATTCGATATTGGTTTGTGCTAAGGGTACAGTACCCCTAGCACAAACCAATATCGAATTCGAATAGTTTGCGAGTACGAAATGTCATTCGTGGTTCGTGCTAAGGGTACTGTAAACAGAAAGCTTTTTTCATGTTTAAAGCGTATGGCCTGCATGATAAAAAATATGTAGTAAGCGGCCACCATAGCCTAAAGACGCTTGCGATACCAAAAATATCAGCCGCACCGTTGCCTTCCCTGACGCAATCCCTTACCCCGTCCCTGGAGTCATTGAACCTTACTCACCGGCAGAAACCCAAAACCACCAAAAGGTAGTGTTGTTTTACTGTGACCTGTGACGGTAAGGTTAGGTTAGGTTACTTCCTCAGGCGGGTGCTCCAATTCGAGCTGAAAATCTGCTATGAACTACCTCTCTTAAAAAATTGAAGAACTTCCATATCTCACCACGTCGTCGCTAAAAGAGCTTTTGTGAAAAACTAATAAATACTCTGCAAAATATTTTTACAATAAGTCGTAACTGGGTACTAGTCTATTCCATCTCATCGTTAATTATGACACTAAAAGGCCTCGAATGTTGATATTCAACTACTGCCCTAGTGTCTTTGAACACGTGTCAGAGACCAACATTACAATCGACATGCACAGTGAATGTTGTCCGGGAAATACAGAGCCAATCTTCGACCTTGGCGCGTGGATGAGAGAATATCATGTAATTTCCCATATTAGTCACTGCCTATCTTATTTATGCTAATTCACAAGGCTTAAACCAACCGACGCCCTATTAATTTCCATCATACTGCTCTTCCGGCACCAATCCCAAATTCAAATAAAATGAGTAACCGACTCATCCATTAAAATTATACAATATTTTCAGTTATTTATTTCATATTAATCAATGAGAATGACTTCAGTTTAAAACTTAAACAACTGAGTCGAATAAATAATGAATTTTGACAAAGACATAGATGAGACCATGGAGAAGGTTATAGGTTACTTTTTCTTCCGAAAAAATCTTTTAAATAAGGCCATACAGGGGATGAAAACATAGCGAACCAAATTTTCCATGCAGACGAAGTCGCGAATAATAAGCCTAGCCCAAAGAAGCACTGTACGAATTATGTTATGGGATGCAGGGATGCTAGGGTAACGAATAGAAAACATATACTGATACATATATAAGTATATTTTATCTAGAAATATATATAAACATTCACAGACTTAGGCACAAATGCTCCTATTCATCATACTCAAATTTGCCCCCACCGGAATTCGAACCCGGGCTTTGAGGAGGCGACGCCATGAAACGCTGCGTATATACCACTCGGTCGCGGAGGTCGTCAAAATATTATAAAAAGGAAAATTTTGTATATTTCTAATTTGGTTTCTAATGAATAAACCCAAAATCTACTGTACTGGGCCGGTTTCAGACTTCACCATTAGAATGCTGCATTATCTACAATTATCACACAATTTATCTTGTTATATATTATCACTTCCAAATTAAGTTCACCCGTGCAACACCGAGGCTGGTCGTATTCGACTAGGCCTCTTAAAAAGAGCGTATGCCAGTTCCGTTTATTGTTATTAATATAGTGATTTAAGTATTTCCCCATGCACTTATTTATATAGGTACTAGCGGACCCTGCGATCTTCGTACCGCCATAAAAATAGAGGCAGGTGGTAGAAGAGAAAAATTAGGGTTGTATGTATTTTTTAATACTAGATTAAAAAAAATATTGTCCAAAAAAAATTTTAGGGGTGTGTAACGTAGTGTTCTATCAATTTCCTGGGATAACATTCCTCCTAACCCATATGAGGACACTACGTTACAATACCCAATAGTTTGAATTTTGGACAACGATTATCACACTTAAGGATATGAAAAATAGATAGTAGCCGATTCTCAGACCCACGGAAGACGCATATAAAATTTCATAAAAATCGGTGAGGCCGTTTCGGAGGAGTATGATAACTAACATTGTGACACGAATTGGAGAAAGCTTTATCTTCAAAGAAATTCTCCAAAATAAAGCAGATATGAAGTTATATTTTTAAAACATTGTCAGTCTTAGACCTATATGCTCTTAGATGTCAGTATATTAATCCTAAATACTTTGATCAGCTGTAAGATAAAAAGTAACAATAAAGACAACTTAGACTTCCAAAGGTCAATCAATTATCGAAAATCGTTTTATAATTATACTTACCACAAGAAAACGATTGGCTTTAGATATCCGTTCATGTTGCATTCATTTCTGTCCAATTAAAAAATAAACGTTGGCTAACTTCAACGATTCGATGTTCAATGGGTAATCCCTGGTTAAAAAGACAACAGAATATTATTTTGATGTTTAGATCCGGTGTAGGTCATAATAAGCATCAGAAGATTGTGGAAAATTTAAAACGTTTACAGCGCAATGACGTGCATAGCGGGCGTTGCATTGTTCATATCATAATTATGACGTGGCTAGCCCCTGCAAGTTTTTAGCAGAGTTCGCTGTGAGAAAAAACTTCACATGCTTTAGTATTGTTAGTTATTGGTTCACCTATTTATATGATTTAAGTGTTAGATCAGCGAACAAAGGACATCGACGAAATTTACCCCAGCATGCACAAACGAATGTCCTTCATTACTAGTATTTAACCATGGTAAACGGACATTCTGTGGTAAAAAATTAAAATTAAAAGTTTTTTTACTTACTACTACACAATTTGCTGGCATGTTATGTCTTGGTTTTATTTTTCTTTTGAGTAACCATTAATCAGTTAACAAGCGGTAAACAAAGTCAATCGGTAATCAAAATGGCATTACGAGGGAGTATCTTAAGAGGTAAGAGCAATTGGCGCATGTTTATAGCACCACGTCTCCCGAAAATGAGGTAAAAAAAAATATTTCAAATAAAAGCGTTTTTTTTATTTTCTATTCCAAACTATTTGTAATAGATAGCCTTATTAACTGCAATATACGCGACCGTAAGTATTTATCAACAAAAGAAGAGGAAAAGGTACCTACCCTCAATAGTTAATAATACTAATAAAACTTATTACTATAGTATTTACCTAGTCAGGTCATAAATTCTGTCACATGTTTAATATAAAATAATTGAAACAAGTTTATTCATTATGTAACCATTTATATACCAAAATGAACTTAAGAAAACATAGATTCTTATGACAATAAAGTTTATTCAAAATGACCTCCGTGATTTTGAATACAGGCCTTCAATCTGCGCGGCCAGTCGTCTATCGCAGCACGAACGAGGTCCATGTCAATATCGGCGGCTGCCTTAATCAAGGATGTCTTGAGTGACTCCAAATTGGGATAAGACTTTGAGCACACCTTTTCCTCCAAGTGTTGCCATATCTTGTAATCTAACGAACTCAAATGTGGACTGGAGGAGGGCCAGTCTTCGCGCCGGATGAATGTGCTCTTCGCTCTATGAGCTGGCGCTGAATCTTGTTGGAATACCCAATGCAACAGGCATTGAACATGGTATGAGAAACAGGTTCCACAAGATTCGTCAGGACCGTATTTTGATACACAACTGCATTCGTTTTTACACCTTTCTCACAAAAATGTAGCTCTGTTAAGCCCCAATAAGAAACTCCCAACCATACCATGAGCGAGGATGGAAAATGACCTCGTTGGACACACGGAATACGGTTGCTCGATTCTTCACTACTGTGTGCGTACACCTTATCATTTTGTTTGTTGTATGTAGCTCTCTGTTGTTTTCTACCGAAAAATTTCTCATCCGAAAAAAGAATTTCCCAATATTTTTTTACCGCGTACCGCTTCAACAAAGCGCGGCATCTCTTCAGTCTCATGTCCATTAGACGAGCATTCAAACGATGTCCTGTTTTTCATCGATATGCCCGATGCCCTAAGTCTTCTTTTAACATCCTTTTCACCGTGGTTCTGCTTAACCCCATCTGAAGGACCAACAGTTTCTGCTTACGTTTGGGATTTCTCTGAATTCGCGTATTCACAGCTTTTATCACTGCTGGAGTCCTAACAGACCGAGGGCGACCACTTCTTCACCTGTCATCTACACTATAGTCTTCATTGTATCGTTTGATGGTACGATAATCGAATCTTTTGGTTATATAAAATTTTTTCAGTATGTCAAAAATTTGAATTGGCGCGTAACCGCAACGATGCAACGCAATAACTGCAACGCGGTCTTCTTTAAGCGTCCACTCCATATTTAAAAATGAGTAAAATTCTAAAAAGTATACATTTTTATTTCCATGAACAATTCGAAATTCGAATTCAATAAACTTTTTTGTTGCCAGCATTCTAAAAGAAAAGTTTTTACTGAGTGACAATACTTATGACCTGGCTGTGTATATACATATTTGGAAATGTTAAATAACGAAAGTAATACAAACACACAGACCCAAAACAATATAGATATTTGACCCGGGATCCAACGAGACCTTAGAGATGTCGACTTCGTGATGCTTTCAATTAACTAAAATATAAACAAACTTAACTTTTTATCAAATGTAGGTATATTGAACCATTTAAAATAAGAACAAACCAAAGAAATTTATACCTACAAAAATATTAACTTTAGTTGATATGTACCCTTAGCACGAACCAATATTGAATTCGTAACGTTTGCGAATCCGAAATGCCATTATCAAATGTGTACTGTACCCCTAGCACGAACCAATATCGAATTCGTATCGTTTGCGAATCCGAAATGTCATTGTCAAATGTGTACTAATTGTTAGTTCTCGTTACGTACTTTGTACGTCGCTGATCAAGTTTCCATACAAAATTTTATATTGACATTTCGATTTCGATAAAGGTTCGTGCTACTGTGCTATGTTAATTCTAACCAAACCGTGTTAATTATTTCTATCGCGCATACTAAATTATTAAAATGAATCATTTTTAAGTTGACCTGCTTATCATATGAACATAGAAACACATCATTTTATAAGCATGTTTATATAATGTTTATAAACATACTTATTGATAGGAATTAATACATGACATGATAATCATTACCTGGTTTATCTCATAAGTAGAGAATGTACCTAATCGCGATTGAGAACGTGATCTTGCAAGATCAACGAGATTGCATCTATTACCATAGCGGAAAGGAGCATTTACTTACAGAACCAACTTCAAAAACCTTTAATGTCTTTCCACAGATGAATGCGAACAATTCTGTAATATCTTAGATTAATGAAGTCGTTACTTGTATAGAACTGATGTTAGACATCTACAGAGCCTGTATCGTGTCAGAGCATCAGAGTGATAGAGAAAATGCCTACGGTTTCTTAGACAATAAGGCTGCAAAATAAAAAGTAATTTGACACATTTAAAGTGTATCCATTCTTTTTTACAGACTGTCCAAGTAAAACATATTAGCTCATGACTCGTGACTTGTAAGAATTTAGGTACACATACATCATTTATAATAAACCCTAGTTTACTCTTAATTAATACCAACGTGACAATTGGTGACTATTGAAGAGAGACAGGGTAAATAGTATTTTACCCGCTCTAACTGAGTAGGCAGTTGCTTAAGTTGCTTTCAGACTACCAACGTTTTTAAAATGAAACTTCTTTTCAGACGCGGTGTAAATGGAAAAAATCCTATGCAATAGATGAATCGGAAATGCGTCACGAGCGTCACAGAACTATATATAGATAGGGACATAAATATACGTGGGACACTCAGAAAGTTTTGAGAAACTAAAAAACTAACTTCTATGAAAAAAATATTTTTATCAAATCTTTTCAAACAACTCTCCACCAGCCTCTAGACAAAGTTTCATGCATCTGAACCGGCATTACATTGAATTAGAGCGGATGCCCAGCGTGTTGCATGTGTTGGCCAGAAAATATTGTGCATCCTAAGGGCTCCCAAAGCTATTTGCGTTTGGCCAAGGCCGTGCAAAAGAACTTCTGCCAGCTCTTGCTGCCACCTCTGAGATGCCCAGAGGGAACACTAGCTCATAAGCCACAGGAGAAAGCCGATTTTCTGGCAAAACTCTTTGCGGCTAACTCCCGAATCCATGATTGCAAAGCACTGCCATAATCATTACCTTATTGTGGCACAACGATGCCTGATATTAAAATCAGACAGCGTGAGGTTCGTGCCGAATTACAATCACTCGATGTCCGAAAAGCTAGTGGACTTGATGGCAGCCCAGCAGTTGTACTAAAAAAAATGGGTGCGTGTACTTATGTAGGCGCGTGAGAAGTTATCCTTCTTTGGCATCGTTTAAAATTAGTTTTTAATTGCATGCAAATAATTAATTACAATAAATTAATAAAAAGTCTGGAAAAGGACACAGTCAATAAAGTTCAGTTTTAATTTGAAAAAATAAATAAATAATCAAAATATTCAATTAAAATCGCTACTGAATATAATTTATTAGAACATATGTGATTTGCACTTGTATGAAACTCAAACACGTATTCCGAATATACAAACTAGAAACCTGTGGATAAATATTATAAATATGAATACCTATAACTGTTACTTTATTACAAAAAATAAAGATGTGGTTTTTGGTTCTACTACACCAATGGTCAAGAGATGGCGCTGTAGTCTCCTGAATCGCGCTTTGGTTCCGTTGTTCCAGATTAATAAATACTTTTGATAGGCCTTCACAATGCAGTCGTTAGCAACCACTAAATAGAGATTCTATTTCTATTTTGTTGGTAGATTTTCTTAATGTGCGGTAAACACAAAAGTATAAATATATAAATTTTGTGTTACAGTGATGCGCGCGCATCTTAAAATTTCACTCTCATCATTTTTTCATAACGCGCCTAAAGAAGTATAACTTCAAAAATATGCAGCAGAGTTGTCTCCCGCGCTCACGCGTTTGTACCAAAGCTCGTATTCTTTGGGGCGTATGTCGGAGACTTGGAGAGATGTCAACGTGCAATAGGTGCCCAAAAAAGGGGATCGCTAAGACCCGGCCAATAACTGTCACCTCAGTATAGTAAAGTCCTAGAAAAGGTCCTTAACAACCATCTGACCCGCTATAGTATGATGGTATGGTAGATGATAACTCTCTGATTAATGATCGTCAGTATGGTTTTAGACCGAAACGATCGACGTGTGATCTTCTAGAATACTTGTCTCATATCTGGGGTGAGGCTATTGACAAGCGTGGTGAGTCTTTGGCTATCAGCCTTGCCAAGGCGTTCGACAGGGTCTGGAACAACAGCCTTCTCTTGGAGCTTCCGGCATACAGTCTGTCGGCCCAGTTCTGTTCCTGGGTAGCTGACTTTCTGCATGAGCGTAGAATTGGTGTCCTGACAGATGGTGGTAGTTCGCGATTCATGTCAGTGAATGCCGGCGATCCTCAGGGCTCCGGCCTATCTTCTTCATATCTATACCAGCTATCTTCACATCTGGACTTCACCGCCACTTAATGTCAGGTGGGGTGGCGTCATTTGTCGTGACATATTATTTAGCAAAAAATAATCCTTATGTTTGTTTCGTGTTTATTTTTTCGAAATCTCACAAGTTTGATTCCCAGGTTTAGCAGGCGATTTTTAAAAAATCTGTGAATGCAGTTCTAGTTATTATTAAAAATAAAATTATGTCTTCTTTCAGTAAAATATCCTATTTTCAATATATAATATACTTTCCCTCCGTGCGAGGTAACCGTGGGACGACCTGTATATACGAGTATATCTGTACAATATAATACATGTGCGTACATATGCATATTTCATTTACTAGTTATAAGAGAAAGAGAGAAAGAAAATGTGCGCGTGCACTGTTTTCTCTTGCTTATATCCCACACTCAACTCCTGTTCGCCTCGCCCAAACACAGTTTTCATAACGCGTAACGCATTCACCAGCTTACCCCCCAAGTCAAGCGTGCGTAAAGAAGTATCACTTCAAAAATCTCTTAGGCTATACCATTTGCATCTGGCTGGTTTTGCTATAATCAAAAAATTTAAATTTTAAAGAAGATAATTCCGAATTCAAATAAAAAAATTGAGTGATTTTGATTTGTTTTTCTTACTGTCAAGATGAGTGAACCTGATAAAGAAATACGATACATTTTAAAATTTTACTACAAAACCGGTAGAAATGCAATGCAAGCCGCGAAAAAAAATGTGATGTCTGTGAGAGTAGACGAAGCGTTTAAATCCGGATTTTTTTATGGCAAAGATGCACCTCGCTCTGGTCGCTCCATTACGGTTTTTTTTTCTTTTTATTATCTTTTTATTTATTTTGGATAAATTGGATGCCATTTTTAAAAAAGTGGAGCAAGAGCGGCATATCCGGAATTGACCACCAGAGATGTGACTTATCTGAGATACAAGATACAAAATACGTATCTTCATCTTGTATTTCAAATACTTTTTTGAAATTTATCTTGTATTTAAATATTTTTTTCCAGTATCTTAGTAAACTGAAGATACTTTTTTTGATAAAATCCTTTTTATTTTCTAAAGTTTCTCGTTATTATATTTTAAAACGCTTTAATTTTCTATCAAGTTGGTTCACCGTGAAAATTAAATCTAAGTATTTTGCCGTATGGTTCACCTAAATGTTATTTAACGGGAGGGCAAAAGAGATTGCCCGTCACAGCGGCATGACCGCTGCTTTTGTCTGTTGTCGTAGCATTCACAACTACGGATTCAGAATTGTGTTTTCACTGTTGAACACAAAACAGGTTTCGCGCATTAAAATAAAATTTTATTAAAAAAAATATTTGAATTTTTATATAAAATGCAAGGAAACTTTTCCCCAACCAATTAGCCGACTTCAAAAATACTGGAAAAGGAAAAACTAAGATTTACCGACTGATATATTTGAAGTCGATACCATTATCATGATCTTCCTGCTAAAAACATGACTTGGTTTCGACATCAAATACATCAGTCAGTAAATATTATTTTTTATTGAAGTTATACTTCTTTAGGCGCTTTCTTTATGAAAAAATGATGAGAGTGAAATTTTAAGATGCGCGCGCATCACTGTAACACAAAATTTATATATTTATACTTTTGTGTTTACCGCACATTAAGAAAATCTACCAACAAAATAGAAATAGAATCTCTATTTAGTGGGTGCTAACGACTGCATTGTGAAGGCCTATCAAAAGTATTTATTAATCTGGAACAACGGAACCAAAGCGCGATTCAAGAGACTACAGCGCCATCTCTTGACCATTGGTGTAGTAGAACCAAAAACCACATCTTTATTTTTTGTAATAAAGTAACAGTTATAGGTATTCATATTTATAATATTTATCCACATGTTTCTAGTTTGTATATTCGGAATACGTGTTTGAGTTTCATACAAGTGCAAATCACATATGTTCTAATAAATTATATTCAGTAGCGATTTTAATTGAATATTTTGATTATTTATTTATTTTTTCAAATTAAAACTGAACTTTATTGACTGTGTCCTTTTCCAGACTTTTTATTAATTTATTGTAATTAATTATTTGCATGCAATTAAAAACTAATTTTAAACGATGCCAAAGAAGGATAACTTCTCACGCGCCTACATAAGTACACGCACCCATTTTTTTTTCAGTCTATTTGAAGTCGGTTCTATTTTTTTATATTTTACTTTTACATTTTTAGTGTAATACTGAATACGCTACTGGTAAATCGCAGGTGAATCCGTGGGACACTGCTGGTATATTACATACTTAAATCTTCTCTGATAAATACGCATTTAAATATCGAAAACCCGGATCAGTAGTTTTTAAGAAATAATCGCGGACAAACATACATACACACTCAACAGGTCAAACTGAGAACAGGCTATTTTTGAAGTCGGTTAAAAACTAAGTACTGTTATTTGACAACGCATCAAGGCGCAACAATTTTATCTTTATCAGCAAACCATCTTCTTCGGATTATAAATAGGAACTAAAATAGTTTGATTAATCTAGGTAAACGTCTACTTAATAAACAAAAACCGCTTGAAATATTTAAAATCTCTCCTTTATGGTAGTAGGTCTCTGACGCAAATCAGAACGAGTTCTTGGACTAGAAGTTCAATAAAAATAACAAGTATAGAAGTCCCCATCCACCACCTTCAGTAGAACACTTGCCCACCGCTTCACCGACACTCTTTGTTGTTTTGTTCGTTTGCTGTCCACTGACTCTCGGCGTGAGCGATTTTTAAATCAGAATAGCGAATGGTACTTATTCAATTACAGCGTTAACAAGATATTTTTTTCAACTTTAAAGACATTAAAATAAAACTTGTTTTTGGGGTTAATGCACGAACTTTTTGATTTATTGACGTTTAGCAGCCTTTTCAGGTCTGCATCTTCAAAAATTACCATCGTCAGATATTACATTATCATTATCAGAATTTACATCGTAAGAATTTAATTCAGATTCATTATTCTGACGATGCAGATCTGAAAAGGCTGCAAAACGTCAATAAATATATAAAGTTCGTGCATTAACCCGTTAAAACTACCTATAGTTTTATTTTAATAAGTGATGTGCGTGAAAACCTAAGAAACTAATGTCTAAAGACATTGTTAAGGTCCACTTGCAGCAATTTTGCTAAATCTAGATTCTTCCCATACAATGATGTCAAAATTATAAATATGAATATTTTTAGTAACAGACACTAATCAGATCCACTTGCACCAAAGTTCTTATTTCCAACTTAAAAGCTAATCATGTTTAAGCCTCGTTATATATAAAGAGATATATATATACATATATATATATAAGAAAGAAAATGTGCGCGCGTACTGCTTTCTTTTGCTTATATCCCCCACTCAACTCCCGTTCGCCTCACCCGAACACACTTTTTGTAACGCGTAACGCATTCGTCAGCTTACCCCCCAAGTTAAGCGCGTGTCAAGAAGTTTCACTTCAAAAATCTAGATTTTAAAATCAAGATTTACATTTTTTAAAGCAGATTAATTAAAAGTCAAAAAATATTCATAGTATAATGTGATTTGCATACGTGACGTTGACCTCAGTTTTATTGAACTATACATTTCAAGACTCTATTTAAATAAGATCAACTTTTAACATCAACACTAAACAACGTCAACCCTATTTACGTGCGTGCGTGTTGATACCGGTTATTCTGTTCACTACTACTTTTTTTTATATTTCCTGTCTATAAATAAATACTTAACAAAAACTTGCAGAACTAAACAACTATAATACAAGCCGTGTTCAATTTTTGTCTTCAGTTTTAAAACTTAGTATGCAACCCTAAAGTTTTGGTTTACATAAAAATATCTACATAAAGGATTTTAGAAACGTTCTCTACAAATAAGCTTAAGCTTTATTTTACTACAAATTTTTTTCCTGTACTAAACTCCTCTTTATGAACATTTTATATTGACCATAATTAAGTGAGAATACCATGAATAACGTAGACGCTTCTAACATTAAAGAAAACCGGCCAAGTGCGAGTCGGACTCGCGCATCGAGGGTTTAGTGCAAACTCAATTTAATACATCTACGCGTTCATGAGAAAAGATGTAGAAACTTTAAAATTTTCAAAAATATTTATTATATGATGTAACTAAAAATTACGGTTTTCGCTATTTTCCCTTTTTATCTGTACTATAAGACATTACTTCGTACCAAATTTCAAGATTCTAAGTTCATGGGAAGTACCCTGTCGGTTTTGATTCCCGTGCGAGTTTCGAAAATTTGCGGCATAAACGGCTGTATCTTTTGATTGTTTTGGCTTAGAAGTTTGTTTTTTTCACAGTTCCAAGGGACAGTAGACATAAGTATTAGATATGCATTTCAGTTTGATACCTCCACGCGTTCCTGAGAAAAACGGTGTTGACAGACGGACGGATGACGGGCGGATGGACGGACAACAAAGTGATCCTATATAGGTTCCGTTTTTTTTCTTTTGATACCTCAACCCTAAAAACAACAACTTAGGAGCTGTCTAATGTATTCGCTTTTTTTCTACTTACTCTCTTATTACATTACAAAAGAAAGATACTTATATGATACTAGATGACCCAGCGAACTTCGTACCGCCCTAAAAAAATAGGGGTTGTCCAGCGGACAAAATTGTGAATCTAAACCATTCTCAGATCCCCTTGAACACACACAAAAAATTTCATCAAAATCGGTCCAGTCGTTTAAGAGAAGTTCAGTGACATACACACTCACAGAAGAATTATATATATAAAGATTGGCTGACACTTAATTTGTAATCGGTATTTGTTTTAGGTTAAAACCGAATATTACAACGCTTTGGGATGGACACGGATGTCATCAACAAAGTTATTTTATGTATCGTAACTAAACGATGTTTTTAATGATTTCCTAATGAGGTTTTCAATAAACCTGTCTTTATTTACAAACGTCATTTAAGTACAATCAGAAATAATATCACACCTCAATTAAATGGGCTAATAGATATACCGCTGTTTACGGAAATATTAATTGTTAAATTAATTTTACGACATTAACTATTACGCCAGCCACGTCACACGGTGCATTATGTTTATGTGAAACAATTTAAAGTACCTAAATACAAAGGTCAAAATGAAAATATCATAACTTATAAAATATCACTTGCACCGTTATGCCTAATCTAACCCCATCCTCTACCCCATGGAACCCTGTAACCTTACTTACCGACAGATATACAACATAACTAATAAAAGGTAGTGTTATTACACTGATTTTTATTTTGCTAGGGGGTCAGACTCCGATTGTGAATCCGACCAAGATATGAAAAACTATTTTGTGTTGGTTAACGGAGAAGGCTATTGGCAACACGATTTGATCAATAGCAGCGAAGCATCAATAAAAAAAAATCCTTTTGTGCAACATTTAAAAAAAATATAAAAATAACGGTTAAAGTGACACAAAAATCATGTATGACGGAATGAAAAATTCTTAATAAAGTTGGCTGCAAAAACGAAAGAAGATGGACAGCTTTCTAGGTTTACTCACTATAGCCTTTTTCCACAAATTAACGAGAGTGAAACCGTATCAATAATGGGTCCCCACTCGTTGGTCCCCACTGTCAAAGTCGCTTTGTTCCTTACTTAACAGAATTATAGACTTGTTTTTTTCTTTTCAGTTTATATTCAGCGTAAATTTTAAGCAGTCGGGATTTTTGATTTTTTAAATTAACTCTTTTTTTCTAAATAAGTTTTATTGTCATCGGTTCGCACATGTTACGAGAAGGCAACAACCATTTTATTGAAGTCGGCTTGGAGTTGGCTAACTTCGAGCAGGTTCGAATAAAATTATATTTATTTTAGCCCACGAATTGTGAACTTTGCGGTCCACATGTGGATTTTTACTCGCTTAAGAGTATAACTATCGTGTTATACTGTATATGTGAGAACGGACTTATAGGTTTAACTTTTAGGCTGGGAGTAGAAACTGATAAGTTTATTCTGGTCTTAATCGATAATTATGAATAGTAAAATTTCATAACACTTATAAATAAGACGGATAAGATCAGAATTTTTGAAAATAGCGGATTCCTAATATGCGTGCCAAATTTCAGCGCAATCCCTTTTAGGCTTCGGTTTGTGATATCTCTATAGCAGTCAGTGCATAACGGTTACATTTTTAAGTAAAATGAAAAAGATAAAATCGGGCATGGTATCATTAATTTTATATTAATTACGCATAAAGTATATGTTGTTACCAACAAGCCAACAAATTTAAAATAAGAAAATCTTTTCGATTGATATTTTTAATGCTCTAAGCATGATTTTTCTGTTTTTGGAGAGATATAGCACTAATAACCTATCAAATTAACAGTGGAATGTCCGCTATAAAAATACGCCATTTTTTCCTGAACTCGTTTCTTGTCAATATTATGTGTTTTTCCTTTTTTTGACATGTTGATTACCTTTACGTGTGCTTGTTAATTATATTTGTTTTTATGGAAAATTCTCTTGTTTTATACATCCGTATTATAGATGGTTTTCTTTTCATATTGCATATTTGACGATATATGATAGGAAATTCAAGAATAGTACAGGCTAGGTCAATTTGGAGAAACCAATTTGACATTAATAGTAACTTTATTACGTAGCATTAATAGATATTTTTATACAGCTTGCGACAAACTCACCACCGTGTTCAATGTAAAAACTATGTAGAGTGACCCATTTGTCTTTCTTTTTCATCTCTTCATATTACGATATTTAAATACCGATGACAAATTTGGTTTTTGGTTTAGAGGAGTGATATAAAAAAAAAAGAAAAAAAAGTTTTTTTTCATAATTTTGAAAAGAAACATGAATAAAAATTTACAGTACGTCGTGTCGTGTAGCTTGGTTGGTAATTTAAAATAAGCAGAAAACTTTAATTTAACTCATAAGCTTTACTCTAGAACGGAAACTTTCTTAATAATTTTGAAGTCTGTACAACAACAAATGCTGTAAAAAACATGCTCCAGGAAAAAACACGTATTTTCATGTCTTTCTTCAAAATTTTTTTTGAAAAATGAATCAAAAAACTATTTTTTGCATCTCTAGTTCAGAATATCATGCCAGAACCAGGATTGATATTAACTTTTATAGAAATAACAAAGGATACAAAATATTTGTTTTACAACGAGATAAACCTAATAATTAATGTCAAAACACTTTAATCGATTAATATTCAATCGAATAACATAAAATGCATGAATTATGTATGTTTTAATGTAAGTATTACTAGAATGCACTATGTTTTTTAACATAAATGTACCTTTGATTAAAATCACAGAGAAAATACTTAGTACCAGTAGTATGAATGTGATAACTGTTTATTTTTAATTTTTTGTTTAATAAACCCGTCCTGGTATTGGCATTTTCTATAAAAAAATATAAATAACTAAACATAATTTTGACACAAAACTCACTTTCTTCAAGTTCTTATAAATGAATATCGATAATTCAGATTATAATTCAATGATACCAAAAGTCAAAGTGTCATGTCAGAGTGAGAAAACAACGAACAGCAACGTCAACGCTCGAAGGAAATTTTCACAGCTAAAAAAACAATTCAGCAGACTATGCAAACTTTTTTGCAACATCCACACATTGGCATATTTGGCAAAAACCAGATCATTATACTTCATTCCCGCACTTCGAGTATACCTTAGTGACGCATGAAGTCAAGTTGAAGGCGGTTGCGGAGCGATGTAATATAAGCGGGGCGGAGGAGCGCGCGCCGCCAGTACGCAGCCCCATAGCCCCACGAGCGCAGGCGTATGCGCACCTCGCTGCTCGACCAACGCCGCTCTCGCCCTCACTAGGCGGAACTTTGACAACCGCGTCCTCCCTCGGTAGTGCATGTGTTCAACCCTGGACTTTCTAAAAAGAAAAAAGTGTGATACCCCTTGTTTACCGGCCAGGTGAGTCTTGCATAGAAAACCGAACTCTTCGCAATCATGTGATGTGATACGTGTGAATTAGGATTTTCGTTTTATAAGTACAAAGGTATCAATAATTTAAATAGGGATCAACTTTATGCATATAATATACTTACCAAGTAATTCATATCATTTTCTATTCCAGTGATAGTAATTTTTGAAAATGAGTAAATCCGCAATTATTTTGTAATTGACAACAAGTTATTTGATTGACATATGTAACATCAGAAAATAAATTATCAGTAGGTAAGTAGTATGGTTCATTGAAATCGGTATTGCTATCATAAAATTACTAAAATTATTTTTGTAATTTAAGAAATATAATTTAGCGCCCAATGACAGATTGAAGTATATAACTACAAATTTGAACACGATGCTATCACATCTAATATAGGTAATATCAATTAAAATTTACGTAACTCTAGATAATGTTCTGCAAACAGCGTATACCAGACACCCATATGTGCCCATGTGTCTTCGACCTCGCTCCATATCATCCAATTTTTACGCTAGGTGCTAATGAATGACATTGTTCTTGATAACTTGATAGATGATGAGACCTGCGTACATTCAAAGGTCATGCGCGAGGAGTGGACGATCCGAATCAACGAACGGATGTCACAGACTCACAGACACTACGATATGAATGTAAGATTTTTGCTTGAGTTTTACAAACGGCAGGCAGGCGTTTTTATTATCAACGACATGAGTTTGTCAACATTGGTCTGTGACAACATCCGACTCATTTGTCACTGCACATTGTCTGTCTGCACACGCAACGGCAGTAACTGTGATTGTAGTAGAAAACATGCAACGAACGCAACAGTATCTATGAAAGGAGTTCGGTTTTGAAGCCAAGGATCCACCAAGGCGTTCTGCAGACGTTAGTATTCCCAACGCGTATAGCGGCGCAAAGCGGTGGGCGCGTGACGTAAGGTCACCTCACCTGCCCGTTGACTGACATGAGATTACCACGGCTCCCTACGACTACGACCATTAACTATCGCACCAAATTATTTCGCTGATAGCACACTATGACGTAATTAATTAGACAAGGAATCTATCCGGAACCTTGTAAGGCAAAGACCACGTATCATAGACGAGCATCAGTTTCTTTTTCAATAAAACTGTCATCTTAAGTTGTTTGTTTTACGTCGACATAATTTCCGCGACGATATTAACATAAAAAAATGGTTGCCTGTAAAGTCGGTTTTACGGGCGAAGATTTTACGTGACAACGTCTTTTTCTCGGTAGAATATTTATTGATATGAATATAATTAAATTGCACAATAGGAACAAGGAATTGAATGAAAATAAGAATTGCACAAATTTTAACTATAGAAATATATTTTGTTTACTAGAACATTGTACATGTAAACTTAAACTTAACACGAGAGACTCATCGTAACGTTACCGAGCGTTACACTTTTTCATAAGTGACTCCCAGCCGCAACCTAATTTAAGACGTTGTCACGTCAATAAACTTGTTATGGCTAGTTTAATTTACATAGAACATAATATGTACTTTATACGATCATATTATGATCGTATAAACTATCAGAAAATCTTTACCTTGGGTTTTTGTAAACGAGAAAGTTCGTTAAAAACTACAAACTTTGGTGATCTTCTTAAATGCCCCCATAGGTAACAAATCACACTTACATATTTTAATATTGCAATTGTATTACAATTTTTTATTACTGGTAATCATCTTTCAGTGTAATATTTATCTTAGTTGAACTGTTGGTATACCTTTTGAAGGTAATAAGGTAGAGTTCTTTTAAAGTTTTGTAATGTTTTCTGACTACAAATAAATAATGTTACATGTAGTACAAGTTATGGAAGCACAATAGTATTTTACAACTTTAGTTTGTAATGTCATTATTAAAATAGTTTTCACATTTGCCTGGTTACACCTAGCACAATATTGCGAAAACGGTCGTTACCATTATGCTGTAGTCGTGAAAATGCACAGTTTTGGTTACAATGCAAAGATCACGTTATAATAATGTCTCATATTTCACAATTTATATCCAACATGACACATAAATTCTGCTGACCTAAGTGTTAAATAAGTAGACAGTTTTTCGGACACATCTATGTACGTACGTACAATCGTACCTACATATTATGTATACAACAAAGTCAACAGTTTTTCTGTTTCTCTGTAAATTTTTGTAATGGCTTCTCAGATGCTTATTACCGTCATTTATAGAATTTAAACCTCTGGTAAAACTTTATGCAATAGATCAAAATAATGTGATACGGAAATGTAAATCACAATAAGGTCAAATATGTCTATCTCCTAATGATAACCCTCAGTTACAACTTTTATCTTTTACATAATTAATTATTTAAAATAAATACATTTTATTTGCGAAACCACATACATATTATATTAAATAATACAGTATTGACTATAATCCATTAAATTACTTTGGATACATTTTTTGTGCATTTAAAGTAGATTTAAATTAACATTAACAGCATATCCACTGATTTAAAATTATTTCTTGCGACGATACTTTTTTTTCTATTGACATAAGAGCCGCGTCTCGCCCCATTCCCTACTAAAATTAGGTAGTGAAAAAACCTTTTATTGATTTGACCTGAAATAAAACTCAGCCTTTTTAAATGATGATCGCTAATAACGAGTATAAATAGTCTACACTGAAGCGAAGCTACTGCAGGTCACTAGTTAAATCATTAAATAAACAATCAATGTAGGAAAATTTCTTGAAAAACTCAACAATTATAGCAACTGATTATGAAAAATCATTGAGAGCTACTCATTCAAATAAGGAAAGCTTACGGCGGAAATCAACGAAGGTCTGATAATAATTAGTCAATGAGCTCAGAAATAAACAATTGTTGTGGGCTAATTAAAACCCAACTCAACATTGTTTTATTATGTCCATGTTTTATTCATAGTTTTCATTGGAATATCTGAAAACGAAGCGAGACTAATCTAAAAAAATGTTTTGCCTCATGAAGTGAGTTGTAAGTACAGATAATGCTATCGTTCATATAAGCGACAAGTTTCTCGATAACTTATCACTAGATACCTACTTTAGTGTTATTAAGTAACTAAGCCTTAATTTTGAACTTTGATCCAAATCGACATTGATTTTTTATTGACAGAATATGAAGTTCAGTTGAGATAAATCGAAATTGCTGTACTGGCGAAATACATGCTATGTGACTTAACTGAGATAAAAGTATCTAAGATACATATACAAGATACAAAATACGTATGTGTATCTTGTATTTCAAATACTTTTTTTTAATTTATTTTGTATTTAAATACTTTTTTCAGTATCTTTTTTACTAAGATACTTTTTCATTTCCTACATAATTTTCAACATTGATTTTAAAACGCATGCATTTTTGTAAATTAGCGCGTTACTATTCTAAACCTCAGTGCATTACTTTACTTTACATTAGTTGCCGTCTCGTTCACCTTAATGGTATGGCTTAGGTGGTAGTGAACAAAAAATACGTAACTTCCCCTAAGGTAGGTTTTTTTGTTAGCGTTCACTAGAGGAAGAAGAGCCGTTTATAATTTGTGTCCATTTTCTTAGGTTTGTTTTGTAATGGAGTGAACTGAAGATAATAATCAGGTTATTTTTACAAATAATTAGAGGGAGAGACCGGAGCTTATTAATGATAATTATCATTTTTTGAACATGACCACAAGGGCGGATCCAGCTTTGGCGCCAGGGGGGGGGTCATATAGCCAGCGTTGGCGCCAGGGGGGGGTCATATAGTTGTGGATATTAAATATTGAAAGTACTTAAATAAAATCCCCCTGGGTTTGGTCCATCTGTACCCAGCCCAGCATGCATGCATGACCATTCGTAAACACTGCATATTATTAATTATCGCGGTCAGCGGTGGTTGGGTTTGGGGTGCCAAACCCAACCAATCGTAAACAATCTGCATATTCATAGTCATGGTCACCCATCCTAAACCTGACCAATCATAAACACTCTGCACTTTCAGAATATCGAAAAAAATTTTTACACCGAAACTATAATTAATTCATACTTCTTGATAAATATTGAAAAAACTTGAATGCAAGTAAGATCAATCGTAAGATGATGATGAGTTTAATGATTGAAAGAACAGCGACCACGTCTTTGGGTGCATGGCCTAACAGTTTTGTTATCAAGAAACAGGCACAACGGACTGGCTATATTGCTAACATGTTTTGTTTCAAAAAGTATCTTAAAAAAGTATTTTGAAAATACGTATCTTGTATCTGGTATTTCAAATACTTTTTCCAAAGGTATCTTGTATCTGTTATCTAAATACTTGACTACCTGATATCTTGTATTTTGTATTTTAGATACTTTTTTTTAATGTATTTTTTACATCTCTGAAATCCATATCTGTGGTGCATAGACATAGTATACCTAATTTCTTCCCCCAAGCTGTCATGGTTTAGCGGCAAAATTACACAGCAAACTCATATCTGTCGTGTAATTTAAATATATAACGATCTTTTACTCCGAAACATGGCAACCAAGGAGGTAACTAAATCAAAGATTTTATTTAAATTTTGAACTGCTTTGCAAATAGATGTTTATTGAAAAAAAAAACAAATGCACACTTTAATGCTGGAAACGTACATACTATTTTAAAGAAAAAGTTCTGTTTAGGTACTACTTAATAGTTTTAATTTCGGCGCATAATGCTGCGTTTCCACCTGATGCTCAGTATCCTTAGCACGAACCAATATCAAATTCTAACGAAATGTCATTGTCAAATTTTGTATGGAAACTTGAAAAGCAGTGCCATTACGGACGTAACGAGAACTAAAAATCAGTACACATTTGACAATGACATTATCACACTCGCAAACTATTCGATTTTGGTTCGTGCTAAGGGTACAGATCAGTCCGAGCGAGCAAACATTTGTTCGCTCGGCAAATGGAATGCTCATAACGACATCGTGTTGTTTCCATTCATGACTGAACAAGAGCATTCATTCCCTGAGACCGGTCAAACAATGTTGAACGAATTCGTTCGCCCGCTCTAATGATTCCATTTACCGAGCTAGCGTGTTTGCTCGTTCAGAACTTTTCTGAGCTTAAGTGTAATCGCAACATCATTTGAGAAAAGTAACATACAAGCCTTGGACAAAACTAGGCATTGATGAACTTACGTATGCGTCCCTCGGATTCTCCTCAACCCTTATTTACACGTTCATCCATCAATGTCTCTGCCTGTCTTTTGCTGGCCGCTGCAAGTCCCCAGTTGTGTTTATCTGAAGTTGAACTTCACCCCGTTGAATTCAAATATAATAATATATAGATACTAATAATATAATATAGGTACTTAAGAGTATAACGGCCAGTTTCATTAATTAACCTAATAAAAAGGTAAGGATAATCTGGTTCCGTTTCATAGAAACAGTTGTTATTATAATCTAAATAATTAAAATATACCTACGGATAAAAAAGCTCAGGCATATGTATTTGAGAACTTGAAGAAGAATTCTTTTTCGATATTTTGATACAAGCATACTAACATAATAACTGAAGAGTTTCAAAGCTTAGTAGAAGTTTTTTTTTCATATTAGGTACCTACTTATGTAAGTTTAACTACTTATTGTCTAATAATAGTAAGGTAACTAAGTTACTTTTAAGTTATTTTATGGAAACTGTTAAAGTTAAATATGAGTTTTATGCTTATTCACAAAAGTAATTTTATAGAAAATTCTACCAACAGTCTGTTTTATTTTTCATTTTGTCATAGTTATCAGTAGGTACTGTTGTAAGTGATCAACGACTAACTACTATTTTCTTATTGCAGCAGCCCATTGTTACTGAATTAAAATTCATTAATTTGCAGAACTTTTAAATGTAAAAATAACTGCAAGTAGGTAGCTTCTGCAATTACTTTTGGCATTGAGGGCAACATTCGTTAAAGTCAAAAATACCGAATATGCCTGCAGTCATGGTCAAGTATACACCAAATATGGGTAATGTTCGGTCAATGATCTCTACTTGTTCAATAATTTACCTGAAATTAAAAGAAGATTTCAGTCAACTTGTTTCGTTTATAATTTATGGATTTAAATTTATAAATGACTAAGTTCTTATAACTGTTGTAAGAAAATAATTTATAACCGATGATTGATTTTAGCCTCGACATTAAAACTTTAAGCACTAATAATTACTAACTAGCGGTTGCCCGCGACTCCGTCTACGTAGAAAATTTGATTTCCCATACAAACTTCCACCCGCTTTTCATCCATTTATAAACGTCAGCGGGATAAAGTAACAAATACCTATCTGTTTGTTACCTTTTCACGATAGGTGCTCTTTGTGCTATTTGCGCGTTTATAATATTACTTAATATGGATATTAAATCCCAGACCAGTTTCGTAATAATAACATAGTTACATTACAGTTATTAGTAATATTGATCTGTTAATTCTCTGTTCGACTCATTAAATATGGCATCTTACTAAATGCCATCTAAAATTCAATGTCTTAGACAGTTTATATATTTTAGAGTCTTATAGACTCATCAAAATGTAAAAAACTTAATGACTTGCACAATTTTTTATGTTTTGCAAATTAGCAAAATGAAAAAAGGTCATTAAAATTCAATAATAAGTAAGTATAAATAAAACTAGTTTTTAACGGGTTAATGCACGAAACTTTATTTATTAATTGACGTTTAAGGTAGCTCGACAAAATTAAATAAAAAATCATTCTGACGAAGCAGCCTGCGAAAAGGCTGCGAAACGTCATTAAATAAGTAAATAAAGTTTCGTGCATTAACCCTTTAAAAACTAGTTTTATTTAATGAGTGATGTGTGTGAAAACCTAAGAATCAAATAATAAGCAAAATCAATTAATCGCTCCCCCTTTGTTTTAATTAACTGTTTGACCTTATTATTTTTAGGGCTTGGTCAGACAAGCCGCGCCAACCACGCACAGGACCCGCACATGTTCCTTTTTCAAACGCGAGTGGGTGCAAGACGTTTGCATTACTTGCACAAAATTTGGGTCTTATAACATATCAATAAATCGCAAATTCTATTTGTCGCACGGGTGCTAGGCGTATGCATGTCATGTGCTTGGCGTGTGCGTGCCTTAGGGTACACAGGTGAAGAACCCATTAATGTAAATATAAAACAGGTTCATATTAACCTCCTCCAAAATATAATTGACTCTACATAATTATTGTGAATAACGAGAGAAGAGAATAAGTAATAACATAACATTTATTTACGCAGCCGCACCTGTGTACAATAGACACACAATGATAGCATCTCAGAATTCAAGTTTGGAAAATTGACGGATCTTATAAAATGGAAACCATACCTTTTTAAAGTTTTTTTTGTTAAAATTCCCAAAATTAACTTAATCAATGAAAATTTTAAAAATATAAATTGTAAGTTATATATGTTATACTTAGTGTTTAGTATTTTATGTATGAATTTATTTATATTTTGGTATAAATGCAAGAAGGTGAATAATTGTGGGGGGCCAACATTAGTTTAAGTTCCCCCTACATGAACCCTGAAAACAATTAACACCTTTTTTTGAGCAGACGTGTAAAAAATATAACTGTGCATGATTTCATGAATAACAAGTGTCATAATTTAAGAAAAGTTTAATAATCAGTATGTAAATCCAAACCCTGCTACTGTTTAGCACTAAGTCTCTAGATCTATGCGAATCATATATGAAGGAATATTATGGTGTTTGCTCAATAAATATTATTCAAGGTGTATTTTCCTCTAACTTTAAACGGAATTACACGAAAGAAAATACATATGCCTCACACATAATAGAATGAACATGAAAATTATCAATACAAACAAACTGGATGACGGTACAGGTATCTTTTTGAAACCGGTAGGAAGTTGACATTGGCAATAACCAAATCACAAGGACTCAACTAGGTATGTACATTCTACAATGTTAACTATAGATCTATGTAATATTTGTTTGAGAAACTAAATATACTGCGAAGTACGCAATTCTAAGATAAAATACCATAATAGAAATATCGATGACTGCTTTACTGAGAATGAGAGGTGATCAAATAAAAATCTTCATCATGCATGAGGTTTTTTATTGCGTTAAATAAACAATATTTTTGTTATGGTAATAGACACACATACAAAAAAGTTCATTTTAGCTATGGAGTCCGAAGTTTTTATAATCAAACACATACGTTTGTCAGTAGGTGTACGTACAGGTAAAAACTTTGTTTTGTTAAGTAATTTAGGTATGTTTTTACAGTGTTATTTATTTAACCATATTAATTGCAAATCATGGACGCACAATAATCACGAACACACTACGTGAATAAGTAAGTTATAAACCTATTTTATATGTTTCTTGAACATAAATTATGAAGCAACACTTTATCCTTTTTGGAACGAAGTTACTTTCGGGCGGTTCGGGCTGGGCTTGTCGGATGGAATAAAGCGAAAAATAGTGATTTTTCCGTCACAACCGTCAGTTGTTTCGTAGCGTATTGTGTGTGCGTGTACCATGATACGACACCCAATTTGCTTCTCTTATTAAATAGTGTTTTTAGTCTTTCTCATTTATTTTGATACTTACATTACAAAATAAGACGTCGAACCAACCGGTTATTTGCCATTCCCAGATCTGACAAAAATTATACATAATACATCATTTGCAAATATTGACCATTTCTCAAATAGTGTAAACCAATTTAAGCAAAAGGTATTTAATTGTTTGTTCTCTATAATTTAGGTATATTTTACTTACTGCGAACTATAGCTATTGTGAATATCAAAAGCAATCTCAATTTAGAATTTTGTTTGTCATATAATTATATAATCTTAGCGTTCCGTGTAATATTGAAGAACCAACTGTCTATTAACATTAGCACTTAAATCCTTAATTTTTTTTGTTCCTCTTAAGTATATTTAGACTTATGTGTTAGCACTCAAGGTCTATAACTTTAGCTACTGTAAAGAAAAAATAATATCGATGTACATGACTGTTTGTTGTCCAGAATCAAAAAAAACAATTTACACTACTTTGGCGTCGCCGCGTCGTGAGACCTAGATGTAATTCTTAATCACTAGCTTGTAAAAGGAAAAGCTTTGATTTAGTGAGGTACAACTTTGACGCTATACCTTGGGGTGCCGATGTGACCAAGTCATAAATTTGTCATAAACAAGGATAGTCATTAGCGGTGGTGAGACTCACGTCCACTCCGGCCTCGCGCGAGCGGGCAGCACGCCTGCAAATGTTTACATTTGCTCCGGACGGCGGCGGTGCGGCTAAGAGACCAACGATTAGTTGCAAAATGATCGCGTCCGAATTGAGTTCAGGGTTGTGCGTCCTGCCTCCGGGTGTTGCGCAAGTGCAACGCATCGACGCCGCCTCTGCCATAGCTCAGCACGAGAAGTCAGATCTGATGAGAAATCAGATCTCCCCCGCAATTTATCCGCAAATCATCTCGTGGTACTTACGCGAACATTACTAGCCTCAAATGATCAATAGACCATCGCACCACTACGATCATTGTTGCAAAGGCGAAATATCCAAATCAAAGATACCTTTGATAAGCAACAATAGTAACTTTTAATGACTAAGCAATAAAATAGCAAAATGTTTAAATGCAATTCGTTAACGACGACCTTGCTATCCGTTTACCACAAAAATGACGTTGGGAAGATAGTACTAATACCTACTAAGCGGCCAATGACACGTGAATCTGTCAGATAGCTACAAATTTTCTTAAAACAATGTGATCATAATCTTTGACCATAGCGCCAAGGTATCAACTTTCCATCACCTAACGAACATAATATTGGAGCTCGTGGTTTATTCATATAATATTTTGCAATATATTTCAAGTTTTATATAGACACCATTATTAGTATGAAATATGTTGCATCAAATGGTAATCTCGCAATACACATGACAATGAGAACAATCAAAGGAGTTAAACATATTTCGGCCATAAGAAGAAACATTTTCGTAATGTCTTGTCGAAACAGGTAATGATTAAACTGAAGGAAATGTAACAACAGATGAATCGTCTCCGTATAATACGCTCCACTTTCTGGGTGTGATATTACGCACGAGATCAAGGTACTCTGGTCAGCTTTTCACCGCAACACCATTGCCTAAAACAATGATGATTGCTTACTGTGCACTGACTATGTAGAGTAATTACTTTAGTATTACAGTTCTTGCATATTCACATAACCGAGCGCTGTCTGTGGCCAGCGGTGGGTAATCGGATTAGCACTTGCATGTGCAAATTCGCTGTAAATAAATTGGAAAAATAACAAATTCTTATTTTAATAAGAAATAAATACGATAATGTGTAGATTTAAACATCTAACAGTTAAATCTAGTAGTTAAATGCAGTCAAACTCTATACCAATAAAACTCCAACCAGGAAATTCTATATTTTGTCAAATCGGAATAGTTTGAATAGTTCAGCAAAACTGGTGTGATATTTATGATGTAATACACCAAATTGGTATTACGACCTTGCGCGAGGTTGAGACTCGTCTCCTCACCTTAACATTGCTAATTATGACCAAACTGGCATCACGATTATTTGTTTTAATAGATAATAATTTAAATAATATCTTATATATTATAATAATACTAAAGGGGTTAACCTACAATAATTCTTACGACTTTTGACATCTCAATAAAATTGTAACTGACTGTATGTAAATTGTTCTGTTTATATACAATTCTACAAAAATATAGGCACTTATCTTTGTATATTCATATTTCTGTCAATGATATGGCTTTATATCTTTTATTTCTATCCGTTAACTGAGTATCCCATATAACCAGACAAGGCTATATTAATAATAAAGGTACTTTATATAATATTTATTAAATTTAGGTACCAACCTATATGTCTACGGTTCCCACTACCTACGGTATGACGGTATGACTTTACTATGAAAAAAACGAGCAACAAGATTTATATAACCAGGTCGACATAATTTCCACAGGGTTTGGTAATCTTATCGAGTTTTTATCAAATCAACCATTTTTATCAGTGGACGCGGTGATCGCCTCTAACACACAACTTTTATTTTATAACTGGCACAATCAAGGCACAATCGACAAGAATGTTTTTATTTTACGATATCGTAAAAATAAATACGTTCTTGTCGATTGTTCTTCATTACCATCGAATTGATTTTAAACGTGTATGATAAACCTAAAAATACTAAGATATCAATGAATTACTCAAAGAAAGTCACGGACAGGGACAAGTTACGGACAAAATGTAACTTCTTAAAAGAATGTACCATTAGCTTTAACATAAGTTAAAGTAATTATTTCATTCATATATGTATCTACGATAGCATGATCTTTTTATTCCTTCTTGCCACCTTGCTTAAAAGCTGTTGCCTCACTAGATCACTCCAAGGACCACTGTGGTCGTGGTTCGATGAATAAACTTCCATAAGCAAACTTACACATTTATAGAACAACATCAAGTTTAGTCGAAACCGAGAATGCAACCTTGTTCGTCATGTTAAATAAATTCGAATAATGTTAGCAATCGCAACGTAACAGTGACCTCGCGGAAATAGTCGAGGTCCAATGCCATTGTTGATGCTCCGATGCTGGATTACAACATTAATATAATAATACAGGAGGAAAGTTGAGGAAAAAGCCCCCAAAGCAAAAAATGGAATAGATAAATCATTACTTTTCTAAAAATAGCAATCTTGATTATAGTTACGATTATACAGATCTGTGGCTAACCGTTGCACAGTGTTCGCAAAGGAAAGTGAAAGAACACCGTTTGTAAACTGAGACGAAAGAAAATATCTGGATGCGCGAGTGAGCCCGAGTGCGTCCACGACTTAGTTGCTTTCACAGTCGAGTCGCTTCGATGTTATTAATCGAAAGTCGTTTCCAATAACGAACGGAATTTCAGCCGTTGTGTAGCGTGCTGGCACGCGCCAGTGTCAATGCCGAGGATCGAGGGGCATTGGTCATCGTAACACAAATGACGCCACCATCTAGGTCAAGGCCGAGAGTGCATTTCGTCCTTACCGATACCGACGGCCTAATAAATATATCAGTACATTATACACAATGTATGCTGTTGAGCATCTTTTATAGTCTCAAATCTTTCGTCATTATCGATATTGGTTCCCAATTAAAAATGATAATTTTAAATTATACCTACAATCAGCAATATACTTTAATTAGCTCTAATTTGTATTAAAATTCCAATCAAATATGGATTACTTGATTAGGTACTTGAGATTTGATATCTGCTATCCGTACAACATTGTTAAATTACAGCTTTATTTTAATTACTTTGATTAAGTACGCTTGTAAAACATAATACGTTTCTATAGGTAACCTTTTCTTTTTTTTTATGATGAGATGACTCGTCTTTTTTGTGAAGTATCTTTTCTGTTGGTAATGATTAGTCGTGGAGGGTGTGTTTCACTAATGAGATTGGAATATTTGCATCTGGCCACATCAATGATATTATGCTTGAATTGAAACTGGAAACTTGAAAAAATACAAACAATGTATATAGACTTAAATACTTTATTGCATAAATAGTAATAAATGATTACAGTAAAAGGTGGAATGCTTAACAAACATTTGACGGTTTTCCCATCCAAACAGGAAAAATTTACAAAGAAAATATCGATCATAGTCCTTGGGCCTCATCTCTAGCCTTTACCTTTGGTATAATTCCATCCACAATCATTGTACCTAAATCTGTCTTAAGTTGAGTCAGATCCAGTTCAGATAATAACTCACCGCGTCGCGTTTTGTCATACGTTGTCGCTTCGAGATAGATACACTTCTAAATGTTCACACTGGCTCAGCTGTCCCGGATCATTTGCATCACATCACGCAATCGTATCACTAAGTTGGTTCCCTATACTCTAGGGCTTAGAGAGCGAAACACTTATGGTTTAGATAGGTATCTTCATTACAATTATGTTTATCTCTGTCAAAACGAATTAAGTTAACGTTACATTGTGGAATTTATATTAAAATTGACAATTAATGAAGAAAGGTGTGATATTATGGGTGCTGTTGCTTTTTCTACTTGTATGTTGACGACATCCGTAGTATGCCGATTTACAAGATGTCGCAGACTCTGAAGTCCTGGGTTCGCATCTCGGTAGGTAGAGGCAAGTTTGTACCTGAGTCATTGTTCATATAATTTTCGAATATATATTTATCTATTCATCATTATATATGTATTTTTATTCGTTACGCAACCCTTATAGCACTTAGTTTACGAATAGGCAAATTCGATGAATGTAATAAATATATATTTACATAGACATAATATCATACCTTAGGTAGGTACACTATTATATTATAGGAATGGAAATACTTAATTAGGTAGGTTTGTAATAAAATAAATCTTACAATAACTTAGCAAAATTATTTTTCAATTTCTTAATATTCACATACCGATTTCATCGAGGTCTTGACAACAAATGTTTCATCAGCAAACACATACAGACGGAGACAATAACTGACTGCCATTGCCTACTTAGTATTTTACAACTTTATTTCTGTTTGCTAGTTTTATGTAGCTGCTAGTCGGAATCCTCTCGTAATAAATTATTTATGTTGTAACAAAGCAAACGACATGGCCTCATAAATAACTAAAAAAGAGGAAAGTCAACTTTTACTAAAAGGGAGCCGACAGTATTCATATAAGGTTCCCTTCTATATTTTTAACTAGCGACACGCCCTGGCTTCTGTCCGGTGTGGACTATAGTTTTTGCTCTCGAGCTTCTTTTAAGTACCTTCATCTTGAATCACTATCTATTGCTGAAAACTGCATTAGAATCCGTTGCTTAATTTAAAAGTTCTAGGCGTAAAGACGTACCTATATAAAATAAAATAAAAATCTCTAAATAAGAAAGAAGGTTTGTAGAAATTATATCCCTCAATGGGCACTCCAATACGAACGGAGAAAACGCTATACCTAAAAATAGCATACGATTTCCATAATCAATTTTGGAAACCAAAACCAAACCAATCCAGAGTTAATATTTATTAGGTATAAATCGATATAAGAAATCATTCTCATTTATAATAACTGAAATTAAATGAAATCGAAAAGCACTTAGGTACACAATAAATACGTCCTCTTACTCTTCTTATTTACATTCTTTCATATAACATGGGTACTTTCTTAAAGGTAGAACAGCGTCCATTACTAAATCCGATTAATAAGTTCAAGGACAACTAAGTACTTAAATAAATAAAGCAGTTAAACATTTAAATCATATTAAATATAACAGATACCAACCTTATTAATAAATCAATGAACCGAATATTGTAGACACCATGTTAAAAGCCGACCAAACAATTTGTCTGTTTTAAATGTACAATTATCTACATCTACATACATTAAATACATTCATGATTTACATACAATCATACCTTACGGGGTCCAGTTGTATAAACCTAAATAAAACTTAGGTTTCCAACTTACCTTAAGGCATTGAAAGCAACTCAATTATACTGCTATACGTTATGTATTTAATAGGGTACGTATCTTTTGAAATATGTAAAATTGTTGCCATAAAAACATTGCTTTTTATATTGAATAAGGTACAAAATATATTAAAAATAGATCAGGCAGGCTGACTATATTGGGTATTTTTTACCGATAACGAAAGACATTAGAGATGCGCCGAACTGATACTTGTAAATAGCTAAAAAGCTTATCACCTTCTGAAATATTCTGTGAATGGGTTTTGTTTATGTACCTACACCAAGCCCAAATTAAATAATTCCTGTTTCATCCCAGTTTTTCGGCCCACATTCTTATGATTTTGGAGTTTAGCTCAACTTTAATACATGCGTTTGTATTTCTTATAAAAATGTTGCTAAAACCACCAGGAGGATAAGAAATTTAAAAAAAAGATAATTTAAAAACCTTTCGATAAGTGAATTTGAATGAATTAAGTATAATATAATTTTATTTCATGTATTAATTTATTAGCTTCCGCAAAGTATAAGAAAACTTTTAAAAATATGGATGACATTAGTAAATAATGTGATCAACTCAGGTCACGGCGGGACTAAAGGGATTAGTGATACATTTTTATATTATAATAGATTTACCTTTATTTCTGAATTAAGTCGTTAGACAAATTACCTTGTCCCTTGCTGCCGATGAGCTTTGATTTTGTACCCACGACTTGTAGGGCAAGAGACATTTGCGAATAAGAAGGATATTGATCTTCCTTGTTATTTCTTCATTGTCTTTGTACTTAGTAGCTATGTAGACCCTCACCGCACTGGACTTTGCACTTTGCGTGTGATCTTGATATTTTATTAATGCTCTGGGAGTCACAGCGGCGCGTCCTACACGAGTGGGCAAGGGACGACGGACGAATGTCAATGCCAGTTGGGCTTCCCCAAACATGTTTTAAACTCCGTTATAGAACCTAGCTTCTATCTGACTCATCAGATCATAAGTACTGTCTCTGAAAATATAGCATCTTATTATGACATCATTCAAATCTACGCAATGAACATAAGTTCTACCACAGATTACTGTACAATTCATCATTTATAAACTAAACCTACTTAATTGATCTCTTAGACATCTGCCATTTAATAAAAAATATGTTATGATGGAGTGATTTTATTTATTAGGTGGTTTTACATAATATCTCAGAATTAATTTAATATTTTTCAATTGTATGTAGGTGTATATTTAAATAATTTTACCTGTAGGTAAAGTTTAAGTATTTAAGTATTAGGTGCCCTGGATATGACTACATAGGCGACCGCTGCTGGTTAGGTTAATTTAACATCATTAGCTGCATTGCAAAACGTTAAATTTTCCCAGAACATTAAGAAATGTTTCCGTGGTAGGCAATAATCTGTTTCATAGTATATGAATCGCACTCGTATAACAATAAGTGTTTATCGATAGAATAAACAGCATTTTCCTTATTACTTTTATGCAAGCATCGTCCTTGTTTCTTTCAAAGACCATCTCCCGTCGTTTCTTTGTCTTTTAAACCTGCTTAAACTACATTAAGCGTCGCGTACAAGAATGTAAATAATTATAATTCCAAGTACGAGCTATTCCCACATGGCGGTGTGCTGGTGACGTGAGCACTCGGCATGTACCTAACTCACAATCAGCCAGCAATGTCCTCGCCTGCCGTATATACATCCATCCAGTTACCTGTTGTTAAAGCTCGACTCATGTTCATATTCGCAACAACTCTGCAATTTTATAACAATTATCAAACACCAACGGCACACGGTTGTGAACGTGTAGTTAGGTACTCATATAAAATTAGTATTACATTGTACCTAAGTATTTACCTATGGTCATTACATTACTCAGGGCAACGTTGAAATTTTAACAATCAATTGATATTATAACATTAAGTTGCATACCAATTGACTTTTTAATTTTTATAATTGTATGACCCGTCACCTGAACTTTTGATGAAATACTAAGCCACGAGATAGAGACAGCTACATACTGCACTCGCGAGGAAATGGCGAGGCCTATACCAACACTTTACTATTACATAACCCGACGTGCAGCCAATGACCCACTTAGACACGAAGCGATCGCTACGCTATATGACAGTAGTGTAATCACTTTACTTTGTTTACTCTAACAAAACCATTATTATTATCCCTGCGAGTTCACAACCCGATCATACACCCAAAAATATTTTTGGGTAGAAGCCGAAGAAGTAAGGACTATTTCACTGAACCAGAAGGACAATAATTATTGTTTAAACAAATAATAAAGTTGTTTTGTATCAAATTCTCTACATTTGTAAAGTCGCTAAAGAATGACTGACATCTTTATTAAATAACCACAAAAAAACATTACAATATTTCGTACTTACAAATATGGGTCTTCATTTATTAAATACTTTTTCTTTCTTTCTTTCTTTCTTTCATTTAAGCATTTATATATATTATGAAAGTGTAATATATGAAAATTATAGTTTTATTTCATAACATCACTATTGCTATTTACTTTACATATTTATATGAGAGCTTTCAATTCGCTGTATTTATCTGAGCCCATAAAGCAACGATATTGCCGTAAAGCATTAAAAATATTAAACACATGCAGAAAAAGTTCTATTCCGTTCAAGGATTTTGTGACTAAGTAATTATCAAAAAAAAGTTTATGGTAGACATGTTAATAATTAAAAACCTATTATACGTAGATAACTTGTAATAGGTTATAATAACAAAAGATAATAATAATCTGATCTTTGGTGCTTATAATGTAAGTACCTACTTAAGTTCATGTTAATAAGTATTTTGCATATTGCTGCGATAAAGAAATCTACTATGATAACAAAACACGTTGATGATGATAAAGATATTCTGTATAATTGTATGTGATCTTTAATCGATATGTACGTGAACTTTATGAAATAAAGCAGATAATGCTTGATGGCGAATACTTACGTGCCAAAACGTGCTCTACCTACTTTGTACATGTAAAAAGTGTATTTAAACTGTAGTAAAACGATAAACACGTAATCGATATCAGGAAACCGTGAAGTTATGCGAATATCTTATGGAACTAAAAACCGTAGTGTAGCTTAGACTGAAGCCAGATTAAGCCATCTTGGAAGACACGAACTTGACATAATTAAGTACTATAACCTACCAACCGAAAGTTGGTTTTTGAGTATCAAATGGTTAGAGTCTTGAGTATTTTGTATTTGAATTTTGGTTGTAGTTTTTAAACGAAATTTGATCACAGTCTGTCTGTCTAGTTTGCAAAAAATATTATTTACATTGGATTTTTGCACTTGAAGCATTTGTACGGGAAGTCGATTACTTAATGACCATTTAGCAATAGTACACGTAAATCAAGATCATGGCCATGCCGTTCTCGACCTTGATATTGTAATTCACCCCTTGTTTCAGTCAAAGATTGTTTAATATATTTTTTTTAATTTATTTGGTACCTAAATGTCAATAACTAGGTAATTACAATAAGGTAATCATACACTCTGAAAACATTATGAAGAGTAGCGAGAGGGAGAGAATATTCAATAAATCAACCATAATCGATCATGCACATACTGATGGAGTGTTCGCAGAACGAAACACACAGAGTTAGTGTTGCCCAAATGCAAGAAAAAGACGAGACTTAGCCAGTCTTGGTCTTGGTCTTGCGCCAATACACCTGGTCTTGGTCTTGGTCTTGCGCTCCCAGTCTTGGTCTTGGTCTTGGTCTTGCAGCAAGAGTCTTGCAAGTCTTGCAATCACCTATTAGACTATTGCTATTTATTAAAGTTTACTTTGGATCTTAGAAAAACGTATTAGAATTGGAACATTGTGAGCTTGAATTAACATAGCCATAGTAAAGACCAATCAGATTAATAAATGTCTGAAGATTTGATAAGAATTTCGAAAAATCAACTGCCACATGGTTATCAACTGAGCTATATGCCGTTTTATATTATTTTATTAGTTTTGTAGATTTTTTTACACGTTTCAAGTATATTTAAGTGGCTACAATATTTATCAAACGGGTGATATTTGACCACTTTTTTGCTATTTTTTCTTGTAAAAACTTAAGAAATATTTTGACTAAATGTACAATAATAGTACCTAAGTAATTAGTTTAAACCCATATACGTGTCGTACCGTCTCGCTCGCTCATATATTAAATAGTATTAGCGTGAGTGGGACGGCACGACACGAAATTAGAATTTTACATGAGTATACCTAGGCCCTGTGGCGGCAATCAAATAGTGTCAAATGTTGTGATTTCGGCGCGGCGGCAACGATTGTTGTATGTGATTTCAATAGAAGCCGCCGGCGCGTGTATCATCACCATGTACTTCCGAAAAGCGGCAAATTTCTTTGAAAAGTCAGTACAAAACCTTTGATGCCGCATTATCAAAGAACCGATGGTTAAAACAAAACTATGCATGCACTCTGTTTGATTTTAATGGTTATTTTTTTATTCGCTATGTATGTTTGGTATGGTATGTATGGTATTGGTCGTAATGCGCATAGGTCCAGTTTTTCATATTCTTTGATACAGTTTTTTGCGTCTCATAGAATTCCTAAGCGTACCTATACACCGAACTGTTATACCTAACTACTCCGTGAAATAGCGCTAAGTCCTAGCTGCAAGTCGCAAGAGTCTTGCCGGTTAAGTCTTGTTCTTGCTCAAGTCTTGCACGGTCAGTCTTGGTCTTGGTCTTGCTATAAATACGCGGTCTTGTTCTTGGTCTTGGTCTTGCAAAAATGCAAGAACAAGACCAAGACTGAATTTGGACAACACTACACAGAGTTGATCTCATTGGTAGTACTCAATGTAGTAGACAAGATTTTTTTTTTATAATTCATCAATGTTTTAGTTCCAACTTTAGTTGTAATACTTAAAAGCAACAGAATTCTTAAGTTTCTTCCTTTGTCCTTATCGAATTGTGATATTAATTAAAATTATAGCTATGTAGCCGGCTTAACCTTTAAGGTGTATGGCTTAATAAAGAATAAAAAAAACATAATCGATCAATGTATACAAATTGGTTTAGTATCTCAATAAATACCTACTGCCATAATAATAGAGAGTCAAATAATAATCCGAAAAGAATAAACGAGAACCTGAATTGGTTTAAAGAGTAAAATGTGGTACCTAGCAAGTAATTAAGGTGATAATAAATCTTAAACCTACCTAAATGAGCAAGATATTAGTTAGATGGTCCGAAAGGCAGCACTGGATTTTGGTAGAGATTGCAGGATGAAAAAAATTGTGTTAAGTAGGTACTTACTTGATAGTCTTGATAAAAATCTAGCAATAAAAACAATCATCAGTTCTTTTGTCATAGTCGTGTTGCATCTTGCTCTTAAATTCTGTAATTTCAACTCCTCGATACTGACATTAAAAAAATATTTTCAAGCTTCTTTTACTAAGTCAAATTATTTTAAAGATATCATGGTGTAAGTTAAAGTTAAACAAATTGTCCGTGAGTTCATATCAAATGTGTAAAAAGATAACGGTTTAATTTTGCATGGCAATATTAATCAAATAATGAAGATACTTTTAAAAAGACAACTGCTAAAACCGGAAGCGTATAAAAAGGTAAGAAAAGAAAACAAAACAATGCAAACAAATTATCGATCCATTACTTACCTAATACGCAAACCTCAAAAATATTTCCGTAAATTGTATTGATGTTTTGTTGACCTGGATACCTACATAAACATAATGAATGTAGCAAGATGACTAACCTTTTCTACAGACGTGTCAATTTAATTTTGTTATAAGTACAATAAGTATGTATTATTTTGTGACTCTCAAACTTTATGATTATAACCTTATGGTATATTTATGGTTACCTAACTAGTTGCACATCATCATAAGTATTGATTAAGTTGATTTCAACGATAAAGTTTCCGGAATTCTTTTTTATATTTTTACAAATGGCAGCCTAGCTTCGCGATATTCAAATTCGAAAATTACGTAATTCACTGCCTTTACAGGTATGTAATGATGTCATTCATACAAATTTCAAACAAAACATACAAATTCAAAAAGGATAAATAAATCACCTGCCTGCTGTCTGTAAGGTTAACTATTTTTCTGTCAAATATAGTATTTTCGAAGCTGTAGATAAAAATATAGTAGATGGCAAAAAATAAAAAAAGTATATATATAGTATGTGGTTAAAATATTTACTTTATTTTTGATATGAATATATTTTTGACGTGACAACGTCTTAAATTAGGTTGCGGCTGGGAGTCACTTATGAAAAAGTGTAACGCTCGGTAACGTTACGATGAGTCTCTCGTGTTAAGTTTAAGTTTACATGTACAATGTTTTAGTAAACAAAATATATTTCTATAGTTAAAATTTGTGCAATTCTTATTTTCATTCAATTCCTTGTTCCTATTGTGCAATTTAATTATATTCATATCAATAAATATTCTACCGAGAAAAAGACGTTGTCACGTAAAATCTTCGCCCGTAAAACCGACTTTACAGGCAACCATTTTTTACTGCTATATGCCTTAATAATTAAGTTTTAATTTTTATGAAAGCTTTTATTGGCAATATTCTGCTTTAAGCAAAATAGTTAGGCCTACTATTTTTTAGAAATATAGTATTTGATCTCTCAATATAGTAGGATACTATATATTATATAGTAGGGTTGGCAACCCTAGCTGTTTGTGACATAGTCCTTAGCTTTGTAGGTAATAAAATGAGTCTTACTACTTAATGAATTTTTAAAGTAAAAATTTATTACATCGCCAACTAATTTTCCGTTGAATTTAGCATGTCGTATTACATTCTTATAATGCGATTCAACTAAGAATAGGATCGACTGGGCGCCATTTTGTGATGTCAAAGCTGTCAATTCAAAACAAAATAGGTAGAGTGAGCAATAAAAGTTTTTCTTCGATAAAACTTATTTACTAAGATTAAGTGAGAAAAAACATCAGATTTTATTAATACAATTTATTTACTAAGATTGAGAAAAAAAAACACCGATTTTTAATAACATTTATGACTATGTGGGTAAAAATATTAATCGGAATCTAGCTTTTCAATTCCGCTCAGCTCTGCATAACTACCGGAGTTGTCATCGTCGTCATGTTTGTTTACAAATGTTTGGTTTTTTTATTCTAGAATTAGCTGAGTGCTAAAAAAGAGTTCCAAGAATTTTTGCAAACCGTACTTTTCAAGCGTCATTTGACAGATGGAGGTCATTGGCTTTCCTATTCTTATTTGAATCGCATTTTAATAATATTAATAAAAAAATCAGACCTAAGAAGCATCCTTGGTTCTGTGGTAGAAAGCTCGACTGCTAAACGGGCGGTCCCGGTTCAATTCCCAGCCGAGGAAGGACTTTTTTACTTATTATTTAATATTTGATGATTATTTTATTGGTCATATTTGACCAATAAACATGATCCGTTAGTTTTTAATGTAAGTAAATAACTGCTTTTTGTGACTTATTTTAAAAGTCTGAAATATTCAGTCGCATTAACAAGCTCTACAACTCATCATTAAGGCAACGTTCATAAGATACATTTTAACATATTTTTTCAAATCGTAAGTGACCCGAGGTGGCATTTTTAAAATACTAGCCCCTGTTACGAGCCTCCCCTCCTTTGTTTCTCCAGGGCCTCCACACCTCGAAATCCGGCCCTGAGTATAGATAAATTCATAGAGATGATAGCGAAGGTAAGCAATATTTATAGAATAGCAGTACATACAATCTTGCTAGCCGGCGGCAGTTTTAATGAGATAGAACAGGTGTCAAGCAAGTGCAGGACAAAAATAAATGAAGTGAACGAGTGTATATAAGCATTGATATCATAGTGGATTGACTATGTTATATCAAGCAAGAGTTTATTTATAGACACAAAATTACTAGAATTACTAGATTTTTTAATGCGGTATTTTATTGTAGAGCAGTCGTATTTTTTTTTATAAATTAAGTAGGTGTAGTAGTTTCGATTCTGGCATGATTCTCTAAACATAAACTTAAATTTGACAATATCCTTGTCATTCTCTATACAGAATGAAAGGGAGAGACTAATTTTAAATTTAGTTTTAAGGTTAGAGAATCATGCCGGAATCGACACCAGTACGCTTTTATTTTTAGCACCGCAATATTTTTAATAGGAATCGAAAGAAATCGACATATTTTGTGATACATAGATATCCTGATATATTATAGCAACAACTACAAACTTTATTTGGATACAGCTATTGACGAAATATAAAATATATTGGACCAAGATAATGGATTAAGTATGTCACACCAATTTATTTGTTCAAATAATATCATGACCTAAGACAAAGAAAAATTTGTAATAAATCTTTTATTACATAAAAAAATCTCTCAGTTATAGTTCACTATTTTGATTAAAACAGGATAAAGAGTAAATAAAAGCATAAAATAATATTTGCACCTCTAATATCTTAGGATGGGGAAAAAGTCTCTTGGCATATTAAATGAAAATTCAAAACATTTTTAATAAAGTTTATTTACATTTAACTTAAGTATGTAGGTGCCTTGAATTGATTGAAAAAAATGTTTTTGTATAACTCTATATAAGAATGTCTTTACAGGAAGATATGACTACACCCCACCTGATGTTAAGTGACGGCGACCAGACGCCAAGATAAAATAAGATTATACTTACCTACTTAAACTGATGTATGTAAATAGGTAACCAATGAACTTGTGCAATAAAGAGATCAAGAACAATATAACGGACATATCAGAGAAGTGTCTACTTAGTACTTAAATATCTCACAATCACAAGATAGATCGACCTACTTTAGAAGCATAATTTATTTATATTCGATAAGATAGTCTGAGCATACGCGTACGGTACCTGAGTAAAAATATAGGGTACCTATTTATTTAATTACCATTAATATTATTAGTATAGCTGCCTTTATTTATATTTATGTGTACCTCTTATTCTATGCGTGATACTTTTATTTTGAATGACTATGTTCAGTGCAGTCGTCCTGTTTTTTTATCAGGTGAAATTTTTGAACCACTATTTTATGACTGATACTCGTATAATAAGTTTTCGAGGCTGCTAAATCCGAATATTATTATGAGGATCAGAATTCAATTTCGACCATGGCGCTTTGAGTAATTAGCCAATATGCAGTGTCCCAAAGTACCAGATTTCAGGTTTTATTTATGTTTGATTTTTTTTATATGATTCTTTTTTTATTTTTCAAATATTCTTTCAAATGAAATTTAGATTATTTTGATATTTGCTTTCGCAAATTTAAAAATAATTGCCGATTGCGGGGCAGAAAATGGGTCTATGGAGGAAAACGAGAGAGAATAAAACAAAAAGGGCTTTGTTTTAATCTAAGCATGGTCTGCTTATTTAATTTTATTTCAAAAATCTATTTTGTTTGTTACAGATATTGTTTGGTCAAATAGCAAAAACTCGAAGTGCCTCGAAATCCTCAAAAAAAGTGTGAGTAAATAATAATAATCCCGCTTCCCGTTATTACCATTACCAAAAAATTACGTCACGTCTGGACTAAGGTAGGTTTTGCTAAAAATTACAGTTTTTTTCTGTAGGAGGTACCTAACTCTGGACCACGGTAATATTATCTTACCGTGCCTGCCCCTCTAGCATGACTACCGAAACGGGATATGATAAAGCGATATATCGGCACTAACTGTCAGACTACTGTCAAACTCCACTGTAGTCTAACAGTTAATGCCGATATATCGCTTTAACATATCCCGTTTCGGTGGTCATGCTAGAGGGGCTGGACTGTTCCCTTATCATACCGTTGGTCATGACATGATTACGGACGCACGACCGAATTTAATTTTCAAACTCCTAAATTATCTAAATAATTAAAATTACAGTGATTAATGTGATTGAACACAACATAATTATTCTTTTTTTATACTGGACATTATTTATTATTTTTTAAAACATACTTAAATAATGCCCTAATATTAGTTCACCGTTGATTAGTTTAACCATCATTTAATTTTGAACTTCAAAAATAAAGTCGAAGAGAGAGTTTAATTTTATTACAGGAAGTTTCAATATCAATTCTGAAATACGTACCTAAGCTACCTTACAAAAAACTAATAATTTGATCGGGTTTAATTTCATGACCAATGATTAAAATCAATCTTCCACTGCGTCACCAAGAGAACAGCCAAGGGTTTTTAGAAAAAAATATAAATGCTCAGAACTTTTATAGGATTACATCCCTTCAGAGCTAAAATGAAGTAAATAAGTGAAATTTTATAAAGGTACTTAATTGTTATCGTTATATCGACATTTAGATAATAAAGTGTCCTTGATTAACCAGAAAAATACAAATATGTATAAATAACTTCAACGGCGTGGGGTTAAAACGGAGTTTCAGAGTTTTTATTTGTACCTTTGAGAAATTAGCATCTTCATGTCTGGAGTTAAAACTATTAAAATATAAATACCTTATTATTTCTCAAAATAGCTTTCTGTGGCTGAATGTTAACATGAAACTTCCAATACAAGCATTAAACATTTCTTATCGACGTCATCAAGGAAGGATGACAGATATTAAGAGAGAGAGAGTAGTGGGAAGAAGCAATACGTTGGTACACAGTTTTTTTTTCCGTTATAGTTATGAACTTATAATCAATATAGGTATAATAGATACATTAACTTAGATACTATTTGAACTTCTACGGGAAATCTGCAGTAACAATGCCACATAATAGTACCTACCTAAATCTTTAGAACGCTTTTGGGACTGCCGCGTTATCTTTACCTATGCTCCGCCCAGCTATTTTCCGCTTATTCCTGATTCGCCGTATCTCAGTGGAAAGCGGATATTTACTATTTTCCTACTGATAGTCTTTCACTATGCTGATTACGCCATCTATCCTGTTCCTGTCAGTCAGATCTTCCAATGTTGCCATTTTACAGAAAAGACTATTTTTTACCCATTTTTAAATACATTGTGAAATAAAATTGATAATGAAGATTATAAAATAAAAATTAAATAATTTAGTAAAACTAAATTATAATAAGATTCAACATTATTATTCAAACAATATATTGTCATATGGATCACGCAGGTTTTCAGTTAAGTATTTTATTAATAGTAATACTTTTATTGTACGTTCGTTCGTCCTTTTTTTTATGGTAATAAAGAATAAATAAATAATCACTGACATAAAAAAATATAATTAAATGGTATTAATTCACTCTTGTGTATAAAAGTAATTTTTGTTAAATGTTTTGATTGCGGTTGTTCCCATGTATCTTGTTTTTTCAACAATGGTATCGATTCTAGCATGATTCTCTAAATAAAACTAGTTTTTACGGGTTAATGCACGAAACTTTATTTATTTATTGATGTTTCGTAGCCTGTAAAGACTACGAAACATTATTTTATTTAATGAGAGTGATGTGCGTGAAAACCTAAGATACAAATATGATTCTCTAAAGCTAAACTTAAATTTGACAACAGTGCATTCTTGTCATTCTCTATAAAGAACGAAAACGAGAGACTGATGTTAAATTTAGTTTTAAGTTTAGAATCGTGTCAGAATCGACACCATTACCACTAATAACAAAAATTACTTTAACGTCAGGGACCAATAACCATGAAAGTTTAAAACAATATATCTTGTGCACTACATTGCCTAGTGGGAAACAGAGCACCTTATATTTTTGTATAGCAAAATTATAATTCGTCATATTACAATCAGTAACTATGCCGACATCCATACAGTAGTTGTCCATGTCCATTATAATTGGATATCTTGTCTACTGTTGATTTCCAAATGTACCTAATTCCCACTTTCCAATTATTAAGTTAAGATTAAAAACGCTATTTGAAGTCCCTAAATCAAATAGTTTTACGGAATTTTTCAATTAATATGCCTACGATCTGAAAAAAAATCGATTCGATCGAAAACACTTTCAAAGTTTTACTGTTATCGTTGTTTCATAAAACCAAACCCATTTTTTTTTTATCTGACTGTTATTTAGAATCTATCAGATTTTTAGAGGGTACCTAACTAAAAATAAACACACTCACGATTTCATTTGCAACTTAAAAATATCTTATAACGTCAATTTTGCATTGTAAGATTAGATAAATAATCTTACAATGCAAAATTGACAGATAGATATGGCAACATCTATTCATTCAGTCTGCTGCAATTAGGAACATAACCTAAATTTCAGTTTCGATTTTTTTCAAAATGCATTTAGTAAATTAGATAAAATATTCAATTAAGATAATAAAATTATGATTTACAGTATGCATGAATAATACACGGTGACGTGAGTGCTTCCTTTTTATTCTAGGTATTGGAGTAACTTCAGTAATTGTCTCTCGTAATTTACTGTCCCGATAATTCACGTAAACTTCATTTGTTTTATTTTTTTTTTAAATCTCCAGGAACTACCAGTATGGCGCTAATACTGCAATATTTAGACGATATGCACGTCTTTATGGACAAACATGGAGGTAAGTAGTATTTAAAGTTTTCACATTATTTAAAAATACAAAAACAAAAGCAAGACTTTCGATAACTTATTTTAATTAATTGCTTGATCCCTCGTCTGTTAAATTAATTCAATACATGAACTCATCAATATCCAATTAGGTAAATTAAAATAATTTTCCCACACTAATTTAAATAGCAAATAGTAATGGACCTGAATCTGGCATGATTCTTCTATTAAAGTAATATTGAATCGTTCCAGAATCACACATTGTAAATTAAAATTAAATGTATGATCCAAAATTTTAGGGTATAAAATGGAGACACTTATATGAAACATTTGAGATATGTTTTTTTTCTGTATATTATATCGTTTTCATCACAAATTACTCCATAGTTCAATGAAAATTGACAGTGATAAAATCATGTTGTATAATATAATATTACAGCACTTATGCTAGGGGGACAGGTGTTTAGTATTATTATCACAGTTGATAAATATAGGGATAAAATAATTATCCATTTAAAAAAAATCTTTATGGTTTTTAGAAAATTATTAGGTTTATTTATACACATTTTTAATACTCAAAATAGATTGTTTAACCAAAGACATCTCGATAGTTCATTAATCTGATGTTGGTATATATGTATGAAACCTAATCACAAAAATACTTTTTCAGACCCTAGAACGAATCCCTGGTTCCTGATGAGCTCGCCATTACCTACGTTAATAATATGCTTAAGCTATGTATATCTAGTCAAGGTAATAAAAACATGATACTTTATACTGTCTATAATTTATAAGCAAATCTTTGATTCAAATTACTTCTTTGAGAAAGTTAAAAGTTATTATAGTTAAATCATAAATAAAAATATGCTTTAAATTTGATTATTTATTATTTCCATTAATGTAAAACCTTATTTCTATTACAGGTTTTAGGTCCAAGGTTTATGCAAAATAGAAAACCATATGAATTAAAAAATGTTTTAATAGTATACAACTTACTACAAGTATTGTTCAGTGCATGGTTGTTTTATGAGGTAAGTTCCCATATTAATATAATTATGTGGCTAAAATCTTGCTTTATTACATTGGCATATCTGACAACACTCACCAAATTGATATTAAATTTATTTAATTTTAAATGGTGATAAAGTTCTAAACATTTATTATCTTTGAAAGGAGAGTGATGTACAGACTATCCCAATGTTTTATTATCAAAACTAATTTAATTGCTTTTTGTGTACTTGCTATTTTAATAATTATAGTTAGTAAGTACTTAGATTTGACCCTTTATCTGCATTAAAATTAAATTATTTTGATTAATAATTATTATAATTTTTTTTTTTTATTTTTTTTTTTATTATTTTTAAAGCATGTAACTGCTTGATGTTTAAATCTAAAGAAAATATAACTAGAAAAAATTCCACGCGGACCAGGCAGCAGACGGGACTCGAACCCGCACCCTTCGCAATCCGGGCGAATGCACTGACCAATAATTATTACTTCACAGCTTAAAATCTAGTCAGTAGCTATGTTGTCTAATTACAAACTATAAAGAGTGCTATACTGCTTAAAGTTCAATATTTTAACAGCCATACTCGGAGACATGAAATCAATTTTATGTCATTTGCCTGCTGCTACCTTAGGGCGTCAACTGCCTTAAAGCCATAGAGGTATAAGAATAGAGTGGGAAAGGCGGCTCCAAAAGTGTCCATCTAGTAGAAAGAGAAAGAAGATGAGAGACCGCTAGCTATCTCTGTCTTTTGACGCATGAGCGACTGCTCAGACGACTGTCTGTCCAATAGTTGGTCCAAGCATCATATCTAAATAGTAAGATGCTTACGCATGCGCGATTAGAGAGAGAAAGCTAGCGATCTCTCATCTTCTTTCTCTTTCTATAAGAGGAACACTTCCACTTGCAGTAGAGTCTATAGCTCCCCTACTCCTATACCTCTATGCTGAAAGCAGTTGTCTGCGTCGTCTTTTGGCTAGGTAGTATTATTAACAAAAATAATCCATTAACGACTGTTCACCCGCGCGATCAGAATTGTACGGGCGGCGCGATGTGTTTGAATTATCCGCGACGGAGTATGGAGCGGACATCCGTCGCGGAGATTTGCTCCGTGCTCCGTGGCGGGACCCGTTCAACACGTGGGCTCGTTCAACCGACTCTCACAGCGCCGCGCCAGTACAATTCCGATCGCGCGGGTGAACAAACGTTAAGTTTTTTTTATAATACTACCAAGCCAAAAGACGACGAAGACAAGAACACAGAAACCAGCCAATCGAGCGTGCGCCGTCGCTGACCGGCTTCACCCAGCGCTGGGCTGCGTTCAAAACCTACGCTCTGAGCGGCACTTTTTACTCTGATGTATTTTAGAACTTGTTACTTTTGACATAAAATATATGAAGCTAATGTCAACTTTGACATTTGTTGCACCTAGAACGTAGGTTTTGAACGCAGCTTTGCTCTACAAAATGACTTCAAATAGCAAGCGGAGCGGACATCCACTCCGTGCCCCCGCTTAACTGAGCGCAGGCCCTAAGGCAGCGGAGGCTCTTAAACTCATGTGTTGTCTTACTTTACTGTTATAGCAAAGAAGTGCTAGCAAAAACTTTAATCGAACTTTAGAGTTAATTAATTCCTCTGCACCAACATTGTAAAATCAAATTTGTATGCGAGCCCATGAAGCTAAACCTAGTTCAATAACACTCCCAGATGATATACCTTTAATTAGTCACATCAATAATATGGGAACATGATATGAATCTTCATTTCGTGCAGCATTTACTGCAATGCAAAAAACCTAGTGGAGACTATAAAAAAAAATTAAAAAGCAATAAAACTCCGGTTCCTAGTAGAGTAGTGATATAATATATAAGACTACTAGATTTCGTTTCTTACTATGCTATACTGGATGAAACTTTGATGTAATTTATGAATGTTGGTGCAAGTTGGCCTATATACCTAATTAATATTAGATTTTTCTCTACTATTTTGTTAATTGCTAATTCTACTTTGTGTTAATCTTATTACCTTACCCTACCCAGAGCTTGATGGGGGGTTGGTTGAAACATTACAGTTTTAAGTGTGAACCTGTGGACTATTCAGACAATCCTGTAGCCACAAGAGTAAGTGAAGCAAATGGCTCTTCAACAAATCGCAACAAAACTAACAATTATCAACTGTAAATACTCATTGAGTATGTCTTGTGTATAAAATTATCGTATATCAGGGGATATCAATATAAGTAGTCTAAGTTATATTTCGTTAGTATAATATCAAATGTCGAATGGTACAAGTTTCGGCATCATAAACTAACATTAGTATTGTATATGGGTTAGTTCATTCGTTTTTATTATAAAAATTGCATGTATATTGATAATAGAAAACAAATGAAACACAAAACAATTGAAATTGCTTACCAAACAGTGAACAAGCGAGGTATGCTCCAAAAACTTATGAACTTACCCTTGTAGAAAACAGATATTTAATCATTTTGTATATATATGTATTATCTTACATAAGATTTTATTTAGAGTGGTGGTTAACAGATTCGCTCACATGAGAATGCATGTGACTTTGTGTAAATATTAGATTGACTAGGGTATGGTGACGGTGTATTGTTTCAGATCGGGGCATCTGGCTGGTTCACAGGCAGGTATAGCTATCAGTGTCAACCAGTCGACCACTCCAAACATCCACAAACAATAAGGGTGAATTACCATTGTTTATTAAATAACCGAACCCGTGGCTACCATTTTGCCTCTTCTCTACATGGCTATAAAAAAACACCAATCTTTTTTTTTTATTTACTGAAAACCCAAGTGTGAACAAAGCATACGTTGATGTTAACTAAAAATAAAAATGTTAATTGAAAAAACAGAGATATCTAAAATCACCTTTTTATCTTTCAAAATTTACAAATCTGATTGCCTATTTCACCCATGTTATGAGTACAGCTGCATTTTTCACTGATTGCACAGAACAAGCCCCTGGATCTTTGCATGAAAAAGAGATCAATACTGACTTAGCTGTAAGATCATTCATTACATAATGGCATTTTAACACCAACATCGCATTTAAATCAGTATAAATACTTCATTATTACTATCACACAATAGATAGAATAATTTTCATTCAGTCCATCATGCCACATTTTCATAGGTTACAAATATATTATTTTTTAATAAACTAATCAGTCATAAACATTCGCCTTTAGATTAACTTGCAAGCTTCATACCACTAGATTAAGAATTCATTGTAACAATACATAGTTTTTTTACAAACATTGATATTATTTTATTTAGATTTTAAGGCAAATTCTAATATACATTATAACATTTCAGATGGTACATGCGTGTTGGTGGTATTATTTTTCAAAATTCACCGAATTCTTTGATACGGTAAGTTCATTGATAAGTAATGACAACTTTGCAATATACTTATGGAAAATCGTAAATGATACAAATGAGAGAAATAATTACATTAAATCATATATGTCGGTAAATCTCGCCCCATTATTATACATAATGAAAATGTTGCGGTTCAAACATATCATTAACTTTTAATTTTCTTATTAAATTTTTATGCAACAGCCTATTTAAAAACTAATTAATATTTGTTATTTTAAACACGACCACAAACCCCGAGGTATTTAGATTAACATCATAAGTGTGCAAAGAAAATTTTACTTAAATGTAGATCCTCATTTATCTTGTTAAAATCTTTACTTTTTTTTAATGAGAACATTATTATGTACAATAATTACAATTTATAGTAAAAATGAAAAACGCGAGCGAAACATTGACAGCATCGTCCCGACTTAAAAAAATAGTACTGAATACTTGCCGCTTAGCAGTTAAAGTCAGTGACAAATTCCAGAGGATACATTTTCTGAACAGGTTTCACTAACATTCCCTTACTAGTGCGAACCTTTGCAATCCTCACTTTGCCATCTTTGCCCGGTATCACCTCTACAATCACTGCCTAAGGCCATCGGACACGCTTGTCTGTATCATTTGCAACAATAACAATATCACCTTAGGTACAAAAGAAGGAACGTTTTTTATTTTTCCGAGAGTGTAGGTAAACCTAAATATTCGCTCCTATGACGACTTAAATTTTTCGCAGACAACTCATTGTCATCGTACAAAACTATCGTACCTAGATTATCACCCTGTCGAACTATCAAAAACATAGAAGGTGCCAAGGCTTTTGGTTCTTGAGTATCGTCACTAACATAGGCAATAGGTCTCGAATTTACAAAAGACTCGCATTCATAAATCACAGTCAACAATAATTGTTCATAGCTCAAACAGGAAATTCCTAAGACCCTCTTCAATATGTTTTTAACAATGCCTATCAGTCCCTCAAAAAGACCTCCCCACCATGAGGCACCAGGTGGATTGAGCTTACAATGCAGTTTACAAGTAAACAATCAAAACCTAACTTTCTTCTTATCCTTTACTCAGCAGAGTTCACTAAACCATTGAGGCGACCTTACTCATTTTTTATTATCGAACTTCCCCGTTAGAATATAAAAGTCACGAGAGTTAAAGCAGAGGTCAAACTAGATCTTCTCAACCGGATCAAAAAAACATGAACTGGTCTTTAAAGGAACTTGTTTTGCTTGACCTATATATAACTTATTAATATTGTCCAGTGACATCATGCACATGGATAAATACAATGTGTTATACTACTTATACATATAATAATATATGACTTTTATCATAGCAATTTCCATAGAGAAATCTCGCTACATTATTCAACAGTGGATGTTGAACTTTCTTGGTCCTGGGTTTAATTCCCATTCAGATCAAGGCTCATAACCCCAGAACCATCTAATCTGAACGATATGTTTCGTTTGATAGTGGTAGAAAATGAGATTTTTTATTATATCACCGTTCTTCTGGTTGTTCTGACACCATTGTTCCCAATAGCTTGTATTCTGTAATAGAGAAATGTTCATGATATCTGATTGTTTTTTATACCTATCTAAAGGAGGGATCGTAGCTTGACGTTGTAAAAAATCCAAATGTAGAAAAATATATCAATATTGATAATTAAAGCAAATTATAGTTATTAACGGGATTATACTACCAAGTAAATCCTTATTTTTATGAGTCTCCGATATTTCGACACTAGCGTCGATTCTGGCAAGATTCTCTAAACTTAAAACTAAATTTAACACCAGTCTCTCCTTTTCATTCTGTATAGAGAATGACAAGGATGCACTGTTGTCAAATTTAAGTTAGCTTTAGAGAATCATGCCAGAATCGACACCACTGTATGCAAGCAAGCGCCATGATTACGAAGTAACAGTTTCTTAACGGGATTGCTACCATGTAGGTACTTTCCCGTTAATAACGATAATGTTAGTAACCATGAAAGTGTAAAACAATATATTATTAAAGCAAATTATAACATATTTACCAGCTTAAAATACATGGAGATCAAGGTCTATAGAAATAAATATATCACAGCCATGAATTTACGATGTCGCATTTCGCATAGTTTGCCTTCTTCTTTATCTTATATCTTTATTGTTATTTCAGAAATATAAGATACCTAAGCTTCGGTTGATGAAATGATTCTCCTCACAATGTTAAAAAAGACGGGCCTTTACGAATAAATTTTGTATGGTTTTTACAATATTTTAATGTCGAATGGCATTGTAAAAAAGTAATTTTGACATTTGGTAGTTTTTTGTGCAAAGACATAAAATATGTCGCAAAAAACTTACAATGTTGTTTTTAGACTTTTATATCTAAATCAAATGTTACTGGAAAACCTGATCTACCCAAGACGGTTTTATTACATCATCTGTAATCACAATACCAGCTACATAATTCATTTGTTTGTTCATCTTTTCTAGTTAACTTTATGTCCAAATCATTTGTTGTTCTAAAGTTAGCGTCGAGGGTATAGCTAAAACGCGATTTGGGCAACTGAACGAGCTGGTTTATTCATTTGTTCGTGTCGCCCGTAGATCTTCTTTGTGCTAAGAAAGAAATTCGCCCACGTGTCCACGTTGCACGTGAATCACCACGACGTGATACCCATGGCCGAATGGTTCTTGGTAAAATTTACCCGGGACAATCACTCCACGTTCTTGCCTTTTCTAATCGCTCGCAGATCTTTGTGCTAAGAAAGACGTGTTTTTCATTTGTTTATTCCCACAAATATCTTCCTTGTTCTTGGAAAGCAATGTTATTCATTTGCTTATCCCTCCAAGCGTTATTCATTTGTTCATATCGCCCGCAGATTTTCTTCGTGCTGAGAAAGAAATTCGACCACGTGTCCACGTTGCACGTGATCCACCACGGCGTGATGCCCATGTCCGTATGGTTCGGAGTCAAGTTCACTCCGGGCGGACATTCGACGTTCTTCGGTCTGCTGAACACATTCGTGCACATCATCATGTATTCGTACTACATGCTCGCCGCTATGGGGCCGCAGATGAGGCCTTACTTGTGGTGGAAGAAGTACTTAACGACGCTGCAGATGGTGAGCAAAACGATTTTTTTTTTTTAATTTTAATTACTATTCAACATTTATTATTGCCTAAAGAAAATATAACTAGAAAAAAATCCACGCGGACCAGGCAGCAGACAGGACTCGAACCCTTCGCAATCCGGGCGAATGCACTGACCAATTATGCTACCGCGACCCTCACGGACCGCGTCGAAATTCTTCTAGCCATTCTTAAGTTGCAAGCTGTAAAAATTATAACTATTTATTATTGCCGTTGTCATCGCCCACAAAGCACCCCCATTAGAGTCCGCATTACTAAATTTTTCTTTGGAATCGAAATCTCAACTTGGATGCGACAGTGTGACAAAGAGGTTGCATGACGACTTAATTTGATGCAAACTTGTATCCTTTGTAAGAAGCTTGTATAGCGACGTTACAAGCTTCATCTACATTCGGGGAATGTCACACGCTTATGCAGTATTAGTACATAAACAGCTGTTAATCTATAAAAAACAAAGTGTTACAAGTTTCAAGTGACTTTTGCAAAGTACTGATTAATTTTTGTAGTACGCCACCAAAAGGGGCAAAGTGTTCTTTTATTTCAATAGAAAAGAGATGTAGCGCTATCGATTCAGGTACGATAATAAATAAATACTATTTTTGTGCACCACAATCGTCTTTCTTAACGTACAATTATTTATTTGTATTCCCTTGACCATTGAAAACTTGTGTCACAGTTTATTTTATACCTACTTTGTGTTGACACCAATTTTGTCTTGTGTCTTTATTATAATGATTGAAGTTATTCTAAAGTCGTTATATATTGCGATATGTACGTGGATATTCAAAACCACATTTGACAAATTGCAGCTCCAACTGTCTTGGCACAAGTATTACCTATTATACTGTGCTATTATTGTGGGTCATATAAGTATTACATAAAATGTGTTTATTCTTAACAATTCCTGTTAATAACGCAACATACTTGCTAGAAGTGTTAAAATCATACTTATGAATATAATAGCATAACTTATACTACAATGTTCAAGTGTAGCATTATATTTATTAAACAACATGACATGATGCTATTTAATTTTATTTTACTTTGTTTTGATTGTAGTCTTACAATAAAGTTGCAAGACTGAACAACTAAATGTAATTATGTATAATTGTTGTGTTATAAATAGTTAAACACAAACTAAAATTCATCTTGATAACTACTAATAACCACTACAATAACTAAAATTATTATAAACCACCAACGTATAAGTACGAGAGTATATAACACCAACGATTGTTGAACACGTATTCCGTGTTCCTAGTACAAGATTTGACAGTATTGTAAACATAATATTGATGAATATAATTGATAACTTGACAGTGGGAGGTAGTTCCTGCTAAAACGCTACCTATTAAAGAAACGAATCTAAAATGGCGACGCCTTAGATTCTGTCCCTCTCGCACATTATTGTTACCTGGAAGACCGAGAGAGATAAAATCCTTAGCTTTGCCATTTTAAATGTCAAGCCACGTTAAAATTCGTGCTTGGGTCTCAAGTTTAACTTTTTTAATAAATAATAATAACTTTTGTTTGCGTTTTTTAAATAGGCGGTCAAGGTTTATCTGATTCTGAATGAAACTAATGTTTTGTTCCCATTGACGACCTCCGTGGCCGAGTGGTTTGTACGCCGGGTTTCATGGTGTCGGGTTCGAATCCCGGTGGGGGTAGATGTTTGTGTGATGAACACGAGCATTTGTACTCCAGTCCTTATATGTACAGGCCTTATAGTGCTTACTTTGGGGCAAGGCTAATTGGTGTGAGTATTGGAAATATTAATTTATTTATTATTTATTTATTCCCAGGTCCAATTCATCGGTATCATGGTGCACGCGTTCCAGCTATTGTTCATAGAGTGCGACTACCCGCGCGCATTCGTCTGGTGGATAGGCATGCACGCCGTCATGTTCTTCTTCCTATTCAAAGACTTCTACAACCAGTCCTATTCTTCAAAGACTAAGGTGAGTTCTTAATAATAATAACTTTAGTGCTTAAAAACTGTGTACAATTTTGCAGTTGGAATTGCAATGATAAAGTCACAACAGTGCCCACAACGGGCATGCAATGGGAAAATTCATAACTTAAAACTATTTTCTATTAAAATTTACATTTTAGAGCCTAAATTATATTTAGTTTTACAAGTGTGATATTCATCAACACTAAAGAAGATATTATTTAGGAACCAGTTTTTTAACTTAAATTTAAACAGTGGCAAATTGAGTGCTTTCATTTCTGCAGGCAAATGATTGAAGATCTTTATACTAGAACTGAACGCGCTATTTAATACAAGTGATTATTTATCCTAGGTAGTGATGTGACGAATGTCATTTTTTTAACATTCGCGAATGCGAATATTTAGTTTTTTTTTAAATTGGCGCCAATTGTCTATGGCATGGTGGCAGTCTCGTTCGAATTGCCGAGTTGATATGAACTCATCCGACTGAAGTGTCATTCGCTCGCACCGGTCTTTCCGTAAACAAAACAAGTGAATTTTGAGGTTAGAGTTTGAATATTGATTTATTAACATGGGTAAATCGAATTCTAGTGAAACATGGACTTATTTCACACTTTGCGATGCTGAACGAGCTAAATGCAAGCTGTGTAACAATGAATATTCAAGGAAAGGTAGAACTACAACTTCTTCAAATTGTTTTTTTCTAATATTCATATTCGCAAAACATTCGCAGAGATTTTGCGAATGCGAATGTGAACATTCAAAAATATGCGAATATTCGCGAATGCGAATATTCGTTACATCACTAATCCTAGGTATGCGTATATCATATTTATATTTATTACGCGTATTCAGACGTAATGTGGTTTTATTTTCAAAGTATATTGGATTTTGTATAATAAAAATTGCTGATTGTAATATATAAATATTGGTCAAAGTGAGATAGCCCTTATCCTTAAAAACACTAAGAGTATGAACACAATAAAATAACAGTACCCTTTGGTGGTATTGTGTTTTTGTCGATGAGAAAGGATCCAGGACACCGCGGGGCAGGGGATTGTGTCAAGGTAGGCAACGGCGTGAGTGACATTTTTTGTATCGTAGGTAAGCGTCTTGGCTTTGGTGGCCTTTTGCCAAAAGGCGGGCCATAAGCTTGTTTGCCACCCTTTTAAACATAAAAAAATGAGACTACCCGCGTGCGTTCGTCTGATGGATTTACAGACATAGATCGCAATAACGCAAGTCTGTACTTCGCGTGCCAAAAGGGAGACCAAAGGTCTTCCTTTTACGCTAATTTACTTGATCGCGTTACCGTAATATTTAAAAAATATCTAACTATGTCCATAATATTAAGCTGTAAATACGATGTAATTGAAATAGGCAATACCATTTATTTGTTCTCGTAAGTACTCGAAATCTGAGGCGCTCCTCGGTTTCCATACAATTTGAAGTACATGTAGCGTCTACTTCAATATTGGTTTGTAATTGGATCGGCATGCACGCCGTCATGTTTTTCTTCTTATTTAAAGACTTCTATAATAAGTCCTATTCTTCTAAAACTAAGAAGAGTTCATAGACTGCGTTCGTCTGGTAGATCGGCATGCACTCTATTAATTTAAGGCTAAGGTGATTTTAGTTTTTATTGTGAAAACAATGATAAGAAGCATAGCAATCCCGAAATTATGTAACTTCAAAACAAATCATACATTAGAATAATTATTGTTGTAGTTCAGGAAAGTTAGAACAGTGTCCACGTAGCGCTGTGTGGCCCCAAATTTTTGCATGAAAATATCTTGCGGTTTTTTGTCGCAGTGCTTACATTACGGTAAATTCGCCGCAGTTTTGGCTCAACTCACACTGGGGCGTAGAGTCGAAGCGACGCGTCATGTTTTTCCCTTTGCGAATACCTTAATACGAAGAAAATAGATATGAATTTGCTGCCGGTAAAAAAACAAGATAAGTGGTATTAAAAAGTCGCTCGTCGAATAAAGGATCGCGCACATTATGACTGTGTGTGAGTTGATCCTTGCTGTCCCAGTGCGTGCACAGTTTCATCCTCCATTAGCTTATCCATCATCAGAGTTTAGCAAAAGACGCAGCAAAGAATGATCAAATTTCAAAAATCAACTATCATTGGTGTCGATTCGGGCATGCATCTTTAAACTTAAAGCTAAATTTCACATCAGTCTCCTTTTCATTCTGTATTGAGAATGACAAGGATGCACTGTTGTCAAATTTAAGTAAAGGTTTAGAGAATCATGACAAAATCGACACCACACAGACACACACATATATACACACTAGCTTTGCCCCGCGGTTTATTAGGGATATTTTCCTGCAGTAAAACGTAGCCTATGTGTTAATCCAGGGTGTCAGCTAACTCCATACCAAATTTTATTTAAATCGCTCCAGCCGTTGAGACGTGAAGAAGTAACAAACATACACACTCACAAACTTTCGGCTTTTTATATTAGTGTGATATTAAATTAAGTGTCAATTTATTGTTTCCCAGGTCCGCGCCAAATCTCCGCAGCCGGAGACGACGGAGATAAAGGCAACAAGTGCATACAAGAACGGCGCCGTGAAGAACGGCTTCAGCAACGGCCACGCGAACGGCGCGGGCGCGTTCGCACGCGCTCGTCCCGTGCCCGCCGGTAACTGACGCAGCGCTCGAGAACGCCGCGCGCCGCGAACATTGTGCTCGCGAACGTCCCCGCCCCGCCCCTTCAGCAACGTGCGCGTTCGGCCCGTGCCCGCCGGCAACTGACGCGCCGCGAACACTGCAATGGCGAACGCATAGAGGTATAAGAGTACGAGGAATAGAGTGGGGAAGGCGGCTCTAAAAGTGTCCGTCTAGTAGAAAGAGAAAGAAGATGAGAGACCGCTAGCTATCTCTCTCTTGTGATGCATGGCATCACATGGAAATAGTAAGATATTTTTCTCCGTAGCTAAAAAATAAAAAATATGTCCGTAACGAGTGGTAGGGAAAAAAATTTTTGGACGATTCAAAAGAATTGTACTATACATCCAATTTGAATAAAGATAATATATTGATTTCTGATTTCTAACGGTTGCCAATGCGCATGCGCGATTAGAGAGAAGCTAGCGGTCTCTCATCTTCTTTCTCTTTCTATTAGTTAGAGGGACACTTCCACTTGTAGTAGAGTCTATATCTCCCCTACTCTAATCTTATACCTCTATGTGCGAACGTCCCCGCCCCAACCGTTCAAAAACGCGCGCGCTCGGCCCGTGTCCGTTGGCAGCTAACGCGCCGCTCACGAACGCCCCGCGCCAAGAACATTGCGCTCGCGAACGCCGCGTGCCAGGAACATTGCACTCGCAAACGTCCCCACCCCATCCCCGCTTCCGACCCTAGAACGCTGACTCGATCGCCGCCACGTTACTCTAGAGACTGATAATAACCACATAGCACTGTAGTAATATATTATTATGTTATTAACGAGATGGCTACCATGTTTTTTGTGAGCTCCCGATATTTTGGCACTGTTGCAAGCGCCGCGACTCCGTGGTACATGGAAGCAATCCCGTTAACAACATAAGTTACCATAGTGTTAGTGACCATGGAAGTATAAAATAATATACCACACAGCACCCCGACTAGAGACCGCATACAAGGACAAACGTTTCTGCTAAGCTTAATTTGTAATAAGACCAGACGAAGCATGTGGCACGAACCCAAACCGTCGTGTACAATTTGCACTTATTTAGCCATCAGATCGTGACGTCACAATACCTCGGCCAATCAAAAAGCGGCTTACACCGCCCCCTCTTTCTCCGTATGCAGCAATTTTTGCTATATCAATTTCAATCAGACCAACCAAAAATTTGCAATGCAAACTCTAGTGTAGTAGCAGAAACAGACTATTGTGTCGTGATGCGTCACAAACATATTCTGGTAGTAGCGGCATGCGACTGGACGATTAGTGTAATATTTAAAATAGACTGGATCGAGAAATTGTCGCATAAGGCAGTCGAAAGTTATATTTTTTTCATAGTTCTAACTATCTCACTGAAACTCAATGAAAAAGATGAATCGATAATAAATATTAGAATATACGACATCTGCATTGTGATGTTAAAAAATTAAACAAAGGAAAGGATACTAAAAATACAATTTAGTATGGACTAAAATCCTCTCCTTTATGAGAAATTACTCAATAACAGTTATTTTTAGTACATACTCTGGTCTTTTCTAATAGATGAGGTTGCTATTACGATTTCTCGTTTACGTGAACGCGATCGAGTAAGTTCAAATGTCATACGTGGACTCGCGGCCCCACACTTAAGGCGCATTTACATTTGGTTGTTAGCCCATATTTGGATGCACGAATTCGGGCATTCGAAACAATATTTATATTGTTTTTACTCGAACACGGGCTGGAGACGGCGTCGAGCAACCAAAACAAAAACTGTCCAAATACGGGCGTACGGCTGCGTTTATTTCGGGATAACGACCAAATGTAATTGCGCTATTACTAGTGTTTAATGTGATTATGTAGTGTACATATGGTTAGGAGGTATCGACGGTGTAAATTTTATTTTTATCGATATTATAACTTGTTAGTTAGATTTGTGATCGCATAGCGTTTTGTACTTTCAACTGTTTGGTGATGCTTTTAGCAGTTAGCTCGAGGAGTACAGTCATAATAATTGTGAATATGTGTAACTGTTTCGCTGAGGTGCTTATCATTTTATATATATATATATATAATAACAGTACCTTGCCTGAGTTTTAAAAATGTTTAGTAGCGAAATGTTTTTTTTTATTATGTTATATTGCGACATATGTAAGGCAATATATTGAATTAGCCAATGTCAATGTGTGACTTCTGATGATGCAATATTAGTTAAAAGTGTTGTAAGTGACACGTTAGTGTTTTAATGCAACATTTTTTGTTGTGGTATTATTTGACTTTTACACATAGTTATTAATATTGTTTTTATTATATTTAAGTACAATAACTGTATTTTATTTCTTAACATTGATTTTCAATGTAGTTTAGAATATGACACTAAAGTGGTTGTGTTGATTATTTATTTTGTTTAATTTAATATAATATTTAATACCAAAATTATCTATATATAAGATCAAATTAACGGGTTTTGTAGAATTAGCCATCAAAGTTCTTCCTTTATTTATAGTCTTCCGTTTTATTTTTGTACTTATGGTGATTAAATTCGCCAAACGTTGTGCTCCGAACTTTAATCATACAAATATAAATTAAAGCCACTTTTGTAAAATATTGTTTCATTCATATTGAAATTGGTTTGTGTACCTATTGTAATTTTTATACAAAGATATGCAAATAAATACATAATAAGGACAATGAATATTATGTTGTTTTTTTACTCCTTTAATCAACAATTAGCAGTATAGAAGTAGCAACATTTTGGGACTTATCATAAATTCCGGTCAACTAATCGTAAGTCTCAATAAGAACAGATCACTTTATAGGTCCATGTTACCTATTAAATCACAAATTAAATAGTGCATAGCATCATTCCTCATCACTGAATTTCATAGTGATATTGAACTGGAAGAATTCCAATGTAATAATTATTTCCATTAAGTCTATCTATAAAAATAAAGTAGTCGTTTAACCTCGCCACGGATTTTGATACGGTTTCCACCATCATATAAATAATTATTCTATAATGTTTTAGTCATATTCATGCCCTACATCTTTAATCGGTAGCTAAGCCAGGACGGGTCACTTGTTGTGTATAAGAAAAATGTCAAGTTACGTATATATTTAGATTTATTAAGTATCAACAAAATCACAAAGCTCATTAATAAAAATGTACATTGGTACATTATGTATACAATATATATACACAATATCCATACTCTTATAATTGTAAAAACTTGGCTTACTATCAAAAAAATGAGATAAAAACTTGTTCTTGAAATATATAACATGGCGAAAATACCTCTTAAAAGAACATTTCAAAAAAATATAATGAAAGTGTAACTTGACAAAAACTTTAATAGGATGACAACCTTAGTTTAAAACAAAAAGGGAAGATACGTACGACACTTGCGGCTCAAAAGTGATCCGCTTAAATTGTGGTGTACGGTACAATCACAATTCGCTGTAGTCACAATTGGACATTCAAACACGCTACATGTACGCTCAATATAAAAACATTGCGTATATTCTGTGTTATAAAGATAAAAAAATGCGTTCGATGCTTTTATATTATATAGAGCACAAATCTCTCAATCTCACAAATTCTCATTCGTAAAATGTTTTTACAGAAACATTTTTTTCTCAAAAATCACGGTTTATCGTGAATGTTATTTACGTAATCGCCATTTTGTTATCAAGAAAAGGACAACAATACAGCTCAGTCGTACGCACTCGGAAGCTGACTCGCCGTTTCGCTCGCTCTGCGTTGAAGCGTAGTCTGTCTCGCTCGCTCGTATTAATGTTATATACAGACGTGCGAGTTGCTTAAGAGTCGGATCATATTTTATTTGATGCTAGTATGAGCGTACCGTATCTTCCTTTTTCTTTTAATCTAAGATGACAACTGACTACCATTTAATGGATAAACATAACCTTTAACGTATATTAAAGAAAATAACATTCACAGTTTGTTGGCGTTATTAATTTAAGTACTATATTTAAGTGTTCACAAAAACATGTAAAATTCATCAAAGAGATTTTGCACAGCGGAATCCAAGGTTACCTGCAGAACTGTCTTCCGTATTATGTGATCGAGCTGAGCACCTGTATCTGTAGCAATACGACTTGTGACATAAGTAGGAACCACCTTTCTTAACTTTTTCTTTAGGCTGAAAGTTTTCAATTTTGTATTTAGTATTCATAGTAACAATAAATTCACATGGTAAAAGGCCTTTGGTCAATAAGGGTGACGACGGGGTAGACTAAACAAAATTCTATTAAGTCCGTCGATTTGATTATCAAAATATAATGGACACGTATTTTCCATTTGGTCAATCAAACGAAAATAAAGCGCGTCAAAGTTTGGGAGTGGGGCCTCGTGACGTCACTATTCAGTAAAAATTGATCGCCACTATTAAGTGGAAATACCAAAACATGACATCATGTGACATTTCAAATCAATATATCTCTGAAACGTTTCGATTAGGTCTGTAAATAAAAAACAAAAAATGTCCAATACTTTTTGATAATCTACCCAATAGACAAAGAGAAAAAAGTTAGTCGTCAACCCTATTGAGTCAATAATAACATGCAAACTTACAGAATCCTTAGACCATGAATCTTCAGTCCACTCCCAAACGTTTCCTGCCATATTGTAAAGACCAAAACCATTCTCAGGAAACATATGTACAGGGTTAGTGCCTATGAATCCATCTTTTGCAGAATTGTAATTAGGAAAAGTGCCTTGCCAAATGTTTGCCCTGGAATAATACACCATAACATTTTATTTGTTTTCTATTCATGGTAAGAAGCATTAAAGTATTTATGATATATTATAGGTACTTATTGATCGTCGTTTCATGGATTCTGTGGTTGGGGATTACCTGACGATAAATAAATAACAATAGCAATCACATGAATAAAGTTCATGTGATAGAAGGGTTCCTCGTCATGGGCATTGTATCAGTGGCGTATCATGATGAGTTTATGCCGCCCTCAACAAACAACAGGGCCCCATTGTAGCAGTATTTTTTGCATTTTCATCAAACAATATTGTAATATTTTGTTGCCCTAATTTTTATTCAGTATCCTGCAGGTATCACAAAAAATATTTTTTTTCTAAAAATTAGTCAATGTACCTAGTAGTTTTTTGTAACTCACCGCAAAAACGCCCACAAAACAATTAAGTATTTTATTTTTTTCCAAAATGCATGTCAGTGTACATCAAGTACACGAAATCAGTTTAAGAGTTCTATTTATTTTCTACTGACAATAGGTATATTTTTTAAAGAAGTCCTGTTCCAGAAACCTAGTGTGCCCTAGGTCTAGATTTAAATATAAAGGGAAGATACGGTACGCTCATACTAGCATCAAATAAAATATGCTCCGACTCAACTTTATAAGCAACTCTCACACACGCAAACTTCTGTAAATAAACATTAAATCGAGCGAGCGAGACAGACTGTACGTTTCAACGCAGCGCGAGCATAACGACGAGTCCGCGTCGCTTTGCAGCCGACTGAGCTGTATTGTTGTCCTTTTTTTGATAACAATTGGCGAATAAGTAAATAACATTCATGACGAATCCTGATCTTTGAAAAAAAATGATTTTTCTAGTTTTACAAATGAAAAGTGTTGCTGTGAAATTTGTTATTTAACCTTGAACTACCTATTTATGTTCATGCACCACAATTTAAGCGGTACACTTTTGAGCTGCGAGTGCCGTATCTTCCCTTTTTATTTTAATCTAAGGCCCTAGGTTATTTATTATTGATTTTTGTGAGAACACTTACATATACTTTTTATCAGGAAACAATTTGTCACCCCAGGGATATTTTGTATTGTGCTTACCACCCCTACATGCTGCTTCCCATTCGGCTTCAGTAGGTAATCGGGCTCCACGCCATGAGCAATATGCTTTAGCATCTTTCCATGATACATGCACCACAGGATGATCCATAGACTCTGGAAGCCATTGTTAGGATAATGCATTTGATATATAGGGTTTTTTTTATTCACTTGTGTGATCTGAGTAAACAAAAGTCGTGTGAGGCGGGACGTTCATCATCATTATCAGCCTCTTAATGTCCCCACTGCACAGGAGCACAGACCTTCCCTATGGATAGAATGGTGAGATTGGGCCATGACCCACCACGCGGGCCCAGTGCGAATTAGCGGGTGCTAACGACTGCAGATGTACCCGGGACCAACGGCTTAACGTGCCTTCCAAAGCACGGAGGAACTCGAGATAGAAGATATTTGGTCACCCATCCAATGACCGACCATTGCGAAAGTTGCTTAACTTCAACGATCGCAGCCGAACTCCACTCCCCGTCGTTGCGTCGTGAGGGTGCCCCGTGAGGGTCGTTGTATCCCTTAAAATATGGTTGAGCGAAGCGATGGCTGGTTCAAGCGTCATGCTCGTGAACGGGTGCTGCCATCAGAGATGATCTGCTCTTGCTACATTGGGTACTATTAATGGTTGTATTTAACTTTAATCGCACATTTAACTTTGTTAAATCAGTTTTTTTATATTTTTTTAAGTGTTTGATTCATAATTTTTATATCATTTACATTTGTAATAGAAAGTGACTTCATGAGTTATCTCATATTGAAGTAATTTTTAAATTTGACGACATTTGTATATAATACAGGGAGAAAAAAAACAGCCCTAGCTGAGTTTCATGCCGGTTCTTCTCCGTACAAGGTCTCCTGGCGTAGATTTGCGAACTGATGGCTTAGATTTGCGAATCGATAGCGTAGCTTGTCGACAGTTACAAGTGGTTGTGCCAGCCTAGACTGAATAAACGATATTGAATTTTGTTTTTTTAAAGATCAAGGAATTTTTTGTAGATTTTTAATAACTCTCTAGCCTTTTCCTAAATAAGAATTAGGAAGCTAAAGAATACTCTGAAATATTGGTTAAAATGTCGTAAAATTTCCAAATGCTAGATGCTGTTATGACTGTCAGAATGTTTTATTAATACAGTCACTTAGCTAATAATCTGGGTAATTGTAGCGAAAACATTGTTTTACCAGGAAATCAATATTGTAGAGGTAAGTTACCAATTCTGTTGGGATCGCCATCCATATGCCAGACAGATAACTGCTAAGCCTTGCTAAGAGACTGCCCAGACCAAAAACAATATAGGAAACCCCATGCAAAAATAATATGAATTTATTTGTTAATTTTTAAGCAAATGTTTAAGAGATTATGTACTTTTTGTTTCTTATTTATCATTTTAACTAGATTTATCTAAAAGCAAATTAAACAAAATTCAATGTTATAATTTAGCAGTAAAATTTTGAAAAAATTCGCGGACCAGGCTGTCCCGTCTGCTGTCTGGTCCGCGTGGATTTTTTCGAGTTATATTTTCTTTAGATTTAAACATCAAGCAGTTACATGCTTAAAAAATAAAATTATAGCATTAAAAAATTACTTATAATTTACTAATAAATACCATGCTGCAGTCTTTGATTATTTACTCCTAGACAGAGCGAGGCAGCGCAGATGACGTTGAAAAAATATGAGCCAACTGCTTGCTTTTACTCTTGTCACTTAGTGTTCAATGTAACGCTGTGCAATATGCACGACAATTCTGCCGTGATCAAGCTAAAACGCAGCTAAATGACAAAACCAAACTTTTGAGATATGGCCAAAAAGGGGGCCTAATCTTTTAATAATTCTATTTTGTAACCATTCATCACATGATGGATTTTTAGACTTAAACTATAAAAGATACGAATACTTGTTAAAGAAAGATCAATACAGAATTAATTCTGTATAAGATGCAATTAAAGACTGAAAAGTCGACCACATGTCACTTAGCCGCACATTAGTTTGAGGACGGCAGAATAACAGAGTTTCGTGTGGAAATTATTGCTTTGAAATGCCGTGATGCGCGATAAAAGTTTGCCGAAATTATTAAGGACACATAAAAACAACCAACAAAGTCACTTACCATCGCTAAGTAACTCATTGGTGCCAATTCTGGCGTGATTCTCTAAACTTAAAACTAAATTTAACATCAGTCTCTCCTTTTCATTCTGTATAGAGAATGACAAGGATATACTGCTGTCAAATTTAAGTTTAGGTTTAGAGAATCATGCTAGAATCGACACCATTATTCACCTTAAAAAAATTAACTATATCATCATATTAGTTAAAAAAAATACGACTCCATCTTGACATCTTTCAAAGTGATGTCAGTGTCGTATTACAAAATTCCACAAAAAAAGTAAGTATGGCGTAATCAAAATATTTAGCGATTGCAGCAGTGCAATGTAGAAGTTTTTGAAGTAAAAACTTCTTTAGTGTTGTTGTGACTTGAGATTCGATGAAACGGAAGTAGAGTATTTGACACAAGGTAGGTATCCGTAATTTTGTAACACGCTGCAAGAGACGGATAGCTGAACGAAATCGACCTTGGGGTCGATACCAAAAGATGGGTGATTCGATCCTGAGCTTGGCCAATGTTATTTTGAATATTTAAGTTTGCCCGGGATAATTATTACAATACCTGAGTAGTTAAGTATCAAACGTATGGTAACCTACCTAGTTTATAAGTACAGCTCTGATTTCCTACCAAAAATACTGATTACCGTACCGAATTCTTATAGGTCTACTTATTTAAATCGTGTTACCAAAATGAGACACAATAACTTTAGAGAATACCAACTACGAATCCGCGCGTGGAAGGACCAAAAATATGTTCAAACTAATGAGGGTTGAGCTTTCATTATTCATTCTAAAGATAAAAATGGTAATTTTTCAGTAATGTAATTTTTAAAAGTACTCGGTTTTGTTTATATTCTATGACCGGGTTCGTAGCACAGTTATATTAAATTGTTAGAACTAAAGTAAACAATAGAAAAAAACGCGTCTTTAGCCCTGAAATTGGAAATTACAACTACATAATCTTTACATATTAGTGATGTAACGAATGTCATTTATTAAACATGCGCGAATGCGAATATCTGGTACCAACATTAGCGAATGCGAATAATAAAATTGGCGCCAATTGTCTATGGCATGGTGGCAGCCTGGTTCAAATTGCTGAGTTGATATGAACTCATCCGACTGAAGTGTCAATCCGCTCGCGCCGGTTTTTTCTTAAACAAAACAAGTGAATTTAGAGATTTATTAACATGAGTAAATCAAATTTTAGTGCTGTGTAACAATGAATATTCAAGGAAAGGAAGAACTACAACTTCTTCAAATGATTTTTTTCTAATATTCATATTCGCACAACATTCGCAGACATTTTGCGAATGCGAACGCGAATATGCAAAAATATGCGAATATCCGCGAATGCGAATATTCATAACATCACTAATACATATAATAAAATGGTAGGAAAGTCAAAACTCTACATTGAATATTTTTTAAAAGGAATACTTGGGGTGTTATCTAAAATCGATACCAAAGCCAAAATATAGTTTTTAGAATTTTTGTCTGTTTGTATGTCCGGGATAGACTCAAAAAGTACTGCATGGATTTACTTCAAAGGACAATGGGCAAAACACACCCAGCTCCGCCAATAATGTAATTAGTGTGAATCGATAGATATATGAAAAACTAGCCTTTTTTATTATGACACCGTAAAAAAATATCCTGGTAGTCAAAAGATATGACACCGTAAAAAAATACCCTACCAATTAAAAGATATGACACATGGGCATATTTAAGTAGTTAAATTAATTCATTTTAAAGTACCTTAATTTTATATTATTAGTAACCATAATGATATGCCCTATCGTACTATACAACCAGATATACGACAAACCCTGACCATCGACCATCCTGCGCTTACATTTAATGAGTGTCGACTTTTTATAACTGCAAGTTCTTCAAACCCCGTAAAGCGCTTTGACGTTGTTTTGACATTGTTGGCGGAGCTGGGTGTGTTTTGCCCATTGTCCTTTAAAGTAAATCCATGCAGTACTTTTTGAGTCTATCCCGGACATACAAACAGACAAAAATTCTAAAAACTATATTTTGGTCTAAAAATCCATCATGTGATGAATGGTTACAAAATAGAATTATTGAAAGATTAGGCGCCCTTTTTGGCCATATCTCAAAAGTTTGGTTTTGTCATTTAGCTGCGTTTTAGTTTGAGCACGGCAGAATTGTCGTGCATATCGCTCAGCGTTACATTGAACACTAAGTGACAAGAGTAAAAGCAGCAGCGTGACCAACCTTATGGTAGACATACACACTACGAGAAATCGTTACGATTAGACTGTACAGTCCGAACGGTACCGATAAATCATATAAACAATAAATCACCAGAGCCACGACGCATTCCACGTAAGACTGACCGCAAAAAATTCTTTTCACTAACCACGGCCAGTCTGAAGTGTCTCCACTTGCCAGCGGATTATAAAAATCCAATGGAAATAGACACACATGTGATTAACCTAACATCAACTTTAACCGTCTGTTATGAACAATCATGCCCACTAGTACAGCAACGCACAACAGCCAAAGGCAAACACAATTGGTGGGGTCCTGAACTGGAAAAGTTGCGACGTAGGGCAAGAAAGATGTTCAACAGAGCAATAAAACACCAGATTCGAACACGACTGCATCCGCTACAAGGAGGCACAGTCACGCTAAAAAATGCATCCGATTTAGAAAGGCTGAATTTATTTATTTATTTAGAGAAAACCAACAGTGTTACAAATAGTACTTCTATAACTAATATAAATTACGGTAAGACCAATTACAGGTTTTCTTTTATAATCAATAATAGGTGTGATATTAAACAAAACAACAACTGCACAAAAACATCAGCATCGCCAAGTCCTTTAGTTTAACAGTGACAATGTAAAAACAATAAGCAAAATAGCAGCAAGGTTTCCATCACTAGTCTATAGTAATAACAACGACAGATTGCAAGAACCCATCAAGCGACCAGGGCCGGGCGATGAGAAACCAAACACACATTTACAATATAATTATAATTGCTCTCTCACCAGCCGTGGGCACAAACGGAACCAGAAACAGAACTAGGTATCACAGTGCATCAGATAGGCATCAATTCGGAAGTTATTGCCCTCTTAAAAGTTGTCTTAGAGAGTAAAAAAATATCATATTCACTAAAGTCGTGCCAATGGGCTGTTTCTAGCATAGTTTGTGGAACATGGAGGAACGTGAAGTAAAGGTGTGTGTCGTGTACGACGTTTAGGCGTACGATACTTAATACTCTCAACAAGATCAATACAGTCTATCTGTCCGTTAACAATGTCATACAGGAGACTCATACCTAGCAGATTGCGACGGTCCTTGAGATTAAGAATATTATAATTTTGACACGCATCTTGATACGAGTCAAAAGGCTTACGGAAGCGATAATTCAGATGTTTAATGAACTTTTTTTGGATTTTTTCTAGACGATTTATATAAATATTATATTGATACGACACCATTGATACTGCACTAGCATATTCAAGTACACTACGGACATAAGCAAAATAAACTGACTTGAATATGAATAAGTTATTAAATGGTTTGCATGAGCGTAAGACAAAGCCTAAGTTGTTAAAAGCCTTATTAGCTACAAAGTCAATGTGATTAGAAAACAACATTTTTCCGTCTAGTTGCACACCTAAATCACGAATTTCAGACGAATTATTAATTAACAAACCATCAAATGAATATGCATATATAATAGGTTTTAACTTGCGTGTAAAATGCACGCACTGACATTTTTTATATTAATGTTTATTTTATTGAGTTTATAAAAATTTGTTAAATTATCTAAATCTTTTTGCACTTCAATGCAGTCATTATAGCCTCTAATTGAACAGAATATTTTCATGTCATCTGCGTACATTAAGTGCTTAGAAAATTTTATATACTTTGGTATATCGTATCGTATATATATACATTATAAAACAAGGGGCCTAAATGAGAGCCTTGGGGCACGCCGCTGGGTACAGTGATGAAGTCCGATCTGTAACCACCTACAACAACTGCCTGGGATCGATTTTTTAAATATGATTCTATCCATCTGAGTAAATTTCCTCTAATACCAAGGGCGTGTAGCTTGGTGAGCAGGATGATGTGATCTACACGATCGAAAGCTTTTTCAAAATCCATTTAGATCACATCAACCTGACCACCATGATTCATATTTTTTAATAGGTAGCCGGTAAAACATGTTAAGTTTGTAATTGTTGAGCGGTTCTTTATAAAGCCATGTTGACTGTCAGGAATGCCTTTAACAATCAATGGATAAATAGCATCATATACTAGTTTTTCAAAGAGTTTACCTATAGTGGAAAGTATTGTAATGCCACGAGAATTTTCAACTTTAGTTTCAGAACCATTTTTATGTAATGGTAAAATATGACCTCTTTTCCAAATTGATGGAAATACACCACAACGGAGAGAACTTTCAAATATGATAGAAATTGGTTGTAGTAATGACTCAATACAGTTTATCCAAAAAATCGGAGGTATTCCGTCACTACCAGGACTCTTTGCAGCATCCAGTCTTTTAACAACCGCTTCAATTTCGGTTGATGTAATGCATACATCAGCTAATGTATCAGAACTAACATCATCCGGTTGTAACACAGTGCCTCCTAATGACCAAAAACGCTACGAAAAAAGGCATTAAATGCATCGCATATTGCTTTACCACCACTAAAATAGTCCTGCCCATAGGTTACTTTGTTTGGGTAATTGGACCCTCTACGCATAGATTTTACATACCGCCAAAATGCTTTGGGTGTTGATTTTATGGCTGTCTTATGTATGTATGAATTAAAACACTCATGCTGTATTTTCAGCTGTCTTTTGCGTAGAAGAGAAAATTCATCGTAGTCCAAAGGACTTTTATGTTTTTTCCACCTAGAATGTGCTTTCATTTTTTCTTTGTTTATACGAATCAATTGCTTGCTATACCATATAGGATAGGTAACCTTCCCACAGTTAACATTGTAAGATGGCACGTGCCTATCTATACAATCATTCAAAATTTCGTGTAACTTATTTGCGGCTGTGTCCGGGTCGTCGCGCGGCAGTACAGTGTTCCAGTTATACTCATTAAAAAACCAGTTAATGGTTGTGTAATTAGCTTTTCTGAAATTACGTTTGGGTCCAAAATTTTCAGTTAGTTGGGGGATATTTATATCTAGAAGTTCCAGCTGTAACGCAGGGTGAGATCGGTCATTTGGCACCAGAATGTCTGTACAAGTATTTACTATAACAGGTTGAGGTTGAGAAAATCAGGTCTAGGGTGTTACCATAGTAATTTTTAAACATATTATATTGAGTAAACCCTAGTAAACTTAAGCTTTCGACTAAAGGAGATTGCTCAGCTTCCATACATGTTTGGCCTAAAGACCAATAATCATGAAAAATTGTTTCCTAGATTCGAAATTATATATAAATTACTGTAAAAACTAATATTATTGACGGACACCCCTGAGAACTTCTATAAACCATATACACTGAACATATTAAAATAATAAAAAACAAATAAGTTATATAGTAAACTAGGGAAATCAAGCCAAGTACCGAAACAATGGATTAGATTCAGGTATATAGAGCATGTAGATTAACAGATAGTTGCCTGTTTTTAAAGTTAATGCATAAGAGTAACTTTTAAAATCAGGTGTCATATATGCATTTCCGGTTATAATAAGGTACTCTGTGACAGAAACTGTGTGATGATTGTGAATGAGCCACAGATTAGAGAGAATTTTTAAACTCTGGTTAACCAAAGAAAGCTAAGAGGTTTAGGTTATATAGCCATATATTCAGTAGCTTCATTTTTTTGTGATTGTGTGTGTGATTTTTAGTGTATCACACCTTATAATTTTATTTATTTATAGTCAGACAACGTAGGCTCATAGATAGATACCTTAAAGTCTAAACAGATTATAATGTGTTTATGGAGGTGTTTGGCGAAAAATGTATGGCAATAGACTTTATGATATCGCCTACCATCTATAATAATTGTCTGAGCACATTTGCATGTAGTGAAAATGATAATATAGATGTGGATATTAATACCACAGTGTAATAAAAAAAATATTTATTTTATCGATCTTTACAAAATAGATTTGTTTTTATGTTATATAAACAACTTCGATCAGTCTTTGGCTGAATGTTACTACACCCATAGCCATTAAAAATGATTCATATGTTTTCAAAACCGGTAAAATGAAAAGTCCTTTTTAAAGTGAATATATTATACAAAGGTGTCCGTTGAAATCTAATGACTGTAAATTAAATTACAAATTACGCCAAGAATTACCGTGTATGTCAATATTTTTTGTGCATTTGGGCCAATTTGAGCAATCTCCTTTATCGCGGCATCCTTTACATTGCTACAACCTAAACTAACATAATTCGGGGAGTTTTTATTCCATGAGATACATGGCAGGTTAAAATCACCAACTAACAAAAACTGGTCACCGCTTGAAGCAGACACATCAGAGGTAATAGCATCCGCAACTGCTTTTGTATCCACTTGTAAACGAAGTGGGTCAGGAGGGATGTATACCACACTAATATGCAAGCGATGCCGGCCAGAATTAACCCTACCTATGGGCAAACTAATTGTGAGCATCTCGGTGCACGCCTGTATATCTATCTCACTCCGACCAGCGCTCAGTTCATGTCGGACCATAATTAGACCCGTCTTTTTTCTAGTAGCCACTAAATCGCGATCCTTACGGAAGACTTGGTATCTACTATCACATAATTCAGCATCAAAAATGCCATCACACAACCATGTTTCGGTAATTATAATAATGTCGAAGTCGTTACGCAATATGGCTTGTTTAAGTATATTACACTTTGTTCTGAGCCCACGGGCATTCTGATAAAAAATATTTAAAGTTTGTAAAGCCATTCTTAAAGTGGTTAATAATTGCATAGTTTAGCTATGCCATCGCGAATGTCCCAATAATTTAAATTACACATATTAATTAAACAATATAAAAAAGACATTCGCCTATAGCGTATCAAAAACCAAATGTTTAAAACAATAGTACGATCAGCACTATACTTACCTTCGAGCGAAGGTAGAATGTAATTTATTCTATCAGAATCCCCACGGCTGCAATAAAAATACGATAAGACAAGTACTGCTATAACCCGCGACATTAACATTACGCAAAGATGCAAGTTACCAATAACAGCACGCGACCGATTTAACATTTGGATAATAGACACAAAATTAACGTTCAAGGTATTTAGCAAAACGTTATTTATATAGGCAGAATAACATATAGGTGATGAACTACCATTGTGTACCAGAACGTATTTTAAAAATATAAACATATTCATATATATATAATTAATAAAATAAATGTAGGCATGTGATATTAGTATTTCAATTAAAATGAATGCAGAAATAACATTTTGGATACATATTATGTTACGTGTATGGTATAATTTGTTAGTCATATTTGTAAAAGAAGGAATAAGTTTCAACATCAAAATAGGGTACACTAACATTTCTCGCGTACGCATTGATACGGTAATCGATGAATAAAAATATAACAGCAACTTTTCTAAACACTCAACAGTGGGCATAGACATAAAAACGTATCTAGAACAAACAAGGCCCTAACCTGAGCTTTGAACGTAACATCGAATATCATAAACTTCTAACTTAATAAATATTTTCCGCATATAAATCGGTGAAAATATTAGCAAAAACAGTTTCTTTACTAAACATGGATCTGTAGCTCTTCGATCTTTAAAAAATATACGATAGGACAAATATTCACGAAAAAACGCACATAAATCGACATATGACAACAACAAATAACAGTAAGAGTGAACTTCTTTATAGGATTCTGCCCTCGCTAGTGTTGGTTATTACACGTATTAAAGGGATATCTGTTCTTATTAGTGAATTTAGTTTCCTTTCTACGTGGAATTACGAAACTAACAAGTGTTTACTATATTTACTAACAACAGGTGTTTGGTAAGTCCCGTTAAACTTATGTTTTCCTGTCCTATCCATTGATTACATAGCAATCAATGGATAGGACCCCTCCTGAACCCCCGGACCCTCCGGACCGGCCTCCCACACCGCTTCCATCAATGGAACTTTCCCCGCCTGTATTCACTCAGTCTAGTCTTAAATGACGTAACGATACGGAACCTGAAGAAGTGATGAATGCACCTTGTAAAAGAGCTATTACTGATGTGAGTCAGTCGGACACGCCGCCGCCCTCTCCCGGATTATATATCCATCCATCTTTAAATCACACAAATAAGCAGTATCTAGATAGTGATAAAGGACCTTTTCTTGTACATGTTTCGAAAATTGAGACGGATTCTACAACTGGTATATCAATTCATCCTCTAAAATTTGGCCAACTTCTAGTAAAAAACAAAGTTAAAAATATAATAAATGATGGCATTAATAGAGTAGGCCGTAACAGAATCTCAGTGGAGTTTAAAACTAACATAGATGCAAACCATTTCTTAAAAAACCCTTTTCTACACATTCACAAATATACAGCAGTTATCCCCAATTACAATATTACACGCATAGGAATAGGGAAGATGCATATATAATATTTATGAAAATTTTATGATTAAAATGTTAAAAAAATATAAAAGAAATGCCACTGCAACGTTTTTATTTTACATAATGTTGTTTTTAAACAATTATTACGAATTAAAAATACTTGAAACGGAACGTATTTTAAAACACCAATCAGCGTTTAGTGACGTCATTCCTGTTATGACAACTTGTTTGAGGTTATGGTTGTTAAAGTAAATATAATTCTATGGGAATATTTATTGCGTTTTTTTACATTTAATAAAAATGGAAGTTGCGTTTATCAAAGCAGACTCCAGGAATTTACCAAGAGTGAGCGTTGACATGGTTATAACTTTTTTTGTCCAAAGTGCAGAGTTTTTAAGTGTAGAAATGAAAGGGACTAAATTACTACGGTATGTAAAAATCGTAGTTGTTAAACTTCATATTTTATTCAGCGGCTTCTACAAATCTTACGGCGATAATGCAATCGGCTATGTCCAAATTAAAAGAGATGGAGAATAGGCTAGTTGACCCTTTTTGGAAAAAGGTTTTAAATGGTTAATTAATGTTCTATTAGACCGAAAAAAAATGTATTATATTTTTTTTAACATAGAAAGCTACAAATCTTTAATTTTAAAATAGATTTTTCATGGACATACAAAAACGCTGTCGGCCATTTTAGTCTATAGATTATCTATGCTATGACGTGAACTGTGGTAAACAAAAACTCGTAAACACGTAGAAAATTATCTTTAACTGAGTTTATAATAAAAAAAAACTTGATTTCTAATAAATACCACGAAAAATAAAGTAATTATCATTACTGTATTGTACGAGAATATAAAAACACATCCTTGAAGACTCCAGGAAAGTTGTGGATTAAAGTGCCGAAAGAAATTAACCTACGCAACTTTATTACACTTATTCATATGTTGTATCAGTTTTATGTTTATTACTACATTGTAATACTAAATGCACTGTACTTACATAGATGCCTTGTCGTTTCTCTGCTCCGCAGAGCAGAAATCGGGGTTTAGTGCAACAAATTCACCAACCATCAATGCGTCAATTCTTGGCAGATTTGTGCTTTCTGCTTTCACAATAAGTTCCATAATTAGTTTTGTCAAAAAACTGATTTTTTCTTTCTTAAAGTTAAAAGTGTTTTAAGATAAATTTAGTCAGACGAAAAAATCCACCTACAGTAACACGCGAATGACATTTAGTTGTTTACCACAAGAGACGTCAAAATCATGGCGGATGTGGCGAATAGCGTTTTTAGTGTTTAAAAAATATAGACTAAAAAATATTTTTTTAATTAAATTTCTACAGCAATCTTCTGCTTTTATGAAGTGAAATCGATATATTAAGGTTCCTTAGACTAAATACTTTAAGAAATAAACATTTATATATTACAATTCGACATGAGTAAACTAGCCTATTATGTACAGTAAAAGGTCGAGTTCTTCAGAGCATAAAGTACGTAAAGAAGGTTACAGTTATTTTAAATGAAACGCAAAGCTTGATTCAGTCCTGCCAATGTGAAGATTGTGCCACACATTTTAGACTTTATCTAATTTTCGACGTCATTCTCCAACTGTAAAATTAAAAATATGTTATAGACATGTTTTATAAGTATTAGGTAGGTTACTAATGCGTTTTTACGTACAAGCAGATTAATTAAGCATATAACAAGTATATTCGCCGACTTACGTCAAAGTGATCTTCTCAGCATCGAATAATGGTCTTTGGAGAATAATTGTCATTTCTCTTCGCAGCTTGAACACTTTTTTTTCAGTTTTGGGTCAGAAGTTCCAGTCAAAAACAATTTATTTGGGAACTTTGTTGAAGTAAATTGGCACAAAATATGAGTCAACACGGCTTTTTTTCGGAATATTAGCGGTATTGTTATGATCACATGATGTTGATGGATAGTCCATTTTCAATTTTTCAAAAAAATATTTCGATAGTCCAAAAAATATGCAAAAGTATGAAAATTTAAAGCCAGCAACGAACAATTACGACCAGCGACAGACAGGAGTGACGTCATCGCAACCATAGGTTCGTTTTCGCGCGAAAATTTAAATTGTCTGTTTAAAACCGCATTTTTTCCGATAAATCACAATGTTTTAATTTTTTAGTATATGTGTGGTTTATTCTACATGGAATTCTTTAAAATGAAAACAAAAATAAAAATATTGCATCTTCCCTATTGTTAAAGGGGTTCCATCTGACTTATCAATGAATGAGTTAGTGGAATCTTTAGTTGCACCTATAAGCTGTGGTATAGTGCTAAAGGCAAGACGCTTAAATAGAAAGACAATCTCAGAAGGTCAAGTAACCTGGGTTCCAACCCAAACAGTGGTTATCACTTTCCAAGGCCAGGTCCTTCCTAATAGAGTGTTTGTATATCATACATCACTGCCTGTAGAGACTTACCAACTTCCAACTATACAATGTCTAAACTGTTGTAGGTTCGGACATATTAAAACTCAATGCCGTTCTAAGCCACGCTGCTTCCGCTGTGCTCAATCTCACTCTGGAGCGTCCTGCAATGTAAAGGAGGCTAAAGCTACCTGCCTGTTTTGCTCAGGCTATCACTTTGCATGTAACAAAAATTGCCCTGAGCAGTCCCGCCAAAGATCAATTAAAATATTAATGTCACAGGATAACATATCATACCAGGAAGCATCAGAATGATTCCCCTCTGTCAGAAGATCCTATGCGGATGTTTCTCAATCTCCGAGCCTTCCCCAGTCCATGTATGCCTCTCATTCTCTAACACCCTCGGGCAAGTCCATGACAACCACAACCTCCCATAAAAAAACTTTAATTCAGTCCCCTAAACCTAGGGCTCCATTAAATCCAGGATATAAGAAGGGCTCACCAGGCCATCACCCAAAATTGCCCATCTTCAATTCCAAACGGCTGTGCACTCAGCAGTGACAATTCACCAATCCCCATGGAGACCACCCCTAATGACAACTTGTTAGAAGTCCTCTTATCCTTCGTGTTTAATCTGTTAAATAGATTTGATGATATTCCTGTACCGTTCAACGTCGCACAAAGAATCAACCAACTCAACAATCTTATTTCCAATAATAAAAATGGCGAAGATAATTCAATGGAACTGTAGTAGTATCTCTAATAAAACGTCTGAACTATATTACCTCATTGATAAATTCTCTCCATCCATTCTTGCTTTGTCGGAGATATGGCTGGTGCCCGGAGCTGCTTATGGCTTATCTGGGTACTCATGTCTCCGGGAAGACAGGAGTGACGGTTATGGTGGGAGTGCACTGCTAGTCAGTTACTCCCTCCCCTTTAGTAAAATTGATCTTCAAACTCACAGCGATTGTATAAATGCAGTGGCTGTAAATATTTTAAACACATCTTATCTTTCAATATATATAAGACCTCAATCTTCACACAATATTGTCATTCAAGAATTAAATTCCATTATCCTTTCACTCCCGCCTTCGGTAGTTCTTATGGGAGACTTTAATGCACACCATGTCTCATGGAGTGCTCATACAAATGATTCACTTGGTTCCCAACTTCTGAGCCTACTAGATGAAAGAGACCTTTGTATAATTAACGATGGGAGTCCCACCTGAAGGACTCGCCCAGACCAGCATCCATCTGCTGTAGACATTACAGTTTGCACCCCTTCTTTGGCATCCAACCTTTCCTGGAATGTATTAAAAAGCACACATTGCAGCGATCACTTTCCGATTTTCATCTCCATCTTGGACAATTCCCCCCCTGCCAGTCGCCCTACCCCCTTGCTTCAATTCAGACTACATAAAGCAGATTGGAATGCCTATTCTAGGTCACTTGATAACAAAGCGGACACAATACCCGCAATTTCTACAGAAAACTGCCTCAAGGCTTATGAAGTGCTGGTCGATTCGTTGATGGATGCGGCTCATAGTAATATTCCCAAAAAACAAAACAAAAGAAAAAGAGTCGTACCTCCATGGTGGGACTTTGAATGCTCAGAAGCGGTTAGAAGACGAAAAGAAGCGGAAAAAACATATAATGGTTCCATGACAATGGACAACTTTGTGGCATACCAGCGAGTTGCGGCTCAAACCAAAAAGGTTCTTAAACAAAAGAAAAAATCCGGTTGCACTAAATTTTGTGAAACTTTAACTCCTTGTACCTCTTCAACAATAATTTGGAATCAATTAAAAAGGTTCCGCAAAGCCGGCAACCGCGCCAATTTGACCGCTAAGGACCCATAATACCAGACCCATAAATCCAACTGGATTGATCTGTTTGCCGACAGATTAGCTCCTCCCACTGTTCCAAATTGGGATTATCTCCCAGTTAGGACCAGCATTATTCTATCTTCTACAGACTCACTTGGTGGATCCTTCTCTTTTGATGAACTCGAAAAAGCCCTTTCTGGTTTGAAGGATACATCCCCAGGCCTTGATGGGATTCCATACTCGTTTTTAATAAGAGCCACAGACAAAATAAAATATTACTATCTCAAACTAATAAACACCTTCTATGACAATGGTATAATCCCTGAACAATGGTCCAAACAGATTATTATACCACTATTAAAGCCAGGTAAAAGCCCTTCCGATCACTCCTCTTACCGCCCCATTGCACTCTCGTCTGTTCTACTAAAAGTTGTAGAACATATGATAAAAAATCGCCTTGAATGGATTGTAGAAAACCGTAATATACTAGCTAAATCTCAATTCGGGTTTAGGAAAGGATATAGTACACTAGACAGTCTTGCCGTACTTACATCAGACATCCGATTAGCATATGAAAATAAAGAATACCTCGTAGGGGTGTTCTTAGACGTAGCGTCCGCATATGATAATGTCCTAATTCCAGTGCTCAGGCAGAAAATGCAACAGCTGAGCATTCCCGAGAAATTGGTTCTTTTCATATGTAATTCAATCTCGTCTAGATCCATCCTGATAAAGTCACAAAACCTTTCATTAGTTAGGACAGTGTGGAAAGGGCTACCACAAGGTTCACCCCTTAGTCCGATCCTGTATAGCATATACACATATAACATGGAACTTTCCACAAACTCTTTTTGCCAGACCCTACAGTACGCAGATGATTTAGCTCTTTACGTTCGAGTAAAATCTATTTCGGATGCTACATCACGACTGAATTCAGCATTATTTTATCTCGGCGAATGGCTGGAGCATCACGGGCTATCCATCTCCACCCCAAAATGTAGCGCGGTTGTCTTCGCCAGGAAGCGAAATGTATCAGTTCCGATCATTGAATTCCAAGACTCTCATATTGAGGTTAAAGACTCGGTTAAGTTCTTAGGAATGATATTGGACTCCAGATTAACAGGTGTCCCTCATTTCAATAATGTCGCTAATAAAGCAGAAAAGAGTGTCAATGTCCTGCGAGCGCTCTCTGGCGTTTGGTGGGGTGCACACCCAGAAACTCAAAAGCTGATTTATAACGCCATTATCCGCAGTCATTTCGATTACGGTTCCTTCCTTCTTGATCCCTGCAATAAAGCGGCACTGGATAAAATGGACAAAATCCAGTCGAAATGTTTACGCATTATTGTAGGCGCAATGAAGTCTTCCCCTATTAATGCCCTCCAAATAGAAGGTGCGGACCCTCCACTTTTTCTCCGTAGACAGTATCACAGTGATAGATTTTTCCTCAAAATTTTACAAAATAATTCGCACCCACTTCTAGGCATACTACATAAGTTGTCCCAAGCATTAAATACTAACCCAAATTCTAGACAAAAATTACCGTGTATAATAAATATCCAGTTATTCGAAATTCTGCCGTCCTTCCATAGATATCGAAAAATACCCAGGTAATCCCTTGTTTTTAAACAGTTTCGAATCTTTAGCATTCAACCCCCCAGTCGTTCTCAATGTAGGTATAGAAAAACACTCTCTTAGCGCAAACCAAGTCTTTAACGAGACTATTGCCAAAAACTGGCCCTATTGGCTTCAGTTATATACAGACGCGTCAAAAACCACAGACACTGGTAGTGTAGGGGCTGCCGTATGGATACCTAGGTTTAGAGTCATATTAGGATTCAAAATTCCTCCACCCTCATCTGTTTTTACAGGCGAAGCCATCGCAATTTTAGAGGCGATTCTATATTGTGAATCACACAATCTCAATAAAACCATTATTCTGTCCGACTCACTAAGCTGCCTCCAGGCAATATCCGCCAACCCGTTCCGGACCAAATCTCGCTATCCAATAATTCTTAAGATTAGAGAAGCCCTATTTAGATGCAAGTTAAAAGGTATAGAACTGATAGTGGGTTGGATCCCAGGTCATAGTGGAATACAGGGTAATGAGTCAGCAGATTCATGTGCCCGAAATGCAATATCCACAGGTTCTCCTGAATATTCACAACTCACATATCACGATCTTCTTCCTGTTACTCGATCCCATCTGCTACAGTCATGGGAAAGAAATTGGGAAAATACTAGAAACAGTACTGGTAGACACTATTTCGACATCCAACCAACTATCCCAACTAAGCCATGGTATTTCAAACAAAAAAAATGGTCCCAAGCAGATTGTGTCAGTCCTATGTCGTCTTCGCCTAGGCCACTCATGTACTCCGGTACATCTGAAGAAAATTAAGGTTAGAGATAACTCTCTCTGTGAATGTGGTATAGACGAAGGAACAGCGGAACACTTGTTATTTGACTGTCCCAAACTTCGATATTCCTTATATGATGTCCTTCCACATGATGTACCTCGACCTTTAAATGTTAAAAACGTCCTAAAATTGGTTAACTCACCCTTACTAAAAATAATTATTAAATTTATACAATGTAACAAATTAAAACTATAATTAGACATGTTTTCAACCTCCACTAAAATGTTAATTCTGTGTATTGTGATGTTTTGTGTTTTGTCGTGCATGCCATAAAATGTGTTGTGTTTTGTTACAGGGTCGTTAAATCAACATAGGAAGTGACAGAATTTTTAAAATAGTATTTTCAACTTCTCATTTCAAAATTAATTTTATTAAGAATCCCTTGTCGTGTAGTGGCTATCTACGTGAAATTGGCAGAATTATGGGTATATCCCCGTTGAGCCATTAAAAAAAGAAAGAAGAAGAAGAACTTCTTTATACACTATTTTCATAAAATCTTCTTCCTTTAGTATCACCAAAGCCGGGGAGTCTTCGTTTTTCCTCGTAAAAATATTTCTGTTTTTTACCCATACATATTGGTACAACTTAAGTTTAGCAATCTTTGGTCTTCTTGAGAAGCTGTTTATTGAAAAATGACAATTGCTCGTTAACATAAATATTTTTGCCTTCTCCTACAAATTGTAACATAGTCGTGTTCAGCTTAGCTTTCCTTGCCTGAGATAAGATATTGTCCCTAATGAGAAGGGTCTTAAATTTAGCAACTATAACTCGTGGACGTCCTTGTATCTTCATTCTTGGTGTAATTGTACAATATTCTCCATAGACAGATCAATACCAGCAATTTTGGCAACAATTACGTTCATCAAATTCTCACACTTTAATTCTGGTATTCCTAAAATCTCCAAATTCATTAATCTTTCCCGCTGCTATGATGCATTAATATCTGCTCTTAGTGTATTACTTGCAAACCAGTGAACCAAATGTTAACCATTAAAAAAAATGTATTTAATTAATTGAGAACTTCGGAGATTTTGTGTGGTTTCGTTTGAAATTCGTGATTTCTCGAAAACCGGAAGTGCTACGTTACTCAAATCCGGTTTGTAGTCTTATCAGACTATTAACTTATAACTTAAATATTCTCTTTATCTATCTCTTACGGTTTGGCCGCTGAAACAGCACCACAGACGGACGGACGGACTTGTCTAATAGATAAGAGATTTTTGCATTTTATGACCTTCAACTCACTTTCTAGTGAGTAAATTTTCTTTATATAGCCGGTAAAGCAGTCTATCTTCTGCATAGTCTCATCCTGCAAAGCTTTTTGCTTATCTCCCATATCTTTTAAAGTTACCTTAAATGTGTGGAAATCATGAATAATTGATCTAATTTCTGTTTTCATCTCGTTAGTGGATTCAGTCAACATTGTGAGATCCTGTTTAATAATATTGTTGACATTGCTATTTACCTCAGAAAAATTCCGTTTTAAGTCGGCTTTCCACTCATTAAGTATGGTCATTATATTATTAGTAAATGCTTTAAAAGAATCCTGAAATTCTTGATCATGTGTGCGCTTGCGTAGCGTAAATTTGCTAGTCGAAGAAGAAAGATCCGGATTCGAGCCGTAGCAACCGTCAGGGGAGCGCAGCATTTTTTCTTTTCCGAAGTGCCACTTGCGTGCGAAATTCTATGCACTTAGATAACAGGAACAATGCTCGCACGCCGCAAAGAGAGACAGAGATAACGATCGCTCGCAGCCTGTCCCTTGTTGGCAAAGTGAGGTGGGGCCTACCTCAGCCTGCACAGTCCGTCCGTGGCAATTATCAGCCGGTATTTATGAACAATAAAAAATATTTAAAAAATGGTAAATTTAAAAATCAAAAAATCCGACTGCTCAATTATACTTCAAATAAAAACTGAAAAGAAAAAAACAAGTCCAGTAGTCTATAATTCTGTTAATAAGGAACAAAGCTACTTTAATAGTCGGGACCCATTAGATATTTAAGAATACAATTTTTTTTTCTATAATGGGTCCCGACTGTTAAAGTAGCTTTGTTCCTTATTAACAGAATTATAGACTATTGGACTTGTTTTTTTCTTTTCAGTTTTTATTTGAAGTATAATTAAGCTGTCGGGTTTTTTGATTTTTAAATCGTTTGTAAGTGGTTAATATACAACTTTAAATCGTTGTAGATAATAAACAGTTACATAAAATGAAAAATGGTGCAAGGAACCTAATCATGATTTTCGATTATCTAGACAATGATATCCCAATCGACATATTTCGTCAATTTATTTTTTTTACTTCGTCACAATATGGCGCCTAATGTTGCTCATATTGAATTTTGATTACTATCATATCTTTAGTAGCACTCCCATGATTGAGACAAATCGATTGATGTATGAATCATCAAAATCGGTCCAGGCGCTTGGTCTCTAGTGTGCCACAAAGGAACAAACATACATATATAGACTGTTAAACACTATACCCTGCCTGCGCGTCGCGCTTCGCGCTCTTGCATTGCGCAGTCGGGTAAAAAAAAACACTCAACTATTACTTCAATACAAAGGCAATATGGTAGATATTTCTATGCACGTTGCTATATAAATTAGGAGTAACACTACTACGCGTCCACTCGCTAACACTCTCGCAATGAATGCTGGAAGCGTTTCTGTAGCGATATCCAAGACAACGATCATGCCGCAAGAGTGAGGAAAATACTAAGTAGCGATCCCGAACGCAATTTAGGTTACCTCAAAAAGGCTGATAATACTTTCACTAAAACCGACGCTGAAACCTGTGAGCTGCTGATGCATACTCACTTCCCAGGCTGTAATACTAAAGACGACCAAGAATGGGAAGATGAGATATCCACGGCTCCGGATTCAGCTGACTGGACAACTGCACGCAAAATCATTAAAATCAACACATTAACTTGGGCCATCAAAAGCTTCCTCCCTTTTAAAGCAGCTGGACTGGATGGCATCTTTCCGGGCCTACTGCAATGGTGCGAAGAATCGATACTCGAGCATCTACTGCGAATCTACACAGGATGTCTTGCCTATCGATACATACCCACCAAGTGGAGAGAGGTTAAAGTTATATTCATACCCAAACCAGGCAAAAGTGACTGCACGCAACCTAAAGCATTCAGACCAATAAGTCTCACATCATTCCTCCTAAAGGTGCTGGAGTGAATGTGTGACAGGAACTTGAGAGATGATGCTCTAAAGCGTGTACCACTTCATGCAAATCAACACGCCTACAGCATGGGCAAGTCCACCGAATCCGCATTACACAACGTAGTCAGACAAATAGAACGTGGATTATCACCAAAACAATCAACGCTCGGGGTCTTCATTGACATTGAAGGCGCCTTTGATAAAACAAACTTTACCAGCATCAGCCAAGCACTTGTCAGACATGGAGTTGACCCCACGACTGCGGGGTGGATCAACAACATGCTAAAATACAGAGCAATACAAGTGACTGTGAACACTACGAAGAGAGCTGTAGTGGCACGGGGTTGCCCACAGGGAGGCGTTTTATCCCCTCTCCTGTGGAACATTGTGGTTGACGAATTAATTTGCCAACTCAATCAACGCAATTACTACACAGTTGGCTATGCGGACGACCTTGTTATCCTCATAAGCGGGCCATTCCAGAATGTGCTGTGCAACTTAATGAGTAACGCTCTCAAGATAGTCGAAACCTGGTGTACTAAGCACCAACTATCGGTGAATCGGACCAAAACAGAGATGGTCATGTTCACGAAAAAACGTAACTTGGATACGGTTTAATACCGAACTGTCTATGTCAAGCGAGGTCAAATATCTAGGCATAGTTCTTGATCATAAGCTAACATGGAACAGCCACTTAGACCAAAAAATAAACAAAGCCTGCATCACGTTTTGGCAATGCAAAAGATTACTTGGTAAATCCTGGGTCTTGCACCAAAAATCACAAAATGGCTTTACACAACCATAATCAGACCACTCATCACCTACGGTGCAATAGTTTGGTGGCCTAGAACCGAACTTAACACCGCAATTAATAAACTGCAGCGTTTTCAAAGACTAGCATGCTCTGCTATAACAGGCTGCATGAAATCCACACCCACAAATGCCCTAGAAATAGCGCTTGACCTCCCCCGCCACTCGACTTGTTTATACAACAGGAAGCAACTATGGCAGCGCTAAGAATGTATCATCTGGGCTTGTGGACGGAAGATAGGGCTATACAATACCAACCTATGGTAACAGCCCGCTGTGATAAAATCCCGACTACTCATACATTTGATAGAAGATATCAAATTGAACTACTAGAAACCAACAAGGACTGGTCGGGCACAGACGAACTACACATTTACACTGATGGATCCAAAATACCAGGATTCGGATCAGGCGCAGGAGTCTTCTCACTGGACCTTAACATCCATATATCAACAGCACTGGGTAATCATAGCTCAATATTCCAATGCGAATGTATAGCCATTACTCAGGCCGCTACCGCTGTTATTAATAGGAAAGTCAAAAACTACAAGATACGCATATTATCTGATAGTATGGCTGTCCTAAGAGCCCTAGATAGTAACAGCAAAACTTCTGGGTTAGTATACGAATGCCACCTGGCATTGGAGTACATTGCAACGGATAACAAGGTTATCCTCCAATGGATCAAGGGACATAGCGGTTCTGTGGGTAATGACGCAGCCGACGAACTGGCTAGAAGGGGATCATCACAGAGAGTGGAAGGCCCTGAGCCACTTCTGCCATTACCTTTCAATCAGTTTCGTACATGGGTGCGGCAACGAACCACACAGAACCATAACACCCGTTGGGCGAATACCGAGGGCTGTAGGCAATCTAAGGATATTTTTCCCAGCCTCAACCCCAGATTAACTAGAAAACTACTAAATCTCAACCGAAACGATCTCCGAGTAATGCTAGGTACCATAACAGGGCACTGCCTACTTAACAAGCATTTACTAACCATACGCGTTACAGATAGCTCTCTATGCAGAGGATGTCTGGAAGCAGATGAAAAGGCCGCTCATGTGATCCTGGAATGCACGAGCGTTGCAGAACACCGGGCATCAATCCTCAGGAAGCCGCGGACACTCCTAGAAGCCTGTGAGAGCCCCAGGAGGCTACTGCGCTTCTGGAAGGAGCTGGGCTGGCTGAGCTAGCTAGCCCAACACATCCTGCACGCACAATGGACCAAGTACCGAGTCTACGTGCGGAAACAGGGGCCCACAACAAGTAACAAGGTATACAATAAATCGTAGCGTCTATGTTTCCTATACGTACGCCACGTACCATAAACTGTTCCGTTCGAACTGTACAGTCTAATCGTAACGATTTCTCGTAGTGTGTATGGCTACCATTAAATTAGAGATCCTGCCCCGCTTAGGCAAAAAAACTGACAAATCCTTCCAAAATTTTAAGCACAAAATGCCGAAATAATGCCAATATAGATCGACAACGCTGATCTATCCTTTTTATGACATTGACATTCGTATGCTTAGTAGTGGTTGCATGTTCTTTTATAATAGATAACATAGGCATCAACTTAGTGTTACATGCTTTACACCATGCAACATCTTCATCTTTCGTTTTTGATAACCACGACGAAAGTGATGGATCCTGCTCCCACTCTACGTAATCGTGAATATTAACATAAGGGGGCACCCTTGCACCTCGTGAAGTACTCCCATAATACCTAAGCTGAGCCCCCTATATAGGGTCAGACTAACTAACTAAATTAATTCCCTTGCTTCATTAATGTTCGTTTCTTGTAGTACTTGTAAGTATTTAACTTAAAATAACTAAAGATCCCCAGGATAGAATTTGATGCGCTTTGGAACGCATGATCATGACTATAATACCTTTCAAACAAATGTAGTTTAAGCCGTGACGGACGTGGGTGCAGCGTCCATACATTTTTGCCCAATGTGCTTTGGCACAAATATGTATTATTAAGAAATCGGGTCAACATAATATAGACTACATATTATCACGTTATCACCTATGAGGAATGAGCAGTGAACCCTTTTGGGATAAAAAAGTATGTGCAAATAACTAACTCCACACGTACGAAGTTGCGTGTTCCTTAATAAATATGAATTTATTTTTGTCTAAATGCTGATATATGACAAAAAGAGGTTTAAACCGGAGGTTGCTAGTTTTTTTGCTCTTATAAAGTCTACTATATCTGGACTACCTAACGATCCCATACTGAAAAGTTAATGGGTGGATGTCATAAGAAGAAGTTATGGAGATTTCTGGCAACCAGCAAAAACTATGGTTATATGCTCAGAAAATTTTAATAAAATAATATAAAATCATTTTTTTTTTATTTTATTGTAAAACAAGTTTTGCATCACAGAGGTATATATATAATATGTATTAAAGGTAAATAATATTAAACTACTAACTTCAAGACCTTTATCATCATAATATGAAGAAAAAGGTCCATTTTGTTGTTTGTTTCTATATTATCGTGGTTATTATTTTAGTTAAACAAAATAAAAATTTGTAACAAATATTTTTTATTTCAATTATCTAAGTATTTTATGTTTAAGAGCCCTTTTACAAAATTGCGCCGCTCTAGTTTAGGTAAATATGAGCGCGAGCGTGTCCGAGTCGCACGAGCGAGACATCGACGCGGCCACACGCGGCGAAGTTCAGTATAGCGCGTTTTACCAAATTGATACTTTAATATGCAATTATTGATTATAAAATAAATGCAAATATAAAATAAAGTTAATTTTAAAGTGCTAAGATGGATCCCTACTGTAGCAACGAACGATTCTAGATAGGAATCCTGAGTGGAGCAAAGGATACAAGGATTAAGTTTTTTTACTATTGTGAGAAAATAAATAATATATTTATAGTACCCATTGGTTGCGTTTTGGAAATGACAATAAAGATTAATTATGATTATTACTAATTATTGTAACTTTATATGTATGATTTGCATAACTTCTGTTTGTTCAATTTTTTTTTATTCACTCAGTAATTAAATGAAAAGTTTGTTCACTGTTATCGCTGAATGAAATCTCTTTTTCGAGTGGCAATGAGAAATAATATTTTATTTACTTGTATTTTTAGTATTGACTTTTTTAATGATGATTGATGTTTGGTAATAATCAAATATCTCAGTAAAACTGTACTAAGTGTAGTTTTGTCTTTGCCTTCGTAGTTCATTTAATAAAAAAGTTTTCGCACTCTGTATTTTCAATATATCTGTAAGAGTATTTGATAAAAAAATAAAAAGCATGTTTTTTTATATTCGTGTAATTTCCATTCATTTAAACAAAACCCATCAAAAGCATTTAACTTTCATAGGAACTCATCTCTTACACACATAACTCATTAAATTTTTGCTGCGAGTTCTCGTATGGTAATTTCAGGATAAATAATATGAAAACGGAGCTGGGAAAGTTCACACCTCCTCCATCACTAGCTGCTGTAAAGTACATTCAATAAAATCTGCTATTCTCTATATCATCATCACTGATGCTATCATAATCGGAAGCAGTTTGGTAGTATAACGTATCACGTACAATGATTGTCTCTTTTTGAAACAGATGATTGATGTTTTGTTTTTCGTAAATTACAATGAAGGTTATATTATAGTTATCTATTATAATATATTATTCTTTGGGGATTATTACGGTGACAAAGGGCCACAATACATTTAATTTTAATAAAAGTATGACGATAAAAAACAAAATACTTATAATAACAACATCTGAAATATCCTCGCTCATTGTCAATTCTATAAGTTCTTATTTCAGCTGAGGTGATATTGATATGTTGACATTTGACGGTCCAACACCCAGTCTGGTGTTTCCAAGTGCAAAATGTCCTGGTATCATTACACGTCCTCCATCAACCATATACTCCTCCTGAAAACAGATTATCTAATTGACTACAATACTGCTTTTATCGACTACCTACGCATATAAACAGATATAGGCAATACTGGAAATACATTTCCAATCAAGACACAGATATGGTACGTAAATCAGCAAGTTACTGTCAATTGAACTTATGGAGCAAAGAAGTCTAAATAGAAACTATTAAACATAAACTTCTTTGCTCTAGAAATGCATCCCAGTAGTTTAAGTTTAAAACAAAAAACCAAACTGCTAACATTGTAAACCATGTACCTAGTGTAGTAGTGAAATACCCATTAATTCAGTATAAAACAAATAAAATATTTCAATTAGAGTTTGACGCTTCCCTTTGTTCCTCGGCTTCGATTTCCAATCCAACAGCATTTTTTTCCTATATAATTAAATTTATTATTATAATTTCCATTTCTCTTTTCATTGTCTACTTCCAATAACAACATGAAAAACTTAGTTTCCGTTGCAATCGAATCCATTGAACTTATGGTCGGTATAGTTTCAATATTTTCTGGGTTGCCATTAAAATTTTGTTTCCATCTAAAATACATAGAACTGTGGATTTCTATTCTAAATATATTATTATGTTGGTTTTGGTGGCCCACAAGCTTATACTTGTTATACTTGATCGAAATGCAAAATTTTACCGCACTCTAACTTTTTTATAGACATAAGGATAGATTGACATACCCATTAAGTCAGTAAGTTAAAATCGTTGGCCATTAGAGTACCTTGACTGATTACAATTTTATACCAATGATACTTGAAAAGTCCGGACAAATCACCATTTTTATACAATTAAAACACCCATTGAAACCACAAAAATAAAAAACGAAATGTTATAAGCATATTCACCTTGCTTCACAAGCTTTCGTTATGGCTGCATCATTCTTTCGTTTTCTTTTTTTGACACAATTGTAAGCAGGAATTTTACGCCCCATTGTAAAAGCTTATAACAAAAATATTAGTTGAAGCAACGATAATTAATAACTAGGTAGGTACTTATAATAATAAAATTTAATACGGTTGTGGAAACTTACATACAGTTAACGATTAAACTTTTGCGGTCGTAGTATATCCAGCCAGTTTTACGATGAATGCACTCGTAGCATCGCTCGGAACGCGTGCGGTACAAAGCGACACAGATCCGACCTCCTAGATTTGGACTAGTATATATTGCATTTTACGGGTGATGTTCACAGTCTTATAAAATAATAATTAATGAAGTTATTATAAAATTATATACATATTTCAGTAGTTCAATGATTGTAGATTAGTTTTATGACAGTTTTTGATAGTAATTCTATTTAATTCAATATCAAAATACGAGGTAAACCTGCGCTATTTTTTGGGGAAACTCACGGAGGTTAGATTTTTTTTTATTAATGAATGAGATGGAAAATCAAGATTCTAATACATTATGTTGCAACAACAAAAACATATTTCTGGTGTCGTAGTAATTAATTTGATCTAATTTATTGAACATTATTATGAGATTAAGGCGTTTTAAGTTGTGCATATTATCGTTTTTTCCGTAAACTAGCTGCGGTAGAACGATCAGTACAAAAAAATGGAAATAGTATTTGAAAATATTCTACATTAATTTTCAATAGGAAAAATAAATCAACTGTTTACTTCTATTGGAAGTAGTCAAAATCTCTTCTAAGGGGGCAAACGGGGCGCTCAAAAATTGCGATTTATTGCAAAAAATGTGAAAGGGCTCTTAACAGATGTTTCAATGTCTATGATTTTTAATTGTGTGAAGAAAATCATCATCATTTTTGACCGTCCCACCACCACATGTGGAGTACCACAGGGTTCAGTCCTCAGACCGGTATTTTACACTGTCTATACAGCCGACTTACCTGTAATGCAAAATGTAACAACTGCTACATTTGCGGATGACACTGCCATACTTGCAAGTCATAAAAACCCTATTATTGCAACACAACTTTTACAACAGGGATTGGATGAGATTACAAAATGGTTGCAAAAATGGAGAATAACAGCCAGTTCGTCAAAATCAGTTCACGTCACATTCACACTGAAACAAGGCAATTGTCCTCCAGTACAGTTAGAAAATGTCACTCTTCCTCATCAAAACTGTATACGCTACTTAGGGCTACACATAGATAGGCGCCTAACATGGAAAGAACACATTAAGAAAAAAAGAGAGGAACTTAACATCCACTACAAGCGACTTTTGTGGCTATTGGGCCGCAACAGCAAATTGTCAATAGATAACAAGTTACTGATATATAAAACTATCCTTAGACCACAGTGGACCTATGGCATACAACTCTGGGGTACTGCTAGCAATTCCAACATCCTTTGCATTCAAAGAGCCCAAAATATGATCCTTCGAACTATTAGCAATGCGCCATGGTATATCACTAATAATGAAATTCACGAACACCTGGAAATGTCAACAGTCAAGGAAGAAATAACCATTGCCACTCAGAAATACCGGGATAGGCTGGAGTCTCACCCGAACATACTAGCAACACAACTCATGACTCGGAGTTATAACAAACGACTCAAAAGGAAAGACGTCCTATAAAGAGAATTAAGGAGGAGATGTCCTTACTGAAGGGCACACTCTGACACCCCAATGTTCATCCAACACATTTGCTTATAGTGGCACGCACTGATCGCAAATTACAATTAATAAAAACAAAAATAAAATCTTTGACCATCTGGTTATTGGATTAGTCTTTGTTATTAAGAGCTCCAACTTAAATAAAGGAAATGAAACACCTATGAGGTGGCAGTTCGAGCAGGTATCCACAGATGCAGACATGTCCTGCGACGATCTTGTTGAGCAGTGTGTGGGAGTGGGGATCGTCCAATTCCCCGGCCAACGCTGAGGCAAGTATAGCCGATGTCTTTAAGGAGATGAGAGCGTTCCGTGGCGACTTTTCCACATTGAATACCAACATCCAAAATGTTACTACGGCAATACAAAAAAAAAGAAATACAAATTTTGATTTGATTAAATTTACCTACTTTTTTGGACCTAACCTGGTATCTTACTCATGGGCACCATTACAAAAATAATTACATTTCGCTGTCATTTTGTGCACGCAAGTACATAAAACCTGGTGTGTTTTTATCGCAGTGTTTACTTAGGTGATGCTCTATCTAGAGAGTAAACAATCAAAGGCTACAGTATATACGAATGCTGAATAAATGAATATGGTCTTATTTCCATACAAATCTGTAACTTTAATGTATGTAATGATATATGTAATTTAATGATTGACAAATGTCAATATTTATACATGAGTTTAAGACCGTTTCTCAATTTAAAACTAATGAAGGGAATAACTATTTGCATGCTTGGGAATATGTCCGCTTTTGTGTTGTGTTATATACTGTGTTTTCCTATTTTAGAATCTCAGCTCCACATGTAAGCTTCATGAAGAAATTTGGCTACCACACCATACAAAGTGTACCAATTTACTGTGCCTTTCTTAACCCTGACACTGGCAGAATAATTATACACAACAATGGAGCCATAGTACCCAAAGCAGATGTGGCAGTCAGTTTCTAAATAATAGATAAATATTTACCTGATAAATTAGAGCCTGGTCCATGGGGGTGTTGCCAATTAGCACCAGTCACCTTATACCACCATGGAGCTTGTACAACTCTAAAATCTATAAGCTGTTCTTTAATTGTATTATTGAGGAACAATGTAAATACAAAACTGTCTCCAAATATTTCCGCTTCAGTCTTATAGTTAGTCAACTTGGCAAAATTACTAAAATCTCTATTAGACACTTCAAACTTGTCTAAATAGAAACTTTTGATGTTGACCGTTTTCTTAGGGCCTTCCATGTCCGTTTCTATAACTATATCATCTGTACCCACCTGATATTCATCAGTGGGTATCAGCACCATACCGTCTTTGGAATCTTCATCATATTCACTGTGTTTATTTTCATTAAGTTTAGTACAATGAGCAGACTTTTCATTGGCAGCTTCACTATAAATGTTTTCGGTGCGACGGTCATTATTTACACCGCAACCACAATTATTTTCTCTATTGTATACAAACCCAAATTGGAGGAGTAAGATCACACAAAGTAAGTCCATTTTTCAGCTAAGTACACTTTATAAATATAAATAAAAGTTATTGTGTTCACAAAACATTTAAACTCTACGAATTGTGACGTTAAAGGAATGTAAATCAGCTGTTGCAAATAATCATCCAAAAAATCATGAAAAAAACAAGTGTTTTTTTTTTAGTTCTAATCTTCTCTATTGCGAAAGGCAAAGGCAAAGCCATGCAGCCATCGTCTTATTTTTGTAATAATCTTCCTTTTTTTATTTTTTTTAGATTAGAATGTGGGTGTGACGCATTCTAATGCTTCTTGGAGTGTTTGGCACGAAATATATCTAGTTGGCTTTTTCGATAAGCTTCTGTGAGGTAGTCAATACTACAATAAAATTCTCACGTCCACTTGACCGGAATAGCGTATATTTTAAAGATTCCACTAATTCTTCAGTTGCGCAGACGATTGTAACACAAAATCACACCAATTTTATTTCACAATATCCACTATGAATAAATTTAAGAATAATTAAAATAAGACGCCAACCGCACTCAATAAAATCCCGCCAAAAACTCTCCAACAAAAAAAACAACACGGAGCTCGCTGCTGACTGAGCTACGTTCCATCGGTTCCATACCTACACATTGGGCTGGGTGCACGTACAAAGTTACTCCATGGTTAATGGCAAATTATCACTGACGTTATCAAGGTGCTTTCAGACTACGCTCAACTATATTGATCTAGTATAGTGCGAAAATCATTGGTAGTTTTCCAATTACAGCACTAGAGCGCATTATGCGGCATAATGCTTAACGTTGAATGTTTCAACTACAGCAACGCTTCGCACAATCGAGCACTCTCAAAAGTAATGTTTTCGTGTGATGCGTGCAATCGTACCAACTCAGTGACAAAAAATTAACGTGTTTTTTCTTTAAGTTGGCATTGATCGAAATGTTTTATTTATTATCATTAGTAATATTATTTATTGTTAATTTTTTTTTAAAGCTTTCGTTTCATTGTATTTTTTTAAATAGCATAATTGATTCAAACTGTTAAAAAAATATATATAAGTATGGATGAAGGTACAAACATGGACTTTTCTTTTCAACACTGAACTTAGCGCACTCTGCTGGTGCATTTGAAAACTAATTCACGTTCCAATTAAGCATTAGCATAATTCGGCATTGTACGCCACTGAGTCGCATTATGCTCTGTAATTCGAAAACTACCATTAACGCGTCCATACAATATATTATAGCGTGGTCTGAACGTATTCTATTAATATACAGAAAACATTCACTCAAGCTATAATAACGTGCTAGTAGCCTATAAGCTATAGAATTGTATATACTATTATAGCATAGTCATGGACCTGAAAAAAAGACGGACGTAACCTCGTCTTATCACGAGTGAAGCATGCAAATGGCCGCCCGTTTACCGCGTGTGTGTGATTTGAGGGTTGTCGGGTAAACCATCAATTACCCTACTTTTAAATCTCCCAAACTAAAACATTGTTAACATTATGTAATCAAATATATATTATAATAACGGAATATTTACCACTTGTTTTAATAATAATAATATATTCTTATTATTGTTATTGTTTTACTCGTTGTGAGCTCCAGATTTTTCAGCAATTTAAACGGTTGCACTTCAGAAACATGATGTAGGTCTATCAAATTAATTTTTAAAACACGGAGATAGAAAAGAAAGCAATTGTTATAAAGAACTTTATTGTTTACATATAAATATTAGTGTCTTAATATGAAGTATGAATTTAATAACATACATTAATATACATGTCGGAGAGCGACTATTCACTTTGTCATTAGCGTTCACGGGCTTAGTGGGCGTCATTGGGGCTTGATACAGGCACAAAACCAAACAATCACTCAATCACTGTTCGTATAGTTTTAATTACGTTCTTTTAACAAAAACAAAATAAAAATGTTTCACACACACTTTACACTAAGGACACTTAAATAACGTAACAACCGAGCAGTGGGTTCAAGGTACCAATCTGACTTCACTGAACTACCGTATCACCTTTCTAGTAATGAACCGCTACGTTCGTGGTCTTCTGTTTTCACAGGTTCGGGTTCGAGGTTGCTCTCTTTCCCCGGGCTGCTTCTCATGGGGGTGCGCCCCCACGGGGTTGGGCGCCGCTGTCAGCGGCCGTCTGGTGACGAATGGTCGTCTCTCCTCATCCTCTTCTGCCTGTTCTCGCCAGGAGGCTTGCGGCGCGGCCCTCAGCGCGGTCAGCCAAGCCGGGTGAGACCCCCTGGGGGGAGGCCCAGCTAGCGCCAGCGAGCAGGTCGCGACTTATGCAAGCAAGGTTGGGGAGTATTGTTTTGGGTTTAGTGAGTTGGGGGGGATGGGGGATTTGTGGGTGGGTTGGAGGGGGGTGGCGGCGAGAACAGGCTACGTGGTGTGGGGCGTGGAGCCCTTCTGGTACGGCCGGCAACTGTGGAAGAAGCAGAGTTAATATTTTGGGGTGGAAGTGGAATTAAATTGGAAGATGAAAGTGGAAGTGGGGTTGGAATTTGAATTGGAAGTTGAATTGGAAGTTGATTTGGAAGAGGTGCTATGCCTTGGAGGTGGGCATACGGACCATGGTCGGCCCGGGAAAACATAGCCCGTGTCAGGCGGCTAACAAACTCTTCTATGGTTTCTATACTCAGATCGCGGGCGATCACGTCATTTCTGACGTAGCGCCCTGCCCCGGTGATGATTCTGAGCGCCACGTTTTGCTGCTTTTGTAGGCGCTCTTTTTGGATCTGGGAACAAAGGGAGTACCAGGCCGGGGCAGCGTAGGTAAGTACCGGCCGGATGTACATCTTGTAAATGCTCACCTTTGTTCTCAGGGGCAGCTTGGACGATAGGATGGGGCGGAGCGCTGCTCTGGCGCGTCGGCTTTTGATGATGGTATCTTCTGCGTGGGCGGTCATCCTCAAGTTCTTATCTATTGTGACCCCCAGGTATTTAGTCGAATTTGCCCAGTCGATTGGGTGGCCATTTAGTTTGAGCTTGGGCAGGGCGCGCTTTTGGGTTGTGCAGATGGCGGCGGTTTTCCCCACATTAACCGACACTCTCCATTGCATCAACCACTGTGGGAGTTTGTCCAGCTGCTTTTGCATCCGTAGCGTAGCAGCCTTCGGCCACGCAGCGGATGTGTAGAAGGCGCTATCGTCCGCGAATAAGGCCAGGTGGACTCTGCTTTCCCATGGTTTCAGGTCCTCGTTGATGGAAGGCAGGTCATCAGTGAAAATACTGTAGAGGGAGGGCGAAAGGACGCTGCCCTGAGGGACCCCTGCCTCTATCGGGTGGGTGGAAGACACTGCTCCCTCTACAGTAACCTGGAAGGAGCGCTCTTGGAGGTAGGATGCTATCAGCTTGGTTAAAGCCGGGTGGACGTTGGACTTGGCCAGCTTGTAAATCAGACCGGGGTGCCACACCCGGTCAAACGCCTTTTCTACATCCAGGAACACTGCCACAGTGCAGTGTCCCTTATTGTGGGCTTCGGTCATATGGTGGATGAGGCGGGAAAGTTGAAGGACCGTGGAATGTCCGCTCCGGAACCCGAACTGTTCGTCTCGCGGCTTGAACTGGGGCTGCAGTCTGCGAAGAATTAAGCGCTCGAACAGCTTCCCCACGTGGTCGAGCAGTGTTATGGGACGGTAGTTGCCCGGGCGTCTGCGGTCTTTTCCAGGTTTCGGGATCATTATGACCCGTCCCGTTTTCCAGGCGCCCGGGAAGTAGCTGCGTCTCATTGCCGCATTAAATATTTGGGCCCAAGCGGCTACGCCTCTTCGCGGAAGGGCTGCTAGGGCGGAAGAAGGGAGGCAGTCCGGGCCCGGCGCCTTCTTTGGGTTGAGCCGGACAGCCACTTTGTGAACCTCGGACGGTGAAATGAAGCTGTCGCCCGGGAGGCGAGGGTGGACCGCACTAAGGAAGGCTGTTGCTTCCTCTTCAATTTTCCGGTGGTGCTCGGCAACCTCCTGGGCGGCTGGGTGCGGGGTGAACTGGATCTGAAGGTGGTCTGCAAATAGGTTGGCACGGTCCAGGGCTGCGTAGCGGCTACTATTATTTTCATCCAGCAGCGGGCAGACTGGCTGGGCTTGTTTGGTTAGGCCTCTCAGCAGTTTATAGAGCCTGGGTTTGGAGTCTGTGGCCTTGGAGATGGTGGCGTTCCAGGAGTCTCCCCTCCATTGTTGTACTCCTGACGCTACTTCGGTAGTGATTCGGTTCAGTCTAGTTTTGACAATGGGGCAGCGAGTAATGGCCCAGAGTTTCTTGACTCTCTTCTTTTCTGCCATCTTTCTCTGGAGTGGGAGGGGAAGAGGGTCCCTTCGCTGGGTGGTGGTCCGGGTGGTGTGCCTCTCCTTGGCTTCTCTCATCGCCTGGACGAGGTGACCGATATTGTTATCAATGCCAAGTTGGGTGCTAAGCGGGTGGGGCAGCTTGTAATCGCTCAGGTCTCTGGTATAAGCCTCCCAGTCTGTCTTGTACCTGGGAGGGGCCGGCGGCACTGCATTAGGGTCCAGATTTAGGCATATGAGTAACGGTAAGTGCTGCGTGCTCGTCGAGTATAGTACCTCGACGCTTACCGGTGAGGAAATGTTTTTAAGTAGGGCGATGTCAATTGTATCCGGACTGCTGCGGGGGTCGGCCGGAATGTGGGTTGCGTCCGGCGGCCCTACCACCTCTATGTTTCTGTTTTCGGCTACTTTGTATAATTTGCGGCCCTCGTGATTGGTCTTCAGCGAGCCCCACGCGCTGTGCTTACAGTTAAGGTCGCCAGCCAGTATTGTGGGGACATCGTCAGAGAAGATGGCGTCCAGATCCGTCTCCTGGATTTGAGTCTGGGGGGGCTTGTGGGCCGCGTAAATCTTCAGCTCCTTATCGCCTGCCCTGGTGCGGACTCCTATTGTGCGAGTAGAAATGAATGGGGCCCATGGAAGTTCAACATGGATGATGTCCCTTCTAATCAGGGCTGCTGTGCCCCTGTAGGCGATCCCGTCCGGAGTTTGTTCGTCACGGCGGTAGGTGGTAAAGTTAGGCAGCTTCAGTTTGTGCTTCGGGGTCAGGAGGGTTTCTCCCAGGAGGATGACGTGGACGTCTTGCTGGGTGGCAATGAGGCGAAGCTCGTCCATGTGTCTTCTTATGCCTCCTGGGTTCCAATATATGATCCTTAATTGTTTCCGTTGTGGGCACCCTGGAGCAGCCAGGTCAGTGCCCTCAGTACGGCCTGGGTTGGGTCTGCTCCCCTGCTGATGTCCTCCAAAAGGCGGTATAGAATGGTCAGCACCGCCTGCATTGGAAGCTGGGGGAGGGGAGTGGGTTGTGGGTGGAATTGGTGGTGAACCCTGGGGGGCGGAATGGTGGCTGCTTGTTGGAGCGGTGCCTGTTGCGGTGGGGGTGGGGGAGGGTGGAATGCCGGTCTGGGAGCCGGCCTGGCATGTTGGACCACTTGGGGTCGACGGGAGGGAAAAGCTTGGGGGCCTCTGGGCCGTGTGGTCGGCTGGTGTGTTTCCGACATCGGAGGGGGGGGGAGGGGGAGGTCCCGTCCATTGGGGAGCAGCTCTCACTGGGCGAAATGAGGCTGTTGGAGTGGTGGCGGACTGTGGGCCTCCCCCTTGGGGAAAACCCTGCTGGGTAATGGGTGCGGGGGGGGGGGAAGGGAGGTCGGGGCGGAGGGAGCATTAGGCTCTTCTGCCGCTTGCGGTCTCCTTCTTCCTCCTCTTCTTCTTCTCCTCCTGGAGGAGGTTGGCACTCCTCGGGTGGTAGGCGGATTGGCGGGGGGGGCCAGGGTTGGTCCCACTTGGGTTTCTAGTGTGTTCACTGGAGGGGGCTGGTGAGGTTCCCTGGTGCTGGATGGCTGTTGCCCTGGGTGGGGCACTCCTCCTGGGATGGGGGGTTGGACGCGTTGATTGGAGCGGCGCGCTGCTGCCAGGAACACTTTGCACCGCCTGTCGTTGGCAGCGTGGCTCTTCCCACAGTTGGCGCAGCTTGGGGGAGTGGACTCGGAGCGTGGGCAGTCGGCTGCGGAGTGGTCTCCTGCGCATCTGACACATTTTTTGGGCCGGTGGCAGTTCAGCGAGCTGTGTCCGAAGGCCTGGCAGCGGTGACACTGTGCTGGTCCAGCCCTTGGCTTCCAGGCCTCTATTGTTACCCCTGGCATGCCCAGGAGTTCGTCGGTGGAATATAGGCGAGTGAGCTCGTCTTGGGGGAGATGCTCTAACTGGGCGTGGTAAATGCAACCCGGGCGGCCTCTCTTCCCTCGGATGCTTCTCACGAAGGATACCGGGAAGCCCCTTTCCTCCAGTGCCTCCGTGATGGCCAGGGGGTCGGTGTCCGCCGGGATGCCTCGTATAGCTACCTTGGTAGGTAGGTCTGTCTGGGGGGCATAGCATACCAAGCAATTTCTGTGTTAGCTGTTGAGGCTTCCACCAAATACCTCTGGGTTAGTCTGAACTTGTTCTCACTTTTGGGTGAGAAACGCACGCCCGTGCTGAAGGGGCGCGCGTTTGGGGTATGGCCAAGTATATCTTTCAGCTTCCTGAAGTGGAGCGGCCAGTTCGGCAGTCTCTCCACTACTATTGGTGGGTACCCTCTGGTGGTGGGTCTTGCGGTGGCTGGTGGTGTATGGGGAGACGGAGGAGACGTCGCACGGGTCGTTACGGCCTGGGCGTAGGACCTCGCGTGCGCGCCGTCACTCTCGTCGAGTGGTTGCACTTGGCAATAGATGGTGCTGGCTGTGTTATCTAATTGCTGGGGCGGGAGAGGGCTGCTGGGCCCTTCCATCCCGCCGGTGAACTCAATTTCCGAGTCAGACTCTGACTCGGAGTCGGTAGTGGTGGGTGAGGGGGAGGCTGGACGCCTCTGAGGGGGTGGGACATATGTCCCGCTGGTGCTGGGTGCGGGCGCGGTGGCTCGCTGGGGTGGCGAGGGGCCGTGCCTGGGGCGCTTTTCATCGCCTCCGGCGGCCTCATCGTCATCAGGTTGGCGTCTGCGTGGGTCACGGGGGTGAGCGGTGGCCGGGGCGGGGCAGGGTCGGGGCTGGTCATCAGCACCTTCCATGCGCGCCGGGGCCGCGCTCGGCTTCGGTGTGCTCGCCTCCAGTCTGGGGGGCTGGCGAGCGGTAGGTGGCGCGGTCTGCACCATTCGGGGGGCGGGCGCGGGTGGGACCGCAGCCCTGCCAGTGGCGGGACGTGGACGTGGATCCGGAGGCTTCCGTTGTGGAAGCGGTTTCGGTGGCATTTTCGAAAAAAAATGACACAGAAGTCCGGTGGGTAGAAACGAAAAAAAAAAGTTAGGGTGGGTAGGAGTGAAAAGTTAATGTGGGACAAGGACAGAAAATGAAAGAGAAAAAAGGTGGGAGGGTAGTTATGAAAAAAGTGGATTGGAGGGTGGGAACGAAAAAAAACACAGGGGAAACACTTGTAGTTTTTAGCACTAAAAACACAAGTGATTCAACGATCACGAAACAAAAACACTACACAAACACTTAGGCGTCAATATCGCAACACAGAAAAAGATAGAATTTGTTTGGTGGTCGTACGGCGACCTCACACGCGAACGCGGAGGAGGGTAGTTTCGGTTCTGCACTCGGCACAGTGGGGCAGGCGGGCTCAACGACGAGCGGAGTCACACGACCTACCACGAACGCGACACGAGGAGAACTGAAACAAACACGAAACACATACACCGTGCGGCTCTTCAACCGCTACGAGCAGTTCCTCGCCTTTAAATACGCGCAAAAACTACCTCCCACTTGTGAAAATCAATATGGCGCCTCGACCCCACTCGAGGCACGTGCTCTGCTCTGATTGGACACGACATAAAATGATTTATTAGCGACTTTTATTCAATTGCTAAGTTACTGGACAATACAAAAATTGTAATTAATTGAAATCAAATTAAATTAAGATTTTTTAAAATTATTTTAAGTGTAAGCAATAGCCTTTTTACGCTTGGCATTCAACAATCAACCCTATTCATCACATCCTCCGACATACATAAATCGCGCAGATTAATGCTTAAAATAAAAATATAATATACTAATATTGCTATTTCTTCTTTTAAATGTAAGTATTTCATTCATAGATTTAGTAGGTATTTAAAGCCTGACAGAGTGAGGAAAAGAGATATCATCCCAATCCTGTAAGATAGAAAGAGACGCAACATGATGTACCTTTGGTTAATAATATATTTTTAGCAAGAGCCGCAGCGTCCTGTCAAGCCGTACTGAGATAAAATTTATTATGATATTCTGTGAAATTAAGAAAACAATAATGCATATAACACAACACAATCGTGCTTATCACAAACTGAATAAGTAAGTGTTATGGTATCCTGTGTTTTAAGCATATCTTGATAAATCGACACTATTACTCAAAATCAAACACCGATTCGCACACATGCACAGATATTTTTTGGAACAGTAGCGATAGTTACTCTGTATATCTTTATATCCTATATCTGTCTGTGGTTTCATTTGACATTGTGCATTACCTACAATGCGAAGAAATGGCACTACCGTGCAGCTTAAGAAATTCAAGAAGAATAGAACAATTAGTGCATCCACCCAGACAGCAGAAAATGCAGGTTCAAGTCCTGCCTGTAATTCATTTTGTAATAATTTTGGTTTTCGTAATTTAGTTTCAAAAGTTTATTTGTATAGTAGTTCTGTTAACGGGTTTCAACGGTATTTTTAATATTTTTATTCATTTTCCGCCGTTTCGGATTCTTTACAGGCTCCGGTTTGAACCAAAACCAAACAACGTGTGCACTGCACACAGTACTGGAAGGTATACCGAACCCGAATAATTAAAATCCAGTCATCTCTACGGTTTCTATTTCTAGGAAACCTATTAGAAAGGAGGCAAGAAAATAATTTACATAAAATATTCTATGAATAATATGGCTTCAATTCTTTTCCTTTTGGGATACGGAACCCTAAAAAGTTACAAAATCAGATCTTGCCTAGTCACAAATGCAAGAAATACAAAATTCCCTACTTTTAGGGAAAATTTCCCGTAAATAAAGTAGCCACAGTTGTATTTTTGGTTACAATTTTCATCCTTGCAAATAAAATATAATATAGAATAATTATCAAGAATCATCAATTCTTAAGCATGGTAGGTGATTCCTTGAGACTTTTCAAATTTACTCGTGTAGTTTTTACAAGATTTCATCACACTAACGGCATTTTTAAAAAAAATATCGGAGCAATTGAACGTGTGACTGGCGCTGTCACGTGGTCACACGGGGCCAAATGGCAGCGAATTGTCCGACCTGGTACATTAGTGTGAGTGTAGGTAGTGTACAACACACGATTTTGTCTGACCTTGCATGCTTCACATGATTTCAGACATCCGTCTTTTTTTCAGGTCTGTGAGCATAGTCTGAACGCACCTTGCAACTGGAGTGCAAGTTTCTGTGCTTTCAAAAAGGCGGGAAACGTAAACTGGTAGGGCACGTTTCTTACAAGTTAAAACTTTTGTTCTTATCATTTTCATAGTTAGTTTCACTATGAACGACCCGAACGACCCGACCGACCCGAGGAAAATAGTTTCAATATTTTGTTACAATTTCCAGCTAGTCAGGTAAGTATAAAAGAATAATGCTTCTTAAATTGGGCGCTCGGTTGTATCCACTATCCACGTCTGAAGGAACAACATAAATCAAAAATCAAACCAACTAGAGTAAGATCCGCCGGGGCCGCCAGACCTTTTTTTCTGATGGGCAAAATATGGATAATCGAGTAGTATTATTAGTGTGAACGTATCATGTGGCAAATGTACGTAAAAATGTTACTCTCTTTACTAAAAATGGTTCGGGTTTGGGTCTCCGACTGTAAGTTTGTGTTTTTTTGTTTCGACTTGTAAAGTGTCTAGCTGGCATTAAATACTGGCGATAGAAGATGTCTGGTAATATTAATTCGGTGAAGAAGGCTTAGCGGAGCGAGGTTTTTTTTACATACAAAAAAGCAAGGGATGTGTGCAAGGAATGTGTCCTTCTGAAATGAACCCGCTTAACATCCTCGCTCCTCTCAGGTGCGCACCGTTTCGTAGCTCATCTCGGTCCGCTCATCTTCCTTGCACGTCTTTAATAGTAGAAACACCCACACCATTAAAATATAAATTAAAATAAATCATTATCGTTAGTTAAAATTTTAATTTTTAGATATATATCATCACTATCTAAATATTAACTTATATAAAATTGATAACACCAATAAATAAAATGAAAATTTTAGTCCCTTACGTATGATCACAGTAATCAAAGGCGGTGGCGGGATTCTGCGAAAAAAAAATACATTTAAAATTAGGAATACATATATAAAAAGTGGTACCACTGGTGGTAACCCATCCTCTAAGGAGAAATTCACAATCAATCTGAAAATTCCAGTGGTACAGATAAGTTGGTAAATAAAATAAAGCAAATTGGACAATAAATACATAGGTATAAAACGTAGACAAAACTTATTATAAATATAAACTATCATTAAGATACCGGCTCCTCACCTTTTAAAAAGTTTCAATTAATAAATAGAAGTGACAGTTATCATTTTGTTGATCATATAAAAATCTACCCACTGAAAATGAGAAATTATTTCGTTAACGCACCATCCGGCCTACATAAAACAAGTTTACCTATTTAGCTATATGTAAGAACAGAAGAAGAGTCAAATGTCTACCTCACGAGGATCTATAGTTGAAAAAACAATGTTATATTAATGATGAATAGGTCAGTATTCATTACTTTCAGCAAATTTGCAACAATGTCATTCTTGTGAGTAGAATACTCACAATAGTAGCGGTACAATATCTTCCTGTTTCATTTTACCATAGTATTTCATTATACCATCTACATGACCCATTCCAACCACAGCCAAAACACGTGCATTATCGGATGACACTGAAATTTCGAATACAAAATCAAATCTTAGAGCCAGTACAGGTCAGGCTTTATGATAAAAGAATAAAAGAATTGACCCATCTGAGCGCGGCCGGAACATTTCCTTCTTTATCCTGTTCCTAAACCAACAAACTAAATGCCCGAATCAGAAGTTATCGACGTTGGGTTGTAGTAATTAAAACGTTGGAATTAATATTTTGCTGATTATTGACTTAATAACTTACCAGAACGCACACATTCTTGAATAGAATAAGCAAGACATTTGTCACGTTCATCGACAAACACATGAAAAATTTTCTTGAACGCCGGAACGTCTCTTGTAATCTCCTCAAATTGAGCTTGAACGAAATCTTTGTCTTTATATCGTTCTAATTGATGTTTACTGGAACAAACTTAGTAGGTATTTATTGTGATTAAAGATAATGTTTTTGTTATATAAAGGGGTCGGCGTACGTACCCCATCCAACTAAGCATAAATTCAAAAGAAAAGAGGAACTATAAAGCTAGTCCTCAATTAAGCTTTTAAGGAGAATACGCGCCATGATATAGAAACGTGGGCTACTAAACTAAGTGTAAAAGGTAAATGCAAGCGCAATAGATATATAAATAATAACTCTTAAAATACGTACTCTAATGGTTTTGGATTAGCAGTCGTGAGATGGTACAGCACTTGGCCAAGTTCGAACATAGTCAACGATTGAAAAGCTCTAGCAATTGTTATCTGTATGGGTCGGTCTCCTAAAAACAATTTACAGCCTGGAATCTTTTTCATCTGAAAATTACGGAAAAAATATTTGGATCCTAAACGTTTCTATGGATAGACGCGTATTATAAGGCGACAAAAGGTATACCCATCAGGGCCGTATTTAACCTAGGGCTAAGAGGACCATGGCCACGGCACGAGGCGGCAGGCTGTGAGGGTCGGCGGAAGCCATATAAAGGCATTTTTTACTGACCTATCATTTGATTTACTAATTCTAGTAAAATAATAAAAAACAATAAATCCGGTCATTAATAAGTACCTACACTAACATGAAATAAGACTTATCCAAGAAAGCAGCCTGCAATTAGTTACTTAATTCAACTTAAACACTCAACTGCGAACATTACAAAAAATGTCTAGTACAGTGACTATAAGAAGATACCTCATGATAAGCCCTCCTGAATTCTCCACCTGGGGCGACACCTAATTCTTTTGCTATATCCGCGTATGTCTTCAATAGCATAGCATGCAGTACACCAGAGGCGAAATTTTGCCCTTTCACAGCTTGCCTGAAAAACATGACAAAAGTTAGTAAAGTCAATCGGTTGATAAATGTTTTATGTATTTATACACATTATTGCTGTTTGTGCTTACTTCAATTTCTTAGCATCAAATTTCTTTGCATCTTCTAAAAACTTTTTGTCATCCAACTCTAAAAGTGATACCCTTTGACGACATAATTCCACAAGAATAGCATTTGGATGCAAATAATTAACTATCTGATGAGAAAACAAAAAAATTAAAAAAATTCAATAGGTAGGTATCTAATAGCAAATAATCTAAAAAGGTGTTTCGATACATGCCTGGGTAACATCCTCCACTGACTGTTTACTAAAATGTACAGTGCCTAATAACACCACAGTCGCTCTATTGTCATTTTGTAGGATAGTTGCTGCTGGCGGCAGCTGTACATTCGATGAGAACTTTTTTGGGAATAGCGTAAATACAGCTGTAAAAAGGAAGTTAATACCTGAGCGAGATTTCTTAGCCACTTGAAAACGCAAGATAATAAAATAACCAGTCAACAATACGATAAATATACATTTATGAAGATGCCAATAGTGAATAATGAGTTTAATTTTGACTAAGTAGACTGTTAATAAATCTGCACCTACTCACCAAAATTGTGATTACTGAAAACTACTTTGTCAATTCTTTTACTTAAATGTCTAACGATGCAGCATGCCTGATATATCATGTTCTGCTAAGTAGGAAACTTTGTTTCATAGGAAATTTTGTCATGGTTTTGAATATTTTTTACACGAGAATTTAGTTAAAATTAATGTTAAATTTTTAATGATGTGTCCTCAAGTTCAATATGTCCTGTCCATTTTTGACTTTGATTTTTTATGTGAATTTTTCATTATGATGTACGTCATTTTTACCGTTAAGGAGCCAGTTCCATTTCTCATTCAAAATTTAAAAAAATATTTGGATTGCTGTTGTATTATCGTACTTTTAATTATGTCTGTGAATTAAGGTCTAAATTTGAAGACAGGAATTTTGAAGATAATATTTACTTTTCCTACTTAAGCTAGAATTTACCAAAAAAGTAGATTTTTTTAACCAAACTTCATGAAGTAACGCCAAACCGACTGTAGGGTGATGCATCTTATTATTAAATGTCTCATTGTAACCAGAGAGCTTGAACACCTTGAACAAAAAAATTAATATAATATTATAACAGGGCTATTTTTAAAATAACGGTTTCCTCGCAGTACTAGATAGCTAACTCCATAAACGACAACGTTTGTTCTAAGAGTTTTAACATGACTGAATACATTAATAATAAAAACATTACAAAGAAAAAAAACAGTATTTTCGTGACATTTATACGTCTATGTTTCATTCATATCATAACCGATCAATCTTATAGTACAGGATCCCAAGCTTGCCAGACCTTACTTATTTTCTAATGAAAAAAAAATGTGGATAATTGAGTAGTATTAGTGTGCACAATTATGTACAGGTGGCATAGGTAGGTCTTTTTGTTTTAATCTAAGAGGTAGGTACGTGAAATTTTTACTCACTTACAGTCTAAAACTTGATTTTTATCTATGATATTAAGGAGACTATTTTAATGTTATTTGTAAGCTGCCAGAACAATTGTAGGGGCCAAACATCCGCTAAGCGTATTTAAAGGTCCGCCGTGAGTAAGAGCGCACCCATAAATAGATCGCCTTTTTAAAATAGTTTCATTAAAGTTATCGTGTAAATAGTCTATGACATAGACTTCTACCATTACATAGACTCTATGTAATGAAAGCCTTAAATAGTTAGTATTAATAATGCTAAATTCGAAAGAATATTTACGCGTCGTTTTTTTTAGTATCGGAACCGAGGATGCTTTAAAGTTTTATGCGGTTTACTGCCCTCTAGCTCCAGTGTTGTGCCCTGAAGAGAAGGACATGAAAGAAATGGCGACGTTTTTACCGTGAAAGCGCAGACCTGGGGTTTTCTTAGCATTGAACTCAACCAAGTTCTTGGTACCCCATTCAGATACCCTGGTTGAGTTCAATGACAAGGTTCTCCCGTTTCTCCTTGGTCCCTGTCCAGCCGGTGCTTGTCCGAGATACCCCGCATGCACTGTATTACCGTCTGCATAGCAATGAATATTCCCAAGAGGAATAAAGTCATTGATATGTAGCAGAAAGAGAGTGGGGGATAAGACGGAATCCTGGGGAACGCCGGCATTCACTGACATGAAGCGCGAACTACTACCATCCGTAAGGACATGAATTCTACGCTCATGCAGGAAGTCAGTTACTCAGGAACAGAACTGGGCCGGCAGACCGTATGTCGGAAGATTTGAGAGGCTTATGTGCCAGACCCTGTCGAACACCTTGGCAATGTCAAGGCTGATTGCCAACGACTCGCCACGCTTGTTGATAGCCTTACCCCAGATATGAGTCAAGTACGCTAGAAGATCACCCGTCGATCATTTCGATCTAAACCCATTCTGACTATCATTAATCAGAGAGTGATCCTCTAGGTGGCTTGTCAGATGGTTGTTAAGGACCTTTTCTAGAACTTTACATAATACTGAGGTGACTGCTAGTGGCCGGTAATTAGCCGGGTCTGAGCGATCCCCTTTTTTGGGCACCGGTTGCACATTGGCATCTCTCCAAGTCTCCGGCACATGCCCCAAAGAATACGAGCTTAGGTACAAGCGCGTGACCACGGGAGACAACTCTGATGCACATTTTTTAAGTACAACTGTGCCATCAGGTCCACTAGCTTTCCGGACGTCGAGTGATTGCAATTCGGCGAGAACCTCACGCTGCCTGATTTTAATATCAGGCATCGTTGTGCCACAATGAGGTTATGATGGTGGCAGTGCATATGCATTGCAATCATTGATTCGGGAGTTAGGCGCAAAAAGTTTTGCCAGTAAATCGGCTTTCTCCTGTGGTTTATGAGGTAGTGTTCCGTCTGGGCATCTCAGAGGTGGTAGCAAGGGCTGTCAGAAGTTCTTCTGCACGGCCTTGGCCAAACGCCAGTAGCAACGCGAGCTTGTAGGATACGTTAGATAGTTCCTGACCAACACGCTGGACATCCGCTCTGATGTAAGCCTTCTACAGGCCTTGGAAGCAAAATTGTAGGCTGCTTTCAGTGAATCCACCTCGGGATCCTTAAGAGTGCGACCTCTGATCCAAGCACGATATGCGGCTTGCTTATGCGAAACAGCTTCAGCACAGTTGCCATTGAACTAGAGGTTACGTGTGCCCTTACTGATGAGATAAGAATGAGGATTATAGTATTCCATACCCATTATAATCTCCTCAGTAATAGCAACGGCGCTGGCCGATAGGTCCCTTTCGCTGAAGCGGCGCTGCTTCCAAGGGACGGACGCAAAGTAGTCACGCATACCGTCCCAATCTGCCGACCCATAGTGCCAGATACGGCGTTTGACCACCGCTGGACGTGGGGGCATGGCCTGTGGTACTTTGGCAGATATCAGACAGTGATCCAACGAGCCCAGAGGGGCTCTTACCACAACCTGATAGCCCTGTGGATGAGTCGTGAGCAGAAGGTCCAGTAAAGAAAGCGCTTGACTTGGAATATCTGGGATCCTGGGGGGCTTGAACCAGTTGCTTCAAGTCATGCGTGAGAGCGAATGCGTGAGCAGAGATCCCTGTATGATGGGTTTTGGAGAAACTTAACCACAAATTGTGGTGAGCATTAAAGTCCCCTAAAAACACCAATTCTGCACTGGGAAATTGTTCCGACTCAACATCTGCTGCCCGACTAAGGTGTTCGTTAAAGGTCGAGTTAACTCAACATCGCCAGTATGGGATCTGTAGAGGCACACGTAGACTCTGGCCAGGGGACCAAAGTCGACGTGTATCCCCTTTCTTCCCCAGCATGGAGAAGGAGAAGGATTGACAAAAAAATCATTGATGTACGGTTCAATAAACCGCACAATATAATTTATTTTACATTTTATATTTTGCAGCATTGCATTTTTACTTTGGTGTGTCGAATCTAGAACGCGACGCATCAGTCTACGTTTCAACCGCGACTCATAAACTCCATACACTATTTCATTAGTCAAATAAGTTTCGTGTGCCAATAAACGGTATCTCTGTAAAATCCATTTTCTTTTCTTGTACGTACACACATCCCGTACAAACTGGTCCTTCGAGTCTCCGAAGGCGGGACCAAATTTGTGTGATCAAGTGCTTGGTTAAGCCGTGTGAGTGTTTGAAATCAGGACACCACTCTGCCACGTCGAGTTACGTAAGTCACAAGTCCGGTCTTTGGTGAGTTATCTATTGCTTTCAAGTTATTTTACAAACATGGAAGAACTTTTGAGTAGTCAGAACCGCATCATGGAAACTATGAACACTCTTCTCGTTAATTTCAAGAAAGATGGGTCCGAGCGCAAAACTCTAACTTATCTCAAAAATCGACTGAGCACGTTAGAAGGTTACTGGCATGAATTTCAATGTAACCACATCAAACTCTGCGAGTATGACGACAAATCCCACGAATATTTCACGAGCAATGAATACAAACGAATATCAGAATTTTACATTGATACACGAGCACACATACAAACATACTTGCCCTCTGGTACACAAACGGAGGGAAAACAGCTTCTGCGTACGGCTACACCATTAGCTAGCGAAGGGCGAGAAACGTTTTCTCGAATCGCATCACCCGCAGAACAGCAGGCAAAAGGTCCATTTGAGCTTCAAACTACGCGCAGCAGCACCGACCGGGGAACCAGCAGCAAGCTGGACGAGATGCTCCGCAAGCAAAAGAGCAACTTCAAGGCGTTCTCCAGGACGGTCAGTAATATCAACCTTGATAATATCTCCGACAGGTGGGAGTTCGAGGATGTGTTAAGATCTGTGCAAGCGAGATGGTCCGTCATAGATTCCCTACATTGGGAAATAGATAGCGAGTTCTATGAAGACACAGAGTACGAGCAAGCCTTTGGTAGGTACGAACAGCAGTTCAACGACATCAAGAGAAATATCAACTCCAAAATGTGGAATCAATGTCATCGAGAAAAATCGACTCCACAGATGGACATACCTATTTTTACTGGAAACTATCATCAGTGGGTGTCCTTCAAGGATTTATTCGTAGAAGCGATACATAATAACCGCTCCTTATCGAACGCCCAAAAATTACAGTTTCTCAAGAGTAAACTTCGAGGTGAAGCAGAAAAGTTGGTGCAACATTTACCAATCACATCCGAAAATTATGAGGTGAGTTGGGATATACTGAATCGCAGGTACAATAATGCGAAGCTTATATTCAATAGCCATGTCAGCATCTTACTAAACTTACCTTCCATACAACTACAATCAGCGGCAACCATAAAAAAGGTATTTGATAACACCAACGAGTGTCTTAACGCAATACAAGCGCTCGGTGTCGACATAAGTACTTGGGATCCATTAATAGTTTATATCATTTCAAATAAACTGGATGCCGACACCCACACTGATTATATTGAATCATTGAAAAATCCTAGGGACTTACCTAAATTGACGGACTTATTGCAGTTCCTAGAAAATAAATTTACATCCCTAGAAGCATCTCGACGCAAACCAGAGTCATCAAAGCCTCTAAATCAGCAGGATCCAGTGAGTAATTCTAAGAAAATTCATTATTTCAAATCGTTCACTAGCCGACAAAATCAATCGAGTCAGAAAAGCAGTAATAAATTGACCCAAAAAGATATGAAGTGTGTAGTATGCAATAAAGATAGAGATTACGCCATTTACAATTGCGAAACATTTTTAGGTATGCAACCGCAAATGAGACAAGACATAGTTAAGAAGTTGTCACTATGCACAAATTGCCTACATTTACATCGCAACGGAAAATGCTTCACCAACAAAAAATGCCGCGAGTGCGATGAGAGCCACAATACATTACTCCATGGCGCTAACATGTTTGTAGGTACGGACAAAACTCGAACGTCATCACAACAACGTGACGCACACAATCAGTCGAGTCAATTAAAAACAAATGTACTGCAAGGACAGGTAGGTGAAATATTACTGGCAACAGCATTAGTCCAAGTGACCAAACCTGATGGATCTCGACAAAATATGAGGGCACTAGTTGACCAGGGGTCTCAAGTATCCTTGATTACCGAATCAGCAGCACAACTTTTAGGCTTCAAACGTCAGGGTTGCAGAGCAATAGTGTTCGGGGTTGGTTCCAAAGAAAATAAATGTAATGGTATGATTTCACTTCCGTTATGCTCACTTTACAATGATTATACTTTTGACGTCAATGTTTTTGTTACGAAGCGGCTAGTAAATAAATTACCAAATAAATCATTTTTAAAACCAAATTGGCCACACATTGAAAATATACAACTAGCTGATCCTGAGTTCTTCAAAAGCAGCTCGATAGATATGTTGTTGGGAGCAGACGTGTACTCCGCGATCATTTTAAGCGGCATCATAAAAGAAAACGATACCATGCCTATAGCGCAACAAACTCGCTTAGGATGGATTTTGTGTGGCAGCGCAAGTGTTACAAAATCATATCACTGCAATGTAACCTTGATCCAGGATGAGTTACACAAATTTTGGGCAATCGAGGATATTGCTGACCAGCATGATATGTCATCAGAAGACTTGCACTGCATGCAGTTATACCAATCAACTACAGAACGCCAAGCAGACGGCAGGTATGTCGTTCGTCTCCCGTTACACTCGGACATAGATGAGAAACTGGGTCAATCCAAACCGAAAGCCTTGGCTCAATTTTTCCAACTAGAACGTAAGTTTAAACGTCAAGAAAAATTAGCAGCTGATTATAAATTATTCATTCATGAATATTGTTTACTGGGTCATATGCAATTAGATCCGATAGCGGCCACCGGTAACAAGACTCTTACAGGCTACTATATGCCGCACCATAGCGTACATCGCGCTGATTCATTAACCACTAAATTAAGAGTTGTTTACAATGCCTCGGAAAAAACATCAAGTGGATATAGCTTAAACGACCTTATGTATAGGGGTCCAAACTTGCAACACGACCTATTGGTACTCATAGTCAGGTGGAGACAATATCCTTACGCATTTACAGCAGATTGCGAAAAAATGTACCGGCAAATTTTGGTTCACCCTGATCATCAAAAATATCAGAAAATTGTGTGGTGTGACACCCCTGAGCAACCGATAAGGGATTATCAACTCTCTACCGTCACATATGGGACAAAGGCCGCACCCTTTTTAGCAATTATGACACTGAGACGCTTAGCACAAGATGAGCGCCAGCACCATCCATCAGCAGCGAAGGTCCTGGAAGAGCAGGTCTATATGGATGACGTTTTATCAGGTCATTTTACTGTCGAATCAGCCAAAGCATTAAAAACAGAACTAATCAGTCTTGTCGGTTCGGCAGGGTTCAACCTGAGAAAGTGGTCGTCAAATGAACATTCACTAATTGAGGATAACCTCACCTCTCAGTCAGAGCCGCACACTTACAATTTCCGCCATCAGGAATCAACCAAAACTCTAGGACTAGTCTGGAATCCCAAAGAAGATAATTTCACTTTCCAATGTAAACTGTCTCCGCAGTCATCACAAAAACCAACAAAAAGAATATTGTTATCTGAAATATCCAAAATCTTCGATCCTTTGGGATGGTTAGCACCATCGATAGTGCAGCTTAAACTACTATTCCAAAGCATATGGACGCTGGATCTCCAATGGGACGAAGAAGTACCCGAAGAACACTTCAAAAGGTGGGTGCAACTAAGGGAGGATATTACAGACATTGACAAGATAACAATACCCAGATGGATAAAAAGTGGAAAAAGTGATATATTGCAGCTCCATGGTTTCAGTGACGCTTCCACAAAGGCTTACGCAGCAGTTATATATGTTAAGATACAAAAAGATGGGGAAGCAACCGTAACTCTGCTGGCCGCCAAAACCAAGGTAGTACCACTAAATAAAACAACATCACTACCGCGACTAGAGTTATGCGGCACCCTATTACTTTCAAAATTAATGGCAAAAATAGTTGAGAGTCTAAATTATCACAAAGTTGAAATTTATGGATGGTGTGACTCTACTGCAGTTCTTGGTTGGCTGCAAGGCGATCCCTGCAAATGGAAAACGTTCGTGAGTAACAGGGTCAAAAAGGTCACAGAGGTTATACCCTCCAATAGCTGGCGTTATGTCAGGTCCGAAGAAAACCCAGCTGATTGCGCGAGCCGTGGCCTATCAGTCAATCAACTAAAAGATCACACCCTTTGGTGGAACGGTCCATCTTGGTTACCGTCATATATTTCAAAACGTGAAAATAAAAAATATGACACTAATTTAGACACGTTAAAAATAGCACAAAGCAACTCAATACAAATAAAACAGTCCGACATGAATATTATTGAACAATTATTATGCAAATACAGCAGTATTACGCGAGTGACGCGCGTCCTTGCATGGGTTATGCGCGCGATAAGCCAAAAATCACTTACGAAAGCACATTTAACAGCTGATGAACTATATACAATTAAATTAAAAGTAATTAAATATGTACAAGAATGTGAGTTTTCAGAGGACATACTTACCATAAAAAAGAGCGGAGAGGTGAAAGCGAACAGTAAAATCATAAACCTGAACCCGTATCTGGATAAAAACCAAATTTTAAGAGTTGGAGGTCGACTGGAAAACGCGAACATTAGCGAGGATATGAAACATCCACTTATAATCCCACATTCTAGTCGCCTCACCGACCTGCTTATAGACCACGCACACAAAGTAACTTTTCATGGTGGGACTAGACTGACACTTTCCTACCTCCGAAGGGAATACTGGATACTGGGAGGAAATAGAGCCGTCAAAAAACGCTTACACCAATGTGTCACTTGTAGAAAATACTCCTCTAATAAACAGCGGCAAATAATGGGTGAGTTACCGGAAGCCAGAACCAATCCCTCTCGACCCTTCTACCATACCGGGGTAGATTTCACCGGGTTCGTGGATGTTAAAGCAAATAAGGGTCGAGGTATAAAGACAACAAAGGGCTACGTGTCAGTTTTCGTGTGCATGGCGACAAAAGCTGTGCACCTAGAACTTGTCTCGGATTTGACAACATCGTCATTTTTGGCAGCCCTCCGTCGTTTTGCATCACGCAGAGGCACACCCCGTCACATGTATAGTGATAACGGGACGAATTTCGTCGGAGCAAACAAGGTGCTGAAATCCGAATTTGCCAACTTAAAATTAATAATTACTGACGAGTTCCTTTCCGAAATTAGTGAAATGAAAATAGACTGGCATTTTAACGCTCCATCTTGGCCGAGCGCAGGAGGCCTATGGGAAGCCGCTGTTAAAAGCCTGAAATACCATTTACGCAGAGTAGTGGGCGAGCAAAAACTGACGTTTGAAGAGTATACCACTCTATTATCACAACTCGAGGCTTGTCTCAATACTCGCCCCCTCTGTGCAATTAGTGAAGATCCAAACGACATCAATTATTTAACACCATCCCATTTCTTAGCAAGTGGGCCCATCCTCACCATATATGAAACTGAAAACGATGACAGAACTCGTTGGAGATTGACACAAAAGATTTTTCATGATATATGGGCGAGATGGCGTTTTGAATACTTATCTCAACTTTCAGCAAGATCGAAATGGCAACAAAAACAAGAAAATATCAAGCCAAATGACATTGTCCTGATACATGACGCTAATTTACCCCCAGGTAAATGGGCGCTCGGACGAGTAGTCGACGCCCACCCAGGAAAGGATGGACACGTTCGCGTCATCAGCGTCAAAACAAAAAACGGTGTCCTGAAAAGACCGGTAATCAAGGTGTCACTCTTGCCCGTAAGCAACAATGATAAGGCCAGCGTTGATCGCAGTCAAGGGTCGATACACGAAAATGCTGCTGCTGGGACAAAACGCACACTCAACTCATTCAGTAAAAATAACTTTGTGACGTCATGCATAAATTTTATGACAATATTACTACTTTTATTTATGTTATGTGGATCAACAACAGCACAACATTCATACGATATTAGACCATTACAAAATAATAACAGTATCTATTTGGACAAATTATCTGACATACGCATTATACAGGACAAATGGAAACTGGTGGTTTATTATAATATGGATCCTTATTGGAATGGAGCAAAATTATTAAACACATACTATCAGCATTTAGAATCATTATGCCAAAACATTGAAAGGAAATCCCACTGTGACACAATAAAGTTACAGCTACGTCACAGTTTCTCGGAACTACAGTTCTACAATATCATGTTACAAAATAAACATCCAACGCGCACGCGACGCGGTCTCATCAATGGCGTAGGTAACATTGCTAATAGCCTTTTTGGAGTGTTAGATGACAAATTCGCATCAAAATACGAAAAGGACATAAGAAATATTAGAAACAATGAAAAATATTTAGTGAATCTATGGAAAAACCAAACTTCTGTCATCGAAGCGGAAAATAATTTATTGCAACGCATCGAAAATACGATGGAAGATCAACACAAAATTTTTAAAAATCACCTCAATATTCTAGAACAAGCAACAGGAAGCTTGCAAAAGGAGATAGAAAATATTGATATAACGGATGAATTTATCTTGACAAGCATTATCGCAAACAACATCATCAGTAATCTCAAACATATACAAGATACGCTATTGGATACAATTACCAATACTCACCATTTTAATTTTCACATTTTATCTCCAGAACAACTTCGAAGAGAATTAAGTATTATTTCCGGGCAACTGTCAAAGGACTCAGCACTGCCCATTGATAACATCCTGATTGACCTACCAAAGGTGTATGAGATTCTCAAAGTAAAAGCTCGCATGACAATACAATACTTTATTTTCGAGATTGAAATTCCGTTGGTAAACAGAGACAGTTACGAATTATATAAGCTTTATTCCGTTCCTCAGCAAAAGGAAAACTCAGTCATTAATATCTCGCCGATAGCAGATTATTTGGCCATTAATTTACAAAAAGATACCTATTTACCAATATCGGAAACAGAGTTATCCAAATGCATCCAGTTTGACAAAATAACTTATTTGTGTGAATTGCAAAAACCAGTATATCATAGAGATTCAGACGAAAACTTTTGTATTAGAGACCAACAAAACAAGGCATGTATGACATTTATTAATATGTGCCGTGATACATGGACGGAGCTTATCAATTTAAACAAATTCTTAGTCACCTGTTGCGACAAATGCAACTTGAGATTCATATGTGGGAGTCGAGTTACTAACGAACGATTAAAAGGCTCGAATATAATTGCGCTCGGACATAATTGCATAATCAAGAGCGATACCTTCACTATTATCGCACATAAACAACACATGAACGAGCTAAATATAGAACCGGACATAGTTTTAGCCGAAATAGCACCTGTCAACAAAATCATTAACCTGACTATACCTGTGACTACGATAAACGAAAGCGATTACAAAGAAACTCTCAAAGTCATCGGCGAACAGGTCACACAGCTGAAATCTAGTGGAGATAGGCTAGAAGAAATGGACTACTTATCATCACATGACGTCCATCAGTACGCCGCTATTTATACAGTAGCGGTAGTGGCAGTAGCATGTGCCGTATTCGTGTGGTGGCGTATGCGCCGCCCCCCTTCAACCAGGATCAACGAGGCCCCAGGGCAGGCCGCGTTCACAACGCGAGAGCCGCCTGGGCCACCCGCAGCGGACGCTGGGCTTGCGCCCGGACCTTCGACAGCGAACACCGTCTTCGCGCGTCCCGCGTGCCCGACGACAGCGCCCCGAATAAAGGGGCCGTGTGAGGTCGACAATTGTGGTCAGTGCAAAGTGCAAGTGAGTGCTAGTGAAGTGCAGTGTCACAAAAGTATCAGCGAAAGTGGTAGTGCACAGGACACCAAACGTAACTCAAACGGCACTTCGCCTATTTTTAGTAAAATAAGATTTATACAGGAATGATTGTCGGTTTCAGTTTGTTTCACTCCTACTAACACTCAAATTGTTCAATCATCTTGTCTCCACTTCATTACACTAAAACCGACACTTTCATCTCATCTCGCGCCCCGGAACATGTACGGTTCAATAAACCGCACAATATAATTTATTTTACATTTTATATTTTGCAGCATTGCATTTTTACTTTGGTGTGTCGAATCTAGAACGCGACGCATCAGTCTACGTTTCAACCGCGACTCATAAACTCCATACACTATTTCATTAGTCAAATAAGTTTCGTGTGCCAATAAACGGTATCTCTGTAAAATCCATTTTCTTTTCTTGTACGTACACACATCCCGTACAATTGATGAACCGCACATATTAGTCTTATGTTATATAGCCTATAACCTTCCTCGATAAGTGGGCTATCTATCACAAAATCATTTTTTTAATTTGAATCATTTAAACCTGAGATTAGCATGTTCAATCAAACAACAAACTCTTTAGTTTTTTAATATTAGTATAGATGTATGAGATTGATACTAAATTAAAACAAGAGGTGATAATAACTAACTTTTATTTTCAAATCACATCACGTGCTTAACTAAGACTACAATATAAGAATGTATACAAAGAAATAACAAGCGCTTAAACTAAGTATCACTCCATACTCGAACGATACAATTTACACCCACGTATGCCACGTTCTAGGCCGAAAATCAGTATAACATGAACGATACTAAAAACGTTTTTAATATCGTTGTATAACATACATAACTACTTAAATACTTTATTTTATACTTATTTATACGATGTAATTTACTTGATAACCTAAGGCAACTCTTATGATATCTATTGAAATGCGATATTTTTTTTTTTACTTCCGATACTGATGTTGGAAACTTGATAATAGGCCAAACAAAATATGCAACATCTGTACCTACGTTTAATTTAACAATAAAATTAGGTAACTGTAAAAATACATAAAACTTTGAAAGAAATGTAGGACTTGTTTTTTCAGGACACTTTTTTGTGGTATTCAAATCTTTTCATCATTACAATAAATTGATTTATATTATTATTAATATAATTGACTTTATAGTCACACCGAACGTATACGTGGACTATAAAACTTTTTTCGAGACAACAAACCGATTTGTCTTTACATTAATAAAATAAAGATATTCAAAGGTTACAGCAATATACATATTCCGGTGCGGAAAACGCAGAATAATTGATTTTATCATAAAAAAAACGGCCATGTACGAGTTGGGCTCGCAAACAAAGGGTAGCGGCAAACTTCTTAAACAAAACCACAGACAAAACTATTTGTATGTAAAATTGCTACTGCTCATCAGGCTTCGCTGTCTATGGTCGTTGCTCAAGAAGTTTACCGGGATCTATACATGTACAAGATTTAACATTTAAAGCGCGGGATACACGGAATAGCCTTAAGACGCAGACGGAGCACGGATATTGTCAGTTTCATACAAAATGAAGAAGTGTCGTATCCGCACCCTGTCTTATCTATATGTTTTGCGACGCTTATACTTTTTGTATGAAAGGGATGCGGAAGAGACATATATTGGCGTTACACCAGACTCAAAAGGCGTAAAGGATATTTTAGCATTACGCCCTTTGAGCCCCGAGGTATCGATTATGTCCGCGCCCTGTTTGCGCCCCCGTTATTGTTTGTACGGCGCCTTCATTTCTCTTTTTCTCACTTTTTATTGTGGCATATATTTTATTTTATGTTTACCAATTACGGTTCATGAGATTCAGCCGCTTACAGACAAACAGACGGAAAACAGAACTCCCTTTGGATTAGAAAACCCAAAACAAGAGTAATATAGAAATCAAATTAAAGAATAATAAATTGTAATCGGATAAAAAATCACAGACATTACAATAATTTATCACAATAAAACAAAACAAATTCCTGACGATCACAATAAAACAAAACAAATTCCTGACGACGATGGTACTAAAAATATAATTATAATAACAAAACATCAATATTACAATTATGAAATAAATTACCACTTTACATTACAAAATCGATACGGCCGAGCGAAATCGAGCGAAAGATTGAAATGGCCATTTCGATCTTTTGCAGTACTACGAGACTTGAGGTTTATTCACGCCGGAATGGTAGCGACAGGAGAGCACTTTTTCACTGAAAGCGGTATGAAATAATTTTAAACTTTATCTACACACTTAAAAGAGCAGTATATCGCCCTTTACAAGATATACTGTTCTTCAAAGTATATAAATAAAGTTTAAAATTATTTTACATATTTTTCAATGTAAAAGTGCTCGCCGCTGCCGGTCACTGCCCGGTATGAAAAGGCACTTACTGCAATGGAAATTCAGAAATATGAAGACATACAATTTAAAATCTATTGTTTTGTTTAATAAAATGATAGAAACGGCGATTGTATTTATTATTTGAAATAATTAGGAAAACCATTTTAAGCTATGATTACCGAAATATACAAACTTATATTTTCATAGTCATAGTGTCAGTACTATTATAATAACATAAATATATTATTATGATAGTCGTATTGAATTCCATAATTTCAGGCAAATAAACATTACTTTTCCTATTCCAAACTAGGATATATTTAAACAAAAATAAAAAAATTAATAGCTCACTAAAACAAATAAACTCTCACAAAATAAATGATACATTTTGCATAATAAAACTCATAAGACATCCCAATTTTTTTCAGTGTAATACAACATTGTCATAATTATAATGAATGTTCTGAAATGCCTTCAATAGCACTTAAGGGGCATAATTTTCTCCTAACTCAAGTGTATCTACATTCTAAAGAAGACAATTATAAAATTCTTTTCACAAATATTGGTGTCGATTCAAGCATGATTCTCTAAACTTAAAACTAAATGTAACATCAGTCTCTCCTTTTCATTCTGTATAGAGAATGACAAGGATACACTGTTGTCAATTTTTTTTTGTTTTTAGGTTTAGAGAATCATGCCAGAGTCCAACCATTAATAATATAGCATATTATGTTTATGTAATTATTATAATTACGACTATGATATTAAATATAAAATCGTAAAACACTATCTATAGTATCGATAACAGCTCTTCAGAATACAACAAAATATCGAATTTTAAAAAACTATTTTGGACCACAGTAAGGTGGAAAATTGTTAAAGAATTTTGACAGTTTTATCATTTTTATATCTAAAGAAAAACTGCTGCTAGAAAAAAAGCAAATCATCGTCCTTCGCCTTTCAATTAAAATCCGCGCAGCACCGCTTCTGTGGAAACACACCCTAATACTCAATCAAACGTTTTTAGGTTCTGTAATAACCTGAAGAGCTGTTGTGTATTTATTCGATACTGAAATGTATAACAGAGTAACAATATCCGCGGATTTATAGATGAAACTAAACATCGACTTTTAATCGTGTAAGTCGTCTGTCTAATCTAATATTTTTTTATAATAGTGGTTACAGTAGTTCTTTTTCCCGCATAATTGTGACAAATTCGCGCGTCATTGAACATTTAATGGACTATAGGTACGATAGCTATTATACGAGTGCGTCAGTCGACTCATAATTTTATTCTATTCACGGAAAAAAGCAAATACCGACGATTATTTCGTTTGTGATTGACAAGAGTACTGACGCCGACTCTAGGCTTTTAATAGGTATGCTGCTCAGTGTTATCGAAAAAGAAAAGATATGAAAAGAATGTCAAATGAGAGAATAACAACACACCAATTAGCCTAGATAGAGGAAAGCCAAGACTCTCCTATCACAATCAAATTGATTACATTCTGAAGGTGTTTGACGTTAGACGCCGCGAAAATGCGTATTTAAATAGAATTTATGATTGCAAAAGAAGCGAATAATGTGTGTATGGCGGTACTTTATGGCGCTCCGATCTCTCTGCCTTCAACTCCCATCCGAAAATGTAAACGTAAATAAGTGCGTGTAAGTGTGTTTTGTAAGCAATAGCGTGATAAAGAAAGTGCTCGCTCCACTTACTCGCTTCCGTGAACAGAGTATAGTGCGTTTAATTCATGATGATGATGTGCAATATCGTCATAATTGAATTCTATTTTGATATGAATGAAAGCAATAAAATATATTTAGGGACTGGACTCGCGATCCGAACGAATAGTTGTTCGCAGGTTCTATAAAGAACGTTCTACCGCAGGACGCTTACTTATTCAATATTACATTTGACACTACAAAAAATACCGCGGATATGGACGAATACTGCAATAAATTGAGCATTTGTGTTCAACACATTCAAACTTAATATTGTATATTACTATATAATAAGTAAGTATATTATAAAAAGTCTCTATATCTATTTTAATATGCTTCGGAATCCATCTATTAACCCTGATGCTTTTTAGTCTTCCTAAAAATGAGAGCGAGAATAATCCTGAAACCAAAATATTTACACCATAAACTCGTTAGAATAAAGAAACTAATCAAGAATGGCGACGCATGATATTCCATCCCTCTCGCAAATTATTTCTGACCGTATCCGGAGCCGGACTGTTAAAGAGGGACATAATGACTTGTGCCGTCATTTTCCAATTGCGTTTTTATTGGCGCGAATTTTACCTACTTATTCAAAGCATAACCTAACAAAAACAGTACTTTAAACATAATCTTTAAATAACAATAGAGTATTTATAGCACATTATACATTACAAACTTAAACATTGAATTGAATGAATGATTTTTAACATATTATGCACTAGCGGCCGCTCGCGACTTCATACGAGTGCAGTTAGTTAGAAATAAAGGTTCACTGCTCATTCCCCGTAGGTGATAGCGTGATAATATGTAGCCTATATGTTGACCCGACTTCTTTACAATATTCGTGCCAAATTTGAAGTAAATCCATGCAGTACTTTTTGAGTTTATACCGGACATACATACAGGTAAACAGACAAAAATTCTAAAAACTATTTTTTTTGGCTTCGGTATCGATTGCAGATCACACCCCTCAAGTATTCTTTTAAAACAATATTCAATGTACAGTTTTGACTTTCCTACCATTTTATTACAGGTATGTATAGATTACCTACCCGTATACATATATGCCCTCTACTTCGTCCCCCCCTCCGTAGGGAAGGCCTGTGGCTCAGCAGTGGGGGGCATTAAAAGGCTGATTATGATGAGAAATGAACATAGGGGGCAGACAACAAAGTGATCGAAAAAGGGTTCCCATTTTTTTAGGTGCAGGTAGCAGGTAATAAAGGTTTGAGCAACTAAAAGGATACTTAAACATGGTTCCAAACTCATACAGCTAAACTTCATTCCTGAACTTCACTTCGTGATACGCACAAAGACAAAAGAAAATACTTTAACTAATTTGGTAAGATGATATTTAACGAAAATCCCAACTAATCCCATGATCGGCTTATTGATCGCAATAGTGGTGACGACGGGTTAAAGTAAACGAAATTGTATTTAGTCTGGAAGTTACATTTTCAAAACATAATAGACACGTATTTTTTCTTTGGTCTGTCAACCAAAAAATGGACACGTATTTTTCTTTGGTCTGTCAACCAGAAAATGACAAAGATAAAGCGCGTCAAAGTTTGGGAGTGGGGGCTCATGACGTCACTTTCAAGTTAAAATTGTACCAAAACGTGACGTCATGCGACATTTAGACGAAGAAAAAAAGTTAGTCGTCATCCCTATTATTTCGTTCCGCCCATTTGATCGCAGTTTTGTGGAACCACTTTTTAGTGCAGTTCGTATTCTATATTATTTCTAATTCATTAGTATATAGGGTAAATCACCCAATCATTTGCACTCTTCCAATTATTAGCGATATTGAGTTTACGATACGGTAATATTCCACAACTATTACATAAAGAACACAGAATACGAAACAAGGCAAAATCAATTAGAGTTGCACAAAGGGCGGTGTTATCGCAGCGCAGTTCAGTTTGAAAAAACAAGGAAACCATAGATTTTTTTGGCTCGACGATTTTTTTTACATTGCCAGTTTCAAGTAAATAACAATAGACTATTCAAGCCTATATTCATAAAAAGAAAATTGGCAGCACTGTTTCTTTAACCCATATGGAGCATTAAAATTTTTGATGCGATTTGAACTATTGTTTTTTATGAGTCTCCGATATTTCGGCACTGTTGCAGGCGTCATCACGTCATCATCACGGAGCCATGATGGCGTTTGCAAAAGTGCCGAAATATCGGAGAGTCATTAAAAACAAGGTACATGGTAACAATCCCGTTGATAGCTATAATGTTAGTGACCATGAAAGTTTAAAACAATATATCGATTTGAACTATACTCGAAAAGTGCCAATAATTGGGTAGCTTCCCCTTTAAATATCTCACCACAACGCGGCGAGCCACAGTTGCGCGGGCCCGGACAGTCATCAGAGCAGCCAGCGGCGCGGCACCAGCTTGTAGCCGGCGTACACCAACAGGCCAACGCACGCGATTCGTACCGACGCCCGCAAAACCCTAGTCGACAGGGACTCCGGAGGGATTCTGAGAACGTTATCAGAAATGAGAAACGACATGGCTTGATAGATTGCTTAGCTGAAGTTTTTTTATTTTTTTTTATTGATAGGTGAAGTCCAGACGCGAAGATAGCTGATACAGCAGTTCTACCTGCCACACCAGCCATCCTCACCCTGTCGGCCTTCTGCTTCTTCACGCCTCTTTGAAGTGCCAGTGGGCGGGGCCAGAGGCCCAAACACGAATTTTGACAGCTCGGTAATTGAATCTTGAATAGAAATGCCCATTTTGTATGGAAGGAGCCAATTTGTTCTTACGTCTGGTAGGGACGGTGATTAGTTTTAATAGAAACTTTGACGATGCGATACGATTACGGAGTTTTGAGAGTTCGTGCTTGGGCCACAGGGGCACATTTACCCTGCCGCCTGACAAACAGCGAAGTTATGGTTAACACGGTGAATCCATGGTTTGCTAAGAAGTTCATAATTGAACAATTATAAAGTTAATATGGAGAAACTAAAAAAAACTTTTGCAGAAATAGAACCTAAATCGTTGTCTGAATCCGCTAGTATTTATTTCAGGTAACTCAAAATTCACTGTTTATAATATCCTATTTACTTACTTCAGCAATGGGGCTATGTCCTGTTGTTTGATTTTGCCCCAATGTTCCACGATTCCGGCGACGTGACCGATTCCTACCACACCTACTACCCGACATGGCTCCCGACCTAAAATAGAAAACAGAATAATATATAGTTAACAGAATATTATAATAAATAAAATTGTATCTACTTTAAATGTAACTACTTTGATGACCTCCGTAGCCGAGTGTAGCCGATAGATAAGCCGGGTTTCATGGCGTCGCCTACTCACTAGGGTTCGAATCCCGACGTAGGCAAATGTTAGGATGATGAATACGAATACGAGCATTTGTAGTTTAGTTATGGATTTTTATATATATTTATTAAAAAATATACTTATATATGTATTCAATCCGTTACTTTAGCATCCAATAATACAAACCTTACAGTGCTTACTTTGGGGCTAGGCTATATACCTAGGTAACACTGAAAATGTTCAGAAAATGAAAAACGGCTTAATGTAGAAAGTTGCCAATACTTTTATTGATTTTCGAAGTAATCTCCGTTCCTCTCTACACATCGTCGCATTCGATGGACCCACTGACAAATACGCCCATTCTGCCTTAGGGGTCTCTTCTATGGCATTTTCGTACGCTTTCACCGCATCTTCAGGGCTCGTAAAGCGAATACCTCGAATGTTATCTATAGTTCTTGGGAATAAATGAAAGTCGCAGGGCGCCAGGTCAGGACTGTATGGCGGATGAATCTTTATCTCTACACCTGCCATAGTCAAATATTCAACAGTCCGTTTAGCGGAGTGCGCTGAAGCATTTTCGTGGTGAAGGAGGATCCTGATTCGAGTGCGTTGCTGTCGAATTTTTTCCAAGACAACAGGCAAACAGCGATTGACATACCAGTCTGCAGTAACTGTCCTTCCATCTTCTACCACAACTGTCGCGAAATGACCTTTCCGACCAAAGAATGAGGCAATCATATTTTTTCCTTGAATTCTTCCTTTCTTTACCTTAGTTGCCTATCCTCGAAAGGAAACACCCACTGAGCTGATTGTCTTTTGGTTTCGGGTTCGTAGCAATATATCCAGCTTTCATCACCTGTGACGATGTCAAATACAGCATCTGAGTCACCGTTGAATTTATTTAACATTTGGCGACACCAGTCCATGCGAAGGTGTTTCTGGTCGTCGGTATGGGGCATCCATCTAGTACAAAGCTTCCTGACGCCTAAATGTTCGTGTAATATTTTTTGAACTTGACTCATACCAATGCCTAGACTTGCCCATATCTGCTGATAGGTCACTCTCTTATCTTCCTCTATCATGCGTCGCACAGCACTTATGTTATCTTCAGTAGTCGTTGTTAAACGACGTCCCTCACGCGGATCATCATTGAGATTGCTACGTCCACGCTTAAACTCGTTAAACCAATTGTAAACAGCGGCACGAGATGGGGCTTCATTAAGAAATGCTAATCGCAGCCTATCATAGCTTTGTTGAGTAAGCCCACAACGACAGTCATAATAAATCATTGACCGAAAAATTTCTCGCGTTAGGTTCATTTTCACGTGTAACAAGAGTTTTAGATTTGCCACCAATTCACAAAAACAAATGACAAATTAATACAATATAACTACATTAGGTTACCAAAGAGTTCTAAAATTGGAATTCAATAAAAGTTTTCATTAGCAATGTTTCTAACTTGCCAGTTCTAAACATTTTCAGTGCTACCCACAACAATATTAAATACACCACGAGCGCTCAAAATGTCTCCCAATCAAGAAGTGCTTGAACTCCACTCAAGCACTTCTTGCTTCACAGTCACGCGCGGGCCGTTACAAAGTCAAGATGCCACAGAGCTCCGCGAAAAAATGAGAAAATAATACTTAGAGTACGAAAAGTGTCCTTTTTTCGACAAGTCAATGTTTGTTAATTTAACGCAGTTGAAGTACATTTTCATGTAATACTTACTATAAGCTGATTTAATATAAAATATTTGTGATATTCAAATGCATGGTCGGTTATACGTCGTCATATACCCGTCTCTTTTCCTCGTGGTCCGCGCCTGCTATATTGCTAACAGCGCGTTCAGAATTGCGCGTAGAGTCAAAGAACTAAAGTCGAAATTCTTCCGCATATTGCTATATGCTATAATATTTTACGGCTTATTGCTATAAGTCGAAAAATTTTACGAACTTGCATTTCGAACTGTCAGAAGTGCTTGACGCATGCGTTTTATTGAAGACCTTATACAGTATGTTTTAAAGGTTATTTTCAATATTTAAATAATGCCTATATTGATTTTGACTACGCGATCATCTTACGGAGCTCCGTGGATCGTTCAATGTACCTTTAGGACAGGATTCGGGCACGATTTTGTTCGTGTTGGTGTATCTAGGGTATTTAATGTCGTTGGCTACCCACGTAGAAAAAAATATGTTATCTCATATGCAGTAGAACCCGTTTAATACGATCAGGCTTCATACGATTTCTCGCATAATACGCTATTTTGCTTCAGTCGCTGCAACTTGAGACAAGTTATCATACATTACTTAACGCTTAATACGATTTGTCATCCCGTTTAATACGCCTAAATCGCCAACACGTATCACACATATATATTACCACTTGCGGCAGCGGCCAGCAGTTTACGTGACGACTGTCGGGCGATGCACGGTAAGCGACCCCCAGGGTTTTCCTGGATATTCTTACATTGATGACAATGTGGCATCGTACCAAATTTAATCAATCAAAGATCTTATTGAGAACGTGAATAATACACAAGAACAAGTGCCCTAAGTGATAATAATCAAGAAGAAGATGAGTCAACTCCAATTCTGTCACACGCCCAGGCATTATCAGCAGACGCTCTGTTACTTACTATTTTTAAATAATGGTGCCAGCAATTTGCATTATTTAAAATTGTACTCAAAAATATTAGTTTGGAAAGATTGTATATTTGTTACTCAATCACGAAAAAAACGGCTGAACTTTCAACGTTTGGATGAAATTTGGCACGCTAGTTTATTACCTGGATAGAGACAAGGGATACTTTTTATCCCGGAAAAGTGTTCGGTTGCTAAGAGATTCAAAACAAGGCCCTAATAACATTGCAAACGTTCAAATAAAAAAAAAACGACTTCGATGCAAACTTTAATTTCATGAACGTTGATCTTAAGATCAACGTGAAAGCGCTGTTAACAGAGAGTTAATAGTTAAAAAAGTTAAAAATATTGCTGCAGGAACGCGAGGGCAAGACACGAATGTACAACGCAACCAACTATGCATTTCATTATTACAAACATTTTTATTAAAAATATTTAAGAGCAACTGTTAAAACGAAATTTGCTATAAAAATGCTTTAAATTAACAAATATGATTTGGTAACAAACATTTTATCTAAAAACCGAAACCTACATACATTCCTAATTAATCAAAAATCTTCTTTAAAGTTTCATACGAGTTAATTTATTTATATTCGCTTTGCTGTTGGGGTACGAAATAAATTTTGACGTTACAGACATAAAACGACGGATAAAATTTTGTAGTCTAAAAGTAGCTATATTTATAAAGAACCTTACGTTCTTGCAAGGCGGCCACCTGCAATGAGTAACAAAGGTACATGTCCCTCTCCACTACAAACACTCGCTTGAGCGCAGGGAATTCTTCCGCCATTTCTTCTAACATATCTTCCAGCATTTTTTTCTGTTTGCACTTCTCTACTTCTTCCACACTACAACATAAGAATTTTTGTGAAAGTACACACCACAAAAATGTTAAATTTATTATTTTTTGTAATTATAAATACCTTATAGTCTGATTGGATGTCAGAAGATGCCAAATGAATCTTATGGTCTGGCCCCAAGATAGTGATGCTATGGCTCTGTGAAGTGTGACGTCAATGGCTCGATCACCTAACTGAATGATACAATTGGGAATCTTTTTCGCCTGTAAATAAAAAATATCTATGAATTTAACTGACAAGTAATTGCACTATTTATATAATTTAAATCTAATAAATTACTCTCGAAATTCACACATTTGGATTAAATAATTTTCATTTATTTAATTTGATATATTTTCTAAGTAACAACCTCAGCCATTGCACGCCGAAACTCTCCTCCAGGAGCCATTCCCAATTCCCGTGTGATGTGCGCTGACATATTGAGCAATAATATATACATCAATCCATTGAACACCCCGTTTTGTGCCATAGTAGACCTATAAAAAAGAGCTATATTAATAAATGAAACAAGATGAGATATTGCCATCACCTATTTTACATTGTTACGCGCATATAGTTTCGACTTTTTTTTTCGTTTACAACGTTTCCATCGACGGTATGCAAGCCATAACAGAACCTCTGTATTCGAGTCCATGTTTATAACTAGCAAAACCCCTCCCAGCGTAGGACGCGCGTAAAACGCGCAATATAAATTAAAACGCCTCTTCTGGACAGGGTCTTAGTCATAACATAGGACCGTTAAGTTAGAAGAACACGCGTTATAGCGCGTTCACTTGCAGCCCGCGATAGTAGCTGCTCCGTCATAAGGCGCGTCTACACAGAGCGAGCAGCCTCGCGAGGCATTTGCCGCGCGAGGAAACTGCCCGAACGAGCGCGACAAGCCCGAGCCATTTTGTTCGTTCGTTCAGTTGAGAATTCAGATATCATGGTGTTGCGGTGACAGCTGTTGCTTTTATCCTTATAAATAGGATTATAATAAAGAGACTTGTCGTCTTTTCTTTTCTCGTGATTTTTCCCGCCTGAAAGATCCTATCAATGACTCCATTTTCTTTTTTAAATCAGGAACCGGCTAATATTTAACCAGGCATCTTCCCTAAGCCCTCTATTTGTAAAATTAGGATCACTTGCAATCCATAGCCAGGTGTTTACATCATAGTGTACGGTCTCATCACCGCACATACTGAGCTGACATAGCGACCTACTTTGGGTCACGCGTCATAATAGTTAATTTTATTGATATCTCTTATCTATTAGACAAGTCCGTCCGTCCGTCTGTCTGTCGTGCTGTTTCAGCGGCCAAACCGTAAGAGATAGATAAAGAGAATGTTTAAGTTATAAGTTAAGAATAGTCTGATAAGACTACTAAGTTTTCGAGAAATCACGAATTTCAAACGAAACCACACGAAATCTCCGAAGTTCTCAATTAATTAAATACATTTTTTTTTAAATCAGGTTTTGGTGAACATTTGGTTCACTGGTTTGCTAGTTATATATTAATTATACGAGTACGTTAAGGGCGCGCATTCGAAACAGTCAAGCAAAGAATCTCCTACTAACTATTTTATCTGTATTTACGTTCGGCTGCAATAAATATACATATCTAACTTTGGTGACTTCTTTACCTGCGGATTACAAACAACTATCATCTATCAACATCTAAAAGGTGTACGTGGTCACACTGGCTCGTACACATAGAGAGATATTAATTTCAAACACTGATCTTTATTCATAATTATTATGCTCGAACGAGGTACGAAACAAAATACTCGAGCGTCCAGAGTGCGCGCAGCAAACGACTGAGGCGCCTTTGAGCAAAACAAAAAACAGACACTTGATGGCTCGGGCGCTCGGTCGCTCGCCCGCGGCAGCGCGTGCGCTTGCCTCAGCCGAAACACGTCTACACTAACCGAGCTGCCTCGCGAGGCTGCTCGCTCTGTGTAGACGCGCCTATAGGACGCTTAATACGCGCGTGAACGCGGGCTTACGCGCGTATTGAGTTCATATAGTCAAGTAACGGACTGTTCCGTTGATCCTTGGGACTTGCTGCATGCAAAAGTATGGGACAGCGAAAAATGTATGAGTCGTGTGTTACCGCTTGCTATCTGAACTTCATTGATGCGCGATCACGAACTTAGGCATAGAAACTCTACGCGCATTAATTCTAACGAGCGTATTGAGTGTCTAAATCATTACAAAGGACCGTTTATTAGATCATTGCACATAAAGTAATCACTAAAGATTCGCATAGCAATATTTATATTCGCGAATAAGTTAGTATACTAGAGACTTAGATACTGTACTCAGAATGATAAGAATTCGAAATCTTACAAATTGGACATAGCATATATTGGTTTTAAAAAGTTATTTTAAAACAAAAATAATTTTGTTAATAAAATGATATTAATTGTGTAAATGGAGTATGGTTGCAGATGTTAAACATTCTATCATGTGAAACATCCTTCTACGCTATTGTAGATAGGTCTCAGGCTAATCAATTATAAACTGAAGCTAACATATTGAAACATTGTGCAATTAATTTTATATATATTACAATAAGATATTGAAGAGTTTACAAACCTTATCATTTTAATGTTGATATTTTTAGCTTCTCTTAGGATTATCTCTTCATCTAGCAATAATATATTAGTTCTCTGTTCACAAAGTTCAACCACCACAATATGAGGATTTACTTCTTGTATTACCTGAAAAATAAATATATATTAAAACGGACATGTATTGTTCACATGCGATAGAAGTGGTGAAACCTACAAAAAAGTGAACAAGTAAAAGTCCTTAAAGACAACACCTGTGTTCAAATTCAACTCTCTAGACAAGATATAATGACAGGAACATTTGCTGATGATACTGCCATACTTGCTGTTGATAAAACACCTGAGGAAGCTTCGGCAAAATTGCAACAAAATTTGAATGATATCTCAGACTGGCTGAAAGACTGGCGCATAAAGGCAAATGAAACCAAATCAGTTCATGTCACTTTTTCTTAAACCAAATTAAGATACCCCAGGCAGATGAAGTTCGATACCTAGGAATCTACTTGGATAGACGTTTAACCTGGAAGAAACATATATCTACTAAAAGGAAAGCACTGGACTTACAGTTAAGAAAGCTTTATTGGCTCATGGGAAGAAAATCTCAAGTTTCTCTGGAAAATAAACTCCTTCTGTACAAGTGTATACTAAAGCCGGTCTGGACTTATGGCCTACAATTATGGGGCACAGCCTCTGTATCCAACATAGAGATACTTCAACGTTTTCAATCAAAAGCCCTACGGATGATAACTGGAGCACCATGGTATATGACAAATAATCACTTGCACCGTGATCTAAAAATCAAACCTGTTAGAGAAGAAATAAAGGACTCTTTACCAGTGGCGGACTAACAGGGGGGCGGAAGGGGCGGCCCGCCCCGGGCCTCCGATGTTGAGGGTCCCCAAATGCCTCCGCGTTCTCCTGATCAAATCCTAAACTAGACTTTAAAAATGTGCTTAGTACCTACATAATTTCATCAAGATCTAAACACTACAGCCATCTAGACTTTTTACGCGGTACTAATTTTCTTTTAACTTCGCTGAACGCGTCCAATACGCTGGGGGAATTCCCGACTCTGTAGCGGATACTTCCTTAGGTATCCCTGAATGAATGAAGTACAAATAATTTACGTCGAAAAATAAACATTGGCCTCATTTAAAATCAGTTCAAAGTAACCTCATTAAAAAGTGTACCTAATAGTATTTTTGATTTTTGTTACGGTATAAAAGTAAATGACTTTAAGAGTTGAGTTAGTGCATTTTTAAGTAATTGGAAAATGTAAGTAATTCTTCGTATAATTTTGCACCTACGTTTCTAGTCAATATGTACCATATTGCAGGTATGTATGTTTATTTAGCCGAAATAACTTAATTGTTGCACTTGCCATATTTTAACAAAACAAACTAAGAAACTACATTTTTTTTAAAGCTGGGGGGCTTTGTCGCCACGCCCCGGGCCTCTGATGAGCTTAGTCCGCCACTGCTCTTTACTTTCCTATTCCAAAAGAATACAAAATCATCCTAACCCACTAGCAAGAACTTCCATGGAAAAGAAACCAAACAATACATTTAAGAGACTAAAGAGACGTGCTCCTCAAGATCTTCTCTAACACAAACACAGAAAAGTCAAAATAGATGGGTATATCATTGGATCATGTACCATGCACGACATTTTTATTCCAAATTCATAAAAACCAGCTTAATGTCGACAAGACAGATCGCAGGAAAAAAAGGAGACTTAAAAAAAATCAACTCTCTAGTCGTCAAAATTAAATATTTTATACCTAAACTAGTGGCCCGCCCTCGCCTCGCTTCGGTGTAGAGACAGCTCTACACTACAGAGTGTAGACTAAAGTTATTGTTCTCAGGCTCGTATTATTCACAATGACTTTCTTCATATAATTATAAACCTTGCGTGAAGATTTATTTATTATTTAACTGATACGATTTATTTTATTTAACTGATAGTGTAAATTTTGTTGCGTACTTATGGACCTGTTGTATAAAATGCACCATTGCTCTGCTTTAAAAAAAGTGTGTCCTCCTTGCCATTGGTACATGCCCTTATTAATAAATGTATCAATTGACGCAATGGATTGTACACACCCATCACTTTTATCACTCATAATTATTGCACTTATCGTTGCGTCGGATGTTCAATGTGATTCTGATCATAGACATTAGTACATTTTGATTTGACTCAACACGCGTGACGTGGCGTGTCGCGTTTCATAAGTTTGGTTCGACCATATTGTTTATTTTTTGGGGGTTGAACGCGCAAATCTCAGAAAATACTTATCCGATTAGAAAATATACTTTTGCGTTGGATAGTGCATTTATCAAGGAAGGCTACCTATAGCATGGTAATAATATATACAGTATTCTATCTTCATACAAACGGTCGGAAAGCGAATCATACCTACGCCACTCGGGTTCGGTGGAATCTCGGCGGGCACCTAGTCGCGAAGGCGCCGCAGCGAAAACCGAACGGTATGAATTGTTTTTTATGCAGTTAGCCGTGCTTAAACGTGCGATCTGTATTGTAAATATTTGATTGAATTAAGTAGATACCTATATAATTTAATATGGCAATGAACAAACGACGATATTGTGCTGTTTTTGGTTGCTTGAACTCTTTAATATAAGTATACTCTTTAGTATAACTCTTTAACTCTTTTATATATAACGCACCCAGAGATATAATTTTTTAAATTACATGAAATATCGGAAAGGTAAGACTATAGAATATTTTTTTATATACCTATCTACTAGTACGTAATTTGTTTTTAATATTTAGGTATTTCGATTTATGTAAGAATAAAAATCAGCAGTCGGGTTTTTTACAAGCTTTTAATTAACTTGCAATATAGGTAGGTATATAACTTTGTTTGTTGGGGTGGAATCTTGAAACTCAATTTTGAAGCAGATATCTTCAACCAGTTGAGCTGAAATTTTGTATATACACGTTATGATTAAAAAGCACGGTTAGCTGTATGATGTCATTCTAAATCCAACATGGCTAATCCAATAGTTATTTTTAATGCATTCCTACGATATGGGTATATGGGCTTGCGGAGAATCTTTCCATATAAAATAAAATATTTACAATCACAAAACTAGAAAGAAACTCAATTATGTAGATGAAATTAAAATACTGTAGGCGGGCGGCCCTACCGCGTGCTAACGCAGCGCTCGGCCGTAGGCATTTATTTCAAGAACAGGGCGGAGTCACAATACTGTATAGATAATATTACCGTGCCTATAGCCTATAGCCTAATATATAAAATTACGCTAGGACCAGAAAGAGCGGAGCATCAATGAAAATGTTGCAAAAACGGGTAAAAATATTTCATTTGTGAGCTTTCGTTGCGTGCGCTGAGTAAAAGGTTCAAGATATACAAAAATCATGTATGACGGAATTGTTCCCCTTCAAAAGTTCTATAAAAAATGTCCGCGACAGCATATGTCCAAGTCTGACTCACTATAACCTTTTTCCTTAAATTAACGCGGGTGAAACCGCAGAGGATTTCTAGTTCTTAATAACTGCAATAGTTAGACATACGGTATTCCGAACTTTTTTGTGGCTATGTTGTCCTCTATAAAACTTTAGTACATCACTTGCTCTATTGTCTATGGGTACAACCACAAAGCAGGGTGGCCATAGTAGTGGCAGCAGGCAACCTGCTTAAACTACACTGTATATTTCTCGCGCTTGTTTTCTGAGTCTGAATCTGAATCTGAGTGCACTCTGGCCGTACCCTATGGGTACGGCCAGAGTGCACTCAGATTCAGACTCAGATTCAGATTTCGAAAACAAGCGCGAGAAATAAACAGTGTAGTCTAAGCAAGTTGCCGGCTTTTTCTCGCGCTTTGTTTTCTGAGTCTGAATCTGAATCTGAATCAGGAGTGCACTCTGGCCGTACCCTTCGACTACACTGTTTATTTCTCGCGCTTGTTTTCGAAATCTGAATCTGAATCTGAGTGCACTCTGGCCGCACCCTATGACTTCCGCAGCGTACGCGATATAATATATTTTTTTTGTATTTTTTTCAAACATTGGGTTACATTATCAAAGTTTTCATATGGTACCCTAACTTTTTTGAAAATACTGTATTGCCTATGTTTATCAGCGATAACGTAGGATTCTAAACGTGAATGAATGTTTCAAATCGCTTCAGTAGTTTCAGAGCCTATTCAATACAAACAATCAAATCTTACCTCTTATTAATATTAGTATAGATTGTGTCATATTAAAAATTAAAGGTTAGGACAAAAATTATTTTAAAGTAATATGGATAGGTTTAATTAAAATTTAAAAAGTACTCCGGCGCCAGACCCACCCCCAAAGACACGCCGGAAGGGCATTGAACTATTAATCGCAAGGGTTGAAGCAAAATCCGAACTCACTTTGTGTAAAATGTCACAATTATTTGATTATGAAAAAATTCAGGTAGGGGTTTTATAACTGGACCTAGTTTCTAAATTAAAGAAAAATATTTAGCCAATTGTTTGATATTTCAATATATAAACAACACGAAGAGAGTTTGGATTTTGCATTTAAAATTTCGGTAGGTATGTCTGGGCCCGAGTACATATTTAATTTTATTTCGACCTATCCACATTGCTTTAAAACAATTTTTGTCTTAACCTTTATTTTTTATATGACAAGGTATTGTAAAATACTAGGCAAATTTAATTCACTACTTAAATTGTTTCGAAAAATAAATAATGGCTTAATAAAAAAAAAATAATGATTACAACAATTAAAAAAAAAACTGAGCTCAGGATCGAACCACTGATCATTTGGAGTCAACCCCAAGACTGTTACCGTTTGGCTATCTGTCTTGTAGTAAATGATAAAATTATGGATGCCTATCTTGTATCAAATACTCTACTTCTGTTTCATGCAATCTGAAGTCACAATGATACTAAAGAAGTTTTCACTTCAAAAAAACTTGTGTCTGAAGACTCAAGAAATAAGGAAAACCTGTTAAAAATAAATATTATTTACCCGAGAAACATCCTCCTGTGACTGTAAGCTAAAATGAGCAGTGCCAACCAAATACACTTTACCACCATCAGGTGCATCAAGTACTGTAACAGTGCTGGGTAAACCCTCATCCAAAGGTAAATCCGGTACTCCTGTAAAAAATATGTTTATGCCATTTTAGAAATAAGTCATTAGGTAACCAATTCTCATTAAGAAATACCTATTCATAGAGTTCTCTATATATAATGCACTTCTATACTTGGGTAATTACCATAATGAATTATTTCTGATTATTATCACTTCCTAAAATAATTTCATACACATAATCAATACCAGTAGTATTAACTCATTTAAAAATCAGATATGGACTTTTGAACTCCTAAATCACTAGAATAATTAAATTAATTATACCTTCGATGTCACATTCTGGATTTGAATCAGCTATTTGATTATCAGATGGAGTTTCTTTTTTTTGGTCTGGAGTAGAAGTAACAAATTTTGGTTTTTCTGAAAAGGTTGTAATTGGATATTAAATTTAATAAGTTAACTAATCAAATACCTACCAAGTGTTTCTTGGTAGGTAAATAACACAAAAGTTAAATAACTGTTCCTAGGACACTGGTATTTATGCAAGAAATAAGTAACTAAGTATTTATATACTTTTTGATCTAGTATTTTTCCTTTTGAACAACATAATAAGTTTAATAAAAACTGCTAATGTATTACAAGAAACAATTACAATGAATTCACTGGGAACAAGAAGCCATATCTCTGCTGTAGATTAAACTGTTAGAGCCCTAATTAGATTAACAAGTATCAAGTATAACCATAAAGTGTACTTTGTTATTCATCTAGTGAATATCACAATATAGTTGCATATTTTTTTTATTATTCAGCAAATAAAGGGTATGTTTTCATTACAACTATACCCCAGGTTGTCAAACTAACTCATTTCAATCAAATAGTTCTTCAAATAAATAATTATTTTATTATTGGTATGTGTTCAAAATATTTATATATTATTATTATGATAATCAGGAAAATTGATGGAGATAAGAAATTTTCTTAATTGTGTAAAAGGCAGATAACATTCTGTACCCTCAATCCTAGTACCTGTTAAGCTGACGTGTGCATCACCACCACCGTCTTCAGCCCTAATGAACATCTGACATTCATTGACTATATCACATTTAACACCTGATTTACTAGGCTTCAGAAGCAATCGGTCTTCCTCCAAGTCTTTTTTGTCGTTCCTTACAACCTGACTAGCAGCATCCATTTTCAAAATAAACCTGAAAACCGAGAATTATTTCGATATCAGTAATGACTTATAAATACAACATCATTGATTTAAAAGTGGGACTATAACAACAAATTTTCAATCCCAATCAGATCTCTTAATCGTGCGCGAAACAAAAAAGGTTAGGTGCGAATGAAGAATTTTAAATAACTTTTCAGTATTTATTACCTAGCAGAAGATATAATAAATTATTTTTCAGCACAAACTAATTATTTAAAATCTGATAAATAAATTAAATCAATCTGTTTTGATTAGAGTTCTGTGACACGAAGTAATTTTTGTTATTTTTTTAGGCTATGATTTCTCCTTTTCGTTCGGCCTTTCAGTAAGTAGTATGACAGGTGGTTTTCCAATAGGCTAGTTGACCCTTTTTGGAAAAAGGTTTTAAATGGTTAATAAATGTTCTATTAGACCGAAAAAAATGTATTGTATTTTTTTGAGACCTAGAAAGCTACAAATCTTTAATTTTAAAATAGACTTTTCATGGACATACAAAAACGCTGTCGGCCATTTTAGTCTGTAGATTATCTATGCTATGACGTCAACCTGTAGTAAATAAAAACTCGTAAACACGTAGAAAATAACCTATCTGAGTTTATAATGAAAAAAACATGAAAACCCACGTAAAATAAAGTAATTATCACTATTGTATTGTACGAGAATATAAAAACACATCCTTGAAGACTCCAGGAAAGTTGTGGATTAAAGTGCCGAAAGAATTAACCTACGCAACTTTATTACACTTATTCATATGTTGTATCAGTTTTATGTTTATTACTACATTGGTGTAAATTCTGGCACGAGTCTCTAAACTTAAAACTAAATTCAACATCAGTCTCTCCCTTTCATTCTATGTAGAGAATGACAAGGTTACACTGTTGTCAAAAAGTTTAGGTTTAGAGAATCATGCCAGAATCGATACCAGAGTAATACTAAATGCACTGTACTTACATAGATGGCTTGTCGTTTCTCTGCTCTGCAGAGCAGAAATCGGGGTTTAGTACAAAAAATTCACCAACCATCAATGCGTCAATTCTTGGCAGATTTGTGCTTTCTGCTTTCACAAGCTTTTTCGCTTTCAGGTTCCTTAGACCAAATACTTTAAGAAATAACATTTATTTAATACAATTCGACATGAGTCAACTAGCCTATTACAGAATTTACAGAGCATAATGCGATTCAGTGGCGCACAATGCCGAATTATGCTGATGCTTAATTGGAACGCGAATTAGTTTTCAAATGCACCAGCAGAGTGCGCTAAGTTCAGTGTTGACAAAAAAAAGTCAATGTTTGTACCTTCATCCATATTTATATTTATTTTTTAATACAGTTTGAATTAACTTTGATTATTTAAAAAACACTATAATGAAACGAAAGTTTTAATAATTTTTCAACAATAAATAACCTAGATACATCAACACGAACAAAATCGTATTCGAAACTTGTCCAAAAGGTACATTCAACGATTCACGGAGCTCCGTAAGATGATCGCGTAGTCAAAATCAATATAAGGCATTATTTAAATATTGAAAGTAACCTTTAATACATATTGTATAAGGTCTTAAATAAAACGCATGCATCAAGGACTTCTGACAATACTTACTTTACTCTTTGTTCTGACAGTTCGAAATGCAAGCTCGTAAAATTTACGACTTATTGCTATATGCGGAAGAATTTAGACCTTAGTTCTTTGACTCTACGCACAATTCTGAACGCGCTGTTAGCAATATAGCAGGCACGGACCGCGAGGAAAAGAGACGGCTATATGGCAACGTATAAGCGACCATGAATATCACAAATATTTTATTTTAAATCAGTTTATAGTAAGTATTAGATGAAAATTTACTTCAAATGCGTTAAATTATAAACATTGACTAGATACTTGTCGAAAAACGACACTTTTCGTACTTATTTTCTCATTTTTTCGCGGAGCTCTGTGGCATCTTGACTTTGTAACGGTCCGCGCGTGACTGTGAACCAGGAAGTACTTGAGTGGAGTTCAAGCACTTCTTGATTGGGAAACATTTTGAGCGCTCGTGGTGTAACTAGGGTATTTAATATCGTTGGGATGTACCCAATCGGATTTCTTTTTCCTTTTTTGCCTTCTCGCAACATAAATGGCTTTTGCCAATATATTGGATTTGGATTCATATAATTAACTATACGTGCACAGTGCAGCGAGTACTATGCACACTGATTTTTAAGCGATCATATGAACACAACTGTTGGGAACGTTAGCAAAAAAGCGCCAACTTTGGGTGTTAACGCGACGCTTTTTAAACTCTCGTGCGAACCGAGCCTAAGCCATTGTGGTAGCTTTCCAATTACAGCATTATAGGGCATTATGCGGCATAATGCTTAACGTCGAGTGTTTCAACTACAGCAACGCTTCGCACAATCGAGCACTCTCAAAAGTAATGCTTTCGTGTGATGCGTGCAATAGTACCAACTCAGAGACAGAAAATTAACAAGTGTTTTTTCTTTAAGTTGGCATTGATTTATTTATATGTTATCGTTAGTAATATTATTTAATATCGTTGGTACATCCCCATAATGAACTAAGATATTTAAAAGGATAGTTTGTGTCGCTCTATGAAGACTTGAGGCTTTATCCCAATAAATTTTCAACTATTTCCGAATGTTTTTTCGATGACACATTCGATGAATTATTTGCAATCGTGAACCCTCGAATAACTTTCCAAGGCATATTTATTGACGTATTATACTAGCTGTCCCAGCGAACTTCGTACCGCCATTAAAAAATGAGAGTTGGTGATAGAAGGGTGAAAATTGAGGGTTGTATGTATTTTTGTATGCATAAAAAAATAAAATCAAATTTTTGTGATAACATTAGGGGGATGAAAAATAGATGTTGTCCTGTGGCGGCGACATCTTTATGCCCCACATAAAACCAACATAGTGTAAGGTATTACAATATATTTATTGATTCATACTTGATTTATATTTATAATATGATTATCTTCTTTTGTCAAGTGTAAAATTAGTCTATGGTTGGCAGAATGCTTATAACCTTTGCGTTCGCTCACGCGGTGCAGTGACATTCCTTTCGCTCAGCCATCGGCGAGTCATTCTCTCGAGTGCTCTCGAGTGACATGGTGTCGGACGGTCGTCTCGTAAAGTTATACTGTTACAATACTTAAAAGTGTAAAAGGATCACCAAACTGTTGAAAGTAAGTACGATTAAATAATTATTATGTATCTTCTATAAACGTAGCTGTAAAAATATTATAGTTTTGTTAACAGAGTAAAACCTTTCGCAATAAATCTCGTCAAAATTATGAACTGTTGTTTTACTCCACGTGTTCCAATAATAGAGGAATTTATCACTCGCCTCTTCAAGAGATGGCGCTACCGGCGCTGCACTTAAATAGTATGGAAGCCTACATCGCACAAGTGAAATTCGGCGGCCAACAGTTCATATATGTAATGCCCGACCAACATCAGTCGGACCGCGGCCCCTGAGCAACCATGACCCAGCTCGAAGTAAGATCTCCCCCTTTGGCCTTCCTACACTGGTGACCCTCTACTGAGCACAGCAGCAGCAAGCAACCTTCTACCGTCGCAGCGCAACCATCAATCCTCATGCCCCTTCCTCATCAGGTCAAGCAACATCAGCAGTCACACATCAAGCCAGCAACAGCCTCAAGGTTCCATCGCAGCTCTCAAACGAGCGACGCTTCCTGGACCTTCGGCAGCACCCGACGGCATCATCCCGACCTGGAATTTTTTATTGTTTGGATTAAACTGTAATAAATTAAGACGAAACTACGCAGAAAGGTATGAAAATGAGTAAAATCGGAGTGGCACGCGGGAAGTGATTTTTAAAGTTTTCCAGCTATGTTTCGAAGACTGCCAAGCTGGACGAATTTTGTGGGATTTGGATGATGTTTATGGGCGAACAGCATCTATGACGGGTATGTAATCGTGTAACTATTTGTTTGCGATTTTGGGACCAAAAAAGGCATTGTTAACATTGCACATTTTTAGGTTAGATTGACATGTAAAAAGGTAATATTGTAGTACGACCATTTCTTTTGATACGTTATTATGGGTCAACTCGGTCAGGTTTTCTACCAATTTTGAATTAATTGCTTCATGTCAATAAGTTATTGTTTCTTTTCCGTTACTTATTTTTTTAACTTTTTTCAGGAATATCAGAGAGTCGGATAGTCAACGAAGATTTTAAGAATGATGGAAAGTTTGAAACTCCTGGGAAAACAGGCAAGGCCGACCAAAGAAAGAAATGGTCACATAAAGAACCATGGCCAGATGCTTTTAGTGAAGATACCTATCACTAATTTTACTAACTGCACATTTACAAATTGTTTCTCTAAATAAACTTTTTATATACTATAAAATAATTTTTAGTATTATTTTCCAAGTGTGTTAAAAAACGTCGTATGATGATACTTGTGTGTATTGATGATTACCTAACGGCTCTGGTCTCAATGGCACCTCAGTGGTAATCACCAACATTACACACTTTTACACTACTAGTGTAGTATATTATCTATAATAATTTTATTCTGATTCAATTAAATATGCTTGGCTAAACTTTTTATAAGCATAGGTACCTACTATATATAAAACAGAAACAAAATACGACTGTATAGTGTGTCTTATTAATTACCTATTTGACTTGAATGAACTGCTAGTATCAAAATCATTTTGGTCCGACTGTATAGGGTTGCTACATGCATACTAGTGGCGCCATCATTTAATGTCACGACTTTATAGACAAACTGTAACTAACATAGAGGAATTAATCACTTGCCATCTTCAAGAGATGGCGCTACCGGCGCTGCACTCAAATAGTATGGAAGCCTACATCGCACAAGTATAATTCGGCGGCCAACAGATCATATATACAATGCCCGAAACATCAGTCAGGCCGCGGCCCCCGAGCGACCATCGCCCAGCTCGGAGGAAGATCTTCCCCTTTGGCCTTCCTACAGTCCGATTCTCAGACCTACTGAGTATGCATATAAAATTTCACGAAAATCGGTCGAGCTGTTTCAGAGTACTTCAATTACGCACACCGTGACACGAGAATTTTATATATTAGATTATACATATAAATATATATTTACATACTCAGGCAGTGACTTTATATAAAGAATGGGTCGAGATTCGACCTCTGAAATTAACAACGCGGGATCGAGCACCCACGTTGTCATAATGGCGCGCAATTAAATATGAGCGCGTCGGCGCTGGAGACGCCATAGCGTTCACTCGCCGAACATTTTTTTTTACACGAGGTACACTCGATAGCACACTAATGAAAATATGCAATACTCCCACAAACACGAGAGTGTTGATGCTATAAACGCACACTTCAAAAATTACGTCACACAAACAAAAAACCGCACACATGCTAACAATTTTTATGTAACTCTAACTATGCAATTGTTCGAGCGTACATCAACACAAAATTAGGGATGCGACATTAAAATAATGAACGATATTTGATTTAACAGTTCTTGATGAATGAACATAATGTTTGTTTATAATGAAAACAAAATGCTTCATTTATAAATATCTATCTGAATGATTATTTATAGTTTTAGTACTTATTATTTTTATGCACAAAATTCAAAGATTTTTTGCAAATTATATGGCTGTGCAAAAAATATTTCCAACTGATTTTGCTGCCTTTTATCCGATACACTGTAACAATATAATGGGGATAGCGAATTAATATACTTCAGTGAATTAAAGTTATTTGTTTTACTGATAATGTTTTCCTCAGTGGTTTAACCAAAATAATTTTGATACTAGCAGTTCATTCAAGTCAAATAGCTAATTAATAAGACACACTATACAGTCGTATTTTGTTTCTGTTTTATATATACATAGTAGGTACCTATGCTTATAAAAAGTTTAGCCAAGCATATTTAATTGAATCAGAATAAAATTATTACAGATAATATACTACACTAGTAGTGTAAATGTGTGTAATGTTGGTGATTACCACTGAGGTGCCATTGAGACCAGAGCCGTTAGGTAATCATCAATACACACAAGTATCATGATACGACGTTATTTAACACACTTGGAAAATGATACCAAAAATTATTTTATAGTATATAAAAAGTTTATTTAGAGAAACAACTTGTAAATGTGCAGTTAGTAAAATTAGTGATAGGTGTCTTCACTAAAAGCATCTGGCAATGGTTCTTTATGTGACCATTTCTTTTTTTGGTCGGCCTTGCCTGTTTTCCCAGGAGTTTCAAACTTTCCATCATTCTTAAAATCTTCGTTGACTATCCGACTCTCTGATTGTCCTGAAAAAAAGTAAAAAAAATTGTAACGGAATAGAAACAAAAACTTATTAACATGAAGCAATTAATTCAAATTTGGTAGAAAACCTGACCGAGTTGAACCATAATAACGTATCAAAAGAAATGGTTGTACTACAATATTACCTTTTTACAATGTCAATCTAACCTAAAAATGTGCAATGTAAACAATGCCTTTTTTGGTCTCAAAATCGTAAATTGAGTAAAGTTGTAACTTCAGGGAGATTACAAACAAATAGTTACCTACACGATTACATACCCGTCATAGATCCTGTTCGCCCATAAACATCATCCAAATCCCACAAAATTCGTCCAGCTTGGTAGTCTTCGAAACATAGCTGGAAAGCTCTAAAAATCACTTCCCGCGTGCTACTCCGATTTACTTTGCTCATTTTATTACCTTTCTGCGTAGTTTCGTCTTAATTTATTACAGTTTAATCCAAACAATAAAAAATTCAAAAGGAAAACTGTTCCACAACTGAAACTCGATGACAGCTGATCTATATATACCTTTTCTCTTTGCAGCTGATGTACATAAGTTTGGTGTTGCCAGACACATGAATAATGTTAGTTCCTCAAACATTCATGTCACGACTTTATAGACAAACTGTACCCATTTCCATATATATAATAGTTGTCTCATTGAGAACAAGAATTAACATAATATACAGCATCACCAATATCGATCAAACGAGCCGTAGGACTTTTTATATCCACCTAATGGGCCCAATTCTGGCGTGCCAACTTATATCTAAAACTAACTAAAATTAGATATAGAGTTGTCAAATTCAATTTGGTATTCTGTAATGACACTCTATCTCTAAATTTAAAATTGACGTTGCTAAGTTATTCAACTTAGATTTAGATGATTAAATGGTATTCTGAAACGCGTTCTAAATGTCATATTTTCTCTAAAATTAGAAATGTCACACTAAATTTAAGAAGGACCTACGGAGGTCCTCTCTAAATTTAAATGTGAATAATTGAGGCCAAATATCACGTTAATGATTGCTGTACTTAAGTTTTGAACTTGTTGTTAAGGTTGGATATGGGTTTATTTCGTTGAAAAAAGACATAAATTTTATACAATAATGAACAACGACGGTGATAATAATATATTAGCTAGATCTTTCTTTTTTTTAAAAAGGTAGGTGGGTCTATGTTACGATGCGGATTTATTATAAGCCTATTAATGTGTCATGCTTATAATAAATCCGAGCCGCAGCGAGCAGCAACATAGGAACTCGATTTAATACAATTTGGGTTGGTCACCCATCCTAAGATCGGCCATTGTGAAAATTGCTTAACATTCACGATCGCAGAACGAAAGCGTTACACTTGCGCTATTGTGGTCTTTCGTATGTAATGTACACGTATATCTTGTATAAAATACTAAATAATTTAAGGTAAAATCTTATATAACATGAATAAAAATCCACTTCATATAAAAACAACCTAAAAATGTAAAAAATCTATGTACTAATTCTATAAGTAATACTTACAGATCCTAATTATATCTAAAGTACATAGTCAAATAATTAACAAGATAATAGAGGTATGGTGTCAGTGATTTGCATTCCAATTACCAATTGCAATCCAAATGTTGTTTTGACTTTAATGTATTATTTGTTCCTTTGTTTTATGTGGTTTTGTTTCTATGAAGCAATTTTTAATACCTATTAGTTAGAAATGTTTTTATTTGCAACTTTTTTCCTCCATTCCTTAAGTTCTCCCCGCAGATTACATTTCTCCAAGTTCTTATTTTTACCAAAAATAAGGATAAACACTCCCAATCTAGAAACCCTAAGTACCACAGCGTAGGCAAGTATTCACTCTTTAATATTATTGATTCATAATTTCTCATACAGTAAAATAACAAAGTTATGTTAAGTTTTCATATTTCAAAGATGATGAAAAACAACAAAGATTTACTTAAATAAAATAAAAAAATAAGTCAAAATCACTGAATAATAAGTAATTATTGCTAATTTGAATAAACCGATAATTACCGGTTCAATGCTTTTACATAATCTGTGAATTCAATTTAGATGCTCGTTTACAGCTGTCAACTGTTCTCTTAATTAAGTTAGTTAGCAATTTCAGAATACCAATTCTCTAACCCTAAACTAAAATTAGCACTCTAATTTTAAGTTTAGGTTTAGAGAATGTAACGCCAGAATTGGTCCCACTAACTATAATGCAAACGCGATAAAATTATAGGATTCGCGCCTCCGTGCATCACGTATATTTGGAAAAAAAATACTAAAAATGATATATATACATATATTATGTACGGATTTTGTAAGTTGTATTGTTAGTATGGATCGACAACAGCATAAAATATTTCCCTATTACTGGGGTAGCAGTTGAGCAGCTGGCTACACTTTTTTTGACATACGACACCGTCCTTGCAAAGTGACACACACACTACAATAATGAGTTGCCGCTTAAACGGAGCTGTTGTTTTTTAAACGGTTTATTAATAAACGGTTTAATTTAGCTCACCCCGTTTGTTTTATTCTTGGGTCAAATTTAGTAATTCAAATTTCACCCTCTTCCTGTCAACCGATTAATCTGAAATTTTGTATACACTTTGGATTTTGGTGACAATACAATTATGTTTATTCATTATCATTATAAATTCAAGATGGCCGCCGCTACAAAATGGCGGATAATTTATGTTTTATTAATCCCATCAATATGGGTATCAAATGAAAGGGCTCAACAAGCAGAATACAATATACTATAAAAAACTGAAATCCAAGATGGCGGCCGCTACAAAATGGCGGATAACGTAGGTTTTATCAATCCCATCAATATGGGTATCAAATGAAAGGTCTCAACGGGCAAGAAACCTTGCAATAATGAAGCACTAAATGAATTAAACAGAATGCGAAATAAAAACTAGAAAATAAAAATTGGTAAAAAAAACTTATCAAGTTAAACGGTTTTATTTTAAACATACATTGCAATGTTTAAGATAAATGTACTAAAAACCAAAAAATAATAAAATAGATACAGTCGTGGGAATTATAAACATATGCATAGACTAGACTAAAATAAAACCGTGGGGCACGTCAATTGATAGCGCGGTATCTAGTGGAGTGAAGCGAGACCAATCATTCATCTATGCTTAGACCCTTACTTTTGGTACGATTACAATGTAATACCTTAGAATTATCCAAACAACGATCAAGGTCTATATAAATGCCCGAAAAGCAACTGGCATTTTGTGAACTAACTACATACAGCTCCGTCTTACGGTAAAAAGTTAAACTAAATAAAACATATTCAAATTAATGCGAACTCTAAAACCATTCGATTCGCGTTATATTCTAAATTTTCAATCATATATGGGATTCCAATTTTATCTAGATTTTATCTAGATACTTGTCTACGCCTATCTATTTTATGTAACACATTCACTGATTCATAAATTAGTAATTTTCTAATACTAATCTCATATATGTTTATATGAGATTACAAAGGTATTTATGCTGTTAGTGGTGTCGATTCTGACATGATTCTCTAAACCTAAACTTAAATTTGACAGCAATGATGTCGATTCTGGCATGATTCTCTAAAGCTAAACTTAAATTTGACAACAGTGCATCCTTGTCCTTCTCTATACGGAATGAAAAGGTGAGACTGACCTTAAATTTAGTTTTAAGTTTAGAGAATCATGGCAGATTCGACACCATTATATCTGGAAAACTGGGCCGAAATTGCAAAATATATTAGTTTTTCCTTAATTTAAAATTTAAACACTAACTGTATCCTAAATTTGAAGCTTCAATGTCTGCTAGAAGTGCCTTAGAGTTTTGATGATCGGTCAGTCAGTAAGTGACAAAATTAAGAAACTATGACTAGTTATAATTCTTAAACTACTGGAGTTTGTTCCGGCAATCCGGAACAAGTTTGTTCCGGAGTGCCGGAACAAACTTGTGTCTGAAGTCGAAACTTTGTTAAACCGAGTAACGAATTGGGGCCGACTTAATCTAGTCCAATTTAACCCTTCGAAGACACAACTATGCGCGTTCACCGCAAAAAAAAATACCATTTGTCGTATCTCCTCTTTTTGAGAACACTCCTCTAACTGCCTCAGCTAGTTTTGGAATTCTTGGCGTTGACATATCGAGCGACGTCCAGTTTCGGGATCATTTAGAGGGCAAGGCCAAATTGGCCTCTAAGAAGCTTGGTGTGCTCAATAGATCGAGAATGTACTTCACACCGGCCCACCGACTGCAGCTTTATAAGGCACAGGTTCGGCCTCACATGGAGTACTGCTCTCATCTTTGGGTACCCCAGTACCAGCTTCTCCCTTTGGATCGCATCCAGCGCCGAGCGGCTCGAATCGTCGACGACCAGGACCTTTCCGATCAACTTGATCCTTTGGCTTTGCGTAGGGATGTAGCTTCGCTCTGCATCTTCTATCGCATTTATCACGGGGAGTGTTCTGAGGAATTGTTCGGATTAATTCCAGCTGCTGCATTTCGCCATAGTACATCGCGACAAAAATTTCATCCCCATCATCTTGATGCGTGGCTATCCACAACCGTGAGTTTTTGTCGAAATTTTTTACCACGTACGACAAAACTGTGGAATATGTTGTCGCCAGCCGTGTTTCCGGACCAATACGACTCAAGAACCTTCAAAAAAAGAGCGTACTCCTTCCTTAAAGGCCGGCATCACATTTGTGATACTCCTGGTGTTGCAAGTGTCCATGGGCGACGGTGATCACTTACCATCAGGTGAGCCGTCTGCTCGTATGCCCCCTATAACATAAAAAAAAGCTGGCTCATATTCAATGAAATTTGAAATATATCGAGTATATACAATGACTACTTGGTTACTGAAAACACAGGCTTCTAGTTTTATCACCAACGAAGTTATAGCGGGTTGCAAATGGCCTGAATTATTTCGAGAAGATAATGGTACGGCCGTGTGGCTGTTTTTGTTCGACTTGACTTAACTTTAATAATTCCTGAAATATATAGGTTAATATTTTTTATCATTTTGGATATATATATATATAAGCGTACGCTAGCGAAGCACTCGTTGAAAGCATGGGATTGATCTTTGCCGAAAGCTTGAATCACTGAGGTTTTTTTCTAATTAATGACACATAAAATTATTGACTTCTTAAACCACTGAGGAAAACATTATCAGTAAAACGAATAACTTTAATTCACTGAAGTATATTAATTCGCTATCCCTATTATATTAAACAAAGAATGGATAATCTTGGGTCAGTTACGCAGTGTTTTGTGACAATATACTGCGTTTGCTATTATTAAGGGTGTATGAGCAATTAATTATAGGTAGTGTATTGGATAAAAGGCAGCAAAATCCGTCGGAAAGATTTTTTGCACAGCCATATAATTTGCAAAAAATATCCTTGAATTTTGTTCATAATAATAAGTACTAAAACTATAAATAAGCTTTCAGATAGATATTTATAAATGAAGCATTTTGTTTTCATTATAAACAAACATTATGTTCATTCATCAAGAACTGTTAATTCAAATATCGTTCATTATTTTAATGTCGCATCCTGAATTTTGTGTTGGTGTACTCTCGAATCATAAAACATATTAGCGTGGGTACGTTTTTTTGTTTGTGTGACGTAATTTTTCAAGTGTGCGTTTATAACAACAACACGCTCGTGTTTGTGGGAGTATTGCATATTTTCAATAGTATGCTATACAATGTACCTCGCCCCGCATTTAAAATGGTGAAAAATTTTGTTCGGCGAGTGAACGCTGTGGCATCTCCAGGTATAAATGCTCTAAGGCAAAGAGGATAAGAGAACCAACCCAGGCACTGTGAAATAGTCAAAACAGAGTCTTTTATCTCGTTTTTATAACATACTATAGTCTATTCACTTTGGCTTGAGACAAAATGTAAACAAAGAATCTGAGGTTCTAAAACTTTTATAATGTCAGAAAGTACCTACTGGTCAATGATTAGGTATAATTTATGTAACCTATAATTATAATGAATTCTGTCTTGATGATTAATATAATAAAAAAATGTGTATTTCAAATGAAACCAGCATAATACTTTGCAAATAATATTTATTCACTGTCTTACGACTCACTGGATGAACTGCCACCAACTTAAATAATAAATTTATCCGAAACATCATCCAATTTTAGCATTTTCTGCTCTTCTTTTATGACATGGTCAATGAACCGTTTCCACGATTCAGCTGTTTCACGATTTCACGATTTCACGATTGATTGTAAGGCATCGGCTAATAGATTTTTAATTTCAGTCATCTTAAATGTTTTATTATTTTTACCAACATATCCTTTGACTTGTGCCCATATGCAGTACAATCAGACGCTTCCCTTTTCCACTTGGGTTTTTAATCCTATTGACAATCCCTCTCGATGAGCTTTTTTTACAGTTTTAATTGTATGATCTTGCCAAATTTTGTTCATAGTGTGTCCTGTAACAAGATCATTAACAACTTATGAAAAATAAAAACAATAATAATTTAATACAATTGGTAACATGACACAACATACTTGAGTAACATTGTCACAGGATAAAGACATGGTATGAAAATAATAAGTATCATTCAATATTTATAAAAATATTATAATAAAATTATGTGCATAGAAATTAATATATTATAGTACTGTGATGATAAACAATAAAAAATACGAATTTAGTTTATCAGTTTATGAATACAAAAGGAAATATAATTTCATTCAGAGGTAAATTTCCCACAGGATAAAGTAGTTTAATATTGTATTTTACCAACCTTCATTTGGCCAAGTTTCGTCAGCGTAATAAATAGTTCTACCTTCGCTCCTGAGCTTTACAATATTATTTAAATATTTGATGCGCCATAAAACAATGTCATCTCTTTCAATAAGCCCATTCTTTCGGCTTCTTTTCGCATATTTAAATTGTAATGATTTTATCAACTTGAAAAAAGAGGTCCTCTTACAGTTGGGCAAAGTTTCATCTGTATTCATAGCACGCAATACTTTGTCAACGGTGGGCATCTCCTTATTAAAAAAAATGTGTGGACTTTGCGGCGTATCGCAGCATTATCCATATCGTCCCATGTATCCATTAAAGATACTTTAAATGGTGGAGGCGGAGGTGATGAGATACGGCCACGGCCAGTACTTTTCTTTTCCTTTACCAACCGGTAAACAGTAGCTCGTGATATGCCCAGTATTTCGGCGGATTTATTGATTATATCACTTGTATATGGATAGGAATCTTTTGGCCAGGTTTCTTCAACATGTTTTAAAACATTTATCACGGACCACTCTTTGTACGCTTTTTCTTTGGCGAAGAAAATGTACAAGAGCTGCTTGGTCCCGGTTCACCACTCATAACTATAACTACGAAAACGTTAATTCAACAAGAAAACAATCATTAATAACTTTATACTTAACGTAAATAAAATAACAACAAACTCAACAAATAAAACAAGGAAATAACAAATAAGATTGAATAAGCACGCTCGCGTCAACAGGTTGATCGGGAGAGTAAAGAAGATGGCTGACATAAACCAACCGATTACAAAACACAACACTTCAACGTAAAATACTTATATTATGTCTACTTTTAAATTTTGTCGTATTATAATACGTCTTAAGTTTGGGAATGATTGTGTTTATAGGTCTTTTTCCATGTCAACTTAAGTTGTTAAAATAATTTTACCGGCAAATTAAAAATATACGAATTTATGATGTGAATATACGTTGAATATAATGTAAAATATTTTATTTTCTTTTTCATATGTATGTAACAGGTTTTAAAATAATTAACCTTAATTTTCGCTGCATTTCCTATATAAATAGTATTTAATATTTACTTTTGTCAAACGTGACCGTAAAAAGTATCCATTTTATGGTTTGTTTACATTTTGTCTCACGCCAAAGTGAATGGACTATAGCTATGCAATATCGCATTATGTAACGCATCCGATATTGGTTTCGATTCTGACATGATTCTCTAAACCTAAACTTAAATTGGACAATAGTGTAGCCTTGCCATTCTTTACACTGAATGAAAATGAGAGACTAAAGTTAAATTTAGTTTGTTTAGAGAATCATGCCAGAATCGATACCATTATCGACCGATAATCGGGAAACAGGTCCATTTTCGTTAAATATGTCATTCTTAAATTGGTTCTGGCAACACTGTGAACACGCGTTTTGTCTGTCGTAGAAAAAGATACGAATCGAATTCGGAATTTATGAATTCGAATTTCTACTTTGCAGAGTGTATCTACCCAGCGTAAAAATTTATAAATAATTAAAAATGACTGCGTGGAGGCAAGCCGGATTAAAGTGAGTATATTAACATGTAATTTATAATATGTTTATTTTGAGCTTCATGAAAGGTTACAATTTCATTCTAGTTACATAAACTACTCCAACATCGCTGCCAAGGTTCTGAGGCGCGCCTTGAAACCAGAACTACGTACGGAGGCACTCAAACGTGATGAATCGCATGTTCGCATAACTCCATGGGCTAATGGCAGACCAGCGCGTAAGTAAAAACTATTACGTTTTTACATAGACATCTTTACGTGAAGCAATTTCGGTAAATTGCATCTGCTACTGAGTTATTAAGGAAACGCTGTCTTATTATAAATAATTTAAGCTAAACTTTAGATTACAGAACTGAGTGCTGAACCTTATTTCTAGGAATTGTGAATATTCCTTTTTTTATCTTAGCAATATCTATTTAAATAATATATGTTTTAAACAAACTAGTTAACATTTCCAACTTTGCATTCCAGATGAAAAGGAGTAATTTTTAGTAAGTTATATGAAAATTTTAAACAGTGATTGTGTGCCCAACAACTGACTTAATAAAGTAGAATGTACCTTTGTCAAACTAACATTGCAAATGTTTGTGCATATTGTTAACATATTAATTTGTTTTTCCCTAACTCGGCAAATGTTCATGAGTATAATCATGAACATTTGGTGTGTTAGGGAAAGGATACTTTTGTGAACTGACACTATTGAAGGTTCACAAAATGTGTTTTTTCCTCTAGAGATTGACAAGCTTTCTAAGTATAGAGCCTGTTCAAAAATAATATTTTACAATCATAACAGGAAGAGTGGTTGAATCTTTGTCTTGTTATACAGAAATTTAAAGCATGTTATCTAATGTTACAAGTATTTGTATACCACAATAAAATATCCTTTGTATGTTTTGAAAGGACCAGACTTGCAATTTCTCATGTAAGTTGAGAAGATTGGACTCCACCAGGTTGTTCAAAAAAAATATGACTAAGATTTAATGCAGGATTACTGCTATTTTATACAGTTATGAAAAAATAATGCATTTAAAAAAAATCAAAATGTTCACTATTTTTATATCAAAATGACCAGACTACTAGTTAATTAATAAAAACACAGCATAATCTTAAACTATATACACCATATTTTAGTGTGACTTGTTTATAACTTCACTTATAAAACTATAAAAAAGTTATTATATTTACAGTAGGATGCCCCTGAAGAAAAAGTATAATTTTGAGCCAAGTATCACTTTATTGCTCTAACAATAGGTGAATCCTACTGTAAATTTTTGTATTCTAATTACAGTTTTAGAAGTATAGTAATGAATCCAACATATTTGCATTATAATAAGGTGTTCATTTTAAGATTATGCTGTGTGTTTTTCATTAATTAACTTTCTGTCATTTTGCTATCAAAATTGTGGGGAAAAAATGTATGTTTTAAAATAGCAGGAATTCTATGTTAAATCCTAATCACATTATATTTAATAAACCTGGGGTTGTCATCTTGAACTTCATAATTTATTCAGTATTTCACTAACTGCATTGATAATAAGAAAGTACCATGAAAGTAAGACAAGACTTAATTACTATGCAATTATTTCAGATTTACAACAAGCTGATAAATGAAGAGAAGAATGAAGAAAAATAATACTGAAAATATTAATCATTATACATATTTATTTCAATAGGCCCTTAGTACAATAAATAAGTTATACTTACTTGTTTAATAAATGTTTTTATTTTTCTTACCATTAACTGAGCCATAGAGATTTATTATCATAATAAATGTTTTAATCTAGTCACTTTGACAGGTATATTTGATTCTAAAACATCATGTTTTATACTTTGACCCAAAGGTGCTACTGGTGTTACTTCATTAAGATTAAAACCTAATCCAAATGTACAATATTTTTTCAGTTGTTCTATTCCATTCCAAGCAATCATTACACCATTGTCAGTACAAATTTTAGGAGGAGGCCTTAAAACATTACATCCTTGTTCCTTCCCCATAATCTGAATTGATTTAAAAATAAAATCATTACATGCAACACCACCAGAAACAACAATATTTTTATTTGTTTTAGGTAATAAATTCCTTTTTTCACAGTATAGCAATGCTCGTTCAGTTCGATGAACCAAGTGTTCAGCAATAGCAAGTTGAAAAGATGCAGACAGATTATTAATTTCTGGTATAATTTCATCACCCATAACATGGTATTTAGTTTCTTCTTTGTGAAGTTGTCTAAATAAGGCATCTTTCAGGCCACTGAAACTGAAGTTACAATCTCTGGTTTTCAATAATGGTACTGTGAACTTGAATAGGTTAAGATTGTTTGCCTTTAATGCTGATAATTCAATAGCTCTACCACCAGCCACTACTGCATATTCAGGTATATTTTTTAATTTTAATCTCCTTGCAGCTTTATCCATGATCTCACCAGGTGCATTATCCAGAGAGTCACCAAGTAGAAGGAAATCATTAACATCATTTACAACAGCTAAAAGACAATGCCCTCCAGAAATTAGTAAAACTAAGAATGGGAAGGGTATATTTTGGAACAATCTCACGACTAAAGCATGTGCTTCCATATGGTGGATAGGTATAAGAGGTTTTCTATGCTTCCTTGATAAATAAGATGCATATTTAGCACCTACTTGAAGATTTATCAACATGCCTGGCTTGGTAGTCACAGCTATTGCGTCTACATCATTTACTTTTAAGTGTGCGTGTTGCAAAGCATTGTTAACAACAGATTCAATATTGTTTCGGTGCAATTCATAAGCAAGAACGGGATTTACACCACCGTATCTAACATGTACAGCATTTTGTGAATTCAGTGACTCTCCCAAAACTATTCCTTCATCACTAACAATAGCACAACCAGTGTCATCACATGAGGTTTCAATACCAAGTACAATTTTACTGGATGAGTATTTTGAAATTTTTGTTGAATATCTGCATAGGACTGTAGATCTGTTGAAAAGTTTAAAATACATGATTACGTACTAGTTATTGTAGGTTAGGTACGTTCTTAATTCATTAAAAATGTCATGGAGGTTATTAATTAATTCTCCTTAACCACAGACCAATAAGAGAACAAGTTTCCATAACTAGTTGGCAGAGATGTACAAAATGGTTTTAAAAAAGCATTTAAATACAAAATGCAAAATACTTTTCAGATTTACTATTTCAAATGCAAAATACTAAATAGTTTTGCGTTTTGTATTTCAAATGCTAAATGCAAAATAGGTATTTTCAAAATACTTTTTCAAAATAAAATACCCCCTGACCAAATCTAGATATTTTTATTTATTATAGGTACATATTTACTTATCATACATGAGCAATAGAGACACACAATGCCGAGCCGAAAAACAAACGTCTAATAACATATTACATATGATTACACTTTTCTTATTAAAACTAATAACAACTGGAACTGGACTGGTATTGTTAAAAAGTGATAAAAATAAATATCATTGTTTATTTATTACGCTTTTTAACAATACCAGTTGTTCGAATACATCATCACTCATTTTTCTTTTGTGAGGTCTCATTATCATCCCACCATACGAAAAAAGTCTTTCTACTGGTGCTGAACTTGGTAAGGATGTGTTGTATTTAAAAAATACTTTTTTTACTGTAGGATAAGCATTTAGCATCTCCAGACTTGTGCTCTCATCCTTTAAATATTGCAGGGTTTCCAGATCTATTGTAGTATTATTAGCACTACCACCCTCACTGGTTGCCGAGGAATCTGAATCCTGGAACATGTAATAAGACTCGCTTTTTTCTCTTTTTCTTTCCGATGTCTGTGATAGGAGGCAGCTTTTTAAATTTTCATTTTTAAATTTCCTGACTTCTTGGATAAACAGCTCCCTAAGATGCTCCTTCTTATTTTTAGACACCCACTTTAATTTGAAAAATGGATACGATATTGCTGCCAGAATGCTGTCCTTGGATCTTGGGTTATCTAAATCAAATTTTTCGAAACGATTTTGAATACTTTCCTTTATTATTTCAATAAACGGTGCGCAATAAACTGGACAGACTTCAGGTAGAAATTGTTAGACACCAGCCAAATCCACCAAGTCACGTCTATTTAGATTATCTAAATAGTACGTAACCGTTCCAGGTATAGTGCATAACCGTTTCAGTATTATAGAAATAATAGGCATGCGTCCGATATATCAAAACAAATCCAAAATCCGATTTCAAACACAAATCGATACCGAACGATTTCTCAACAAGAAAATCCGATTTCAGAAATCTAACCGAACCAAAACGTATGTAAATCGGATTCGAAATTCGTGCTTTCGTTTTTGTGCATTTCGTGCTCGGAAGTCCGATTTCGATTTGCTGTTTACGGAAATCTACTGCTCTTCTCTGAGGCGGGATTATTTATCACTGAAAAGATATGTCGTCTAAAAACATCAAAAGTCGAGCAACTTACATTTTTGGACGCTAACCTGAAGTAATTAGGTTTGATTTTGTAAATGGTTTGAAAAATAATAAAAACAAACAGAAAAACAAAAAAAAAATACTAAAAAATATGTAAAAAGAAATCATTGTATAAAAGCCGATTTTTAAATGCGCCGCAAAAGTTTTACTCTTAACCGTAAACATAAATTTTCTGCTAGTCCTAAGCCTAGATTTAAAGCATGAAGGAAAATCGCGAAAATCTACGAGTATCCTTGCTTCCTACAATTAATTGTTTGTGATTGTCGTTAGCTAATAAAACCAAATCATAACACAAACTAGTGAATTGGCTAAGTTCGGCACATCTGAAATCGGATATCTAAAAACGGATTTTAAAATCGATTTTGAAATCTGAAATCCGATAAATATCCGTTTGCGTTCAAAACCAAAAACGCCCATGTCTAAGAAATAATAACAACACTTTAATATCAGAGAAGTAGGTAATCAAATCAGTAACTACTTCACTAGCACCAGAAAATAATAAACTCGTCGTGAAATCAAATCGTCGGTGTCAACGGCTATGCGTTTCATATCCATAAATTCATAGTAGAGCTGTAGCAAACCGTATGTATTCGGTACTGAGTAACGGGGACGCTATCTAGTACCGAGTAACGAAACGTTACACACAAATAAATTTCATTACTCGCATTTTTCGTAGTATGATGTAGATGATCTATATGTTTCAGTTTACGCAAGTACAGTTGATGTGTGTATAGAAGCATTTGCTGATCGTATGTATTAAGCATGTGCTGCTCGCACATGCTTAATACATAAACAGTGTAGTCGAAGAAAATAAACAGTGTAGTCGAAGGCGCGAGAAATAAACAGTGTAGTCGAAGGGTACGGCCAGAGTGCACTCCTGATTCAGATTCAGACTCAGAAAACAAAGCACGAGAAAAAGCAGGCAACCTGCTTAGGGTGCGGCCAGAGTGCACTCAGATTCAGATTCCGAAAACAAGCGCGAGAAATAAACAGTGTAGTCTAAGGGTGCGGCCAGAGTGCACTCAGATTCAGATTCAGATTTCGAAAACAAGCGCGAGAAATAAACAGTGTAGTCTAAGCAGGTTGCCTGCTTTTTCTCGCGCTTTGTTTTCTGAGTATGAATCTGAATCAGGAGTGCACTCTGGCCGTACCCTTCGACTACACTGTTTATTTCTCGCGCTACTTTTCGGAATCTGAATCTGAACCTGAGTGCACTCTGGCCGTACCCACAGGCTCGTGAGATGTCAGCTTGAGGAAAGCAGGTGATGGCCATAGTGGAGGCAGATAATAGGCGAATGCTATACGCTCGATATTTATCGTGATATTTGGATCGTTCCAGGATCACGATATTTATTGAGTCTGTAGTATAGAGTATCACATATCGTGGTACGGATCGCTGGATTTCTAGAAATCCAAAAATCCACGATTTGTATCAAGCTAATAATTAAGCAGTTTTGTTTATTAAAAGACTTTATATATGTTTGCTCTTAGGAACTTAAAATTTCAACACACCAGTATTTGATCCCCTAATATAGTAGAACACTATATTTTATAGGAGGGTTGGCAACCCTACCTGCAGTCCGAGCGGCGCTAGTGAATTCAGAATCTGAATGACCTAAACATTCCGGTAAAGTGTCGGGGTACGGCTAGAGTGCACTCAGATTCAGACTCAAAAAACAAGCGCGAGAAATTAACAATGTAGTTAAAGCAGGGTGGCCATAGTGGCAGCAGGCAACCTGCTTAAACTACACTGTATATTTCTCGCGCTTGTTTTCTGAGTCTGAATCTGAGTGCACTCTGGCCGTAAGGGTACGGCCAGAGTGCAGATTTCGTACCCGTACCCACTGACTACGAAACCGCGCGGGCAACCAGTTGCCTGCTGCCACTATGGCCACCCTGCTTTAACTACACTGTTTATTTCTCGCGCTTGTTTTCTGAGTCTGAATCGGAGTGCACTGTGCCCGTACCCTAACTCACATTTCACTACCTTTAGTCAGGGTAAGGGTCTCTTAAAATTGGGTAGTGTAAAACGGGCTTTACTTGCTCAGTGGATATTTGTGAATTCGGACCAACTAGCAGAGATGTGATTTATTTGAAATACTTCTATTTTAAATGCAAATAGAAAATGCAAAATACCTATTTTATATTTTGTATTTAAATAACTTTCAGTGAAAAGTATTTTGTATTTTATTTGAAATGCCTTTCGAGATGCATTTTGTATTTTTAATATTAATTTCAAAATGCAAAATACTTTGTGATTAAGTTTAGCCAACATTACCAGTTAAACAAAACAAAACGCTTGTATTGCCGAATTCGACCGAGAGAGGCGCCTGCTAACCATGCGCGACATTTTTTTTCTTCTTTGGTCAAAGTGCGCGCCTTATGTCAAGTAATGTCTGACAAGTGTCAATTTCCAACGAAAACGGCGAACATTATCTATGGCTATGAATTAGAGGTGTAAAAGTAACGAAAAAAAGCGTACCCGTATGTATTAGTTACTTTAACAATAAGTACTCGTTACTATAGTATCGTTACGTTAAGCGCGAGAAATAAACAGTGTAGTCTAAGCAGGTTGCCTGCTTTTTCTCGCGCTTTGTTTTCTGAGTATGAATCTGAATCAGGAGTGCACTCTGGCCGTACCCTTCGACTACACTGTTTATTTCTCGCGCTTATTTTCGGAATCTGAATCTGAATCTGAATCTGAATTTGAGTGCACTCTGGCCGCACCCTAAGCAGGTTGCCTGCTTTTTCTCGTGCTTTGTTTTCTGAGTCTGAATCTGAATCAGGAGTGCACTCTGGCCGTACCCTTCGACTACACTGTTTATTTCTCGCGCTTCTTTTCGGAATCTGAATCTGAATCTGAACCTGAGTGTACTCTGGCCGTACCCACAGGCTCGTGAGATGTCAGCTTGAGGAAAGCAGGTGATGACCACAATGGAGGCAGATAATAGGCGAATGCTATACGCTCGATATTTATCGTGATATTTGGATCGTTCCAGGATCACGATATTTATTGAGTCTGTAGTATAGAGTATCACATATCGTGGTACGGATCGCTGGATTTCTAGAAATCCAAAAATCCACGATTTGTATCAAGTACCGTTGATAAATATCGAGCGTCTAGTCTCTAATCGATATTTATTGCGTCAATATTAATTTTGTCAGCGATAGAAGAGGACGCGCATATTGAGGCGGCCGCCCGCCGTATCTCATACAAACAACCAAAAGCACTTGAAAGAATTCATACTAGTGTTAAAACAATACTAGAGATATGTGTTATGTAAACAATTAATTATATAGGTTCGAAGGAGCGGTAGTATTTTCAAAATATTCAATTTAAGGAAAACACTATTTTTAAAAGACGAAATATATTTTAGTGAAAAATTACAAATTACGAATTAAATATAAGAGACCATTTTTCTCTTACATTTTTTTGTTAATGTGACATCTGCCACTTATTATTTTTAAGATGAGGTATAGAACCTCAACATCCTCCCCACCTTGCGCTTCCAGTAGCGAAGGCAATAAACAAAATTATAACTAGGAGAACAAAAAAATAATGTTACATTACATCATAACTAATAAACATTTTAAATATTTAATCTATCTGGAACCTTAACGACACGACCAGTACGAGTAACCAGTGGCGTTCTGCTATTTTCAGCTGTCTGAACCCCTTTGTTAACTAATGAGTCATTGTTAGATACCTCAAGGCGAAACAGGCGTTGGGCCGCTCTTGTAAGTTCGCCAGTACCAGTTTTTACACGGGCCACCCTTCCGTGTCCGTCGATCCCAGTGAAAATCTCTAATATGACTCCTAACGGCCAATTGACACGCTTAACATCATCAGACCCAACTAATACGACATCACCGACTTCTATAGTTCTACTGCACTTAAGAGTTGTATTACTATCCGTGAGTCGTGATAAATATTCGGCGCGAAAACGCTGCTTCAACTGAGCACTTAATTTATTCAGATACCTCCAGCGCGAAGTTAAAATCTTACCATCGATATTGTCCATAATGTAGACATTATTATTCGTGCTATCCATATTAATAAACATTGCGGGTATAAGAGGCCTTAAATTCTCTGTATTGTCCACTATATAAGTTAGAGGTCTCGAATTTATTATAGATTCTACTTCACAAAGAACAGTGTACAGTTCAATCTCCTTTAACGCTGCTTACCCTAAGATTCTTCGCATTATTTCCTTAAGAGTCCGCACCATACGCTCCCAGAACCCTCCCCACCATGGCGCTGATGGCGGTATGAAGCGCCATTCAATTTCTTGAACAGACATTTTCTGCGCTATTTCGCGCCAGTCAATGCCCTTGAGTACGTTACTAGCACCTCGAAAATTCGTGCCGTTGTCACTATAAATGATTTTCACCCTTCCTCTTCTAGCTAAAAACCTTCTTAAAGCAAGCATGAAATCTTCTGTAGATAGTGACAAAGTGAGTTCTAAGTGAATCGCACGGTACGTTGCACAGGTGAACAGTACAACCCAGCATTTATTACCAGACTTCAGTATCAATGGGCCAGCCAGATTAATACCTGTTACTTCAAAAACTGATCCCAGATTAACACGGTCAACAGGCAATGGGGCTGAAGGAAGCGTGCAAGCCTTAGCACTAAATCTTTTACATATGATACAGTTATTAACTATTTTCTTAGCAAGTCTTCGAATATCCAGTAAGACTCACGAAGATTATTGATCAATGTTTGTGAACCTGCGTGTAAAAGTTTTATATGCCTCTGAGCAACAAGTCTTTCCACAATTTTATTTGATGCTGATAGCAAAATTGGAAATTTGAAATCATCTGTATCTTCGCTGACTACCAGTCGAGTTCTTGTACGTATAATCCCTTCACTATCTGTAAAACTCTTAACCTTGGACATTATAGTATCACGATCCTCTCCTTGAACAATTTGTAGCACACATTTTTCCGCTTTAATGTATTCTTCAGCTGATATATTACCGGTTGATCTATTAAGCTTATATCGACAGTTATTAAAAAATCTTAAACACCATCCAACCATCCGGACAATTTTAGTAAATTTACTGAAGAATAAAAGATGATTCGAAAATTTATATGTATCTACATTATTTACAACCAAACACGTTTTCTTAACTTCTCTTAATACTTCAGCTTCGTTTGGTACCTCAATACTATTTGGCCACTCATGTGCTGGCTTATAAAGCCAAGCTGGACCAGTCCACCACGAACTTTTGAGAAGCTTTTCTATACAACAGCCTCGTGATGGCAAATCCGCCGGGTTCATATCACTTGGCACGTGACGCCAATTTTCTATGTTTGTCTGTTGTAAAATTTCTGTTACTCTATTGTGCACAAAAACATTCAAACCATTTTGACGTTTTAGCCAAGATAAGACTATACTAGAGTCTGACCAATAAAACTCTTTGCATGATATACCTAGCCCTTCTCTAACCTCTTTAATTAGTCTAGTGCCCATCATGGCAGAAATCAGCTCTAGTCTAGGCATTGTTACTCGTTTTGTGGGAGCGACTCGCGACTTTGCTAAAACTAACTGTACAGTAACTTTATTACAATATTCCGAACGTAAATAAATAAAAGATGCATAAGCAGACTGACTAGCGTCACAGAATATATGCAATGTATTGTCACTGCGGTCTATGTCTGCACAAGTAATGCGTCTTGGTATGTGACAAAATTCAAGCATGTGTAGTTGACGTGCCCAATCTTCAACAGTTTTCTTTAAGTCATTAGGTAAAGCTCTAGTCTAGGCATTGTTACTCGTTTTGTAGGAGCGACTCGCGACTTTGCTAAAACTAACTGTACAGTAACTTTATTACAATATTCCGAACGTAAATAAATAAAAGATGCATAAGCAGACTGACTAGCGTCACAGAATATATGCAATGTATTCTCACTGCGGTCTATGTCTGCACAAGTAATGCGTCTTGGTATGTGACAAAATTCAAGCATGTGTAGTTGACGTGCCCAATCTTCAACAGTTTTCTTTAAGTCATTAGGTAAAGCTCTAGTCTAGGCATTGTTACTCGTTTTGTGGGAGCGACTCGCGACTTTGCTAAAACTAACTGTACAGTAACTTTATTACAATATTCCGAACGTAAATAAATACAAGATGCATAAGCAGACTGACTAGATTCACAGAATAAAATAAATAAATAAATAAAATAAAAATAAAAATAAAAAGCCTTTTATTTCTTGCATAGAAGGTAAAGAAAAATACAATAATTGTTTGAATATCATTGGATTGTGCTAATTATAATGTAATGTAATGATGTAGGTGCTTGTTATAATTAAATAGAATTTACATGCATGATGTGGTAAGTTGCACTTGATATAAAAATAAATTTGAGATAATTATTAATTGGTTGTTAAAATAATTAAATTGATTAAAATAAATACAAATTAATTAAAATCATGCAAAATTATAAATTATTGAAATTATTTTACATTTACTTATTGGGATTTAATTTGCAAGAACCCCTACACAGGTAAAGGCCTCCTCCAAAGAATGCCATTTGTCACGGTTTTTTGCCAGTTCCATCCACTTGGGCCCGGCTAGTTTTATTATCTCGTCTTCCCATCGTGCCACGGGTCTGCCTCTTCTACGTTTACCGTACGGTCCCTTCCATTCTGTTATTTTTGAGGTCCACCTTTCGTCTTGAAGTCTAGCAATGTGGCCGGCCCATTTCCATTTTAATTTTTGAGCGTGGTGTAAGGCGTTAGTCGATTTTGTAATGGCACTTATTTTTGAGTGGTTCACTTTCTGAATTTTCTTTATGTTCAACATACTGCGTTCCATTGCTCTTTGACAGCTTACTATTTTTCTTTTTACTTTAGATGTAAATTTCCAAGTTTGGCACGCATATGTTAAACATGGGAGAAGACACGACTGCATTACCTTGGTTTTTGTATTGACTTGCATGTTGCTTTTAAAAATTTCTTTCATACTCCAGTACTTGTTCCATGTGCTTTGAATTCTTCTTTCTATTTCTAGGTCGTTATTATTCCTGTTAAATCCTATTTGCTTGCCAAGGTACACATATTGTTGTGCATAATTAAGAGACTTATTATCCACAAAAACCTGTTTCCTTGTACTATTAGTCATAAGCATTGTTTTAGAAAAATTCATCTCGAGGCCCACTCGCGTACTGGCTATGTGTAGTTCATTTATCATGTTTTGTAATTCCGGACTTTTTTCAGACAACAGTACTAAGTCGTCAGCAAAGCGGAGATGGTTAAGATAGTGTCCTTGTATTTTTATTCCTTTGGCTTTCCAATCTAAATCGCTAATTACTGTTTCTAGTACTGCAATGAAGAGCGACGGAGAGAGTGGGTCCCCCTGTCTGACGCCTCTTTTTATGGGGAAACTTGGACCTGTTTTTTCGAGTTTGACTCTGCTTGTGCTGTCGCTGTATATACTTTTGATTACCTGTATGTACTCACTTTCTACGTTTTGTGATTGTAACGTGTCCCAGATACTTTTATGTGAGACTGAGTCGAAAGCTTTCTGGTAATCGATGAAAGCGATGTAGAGTGGCCTGTTATGTTCTTGATACTTTTCGATAAGCAGTTCTAAAGTATGTATATGATCTACTGTTGAAAACCCTTTTCTAAAGCCCGCTTGCTCTATTGGTTGCTTACTTTGCAAGTTTGAACTGAGTCTCTTGTTGATAATAGATGAAAAAAGTTTATACATAGATGGTAACAAGCTTATTGGCCTATAGTTTCCAATATCACATGGATCGCCCTTCTTGTACAACAGGATAATGTCGGAGTGTGACCATTGACACGGTGTCATTCCAGTTTTTAATATGAGATTAAACAAGCGTGTCAATGGTAGAGCTAAGATTGTGTCGGCTACTTTTATTGCTTCGTTTGTAATATTGTCGGAGCCAGGACTTTTATCAAATTTTAATATTTTCGTTGCAGATATAATTTCGAGTTCATCTATTAATTTTATTTCTCTTGTTCTGTGTTCGCTGCTCCCTTGCCTCTTGTTTTGACAGGCGGCTCTTAAATCATTCATACTATAAAGATCTTTGTAAAATTCTGTAGCAGTTTCTATGATTTCGTCTCGACTATGTACTTTTTTTCCTGAGCGACTTAGACCATCTATCCAAACTTTCTTTGTTCGTAGTTCCTTATAAGCCTTTTTCGTGCCACCTGTTTGTGTAATGTGCTTTTGCAATGTTTTTTGTCTGTGTTGCTTGTAGTCTCTTTTTATATATTTACTAATTAGTTTGTACAGTGCAGAAAGCTCATTTTTCATTGATCTAGTTTTATGTTTTTTCCTTTGTAGTTCTTGCCTTCTTTTGATAAGTATAGATGTTCGTTCAGATATAACTGTCGGTTTTCTTTGCTGGTGGTTTATTTTTGCATCCACGAGACTTTTAGTTATTGCGTTTAAAATTTTATCGTAATAAGACTGTACTGACTCGGGTTCCTGGTATATTATATCTCTTATATTATCTACTAAATATTTCCTGTATATAATTATTTCCTCTTCACTTTTAAGAGAGCTGATATTAGCAGATGTATAATTTACTCTACTTTTCTTTTGTTTTCTTAGTGTTATTGTAGCTCTTAATGGTCTATGATCTGAGGGGTAGTTCAAGTTCAGTGTTTCTAAATTCATAAACATATTTGGATTGTTTGATAATATAAAATCAATTTCATTTCTATGTTGTCCATTTGGTGATTGCCAAGTCCAGCGACGGCCAGGTCTTTTTTTGAAGAAAGTGTTCAGAATGGAAAATTTATTTTCAAATGCAAAATCCACTAAGCGTTGCCCTCTATTATTCCTTTGGCCATAACCATGTTGTTTCATTATCAAGTATTCATTTTGTTTTGTGTGTCCTATTTTCGCATTGAAGTCGCCCATTATTATAATAATTCCGTGTGCGCTTTCCATAGCCTTATATAGTATTGTGTAGAAATGATCTATTTCATTTTCAGCTGCTGCTTCTGTTGGTGCATAGGCCTGAATGATGGTTATTTTATTTCCTTGTAAGCTCAGGTTTAAAACCGCGACACGTTCTGTGATCCCATAGAAGCTTTCGATGGCGTATTTCAATCTTTTACTGATGATAAAGCCTACTCCGTAATTGCCTGGTGTTTCTCCCATATAACAAAGAATAAAATCTTCATACTCTTCTATTTTTGTTCCGAGTCTTCTTACTTCTGATACACCAATTATATCGTATTTTATGTGTTTTATAGAGTCTTGTAGTTCGATTAGCTTTTCATGTGAAGAAAGAGTTCTCACGTTGTATGTTATTATATAGAACTTAGTGTAGTTCCTTATCTTCTTTGGAGGGTTAAGGTCTTTATCTTCCTCGGTGACCAGCCGGCTTGGAAGATGTAATTCGAAGTTTTTTATCTTATTATTCAATGTATGTAATGTAGAGGGGTGCGCTGGTTGCTATATTTCTGTGTTGTTTTCGTCTTGTAAGGTACTTTTTTTGTTTGTGTTTTTGTTTATTAGGAAATTGAGCATGCCTGTTTTTGAAGCTCCTTCTGAAAAGCTCGCTGATCTACCAGGAAGCGTGTGCGATTGCATTATTTTATTTTTCTTATTAATTTGCTGTCTGTGCTCGGTTTGGCTGATTGATTTTATTTCAGGTGACATTGATAAATTTCTTTTCTGACTTGTGCCTATAATAGAGTTCTCTTTTTTCTTGAAAATCACAATTTTATCATATTTGATTATGGCTTTATTTCCCTTTTCTTTTTCTATTTTTATTTGTTCCTGTAACGCCTTTCTGGTTTCAAGTACGTGTCGAGGGAAATCTTCCTTTATGTAGTACGATGTACCTTGCAGTTGGCGTTGGTTTCTTAAAAGTTCAATCTTTCTACCAAGTGTCGTAAATGTGACTACTACAGGGCGAGGTCTTTGAGACTTTTTACCGAGTCTTCGAATTGCTTGAAATTCGGTTTTTTCCACTTTTTGTGAGAAATATGTGTCGATAAATTTTATAATATTATTCTGTAACGATGAGTAATCTTTTTCAGTTTCTGGTAAACCAAAGAATACAAGGTTTCGTTGTCTTGCTTGTCTCTCCAAATGCAAAAGTCGTTGTTCTTGTGTTTCTACCTTATCTTTAAGTTTTTCATGCATTTCTTCCCATGTTTTAAATTTTTCTTCAAGTATTTTATTCATGTACTCTGTTACATTTTTAGTGACGTTTTCGCCACTTCTTTGTATAGTTAATTTTTGTTCACATAACTCATCTTGGATATTACGAAGAGCGTTTAATACTTCCTCCATTTTAAATCTTGTGCTATTCTTTAATTGTTATTATTTTATTATAATTAGTATTTTATTATTATTTTGTATAAATATCTATTATATTTTTATTATTGTAATGTATTATTTATTACTGTAAATAGCGCCCTCTAGTATGCTATGGTGGAACTGTTTTATAACAGGTGCCGATTACTGACGATCCTGTTTTGTTGCTCGCCGCAGGATGGCGTTATAGGTACATTGTAGAATTGTCATCTATGATTTGCAATTTTTATTCAATTAAATGTAGGTTATATTTTTTACACATTGCTTTAAACTGACCTTTTATTTGCGAAAATTATATTCCTTGTATCCTTTGTAGTCTTGTATCTTTCGTTATATGTTATGTTCGACACCTTCTTGTGGATTTCCGGTAAATTAACTTTTGAACTGTTTACATTGACTTTCACTATTTGGCACTATTTTCGTTATATTTGTACTGTACTGCAGTTTTTTCACATATCACTGAATGAATTTTTTTCGATCGTAGACATTTTAATCGTTTAAATCGACTTTAACTATTTTTAAATTGTAGAAAAATACGGAGGCGATGTTAACAGTGGCTACTACTGTATTGTACGAGAATATAAAAACACATCCTTGAAGACTCCAGGAAAGTTGTGGATTAAAGTGCCGAAAGATTCACAGAATATATGCTATGTATTCTCACTGCGGTCTATGTCTGCACAAGTGATGCGTCTTGGTATGTGACAAAATTCAAGCATGTGTGGTTGACGTGCCCAATCTTCAACAGTTTTCTTTAAGTCATTAGGTAAAGTTTGGTCCCAATCAATGTTCAGAATCCAACATTTCTGTATTACAAGTTTTGGTACTATAGTAGCTGGAGAAACGAAACCGATTGGATCGAAAACACTCTGTGCTAGTGAAAGTATACTCCTTTTAGTACATCCTTTATAAAAAAAAATATCTGTGGATGGCAGCTTACAAAATAATTCATCCCGACGGGGATCCCACATAAGACCTAATACTGATATATTGACTATATCTGCATCCGTAATAACCGGTCCGGTAACCCAACATCGCAATTCAAATTGGCCTTCATTCATTATGTCTTTAGCTTCTGACATAAAGTCGTTCATCTCTTTCTCGTCCTTGACACTTAACACGCAATTATCGACGTAGAATGAATTCTTTAACTTGTCAGAAGTCGTAGAGTTATACTTCTTGAGATGATACAAGATGGTAGCTGATAGAAGAAAAGGACTAGTAGTCACCCCGAAAACTACGCGCTTGTGTCTCAATACTTTAAGAACTTTATCTTTCTTATCAACATCGCGCCACCAGAGAAATTTTAAATAGTTCCGGTCACTGGGGTGTAATGATATTTGAAGAAATGCCTTTTTTATATCGGCAACTACTCCAATAGCGTATTTACGAAAATTAATCATCAACTTTTGTATCAACTCAATGAAATTTACCCCCTTTTCAAAACATAAATTAATAGATAAATTATTACAGTCTTTAGACGATGCGTCAAAAACTGGTCTTATTTCAGTTGTCATACTGGATTCCTTAACAACCGCATGGTGCGGCAAATAGTGACCAGTATTAGGATCATCAACTTAACAACAGCTCAAGTGCCGACAGTGTAAATAAAGTGAAAAGGGCGAATGCCTATGAGAAACTATTTGAAATTAAAAAAAAAACCTGGCGCGACTACCAAAGATGATATTGGTGTCGATTCTAACATGATTCTCTAAACCTAAACTTAAATTTGACAGTAGTATATCCTTGTAATTCTCTATACAGAATGAAAAGGAGAGACTGATGTTAAATTTAGTTTTAAGTTTAGAGAATCACGCCGGAATTGGCACCATTGCGAAGATAAACTTATTAAAATCGAATTATAGGAAAGAATTTAAAAAAATAACGGAAATCTATACAATTAGGGTTGCCGACTCTGTTATATAATATAGTATCCTACTATATTAGGGGATGAAATACTATATTCCAAAAAATATATAAAGTAAGCGAAACTACTATATTTTGCTTAAAGCAGGCATTTGCCAATAAAAGCTTTCTTAAAAATAAAAACTATATTATTAAGATATAGAGCAGCTAAAAATATAGTCATTTTAAAAATAAAGTAAATATTTTAAACAATTACTATATGTTTTTCATTTTTTTTGCCTTCTACTATATTTTAGAGATAACAGCTTCGAAAATACTATATTTGATAGAAAAAAAAAGTTGTTAACCCTATGTACAATCCAAAGTCTTGGGTATTTCATATTATCACTCATAGCTTTATTTATATTGTAATACGAAACTTACGAGTGTACTCAATGAAATTTACTGTCGTACTCACGTGATTCGTATCGTGTGTGTAGTATAAGAAAATATTACTAGATAAATATCACGTTAAATATCGCGATACATATCGAGCGTGTAGCATTCGCCATACAAGACGCCGACGCGAGCACTGTTGTCAGGTTGGGGGAGGTTACTCCAAATTTGGGGGGCTTTTAAAGCGATGGGGGGATTAATGGGGGAAGAAATTTTGTTTTGGGGGAAACGGGGGTTTTCTTTATTACATTTTTATATAAAAATAAAACCACTTCATAAACTTTTAATCTGTAAAAAGTCGCAATCGACAGTCATTCAACAGTCTCTCTTTCTCATTCGACGCGTTTGAAGCTGTTGATCCAGAAACTTAAATTGGGGGTGTTTTCGCAGTCGTACACATGGAGGAGTTTTCTAATGAAGATCGATCGGAGAATATGGGGAATACCATCATTTGTTTCCCTAATTAGAAGTCGATAGAAAACGTTTCTTCCAATATTTTAGGATGGAAGTGAAAACGTTCTAACTACTACATTTTAAAAAAAATTGAACCTCACATGATAAAGAATTAACATCAGTCTCTCCTTTTCATTCTGTATAGAGAATGGCAAGGATGCACTGTTGTCAAATTTAAGTTTAGATTTAGAGAATCGTGCCAGAATCGACACTAGTATGTGCTTATAATATTTACTTTATTTTTGAAATAAATATATTTTTGTTGCTCTTTGCCTTACTAATATTATAATAACAATCTCTAATATTTTTCAAGAAAGCTTTTACTGACAAAAATATGCTTTAAGCAAAATTTAGTAATTTCGCCTACTACGTATTTTTTAGAAATATAGTGGGCCCAATTCTGGCGTGCCAACTTATATCTAAAACTAACTAAAATTAGATATAGAGTTGTCAAATTCAATTTGGTATTCTGTAATGACACACTATCTCTAAATTTAAAATTGACGTCGCTAAGTTATTCAACTTAGATTTAGATGATTAAATGGTATTCTGAAACGCGTTCTAAATGTCATATTTTCTCTAAAATTAGAAATGTCACACTAAATTTAAGAAGGACCTACGGAGGTCCTCTCTAAATTTAAATGTGAATAATTGAGGACAAATATCACGTAAATGATTCCTGTTTTGAACTTGATGTTAAGGCTGGACATAGGTGTATTTCGTTAAAAAAAAACATAAATTTTATACATTAATGAACGACGACGGAGATAATAATATATTAGCTAGATCTTTTTTTTTTAAAAAAGGTAGGTATGTCTATGTTTTGATGCGGATTTATTATGTGTCATGGCCTAATGCGGCTTAGTGAGGGCTAACGACTGCAGATGCAGCGAGCAGCAACATAGGAACACGATATAATAATTACAATAAATAAAATAAAATACATTTTGGGTTGATCACCTATCCTAAGCTCGGCTATTGTGAAAATTGCTTTAACATTCACGATCGCAGAACGAAAGCGTTACACTTGCGCTATTGTGGTCTTTCGTAGGTAATGTACACGTATATCCACTCATATAAAAGCAAGCTAAAAAGGTAAGAAATCTATGTACCTACTATTTCTATAAGTAATACCTACAGATCCTACTTATATCTGAAGTACATAGTCAAATAATAATTAACAAGATAATAGGTATGGTGTCAGTGATATGCATTCCAATCCAAATGTTATTTTGACTTTAAATGTAGGTACTTTAGACTTTAATGTATTATTTGTTCCTTTGTTTTTAGTGGTTGTTTCTATGAAGCAGTTTTTAATATTTGTTGAAATGTTTTTACTTCCAACTTTTTATAAGCTAATCATATTTCTTAAAATAACCAAACACGAAATAAGTACCTACTGTTTGTAATTGAAAAGTTTGTTTTTATAGATTCGAAACTTGGTATCTTCACCAAATGAATAATTGGGATTTGGAACGATCTCGCCAAAAACTGATAGAAACAAAAAAGATAAAAATAGGTTACGCATCTCGGATTATACTATAAATGAGAATAAAATCTTCACAAAACAGCCGAGGGGATAATTACAACCTTTTACAGAAACCGAAATTTATAAACGTAGATAGGTACCTACGAGTAGGTATTAGATAGATGCGCTGGATTGGGAATTTACGATGCGAGAAATTTTCAAGGATGATTCACATTAGACCGTGTAGGCGGTAGCAGAGTTAACTAATCATCATCATCAGTCTATCAATATCCCCATTGCTGGGGCACAGAATGAAATAGGGAGATTGGGCCATGACCCACCACGCACGCCCAGTGCGGATTGGCGGGTGCTAACGACTGCAGATACAGCCGGGACCAACGGCTTAACGTGCTTTCCGAAGCACTGAGGAAATCGAGATAGAAGATTTTTGGTCACCCATCCAATGACCGACCACTGCGAAAGTTGCTTAACTTCAACGATCGCAGCCGAACGAGTTAATCGTCTGCGCCATCGAACTCCTCTAGTTAACTTATATTAAAAAAAATATTTTACATGGATTATAGACACATTCACGCTATACCAGACGGTAACGGACTGACAACCGAGCAACAAATGAAACAACGCTCGGAAAAAATTTTGGTCCCGCCTTGGCTGGGCTGGGCCACAGCCCGCTGCATGAATACAGCGCCGGCGCGGTGCCACCGGTCAATCATAGTGATACCTCAGACAAAACAATAAACGTTTTTGCTCGGACGAGACACTTTGTAAATTACAGATCGGCTCGATGACCATGCTACGGCTGAAGCTCGCCTCAGGACTCGATACGATCCATCTTCACTGATCATCCTTAATAGATTTATTAGGTACCAAAATCTAGTTGGTACTTATATTTTAATTTAATTTTAAAAGTGGTAGATTTTTCCATCGTTTTGCCAAAACAAATACTTGGCATTTTCTAAGGAAAATATGTTTATTAAAGTTCTGCCCGCAGATTTAATTACTCCAAGTTCTTATTTTTCCCCAAAATAAGGATAAACACTCCAAATCTAGAAACCCTAAGTACCACAGAGTTGGCAAGTATTCACTCTATAATATGGATTCATAATTTGTCATACAGTAAAATAACAAACTTATTTTAAGTTTCCATATTTGAAAGATTATGAAGAAAAACAATGAATTCCTGAAATAAGTCAAAATCACTGAATAATAAGTAATTATTGCTAATTTGAGTAAACCGATAATTACCGGTTCAATGCTTTTACATAATCTGTGAATTCAATTTACATGCTCGTTTACAGCTGTCAACTGTGTTCATAATTTAGTTAGTTCGCAATTTCAGAATACCAATTCTCTAAACCTAAACTAAAATTAGCTCTCTAATTTTAAGTTTAGGTTTAGAGAATGTAACGCCAGAATCGGTCCCAGTATTTGTTCCCCTATTAATTTAGGATACTGGTGTCGATTCTGGCATGATTCTCTAAACTTAAAACTAAATTTAACATCAGTCTCTCCTTTTCATTCTGTATAGAGAATGACAAGGATATACTGCTGTCAAATTTAAGTTTAGGTTTAGAGAATCATGCCAGAATCGACTCCACTATATTTTATACAAGGGTTGGCAGCCCCACCTGCAGTCCGAGCGGCGCTGGTGAATTCAGAATCTGAATAACCTAAACATTCCGGTAAAGTGTCTGACTCCGAAACCTGCGCGGGCCTGCTGCCACTATGACCATCCTGCTTTAACTACACTGTTTATTTCTCGCGCTTGTTTTCTGAGTCTGAATCTGAGTGCACTGTGGTCGTACCCTTAGGGAGTAAATAAGGACTAGGTTAGTGGTTTAGGGACTCAATCTATAGAGAAATTTCTACCACCCCAGCTACACACCCACTCTTTCGATCGGGCCCTTAAAAATTGGGTAGTGTGAAGCCCGTTTAAAACAGATTACTAAGATTGTGTCTGCAAGTACAGTTTGTCTATAAAGTCGTGACATTAAATGATGAATGAATGGCGCCACTAGTATGCATGTAGCAACCCTATACAGTCTGACCAAAATGATTTTAATACTAGCAGTTCATTCAAATCAAATAGGTAATTAATAAGACACACTATACAGTCGTATTTTGTTTCAAAAAAGCTTAAAAAAAGTTTAGCCAAGCATATTTAATTGAATCAGAATAAAATTATTATAGATAAAATAATACTTTATAGTGTAAAAGTGTGTAATGTTGGTGATTACCGCTGAGGTGCCATTGAGACCAGAGCCGTTAGGTAATCATGAATACACACAAGTATTATCATACGACGTTTTTTAACACACTTGTTAAGAAAATAATACTAAAAATCATTTTATAGTATAAAAAAGTTTATATAGAGAAACAATTTGTAAATGTGCAGTTAGTAAAATTAGTCATAGGTATCTTTACTAAAAGCATCTGGCCATGGTTCTTTATGTGACCATTTCTTTCTGTGTTAAAGGTACATCACAGGTACATAATTATATCATTTTCTGTATTAAATAAGTTAACAGTTTTTAATTCATTCAGTCATGTGATGAATGGTTACATAATAGCAATAATTTAAAGTTTACGGGCCGTTTTTGGCCATATCTCAAAAGTTGGTTTTGTCATTTAGCCGCATTTTAGCTTGAGGACGGCAGATTAGAACAAAACAAAGGAGCGCGAAACAATCACGTCTGTACAAGTTTTTGGCGCTAAAATCCAGCCGAATACTTTTGCCTAATATTCGGCTATTCGGTCAGGGGCCTTGCCGAATATTCGGTATTCGGTATACTGCCAAATATACTATTCGTTGCAAGTCCAATTTGTAATTCTATCACCCGACCCATTGCCCACTTTCCAGGGGGTAGATTTTTGTCGTGTATGACTACTAGATCGCCAAGACTGATGTTCTTTTGTGATATTTTCCACATATTTTTAGCAGAGATTTATGTTAGGTACTCGCTTTTCCATTTTTTCCACAGATCTTGGAATAGTTTTGAGATTAAATGCCATCTGGTTCGGGCATCTTGTTCCGTTTCTATTATGGTTGACCCTGGTCGTGCTGTTAGAAAATGTGCTGGTGTTAATATATCGAGGTCATCCGGATCTTGAGACATCGAGCACAGAGGGCGAGAATTAAGGCACGCTTCTAATTTTGCCAAGAGTGTTGTATATTCCTCGAAGGTTAATTTTTAACCCCCGACGATTTTTTTCAAATGGTGTTTAAGACCCACAATCCATCTGCGTTAGGCCAGGAGGGAGCATTAAAATGCCATTCAATGCCTAATTCATTAACCTCGGAATAAAAACTATCGTTAAATATTTGCAGTATTTGGTAAAATTGTTCTTGTAAGACTCGATTGGCTTCTACGAAATTGGTCCCATTATCGCTATATATTTGTCGTGGGGTTCCACGTCGGTCGGGCTGATATTCTGCTTAATGCAGCTATAAAGCTGAACTGCTCAAATCAGAAACAAGTTCTAAACGCACAGCTTTTGTGGCCATGCATATAAAAAGTGCAATATAATCTTTTGTCGTTTTTATCGCGCGACCTTTGTTGGCTTTAACTTCGACAAAACCTGTGTAGTCGACCCCACAATGGTAGAATGATTGCTCATGACTCACTCGCGATTGTGGTAAGTCTCCCATCAGCTGATATTGGTTAGTAGGATTCTGTTTTCTGCAAATAACACACTGCCAGCACTGCCTTATAAACTTTTTGACGGTCATATTAACCATTCATAAGCCAATTTTTTGGCTCAAGTTTGCTAATGTGAGGCGCGCTCCACCGTGGAAGGTTAACTAGTGAGCCTGCTGAATTAGTAACGTTGTGAGACGGTGGTTAGGTGGTAGTATTATAGGATGCTTCATGTCAAAACTGATCTCGGCATTTCTCAATCTTCTGCCCACACGTAAAATTTTATCTAGGTCTAATATTGGGTTAAGACATAAAACTTTACTTTTAGATTGCACTTTTTCGTCTTTCTGTAAATCATTTACGTCGTCAGTAAATTCCAATTGTGCAGTTTTGCGTTACGTAGTTCGTGTAACGTGAGATATGGGGTAAATAAAATGTTTATAGGTAGGTAATCGCAATATCCATGCAAAAATACGTGTTATTTTATTTAATGAACTATAGGTATTAAGTAAATTATTTATAATATTCAATATGGTTTATATCTGCCTGTTTCAAAATAACGGTATTGGTCTGTGTTTTTCAAAGATTTTTTCATCTCTCAATTGGTTTCGTAACTGATTTTATCTTCGTTAGTGGTTGTAAATGATGGAAGGGCCTTGCCACTATAATAGGCTAGTTTACTCATGTCGAATTGTAATATATAAATGTTTATTTCTTAAAGTATTTAGTCTAAGGAACCTTAATATATCGATTTCACTTCATAAAAGCAGAAGATTGCTGTAGAAATTTAATTTAAAAAAATATTTTTTAGTCTATATTTTTTAAACACTAAGGGCCGAGTTCACCAACATTTTAAACAAGCGTTTATCTCGTAAACACCCGTTTAAGCATTTTTTTGTGTTCACCACGTGTTAACCGGCGGTTATATCCCTTAAACGGCTGATCAACATAACCGAGCTCGAAACCATCGTTTAACTGTCGGTCAGACATTATTGACGTTTGCTATGTATCGGTTGCTACAACAATTTTAGGTTATATCGATTTTTAAAAATTTTGTGTTGTGCTAAGTTGTCAGTTGTAAGTAAAATGCAGTCAGTGTTTTATGTTATGATTGATAACTATCAAGACTACTACCTAAATCTTCTTGAGAGTCCATAAAGAAAAATTAGAAAGGGGAAGAATAAGACAGCAGCGAAATTTGGATAGTAACTAACAGTGTGGATAGTACCAGAAAAGCATTAATTTCAAATTATATTAAATATTAAAAAAAAAGTTTTTTAAATTCTACTGGTATATTTTCTTTATACATATAAAGATGCCATAAAGATTATAAATTAAAGTCAATAGAACTAATCATACAGAACGTGAGTCCTTAAATATAACAAAGAATAAAACAAACAAAATTACTAAAAGAATTCAAGGATTTTATTACATTAGAAAAGTATATCTAACTAGAAAACTGGAGATCTTTTTTTTTTGGAGATCATTCAAACATTTTCCATAATTTATTAATTATTTAATACAACTACTTTTATCGGGTTTAAATTACCTTTGAAATACAAATAAAAATTATTGTTCTTCTAAAATACTTATTCTAATACGAGATTCTTTCTCTGCATTTTCTTGCAATATTTTTAACAATTTTTATTTTCTCTCTTGTGAGAGTATCACCCAATATCTTGTTTAGGTCTTCTTCATTTCAGCCAGTCCTCTTCGTTAAGCTTGGAAGGTCTTAATTCTTCTGAAACAGACGTTTTTAAATTATTTGGAGTCCATGTACTCGAGGTTTCACCTTCCTGTAAAAAGCAATAATTACTATAAAAACTGAAAAGTACGCACTACATTATCACATTAGGTAAATACTACTTGAACTCACATTATTTTCATTTAATATGCTCAATGATTCCTCAACTTCAACATCATCTTTATTATTCGGTTGTCTGACCTCGGCCATGGACAAAAATGTTATTTCAATATTTTCCTGGAATACATTGTATACTGAATATTAATTAAACGTCAGTAAACATTTTTTGTCTTTACTAAAAATACGCCACCTGAAATATAAAAAGCACACATTGCAGAGTCAAAGAACAGGCATGAAATATATTACGTGAACAAAAAGTAGGATGTAATAAAATAACTTATATCAAATCGATTTCTGTTCCTCAAATAATAAATCACCACGTGAGTTTTAAAAGTACATACCAGTCAAATAAATTTCTTTTTTTCTGGCGGCCCGATCATTCTCGGTCTGTTTTTTAATATTTTCCCAACAACACTTTAATACCGTATGTGTTCGATGGCAATATGTGGTGATGGTGTTAATTTCTTCAGAAAGAGGAATCCATCCCTTCATTTTTAATGAGTTCGTGGTAGCATGCAGTGCGCTTATTTTCAACCATGTCCCGGTATTTTAAAACCAACTCCGAAAGAATACGTTTCTCGTCACTAGAAAAAAATATTGTTTGCTTTATGGCCTCCTAATTCCATTTTAAATTAAAAATATCTTTTAGCTTACGAACCGGCTTACTTCACAATCACAAAACACAACACAAATAAATATATTTTACTTTGACATTGACAGCAAACGATTTTATCCGACCGAAATTAAAACTACTAGTATTTTAACTTTGTTAATACATTGTCATACTTTTCAAGTTAGTAGCATTCTACTTTAAACTACTAAATTAAGATGTTACTGTGTAGCATGTCGACTCAATGAGATACTACGACTTTGCAAATGAGCCACATTATACCATTCGTTCATTCACTCTAAACGGCTGGCGATCGGTTGATTTGTGAATCGTGGTTAAAATTTTCGTTGTGAACAGTAATTTTTTGACCGGCTCTTTAAACATTGTTTAGGAATTAACCGGGTGATTAATTGAACGGAGGTTAAACAACAGTTGATGAACTTGGGCCTAAAAACGCTGTTCGCCACATCCGCCATGATTTGGACGTCTCTTGTGGTAAACAACTAAATGTCATTCGCGTGTTACTGTAGGTGGATTTTTTCGTCTGACTAAATTTATCTTAAAACACTTTTAACTTTAGGAAAGAAAAAATCAGTTTTTTGACAAAACTAATTATGGAACTAATTGTGAAAGCAGAAAGCACAAATCTGCCAAGAATTGACGCATTGATGGTTGGTGAATTTGTTGCACTAAACCCCGATTTCTGCTCTGCGGAGCAGAGAAACGACAAGGCATCTATGTAAGTACAGTGCATTTAGTATTACTCTGGTATCGATTCTGGCATGATTCTCTAAACCTAAACTTTTTGACAACAGTGTAACCTTGTCATTCTCTACATAGAATGAAAGGGAGAGACTGATGTTGAATTTAGTTTTAAGTTTAGAGACTCATGCCAGAATTGACACCAATGTAGTAATAAACATAAAACTGATACAACATATGAATAAGTGTAATAAAGTTGCGTAGGTTAATTTCTTTCGGCACTTTAATCCACAACTTTCCTGGAGTCTTCAAGGATGTGTTTTTATATTCTCGTATAATACAGTAATGATAATTACTTTATTTTTCGTGGTATTTATTAGAAATCAAGTTTTTTTTTATTATAAACTCAGTTAAAAGTAATTTTCTACGTGTTTACGAGTTTTTGTTTACCACAGTTCACGTCATAGCATAGATAATCTGTAGACTAAAATGGCCGACAGCGTTTTTGTATGTCCATGAAAAATCTATTTTAAAATTAAAGATTTGTAGCTTTCTAGGTTAAAAAAAAATACAATACATTTTTTTTCGGTCTAATAGAACATTAATTTACCATTTAAAACCTTTTTCCAAAAAGGGTCAACTAGCCTATTCATGATTTTTCAGCTTCTCTGTAGTTAATCCGCGAGTTGCGCAGTCGGCTGGATTTTCGTCGCTTTTAACGTAGCGCCATTGGTGGGATGGTATAGATAACTTTGTTTCTTTGACACGATTCTCCACGAATGTGTTCCATCGAGCTGGATCTCCGTGTAACCACCCTAGCATGGCTGTAGAATCCGTCCAGGCGTACACATGTATATTGTAATCTGGTAAACAATTTAAAATTTTGGTCATCAAATCAGATAAAAGTTTTGCGCTCATCAACTCTAATCTAGGAATTGATACTTCTTTACTAACCGGAACTTCTTTGCGGCAACTGGTGTTATGGTGACGTCATCGCCATTAATAACTTTACAATATATTACTGCACCGTATGTTTTTTTGGACGCATCACAAAATCCGTGAAGATGTACAATTTGGTTTTCTTTTATTCCCAACCACCGGTTCACCTCAATAGTATTTATATTATATAAATAGTTTTTTAATTTACTCCATTCGTTATTAAAATTTATATCGTCTGGTAATGAATCATCCCAATCTAAATCGCTTAACCATACTCTTAGAAAAAGTATTTTCAGATTGGTGCTCAATGGTGTAAGCCACCGCAAAGGGTCAAAAAGCTTGGAAATATCCGAGAGCAATGATCTTTTGGTAGGTGTTGATGGTGAGGTTGTATTTATTTTTGACTCAAAAGTATAATACTTTTGGTTAGATGAAAAATTTAGATGCATCTGTTGGCTATGGTTATTTATGGTTACTTTTTGACTATTTGGTTCTTGGGTTCTTGTTTACGTTTTGAGGCCTCCAATGTCGTAAAGCTCTCTAAATAATCAAAAAATTCTTGGAGGTTAGGCAACTCTCTTGGTTTTTTCACATATTCGATATATTCAGAAAATGATTCACTATCGAGTTTTTGGGCTAACAAATGTACTAACAGCGGATCCCAACTGGTTATGTCTAATCCTAAATTTTGGATCGCATGCAAACATTCTTTTGATACATCATGCAATTTTTTATCATATTTAAGGATTGTTGTTGAATATTCGGAAGGCCTAATAAAGTGTTGAGATGCGATGTAAATATAAGCCGTTTGTTCACGTAACGATGGTTTCGTAATTCCTAACACACTTCGTAATTATCCGACCTTATTTGAAGATGGTCAATGAGGCGCTCAGGTTCCCCGGTGACTTCAATTTTTAAAAACTGCATTATCTGAGCGTTACTCAATAACGGATTTTTATGTAAGGTTTCATTAAACAAATCTTTAAATGAGATCCGAGATGAGAGAAATGGTGATAGTTTCTGCTAAATGTCGGAATATCCATTTGCGGTATCGACTTTTCCCGATGCGACACAGACCACATCTTGGTATTTATGGTTTTCTTCAAATCATTAAATATTTTTTCGTACCTGGTAAATTACGCCTGGTAGATAGATTCATCTCCGTCAGCCTCACCTTCTATCTCCCAATGCAAGCTGTCGACCGTACTCCATCGAGTCAAAAGTGTTCTCAGAGCATCCTCAAATTCCCAAAGATTTTGCAAGTTTTCTATATCTATTAAGCTTACCGTACGCATAAATGCTTTGAAATTAATATTTTCCTTCTTGATCATTTCGTCCAACTTAGTGTTTCCACTAGTCCTTTGAGCTTGGTCCGGTTAGCGGTAATCCGGCGCGTGGTCTGGTTGGCGGTAACCCGGCGCTTGGCCCGCTTGACGGTAACCCAACGTTGTGTCCGGTTGCCGGTAACCCGGCGTTTGGTCCGGTTGACGGTAACCCGTCGCTTGTTCTGGTTGACGGTAACTCGCCGTGGGTGTACCATCTAGCTGGATCTGCTCGTCTGATTTACCTGGTTGCTGCTGAGGAGTTAAATGCCCTAAAATTCCGCTAATAATTTTTTTAATGGTCAAATAAAGCTCTTCCGCTGTATCGAAACAATGTTGCACAAAATACACATGGTCAAATTCCGCAAGTTCGCACATATTTGTATGGTTTTTGTGGTATTCACTCTAATAATTCTCGAGGAAATCCAACTTCCGTTTGCAATACTCCCTGGTTTTCCTATTGTTCACATTGGTTGTAAAATAACTAGTAAAAATATAAATAAAATGGTAAGATCTGACCTTATTTACACCTTACTCTGCTTACATAAGATTTGGTTTAAAGTCACTGCAGTCCTATGGTTAACTGTTCAAAATTTTTTGTCACTGTATTTAATAGTCACTGGTTACTGGTTAAGTCGACAGGCACACCTTCCGGAAAATATTTAGCAGCTTTCAATGCCTCCTTATGAAAGGTTTCAATGTGGTTTTTGCACTGCTCGTGAATATCTTTGAACTTTCAAAAGAGCCTTATAGTAAATAATCCCAATTTGCCTCTAAATGAATTTGGATTTGGTGGAAACTCCTTCTTAGCGCCGGGAATATACCAACCATGGAGAGTATGTTCTAACCAAGAATAATTAAATATCTCTGTTTTGCATCTTCCGCAAAGTTATAGGTCACGGAAGGAGACCAACAGTTATCAATCAATTCCTTCTTCTTTTCGGGTGATAGCATGTGTGCCCGTCCAACATATCGTTATCATTTTCATTGTAGTCATCCATCAATGAATCTGGATTCGGCGCCAGATAGCTGGAAGAACTTGGTCTAGGTAGTTCCTGCGGCCAAATATAAATGTGTATAAATGTCATTGTTTAATGTGTACCTACTGATTTTTAGTTCTTGTTACGTACTTTGTGCCGCTGCTGTTCAAGTTTCCATACAAAATTTGACATTGACATTTTGGTTTGCAAACTATTCGAATTCGATAATGGTTCGTGCTAGGGTCTAGTAACTGCTACCAAATCCCAGAGTCAATTGAACAAGCGCCATCTAACGTCGAGTAGCAATACTAGGTTTTACAAGGATTTTAGTCGATTTATTCGATTCTTATGAACACTTACAGATGGTGTTGTCCACAAAAGCAATTAAAATTGTTTGTTCGTAACAATAATTTCTACTTTATTTAGGTATGCCGCATACAAATTATACAAAACTAACGTCAATGCTGGTAAACGGCTGTCGTACCTACCTACATATTTTTACACTGTTTAATAGCCTTGCGTTTTGGCAAATCTGATATAGTCGTGATGAAAATGGCGGCGATTTTAAATACGGAAGTCAAAATCTATTCTGCATATTTCAGTGCTTTCCAAATATACATAAAACCTTGTGAATTTATTTACGTTTTGTCGTGCGATGCGGAATTTATTAGTAAGGAAGTCAATTTGCTCGCACTTTGGTCGCTTTTCGGCTAGGGGGGGGGGGGGGGGGAACTGCCCCCCTTGGCGACACCCTTCATCATTAGCCTATTAATGTCCCCACTGCTGGAAGTTTTGGGCCCTGACTCACCACGCGGGCCCAGTGCGGATTGGTGGGTGCTAACGACTGCAGATGCAGCCGGGACCAACGGCTTAACGTGCCTTCCGAAGCACGGAGGAGCTCGAGATAATAAATTTTTGGTCACCCATCCAATGACCGACCACTGCGAAAGTTGCTTAACTTCAACGATCGCAGCCGAACGCGCTAACCACTTGCGCCATCGAGCTCCTCTCTCCTTTTTTTGTAATAATTGTTTGCCCTACCTAGAGCCACGCCCACCCTTTTCATTGGGTTGTGTAAAGCCCGCATTAGGCTGATTCTCGTCTGTCTTTAGACATAGATGTCGATTCTGGTGATAATCATGATTCTCTAAAGCTAAACTTAAATTTGACAACAGTGTATCTTTGTCATTCTCTATACAGAATGTTGTTAAATTTAGTTTTAAGTTTAGAGAATCCTGCCAGAATCGACACCATAATCTTAGTAATCTGTGTCTGTGATGGTCTAAGGTCTGTGACTATGGTTTATGGTATCGCTGGCCGGCCGGCAAACGGCAAATAGAATTCAATTTGAAAACCGCCATAAACAGATAACACAAAGCCTCTTCGTTTTGCTACTACTTTAATTTATTGTTAATACAAATATAAAGGTTTGTTCAGTTTTCACGAAACTAGCAAAAATACTTTTTTTGTTAACTTTAGTTTGTTGATTTCGTTCTGTGTTTAGTGGTTTCGGTAAACAACCAGGTAAGGAAAATAAATTTCGTTAAATTACAGTGTTTTTCGGTTTGGACGTTTCGTTCTATATGAAAAATTCTTAAATAAGTTCAAAAGTATATAATCTTAAATAGGCCTCTAGTTGAATTTGAAGTAGGCTTATATAGTTACTAATGCAAAATCAATCAAACTACACTTTGATAAGAAAGATAAACGATTATTATGGCAAGATAGGCACTGATACCTGATTTGGGGAAGGACCCTTAATTTGGGGGGATTTTAAAGCGATGGGGGGAAATACGGGAGGGAAAATGTCTCAGTTGGAGTGAATTAGAGGATATTTATTTTCAATCACTTAATTTTTATTAGAAATAAAAACAGACTTCTTTAAAACAAACCCACGAAATAAGGAATCTTATTGATTGCTTAAATCTTATTTAATGGAATGTTTAATATTTGTGTTAAAACTCAGAATTACTACTTCACGTTATTTTGACTTTTTATATATACACTCGCTTAAATAATACAATATATTGGATTATTAAAATGGGTTTTTTTTTAATCTTAAACTTGCATACCTAAAATCCCTTGTAATGTAAAGCTCTAGTCAAAGGGATATAGTTATAGTTTATTTGTGTATCTAGTAAGTATATCTTTGGAATTAATAAAAGAATGAAATCCACAGCTAAAAAATGTCCTTAACTGATGGTAGGGGGATAAGCTATGGACGATTCAAAAGAGTTGTATTTTGCATCCAATTTGAATAAAAATATTCTGACTTTTCTGCCTATAAATAGACAATCATTAATATCTAGTAGGATTTTTTATATTGCCTTAGTTTAACTTTCATTTGTTAATAGGAAACTTTCTATATGGAACATAACCTATCTGATGGAACTAGACCAGTAGGTTGGGTTAGCAATACCAGTCTTCTTTTACAGTTGGGGATTTGTTGTAATTTCTCTTATATTGCTAAATCCCACAGTCATTCCTGCAAGAGATTAAGAATCAAACAAAGAAGGGTTTGTAAATTATTGTGATTGTTTATATATTATTAACGAGGGTAGGCCTCGCTTTGCTTCGGTGTAGACCTGTTGTGTAGACTATAGTGTTTGTTCTCGGGCTTGTATTATACAGAATGACTTTCTTTTTATAATTATAAACATTTCATGAAAATGTATAGAGAGAGAGAGACAAACTTGTTAGTGATCCATGGATTCACAGTGTGGGTGTCGGGTTCATCGTGTGGGAAAGAGAGAAACTGAGCAGTTCCCGGGACCTTCAACCCAAGTGTAGGTTTAAGGAGGCCCCCTTTGAGATGTGCATGCCGGCCTGGATGACAAACACCAATATCCTCTAGTACTTTATAGTGCTTTTTCATTAAAATAGTCCAGTCAGGTGCAGTACCTAGGTTCTAGTGGTGATAGTGAAAACTTAGTTGCGTAGTTTAGGATCCGTTGGTATCGAACGTACAATTGCTCTGCTATTAGAAAAAGTTTGTCCCCCTCACCATCAGACCATGCCCTTATCATTAAATGCATCCGCGTGTCTGTGACGCAGTGGTGTGTACACATCCATCACATATCACTCATAATATTGGTGTACATGATTTTTTGCCATGAATTCAATTGTACATTTTTGGTATATATGTATAAATATTAATGGAAAAAAAAATATAAGTCTATTAACATCGAATACACATTTAAAATATTTGCCTCATTTTTTTAAGTCACATTTCGATCCTTCGTGTGGTTGCCACACGAAAATTAATTATTTTATGCATCGTAATAGGCGTGATAATCACGGGTAGGGATGGGTTTCTGCCCAGGCATTTTGGGCATATTCCGTATTTGCCTAATAAATGTCCATTTCTGTCCAATAAATGTGTGTGTGGGGGGGGGGGGGGGGGGGGTGTGCGCGTGTGTGTGTGTGTTGTTTATGAACTTAACATTCAGTCAGCCGTACGACGCCCACTGCTGATCATAGGCCTCCCCCAAGGATCTCCACACCGATCGGTCCTGCGCCATCGGCTTCCCGTGACGTTCACAAGATCGTCGGTCCACCTTGTAGGGGGTCTGCCCACTGAGCGTCGTCTGGTGCGTGGTCGCCATTCCAGAACCTTTCCGCCCCAACGGCCATCGGTTCTTCTTGCTACGTGTCCCGCCCACGGCCACTTCAGCATAGCAATCGTTCGAGCGATATCGGTTACTTTGGTTCTCCTACGGATTTCCTCATTTCTGATTCTATCGCGTAGGGAAACACCGAGCATCGCTCTCTCCATTGCTCGCTGTGTGACCTTGAGTTTTCTTAGGAGACTCGCTGTAAAGGAGACTACGTCCCACTTCCGTAGGTCATCACTGGCAATACACACTGGCCATAGACTTTTGTCTTGAGACACTAAGGTAATTCGGACGCGAAGACTTTCCGTAGCTTCCCGGACGCTGCCTATCCGAGCTGAAAGTTGGACTTACCTAACTGGACTGTCTGTCCTAGGTTAACGTAACAGTCGGCAACTTCGAATGTAGTGTTTCCAATTTTAGCTGAAGCGGGTACTACATAGGCATTCGACATAATTTCGTCATATCCATGTTCATCTTAAGACCCACTTTTTGGGAAGCTCTACTAAGATCTTCGAGCATCGTGTTAAGATCTTCCAAGGTTGCAGCCATAAGAACTACATCGTCGGCGAAACGAAGGTGCGAAAGGTACTCGCCATTTATGTTAATGCCTCGTCCTTTCCAATCCAGAAGCAAGAAAATATCCTCCAATGCTGCTGTGAACAGTTTCGGAGTTATCTCATCTCCCTGTCTCACGTCTCGCTGCAGTTGGATAGGATTAGAGCGCTGGTTCTGTAATCGGACTGACATAGTGGCGTAAGGTACCTTAATACCTCAACATACCTGTAGTCTACTTGGCACCTTTGAAGAGACTGTAACACCGCCCAGGTCTCAATCGAAAGCTTTCTCATAGTCCACGAACGCCAAGCAAAATGGCAGATTATACTCTTCGGTCTTCTGTATAACCTGCCGCAGCGTATGAATGTGGTCTATGGTACTGAAGCCTTTTCGGAAACCGGCTTGTTCAGGAGGTTGAAAACTTAATAATATAATATTTAAAATAGGGAAAGATTTGACTTTTGACATTCAAATCTACAATTAAGTAATTATAAAAGCATAAATCAAAACTTATATTTGTTCCATCAATACTAAAAATGCGAGTGTGTTCAATGCTTACATTTGAAACGTGGGTAAGCTTTACCAAGGAAATTAGATTTAAAAATCATTTTTGTGACGGTATTTTTATCTTTTCAGTTCTTGCCCAGCGACTGGACATTTATTTGGACGTAAAAACGTTTTATCCCTATTTGCCCAGTATATGCCCTTTTGCCCATTTGGGTTTTTACCCTTGAGCCATCTCTAATCACGGGGCATAGATGACTTAAGTTGCTGTAGATCAGAAATAATTTTATTCGCGATTTTTCTTCTTTCGTCATATAAGTTTTTTAGGTCCTCCACCCTCACGGGGACAATTAAATTTTGATCGCTAGTTTCTTCACTTTGACGGGGTACCTAATTTCAATTCCACTTGGGAACCAAAGCAGCATCGACACCGAATGGTATAGCACAAAATGCCTGCCAGCAGTTTTTTTTGCAATGAGCAACAAGCGACCTAACTCCGGGCTCCGCGGGGTCCTTCTTCACCATGACAACGCGCCCGCGCACTCTGCGATCAAAACGAAGGACTTCCTGGATTCCACACCAGTCAAGAGTTTTGGGATACCCTTCTTACAGTCCTGATTTGGCCCCGTGTGACTTCTTTTTATTCCCTAAAATAAAAATCAGCTCAAAAGGATACAGTTTTCATCGCCGGAAGAAGCGCTAGCAGCGTTTGAGAAGGCCTTGGAAGGGGTGTCTGCGGAGGACTGAAAAAAAATATTTGAAAATTGGTTCAGACGCATGAAACTTCGTTTAGAGGATTAAATAAAAATATTTTTTTCATAGAAGTTAAGTTAGGTTTTTAGTTTCTCAAAACTTTCAGTGTCCCACGTATATTTACGGCTTCCGGTAAAAATTTCACGTTTAAAACATTTAATCATAATAGCTCTATCTTTTCTTTATATCTAACTAGCTGACCCGGCGAACTTCGTACCGTCCAAAAGTCGATGTATGTGGTTATATATTTATTAGGGGGTATGAGGGGTGCCGCCTAACACCCAACGGCACCCAAGTCAACCTCACCTGCCCGCGGTGTACCCTGCCGACCAACGGACGAGGCTCTGGCGCTCCCCACCAACCCGCACTGGGCCAGCGTGGTGGGAGACGGCCCAAAACCCCCCCTAAAATGATAGTACATGATAAGAGGCCCCAAGTGCCCGGCGGTGCTGGAGTCCGTGGCGGCGCTGACGGACGCCGACTCGGCGCCGGGACCAGGGGTGCGAAGAATCCCCGGGCGGCAAAAATCCCCCGTCAAACGACCTTGGCCCTGGCAACGTACAACGCACGCACACTGCGGACCGAGGAGAAGCTGCTGGAACTGGAGGAAGAATTGAGCAGGATTCGCTGGAGTATTGTAGGACTATTAGAAGTCCGAAGAGAGGGCGAGGACACGATGTTCCTTAAATCCGGCAACCTGCTCTATTTCCGGGAGGGCGAAGATCTGTCCCAGGGTGGTGTCGGGTTTGTTGTCCACAAGTCTCTCGTGAACAATGTTGTACAGATCGGTAGTGTGTCGAATAGGGTGGCGTACCTTATACTCAGAATCACCAAACGGTATTCGTTGAAGGTCATACAGGTATACGCTCCGACCTCGACGCACCCCGACGAGGAAGTGGAAGTCATGTATGAGGATATTTCTCGGGCAATGCATGCTTCCAGGACCCATTACACCGTTGTCATGGGGGACTTCAACGCAAGGCTGGGCAAACGTGGCGATGATGAGTTGAAAGTGGGGCAATTTGGAGTTGGAATCCGGAACTTCCGAGGTCAAATGCTAGCCGATTACATGGAGAAGGAGGGACTCTTAATGATGAACTCCTTCTTCAGAAAACGGCTGCATCGAAAATGGACCTGGAAAAGTCCGGATGGCGTGACAAAAAATGAGATTGACTTCATCATGTCGACTAAGACTCGGATATTCAATGATGTCTCAGTGATCAATTCGTTCAATACGGGAAGCGATCACCGAATGGTAAGAGGCACATTGAATCTAAATGTCAAAGCCGAAAGGAATCGACTGATGAAGTCCACGCTCCGTCCTGAAGCCATCCGGATCCAAAACCCCGAGCGCTTTCAACTCGAACTGCAAAATCGCTTCGATTGCCTAGAGAGCTGCGTAGACGTGGACAATTATAATGACAGGTTTGTTGAAGCTGTCCTTACGGTGGGCTCGAAGTTCTGCAAGCCCATCCGTACCAAAAAACGCAGCAAGATCTCGGAGCCGACTCTCAAGCTCATGGAGAAAAGGCGTGAGATGGGTCTGCAGTCCTCTGAAGATGCACGTCGGCAGCTCAATAGGCAGATTTCGAAGTCTCTGACTCGCGACATACGCCGCTTTAATACTGATCGTATTAAAGAGGCCATCGAGCGGAACAAAGGCTCGAAAGTGTTCGCAAGAAATCTGTCTCTTGGACAGAGTTTGCTGACGAAGCTGAAGACAGAGGACGGCAGAATCATTTCGTCGCAACCTGAGCTTATGGCTGAGATCGAAAGCTTCTACGGACAGCTATACGCGACATCACGAGTACCTGTCACAAAGGCGACCGACCCAAGAGCCAAATTAACCCGACACTACACCGAAGATATCCCGGACGTCAGCCTGTACGAGATTAGTGTAGCTCTGAAACAGCTCAAAAACAATAAGGCGCCGGGTGATGACGGAGTTACAGCCGAGCTTCTGAAAGCAGGTGGACGACCAGTCTTGAAATCTCTTCAGAAGCTATTTAACTCTGTCATACTCGAGGGCAGAACGCCTAGCGCATGGCATAGGGGAGTGGTGGCGCTTTTCTTCAAGAAGGGAGACAGGGCCCAATTGAAGAATTACAGACCCATCACGCTCCTGAGTCATGTATACAAGCTGTTTTCGAGAGTCCTCACGAATCGTCTCGCGCGCAGGTTTGACGACTTCCAGCCTCCCGAACAAGCCGGATTCCGAAAAGGGTTTAGTACCGTAGACCACATCCATACGCTGCGGCAGGTTATACAGAAGACCGAAGAGTATAACCTGCCATTATGCTTGGCGTTTGTGGACTACGAGAAAGCCTTCGATTCGATCGAGACATGGGCCGTGCTTCGGTCACTCCAAAGGTGCCAAATAGACTATCGATACATCGAAGTGTTGCAGTCGTTGTATGAAAACGCCACTATGTCAGTTCGACTCCAGGACCAAAACACGAAGCCAATCCAGCTGCAGCGTGGTGTAAGACAGGGTGACGTTATATCACCGAAACTGTTTACAGCTGCGCTGGAAGACGTTTTCAAACTTTTGGACTGGAGCGGACTTGGCATCAACATAAACGGCGAGTACATGACGCACCTTCGATTTGCAGATGATATCGTAGTCATGGCTGAGACCATGGATGACCTTGGCACAATGCTCGGCGACCTCAGTAGGGTGTCCCAACAAGTGGGTCTCAAAATGAACATGGACAAGACGAAAATCATGTCGAATTCCAATGTCGTACCCACTCCAGTGACTGTTGGGAGCTCTACACTGGAAGCTGTTGACCAGTACGTATACCTGGGACAAATAGTCCAACTGGGTAAGTCCAACTTCCAGAAAGAGGTTAATCGACGAATCCAACTCGGCTGGGCAGCGTTCGGGAAGCTACGTAGCATCTTCTCGGAACATCTACCGCAGTGCCTCAAGACGAAAGTCTTCAATTCGTGCGTGTTGCCAGTGATGACATACGGAACCGAGACGTGGCCGCTTACAATGGGTCTTGTAAGAAGGCTCAAAGTCACCCAAAGGGCAATGGAGAGGGCTATGCTCGGAGTTTCTCTGCGTGATCGAATCAGAAATGAGGAGATACGCAAGAGAACTAAAGTCACCGACATAGCCCACAGAATTGCAAACCTTAAGTGGCAATGGGCAGGGCACATTGCTCGCAGGACCGATGGCCGCTGGGGCGGAAAGGTCCTCGAGTGGCGACCGCGTACCGGGAAACGCAGTGTTGGCAGGCCCCCCACAAGGTGGACCGACGATCTGGTAAAGGTCGCGGGAAGCCGCTGGATGCGGGCAGCATGGGACCGATCGTTGTGGAAATCCATGGGGGAGGCCTATGTCCAACAGTGGACGTCTTTCGGCTGATGATGATGATGATGATGATGATATATTTATTAAATTAATGATTTTGCAGCCGCAATAAAACAAGTCAAAAAAAATGTTTATAAGGATAATATACCTTTAAAGAGAAAATGAAATTTCAATAACTTATTCTTTAATAGTGTATCAGCGAAACTTAAAACACACTTTAACCATTTGTTTTGAAAATAAATCTTCGGGAGCATTTGCAAGCTCCTGTAACGCCATACAAAATATCCGACTGCGCGGGACATATTCGATTATTTTGCCAAAAACGATGCGTTTCGTTTCACGCGGAGTTGTTTGATTTTTAAATGGCGTTTTACACCAATACAGTTGGGAATCATGGAGTTATTATTATTTCAAAAAATTGAGCAAAAAATCTAGTTTCTGCCGGTATCAAAATGTAATTAATTCATGAAATACATGAAAAGTGGAGTTATTAGGTTTGCAAATTAAGGTATCGATTTGTGGTATTTTAAAGTGACGTTTGTGGTTTTTTAATGAAATGAAATGTTTTTTTTTTAAGTTTATATATAATGAGCTAACAAATGACACCAATATTATTGGGGGTACATGCGTGTGTTAGGAGTTAATATCGCTTAAAATTTATTTTCGCGCAGGTGCGATTTTTTTTACGCCGAGTGTAGTCGGGATGGCCTGATCACAGATAAAACTGATAATAATAAGTTAGACTTCCAATCACGCAGTAGGCAGGAGGTAGACCGATACATTATTCATTACTAATTAAAGTTATATTAGTATTAACTAATATAACTTTAATCAGCTCGTGTTTTGTTTACGCAATTCTTGGTGTTTTCGTTAGTTTTCAGACAAAACTACAGTGTAAACTAGGCTTCTTGTTAACGGTCGTTGTTTTACCGAACCTCAGGTCTGTGCAATATACTTGCATATAATTAGCAAATCAAGATTTGAATTACTGGTCTTTTTTATCGATTTGTTGCTAGACATAGACAATCATTATCCTACTGACCCGATGTCACGCTCCGCTCTACGTTGTCTAACATTCTGGTTCTGATTCAATATAAGACACAGATACCTAGTTTTTTATTTTAATTATATTATTTAAGTTCTTCCCTCTATACAGCAACTAGAATAATGACATCTAAATTCAACAAAAACGGTGTATTCACTGGGCCTGTAGATTCATATTGCCTCATATGCGAAACTTACTTCAAAGATGCTAATGACACCAGTGCACATATTGAAAAGCCAGTACATCTAAAGAATTTGGAGGCTACGCCGTACTATGATAAATATAAGGACGAACACATTAGAAAGGTAAATATCATGTTATTTTTATTGGCGATTTTCTAAGTGCACGTCCACACGCAGCGAAACTTCCGTCGCGCAAGAGCGCAAGGTGGGCTGTGTGTGGCCGCACCCGCGCAACTTTCGCCCGATAACTGCCTGCCCCCCCTTGGCGACGCCCTTAACAATAGTAAAAATCGTTCAAAAGTTAACGATAAGAAATAATTCTGAACTCGTTTGAAGGACAACAGAATGTTTATAACTCGAAAGATACTGTGAAAAACACTGACGACCCTCCTGGTCTGCCATACCACAGACTTTTACTGCGTGTGGGTACTCCTGTTATTATTTTTTATTTGCTACATCAGTAGGTTGCAAGTCAAAGCTTTGCACCGGAACGTAATAGAAGCCACAATTTTGACCGGAACTGCTCAGGGAGAAACAGTGTTTGTACCACGTAATCCATTAAATACCAAGTGATCTCCAATTTCCCCTGAAGGTCTGTTTCGCCATGACTACAAATAAGTTGCAGGGGCAAAACTCAAATTCGCCGGTCAATTCTCCTATTGATCAAGTTCTATGTGGCATGCTCTTTGTGCAACTAATTTGTAAAGCAGATTTGGTAAAAAATTGCTACCTGAATCTCTTAGACCCCGCGGACGAAGTCGCGGGCAAAAGCTAGTCCTGTATATAGTACTGCGTCCATTTACTTTTGGAAAGTAATAACTAGACATTTGCGCCGATGGTCATTCTTATTTGACCGGCGCACACTGGGGCGGTATATATGACAGTCGTACCCAAAACTTTAAATGGAGGTAGTTTGGTATGATTTTTATTCTGTGTGTAGGGTAGGTGTTTCTACAGCAATTAGAAACATTTAGATTAATTTCTCATTCATCTAGTCATTTACCGGATTGACACGCATAAAGAGTACTCTGTTATCAGTTAATTGCAATTCCGTGATTAGTTGAACTCAATCAAAACCCTGTCGTATTTTTATTGTTGTGTTTACATTAAAACATTGTCATGTCAAGTTTGGATCATGGTAATCTCTATTTAAAAACTACTTTAATTGAACCAATTAGTGAGTAATAGTGGGGTTAATGATAGTTTTCTGAAGACGCTGCTGATAATTAAATTTTATGGCTTAAAATTTAAAAAAGCGCTATATGCTTTTGAAAGTAAATTAATAAATAGGTACTCTGAACTGCCTGTTTACTTAGTCAGAAGTGAAAGCCCGTTGCGCTAAATCGAAATAATCGTGTTTTTTTGCTATACGTAAATCTCGGGCACTTAATATTATTTTCAGATTTGTGCCCCAAATTAGAAATAAACGAAAAATTTTGTTCGACGTGTTTCATGATAGTAATTATAAGCCATTTGATAGAATTTTTTTTTTTGATTACGTTGCGAATAAATAGACCAGGGTCGATAATTTTAAAAATGGTAGAAAGTGAAAAAAAATTATAGTAGGATGAAACCCATTGGAAAAGGTAGAGAATATAACAAAAATGAAAGGAAAAATAAATTACGGGTGATCTGAGGTCGGGAAGGGGGAGGGGTTAGTTTTTAAGGTTAAAAAACGGTTAATCTCTATTTCCGGTAAAACAGCAAGTCCTATGAAAAAAAGTTAAATGACAAAGTTGTAGGTAATAAAAAGATCTACAACTTTTGCATCGACACTTTTTTCACATAACCTCAAAATTTATGTGAAAAATTCGAAGTTTTTGGTTTTTATTTTTTGCAAAAACAATTATTGTTCTCGAAATTTAGTGAAAACTTACCTTTGTATGTCCCAAACATACAGTAATATTTTTTTTATTTAAAATATTTTGACTTAATATCGAAAAAGCGCCCTAATTTTCAATAGAAAATTCTCACGTTAAATATCTGGTTTTTTAAAAAAGTTGGTGTGTTTCTTGTTTGTTGAAATCTCTACTTTCTAATGGTATAAAAAATATACACTACTATGGTAAATGTTCTCAGAAACTGCAAATTAATAATGAAGAAAACTCGAATCCGAAATTTTTTTTTAATCATTATGTATAATTTTGAGCTATTTATTTAAATTTACACTTTAATTACTCGAAAAACGTAAGATTTAGTGTTATATTGATAAACAAAAAAATTGCTAATCGAGATATACTACTATAATTAACAACTAAATAAGTTCATAAAGATAATATTTAATAAGACATCTACAATATTTTGGGAAAGTTTTCGAATCTTCTTTAAATTATATGCGTAGTTAGCTATTTATTGCTATTTTAAGATTACTTATATACCTGAGTGACTAACTTTATTACTGAAAAAAAATTTCAGCAGTCACATTTTTTAGATGAAATCCTTTTTAAATCCTATTTTTAATACTTACAAAACTATTTTTGCATGTTGTTGTTGTTGTTTTATGGATTTGTATTTTTTTCGTTTATCAATATAACATGAAATCTTACGTTTTTCGAGTAATTAAAGTGTTAATTTAAATTAATAGCTCAAAGTTATACATAATGATTCAAAAAAAAAAACGGATAGAGTTTTTTTCTTCATTATTAATTTGCAGTTTCTGAGGACATTTTTTTTCCAAAAAATAAAAATATTAAACCAAAAACTCGGTTATTCGAATTTTTCACATAAATTTTGAGGTTATGTGAAAAAAGTGTCGATACAAACGTTGTACATCTTTTTATTACCTACAACTTTGTCATTTAACTTTTTTTCATAGGACTTGCAGTTTACCGGAAATCGAGATTAACCGTTTTTTACCCTTAAAAACTTCCTCTTCCCGACCTCAGATCGCCCGTAATTTATTTTCATTTTTGTTATATTCTGTACCTTTTCCAATGGGTTTCATCCTACTATAATTTTTTTTGGTCTCAAAAATTATCGACCCTGGGGCCCAATTCTCGCGGCGTAGATATTATATCGGCTTCGAGATAATATCGAAAGGAGGGATATCTATTGAAAATATCTACTGATGGTAAAAAATGCTATTCTCGATTTTCGATATTCCAATCGTAGATATTCTTTCACTGCCGAATGCGTTCCGTTTTTCTCGATTAAGTTAACATCATAGTCTATATAAAATAATAATAAATTAGAGCAGAATTTTACAAGCAACAAAATGATATTTTATGAATTCCATTCATATTAAATATGAGTATACATTTTTTGAGCATAAGAAATCTCAACTTTACCTAAATTGTATGCGTATATAACTTCAACGTTATGTATAATGAAACGTCAATATTATTTAAGATTCTCCCTTTTCAGGGAAGGCAAAGGGAACAATGCCCATACAGCCTAGTCTTTAGTTATATTAATCTTCTTTTTTTACATTAGAATGTCGGTGTGACGCATTCTAATGTTTCTTGGAGTGTTTGGCACGAAATTTATGGAGTTGGCTTTTTCTCTAAGCTTCTGTGAGGTAGTCAACACTACAATAAAGTTCTCGCGTCCACTTGACCGGAATAGCGTATATATTAAAGATTCCACTAATTCTTCAGTTGCGCAGACAGTTGTAACACCAAATCACACCAATTTTATTTCACAATATCCACTATGAACGAATTTTAGAATAATTAAAATAAGACGCCAACCGCACTCGCAGAAATCCCGCCAAAAACTCCGTATCGTCAATAAGAAAATGGTGTCGATTCTGGCATGATTCTCTAAACCTAAACGTAAATTTGACAACAGCGTATCCTTGCCATTCTCCATACAGAATGAAAAGGAGAGACTGATGTTAAATTTAGTTTTAAGTTTAGAGAATCGTGTCAGAATCGATACCAATGTCATTCATAACTTTATAGATTCCTAACCAAATTTTTGTTTAAACGTAATTTTTTTTATGAAGTCGGCGTCCCTCATTTCAAATTGGCCCTCTTGCTCTCACAACGGCGGCGCGTTAGCACAGCAGCAGCAATCACGTCATTTATTAAATCATTGACGAAAACATGAATCAACTCATCCATTGTTAATATAACCTGGATTCGATTCTCTAAATCTAAACTTAAACTTGACAACAGTGTTTCCTTGTCATTCTCTATACAGAATGAAAAAGAGAGACTGATGTTAAATTTAGGATTAAGTTTAGAGAATCACGCCAGAATCGACACCATTGTTTACCTACTTCTTTATTTACTAATTATTTATGAAGGCAGTTAACCATATCTTGAGGTAACAATAATTGGCAATGACACACGACAACACAATAAATAATAGGTAAAAAAAGTGGAAATAACAAGATTGACATGCCAAGATCCATAGATATTTATATATCGAAGGCTCTTTGCCAATCGATGTATGTCTACTGATCATCCGTAGATAAATATCTATTGCGACATGGAGAGAATAGGGCAAAAAGGTTTTCTTCGATAAAAGCCAGATCATTCGATATATATCGAAGGTGATATAATATCTATGCCGCGAGAATTGGGCCCCAGGTCTAAAAACAAACTGTACACCACAAAATCGCCATATTTGTCGAAAGAGTTACGTAATTTTAAAAATCAACTAAAGGCTAAATGGTTCTGACAAAATAGATACAAAGAATCGGTTTTAAATGCTGAAAAGGCCTGGCTTAACGATTACTGCAATTTTACTTGATACTCGAGCAATAAAAGCGGAAGGCCAACATTATCATTTGAAGAGAGTAGTGAAACTACCAAGCTTAGAAAGACAACACATTTACGCTCAGTGGCAGGGCCATATATCATATGCTGCTCAAATGCAATTTAGGGCAGCAGGTAAATCAACTGAAGCCAGTATCATTGCACAAGCGGCAAGTAGCTGCCAGTATGCGAAGGATTGCTTTGATATAGCTTCTACTGTAAAAGCAAAAAAATATTGCCTTGGGATGCCTTATCCTTAATTATTGAAGCACAGTTGTCAAGGAAATAATATGAATTTGTTAGACATTATGCAAGCGAAATTTTTCCCACTTATAAAAAAGTACAAGCTGAAAAACTAAAGTCCTATCCAAAAGATGTAAAAATTAATTCCACTCCAAAGTCTATTAGATCATACAGGAACACATTAACTGCAGAGTCACAAATCTGTCTTAGAGGCTCGTTCTGAACATGGTTTCGATAAATTAATATTGTATTCTAATTGGGGATTTGATTGCATCTCGAGTCATACTCAACACAAACAAAAGTTTTTGTCTGAAACATCTGATGACAAATATATGTTTTTAACATGTTTAGTACCATTACGACTTACGGGTGAAAAAAGTGGCAAATCAATTATATTGTGGTAAAACCCCAGACCTTCATCGCATAGATTTTGTAGACCCATAAGCTTCGAGTATAAAAAAGAAACTGACGAATTAGTTAAGTCCAAAAAAGAGTACATAGATAAACAAATCAAAGACTTAATTTCTACAGAAGTGAATTTAGATAGTTAAAAAATACATGATTGAACACCGTACTTTATTCGCAATGGTAGATGGCAAGTTGTGTAACTCTCTTTCGGATACAAAATCTACAATGCGATGTTACTTAAGTGATGCTACATCCAAAGAGTTTAATGACCTTGATGCGATTAAGAATAGATCTATCAAATCTGAATATGTGTCAAAAGATATCCAGGCATGTAATACGTATTACATGCCTTGATTAGAGCGTTTGAATCGCTTCTACACTTAATTATAAATTACCTGTTCTATATTCCTATCCAAAACAAATAAGGAGCTTATTGATGAAACCAAGAAGATATTCAGGCTAAACTCAAAAGTAAGTTGTCTCTTACCGTAGACAAACCAAAACCTGGTTTTGGAAATTTTAATGATGAAAACGTGGCCACGTTTTCCAAAACCAATTACAATTTTTCCAAAACTTTAAGGAGTATTACTAACATTGATGAAGAATTTAAAAGACGTATCTATATAATACTGCAAACTATTTCCAGTGGTTAACAATTAATATACAGAAGTTTTAGCAATTTTGTTTAGATACGGCTCATATGTTGCTCCATGCCCTTGGATGCCTATGACACCAACACTTCATAAATTCATAGCGTTGAAATTGTTAACCATGCATTACTACCTATAGGGAGGCTGAGTAAGGAGGCTCAAGAAGTCCAGAATAAAGAATTAGCCATATGGAGAAATTTTTTCAAGAATGACATCAAGAACTGACAACCTTACTGAAATAATTAATCGTTTGTTGATTTCTTCCGATCCGATTATAACACTTAATCGAAAATTGCCTACTACTACCTAACTAAATATGTTGAACCAAGAATTATAAACTTTAAGAGCATTCAAAAGTAGTTTTTATTAAGTTTAGTGCAAGAATATTTATTTTCTGATATAATTTCAGTTTTGGGTACGACCGTCATATATATATACCGCCCCAGCTCGTGGGCGGCGGCGTCAGGCGTCCATGCGGCGCGGCGCGGCGGCATAATCGGCTTGGATGGTCAAAATAAGTTGAAAAGGCGTCTCAATCACTTTAAACTTTATATTTGTTTATCACAATCAACTCTATAAGGCACATTTATTAGAGTTAAAATAAATAATATTTTAAATAATGACAATAATTCTTTGTCTATCTTTGAAATACGATTATAAATTCAAAATATCAATAACAAAAAAACTGGCTACAAGCAAACTAGTACAAAGAAGAAAGAAAGGAATCAAATTTTATGAGCAAGATACAAGTTATTTTGTCTATTACTTTTTAGCGCATTTTTGTTACGGGGTCTATCTCAAAATCGAAACTAGTTGTGAATGTGAAATTTTGATATAATTATGTTGGCCCATATTCTGAATGTAAACAGTAAATACTGAAAACGCCGATACACATTGTACTTTGTAAGTTGTGATTAAAACAAACAAAGGATTTTTGCGTTTGCGGTTTGTTGTACGGAACACATCGTGCGCGAGTACGACTCGCACTGTGCCGGTTTTTAAGTATTCAAAAAATAAAATTTGTAAATGATCACAAAAAAGTACAATAGGTTAGGTTACCATTTTTATTTTTGAAATTATTTAGGTATTTTTATTTTTTTGGTGGTCGTATAATTTTTTTGGTGATCAGTTAAACATAAGCCTTTAAAATATAAATATTAGTAATACCTTGCGTGACCGCTTACTTTATCTTGCCACATAGATAAATGATTAGTCTCGCTTTAGAGACCAATCATTTATCTATGTCTTTCCATTATAAAATACTACTTCATATCAGAAGTTCGACCAACTATCAAAAGATCCAGTGTACTAGTTGTAAATGTTTTTCAGGTTAAGTCGGGCTACTATTGCGAATTCTGCAATCGTCTTTTAGCCACTGTGGCCAAAGTTGTTCTTCACATATCAGATCCGCAACACCGTCACAGTAGGGGTTTGCAGCTCCTGAAACGGAAATTTGGCGGAGTCCTAGCATTTGGGAACATCTTGATTAATGAAAAAGCATGGAATGGCATTATTGATAAAACTTGTTCATTGTGTAATACTGAATTTGAGGATGAAAATATCCATAAAAGTAGTGGGTCTCATGCTCTTAATTTAATCAAGATTAATGTCGAGTTTCAGAAGACGTCAATTTATCGTAAAGTAAGTATGTAAGAATAGTAAGCACTTGTGAATGCTAAAAATATTAGTTTAATCCTTAGTTAGGGAAGCTACTACCCAGGCTATAAATGTTTAACATAATTTCTAGGACTGGAGTTTAAATAAGACACCTTGACAAACATATTTTTTTCTTTTACGATTGTTTAAAAGATTTTTTTATATTAACTTCAGAAACCATCGAGTAATACGAAATAATTTCATTGTTTTCCATGTTATCCATATCTAGATACAAAAATTTAACCATAACAACAGATTGATAAGGATAAGTCATCGCATTAGATCCATTCGGCACCTGATCCGCACCGCCTCACTTCGCGCGTTAAGTACTATTTGTTATTTTTCTAACCACTCAACCACGGTAATATTATATACAGTATTCTATCTTCATACAAACGGTCGGAAAGCGAATCATACCTACGCCACTCGAGTTCGCGGGACTCTCGGGGGACACCCAGTCGCGAATGCGCCGCAGCGACGACCGAACGGTGTGAATAGGGATGATGCCTATTTTTTTTCTTCGTTTATCAGGTAGATTATCAAAAAGTATTGGACACGTATTTTTTTCTTTTTTCACATAATATAAACATTGCAGAGATATATTGATTTGAAAAGTCGCATGACGTCACGTTTGAGTACACTTATATGTGAAAATTCACTCAAAAGTGACGTCACGAGCCCCTACTCCCAAACTTTGACGCGCTGTAACTTTGTCATTTTTTGGTTGTTTGCCCAAAGAAAAAATACGTGTCCATTATTTTTTGATCATCTAACTGACGGACTAAATAGAATTTAGTTTACTGTACCCCGTCATAACCCCTATTGTTTTTTATGCAGTTAGCCGTGCTTAAACGTGCGATTTGTATTGTAAATATTTGATTGAATTAAGTAGATACCTACATAATTTAATATGACAAAGAACAAACGACGATATTGTGCTGTTTTTGGTTGTTTGAACTCTTCAATAACGCACCCAGAGATATCATTTTTTAAATTACCTGAAATATTGGAAAGGTAAGACTATAGAATATTTTTTATATACCTATCTACTAGTACGTAATTTGTTTTTAATATTTAGGTATTTCGATTTTTCCATCGCTCAAAATCATAAGACATCAAGAGTAAGATCACATCTCAAGAGTGACGCGTCGCACGCGCTTGCGTACGGTCGTGGATAACGATAAAGTTGATGTTATAGCAAAATGTCTAAAACAGTGAAGTGTGTAACATAGTAATAAATGAAGTGCTTGCCTTCATTTGTAATAAAATTAATATTATGGATGAGGAAAGCATCAGCCGCATCTGTGCTACTGCGTTTTCTGAATGTGATATTGTGACTGCAAAACGGCTACTGTACGAGTCCTTGTCAAAGCTAATGAAGAACAGAAAACGGGATGGGAAGACTTTACGTGATATTGAGGATATCCTCTGTACTCTAAAGGAAACGGATCCTGAAGAGCTACCCATTTTCGTTGCGCGAGAGCTGCAAAAGTTACCACCGGTTCTATTCGATCACGTCGATGTAACCCAGATTCTTAAGGATTTATTGAGAATGCGTGAGGAGATCAATAAAATTTCTCGAAGCTATGTGAGTACAGAACAATTGGAGCAACTGAAACACGATATGGACAACTTTAAAAAGGCATCTAATATATTTAATATATATTCCGACACTCCCACCAATTAGCCTAGCCCCAAAGTAAGCACTATAAGGCTTGTGTTATGGGATGCTAGGGTAACGGATAGAATACATATACTGTACATATATAAGTATATTTATATAAATACATATTAAACATCCATGACTGGAGTACAAATGCTCGTATTCATCACACAAACATCTGCCCCCACCGGGATTCGAACCCGGGACCTCTCGAGTCGGCGACAGCCATGAAACCCGGCGTACAAACCACTCGGCCACGGAGGTCGTCAAACTTCACGTAATGTGAATAACTTCTCTAAAAATATAAATCCTAAGAGAGGCGCCTTTCTATTAGATAGTTTCGAATGCAACAGCGGCCCTAGTGCGATGCATCCGATTAGCAATGAAAAAGGTTTACATTTAAGTAACTGTTCATCACTTTCACCAAATTCAAAAATCCATTATCGTCAACGGAGGGAGGTAGAAATGAAAATAATTCAACACCCGTACAGCTGCTTAGCGCAGCGCCGCCATTGAATGGTGCCGAATCAGCTGAGAGCAGAGTAGTTGAATTTGTAAACAACCCGGTGCCGGCGAGAGGCCTTATGACTCATGCGTCGACAGTACCTGCGACTGCATTACCGACGGCCGGGCCCTGCTATAATGACCACAAACGTATCAATAATAGAAAATCGTATTCTCAAGTTTTAGAACAAGGTGAATGGGAACAAGAAATAAATAAGAAAGAGTGGCTCTTGGTACAAAAGAAGAGATTGAAAAACAGATTTATTGGTAATAAAGGTAAGGCAGTTGTGGATTTCAATATCAACTTTAAAGCGGCAGATGTTCGGATCCCGTTGTATATTTACAACATTTCGAAGGATGTAACAGAGACGGATATTCGTCCGTTTTTATGCATGACGAATTTTGGCCGGAAGATGTTGCATTTAGATGTTTTGTAGACTTCAAAAGAAGATACCGGAGTGATAAGGTGCCAAATAAATCTAATCAACAATAATGGCTGCTGCAACTAAGATCATTTCTTTTAACTGTAAAAATTTACACCGTTCGATTGACTGCTTGAGAGGTCTGTGCCGGACAGCTGACATTATTGCTCTACAAGAAACGTGGCTTTTACCTCATGATCTGCCATACCTGGGGACCATAGATGACGACTTCGCTTTTACTGGAAAATCTGCGGTAGATACATCTAAAGATATACTCAGAGGGAGGCCGTTTGGCGGAGTTGCACTACTGTGGAGGAAGTCCGTGTTCCCGGGTGTGTCAGTAGTGGAATGTCATAGTGTGCGGTTGACAGCTATTAAAGTTTTTCTCGATAGTGGTAAGTCGCTGTTAGTGATTTCTGTGTATATGCCTACAGACACAGCGTTGAATCTTACGGAATTCACAGAGTGTACGGGTGAAATAAGTGCTTTGGTTGAGACGAACAACATCGAGTCAGTATTCGTACTCGGGGACTTCAATGCGCATCCCGGTGAGCAATTTTCACATGAACTTTTAAACTTTTGCTCTGAACAGTCGTGGTCGTGTGTTGACATGGAAATTTTGCCTAGTGATACCTATACGTATATTAGCGATGCACACGGTTCTCGCCGATGGCTTGACCATTGTTTGGTTACTGATGCCGTGCGACACATTGTACACAATGCTTCGGTTTTATGTAATAATGTTTATTGGTCTGACCATTATCCTTTGTTAATTGAGTGCAATTTAAATAAAGTCAAGTCAAAACTTGTAGCCTCAACTCCGTATTGTAATAAAGTTCGTTAAGGGGAAAGAGATAATTATCAAATACAAATATATAGTGATGCATGCAATAGCAAATTACGTTTATTAGACTTTCCTGCTGATTTTTGTAAATGTGCAGATAAAGTGTTCAGATGTCAACCACAGAGTAAAATTAAACAGATTTGTACCGTAACATTATATGTATCCTAAAAGTGTCCGCTACAAGTAGCTATATTGTAAAGAAAAATAAAAAACATAAATACATAACTGGTTGGAATAAATAAGTGAGTGCCGCTCATAGGGAAGGCTCGGTTTTGGTACCAGTCTTGGGTACAATATGGAAAACCTAATTTTGGTTCTTTTTACGATAACATGAAAGCCACTAAAAATACTTCAAAGCTAAATTAAAATATTGCCAAAAGCATCAGAATCAAATTAAATTAGATATTATCGCACAGAATCACACTGATAAAAAATTCGTAAAATTTTGGAATAATATCAAAAAACTGCATCCAAAGCAGAGTCTTCCTGTGAGTGTAGATGGTATTTATGAACCGACTGATATAGCGAATGCCTTCCGAAAGCATTTTAAAGTAGATTCTCCCCTTTTGGGGGACTCGCATGAGTTCGGTGCTGGGTGTCGTCCTGTCGGGAACTTAACCGTTAGATTTTCTGCGCGAGAGGTCGCCTCTACAATCAAGGCAATGGTTAGAGGTAAGTCTCCCGGTCACGATGATCTCAGCATCGAGCACCTGAAGTACGCAGGGGTGCACTTGCCTAGAGTTCTTTCGATGTTTTTTTAACCTTAGTATGAGTCACTGTTACCTACCCGAAGATTTGATGTACACACTTGTAGTGCCCATTATAAAAAACAAAACGGGAGATGCTTCCAACGTGTCCAATTACAGACCTATATCTTTAGCGACGGTTATAGCCAAGGTGCTGGATAGTCTGCTGGATAAAAGACTAGGTGAGCACATTAGGAGTCACGATGCTCAGTTTGGTTTTAAGCCGGGTCTGTCCACAGAGAGTGCCATCTCTTGTCTCAAACAGACTACTACACAGCTAGAAAAACCCCAGTCTATGCTTGTTTTTTGGACTTGTCGAAAGCGTTCGACCTAGTATCGTACAATCTATTGTGGAAAAAACTGTATTGTGATACTAAGCTGCCTCCTGAAGTTATATCCATTTTTAAATATTGGTATGACAATCAGAGCAACTGTGTGAAGTGGGCTAGTTCGCAGTCGGACAGGTACAGGTTACAATGCGGGGTGAGACAGGGGGGGTTAAGCTCGCCCAAACTTTTCAACCTGTACATGAACAGTCTAATCGAGGAGCTCAGCAGTACCTATATTGGATGCTACGTCGGTGGTGTTTGTATTAATAATATTAGTTACGCTGATGATATGGTGCTGCTGAGCCCATCGATTGGTGCATTGAGGAAGCTGCTTCATATGTGTGAAAAATATGCAGAGGTTCATGGACTCAAATACAACTGTCTTAAAAGTGAGTTCATGGTATCTCCAGCTGGGACGGCAGGGTGTCAGCGCAGTGTACCTTCCGTTACACTCGAGGGCACTGAACTTAAAAAAGTTGACAAATTCAAGTATTTGGGCCATTGGGTCACTGACAACTTGTCGGACTCAGTAGATATGGAGAGGGAACGTAGGGCGCTGTGTGTCCGCTGTAACATGTTGGCCCGCAGATTTGCACAGTGTAGTAAACGAGTCAAACTGACGCTTTTCAAAGCTTATTGTGAGTCGTTCTACACGTGCGGTCTTTGGGTGAACTTTACGCAGCGGACATACAGCGCAATGCGAGTCCAATATAATAACACGTTCAGGATGTTGTTCGGTCTGCCGCGTTATTGCAGTGCGTCGTCTATGTTTGCCGAGGCGCGTATTGATTGCTTTTACACGATCATTAGAAAGCGCTGCGCCTCGCTGTGGGCGCGCGTGCGCGACAGCTCCAACAGTGTCCTGAGTAGCGGTGGGCGTTTAAACGAAAAGCGCTTAAATAAGGGCGCTTAAAATATTAAGCTTGTAAGCACGCTTTTAAGTATAAGCGTTATAAGCTTTTCACTTAAAAAGTGTGAGTAAGCTTTTCACTTAAAAAAGTGCAAGTATATTTTTTACTTAAAAAGTGCAAATCCCGCCATCTATGTCTTTGCCAGGAAACTACATACTTCGATCCTTCTAGTCCACTACAGTATCGAAAAATGGGTACGCGGAATTCCTTGGAACTAAATATTTCACAATATCACAGCCATAGAACGCGCGACTACAGCGCCGCGTCGGCGGCCATCTTTCGTGAGCCGGTTAATACAGCATGCGAATTATTATAATGCGACGTAAAAAAATGCACTTTTTTAAAATTTGGTCGGATAACCAACGCTTTTTTCGTTAAAAGCGTTTAATTAAACGAAGTCGAAAAGCAGTACGCTTGTCACTGTGACGTGTGACTGTGACGGGGGGTTTGCATGCTTGCTTGTGTAAATGCGTTTCGTGTATTGGTTTAATGTGCATATAAAATAGTTAAAAGTATTTATATAAAATCAATGAACTTTTAAGTACGCCTGGATCACGAATACTTATATTAACTCCAGACAGTCCTAAGCTTGTAAAGTTCATTGACTATTGTAAAAATGTTTATTATAAAATCTAAATTCAATCGAAAATCTTTCGTTTTTAATGCCAATCAATTCATTAGGTTTAAAAAAACTTTTAATAAAAATTTCATTAATAAGAAGAAAAAACGCAATAAACATATTAAAAACGACAATAAACTTTTCACGCTTTTTTAAACGATATACCTAAACGAAAACACAAGGTCGCTCTTGTTACGCATGCTTTTAAACGTTTAAGCCAATAAGCGTTTAAACGAAAAAGCTTTTTTTCAAGCGCGCTTATTTTAAAAAGTACAACGTTTAAACGCTTTTAAGAAATAAGCTGTTTTTTCCATCTCTAGTCCTGAGCGCACTGGCTGACCGATGGGACTCCCCACTATTGCGACACTGGTTAAGCTACATTCGCCAGTCTATCATTATAATTATTTATAAATAACAGACGAGTCCCATCGGAATCCGAATGTATTATATAGTTATTTGTGTTCGATTGTACTTTTTTCATTTACTAACACTAGAATAAGATTTCGTCTGTTACTAACACTTTTATATGGATTTAAAGTCTGAAATAAATGTTTATTATTATTATTATTAAAATAACTGGAATAATATATAAATAAGTGGATAGGGTGAAAAAAGAGACAAACTAGTACCTAATCTACCTACGCTCGCGTTAAAAACAAAACTACATAATAGGTAGGTAGTTTCCTAGACTAGGCTATCTACTTACTTAATTACATACATTATTCAATAACTAAACTACATACATTATTGAATTAGATGAAATATCATTATGAAATAATTTACGAGAGTAATAAATGGTAGGTATTGTAGTGATCGGATGTTTTTGGTGTATACTGGCAGGTTATGAGGTAATTTGGAAAAGAGATGAATTATAAACAGGAATTGATAGCTGATATAATCTTTTATATTACTAATATTCTTTTATTGAATTATGTAAGAATAAAAATCAGCAGTTGGGTTTTTTACAAGCTTTTAATTAGCTTGCAATGTAGGTATGTAGGTATGTGACTATGTTTGTTCGGGTCGAATCTTGCAACTTAATTGTGAAGCAAATATCTTCAACCGGTTGAGCTGAAATTTTGTATATACACGTTTTGATTAAAAAGCACGGTTAGCTGTGTGACGTCATTCTAAATCCAATATGGCGGAATAGTTATTTTAATGCATTCCTACGATATGGGTATCAAATTAAAGGACTTGCGGAGAATAGCTCGAAATATAAAGTGACGTCACTCTAAATCCAACATGGCGGAACACCCAAGATAGCGGACTAGTTATTTTCATTGCACTCATACAATATGGGTATCAAATGAAAGGAGATAACGAATGCGAGTTAAGCTCCTTTGCATCATTAAATTTGTATGAAATAAAAATAAAAATTAAATGCTCTAAGAAGAATAAAATAAACTTTTGAGTTTTACTATCAACTTATAACGTCAACATAAAATATTTACGATCACAAAACTAGAAAGAAACTCAATTATGTAGATGTAATTAAAATACTGTAGGCGGGCAGCCCTACCACGTGGATACGCCACGCTCGGCCGTAGGCAGTTATTTCAAGGACAGGGCCTAGTCACAATACTGTATAGATAATACATATTACCGTGACCAAACCAAGCGCTTACTTCATCAACTGCGATTGCCTCGCACGAAAGCTGACCATGCACGAGTGACGGGTGGGCCACGCTGTAATACCCCGTTTATTTATATTTAGCCCATTGGCACATAAAATGGGTAATGCCAGCTTGAAAACCGGTGCCTTCCGTTGTCGTTGCTAGGTTGATGTCGACGCTGGCATTGTCCATCTATCCACCTGGCTGTTTTGTATGGACATCTAAATTTAGCGCAGTGCAAGCGCGTCTGTCGCTGTCCAGCTCACTTTCATCACCTCTTTCGCATCTTCATAGTCATCAGTTGAATTTGAAAGCAATACGATACGATAATGTAAACACACATTGAACTTGATATTGCTACTATTATATAGTATTTTGCCGAGTACCTATTCTTAACCAACTCGAATGGTTCAGCAGTGTCTGAATGTAAATGGGGTATAACAAACAACTCACTCATGCTTGTCCGCTAGAAGGTGCCTGAAGGGCCGAGTGACTTTTTGAGATGACCTGGATGTCTAGTTAATCCGATTTCCAACAGAGTGCAATTGGGAATAAATAAATCGAAAATTGATACAGAATATGCGTCTAGTATACTTACGATATACGATAGAAGTTAAGAATTTAAATATATTGTTGTTGCTTTAAATTAAAAAGTGAATTGAACATAGTTCAATTAAACGGCTTATTCCAGAATGTCAATATTATCTGTATTATCAAAGTTTAATTGATTGTATTTATTTTAAAAATATTTTAAGTAAGTACTTAACATATTCGCAATAAAATAATTTATTGAAATTTTCAGATTGACGAAGAGAGTTTTCACTGCCTCACATGTAACGAAGTTGTTGCCATTAAATCATTCACCGAACATTTTGAAAGTTTAAACCATAACAAAAAACACCGGGAATGCAACGATTTTGGCACTAAACTCGCTAGCAAATTAGAATCAGTTCAAGTAAAACAAGAATCAAAAGATGCTAAAAAAGTAATACCACTAACGGAAACTAAAGCTAATTTCACAATTGATGAGACGCCGAAGAACCGCAAAGAATTAGATGCTTTTATTCTTGACTCTTTGGGTATAAAGGATTATATGAAGGAACTTCACGATGGTCAAAATTACTGTTTGGTGTGTGAAGGAATAATCCAACGCAGCGAAATAAACAATCATTGTAATAGTGGCCATCATTTGACAATTCTCAAAATGCACAAGGATAAATTAGAGAAAAAGTGTAAAGCTGAAAATGATCAAACAAAAAACATGCCAAGTGATTATTTGAAAAGTCCTGAAATTGAAATTAACAGAAACAAGATCCTGGATTCACTGCCAGAATTCCAGAGAAATGATGTTAATATTGACTATGTAAACGATACAATTGTGTGCAAGAAGTGCTCAAAAGATTTAGACTTTGACTATGACGTTATAAAAAATCACATTGAAGGACACAATATAGAAACAAACAAAAAAGTAGCTAAAGAAATTCCAGTTTGCGCCCAGAAAGGCGCAAATAACGTTAAAAAATCACAACCTGTGTTGGTGAAAGACAATAAATCTGATCAAACCCAAACATCTGGAAAGAGTTCTCTTTCCTTCAAAGATGATGAAGAAATAGAAGTATTTGCCAATAACAACAATATGCAATACAACAATCTCAAAGTCTACTGCAATTGCTGCCAAACTCATTTACCGGCGTCGATAAAAAACCTTAAGCAACATGTAGATGGTGCAAATCATAAATATAAACAAGCAAGTATTGATAAAGTGGTTAAGATGAAGAAACGTGATTTAAAAAAAGTGCCATTGTTTTTATTTACCACATCTATCGTAGACCTAGTCAGCAATGTTTTTGAAGACGTTGTTTTAAACAAGAAATTATGTGTAAATAAAATGAGTTATTTCTTCTTAATGCCCATAGGCGATAATCATGTAAAATGCGTATGTTGTGGCGGCGTACGTCTGCCCCTCGATGATATTACGCCAAATCACTTGCTCACCTCAAGTCATGCCAAAGCCTTTTCTGAAAGTTTGGTGGTTGAAATTGACTCGGAATTTATAAGAGAGGTTAGTGTTAATGAGCAAAATTTTAAATTTTAGCTTGGGGGTATAAAAAAATCCTTTATTACGTAAGACTATTTTCGCCAGTTTTTGACCCCCTCCCTATTATAAAAAAAATAAGAATACCCCTCCCCTGCCTGTTTAATATTTATTACGTTAGAATCTTATAGGCAAAAATGAATAAAGTTTGGTTTGTTTTAATGTTTATTTTTTAAAGTATTTTTTTTGCATAAGGCGCGGTGCTGTTGGCGCATGTCCGTTGCCGTGGAAATCGTTTGCCTATACGCATCCGAGCGAACTTCAGCATTCGCGCGGTCGCGCTTTTCAAAGTATAATTTTAACTTTGCGCATTTTTGTGACCTTACGTAGAAAAAATAAGACATGGTCGACCCCCTCCCCCCCTAAATCGTCTTACGTAATAAACTAATGGCCCCTACCTAACACTTTAAAGAAAAAAAAAAAGTTATAATTAAACAGGTACAGCGGAGCCCAATTAATGAACTGGTACCCAGTAGATGAACGAATTTAATAATTTCTTACATTGTTAGAATAACGGGTCAGCCCCTCTAGCATGACCACAGGAACGGGATATGATAAAGCGATTTATCGGCATTAACTGTCAGACTATAATGGAGTTTGATAGTAGTCTGACAGTATATGCCGATATATCGCTTTATCATATCCCGTTTTGGTGGGCATGCTAGAGGGGCAGGTACGGTTCTATAAACTGATAACTAAATCTGGCAATACCTACTTAGTATATCCTTAACATGCTTTCTATAGAATGATAAAAAAAGGTCTTGTCTTTGTCAAAGGAGATTGCTCAGCTTCCATACATGTTTGGCCTAAAGACCAATAATCATGAAAAATTGTTTCCTAGATTCGAAATTCTATATAAATTACTGTAGAAACGAATATTATTGACGGACACCCCTGAGAACTTCTATAAACCATAAACACTGAACATATTAAAATAATAAAAAACAAATAAGTTATAAAGTAAACTAAGGAAATAAAGCTAAGTACCGAAATTATGGATTAGATTCAGGTATATAGAGCATGTAGATTAACAGATAATTGCCTGTTTTTAAAGTTAATGCGTAAGAGTAACTTTTAAAATCACGTATCATCTATTTCCGGTCATAATAAGGTACCCTTTTACAGAAAATGTGTGTTATTTGTGAATGAGCCACAGATTAGAGAGAATTTTTAAACTCTCGTTAATTAAAGAAAGCAAGTATTATTTATTAAGTATTATTTTTGTTATGTTTATATTATAACCATATTTTAGATTTTAGTGTATCACACCTTATAATGTGTTCATGGAGGTGTTTGGCGAAAAATGTATGGCAATAGACTTTATGATGTCGCCTACCATCTATAATATTTTTCTTAGCACATTTGCATGTAGTAAAAATGATAATATAGTTGTGGATATTAATACCACAATCTAATAAAAAAAAAAAAACGATCTTTACATAATAGATTTGTTATGACGTTATATAAACAGCTTCGATCACTCTTTGGCTGAATGTTACTACACCCATAGCCATTAAAAATGATTCGTATGTTTTCCAAACCGGTAAATATATAAGTCCTTTTTAACAAAGGTGTCCGTTAAAATCTAATAACTGTAAAATAAAGTATAAATTACCGTATATGTCAATATTTTTTGTACATTTGGGCCAATTTGAGCAATCTCCTTTAGTTAATTATAAGGTTCGTTCGCGCCAATTAATTTGGAATATCACTCGGTTTTCTGTAAGTTTGATTGTGGATGTTGGACGTTATTTATATGTCTCGATATCTACTTAAAATTTTAGCTGATGTGTTATTTGTAATGGTATTCATTCCCCTGGGTGCAGGGATACATTTTCGCTGCGCCGTAGAAAGAGAGTGGGATACTTCCTCTCCTACGCCGCGCGGGCTGTCTACTCTCCATCCGTCTTACGAATTTTCGATCAGGTCACGTGTCCTGACGCGAGTTAAACATTTTTTACCCATTACAAAAAAAAAGTGTACAACGCCGCTAAAGTTTTCGTCTTACGAATTTTCGATCAGGTCACGTGTCAAAAAAGTGTACAAGGCCGCTAAAGATGTTTTCACTTCAAAAAAAAAACACTGGGAAATTGAATATGGCTATTATTATTGGCGCTTTCAGGTTCCTAAAGGAGTATACCATTGTGGCTACTGCAACATGGTGGAATCAAGCTGGGAACGCATGGAACAACATTTGGATACCGTTCAACATAAGGAGCACAAGGGCGTTGCTCAATATCGATTGCAATCAAATATACCAGCCGTAAACAAACATGAAAACCGGGAGCAAATGGAATTTTTCGATTTCCTGAAAATGATACACAGATGCAATTCGATGTCCTAAAAATAAACTAATATTGTAACTATATATACAGAGGATGATACATCCTCAGAAATTACAAATTTAATTGCAGATATTGTTATTTAAGTTTAACTTTGTACTTTTTTTACGTAAAACAAAAGGTCTGCGACTTTTAGATCCCATGAAACAAAAACTAATTATATTGTCTCTACCTATACCGAGAATTATATCCTCACAAATTACAAATTTAATTGAAGTTATTGTTAAGTTTTACTTCATTAATTTTTTCGTAAAACAAAAAGTCTGTGACTAAGAATCTATAAAACAAAAATTTATTATGTTATCTCGTTACAATGTTAGTTTAAGCTATTGTTAGTTAAGTTTTACAGTTTGTGTTTTTTTTCCGTAATACAAAAGGTCCGCGACTGTAAGCACCTGTACAAAAGTGTTATTTAATTAATAAAAGTCTTCGGAATCGATTTCAAAATTAACTTTTATAAAAAAATCGTGAAAAGCATTCTGTATTACAATATGCAAAGCTTTTTTTATAACGGGAAATACCAGTCTGCCTTTTGTATGCAATTTGTTGCTTTTGTTATGATTAATTTATTCATTAGTTTTTGTATTTCATTTCATTAAAATCGCTATTTATATTTACGTTTTGCGATACTGCTTGTACTCACATTAAAACATTAAGTTATTAAATTTTAGGTGATTTCTTATTATAATTTTAATTTTAAAAATATTTCACTAGGCAAACGTGTCATTAAGTTCTTTTTCTTTCAATTTTTATAATATTGTTTTGTTTTTGCTTTATGTTAGGTCTATCAGGCTCGTTGTGTGCTTGATTTATTATCCTTACAGTAAAGTCGTCGCGACTTCATTCCGAATTTTCAGTGATTCCTAATATGTTCTTTAGACGCTCTCTCGTTCTCGTAGCCAATTACTTTTCCTTTAAAAGCTTTCTTCGCAAGTTTTGAGCGCTTCTGCTTTGGAATATGTGCATAGCAGGTCCTACCTATGATTCGCAAATGCGTGATCTTTAGCTCTTTGCCGTGCCATAGCTCATAGGAAAGTATATCTTGTTTTTTTGTGGGTCCGGTTCTCTGCCCAGAGCATATGTGTTATTTCACCTTTTGCGTGCATCATGAATCTTGCAGCTTCACGTAGAGTCCTATTTTCACGCTCGATACAGCCGTTCTGTTCATGCGTATATGACACGGTTAGTCTGCTGTATACCGTAGCTCTCAAGTACATATTTTCTTTCCTTCCCTATTATAGAACTCCTCACCGTTATCACTCAGTAACGTCTTGATAAGGTGTCCGGCAGCCTTTGCTTCTTTGAGCATCTGGGTAACCTTCTCCTTGACCTCAGACTTGTGGCGTATAAAGTAAACATGAAACAAAAACTAATTACATTGTCTCTATCTATACCGAAAATGATATCCTAACAAATTACAAATTTAATTGAAGCTATTGTTAAGTTTCACTTTATTTATTTTTTCGTTAAACAAAAAGTCTGTGAGTTAGAACCTATAAACCAAAAAAATGTTATGTTATCTCGTTACAATGATAGTTTAAGCTAAGTTATTGTTAGTTAAATTTTACTTGTATTTTTTTTACTTAATACATAAGGTTTGCGACTGTAAGAACCCGTGCAAAAGTGTTATTTAATTAATAAAAGTCGTCGGAATCGATTTTAATATTAACTTTTATAAAAAAAACCTGAAAAGCATTCCGTATTACATAGGCAAAGCTTTTTTTATAAAGGGAAATGCCAGTCGGCCTTTTGTATGCAATTTGTTGCTTTTGTTATTATTAGTTAATTGATAAGTTTTTGTGTTTCATATCATTAAAATTGCTATTTTTTATTTATGTTTTGCGATATTGCTTGTACTCACATTAGAACATTTTTTATTATATGTTATTTAATCTTAGGTTATTATAAGAATATTTAATTAGGCAAACGTGTCGTTAAGTTCTTTTTCTTTATTTTTTATAATATTGTTATTTTTGATTTATGTTATGTCTAAGGCTTTTCCTATCAGGCTCGTTGTGTGCTTGAATGCCAAATAATAATAATGAACAGTATTGGAAGAAGAAAATTAAAAAAGAAATGTTCTTTCAAATTTAAAACTTCTTAAGTGTTTTTAAATAAGTAATTTGATTTATAATCCTTTCAGAGAAGTCGCGACATAATTCCTTAGATTAAAACAAAAAGGGTAGACACGGTACGCTCATACTTGCATCAAACTAAAACTGATCCCACGGCAGCGCGAACGGGACGGCGAGATCCGCGTCACTGCATTACCGACCGGAACGAAACAGCACGTTAAGTGTCGACGGCAGCGAGACGGCGAGATCCGCGTCACTGCACTACCGACCAATCACGTGACCAGTACTCGACGTCACTACCGAATAAGATTCAAAACAAACAGCATTTATTATGAAAAAATATATTTTATAGTACTTACGAATGAAAAGTGATGCCGTGGGTTTTATTTTTAGTTCTTGAGCAATTTGAGCACTTTTTAAAAACACTTAGGCATTGTTTTATCATATAAACACAAAATATTATTAATATTGCGTTCACATGTACGTCGTTTGCATGTCAAGTTGGGACTAAAGCGATTAGGGTCGTGGACCACAATTTATGCGGATCACTTTTGTGAGGCTAGTGCCGTATCTACCCTTTTTGTTTTAATCTAAGCATAATTCCGATTTTCAGTGATTCCTATTCATATTTTTATTATAAGAATATTTTACTAGGCAAACGTTATGTTCTTTTTACCCGACTGCGCAATGCAAGAGCGCGAAGTGCGAGGTGCAGACAGGGTATAGTGTTTAACAGTATATATATATGTATGTTTGTTCCTTTGTGGCACACTAGTGACCATACGTATGGACCGATTTTGATGATTCATACATCAATCGATTCGTCTCAATCATGGGAGTGCTACTGAAGATATGATAGTAATTAAAATTCAATATGGACAAAATTAGGCGCCATATTGTGACGAAGTAAAAAAAATAAGTTGACAAAATATGTCGAGTGAGGTGTAGAGATAATCGAAAATCATGTGTAGGTTCTTAACACCATTTTTCATTTTATATGATTGTTTAGGATCTACAACGCTTTAAAGTTGTATATTACCACTTGCACTTTTAATTTCAACCTTACGTTTGTATGGATCGTTGTTACTCTTTCACCTAAAAAATACTGAATGGATTTTAATGAAACTTAACAGTAATATAGATCATATATGATAATAATATATATAATAATTTATGTAGTTTTTGAGTGAATTTGCCAAAATATAACAATAAGTGTCACATAAGACAGAAATAATCTCTCATCTACTAGCCATTTTGGCCTGCACTGCACAACACACAACACAACTCAAAGAAGGCAAGAAGTGTAGTTTTTGATGGGTTTGTAAGTTTATCTGCGAGATTTTGCTGATTTTAATATACTCTGGCCATTTTCTAGATGGAGTTAAACGAATTCGCGTTAATATTAATTCATATAAAAACTTCGGCACCCTCCAATCCACCCTTTAGGGGTTGCAAACCCAAAAACGGCAAACTTTATTATTTATTTAGAGAAGTATTCGTACCAAGTTTAATTCTATAACTCAAAGTATCAGATTTTTCAAACAAACTTACATCCTCTTTTTAACTCTCTTAGTAGATAGATTTTCGAAATAGATGGCACGGCAGGCCGATGGCCTTTAAAAATAATAAAAATTATAACAGTAATATTTTTATCAATATTTTTCCACTTATTCCGCAAAATCTCTAAGGCCTAGTAATGCCTTGCTTGTTTATTTTTATATAATGGGTTAGACACATCCCAAAGGCATGGCAAATCTTTACATATATCTAAAATCTCCTCCCATTACTTCCCGTTCAGATCGAATAGACATAATATTGTCGTCATGTTGCTCCATCTTTTTATCAAAAGACAAGTCAACGCACACACCCGCTCTGAACGCCGCTTGCACAGTGACTACGTTAAAAAATTGGCCAGTTAGCGTCCACACCACCCAATTTGATTGGGCAATCCCGAATCTGGCGATACAGACCATCCAATGACCTTCAATTTCATATTTCCGTCCACACAACACAATTCGATTGACAATCTAATCAAATTGGACTTAAAATTGTATCGTGTGGACGCCACTTTACCCTTTCGGAGTGAATTTAGAAAAATACTTTTTTAGTGCACCCCTAGACCTCATAAGGCAAAGGCATAAGGTTACGTGCCAAATGTGGAGTATCGATTTGGGCGGTGCGTTGATATGCCAGTCAGTTTCTTCTTTAATATATTTAGAAGATTTATATGATATGATGTTCTTCATATGATGAAGAAACACGGGAAGTCCAAGAAATGTTTGTCGGATTCATTGAGCTAAAAGATTTGGATGCCAAATCGATTGCACAGAGCATAGATGAGTTTTTCACAAAAGAGGATCTGAATATAAATACCTAGTCAGGTCATAAATTCTGTCACATGTTTAATATAAAATAATTGAAACAAGTTTATTCATTATGTAACCATTTGTATACCAAAATAAACTTAACAAAATAAGATTCTTATGACAATAAAGTTTGTTCAAAATGGCCTCCGTGATTTTGAATACAGGCCTTCAATCTGCGCGGCCAGTCGTCTATCGCAGCACGAACGAGGTCCATGTCAATATCGGGGGCTGCCTTAATCAAGGATGCCTTGAGTGACTCCAAATTGGGATGAGGCTTTGAGCACGCTTTTTCCTCCAAAAATGTTGGCATATCTTGTAATCTTACGGACTCAAACTGGACTGGAGGAGAGCCAGTCTTCGTGCCGGATGAAGTCGATTTCACGCGCCGCCAGCCAGTCTTGTGTGCTCTTCGCTCTATGAGCTGGCGCCGAATCTTGTTGGAATACCCAGTGCCTGTTATTGAACATGGTATGAGAAACAGGTTCCACAAGGTTCGTCAGGACTGTATTTTGATACACAACTGCATTAGTGTTTACACCTTTCTCACAAAAATGTACCTTTGTTAAGCCCCAATAAGAAACTCCCAACCATACCATGACCGAGGATGGAAAATGACCTCGTTGGACACGCGGAATACGGTTGCTCACTTTCTTCACTACTGTGTGCGTACACCTTATCATTTTGTTTGTTGTAGCTCTCTTCTACTGTTAAAAATTATTCATCCGGAAAAAGAATTTCTCTATATTTTTTTCCGCGTACCGCTTCAACGCGGCAAAAAGCGCGGCATCTCTTCAGTCTCAGGTCCATTAGATGGGCATTCAAACGATGTCCTGTTTTTCTTCGATATGCCCGAAGCCCTAAGTCTTCATTTAACACCCTTTTCACCGTGGTTCTGCTTAACCCCATCTGAAGGGCCAACAGTTTCTGCTTACGTTTTTGATTTCTTTGAATTCGAGCATGCACAGCTTTTATCGCTGCTGGAGTCCTAACAGACCGAGGGCGACCACTTCTAGACCTGTCATATACATCATACCTCGTTTACATACAGCGCGAGTAAGGAGGGAAGTGGGCATGACGAGTATCTAAACACGATACTCGTCATGCCGCTGCCATTGCCACTCGCGCTGCCCGGCGCTCCCCAAAAGAGCGGTTTTTTGTGCGGAAGTCAAAGGACCGGCAGCGCGAGTGGCAATGCGTGTTCACACTCTGCGCGTCGCTTAGTGCGCGCCACGCGCTTGGTGGAGAAGTACGTCAAATTGAATATGATTAATAATTAATATTTATTAGGCAGCAGACGGGACTCGAACCCGCACCCTTCGCAATCCGGGCGAATGCACTGACCAATTATGGTACTCACGGACCGCGTCGAAATTCCTCTAGCCATTCTTAAGCTGCAAGGCGGCGCCATCTCTTCGCAATAAAGGTTTACACAATGTCAAATGAATACTTTTACAAGTATTAAATATTTGAAAGAAGAAATAGTAATTATAGTTATAATTTTTATTTTTTTAAAGCATGTAACTGCTTGATGTTTAAATCTAAAGAAAATATAACTAGATTTTTTTTGCGAAGGGTGCGGGTTCGAGTCCCGTCTGCTGCCTGGTCCGCGTGGAATTTTTTCTTGTTATATTTTCTTTAGATTTAAACATAAAGCAGTTACATGCTTTAAAATAATAAAAATTGTAACTAATATTTATTAATTTATTTATATTAAAATTATTAATTATTTAAATTTCGAACATAATTATGGATTTGCAAAAAGACGCAGCTCGGCCGCTGTTATTACTTCGACGTCTGCCATTGCCGAAACTCTGAAGCGAAGTGAGAGTATGTAATGTAAACATACTTCTCTCAATCATGCCGCAGCAATATTTAGGGAATTATTGCCGGCAACGCGAGGGGCAGCGGCATGGGCATAGTCTAAACGAGGTATTAGAGCACGGAGTACCCCAACTAGAGTCCGCATCACGCAAATTTTGTTTGGAATCAAAATCGCCAAAGTCGGCGGCGTGCAGGGAGATCAGCCGCGTTGTGATTGGACACGTCAAGGTCAGATGATATACTCAGTGCAGCGAAGTGATGAGGGTAAGATCGATTTTAGAAAATATCGATATTTCCTATCGATAAATAAAGGACACCCGGCATTATGTGCCAAAGTTGTATACTTTTTTAATTTGTTTATCTGTGTTTCATAATTGGGTAATGTAGTCTGGCAATATTTGTCATCAGCAGCTAGCTGTCAATGTCAAATACGTAGGTTTGTCAATATAACCTCTATATGTAGCCGGGTCGTCCAGAGAAATAACGGATAAAAAGGCAATCACAGCAGAGAACATTCACAATCACAGTACGCGGGAGCGAATGATTTTTTTGTTTGTATTTTAGGATTGTCAAATTGACATTTGGTTTTTTATTTAGAAAAAGCAAAGGAATCATGGTTTTTACAGTCACTTGAGTAATATTTTCAAGTAAAATTCTGTCCCTTGAAGATTTAGGGTTTCCATATCAAAAAATATTAATCATGATATAACTTCTTTCCACGATTCACTAAAAATAAGGCAAAATTAGTTTTATGTAGCAAATAATTTTGGCTTCATTTTGAGACCAAATTCAACTGTATACAAGTTTAGCATTTTTTCTATGAAAAGTGCCGGATCTCCATTGTACAGAGGCCTAGTACTTTGGTGCGCTAGTGTAGCTATGCGCAAACATACTCTCTCCACTTTCTTCCAGCGTTCTAATTACATGACGCGACTAGTAACTACATACTAAATAAAATATAAGCAACACAAAAAACACGTAAAAAAAAATATCTAGATAGACAATAATATGCTGTTTATGACAACTTTTAAAACTTAAGGCGCCTTACTCATCGGCTCGGTACAGGTTCGTTTTGTTTGCGGGAGTGACAGGATGGGCGAGTCGAATGATTCGGTAGCATTCGGAAGCACTCAGCACAGCAAGCTAAGTATCCGCTCGGTAAAGATTCTGTACAGGAACCACTTAGTGAGAAAGCTCTCATTTAATTAAATGCACTCGGAAAAATCTGTTCAGATTCGGTACAGAATCGAAAACAAAACAAACTCACACCGACCCGTAGATGAAGGCGCCTTAATTATTATTTTCTGGGACTTATGACAGTAAAAAATATTAGTAAAAGACATTTTTACAAAGATTTTATTTATTTATTCAAATACATTTTTGTATAAGTACAAAAAATTATAACAATTCGCCTTAGATTAAATCAAAATGGAAAGATATCAAAAAGAGACCCTACATGGATACGCGTCTAAAAAATGAGCCAAAAAAACCTGAACTTATTGCCAATGTTGTCAACTCCCTAAACCCTATCGCTCAAGTATGGTGTTATAAGATCCGGATTGGTCCTTTCATTGATCCTAAATCATTTCTTAAGTTATGTTTCGTAAAAATCGCAATCAAAACTCTGAGACAAGTCACTATACACACGTAGAAGTGCGCAATGGAGTTATATTATTTTATTTCAAGAGGTCATGAAACAATGAACACGCAGCAAATTCATTAAATATGCAAACTAGAGTAGGACCCAATACAATAGTATCTCAATTACCGATTTAGAAACATTAACGGAAATTACCCCACAGATCTCCGGTCCTATTTTTATTTAAGTAGGTGGTTGATCGATATTTAAGATATTCGCGTAAGTTGGTTATTATAAGTAGATAATTCGTTTCGGGCTAACATAGTCACGAATTTGTAAATACCATTCCGAACGAATAACATACAACGTTTTTCAACACATTTGCGAGAAATAGTATACCTACATAATTTAAGTAATGAAGCAAACTTTTTCTTATACGAAAGTGACGTGCATTTCTAAATGGTGTCATGTGTGGGTGGTGAAAATTAAAACTATATCTTTCGTTTCTTTTTCTTTTTAGTATTAAAGTAAGACAAAGTATATATTAAAAACACTACCAAGGAGATTGAAATAAAAAAAACCTCAAAGAATACGCACAGATCCATATATGTATGCAGTATTTTTTTTTACTATATAGCCCGTAATTTTGAACTGTCGAAAAAAGTATTGGGACACATTTTGAGCGCTCGTGGTCTATCTAGGGTATTTAATATCGTTAATTCCATGTCTTTATCTAGGTCATAAAGTATGCGCACTTAATTTCATACAAATCGGTTTAATCGTGTAATAGTAACAAACATCCATAAAAATTTTCGGGTTTAAAATTTTAGTACGATATGATTAAAAACTGTTGGTTGTATACTCATGATATCTGTTATTGTATACGATGAAATAAATAGTTTTTATTTATTTTTTCTATTTCCGTAGCTGACAAACTTATCGATAAACTTACGGGTACAGACATGAGCTGCGTCAAGTCACTAGCAATACTCGTGCCGGTGTGAGAGCGGAATAGCATATATGATGCAGCGCATGCGAGAAAGGGATAGTGTTAAAAGACATCAACGCGTTCACCAAAAAATAAATACAATTAAAAGCAATTTCATATAAGAGTATTTTTGTCTTTTTGTAATGCATTTAAACTTACCGGTGAAAAGTAATACCATCTTTTTGAAGACTGGAAGTTTTACTCCACTTTCCACATAATTTAATTGCACAGTATGGCATTTTTTCTAGTTTTTTAACGCAAAAACGAGAGAAGCACTTCTGCTAACGCTCGGCTTCGGAATGAAACGATGTATAGCGACGTCTGTGGGCGTGTCTCACGCATACGTAATATACTACTTAAGCTTGGCGTAAGCGCTTGCCCTTGTATGCGGACTCTAGTGGGGGTGCTCCATGTATTAGAGTCTTCATTGTATCGTTTGATGGTACGATAAACGAATCTTTTGGTTATATTCAATTTTTTTCCGTATGTCAAAAATTTAATTGGCGCGTAACCGCAACGATGCAACGCAATAACTGCAACACAGTCTTCTTTATGCGTGCACTCCATAATTAAAAATGAGTAAAATTCTAAAAGGTATACATTCTTATTTTCATGAACAATTCGAAATTCGAATTCAATAAACATTTTTGTGACCAGCATTCTAAAAGAATTTTTTTTACTGTGTGACAAAACTTATGACCTGACTGTGTAATTTGGTTTGGGTTTGTTTTTGATGGTTGTTCAAGGATGTCAGGTGCAAGCGATCTTAAGCAAAAAATACACCAAAGCCTTCTACTTTCATTGCTCGTCCCACAAACTGAATCTATTAACAATAATCTAAATTCACTTCCTGCAATTAGAAATGCCATGGGAACCACCATGGGCGTACCCAGGTAGGGGGGTAAGATAAAATAAACGTCAATTTTCCTGGCAAGTGCGAATTAAAAACGTGTTACCTACTCTGCGCAAAATGAAGTGTTGGAAACAAAACATCTTTTATATTTTATTTTTTTTTTATCTATAATTAAATATTCTACAACATTCGATATAATAGCGACGCAATATAATTTATATCTCCCGCGAAACCGTCGTATCTCGTAGTTTCCGCTCTCGACGAAATAATCAGAGCCATAGAGTCGAGTATTTTCTACGTATTTCGGGAGCGACAATTTGAATATATAAGCGCGATCGTGAGGCAGAGCAAGGCCGCTTCAGATGAAGCTTGTAAGGCCCTTCTGGCCATAAGCATGATTAAAGGGTGTTTTTTAGTAAAAAAAAAAAACAGAGCAAGGCAATTCAGTTCGAAATTTCGAATACAATTCAATTTAGTTCGGAGTTTAATACGAGCGAATATTTAATGCGCCATAATAGTGTCTTATAGTTTAGTTGCGGCGACACGAGATTTACGATTACTGCGCAACAACTGGAAAGATTTACTCCGTGAAATGGATATCAGGAATTTCTTTGAAAAAGGTGAGTCAAAACAAAACGCATAATAATATGTATGTACCTAATATGATTATTTGATTTGTTTAAGGGGGGCTCTCTTGTAAGTGTATAGGAAGTAATTGATATTTGAATGTGATGTTTTTATAGGTATCTTAATCTTTATTTATTATCACGTTTTTATTAGGTCCGTTTCTTGTCTGTTTGTCTGTTCGGTACAAATCTGGCAATTGATTTTAAACTAACTTCCCGATCTCCGGATGAGCTAGAGACTTGAAATTTTGACTGTAGGCCAAAAGTGGATGACAATACAATATTAGATGGTTTTCTTGTCTATTTGTCTGTTCGCCATATGACGCCATAGCTGTCAATTCCAACCGAACAGGTAGAGTGAGAAAGAAAAATTTTTATTTAATAAAACTTATATGCTAAATATTAAGTAAGAAAAAACATCAGATTGTTTAATAAAATTTCTTTACTAAGATTGAAGAGAATAAACAACCGATTTTTAACAATATTTATTTATTAAGACTTTGTGAGAAAAGCCATTAATCAGTATCTAGCTCTTAAATTCCGCTCATCTCTGCATTACCGCGGAGTAGATATGAATAATCATGCACTATTATTTATTTATATTACTAGGTCACATACGAACATGTATCTTTTATGTAAACGAAACTTTTAAATCGAGTTTATGAACGCAACTTAAAGTGACATTTGGTTGACGATTTAGGTAATACTACTCTTTGATTTAGGTTATCAACCAGTCATAGCAAAAGCTCAATAAATAAAATAAAATATCAAACAATATTAATTATCAACATTTGTTATTGTTTGTTTACAAATGTTTGCTTTTTATTCTAGAATTAGCTGAGTGCTAAAAAAGGGTTCCAAGTTTTTTTTGCAAACCGTACTTTTCAAGCGACATTTGACAAATGGAGGTCATTGGCATTCCTATTCTTATTTGAATCGCATTTTTTATGAGAGTTTTCCTTTGGCGTTATCGGGAGTTGTCCGTCTGATGAGTAAGCATCTAATAGTCTGTGGTTCAAGGTTTGGCTTAAAAGACTAGTACTCAGAGCCGTACAACAATCTTTTAAAAAATCCTTGTCGCACGTTCGTTCGTAGGGATGTCAATCCAGGTGTTATAAGTCGATATTCTGGATCGCAATGGAGTGTAATTCATTGTAATCGAAATCGTATCAAATCTATAAGAACTTGATACGATTTTGTGGACCAATCTAGTATCGTATCAGGTATTTCAAAACAAATAAAATATCACTGTGATGTTATGAAACCACAATGCAAGTGATACTTTTAAAACATTAATATAATTCCGCGGGTCACCCGCGGAGGTGGCGAGATTTCTACATTGATGCTTGTAGGTCAAAATTTTTAATAACAATAAAAAAGGACATACGAACATGCATCCTTTAAGTAAACGAAAGTTTTAAATCGAGTTTCTGAACGCAACATAAAGTGTCATTTAAGTTATCAACCATTCATAGCCAAACCTAAATAAATAAAAAAAAATATCATACATTATTAATTATCATTATTTGTTATTGTTTGTTTAAAAATGTTTGATTTTTATTCTAGAATTAGCTGAGTGGTAAAAAGTGTTCAGCGTTTCTTTTGCAAACTGTACTTTACAAGAGACATTTGATAGATGGAGGTCATTGGCTTTCCTATTCTTATTTGAATCGCACTATATCTATCATCCATCAAGTAACTAATCATGCCGTAATTAAAGGTATATTGAAATACAAGATGCAATAATGACTGATTTGTCAAAATACCGCCAGAGAAATATTTATATTGGTGTAAAATGAACCTGTTTAGTTTGTATCGAAAAATCGGGCAGATCTTATACGTTTTTATCGATCCACACAAGTTTCGGATGGGATCGAACATCCCTATCGCAACATCAAATATTGCAGGGGCGAAATGGTTAAAACTACGGCCGTAAAACACGAATTAAAAAAAATAATCATTGCAGATTGCACTGCACACCGCTACACCGCACCAGCACACTTTTTCAAGCTTTCAAGTTCTTATTTCAGTGACTGTAAATATTGAATAATTTATTCTTATGATGTAATGCATGGTTTAATACATGTTTACCAAGTTTGTTAGATAATTTAATATCGAATTTGACAAAATTAACGAGGCGGCGGTGGTCTAGGGTTAAAAATACATTTTATTGTAGTTTCATGAAGTCGAGCTGACAACAACAACATGTTTAATCTGAAGATTTTTAAGCAGTCCACTATAGTGCATCTTTGTTTTGCGATTTCCTACTTTACATCGGGCCTGATTCTCAGTTTATTGCAAGCAGTTTTGTACTTTGGCCTTAAACCATTTAACAAGTTATTATATAGAAGAATCAACTATTACCTTGCATATTCATTTTATTGTCGTAAGTACACTTTCTTATAATTCCCAGTGCTTTGTTTTAGCCATTCAATAAATTTAATGTAAATAATCTTTTTTATTTTTTAGAGCTTGTTTTTATGTCAGAATGGTGGTCTGGTACTACAATGTCTGTTTACATTAAGAAGGACGAATTTGACAAGTTTTATGGAAAAGAACATGGCTATCTCATAATGAACCACAGCTATGAAGTAGATTGGTTGATGGGTTGGCAATTTTGTGATGGCATTCAAGTTCTAGGGGTAAGCTATAATCCTGTTTGAACCTTACCTACCGAAACTCTTTTCTATTTAGTTTAAATTCAATGAAGCTCTTTAAATATTATTTGTATTATCATATTCACAAAGACAAACCCATGAACTGTTCTGAATAAAGTTTTTGTTACTATATTATTAAAATAATGTAATATTTTTGGTAGCATTATTATTATTTAAGTATTAACCAACTCCATTTTTATATCTAAAGAATAAAGATATAAAAGCTATGCAAGCTAGAATCACGAATATATGCATGATTAAAAGATTGTTCTCTTATATTTAGTACTTCTAAAAACTTTGTATTTAACCACACACACATCTTGTGTTACTGAATTGGCTGATTAATGATAATTTTATGAAATTTAATATTAGACTTGTGCTTGACTTTATCATTTACCAACTCTTTTCAGAATTGTAAGGCTTATGCAAAAAAATCAATTCAGTATCTGCCTCCTATTGGTTGGATGTGGAAATTTTCAGAGTTTGTATTTTTAGAAAGATCATTTGAGAAAGATAAGGAAATAATCAAGAAGCAGATATCTGAAATTTGTGATTATCCAGATCCTGTTTGGGTGAGACATTATTTTTGTATTAATATTATATCTCAATCCAGGACAAAGTACTATGTCTCAATCCGTCATAAGGTATATATGCATGCCAAATTTTATTCAAATTAGATCAGATGTTATTGAGTGATTGAGTAATGAGTGTTCATTAGTGTCAAAAGTTTTTTGTATATTAACCCTTCAACTGCAGGAAAGCCTCCGCCTAAAGCACCCCCCGTTTGCGGGACGATTACGCAGCCGCAGCGTGCGCTCAACGCGGTTTTTAAATTTATTCAATAACTTTAATAAATTGTTCGGTCGACATGCAGCTAAATATTTTATTTCAATTATAGATAGTCAATGTACCTACTTTTTTAATAATTTCCTGTATAAATTGTTTCAACCTTTTTATGTTTAACAGGAAACGTAGACAAAATCAATTTCGCACCTAAGGTGGCATAAACGCGATTTGAATAAATTATACGAATACAGTGGATCCCTGGTAGTCCGACAAACATTTTGCAGGGCAGTGTCGAACTATCGAATTTGTCGGATTATAGAGTACTGCATAAGACCCCCTATAGTCCGATTTTTTTTACAAAAGAGTACCTTGTAATCCGACAAATACAGATCCAATGATAAGATTACAAATTATACTTCGTTATGTATGTCAAATTTAGTAAATTAAACAACACAATAGAAAGATTACGTTTTATTTTAAAAGTAATATGATGGTGCGTACAAGTTGTAACTTGTTCAATCGTGAAATAGCGAATACTTGTATGTAATAGACAATGTCGGATTATAGGGGGTGCCGCATTAGCCAGGGGCCGGATTACCAGAGCTCCATTGTACTTGTGCTTTTCATTGATAACCTTTTCAAAGTTGAATAACTAAACAATAGATTTTTGCAAAAAAATAATATAATGTTGTTAATAAACTGTTTTAAAAATTACTTTTTAGTTGCGAGCTCCCCCGTGCTCGATTTTAATATTGTCGTACTAACGGTTGTTTGGTCATAAGACATCATTTCACCACAATGAGTGAATGGTTTATTCATCTGGGTATAAAATTCAAAAGACTTTGAACTGTATTGCATTGTATTTATTTCCAAAATTGCAAAAAATTGAATGCGGGTGACGGGCAAGCAGTACCCCACTTACGCAAACGGGCTTTACTCACGAAGGCGTGCAGTACCACACTACAGCGGTTGAAGGGTTAATGTGTATTAATATACCAAAAAACCTTTCAAATTTAAAATATGAGTAAGGATATAAATCGGTATTCATACAAAAAATAGCTAATACAGAAAGTAATCTTATGAATGTACAGTTTTCATATGGACTCTCAGCCTTGCACAAGTATTGTCAAATTTTAGCTTTATCATAAAATATCCTGTTAGTGGGACTCTTATGTATGTGTAGTTGTTTGATTTATTATTGAAAATGAAAGTGCAAGAATAAACCAATAATAACTAAAGTATGTATTTAAATTTTAATGTTATGGCTAAATCATGTACAAATAAAACAAGAATTCACTGTTTCATATTGAATTTAAATCTGCACAGTTACAATTACTTCCTTTTGCTACTCCATTTTTGCTTAAAAATAGTCTACAGTCTCACGAAACTCACATTTGCATAAAATGAATCTCTTATCTATTAGACAAGTCCGTCTGTCTGTGGTGCTGTTTCAGCGGCCAAACCGTAAGAGATAGATAAAGAGAATATTTAAGTTATAAGTTAAGAATAGTCTGATAAGCCTACAAACTGGATTTGAGTAACGTAGCACTTCCGGTTTTCGAGAAATCAGGTTTTGGTGAACATTTGGTTCACTGGTTTGCTAGTATTTTATAATGTAACTAGCGACCAGCACGGGCTTCGCAAAGGTGAGAGCGGCGGGCACTTGTAATTTTGACAAGAATGTGTCTGCCGCCCGAACCTCTCACGGTCTCCGTTTTCGCCCTCCCCTATACCCTGTAACCCTCAGGCGAGGACTCGGTTAAGCAGTCAACCTATTAATGTTATCTTTATTTCTGCACTGCTTGATTATTAAAATAATATACCTAAATAATTTGACATGCCTTTTATAATTTTAGATTTAAAAACATGGTCTGAGTCAATATTTTAATGGCCAATATAGATGATAGACACAAAAAGTTTCTAGAACCTCAGGTGAAAGTGAAGTCCAGACGTGAAGATAGCTGATACAGCAGTTTTACCTGCCACACCAGCCATCCTCACCCTGCCGGCCTGCATGTTGCTTCTTCACTCCTCTTTTAAAGGATCCCAGGTTGTACGAGGGAGGGAACACGTGAGCGGGCAGAGCATTCCATTTACGGATAGTGCGACAAAGAAATGAGTCACCAAATTTCTTTGTACATGTTGGAATTGTGGCCACAGTTAGACGGTGACAATGTAGGCCAGCGCGCGTGGTCCTCTGAAGGAAAGAAGAAGGTGGGATAAGAGAGAATAACTCCTCCGAACACTCGCCGTGGTACAGACGATAGAAAGCGCTTAGTGACGCCACGTCACGGCGTAATTGAAGAGGCTCAAGGTGTTTAGTCACCTCCTCATCGCCTATGATGCGGATCGCGCGCCGCTGTAACCTATCCAAAGCATCGAGCAAGTACTTTGCGGAGCCATCCCAGAGGTGCGAGCAATATTCCACGCAGGACCGTAATTGCGATTTGTACAACAAGCACAGTTGATCGGGCGTGAAAAAACGCAGCACCTTGTTCAGGACTCCGAGTTTGCGTGAAGCTGTTTTGATCACGGTTTCGATGTAGTTCTTTGGATTCAGGTCTGAGCGAACTTCCATACCGAGCAGGGAAATGTTGCTCTGTAGCGGTAGTGTTGTGCCCTGAAGAGAGGGAAGGGGAAGGAATGGCAATGTTTTTGCCGTGAAAGCGCCAGCCTGAGTTTTCTTGGCATTGAACTCAACCAAGTTCCTGGTACCCCATTCGGAAATGTGGTCCAAAGCCCGATTGAGTTCAATGAGAAGCTTCTCCCGTTTCTCCTTGGTTACCGCCTGCCCAGCCGCTGCTTGTCCGAGATATCCCGCATACACTGTACTATCGTCTGCATAGCAATGAATATTCCTAAGAGGAATTAAGTCATTGATATGCAGCAGAAAGAGAGTGGGGGATAGGACGGAGCCCTGGGGAACGCCGGCTTTCACTGACATGAACCGCGAACTGCTACCATTCGTAAGGACACGAATTCTACGCTCATGCAGGAAGTCAGCTACCCAAGAACAGAACTGGGCTGGCAGACCGTATGCCGGAAGCTTGGAGAGAAGGCTTTTGTGCCATACCCTGTCGAACGCCTTGGCAATGTCAAGGCTGATAGCCAACGACTCGCCGCGCTTGTCGATAGCCTCACCCCAGATATGTGTTAAGTACGCTAGAAGATCACCCGTCGATCGTTTCGGTCTAAAACCATATTGACGATCATTAATCAGGGAGTGATCCTCTAGGTAGCGGGTCAGATGGTTATTATGGACCTTTTCTAGAACCTTTCATAAAACTGAGGTGACTGCTATTGGCCGGTAGTTTGCCGGGTCTGAGCGATCCCCTTTTTTGGGCACCGGTTGCACATTAGCATCTCGTCAAGTCTCCGGCACACGCCCCAAAGAATACGAGCATTGGTACAAGCGCGTGAGCACGGGAGACAACTCCGCTGCACATTTTTTAAGCACTACTGCTGGGATGCCATCAGGTCCACTAGCTTTCCGGACGTCGAGTAATTGCAATTCGGCACGAACCTCGCGCTGCCTGATTTTAATATCAGGCATCGTTGTGCCACAGTGAGGTAATGATGGTGGCAGTGCATTGCAATCATCGATTCGGGAGTTAGCCGCAAAGAGTTTTGCCAGTAAATCGGCTTTCTCCTGCGGCTTATGGGCTAGTGTTCCGTCTGGGCATCTCAGAGGTGGCAGCGAGGGCTGGCAGAAGTTTTTTTGCACGGCCCTAGCCAAACGCCAGTAGCTACGGGAGCCCGTAGAATGCGTCATAAGTTCCTGGCCAACACGTGCAACGCGCTGGGCATCCGCTCTGATGTAAGCCTTCTTACAGGCCATGGAAGCAAAATTGTAGGCTGCTTTGAGTGAATCGACCTCGGGATCCTTGAGAGCGCGGCCTCTGATCCAAGCACGATATGCCGCTTGCTTACGCGAAGCAGCTTCAGCACAGTTGTGATTGAACCAGAGGTTACGTGTGCCCTTACTGATGAGATCAGAATGAGGAATATAGTATTCCATACCCATTATAATCTCCTCAGTAATAGCAACGGCACTGGCCGATAGGTACCTGTCACTGAAGCAGCGCTGCTTCCATGGGACGAACGCAAAGTAGTCACGCATACCACTGCCGACCCATAATGCCAGATACGGCGCTTGACCACTGCTGGACGCGGAGGTTTGACCCGTGGTGCTTTGGCAGATATCAGGCAGTGGTCTGACGAGCCCAGGGGGGCTCTTACCACAACCTGATAGCCCTGTGGCTGGGTCGTGAGCAGAAGGTCCAGTAAAGAAAGCGCTTGACTTGTAATATCTGGGATCCTGGTGGGCTGATCAACCAGTTGCTTCAAGTCATGCGTGAGAGCGAATGTGTGAGCAGAGATCCCTGCATGGTCAGTTTTGGAAGAACTTAACCACAAATTGTGGTGAGCATTTAAGTCCCCCAAAAACACCAATTCTGCATTGGGAAATTGTTCCTGCGCGTCATCTGCTGCCCGACTAAGGTGCTCAAAAAGTCGAGTTGTCTCAACATCGCCGGTGTGGGATCTGTAGAGACACACGTAGACTCTGGCCAGGGGGCCAGAGTCGACGTGTACCCCCAGCATGGAGAAGGAGGGATCTTCTAAGCAGCGGAGACGGCGACAACAAACATCCGCCCGAACTTACAGGCATACACCGGCTTTCGCTTTGAAGGACTCTTCAAGCACGTAGCCGGGATAATTAAGGTAGCCTGTGTCAGCAGGCGGAAGTATTTGTGTCTCCGTCAGGAACAACAATGCTGGCCGTGCTCTCTCAAGATGGTGGTTTACAGCGTTGAGGTTAGAGTGGAGTCCGCGTATGTTGCAGAACTCGACCTCAAACAGCGTTGCTTCATTAATATACTATCCATACTCGAGGTTGCTATTTAATACAGCCAGGATCGCAAGCAGAAGTCGAAATGAGAAAGTATAGAAAAATAGGAGAAGAAGAAGGTAGCCGAGTGACAAATTAGAGATCAGAAAAAAAAAATATCACGTCATCGACCACATCATTAATCTCGCTAATAAATAAATTAATTGGTCAGTTTTAGAAGATGGGATAACTTGACGTTAATAATAATTTGATTATAAATAGTAGTATGACTGTATACAGAAAATTACAATTTATTTAGCAATTTATACTAGCGCAGGAATCGAAGCGCATGGAAGCATCATCGAAAAACGTAACGTAACTAAATGTAATGCACATGCTCCTTCCGAGCGGATAATCAACTGAATTCGTGCGTAATTTTATCTCAGAAGGAATATGTGCATTACGTTGCGTTTACGAGACAAGGATGCTTCGTTTCATTTCTTATTGACGCTTCGATGCACTTCGACTCTGCGCTAGTATGACTTAACCATTAAGAATGCAGATATGCGAGCGTTCAGACAATACATACATTATTATGCACAACGCATATACACATACTCGTGCACCGTGCACGCTTAAGACCTATTCTAGACGAATGTAATCCAGCGTACCAACCAAGATGACCTTGGTGGGAAGTTGGTTTCCATCCGCGTTATGATTTTCGGCTACACGGATGTAATCCACGCCAATAGGCTTAAGCCTATTCTAGACGGATGTAATCCAGCGTACCAACCAAGGTGACCTTGGTGGGAAGTTGGTTTCCATCCGCGTTATGATTTTCGGCTACACGGATGTAATCCACGCGCCAACGCAATCGCGAGCCGTCTTCTGGCGTGAAAACCCGTATGCACTTGTATCATGCGCGGACTGTATTAAGTAAGTGTGTTGTAGAAATGGGTCCAAATTTGTCTAAATTTTAAAAAGTGGGCATTGTCTTAGGAGTTTTGTGTGCAATAGATGACGAAAAACAACACAAAAGAGACAGTGGATGAAGCGTTGGTTAAGAGAGTGATTGATTCTCAGCTATTCAAACTTATGTCCAACTCCCTATACTTTTGGAGTAATATCTAACACGCATTTTTTTGACGAGCATATGATTCCGACGTAATGTCCCATAAGCATGGGAGATCTCTATAGAGATCAATTAGTTCGCTAGTAATATCGCGTTCGCGACTCTGGTCTTCGGACGACATTTTTTACATGCATACATTCCGCTGACTGCCACAGCGCAACTATCTTTGGTTGGATGTAATCCGCCGGCCAAACTGTTGTAATCCACACGCTCCAACCGCGGATGTAAACACGCGTCCGTAATTCAAGGACGTTGAAGGTCAAATCAAAATTTGGATTACATCCTTCGTCTAGATGGATGGCAACAGACAAGGTCACGTTAGTTGGTATGCTGGATTACATCCGTCCAGAATAGGTCTTATATATCCTTACTCTCTCTCTCTCTCTCTCGTCTGTTACCTTTTCATGCTTAAACTGTTGAACCAATCTAGATGAAGTTTGTTAGAGAGATAATTTGTGTTGCAGGCAAGGACATAGGATAGTTTTTATCAGAGACATCATCCTTTAAAGGGGTGAAAAGGGGGGTGGAAGTTTGTATAGGCAAAATATTCTACGCAGCAGACGAAGTCACGGGCACCTACTAGATAAAAAATATAAAACAATACTATGATAATGTTTTTCCAAAATGACAATTTGTTTAATAATTTATTATAGGTATTGATTATAAACAAAAGTACAGCACAATTTTTGGCTTCGGGCTTGCCCTAAGTCTGATCTCTGGACATGCCACTGTACAAAAATATACCGTTGTACCTATCTACAGTGTATAGCCTATTGTATAAAAAAAGACATTATTATTATAAGATTTTGTAGTTAAACTTTACATTTATTAATGTGCATACTTATTTATAGTTTCCTGTCCAAACGTCACTTTTACAAACTTCTAACGTATAATAGGGTATTCCACTATTTCCACTCTACTTGAGAAAAAATCTATAAATGTATTATTGGGATAGTTTAGACTCGTATTAATAGATCACTCACAACTCCGAGACAATCTACAATCTTGAGATACTGTTTTCATTCAAAACAGCATCTCAAGATCTTAATCAATATGGCTTACAGTAAAGTAAGTAAAGTTGAGAGCGATCTGTTAATACGGACTCTAAATTCTGATTGATATTTACGCACAAATACTGACACTCGACGGCACGTCGATCAACTACAACTGTTGTATGTAGGTGATCAAGCAAAGCCCACTTGACGTAAGGTGCTACAAACGCTAAAATTAAAATAGGAAATATAAAACTGATTTTTGTTATAGCTATTGTTGACTCCAGAAGGTACTCGGTATACAACGAAAAAGCACGAAGCGTCATTAAAGTTCGCCAAGGAGAAAAATTTACCGCTTTTGAAGCACCATCTTACCCCACGCACGAGAGGATTCACAACGAGTTTACAGTTTTTCAGAGGAAAAATCCCTGCCATCTACAACATACAGTTAGCGTTTGAAAGAGATGCTAAGGTACGTAAGATTATTCCTATTAGAGTATTTGTCATTGAGCAATTGACATAATGTTGTCGTATTTTTTGTAAACAATTCGCATAAAACACACAGATGTTGAATGACTAGCTTATGTCAGCACTGGCCGTAGCCATTGGTCAGAATAGAGCCAGATGTTCCTTCAGCGCCATTTCTGAAAGGCGATGGTCGATGCTATTGTTTCATGTAAATTTTGCTTTATCGCTAAAATGTTTCGGAATTTGGAATTTTTGGTACTCTTGTTACTTGGCATGTAGAGCGACCGCTCCACTTGCTCTACTGTTTTGTGAACGTATCGCAATGGCAATCCGGCCAATCGACGTCTTAACTGAAATACAAAACGACTTAGCTTTTCATAACAACTTTCCGATATGCAATCCGGCTAAATCTACAATCTTCTTGTGATGCATGAGCCGAATTTACATTACCTACCAAATTAGTGGCACAAAAGTAGTAATTTGATATTAATTTTATCGAGAATTTCACCTGTGACCCACGCTAGCGTCTTTCTAGCGTCGTCGTGCCAAATTCGACTATATGCCATAACAACAAACCCATACTTTATCATCACCAGATTATTAATGTCCCTACTGCTCAGGCACATGCCTTTCCTATGGATGGAATAGGGAGAATGGGCCTTGCGATGACCCACCACGCGAGCCCTTACTGAACAGGACTATAAAAACTTGACCTTATGTCTATTTTTGTAGACTTTTATATAGTAACTTAAAATAAAATTTATAGACCCCACCAACATTGACGAGTTTGCTGTTTGGAAAACCCGTGCACGCACATTTGCTCATCGAAAGGATACCTGTGGAGACAATACCTGAAGATGAGGCTGAGGCGACCAAGTGGATGCATGACCTGTTTGTTGTAAAGGTAAGTTAAACATCCATCCATACTTATATTATAAATGCGAAAGTGTGTCTGATACTTCTTCGTCCTTAAACCGCTGAACCGATTAACTGAAATTTGTTAAAGATATAGTTTGAGTCCCGGGAAAGGACATAGGATAGCTTTTATCCCAGAATTCATTCGTTAAGGAGGTGAAAGGGGGAGTGGAAGTTTATATGGGAAATTAATTGAACCACTCAGACGAAGTCACGGGCGGCCGCGCGGCCTAGGTCATAAGTATGGTTCCTTAACATACACAGCCTTTATCTTCATGAGTGCTAAACTAAATCACACACTTTTTATCGACTCAATTTGTGTTAAGCGTGTTTCTAGTTACAATTATGTATATTATACCCAACAAACTTTGAGCTTAATTTCTTGTTCACTAAATGCGACTATAACTAACTATTATGAAATTTGCATCAGGCAACATTTTCTGTTGCCTTTCGTGTGCTCTATGTTTACCAGTCGAATCTCTATTTTTCTTGCCCCTTCGGGTTGTTGAATTGTTTTTATTTTAAAATGTATATATTTTTACAATTTGTCTATCATTTTATCCTATGATTATGTAAGTTACTCTGTCTGTCTGTTTCGCTTTCATTTCATTACCGCTGAATCGAGTTTGATGGTTTTTTTTTATGTGGAGATAAAGGAACTTATTATTATAGCTACTTATTATAGCGATTAGGTTTGATATTTTGAAACCGGTTCTTACCATCAGTCTTTTGGAACTTGTTCCATTGCCCTTACCGTGTACTTATTAAAAAACCTCGACGATATCCCAATATAGTTGTTTATAATGTTGTTATTTAGAAGCTTTATCACTAAGCAGCTGTAAACTATAAACAAATTGTAAAAGAAATAACAATTAAGTGACTCTAAAACTATATCTAAGAGACCGCTACTGGGGTATCAGATATTATATAAATGATTTATGCTCATAATTCTAGTTATTTTCTGATAAAGATATCATTGGAGTAGACACATTTAATACAGGTTGTTAATCCTTTAATAAAATTAACCTTACATGATCTATCTGATTGATTACCAAAAGAAATATATGTATGGCGATTCCAATAAAATATATCTATTTTTCTACCTACTCTGAATCCTAGACATTCAAGGAAACTTACTTATTTACATACACATTTACAAAGATTTCATTCATCAGCAGTACTATTGATTGTTACTCAGTATTTTTTTAGATGTCTGTATCGATAGAATAATAATATAATCTTATCGCCATGTATTGTCTGTGTATCGGATTACTACGGTTGCCAGGTCTATCAAGTTCACTGACTGTTTGTCCTTGTGAATGTTACTTACTTATGATATTAACTAACTTTTCTATACAAGAGACTGGTTTTAATTCAAAAAGGAGACTTATTTGTGCGGATTAATAAACTATATTTATACAAAAATAAATATATGTAGTTTTTTTCACTTCAGTACTTGCATCTATTTGGTTTCAAAACAATAAAAGTTATCGAATATCAGTTTACGATTTATTAACTTTTTTATCAATAGATGTAGGTTGATACGATATATAAACGACACTGGTGTCAATTCTGGCGTGATTCTATACTTAAAACTAAATTTAACATCAGTCTCTCCTTTTCATTTTGTATAAAGAATGACAAGGATACACTGTTGTCAAATTTAAGTTTAGGTTTAGAGAATCATGCCAGAATCGATACCACTGACGTTACTTTCAATATACATATTTTAAACTTCCGTTTGACAAACTACCTTATCTTATTTCTGTTATCTTCTCTTAGACAGACATGTAAGTTGATTATATACGTATATTATTTAACACCTGTATATTTCATTATCTTTATCGGAAAAATTCACAGTTGATAAAGCTATGCTAAAGCTTGCTAAAATTTATAGATCTGATTTTGTTGATTTAAATAAAATAATCTAATCATTCTAAATGTTGCTGATACGAAACATCATTAAGTGTCGGTTCACACAGACCGGCGCGGAGATGAGAGCAGATTTTACCTTTAAATAGGAATTTTGAATCAGTATAATAAGGTTTATTTTTACATTTTACTTCTTTTGTTATTCAGAAATAAGATATGAGCAAAACAAACGCGCTTATTGTGAAATAATAAGAATACCCGATCAAGGCCGATCAGCTGCCTGTGATGACGTAGGTACCTACCTACTCTTGCGTTTGGGTAGGCGACCGGCTCCTATTGTGTATATTCTTTCGCGCTCGACTGCCGACCGGCTACGTTTGCTAGCTTGTGTTTAAATTGATTTTTCCAAATATTTTTCCTATATTTCTCTCCGCTTCCATTTGTGCTTTCGTTTGTTTTGTTCTGCTTCAAATAATCTTGCTAATAAATATATTATTTCTTCATAAAAGCACACTTTATAACACATCGAGAACGAAGCTTATCCAGTCCAATAAACTAGAGATATTGTAGAGCACCCGATCGGATCCGAGCGTATCCGTCCGGCTCCGAACGCACGGCACGGGGCGGTACCCCGTATTTACGTAGGGAAAGATGAAGGTTAACGAAATAGTGCCATATACATACGACGTTCCTTATCGGAACCCATTTCCATCATAAAATTTTGGGGTTATGGGGGAATCGCCATCTCCATTAACAATTCATCATACGGCTCTATACTGTATTGCCTAGTTAAAAAATTCTTTAAATAATATCTGACTACCTATATCTGTTTACTCGGGAACTCTCACCCTCGGGTGCCCCCAACTCTGGGTTTACCCTACGAGTCGGGCTCTTGGGACGGCACCCTTAACATGACGAGTGCCCAAACCCCTAAAAACCTTCGTCCCTTGGAACTCTCTTCGAAAGCCTTTCTTCAGTGTCCGTCCGACCGTCAATGTTCCAGAATTAAAAAAAAAAAGATATTTAGAGTTCTGCGCACCCGCAAATATAAGAAGAAAAAAGCCATTACAAAAGTAGTTTAAGAAAAGTCTTCTTTGCTGTATTAAAGCTACATACACATAAAACCATCATTAACATTGCCGCGATGTAGAAAGAATCGACATCAATTATAAGCATTGATAGTTAAATTTGTATGAAATCACAATACTGAAATTCTGCGTGGCTTTAAATTGTAATGACATTCTGATAGAGTGCACCGATTTGAATAATATAAAGACTAAATGTGACCCAGAGATACACTCTATGAACATATTATAAATTCAGCAATCAGCATTGCATTTAATTCAGCAGACATTTAATTAAACAGACAAAAGTTAATGTTACTCAGTTGTTAAGAACTGTTTACCGTTAAATTTCATAAGTTGCTTTATTTTATTAGTACCTTAGTTAGTATCAATTAAGTTACCAATACACGTCTAATCTAATATCTAAAATTCGCGTGTCACGGTGTGTGTAATTGAAGTACTCCGAAACGGCTCGGCTTTTTATTTTTATATGATACATCATACAAAAATAAATACCATAAATTTTCACCCTTCTACCACCAACCTCTATTTTTTTATGGCGGTACGAAGTTCGCTGGGACAGCTAGTATTTCATAAAATTAATCTACGAAATGTTGTATTCTGTGGCTATTTATTAAGAAATCATAATAAGATGATTCTGCTAAACTGTAACCGCCTTATTACACAATGTAAAGTTAAACCTGGACTAAACTAAACTAAACCTGATGCTGTTACTTTTGTTTGCTAAAAAGAAGACAATTACAACATTAGTTTTAAACGAGAACCAACTTAAGGTACAAGTCCAAACAGAACCGCAGGCCGCAGCTGCAGACTGCAGGCGACACTACTGGTTTCTATGAATCTTTATGAAACTGACTACGAGCTCGGCGACATTGCGGTCTGCAGCCGCGGCCAAAAATAACCGGATGTCTACCTACACTCATAAATAACTTGTAGTAACCTCATTGAACCAGGCATTGATAAAATTAATTTCACTTCATTAGTTCGTCGTCTGCTTATCATTGAGTTATATCCTCACGGATACAGTAATTTTATCTGTTCTAAAGTCCGCCTTTCGTAATATCGGTACTAGCCAAATACCTATTTACGACTGTGTCTATTGAAAACATAAAATTATGAAGTGCCTAATTACTATTTTAAAGGAGGCTATAGGTTAGGTGTTTTGATTGGATGATATAAAAATTCGTATTCAAGTACAGTCAGTCACACATCAAGTTACCACAAAATATCAAAATTTCACAATCGATTTATGAATCAGAAATCAATTTTATTAAAGCTCAAATCATCTTGAGAAATTTTGCAGTTATGGGATTATGGGTAACTTGACCTGTTACTTGAAACCGGTTACTCAATAAAGAAAGAATCAGCTTGGATTACTTTCTCAATGTTTTATCTCTGTTCTTTGATTTTCAAATGGCGTTGGAGTAATCATAATCAAAATCATTTATTCAGTTTAGGCTGTTACAAGCACATATGAATGTCTAGAAGCTACGCCATCGGTACGTAAATCTACGGCGGGAGACCTTGTACTGAGAAGAACCGGCAAGAAACTAAGCCTGTTTTATCATTTACAGAGTCGTCAAGTTGAAAAATGACTACAGAGATGATTCATGAAGTCATTACATAATAAATTAGTTTATTAGTGAAATTATACATTAATTGTTCACCTGCATTTTGATTGCTGTGTCACACAGTATAAATACAAACAGAGTTATTTATAATAGGTGTAATTAAATATTTACATCTTAAATATCAAAGTAGTAAGGGCAGACTCATCTCCGCTGGCAGCACCCGTTTACGAGCATGACGCATGAACCAGCCATCACTTCGCTCAACCATATTTTAGGGAACGTAACGAGTGATATGAACAATACGAGTCTATCCCACTAGTTCCATTGACCTACTCCCATGTTGGGACAGGTGGGTTGATTATGACCTACTAGTCCCATAGGACAACTGAAACCAATATTTTCATGTATATTAGGAGTTCCATCAGTTTTTTTTTGTTGTTCGATTTTTAATCAAAATATGATGATTAGAGATGGGCCAACTCGCCGCCGACTAGTCGGGAACGATGACTATTCGGCATCGTTTATAGTCGGCGACTATTCGGAAAAACGTCCCCATTATAATCGGAACATAACAATAAAATGAAACTCAAAACTTATGCTTGTCTTGAATATTTGAACAGTACCTAGGAACTTGGGAATCTGTCAGTAATTCAGAGTCCCGTCCGCTGCCCGGTCCGCGTGGATTTTTTTCTAGTAAAACTTTTCTTTAGATTTAAACATCTAGCAGTTAAATGCTTAAAAATAAAAACATAACTATAATTGCTATTTCTTCTTTCAAATGTTTAATACTTGAAAAGTATTCATTTCACATTGTGGGTTACCTACAATGCGAAGAGATGGCGCTGCCTTGCAGCTTAAGGCTAGGGAAATTTCGACGCGGCTATCAGGGCCGCGGTAGCATAATTGGTCAGTGCATTCGCCCGGATTGCGAAGGGTGCGGGTTCGAGTCCCGTCCGCTGCCTTTTTTTTTTCTTGTAAACTTTTCTTTAGATTTAAACATCTAGCAGTTAAATGCTTAAAAATAAAAACATAATTAGAAACTATTAATTATGTTCAAATATAATTTTAACAAACACGTGAAAATTAATAATAAAAGCAGTGTTTTGGTAATTTTTCTTTCTAGGATAAAATGCAAGACTCATTCTTGAATACCGGTGACTTCTTTTTGGAGTCAGGTGTTGAGAGAATTGAGCCGTTCAAGATGTCCCGTCGCATATATTCACTCATCAACACCCTAGGATGGGCCGTCGTGACTCTCACCCCGATGCTCTATTACCTGCTGGGACTACTCCTCAGTGGAAAACTCCTTTACTTTTCCATCGGTGCTGCTATTCTAGCTGCCTGTAAGTACCTTGTCCTAGAACATTATTTTAAACTGTCATGATCACTAACATTAATGTATTTTTTTATTAGCGATGTGCTACCACTTACAGTTAGCTTAATAAAAATATGAGCTAATAAGGTATCCAAATATATGTTAAGAGCAAAGGTTCAATTATATCTTTGCATTTAGTCATCTAAATATTTTACTCAACCAACCAGTCTTATATTTCTTCAGATCAAAAGTCTCCAAATACATATACACCATTACAATGATCTTTAATATGTACGCGTCGTAACTGTTCATTGGTATCTAAGGGTCCAGAGTACTCATAAATATCTTCGCTTATTATGGATTATTCAATTTAAATAAAATTTAAGATTATATCACACATATCAACTTGGAAAAGGGATCGTCACCGTATCAACTCGAGCTGATCAGTATTCTTTGTATAAAACTTCATACTGCAATGCACACTAATCGGAATCGTAACGTAATCGTCTCGACTCGGGACAAGCTCCCGAACCGCGCGCGTATGCGCGGCGTCGCCTAGTCGTAGCGGAGTCGAAGTACTGGAACTGCTTATCCGCTTTCTCGCTTCTTTTCTTCCGCAGGCTAAATTATAGGTGAACGTCTGTTTTATGGCAAACCGAGAGGCGAGTCGGTATCGATCCGCTTCCAAGTTGACATGTGCGTTATGACCTGAAATGTGATTGTTTCAAAATACTTAATGCGCAATCCTATTTCGCAACTTTTACATACAAGCAAGACGTTAGGCCGTATACAGAAAGAAAGCCGAAAGCCGATCGGCGCCGATAAGCGCCGACACGCGCTGGTCCGAATAATAAATAATTTGTATTTGAATTATTATCCTTAGATTAAATCAATCTAAGTTATAATCTTTTTATAAATCTAATAACTTTATCTTTTATTAACTAAGCGCTAAAATTATTTGTTTCGTATACTTACCGAATGGTGACAACAAGTCTTTCTTCTGGAAGGATTGGTTGTTTATGCCAATTGCACCAATTTTTCATCAAACGGTTTTTCACTAAATCCAAAATGTAATAAAATGTTTCTTGAATCATTCTTGTATATGTATAAAATCTTTGTTCATCAAATTTCAATTTTTTTACAAATAAATGATGGTATTCTCCGAAACGTTTCCTCCTTTCTTTATTTATAGGATGTATTGCTTTTTTTCGCATATTTAAATACACATTTTCTAACAAAACCAGATCATCGTCCGATGAGTCCGACATTTTGCTTGATCTGCTTTAATCGGCTTCCTTTATGTAGGAAGGATCGGCGCCGATAAGCACTTCTGGATTAGGACACATTTTAAACGCTCGTGGTGTATCCACTAGATACTATTTAAGGTTTTTAATGTCGTTGCACATGTTACATAATAGTATACACCCCGCGCGTTAGCAATTGTTCAAGCAAAAGGTCAACTACGCAAGTTTTTATTTCTGTGATCAGCTTAAAAGCTTACTAGGCCACCCGCTTATGCCAAGCCTAGGTACTATTACCGCTTATGCGTGTATATGTGCGATATATTTGGTAAAACTTGTCACCCTTGCGTGACGTCACACTGACGTGTCCAATCAAAATTTAGTAAAGAATATTTGCTTAATACTTCATTGAATTGAAGGTATATTAAAAATACTTTTATTGTTCCAGTTTACATACTGTTGCAAAAATCCATTGGCATGTCCAAAATCAGCCAGGGATCCTCCTACGGAACAGAGAAAAAGTAGAGTACCTGTCAGTATTTATCAAATTATTGTGTACAATATTAATAATATAGGTATACTTACCTTGTTTTTTATAATATTTATTTATATATTGAGTGAATTGCGTTTATGTTGTTAACAATAATAATAATTATGACCTTTTTAACGTAGTCCTAATAGAACATTTGTTTCCATAGAGTATTGTAAAACATATTGTGAGTTACTTGTTATTGCAATGAAGTAACTCATTGTAAGTAACATATTGGCAAATTGTTGTTGAAAAAATGATTGATTTTCAAAATATTTTTATAAAATCCTTGAATAAACTTTATTCTATTGATCTTATACAACAAGATGTAAAATAAGATTTTCTAAGTAATATTTTTCGGTTAACATTTAATTATAAGTTATTTAATATTCGGAATTGATTTTTATCGAATAATCTGCCCCAAATATGTCAGTCCAGCCCAACCTGCTACGCAACTCGATTTAAATGAAGTGAATGTAAATTTTGATACTTTAAACTCATTATTAATTATTTGTTGAGCTTGAGAATTAATTTAATGACATATTTTTTAAATTAATGTTATTTTATATAAATAAGTTTCAAATGTTTATAGTTTATATACCTAAACGTAGTTTCGTGGTAGACCGCATCCGCCACTCAAATAGGTCTCTCAATAGTTTGGCTTAGTGTTTAGTAACGTTAAAAAAAATTACGATTACTAAGCAGGGCAAGTAAGTATATATCTCGCAGACAGAATGTAGATTTAGCTTATTATATACTGGCTAGTCTTTTTGAAAAACAAAACGGAGCCGTATTGCAAAAACAGCGGCTAAGAACCAGTTCAATTACATTACTGCTAGCCGTATTGAAGAATTTGAAACGTTCTATAAATACGGCGGCCTTTAGAGTAGCCGTACTGTAGTCAAGCTTATCAACGATCCGCCAAAATACAAAGCGGCTTCGTTGTTTAATACAGGTAGCTTGAATTTAGTACTGCTGAATCTACAATTTACCTGCGACATCAACTTGAAAAACGAGAAAATGTGGTATTTACTTTTCAAATAATAAAACCAATTATTTTCCCTATTCCATTGTTACAAAACTGGTATTTTTGTTAATGAAAATGTTTTACTTTACTGTTTATTACTTTTCGATAAGTTTTTTTTTTCTTTAAATTAATATTGTTCAGGCATGTAGCATAGTTTTCTAGTTATTGATTTCTTACGCAAGGTACAAAGCAATTTTTAAAGGTAAAAGATTTTTATTATTCTTCCTGCGGCAGGCGAAAAACACAGCTGGTACCAAATGTTATGATTATCTTCTATTTAAAAATCTTTTATGCGTCGTGTTTTTATTATTTACCTTTTAAGTGCCTGCAGGGTTCCTGTCAGGCCACAGTCAATAGACAAAAAAATATCAAATAATGGAATTCTATAATTTTGTAAGTGTTGGGACGATGGATAATAATAGCTTTTCTATAGAAACGACAAATAACTTTATTTGCTATCCGTTTGGTGAATCCATTTAATATGAATCTGGTGATTGACCCTAATTGCTTTGTTAACAAAACTGTAGATATATTACGATACAAATTCAATGGCGGCTATGGAGTTAGCACACGCCGCGGAACATTGAACTGCATAATTACGCTCGTTGATAACTTCACAGCCACCATGAAGTTTGAATCATTCTATTACGTTAAAGAAATATGTACAACCCGTTCGCTTCGAGTTCGCCGTCGATGACCAAAATCAGTCACAGGCCAATCACAGAAACATGAACTGGTACCGTCGACCATTGGGGTCAACTAATAAGGTCTGTCTTTACTCTATTTAACTTGCTCTGAGACAAAAGGTAAACAAACCATAAAAAGGTTTATCTATAGGTTGAATTTTATGTACATATAAAATCATAATTAAAAAAAGTGACATTGTAAACCTAAAAGTGTAGCGTGGTAGCTATTCCAAACTTTAAATACAGTACAGTACTACTAAATTGAAGAGTAATGATAAAGCGAAGCATATACGTTGAGATGTGAAGTTTTGTTATCAGTCTATCTATATCAATAGGAATACTGGCCATCTTTACTCTCGATAAAAAAGTATTGAATATTTGTTGAATAGAGTATAAGACTGCGGTGCGGAGAGGGTGGAAGCGGCCAACTCTAAGCGAACGCGTAGTACCTACTGTCTAATCCTGCCCCCCTAGCATGAGCACCACGATATGATATATAAAACGTATTTAACACGCTCAAATGTCAAATTACTATGGAGTTTGACAGTTAGGCATGATAAAAAACGTGATATAATGTAGGTAAATTGTGGAGCTCATGCTACAACAGGGACTAGTGTACTTTATGATATCATGTGTAGGTATACATATAAATAACATCGTTACACTGATTAAAACAGTTTTCGTTAGACTCTAACTACAAAAACGTTCGTTGGTTGTTTCGGTTTTTTTTTATATCCAATAAGCATTGCGTGACAATTCGTATATCTGACAAGCCATTTAAGCAAGTTTTTAGAAATCTATGGTAAGACGGAATGTTACAAACATAACTTGTAAAAAAAACGACGGGTTGAACTCCGGGAGTGCCGGCAGAAGTGAAAACTTGAATATTAACTTTGTGCATTTTTAGAATGTAGAAAGAGAGGGGGATACTTCCTCTCCTACGCCGCGCCGGCTGTCTACTCTCCATCCGTCTTACGAATTTTCGATCAGGTCACGTGTCCTGACGCGAGTTTAACATTTTTTACCCATTACAAAAAGTGTACAACGCCGCTAAAGAAGTTTTCACTTCAAAAACCTTTGAGTAACGCTATATCTAAACTTACTGGGATGTAGATTGTCTACCCGCAACCACGGTACAAAAACAAATGTTTATTATGTAAGTGTGAAGGGAAGTGATTGCGTTGGCCTGTGTATACAGGATATGCCGGCACTTCACATGGCTATTCGTATTTGTAAACTTGTCCTTTTTTCCATAGAGAGTATGTTAAGGAAAGCTGTTGGCATAGTGACAAATAACAAATACGAATAGCCATATGAAGTGCCGACATTAAATAGGTAACACGTTTGCAGAGCGGACTGGGCGGTACCAAGAATAATTTTGTACTCTTTACGTCGTTATTTATAATAAAAGTTTATAAATTATCTTAACATTACTTAGGTATAGTTTATATGTTATGAACATTACGGTGATGGTATACATAATGGCTTTTATAACAATTTTGATTTTAAATTAATATACTCATCATCTAAATTTTATATTTTTTAAATATAACAACAAAAGAGGCGTCGATCCCGTGTTTTGTTGCAAATCTTCCAGGTTAGAATCCTGGCAGGGGCATTTTTAGCTTTCCTGACCTTTCTGTCCGTCCGTCTGTCTGTCTGTCACCAGGCTGTATCTCAGGAACCGTGATAGCGAGATAGTCGAAATTTTCACAGATGGTATTTCTGTTTCCACTATAACAAACACTAAAAACAGAATAAAATAAATATATGTGGGGCTCCCTTAAAATAAACGTGATTTTTTTGCTCGATATTAATAACGACAACCGGTAGACGCTTCAAAAATGCACAGAATATCAAGTTGTATGTTCACTTTAAAAATAAATAATTAAACTAAAACAAATATCAAACGTGTCTGACTCGCGTTTTGCCGGTTCTTCTTTGTTACTGAGACATAATTATTAACACCTACTTATTCATTGATTGCATCCGTCATTTAGTATGATGTAATAAAAATGATGTAAGTTGAAATTTGTACTAAATAATAATTGGTGTGAATTATTTGGAACCTACTATTTGTTATGTTATATTTTAACATTAATAATCATTATGCACAAAATGGTAATGGATGTACAATATACAATAAATGGTGCCGCATTGTTACTTGTACATGTGACAATATCATCATTATGAAGTCAGTTGGCTCTACTAAAACAGAAAAATATAAGGCCATTTTGCGTCTCCTTCGGGTTCCGTACCCGAAGAGTCCAAACAGAGCCGTATATTATATAGCCGTATCCACTTACAGTTGGATCTTACTGTCTTTAATTTTTACAGTATACGCATCTTGTTGACCTAAAGCCATACAAATTGACAAATATTTTACCAAAAGGGTCTTCCATATAAATAAAGCCCCGTCAAATATTGACCTTCCCCATTGAGTGGAGTATCGTTATTTAGAGCTCGTTAAGTAGATATAGATTTTTTTATTAATATAATATTGAATATAGTCCAGGAGCCACCGCCTGTTTTTTTCATTGATTAATAACAGGCTGAATCTTGGTGAGTAGTTTCCGTTCGACGAGACGCCCAAGTTTTTCCTCTGTGAAAATTCTCGATAGAGGTAGCTAATAAAGTGCGCAGCTATAAAGCATGTCGATTTGGTGGAGTGTTGAAATTGTCTGACTAACAGTTTATTTTTTATTACAATGTTTAAATAATTGTATTATAAACTGGGAGGAATAATTGTCCTACAAAATGGATGGTTTGTTTGAGAGCGTCTTCCACTCCGAATATGTCGAAACGACGCGGCCATAAAAATAATTAATAACAAGCTGATTTTTTGTATGCAGCTTTGTAAATATTGTTAGAATGGAATGACCGTTTAGTCCTACAAATTTAGTGGTAGGATTTCTCAGTCCGACACTTCGAAGTTGGCAATTCTATGGTAATAATTTTTTCATTAATAACCGTAGGACAAAAAAAACACATCATGAGTTAATGCATCCTTTGCCTAAATCAAACAGTGTCCTACAAAAAAATGGGTATGTATCGCTAGTCCTACAAGAAAATAAAAAAATATATCTCATTATTTCGTTGCTGTTGTTTTGGTGCTTGGAGACGTATATTTGAAAGCTTGATCAATACATTTTGAAACAATAAGACAACTGCCGTTGCATGAACTGCAAAAATGAAAAAAATTAAAATAAAAAAATACAATTATTGAAATGAATAAAAAAATATTGAAATAGTAAAATAAAAAAATTAATCGTCGTCGGATTCGGATGTCGACGCTTCATCCGATGCTTCTGCGTCGTCTTCATCTTCCTCATTTTCATCAGATGAAATGTCATCTGATTCTGTAACAAAATATTCCGGAAAATTAACAAATTGCAGTATAATAATCAAACGTATGAAAACCAATAAAATACCTTGAACTTCAGGAGTCAACTCTCCCAGAGATGGACTGTGCGGACCATCAAACCAATAATAATGGTACTTCCCATCAATTAGTGCCCATCCACAATTTTCCGGATTTTTATCTGAGGGGCTGCGCATGTGTGCATTACACCAAATATTGCAAATATATGATGTGCGCTTTATCTGCTGCAACAGCTCTTGTTTCGTTGGTGGCAGAACTGAGGGATCGTATCCGACGACTTTTTTTTTAACGATTTTCTCTTCTTGGTTGCTGCATTTGTACCCTTTTTCAAATAATTCATACCGTCCTTTGTTTACGTCATTTTTCGTTTTTAGGGCATACAGTCTGCACACGTACTCTTCAAGAACCCGGAATATATCGCTCGATTCTGATAATTCAGCGCGCTCGCTGTGCAGTTTTAAGAAACCTTCTTGAAATTTGATATTTTTTTTTAAAATGTCAAAAGGTCTTTTTTTTCCTTTTCGATAGAAGGCTGGGTTAAAGTCGTTTCCCGTGAAAATGTACATACTACTTTTTTTGTAGGCCAGTGATAAAATAGTGTTCTACACTTTATCCCCGATAGGAAAAAATTTAAACTAGGCTGTTATTAATGAAAAAATTATTACCATAGAATTGCCAACTTCGAAGTGCCGGACTGAGAAATCCTACCACTAAATTTGTAGGACTAAACGGTCATTCCATTCTAACAATATTTACAAAGCTGCATACAAAAAATCAGCTTGTTATTAATTATTTTTATGGCCGCGTCGTTTCGACATATTCGGAGTGGAAGACGCTCTCAAACAAACCATCCATTTTGTAGGACAATTATTCCTCCCAGTTTATAATACAATTATTTAAACATTGTAATAAAAAATAAACTGTTAGTCAGACAATTTCAACACTCCACCAAATCGACATGCTTTATAGCTGCGCACTTTATTAGCTACCTCTATCGAGAATTTTCACAGAGGAAAAACTTGGGCGTCTCGTCGAACGGAAACTACTCACCAAGATTCAGCCTGTTATTAATCAATGAAAAAAACAGGCGGTGGCTCCTGGACTAATAGCAAAGGACAGATAGATAATACCGAAATTCAATTTCAAAATTTGTGCCCAAGATTTTTTTATAATTACGAATTTTAATACTAAATACCAATGTACAGATTAAACAGCTTCAGTACGAATCCCTAAATGTTTGAAGCCCGACACGCACATGGCCGGTTTTTTCTATGTAGTTTAACCATATTTACAGAGCACAAACAATTTATTTGTATCTGTTATATAAAAGTTGATAGGTATTATGAGTGTTTTATAAAAATATTTTATACTTTGACATATCTGTTTGAGCATACTTTTTACGTTTCTTCTTCTGCAACATAAAAAATGACAAAAAAATATAGTTTTGATATTTCTAGGGTACTTATTAAAAATATTCTCGTTTTTTTTTATTATTAGACTTAATGGGAAAAGATGTCTGTAATTTTCAGAGGAAAAAAACGAGAATTAGTGTTAAAATCGTACCTATGATATTTTTTGATGTATAGATCTGTAAAGAAATTGTGAAATTAAAACTTTTGATTCCTTTGTTAATTGAAGGCAGACCGAAGTTGTTTTTGTGTTATTTTTATATTTATTTTCCATCGTCAGCAAAACTTTTATCTTCAATATACTTATTATAAAAAATAGAGGTGTGTTTATTTTTAAAGCTTTTTGACAAAATTAAGCTTTCATCTATATTTATATTAAATTTTATCTTTGTTATATTTTTTGTAAACTATTGGTCCACCTACAAACTCATTATATATACACAAAATAATGATATCAAAAAATCTAGAGATGCGCCCAATGTTCGGGTGAATATTAGTATTTGGTACATTCGGCATTTTTTTTCATGTTCGTATTCGGCCGAATATTCGCCTAATATTTAAAATATCGTTAATATCAAGGACGTATAAAAAAAGGCGGACAGAGTTTCGGCTAAGACAATACTGAGGCACCGTAATGGCGGCGGCTATTGATGAGTGAGTGAATTGTTGGGTTGCTAGGTTAGCCAATTTTTTACCAATAAAACACAGTAAAAAAATGAAAATATTTTGATTGTTCAAAATTTTACTTTTTGCCCGACTGCGGAGGATAATGTTTTTCGAGCGTATGTATGCATGTATGTATGTATGTCCAATAATTTGGCACGCCCTACAGCCTGAACGTCTTGACGGATTTTGACATGCGAGGTGTCATTTGATTTGTCGTGATTGTGTGAGTGGCACTCGGTATATAAAAATTTCAAAAAATCAAAATAACAGATTTTATGCGCCAAAATGAAACATTTTGAAAAAAAAGTATAAGTATTTTTATAACCCGTCAAGCGAGGTATCAAAGTAAAGGGTTTTAAAATAATATTTAGAAAATATACAACTCGTGTAATTAAAAATAATGAAATTAAAATGTCGAAAATAAAAAAAAATGTACTAAAAAGAAAAAAACAAGTCCAGTAGTCGAGAATTCTGTTTAATAAGGAACAAAGTTATTTTAACAGTCGGGACTCATTAGAAATTCTAGAATGTATCGAATTTTCTCAATATTGGGTGAATCAACTAAATATAGATGGCCTGGCCTACATTCTCTTTCATATTTCTTAAAATAAACTAACACCCATTGAGTACTGTTTGTAATTGAGGAGACCCATTGTTTTCTACCGAAAGTACTCTTCAGATCTCCAGTAAATTAATATGCAGCCATCACGCTAGTAAACTGATTAAAACAAAAACAGAATCATCATAAACGGTCCACGAATCTCGGAGATCTGCGCGAACAACAATAAAAAAAAACAAATATGACGCATTGCGAACCTTTTTCTTTTCGAAATCGGTTAAAAAATTTAATCAACCTTTTGAGGTAATGCATACGTAATAACACGCCGGGGTCCTCCTTTAGTTGTATATAAGTCTTGAGCTTCAAAATGAAGACTAAAAATGACACTACTACTTAATTGTTTGGAAATCATTCATTTTCCAGTAATTTCTCCATACTACATTTTCTTTATTAAATCTGATAAAAAAGAATAATAAATAATAGATTGAAGTTAATGTCAACCCAATTTCCCATATTTTAGGTAATATGGTTACATGAACATTGGCAACACTGGGCTTTAGACTAATCATTTTGTCCTTAGAGTGAAAATTGATTTCGATTTCTAAAAACTGGAAAAAAGTGATTAAATAATTCATTTGCCTATGAAACGTGATTCCTGGATTTTTTTCTTTCGGTCACTACGGTTTTTACTCCATTTTACCACGCAAGACATCTTGTTTAACTTATTTTTATCTCCACGTAACGTGTCGGCTGCTTTGACGTTTGCACGCGTAATGGCTGACTATGGTGTGAATGTGTGTGTGCCGGCTTGTACGTATAGCGACCTGGCCGACTCTGAGCGACACAGTTTGTTGTTTACCGGGACTCTGTCCGCCTTTTTTTATACGTCCATGGTTAATATTATAACAAAAACAGATTTTATTAAACAGTACGGTTAACTAATTACTAGAGATGTAAAATAAACTAACCAATTAATTTTATTATTAGATGGTCCAACTTATATTATTTTTTTAAGAAATTAACAATGTCAAGAACATTGCTTTGAGTAACATTTTTTTAGAAAATATATTTTATAGAATATAATATAATAACATTAATAACTACTATCTTTGGGAATCAACATAAACTTATGTATTAAAATATGTATCTAATTAAATTATGTTTAAATATATATCTATATACGCTGTTCTTGCAGAGCGCTGTACCGACGTGTAAAAACCTGTTTGCAGAATTGAACCAAAATGATTATTCGTATTCGGTTGAAACTACATTCGGCGCATCTCTAAAAAATACTTATTAGGTACATACCTAAATTAATTAGGCGGACAAGACGATAATAAAACTACAATTGCTATTTCTTCTTGCAAATGTTTAATACTTGTAAAGGTATTTATTTGGCATTGTGGGTTACCTACAATGTGAAGAAATGGCGCTGCCTTGCTGCTTAAGGCTAGTAAGGATTCGACACGGCCATCAGGGCCGCGGTAGCATAATGGTCAGTGCATTCGTCCGGATAGCGAAGGGTGCGGGTTCGAATCCCGTCTGCTGCCTGGTCCCCGTGGAATATTTGTAGCATTATTTTCTTTATACCTAAATAAAATCAATTATTTTTCAAAGATTGTTTTCTTGTAAAAAAAACATATTTATAAAAAAACACATCTTAGTTCATTTTCATGTTTTTTTTCATTTTACATCACTATGTATCACTCATCTCTCTTCAGTAGAGCTGAGAACCAATTATTGACTCTGCAATTGTTATGAAATCTGTCATTATCAGAAGCTGGCGTTTCTTGAATTTGTCATTTATAGAATCTGCAGTTTGTAGATTAAGGTGGTTTTCCAATTACAGAGCAGACTCAGTGGCGCACAATGCCGAATTATGCTGATGCTTAATTGGAACGTGAATTAGTTTTCAAATGCACCAGCAGAGTGCGCTAAGTTCAGTGTTGGAAAAAAAGTCAATATTTGTACCTTCATCCATATTTATATTTAATTTTGAACACAGTTTGAATTAACTTTGATTATTTAAAAAAAAACTATGATGAAAAGAAAGTTTTAATATTTTTTCCAACAATAAATAATATTACTAACGATAACATATAAATAAAACATTTCGATCAATGCCAACTTAAAAAAAAAACACTTGTTAATTTTCTATCTCTGAGTTGGTACGATTGCACGCATCACATGAAAGCATTACTCATAGAGTAACTTTGTATATATTACTTTTGAGAGTGCTCAATTGTGCGAACCGTTGTTGTAGTTGGAACACTCAACGTTAAGCATTATGCCGCATTAGGGAAGATGCAATATTTTTATTTTTGTTTTCATTTTAAAGAATTCCATGTAGAATAAACCACAGATATATTAAAAAATTAAAACATTGTGATTTATCGGAAAAAATGCGGTTTTAAATTGACAATTTCAATTTTCGCGCGTAAACGAACCTATGGTTGCGATGACGTCACTCCTGTCTCACTGGTCGTAATTGTTCGTTGCTGGCTTAAAATTTTCATACTTTTGCATATTATTTCGACTTTCGAAATATTTTTTTGAAAAATTTTAATTGGACTATCCATCAACATCATGTGATCATAACAATACCACTAATATTCCGAAGAAAAGCCGTGTTGACTCATGTTTTGTGCCAATCTACTTCAACAAAGTTCCCAAATAAATTGTTTTTGACTGGAACTTCTGACCCAAAACTGAAAAAATAAAAAAAGTGGTTTCAAGCTGCGAAGAGAAATGACAATTATTCTCCAAAGACCATTATTCGATGCTGAGAAGATCACTTTGACGTAAGTCGGCGAATATACTTGTTATATGCTTAATTAATCTGCTTGTACGTAAAAACGCATTAGTAACCTACCTAATACTTAAACTGTCTATAACATATTTTTAATTTTACGGTTGGAGAATGTCGTCGAAAATTAGATAAAGTTTAAAATGTGTGGCACAATCTTCACATTGGCAGGACTGAACCAAGCTTTGCGTTTCATTTAAAATAACTGTAACACGATAACCTTCTTTACGTACTTTATGCTCCGAAGAACTCGACCTTTTACTGTACATAATTTTCCATCTCTTTTAATTTGGACATAGCCGATTGCATTATCGCCGTAAGATTTGTAAAAGCCGCTGAATAAAATACGAAGTTTAACAATTAAAGTTAAACTTTCATTTCTACACTTAAAAACTCTGCACTCTGGACAAAAAAAGTTATAACCATGTCAACGCTAACTCTTGATAAACTCCTGGAGTCTGCTTTGATAAACACAACTTCCATTTTTATTAAATGTAAAAAAACGCAATAAATAATCCCATAAAATAATATTTACTGTAACAACCATAACCTCAAAGAAGTTGACATAACAGGAGTGACGTCACTAAACGCTGATTGGTGTTTTAAAATACGTTCCGTTTCAAGTATTTTTAATTCGTAATAATTGTTAAAAAACAACATTATGTAAAATAAAAACGTTGCAGTGGCATTTCTTTTATATTTTTTTAACTTTTTAATCATAAAATTTTCATAAATATTATATATGCATCTTTCCTAGGCATTCATAGAATCTGACGTTTTATACTTTTCTGACATTTCCAGAATCTGACATTTGTCAACTAAACCATATTAAATAGTATGCATGTATAGACGGTAGAAATCAATAAGTCACAGAAAAGGAAAATTGTTTTTTATTTATTTATCTATGTGGTATTTCCATTTGACTTAATCTTAATATAAAATCTAAAAGATACATTTGCACTTTCACTTCTATTGGTTTATTTGTAACATAAAAACCTGGCACTTCAGCTTTCTCTAAAGTAACTTGCTGGTCGCTCACCTGTAAAATAATAAACAAATATGTAGGATTAAAAAATACTTCAAAAGCCTAGTGTTTTTTTTTAAAGAGATTTTGTTTAGTTATTGTATAGGAGCTCGATGGCGCAAGTTGTTAGCGCGTTCGACTGCGATCGTGAATGTCGGCTATTGCAATGGTCGGTCATTGGAAAGTCAACCAAAAATTTACTATCGATTTCCTCCATGTTTCGGAAGAAGACAAGCCGTTGATCCCGGCTGCATCTGCAGTTGTTAGCACCCATCAACCCACACTGGGCCCATGTGGTGGGTCATAGCCCAGTCTCCCTGTTCCATCCATAGAGAAGGCCTGTGTACCAGCAGTGGAAACATTAATAGTCTGTGGAATGTGATGTTGGATTTCCTATTTGAATTGGAACTCCAGTCTAGGTAAGTTATCTTCAATAATCTACTTTATACAGCATTTAGGCGAGGTGATAGAGTGCACACTTTTGTTTGACGACCTCGGTGGTCGAGGGGTTTTTACGCCAGGTTTCAAGGTGTCGCCTTCTCGAGAGGTCCCGGGTGCGAATCCTGGTGAGGGCAGATGTTAGTGTGATGAATACGAGCATTTGTACTCCAGTTATGGATGTTTAATATGTATTTCTATATAAATATACTTAGTTATGTATCAGTATATGTATTCTATCCGTTACCCTAGTATCCCATAACACAAGCCTACAGTGCTTACTTTGGGGCTAGGTTAATTGGTGTGAGTGTTGGAAATATTTATTTATTTGTGCCTCATTATCTTTAGTAACTACACTTACAAACATCAGCCAAAGTAGTAAACTAGCTGTGCCTTCTACGTATAACAAATAAAATACTACTTCTTCTAAATAATACAACTTCTAAAGGTAAACAGTATATCATTACTTTTTGATCTAGTTGCATAACTAATTTCATATCTGTTTGTTTTAACTCTTCCTTATGCTTGGTCCATAATATAGCCTTTTGGATCTCCTGCTGCTCCAAGTTTGGTGTATTATTAACCATGTTTTGAATTTCCACTGAAATAAAGTATAACAAATAAATAAACATTTATGAAGGTGATGGTGGTTATTAATGAAGACTAAAGAGGGATGGGCAAACTTTTCTTAGAGTATCAATATTTACTACCAAAATCTATTGGATATATGATTTTTGACTGCTTCTTTATTGAAATAAAAGTAGGTAATTGGTGGGTTTTTGAAAGTCCAGCAATAATAAAAAAAATTGAAATCAAAATATCATTTCAACCTTTTGAACGCCACTGACAACTTTAAGTGACATTGAGTGGGCTTGGCTGAGGCGACATTGGCTTCTTAAGGAGTCAAAATTTTGCAATAGATTACACCTACTCTTATGTAAGCCCAATTAAAAAATTTAATCTTTTTGTTATTGGTTCATTTTCAAAACAACATCTTATTGCCTATATTTTCTTTTCATAGTAAACTAAGTGTTCAATTATTTTGTAGAAATTTATGATAAACAAGAAAATTTATGATAAATTCGCAAAACGCCATTGACTCCTTTAGTTGTCAACTAATGATGTGCTTTTATCAATTATTTTATGACTGGATTGGAATAGTTTGAAAAATAAAAGACAATTATTTTAGTAGTGCAGCATTTGTACTTTGTACTCCAGTCAAGGATGTTGGATATGTATTTCTATATAAATATACTTATATATGTACTGTATATGTATTCTATCCGTTACCCTAGTATCCCATAACACAAGCCTTACAGTGCTTACTTTGGGGCTAGGCTAATTGGTATGTGTAAGAAATATTAAAAAACAAAATATGAATTATTATATCTATATAAATCTTTTCTTGCAGCAAATTTATGGCTTGGCACATAGGGCACGGAAAATTACTTTAATTGTGGTATTCAACAGGTTGTTTGCTGCGAAATAAGTAGCAAGTTTGGCAGTGGCATGGTCCTTATCGGAACAAATGCCATAGTTGGTGGGATTAGTCTTTTATTTTTGTTTGAATTTGCAGAACTGCTCTATCATCTTAAATGTAACCAGAACAATATTATACTTACGTGTATGTTTATTAATTACTTGTAATCTTTGTTGAAATAAATGTTTTTCTGTCACATGTTGAATCTCCATTAAACCTTTAACTATTTCAAAAACTGTGTCATTGAGGAGACAATTTGCTAACCCAGATAAAAGTTCTATTGGTACTCGCATTTGGTATTTACTGAAAATCATACATTTAATTAGTACAGTAGCTTTAAATTTCAGATATTTACATGGGCAATAATTTCAATGTTTTAATTCCCCACGTCCTATGTCCAGCAGTGGACGAACATGGGTTGATGATGATGATGAATTCCCCACGAAATGTTAAATAGAAAACCTTTGTTGATCTAGCAAAGCAAGAAAATGAAATTAAATGTGTACCGACCAAATGAATATATTTTGAATAGTACTTACGGTGGTAATTCTCTGGCCATTTCCTGTAACTGTTCAAGAAGAAAATATAATTTTCTCTGTAATGCTTCTGGTGTAGGTTCCATTTGAAAGTGATTACTTCAATGAAACTTTATTTATTATTTTTTTGTGTCTGTAGCGTAGCATCTCCGCTATGAAAGTTAAACTTATGAAAACCTTAGAATCCTTGGTCTAAATTTGTTAAATGAATTCTTGGTCTAAGAAGTGGTTAAAAGATCAGTTGGCATCAGTTCAGTCCATCTAGGCTTGTTGAAATTATATCGATGTATCGATATATCGATATTTTTTGTTTGATATATCGATTTTTTTTGTCGATATATTTTGATTCGATATATCGATACATCGATACAAAATAACCAATATCGAAATTCGTATCAAAAACGATATTTTTTTAATTATTAGCGGCATATCACGATCTTACTAAATTTGTATCTGGAAAAATCGTAACTGGATCTCAGATTAATGATATTCAACATATCTATGATCTGTGCTGTATTTAGTATTGTCTATTATTTGTAAATCTGTTTCGCTGGTGAATTAGTTGTGCTGATTTCCATTATATTCTGTGGAAGTGTGTAACTGTCTAGTCTTGTTTACGAAAGATGGCAGCTGAGAGGCCCTGCAATCATTTTCATCATTCGGAAATAGGGTCTATTTTTAGATAATTTTCGTTCCATTATTATTCCGCGTGTCATATTTCGTGAGATACTGTACTGCCATGTAGTGTAGCGGCAATTTGGTACTTTGATAATTCTTTATTTAATTATAATTTGTATTGGAACTATTATTACTGTGCTAGGCTGACCTAAATATATTTTTGGGAAAATTGGTCCGATATATCGATATATCAATGTTTTTTTGCGATATATCGAAGCCGATATTGATATTTTTTAAAATATCGATGTATCGATATATCGATATTTTTTTCAACTTTCGACATCCCTAAGTCCATCACAGTGTATTACTTCTCTCTATGGTCCATCAGCTGGTAAGACTGACGCTAGACCACAGATCACTATATATGTAGCAAGCTACGCTAGACTGATAGTGGGATCAATTCTGGCGTTACATTCTCTAAACCTAAACTTAAAATTAGAGTGCTAATTTTAGTTTAGGTTTAGTAAATTGGTATTCTGAAATTGCGAACTAACTAAATTAAGATCACAGTTGACAGCTGCAAACGAGCATGTAAATTGAATTCACAGATAAGGTAAAAGCATTGAACCGGTAATTATCGGTTTACTCAAAATAGCAATAAATACTTATTATTCAGTGATTTCGACTTATTTCAGTAATTCTTTGTTGTTCTTCATCATCTTTGAAATGTGGAAACTTAACATAAGCTTGTTAATTCACTGTATGAGAAATTATGAATCAGTAAAGAGTGAATACTTGCCTACTCTGTGGTACTTAGGGTTTCTAGATTGGGAGTATTTATCCTTATTTTGGGGAAAAATATGAACTTGGGGAAATTAAATCTACGGGGAGAACTTTGGATTCATATTTTTTCTTAGAGCATGCTCTAAGTATTTTTTTTGGCAAATGGTTGGGGAAAGCCACCACTTCTATAATAAAATGCAAATATAGGTACCAACTAGATTTTGGTACCTAACAAATCTATTAAGGATGATCAGTCACGCTAGACTGCGTCGAGTCCCAGCCGAGCTTCAGCCGTAGCACGGTCATCGAGCCGGTAACGCACCTGCATTTACAAAGACGTGCCTCGACCGAGCATTTAGGTAGGTACCATTGTGCCGTGATGCAGTCTACTCATACAGATAAAGTAAATAGGGTTGATGTACTCGTCCGAGCAAAATCGTTTTTTTTTGTCTGAAGTAATAATACGATTGCCCGGCAATCGTAGTGATACTTCAGACACCGCGCCGGCGCTGTGTTCATGCACCGGGCCGTGGCGGGGCCGAGGCGAGACCAAGTTTTTTTCTGAGCGTTGTTCGTTTGTTGCTCGGTTGTCTGTCGGTTACCGCCCGGAATAGCATGAATATGTCCATAATCCATGTAAAATATATTATTTTATATTAGTTAACTCTGCTACGGCCGACACGGTCTAACGTGAATCATCTTAGAAAATGTCTCGCATCGTAAATTCGCAATCCAGCGCATCTATCTAATACCTACGGTTATAAATTGCGGTTGCGATAAGTGGTTGTTATTATCCCCTCGGCTGTTTTGTGAAGATTTTGTTCTCATTTATTGTATAACGTGAGATGCGTAACCTATTTTGCGAGATGGTCCCAAATCCCAATAATTCATTTGGTGAAGATGACAAGTACTTTCGCATATATAAAAACAAACTTCTCAATGACAAACAGCAGAAACGTAAGTTCGTGTTTAGTTATTTTAAGAAATATGATTAGCTATTAAAAAGTGGTAAATAAAAACATTTCTAACAAATATCAAAAACTGCTTCATAAAAACAAAACCACTAAAAAGAAAGGAATAAATTATACATTAAAGTCTAAAATAGCTACATTTAAAGTCAAAATATTTTAGTTACTTTTAGATATAAGTTGGCACGCCAGAATTGGGCCCAGTGTAATGCGTTGATTGAAGGACTGATAGGTCGGACTGACAGAAATTACGTCAGTCCGGAATGGACTGATGGTAAACTTAAGGCCGCTGCATACGTGACGAATTTTAATCCGGACGGGACGGGACGGGAAGTTTTGGAAACATCGTTTCATACACAATGTATCCAAAAACGCATATGTCACCTCATAAAAAACAAGCTATGGTAATTTGTTGAAAAATCCGTGGGCATGAGCAATGAAGATGTAAAAGAAGAGGACCTATTGGATCAAACAGAATTGATTTTATTGATTTCGCCATGTGGAGATAAAGCAAATTAAAAACTGTAAGCCTGCACATGATATTTCGACAAAACTGAAAGAAATTTATGCCAGTAAAGGTCCCGCACGAAAAGCTAGTTTACTAAAACAATTAATTTTAACTAAGCAGTGTGGAGATGTACGAGAGCATCTTAATATATTTATGGATACAGTCGATAAATTAGCTGATATGGATATTTTAATAAATGGTGATTTGCTATCTATTATTATGCTATATAGTTTATCCGCTGATTTTGAAAACTTTACGAGTTGCTATAGAGTCGAGAAATAATAAAATAATACTTGAAATCCTAAAAATAAAAATCATAGAAGAATATGATTCTCGTAAACAAGTAGATGCAAATGTTTCCGAATCCGAGACAGTATCCTTTTACGCATTTTGCAAATTTTGTATAAAGAAAGGACACCTAACTAAAAACTGCTGGAAAAGGAAAAAATAAATTAAGGCAAAGATTACAATAGAGAGAGGCAGGTATCCAGTACTAATAATAAACATAAAAATAATTTCGCCACATGTCTGTTGTTGAATAACAATAAAAAAACAGGATATGGAGTGGATATTAGATTCTGGATGCACAGCACATATGTCGAATAATAGAGAAATGTTCGCAGAAATGACAAAGACGTTGCAAACTCTCCGCCTTGCCTCCAAAGACGCAACAGCAGAAATAAAAGGAAAAGGATCAATAATTTTAAACGTAACCAATCCTGACGGTAAAATCACTTTGAAGGATACACTCTACATACCAGATCTGAATGTAAATCTCCTATCAGTTGGAAAAATGACGGAAGCTAGATGTACAGTAAATTTCACCAACAAAAAAGGTACAGTTGTTCATAAAGGAATAGGTCTTATACTACAAGCCGAAAAACAAAAAGATGGGTTGTACTTAGTCTCACTCAAATCTATAGCAAAGACACAGAATACCTGCAATCAAGTAAGTTATAATTCGATACAAGAATGGCATTCTAAATTGGGTCACATGAATGAAAGAGATATGAAGCTCGCTTTGAGGAACGAGTCTTTACAAGGCCTAAATTTTGACGATGCAGATCAACTTGATTGTGAGATATGTATTCAAGCAAAAATTTGCAGAACTCCTTGTAATAAAAAGGACTCCACAATACCACGTACGACTCAAAGGCTTGAGATCGTACATAGCGATGTTTGTGGTCCTATACAAACTATTAGTTAACGGGAATAAATACATTTTTACCTTCATAGACGATTTTAGTCGTTACTGTCGAGTGTATTTTATAAAGAAGAAGAGAGATGTGCTAGAGGTTTTTAAAGAGTACAAAGAAGAATTTGAAAGCTATACAGGAAATAAAATAAAATTTCTTCAAACAGATAATGGTACCGAATATGTAAATACTAATTTTAATTCTTACCTTAAAAGTCATGGTATATCACGCAGATTGTCATGTCCTTATACTCCAAACCAAAATGGCATAGCTGAAAGAAAGAATCGAACTCTAATAGAAAAAGCGCGCTGCATGATGATAGAATCGAATGCACCTATGAGTTTATGGGCGGAAGCTATTTTTACCGCAAATTATCTTTCGAATAGAAGTCTTAACAAGAGCTTAAATAATAATACACCATTCAGGCTATGGGTTGGACGTGAACCCTGTGTCAACCACTTATATAAGTTTGGTTCAAAAACATTGTTCTTAAAAAAGGACCAAAAGGACAAAAATTTTCATCCAAAGCTCTAGTCGGAATGTTTGTTGGATATTCAGAGCATTCTAAAGCTTTCAGGATTTATATCCCAAATAAAAATAAAACTATTATTCCTAGAGATATACGTATTGCAAACAGATTTTTGTATAAAGAAAATGTAAATAAGAACTCAAACAATGTTCAACGTAGTCCCAGAGATATATTAGTATATTTTGATTATAAAAAGGATTCAGAAAAGAGCTCTATCATTCATGTAGAATTTGAATCTGAAATTAACCAGCCCGAGACAGGCACTAATCACGAATGTAATGTTGAAGAGCCTAACCGAGTTTCAGAAGATGCTGAGCAAGAAGATCACATTGATAATGAAATGGAGCCTAGCATTCGTAATGAACACACAATACGGTCACTAAGAGACAGATCACAAATTGTACCACCTCAGCGCTTTAGTGATTATGTAATGACAGCAGTAAATGAACTCGATGATAAGCCTAGTGAACTGCTATCATATAAGGACGCAATGAAAAATTCAGATAGAGATAAATGGTTAGAGGCAATGTTATCCGAAATCACTTCCCTAGTTGAAAATAATACATGGGAGTTGGTCGATTTACCAAAAGGAAGATGAGCTTTACCTACCAAATGGTATATAAAGTGAAAATGAATCCTGATGGGTCAATTGAAAGATATAAGGCACGACTGGTTGTTAAAGGTTTTTCCCAAGAACCTGGAGTAGACTTTGATAAAACGTTTAGTCCAGTTGTAAGATTAGCTACAATCAGAGCTTTACTTGGAGTGGCTGCTAGTGAGAATCTGAAGCTACAACAGTTTGATGTAACAACTGCATTTTTGAATGGAGATGTTGCCGAAGAAATTTACATCAAACAGCCAGAAGGCTATAGTGATGGCACAGATAGTCTGTAAAATAAACGTAGCTTATATGGACTAAAACAAGCTCCGAGGTGTTGGAATACTTGTGTTTCCAATTTCTTAACCAATGCTAACTTTAAACAAAGCGAAGCGGATCCATGCTTGTATATTAGAAAACAGCAGAATTCTAAAGTTGGTAGAGAATTCTTAGAAGAATTGAAACGTCACTTTAAGATTACTATAAAACCTGCAACATACTTCTTGCAAAAAAATGCTCAATAACACTAAGCTTAAAAGCATATTTAACTAAGATTTTAGAAAAAATTGGTATGACTAATTGTAAGCCTGTTGCAACACCTGCTTTAAAAATAAAAGAAAAGGAGGAAGAGAATAGCAATAGTGCTAGTTTTCCTTACAGACAAGCAGTTGGTGCATTGGCTTATCTGACAGTAGCTACAAGGCCAGATATTGTATACGCAGTCAGTGTTGCATCACGCACCTTAGAAAATCCATCTTCGTTAGATATACAGAAAGTGAAAAGGATATTAAGATACTTTAAAGGAACAATAGGGATGATGACTATTTTTTTTTCTTCGTTTATCCGCTAGATTATCAAAAAGTATTGGACACATATTTTTTCTTTTTTCACATAATATAAACATTGCAGAGATATATTGATTCGAAAAGTCGCATGACGTCACGTTTGAGTACACTTATAAGTGAGAATTCACTCAAAAGTGACGTCACGAGCCCCTACTTCCAAACTTTGACGCGCTATAACTTTGGTTGATTGCCCAAAGAAAAAATACGTGTCCATTATTTTTTGATCATCTAACTGACGGACTAAATAGAGTTTCGTTTACAGTACCCCGTCATCACCCCTATTGACAATGGACTAATATTTGCGAAGGGTAAAATGACACACTGGAGGGTTACAGTGACGCCGATCTTGGTGGAGCGTCTACTGGTCATTCTACAACAGGAATGATCTGCATATATTCTGGACCTATTTTGTGGAAAAGCCAGAAGCAATCCACAGAACTTGCCATTTCGACAACAGAAGCGGAACTAATGGCTGCAAGTGGAACCGCAAGAGAAATGATTTGGCTAAGGAAAATAATGACGGAACTAACAGATTTGAAAATTCCACCTATTCTTCATGTCGATAATGAGTGCTGTGAAACTGACCTACAATTCACCACATGAGTTTCACAACAGAACAAAGCATTATTAAATAACGGCATTTCTTCGTAAGAGAATGTGTGACAAATAAAGAGCTGACAGTGAAGCAGATTTCAGCAGAATTTCAACTAGCTGACATGTTTACAGAACCACAGTTCAAGCCTCGTTTGGAAACTTTGTGTAATCGCCTAAGGCTCATCAAAGTAGTGGGGGTGTGAAGGCATAAAGCCTTATTATTGTAGTAAAACACACGCCAGTTGATTAGACACTGATTTATTTTTATAATAATCCCACTACCCACATACATAAGTGTACCGCACACACAATATAGATTTTATAAGTTTAGCAAGATCTTAATCTAATAACTACTTCTATCCTTTACTATTACTATTTATATGTATATATTTTAAGAACAACTTGAGTTTATTAATTCACAGTTAAATTAATGAGAATCGGTACACTTTAAGTAAAATGAACCATAATATTTCACACATTGCATACGAATTAGGAGCTACATATATACTACTAATTTATAATATTTAGTACCTACAAATATAAAAGAGACTATATACTAATGTATGTTGACCGTACCTATACATACAAGTTACGATTGTTAATTTGTACTTCACATTAAAAAAAAAACTTACATTTTAAGTGATGCAATAACATAAAATTAATATAAATAACCTCACTCCTCTTCATTTATACATAAATTCATTCGTGCAGTTCGTTCCTTAGACCTCTCCCTCCCAACGAATTAAATGGATTTATGGAACTATTATGAATCGAAACTTTGAACTGAGGTGATGATACAGGTGTCATTTCTGGGTTACTCATACAAACAGCTGGTCAATTATGCTTTAGTGATATAAATCTTAATGTGATGTCAATATGATGTTGATGCCAAGTTGACATTGTTTTTAAATGGTATTATGAAACATTCCTATGTCACATCAAGATCATATCAATATGATATTCTGTATCACATTTTTGACGTTTATGCGATACTGTTTTAAGTCAAAAAGTTGAACGTAATACGAATTTAATTTGATATCAAGTTGACATCATTTTAAAGAGTTGATCATAATACGCATAAGTTGATGTCATTTTGATATCGCATTTTTCGGAGAGCATAATATGTAATGTGAAATTGACATCAAAACAATATCACAATTAGCGAGCATAATTGGCCTGCTGCTTGTTCGACATTTGTTTTCTTACGACGTCGATGGTTCGACGCTGCTAACGAATGAAACATACAATTAGTCTGTGATGAGCTCGGTAACGACAATCTTGGCCTTGAAGTTTGCGTTATGTTAGGCTCCCGAACCACTAATTGACTGCGTGTGCGACGGTACCTAATGCCTTGCTCATCTTCCACAAGGAATGCACGAGCTTGTTCTACGACCGTAACAAATTTTCTGGAACCATTGTTTACCAAAGTAACCTTGTCACCTACAGATATTTTTCCCAAGGGCGCGTAGTTTTGTTATAGTGATTTTTAATATTATATCCCTTTGCTATTAGAGCCCTATAATTACTGTCTTTATCGACTGATTTCCGCAACAGCTCTGTACTAATAGGCAATCTCGTTTTCAAACGTCTACCCATAAGCATTTGTGCTGGAGAATCTAATTCATTTCGAGGGGTAGATCTAAAATTAAGTAAGCTTAAGTTAAAGTCTTGACCTGAATCTACATATTTCTTTAATAATATTTTTACAGTCTGAACTGTTATTTCGTTCTTGCCATTCGATTGAGGATAATAAGGGCGACGAGGTAATGTGATGTATTTCCCACTCTCGCATAAAAGACTTAAATTCCATAGAACTGAACGCATTGCCATTAACTGTCACTAATTCCACTGGTATACCGTGTCTTGCAAATTGTGCTTTCATATTTATAACCTATTTACTACTTATTTCTTTCAACTCACTAACTTCAACAAAATTAGAATAATAGTCGACAAATATTATACAACTTTTTTTTCTAAATTCGAATATATCGGACGCAAGCTTATGCCGGGGTAAAAAAGGTACCAGATGTTGCAGGAGCGGCTGCGTTCGCGGCTTGGGAGCGTGCAGGGCGCACGCCTCACATCGCCGTACCGCTCTCTCAACGTCATAGCCCATTCCCGGCCAAAACATCACCTCACGAGTGCGCCGCTTACACCTCTATACCTAAATGGCCCTCATGTACCCGTTTCAACATACTCTCTCGTAATTCACGTGGTATAAATACACAGTCTCCTTTAAAAATCATACCATTTATATAGTGAAGTTGTTCACGGTAAGGCCAAAACACACTCACTCTTACACTTACATCCCGCCTATTCTTTGGCCAGCCATATTTTATATATTTAATGATAGTCTTACAGTCCCTATCGATCTCAGTCTCTTTTTTGATCATCTCCCTTTTAACCTCACTATATGGAACATATTCTAACATAAAACAAGTCTCTATCTCAATTTCATGAGATACTCTATCGAGCGATACATCACTTAAAGCAGCACGTGACAATGTATCCGCAATATACATATATTAACCTGGTACATATTTCACTTTTATGTCGAATCCTTGTACCCTCAGCATCATACGATGAGCCTAGCAGGTACATTGACTAATGGTTTATTGAAAGAGCTTCCAGCGGTTTTTGATCACTGTGAACTATAACATCTGATCTACCTTAAATATATATTGTCTAAATCGTTCAACGGCAAATACAATGGCAAGCATCTCCTTTTCTATCTGCGCATATCTAGATTGCGTCTCTGTCAGCGTCAATGACGCAAACTCGACTGGTTGGTCATTTTGTAAAAGAACTGCACCTAAGGCAACTGCTTGCGTCCACGGACAACACTACCGGCATTTCAGGAGAATATATTGCTAATACTGGTGTGGCTGTCCCTTTACGTTTTAACTTATCATGACATGGTTCCCATAACCATTCAACATCTTTCTTTAAAAGATGTCTCAATACGTTAACATACTCCGAACAATTTTGTATAAACTTTGATAAGTAATTAATCATCCCTAGAAATCTTTCTAGCGATTTCCTATCTGTAGGATAAGGCATGTTTGATATAGCTTTAACTTTGCAATCATCAGCTCTCATCCCGTTCACATCAAATACGTGACATAAATAAGTTATTTCCGATAGTCCGAATTAAAATATTAATTTCTAAGCCATTTTAATTTAATGACGGCTCAAACCTGCATATAAAAGTAAATCAAGTTGTTTTTCATATGTGTGCATGGGGATTTTATTGTTGTTCCACCACAGTGCCTGTTCAGTGTTTAAAAATTTATGATCCGCGTGTGATAATTTGAAGACGCGGTTGCTAAGGCCGCCATCGGTTGTCCTAGCGACGACATGCGTCACTAGGTCTCTCTCTTTCACTGTGTCCAATCCAAGACCACCCTGTGACGCACCTATGTAACGGCGCATGCGTTATTATCTTACCAAGCAGCTGTCATATTTGTGTTTGACTTTTTTATATTTTCAATGAACTTTTCAAGTTATTTTATTGTGTTTTTTAATTTTGTTTTAAGTTATTCTTTTTTGTGAATATATTTAAGTTTTGTGAATGCAGTCCGCGACCCAATCTAGTGATGGCACGTCGAACACGACCCGTACATGTAAACAGTGCCACAAATCATTTAAATCTTTGAAAGGCCTCAAAATACACACTACAAAAATACACAGGAAATGTATTAGCCAAAATAGTTCACCTTTAGACATCCATCCCATTATTCCGAGTGGGCCTACTTATGTAGCCAACGATCCAACTCTTTTCCACACATATCTTAGCCATTTGAAAAATAGTATACCCATAGTTAAAAGAATCTCGAATAACTGTTGCTACAAATTTATCACAATTAATTCAGAAATGCTACATAAGCAATTGTTCTCAAGACTGGCAGAACCTATTTTTATTTTCATACAGCACACTAAATATCTTAAAAACTAATGAACTGAAGTTATCCTTAACACAAAAGATCAAGAATAATAATTGTGCTGTAAGCTCCTTGCCTTCTCCCGCACCTCTAATCAAACACAATGCCCCTCGGAATCGCATCAAACTTATTGAAAATAAAAACTGTGACGGAGATCTCAAAGGTGCCGCTCGCCTTTTGTTCTCCAACGACGTGCTATCACCAGATACCCCTGACACCCTTCAGGCCTTACGGACAAAACATCCCCCAGCTCCAGTAAACCCATATTTTTTCGATCCACCAACAGCAGGGCAAGCATGCCTTCAAATTCAAAACAAAGATGTTACGGATGCCATTTTGTCTTTTAAACCAGGTTCGGCTGCAGGTTTGGATGGAATCTCACCCCAACATTTGAAAGACTTATCGTCGCATTCTGTGGGTGATGCATGAAAGCAACTTATAAATTCGATCACTAAATTAATAAACTTTATGTATTCCGGTAATGTCAATCAAGAAATTGCTCCCATTCTTTTCGGCGCGAACCTCATTGCCCTCACCAAAAAGGACGGAGGGGTGAGACCAATTGCTGTTGGATCAACACTACGACGTCTGGCCTCCAAAATTGCTGTTCGACATATTTTACCAAAATTAAATTCGGAATTTGAACCCGTACAGTTAGGCTTTGGTGTAAAAGGAGGATGTGAGGCAGCCGTCCATGCCCTACGTTCTTTCTTAACTTACGGACAGCCTGACGTGTTGCTCAAAATTGATGTCAAAAATGCATTCAATTCGGTAAATAGGGATACCCTGCTGACGGAAATAAAACAACATATACCGGAAATATACAATTATCTTCTTCTCAGTTACGCTGACCCAACAAAATTGTTATATCATTCTAATGAACTGTCCTCGGAAGTAGTTTGTCAACAGGGTGATCCCCTTGGGCCTGCAATTTTTAGTTTGGCTATAAATCAGATAATAAAAAAATCAATTCTAAATTCAACGTTTGGTACTTGGACGACGGAACCCTAGGAGGTGATGTGGATACTGTGTTTTCGTACCTTTTTTTAATCAAAAACAAATTTGAAGCCATCGGTTTGGAGCTTAATTTTAGCAAATGCGAACTTTTTATAAATAACTGTGACTTAAATTTAAATGACGTTAAACAAAAATTTAATATTTTGGCTCCAAATATTAAAATAGTTAACAGTAATTCCCTTTACCTTTTAGGTTCTCCAATTTTTGATGAATATATTTCTGAATATTTTAATAATTCAATTAATAAATTCCAAAATTCCGCTGACCGTCTCCTTGAAATTAGTCCACATTATGCACTTTGCATCTAAAAATTCTGTCTTTTTGTCCCAAAATTAACGTATGTCCTCCGTTGCTGCTCCTTTTGGAATCATCCAGATCTTTTGGCACAAGTAGACGGCTTAATCAAAAATAACTTAGAATCAATTCTTAATGGTACCGATTCTGGCGTGATTCTCTAAACTTAAAACTAAATTTAACAACAGTCTTTCCTTTTCATTCTGTATAGAGAATGACAAGGATGCACTGTTGTCAAATTTAAGTTTAGGTTTAGAGAATCATGTCGGAATCGATACCAATATGCAGCTTAACGAGCAATCTTGGACCCAAGCATCCCTACCCATCCGTTATGGTGGTTTAGGAATTCGCAAAATTTCCAGTGTCGCTTTACCAGCAGGAAGGCTGGTAATCTTCTGTCCATAGTTCAGCAAATCTCATAAGTAAAATTTTAAGGGCATCCCTTTCAAACTCTGAGATTGCTGGCTTGGAAGAAGCTAGAAACGCTTTCTTAATTGCATGCCCAGGTCAAAATTTTCCATTTTCTCCAAATTCACAGAAGAGCTGGGATGACATAAACTGTAAATTGACATATGATAACCTTTTGAGCTGTAGTACAGGTTCGGCGCGTGCTAGGCTTTTGGCCGTGGGTGCGCACGAGGCCGGCTACTGGCTTCACGAGTACCCCTCGTCAAATACAGGAACATTTCTTGAGCCTGACACGCTCCGAATCGCAACCTGTCTACGGCTTGGGGTCCCGGTCTGCGCTCCTCATAAATGTCCCTGTGATGTCGAGAAGCTAGGACATCACGGACTGTCATGCCAAAAAAGTGCAGGTCGCTTCTCGAGACATGCCGCACTTAATGATATCATACGCCGGTCCCTTGCCACTGTCAACGTGTCAAGTCTACTTGAGCCGTCTGGTATTTCAAGAGACGATGGCAAGAGACCAGACGGTATGAGTTTGATTCCATGGAAGATGGGTCGGGTGCTGGTATGGGATGCAACCTGTTCAGACACGCTGGCCCCTTCCCATCTACATGGAACCAACAACAGAGTTGGTGCGGCTTGTGAAGCGGCTGAAAAATCAAAAGCAAGCAAATACAGGGGTCTAGGCTCCGAATATGATTTTGTCCCATTCGGTGTCGAGACCCTTGGTCCGTGGGGTCCTAGCGCTTTAAGGCTATTTAAGGAAATAGCAAAAAGGTTAGTCGACGTCACAGGAGACCGAAGAGCTGGCAGCTACCTCGGACAAAGAATTAGTCTAGCCATTCAAAGAGGTAACGCTGCCAGTATCTTCGGTTCCTTGCCTAAAGGGACTCCTTTTAATAATATATTTTAGTTATTAATTTTATGTTTTAAGGTTTTTAGTTTTATTGAAGTTATACTTCTTTAGGCGCGTTATGAAAAAACCACATCTTTATTTTTTGTAATAAAGTAACAGTTATAGGTATTCATATTTATAATATTTATCCACATGTTTCTAGTTTGTATATTCGGAATACGTGTTTGAAGTGCAAATCACATATGTTCTAATAAATTATATTCAGTAGCGATTTTAATTGAATATTTTTATTATTTATTTATTTTTTCAAATTAAAACTGAACTTTATTGACTGTGTCCTTTTCCAGACTTTTTATTAATTTATTGTAATTAATTATTTGCATGCAATTAAAAACTAATTTTAAACGATGCCAAAGAAGGATAACTTCTCACGCGCCTACATAAGTACACGCACCCATTTTTTTTATTGTTCTAGTATTAAGAGTCCGAATTTACATTTACTACGATTAAATTTTATTCCTATCGCTTGAGCACGCTGAAATAATATTTCTAACCTTTTATCGTGTTGATCTTTTGACCGTCCGTACACGATTATATCATAACTGAAAGACTCTACTCCTTCCAGGTCTTCCAAGTGTTGTTTATGCTTTCCATGGAAAACTTCAGGTGAGCAACTTATACCATAGGGTAAACGCAAAAATTGGTACCTGCCAAACGGCGTGCCAAAGGTACACAGATCAGCACTAGCATCGTCAATCTCAATCATCCAAAATCCACAGCGAGCATCTAACACACTGTAGACACTAGTTCCATGTAACTTCACCGCCGCGCCAGTTCCGTTACAGTCGGAAGTGTGAACTGTGCCCGACGCACAGCCCGATTGAGAGGCTGGGATCCAAACATACACGAATACTGCCGTCTTTTTTAGCCACCAAAACAATTGCATTAACCCATTCTGTTGGGTGTGTGACTTTTCTTACTACACCGAGCCCTTCCATTCTTTTCAATTCCAATAACAATTTGTCGTTAAGCCCTAAGGGTATTTTTCTAGTAGGACATATCACAGGTTGTACACTTTTATCTATCACAATGCTATATTGACCCGGTAATTTACCTAATCCTTCAAACAAACTAGCTTGATAAATATCATCAATATTTATTAAATCTACATGGTTTACCAATCTCATTGAAATACAACCGTTCAAACCTAAAACATTTTGACGACAAGTCTGCAACTATAAATGGCAAAATATATTTTTTATTATTATGAATAAATTTTAATTCACACATGCCAATAATTGGCAACTGGTTACCAGTAAAAGAATGAACACTCTTAGTAAATTTTTTAAGTCTACCAATAAACAACCCTAATTTTAAAAACTGTTTTTCCGAAATTACATTTAACATAGAACCTGTGTCTACTTTTAACGCAATGCTTTTATAGTTATATATAACAGATTCCATCCACTCTATAATAGACTTAATCAGTTTTTTGTCCTCAGTTATGGTATTGACGTAAAACATTTCTTCCTCATCACTTTCCGACACACCGACGCTTAGATTAAATATTTCATTCGCACATTTTTTACGATCACAAACCCGTGATTAATGAACTTTCCTTTCACAAACAAAACACAAAGCATCACGCGCCGGACACCTGCCGCCCGCACAGCGAGCGCACAGTGTGATATGCGACCGTAAAATCGGACATTCTCATTTATTGAATGAATCGTTAAGAGCTCATTTATGCAAATAAGATAGAAAAACTCTCGTTTGCACTAAATTCCACTTAGTTTTCGAGATACAAAAATTCAAAAGTTAGTTATTTTTTTCTTTAAAAAATGAAAAACATTCTTACTCGTAAACTAATAACATTTAATTTAGAGCCGTTATAATCATAGAACTCTTAAAACTACACGTAATAAGCGTTTAAAGTGTTTTGTAAATGATTGCAGTTAAATAAAAAAAATCTTTTTGTTATATTTGTTTTTATTTTTTTTCGCCATTATACCATAATAATATGCAAACTTTTTTAATCGCAAGATATAGTCTGATATTTATTGTAGTTGTATAAAAAAAAATCAGCATTAAATTTCGTGGTATATTTGAGAAAAAACAAACTGAAAATATGCACCAGGGCTGTCACATAGAATTGTAAATTTCTTATAACTTTTTAAAAGCAATATTTCTTTTGGAGGTTTAAATATTTTATTAGAATCACACATATTAAGATTGAATCTTGTGTTCGATTATAGACAATGCCAGAGATGACAGTAAAATTAGCTTTTAACCTTGGAATAGGAAGCAAGATATTTATGAAAAACCCATTCTTATAAATATCTCGCTCCCTATTCCTATCTTTTCCCGTTCGAACTTAAATAACTAAAGACGCAGAAACTAGATCTTATATGATTATGAGATTTATGAGGTAACCTTTAAAACGTCAAAACATAGATTTATAAAAAATATCAGCTTATTATCTTCCTTCCCGAGATTTGACCCTCTTGTTGAGCTAATTTTATTGGATCTCAAAAAGCTTAATCTATTGATCGATATTAGTTCGATATTATAGAACAATGTATCGAAGATCAGGTCGAAAACCCAAGTGTTGAAACAACAGTCTTATCATGTGAAAATAACACTGAAAATGAATTTACATTAATATAAAATAAAAATTTAAAAACAACTGCAGGCGCCGAATATCAATTTTTAGACCTTTAAATACTATGAATATAACAGTTGGGATTCAATTAGTATTTCTATTTGTAACTTCTTAGACATGAATTTATCCCTTCTAAATGTGTCAACCCTAGACGCGTAAAAATTTTGTGAATAGGTTTTAATTTTTTTTCTCAAATATACCACGGAATTTTAAGCTGATTTTTTTTATACAGCTAGAATACATATCAGACTATATCTTGCGATTGAAAAAGTTTGCATATATTATGGTATAATGAAGAAAAAAATAAAAACAAAAATAACAAAAATCTTTTTTTCTTATTAACTGCAAGCGTTTACGAAGCACTTAAAACACTTCTTACGTGTAGTTTAAAGAGTTCTATGAAGTACTGTAACGTTTCTAAACAAAATGTATTTTTATATCTCAAAAACTACGTGGAATTTTCAAACAGGAGTTTTACTCTCATGTTTGTATAAATGAGCTCTAAAGAGTTCATCAAACAAATGAGAATGTCCGATTTTACGGTCTCATAACATACTGTGGAGCGTTACCACACCGGCCTCACCGGCCGTACGCACTCCCGGCCGCTCGTACGGTCCTGCCGCCGCTATCGAGCCCGCGGCCACGGTAATATTATCTATTATTACCGTGCCGCGGCCGTCCGCGCGCGGCGAGAGCCCGGCCCGCGGCCGTGCTCCACCTCGCCTGGCTCTGTCATAAAGTCGATAGATGTACTAATAATATATCTTTAGAAAAGAACCCTATTTTGGGATGAAAAAGTATGAGCAAATAACTAACTCCACGCGTACGCGAAGTCGCAGGCAACCGCTTGTTACATAAATATGTGTTCATCAAAAAAATAAGATGGTAAACTTAATGAATAAACTTTTGAACAGATTTTACTATTGCAATTTATTTATACTAGGTATACTATATTACTATAAACACTATGGAAAATATATTACTATTGCGAGGACAAAAAATGAAGACAAATCTACCTAATTTAGACCTTTAAAAATGGTGAAAAGTGAAAAAAAATTATAGTAGGATGAAAGCCATTAGAAAAGGTAAAGAATATAACAAAAATAAAAGGAAAAATAAATTACGGGCGATCTGAGGTCGGGAAGGGGGAGGGGGTGAGTTTTTAAGGGTAAAAAATGGTTAATCTCGATTTCCGGTAAAACTGCAAGTCCTATGAAAAAAAGTTAAATGGCAAAGTTGTAGGTAATAAAAAGATCTACAACTTTTGTATCGACACTTTTTTCACATAACCTCAAAATTTATGTGAAAAATGCGAATAACCGAGTTTTTGGTTTTTGATTTTTATTTTTTGCAAAAAAAAAAAATATTTTTTCACGAAATTTGGTGAAAACTTACCTTTGTATGTCCCAAACATACAGTAATGTTTTTTTATGTAAAATATTCATTTTTTCACCTTATTTTGACTTAATATTCAAAAAGCACCCTAATTTTCAATCGAAAATTCTCACGTCAAAATATCTGCTTTTTTAAAAAAGTTGGGGTGTTTTTTGTTTGTTGAAATCTCTACTCTCTGATGGTATAAAAAAAATATACACTACTATGATAAATGTTCTCAGAAAATGCAAATTAATAATGAAAAAAACTCGAATCCGAAAATCCTATTTTTAATACCTACTTACAACAACTATTTTTGCATGTTTTATGGATTTGTAATTTTTCTGATTATCAATATAACATGAAATCTTACGTTTTTCGAGTAATTAAAGTGTAAATTTTAATAAATAGTTCAAAATTATACATAATGATTCAAATAAATTTTTCGGATTGGAGTTTTTTTCATTATTAATTTGCAGTTTCTGAGAACATTTACCATAGTAGTGTATATTTTTTTTATACCATAGGAAAGTATAGATTTTAACAAATAAAAAACACCCCAACTTTTTTAAAAAAGCAGATATTTTGACGTGAGAATTTTCGATTGAAAATAAGGGTGCTTTTTCGATATTAAGTCAAAATAAGGTGATAAAATGAATATTTTAAATAAAAAAAAATACTGTATATTTGGGACATACAAAGGTAAGTTTTCACCAAATTTCGTGAAAAAATAAATTTTTTTGCAAAAATTAAAAATCAAAAACCAAAAACTCGGTTATTCGCATTTTTCACATAAATTTTGAGGTTATGTGAAAAAAGTGTCGATACAAAAGTTGTAGATCTTTTTATTACCTACAACTTTGCAATTTAACTTTTTTTCATAGAGCTTGCAGTTTTACCGGAAATCGAGATTAACCATTTTTTACCCTTAAAAACTCACCCCCTCCCCCTTCCCGACCTCAGATTGCCCGTAATTTATTTTTCCTTTCATTTTTGTTATATTCTCTACCTTTTCTAATGGGTTTCATCCTACTATAATTTTTTTTGGTCTCAAAAATTATCGAAAATTCGTTAAGTTGAAAACTAAACATCAATTGATAAAACGATGCATCGTGTTTTTTTAAAGCTTTTAAAGTAATAATCTGTAATTTAAATAATAACTAAATTAAATATAATTCAGTAGTTATACTTAATTTTGTTTCCTAGGTAGACATCTAAAGTATACATAAGAATTATTGAAAAACGTATCGTTTCACAAATTAAAATTTGAGAACCGTTAATCGTGTTCAATGTTGGATAAAAAACAGATGCAATACATATAGCGACACATTTAATAAGCTCAAAGGTCTTTTAAAGATTTTAATATTTTTTTGGACTTTCAAGCTAATGATATAGAATTGAAAATTAGAACGTTCCTTCACTCAAAGAAAATTAATTGTCTCATCAATGAATTAACTGTTTGGGCACACTATTAGAACGAGACACACTCCACCAATTCAGCTTTGCTCCTTAGAACGATTTTGAGGGTCGCGTAAGCATTCCAGTTAGTTTATGTCCCTTGGAAAGCTCTACAGACTAGAAAGCTTTTTTTTTTTTATATCTTTTTTCCCATCTTGGGAAAGGCAAAGGCAGAGCCATGCAGCCATAGTCTTCATTTAAAGGATTTTTTTTTGTTTCTTTTTTCTATAAGGCCGAAGCCACTTCTTTAATCATAAGATATTTGTCCTAAATAGTCTTTCTAATCCATTTTCAGTTTAGGTACTTATTGTTTCCCCCAAATTTTCAAATCCGATTTTGAATCTTCTTTCAATTTGAATCTTCTTTCTTTCAATCTTATTTGTTTAAAGTCATGAAATTTTTTAAAGTTCCATATCTATGGAAACTAAAAAAATATATAGATATTTGTATGATTTTGGATTCATAACAATGTCTTGAATGTCGCGCGGGATTTCATTATTAGTTTTATATAATTTAATTAAATTGTCAGCTAAAACAAGTCTTTGTATATTATATGCTGTACATTCAAAAAATATATGGTTTAGTGTTTGATCTTTATTTAAATTACAGTTTGTGCATAACGGAGATGTAATTATATTCATTCTATATAAATGTGAATTAAAACGTCCATGTCCAATTCTCAAGCGTGTGATGGTCGTATAAAATTTCCGACTATGGTATTCTTTAGATTTTGTAAACCATGGATGTTGACCAATTACATTTTTAATTTTATGATACCATTTTCCTTTTATTACTAGCGTTTGATGCCAATTAATCAACCAATCTTGTTTTAACAAAAGTTTTAGTTTGGGTAATAAATCTGAAAAAGGTATGGCAACATTTTTAAAGTCAACGTCATCATTGCTTCGATTTAAAATGGTTCTGGCTAACGTATCAGCTTTCTCATTTCCGATGACTCCTATGTGCGATGGAACCCACATTAAAACTATTTGTACATTGAGGACTTTAAGTTTGTGGTACATTTTTTTAATATCATGTAAAATAAAATTACTTCCAGAGTCAAATCTATTGTTTCGCAAAGCTTGTAAACAACTCATGCTGTCTGTTAACACCAACCATTGAGTGCACTCCTGAATATTTTCCTCTATAAACTCCAATGCAGAAAGATTTGCAAGACACTCCGCAGAAAATATGCTCATCTGGCTTGGAAGTTTGTACCCTAGACCCGTTTTCAAATGAGGTATGTAAATCGCCATTGAAACATTATCATCATTCTTGGAACCGTCTGTATAAATATGTTTATGATTGGAAAACTTATCAATCTTTTTGTAAACTTCTTCTTTAAATTTCAAGTCGGGCGATATATGGATGCTTATGTCACAGAAATGCATATCATAAGTTTCTTTGTAACATATCCAATTATGCTCAGTTTTATTAATGTTGTACTGCTGGTTGTAATTAATATATTCTGAGAAGTCATGAAGCAAATAAGGGATCCTAGACATATTAGTTGGAGAGTATATTCCATATAGAAAGTTAATTTTTTTAATTAATGGATGGGAATGAAATGACAGTAATTTAATCAAAAACTTTGATTTTAAAAATTTAAATCTTAATTGAAGTGGAAGTGTATTGCATTCTACTTCCAGAGAGTTGATAGGAGAGGTTTTCATAGCACCCGTTATGCATCTAAGATTATGATTCTGCAAGACTTCTAATTTTCTTACTAATTGAGAATCAGATCCAAAACATAAAAATCCATATTCAAAGTGACTTCTAACAATTGACTTGTATAACATCAATAATATTTTAGGGTCAATTTTTGATAAACATTTTATGACATTGTAGGCTTTGTAAGCTTTCCCCAAAAGATATTCTACATATTTTTTCCATGAAAGATTATTGGTGAAAATAACACCCAAAAATTTTACTTCACTCTCTACAGGGACAATGACATTATTATATACAATATCAACATTTGTATCACAATCACCAAATACAACTGTTTTAGATTTGTCAGGGCTAATATCTAAATTTAAATAACTGAAATATTCATTTAATTTTAAAAGTGCTCTATTTATAGTAGAGGTTACCTGTTGAATATCAGAACCTGAATGGTAAATGACCAAGTCATCAGCAAATTGCAAGTTTTTTACTTGTGATCCTAAAATGATGTTTAGTTTGTGTACATAAAGAATGTAAAACAATGGAGATAGAATTCCTCCTTGACACCTTTATATGAATAGCGTGGTCCTATTAATTGATTATTAGACTTGACATAAACCTCACGACCATGCAAAAAATTAAAAATCCACATAACTACTTTTTCAGGAAAACCAAGAGAAAAAAGTTCACGTGCTAAAATATGAGGATTTACATTATTGAAAGCACCAACAACATCAAAGAACACACCAATAAGGACTTCATCTTGTTTAAGTGCATCAAAAATGTCTAGTTGAAGATGTGCTATACTCTCTCTAGAGGATCGGCCCCTGCGAAAACCAAATTGATTGGAAGGTAATAGATTATTGCTTTCAATGAAAAATTCAACTCTTTGTTTGAGTAGCTGTTCAAATACTTTTCCCATACATGATGTCAATGCTATTGGCCGGTATGAATTTGCTTTAGTCTTATCTTTATTTGGTTTCAAAATGGGGACCAAACAATCTTTTTTCCAGTCAATAGGTATAACACAGCAAGACCATAACAAATTATAAACTTTTAAGATGATATTCTTTGTTTTATCTGTAGTATATTTTAGCATTTTATAAGGAATACCATCGAGGCCATGAGCTGTATCCCTACGAGTAGAAACTGCAGTTTTAAATTCTTGTATGTTAAATGGCATTTCTAAGTATTTACAATTATGTACAGGATTCCTATTTACAAATGTCAAAGGGACCTCTACGGTATCTGGTGTATATTTTTTGAGAAATTCTGGTACCCATTCACTATATACATTTTTAGATGGAACAGAAATACCATTAAACCTCCTGACAATCCTCCAGAGCTTTGAAATAGGAGTACATCGATTAAGTGATTCACACAATGACATCCAACTTAAGTTCCTTTCCTTTTTTAAAATGAGCTTTTTCAAAGCTTGTAACTTTTTAAACTTAAGGTAACTTTCCTCTGAGAGGTTATGCTTAAATTCGGTATAAGCTTTCCTACAATTATCTACAGCTGTTTTGCAGTTGTTATTCCACCAAGGCAATGAAACACGTTTCTTAAAAGCTTTTAGAGCTGATATTTGTGGTTGAACAAACTGTCTACTAGTGTGAGTAACAGACTGCTGCAGCGCTAGATTTAATAATATTACCATATCTGAATAACATTTTAATGGATTAGACTGGTCAAATTGTAAATTGTTATTTAATAAGAAATCTACATTTTCACTATATTTTTGCCAGTCTACTAGACGGAAATTAAAATATGTAGGGAGTGCAAGTAAATTTTCAAATGAGTCTTTATTATTACTAATTTCTAATTTTGTAATTACAGGTAAATGGTAGCTGCCTAAAGGGTCATCAGAAACAGACCATTCACATCTCAAAGCCAAAGAGGGTGATACTAGTGTTAAATCCAAAGCATTCCTTTGCCATACACTAGAGCCAACAGTTGTCAGCTGACCATCATTTAGGAGTACTAAGTTGTTGTCATTGATGCTTTCAATAATATCGCGCCCACGTGAATCAATAGAGCTACAGCCCCATGCTGTATGCCGGGCGTTAAAATCGCCAGCAATCAGCAAAGGCCCAGGGATACTGCTGATTAAATAATCAAGTTTTGATTTAGAAAATGAAGGGTTACAGTTACCTGGACTATATAAAGACACAAGAGAAATTTCTTGATTTCCATAATACAATCTTACAGCTATATTTTGAATTGAATCATCAAATGATGTATCTATCTTATGGAATTGCAAACTATTATGAATAAAAATGGCAACGCCATTATGGCGGTTACCTGAATCTAGTCTAATTATATCATAACTTTTGAGAGTAAACTGAATGTGTGGTTTTAACCATGTCTCAGAAATCAAAGCTACATGAATCTGATTCTCTTGTAGAAAATTTGTTAATAAGTATCTGTGTGCAGGTAAACTCTGAGCATTCCATTGCATTATATTTAAAAAATCCATAAAAAAAAAAGATTAAGTGTTTTGTTTCTTATTTTTATTTATTGTTTCCAAGAGAGTATCTTTTATACTCTGTGTGGAAATAGCTGTTTCATTGTTTTTGTTCATTGTTATTAATTTGACAATTGACTCTACAACCATATTCAAAATAAAATCAGAGTTTAATAGCAATGCTAGCATATCAGTGGGGCTTTGTTTCAAGGGAGGGAATGATTTCTCATTAATTACAGCAGAGTATGTTTTATTCTGAGCCTTTTCTCTATTTAATAATATTTTTTCTTTTTTTACAGGGCACTGTGACGAAATAGCCACATGGCACCCCTTGCAATGACAACATACAGCATCCTGACTTGATTTTGTACAGAGTTTAAAGTTATGTGACTCACCACATATGGAGCATCGTTCTGCATTCTTACAAAATTTGGCAATATGTCCATACCTCAGGCACTTAAGACACTGCTTGACTGGGGGTATGTAGGGTCGTAATTCGAAACGCCAGCTGTTGAGGTCGACACTCTCAGGTAATACTGGGCATGAAAATGTGATAGAAACTGTCTTTGTCGGCTCCAATTTATTTTCACCATTATCAGTCCTTATTCTTCTCATAAAACGTCGAATGCTTACGATATTTTTTGTAGAAGTCAATGCAGAGTATATTTGTTCATTCGATAATTCTGTGGGCACATGAGTGATGACACCTGTGACTTCGCTAGCTGCTGCCGGAATAGATGCCGACAGGTTGTATGCTTCCAAGAATTTTCTATTCTGTAATGCCGCGTTAGCCAGACCAGGACGTTCAAATACCACACCGATTTTATATTTATTCACTCTTCGCAACTGTTTTACACCTTTGTTATATCGCTTCAAGCAGTTTGCTAATCCCATCATGTCTCGATTACCAATAGGCTGATCAGATTTTGTACTCTCAATGAATACCACATATTCGAAACTTCCGCCTTGTTCTGGGTAAAATCGAACGTAATTAGGGATTCGGAAATCTTTATATTTGTTTAAGCTTTCTTTTTTCTCTTCTAGAGGAGGAGACGTCGCTAAAGTTAGAATCTTCAGAGCCATCTCCATCCACGCCGCCTTGTTCATCTAATTGTTTTTTCCTTTTTCTACTCTTCCTATTCCTCATTTTTTTAATACACTATGTACACACTTATTATTAAAGACTATTCAAAACACTATTCACAATAAATATATACAAAATTAATAAATTTAGTTTTATTCTTTAAAAAAGACCGCCAAGCTCGTCAAACGTTCCCGCGCTTTTTTTCACTAGAAAGCTCTCATATCCCAAAGAATCCCATACTGGCAACACTGTCCGGTTAACTTGTCAAATTGTATCAGCTGTTTTAAAAATTAAATTTATTAGAATTTTCATAATATATGTAACTAAAATAGCAATTAAAGTGAAGTTTAAGTTGTAAATATTGTGTGGTGTTGTTTTACAAAGTATGAGTTCGACGACATTTAAATAAATGAGTCTCGAAAATCGTAACGACTAAGTACCTACTTTGCAAAGTTCAATAAAAGGAAAAAACCAAAAAACCGTGGACTGCTGCATCATAAACCGGGGGAGTACATTTGTTCTATATATTATTTATTTCTGTAATACTTTAAGTTTCCTTTATAGTATCAATAATTACTTTTGTTGGTAAATTTAAGGTGGCAGGTAGCTTACCTACATTTCATTAATAATCTAGCACTGCATCAAGTATTCTCAATCTCATATACTTAACTATTTACACTGACATTACACATATTACTCAGCTTAACTCACAATTGTGAATTCTGTTGAGAATACAAACAATCAGCAGCAGAAAGCCTCTCTTTCCTTGACATATTGTCTAAGTAAAGTTGATGGTAATTTAGTTGCTACAAACACTTACTTCATAAATACACTTCACATTTACTTCCAATAAACACCTTTTGTATGTGGCTACCAACACAATTAAACTAACAATTTGTTATTGAGATATTTGTTGCTTTATTCAGTTAGGAAAAATTAATGAGACATAGCAACCTATTATAATATTGAGTGCTTATTTACTAAATATTAATAAATATCGAATATTATCCATTTAGTTGGTCTAAGTATCAATTAAGATAAGATAAGCAGTTTATTAATTAATTCTGTATTATTATCTACCCTCATATAATATCAATAAAAATTAAATTGTTTTTGGGAATTGTGCAGTATAAAATATAATAATAAGTAATTCTGAACCAAACTCACATTTTCTAACTCATTTCAGGTTATATATAAACAATTACAACTCAACTACAACAATGATGACCCGCAAAGCTGCAGCTCAATGCACAGAGCTTCAACTGAGGCATGCTCTTGAAGAACTCAAGCATGCAAAGGAGACTTGTAGTCAGCTACTTCAAGAACGCGAGGAGAATGAAGAAGAAATTCGAAAGGTCATAGACAGGAACACGCAGCTTAAGTGTGAACTATCGCATCTTCATACTGAACACATAGAAGTCCAACTACAACGAGACAATTTGAATGATACCATCAGCCACTATGATGAGCAGTTCAGCACTTATGAGAGGGCTCTGCAACGCATCACTGACCTTGAGAAGGAGCTAAGTGCAGCAAATACCCAAATAGCCCATTTTAGGGAAGTACAGCAGCTTCAAGAGTCAGCAAATACCCAAAGTCTTTTTGAGGAACTAATGGCATCACCCGGAGGACCTCTAATGCAGTGCCAGCAGCCCATCTATCCTAAATGTAACACTAACCCCTGTGTAAATGATTTGAATTCTGACAGTTCACGTCAGTGCTCTGCCGGGAAGGGACTTGTTAAGCTTAGTAAGAACAAATTAAAAAGATATGTTAAAGTCAGAAGGTATATTTTAAAAACTAAGAAACTTATAAATAAAGAAAAAACATTTTATAGAAATATTGAGTTTATTAAAGAACGTACACAGTTATTACAAAAATTAGATATTTGCCGTTCCATAATTGAAGAAAATAGATTAACATATGAACAAAATATGGAGTCATTGAATATTAAGTTAAAAAGCCTTCAGCAATCATTATCTAAAATGACTCAGAATTATAATAACTCCAAAAAACAGATAGATGAATACATTCTGGCCTTTAAGTATCTATCTAACACCTCCCTTCACGAAGACACACCTGTTAAATGTCAGTCTTTGGTATCAAACCAGAGTAGTATTGAACAAAATGACACTGATATAGTATGCGAGTCCATGATCACTAAATCTGTTCACTCGGAGATCACAACTAGTTGTAATTCTTTTAAGCAGAGTAACTGTCAGAAGTATATAATGTTGTGTGACGAATTAGGTAAAGATTTAGGTTGCTTATTAAAAAAACAGCTGGGTGAAAGCATAATTAATTATTGTTTGCCAGGTGCCACAATGCACCAATTAATGAAAAAAATATTAACTTTAGAACTTGACAAAAATACAAGTTTAATTATTTTAATGGGTAATAGAGGCAATATTAACAAAAATGACATTATGACCTACTATAACTCTTTGTGTTCTTTAAATGTAAATAGAATAGTTATGTTTACATTTCCATATAGTAGGAGTCTATCAAATGAAGAGATTAATATTAGGTATAGGCTAAATTTGGCATTAAGTACCATGACTCAGTATAGTAGTCAAATAGTACATCTAATAGATATAAATAAATTAATATATAATTATAAAATGACAAGAGATAAATATTATCTTTCGTATTACAATAAGAGACAAATAGCTTCTTCGCTATTATTTTATTTTACACACATAGCCAAAAATTTGGCTATCACTACTGCTTCTATTGAGCAGCATAATTATGTAGATCAGACCTTGGAATTTGTTCCAAATACTGACATTAATTGTAATTTAAATTAGTTCTTAAGACAACAGAGGAACTCTCTAGCTACAACATGACCAAGGAAAAGTCTAAATACCTAAATATTGTTCACCAAAATATACAAGGCTTTTCTGGTAAAGACCTAGAAGTATGCTTATTTTTAAATACAAAGAATATTAGAATATTATGTATTACTGAGCACTGGCTCAGAGATTATGAATTAGTTATGAACTTAGATAATTATACAGTTGCTAGTAGTTTTTGTAGGAAATCGGCTATCAGGGGAGGCTCTCTCATAATCTTACAGAATGATCTTAAATACAAAGAACGTTCAGATATTGTTTCACTTTCAGTTGAACGTAATATTGAACTATCTTGTGTGGAACTTGATGAAATGATCATAATATGTGTATATCGACCCCCATCTGGGAATTACACTCAATTTGAGTCCGCTATGGAAGACGCTTTCAATATAGTATGTAAATGTAATAAAGTGCTTGTTGTATGTGGTGATTTTAATATAAATATTTTAGTTAAGTGCCCGTTAGTGGGTAGGTTTCTAAACTTATTTAAATCATATAACTTGGAGCATATCTTCTTTGAGCCTACCCGCATCACACATGCATCAGCAACCTGTTTGGATAATATTTTTTGTAATAGGAAAGTTTTTAATAAATCAATAATAAATTGTATTAATTCTGATCATAGTGGACAATTAGCCTCTCTTGAACACCATCATGCTTCACACAAACATGACCTAACTTATAGACCAATTACACAAACGGGTATAAATAAATTTAAAGATAGTGTTTATCATAAAATGTCGGACTTACCAGTTTGTAATAATAATAATATTTTATATGAAGATTTATTTAATTTAATTAAAGATGAATTTAATAAAATATTCAAACGCAAAGTAATTAAATGCCATAGCTCTAAAAAGAATTTTAGTGATTGGGCCACACCTGGTATTTACAAAAGTAGAAATAAGTTGTATCAATTATATGCTCTCAAAGCAACCTCATCTGATCCTAAGTTTATAGAATATGTCAAAAACTATTCAAAAACTTTTAAAAAGGTGTGTGCCATAGCGAAAGCTAAATTTTTATCAAAAAAAATTAGTCTATCAGATAATAAAATAAAGACAACTTGGAATATAATTAATAATGAAACTGGAAGAAATAAATTCAATGAACGCACATATTCTTTAAAAATAGACAACAAGATTATTCGGACAGATGATGCCGTTGCCAACACTTTTGAAAATTTCTTTTCTAGTGCACCGTTTGAATCAACTAGAAATCTTAATTCTTGCTCTAGGTTAGCAATGACCCTCCTTGAGTCAAGCGTTGATAAGTGCAGTAATGATTTTTATTTTAGACATATCAGTAGTGATTGTATTATAAAAACATTTAATTCTATTAATATTAAAAAGACAGAGGATTTATGGGGAATATCAACATATATAATAAAACCGATTATCACTGTCATTGCGCCACAACTGGCCATTATATTTAACAAATGTATTGATGAGGGAGTGTTTCCAGATCTAATGAAATGTGCTAAAGTTATCCCTCTTTTTAAGGCTGGTGATAAATCAGATCCCAGCAATTTTAGGCCTATATCTGTATTACCAGCGCTAAGTAAAGTATTTGAGAAAATAATTTATAACCAATTACTAGCACACTTTTCTATAAATAAGCTACTTCATTTAAAACAGTTTGGTTTCACTAGAGGCAAAAGTACTACTGATGCTGGAACTGCACTTCTCAAACACATTTTTGATATATGGGAGAGTAAGCACGATGCTATTGGCATTTTTTGCGATTTATCTAAGGCGTTTGACTGCGTTAGCCATGAAACATTGTTAAATAAAATGAAGCATTATGGTGTATCAAATATTTCACTAAGTCTGATACAGTCTTATCTTTCTGCTAGGATTCAGAAAGTAGTTATAAATGAAGCTGAGTCTACAGGAGCACCCATTTCTATGGGCGTGCCCCAGGGTTCAATATTGGGCCCATTGCTTTTCCTTATTTATATTAATGACCTTCCTCACTTTACAAGAGATTTGTGTGAGACAGTACTATTTGCTGATGACACCTCTTTAGTGTTTAAAGCTAGGAGAGGAAATGATTGTTATGACGAAGTAAATTGTGCTCTCTCTGAAGTCCTTCGCTGGTTTACGGTAAATAATTTAAAACTAAACTCTAGCAAAACAAAATGTGTTAAGTTTACTTTACCTAATGTGAGGCAGGTTAATACTAGTTTAAAAATAAATGAGCAGCCTGTAGAGTTAGTGGATTCTACAAAGTTTCTGGGTATTACTTTAGACTCGCATCTGCAATGGGATCCTCATATTGATGCCTTATCAAGTAGACTGAGCTCTGCGGCCTTCGCTGTTAAAAAAATAAGACTCCTAACTGATGTGGAAACGGCAAGAATGGTTTACTTTGGTTACTTTCATAGCGTTATGTCATATGGCCTTTTGTTGTGGGGCTCAGCTGCTAATATAGAAAGTATTTTCGTACTGCAAAAGAGAGCTGTTCGCGCCATATATAATTTAAAGGCAAGAGAATCTCTTAGAGAAAAATTTAAAGAAATTAATATTTTAACACTGGCATCGCAATACATTTATGAAAATATAATATATGTAAGAAGAAACTATGACGCATTTGCAAAAAAAAGTCAAACCCATAACTTAAACACGAGATTTAAGAACAAGCTTGCCGTTCCATGTTTCAGACTCCAAAAATCTAGAGGTTCATTTCTGGGATGTAGTATTGCATTGTTTAACAAAGTTCCCCAAGATCTGATTGAGCTTCCACTAACCAAATTTAAATCTCAGATTAAGAATACTCTTATGAATAAGGGCTATTATAAAGTTAATGATTATCTAAATGATCGTAATCCATGGACATAGTGTTTCTTGTAATTTCTTATTTGATGGGTATGAGTCAGTTTTGTAACAGTAGTATGGTACCTATCTAATGCCGCTTCCTATATATACTAAATATAAAATTTGTTGTAACTATATATCTATACCCTAAATAATGTAATGGAAGGTGACTTCAGAAGTATGTCTGAAGTCATTTTTCAACTTGACGACTCTGTATATATCAATACAGGGAGAAAAAAGCAGCCCTTGCTGAGTTTCTTGCTGGTTCTTCTCAGTACAAGGTCTCCCGCCGTAGTTTTGCGAACCGATGGCGTAGCTTCTTGACTTTCACAAGTGCTTGTAACAGCCTAGACTGAATAAATGACTTTTCATTTCATTTCATTTCATTTCATATAGAGCATGACAGTTTTTTTTTTCATCGGAACATCGAATTTAATGTCATCATGGCTTTAGATCTACGCATTTGATAGTACAACATTACAGCCAGTAATTCATAGCTTTGGATAGCAGTCTTTAAGGATGCTTTATAATTAGGCCGCTACCTACAAATTATTTATTTTTTGAATTATATGCGAGCAGCAAATAATGAAGTTTTTTATCTAGGTATGACTTCGCCATAGGTTTCAGTACTCAGAGTAAAAATCATTGTCACACTAGTGTCGAATTTGGCTTGATTCTCTAAACTTCAGACTAAAAACATCAGTCTCTCCTTTTCATCCTGTGTAGAGAATGACAAGGATACACTGGTGTCGATTCTGGCATAATTCTCTAAACCCAAACTTAAATTGATAACAGTCCCCCCTACTCATTCTGTGTAGAGAATGACAAGGATACACTGTTGTCATATTTACTTTCTAATTTAGAGAATCCTGCCAGAGTCCACACCACTGTAGGCCTATTTGCTAATACCAGCATTCTACTTGACTATCCGTGTTTGCTATTTAACTTGGTAAACTTTACAATAGCCACAGATGTGACTTATCTAAGATACAGATACAAAATACGTATTTGTATCTTGTATTTCAAATACTTTTTTGAAATTTCTTTTGTATCTTCTATTTAAATACTTTTTTCAGTATCTTAGTATATTGAAGATACTTTTTTTACTAAGATACTTTTTATTAAAATAATTTTCAAAATTGATTTATAACACATGCATTGTTGTAACATAGCGCGTTACTATTCTAAGCCTAAGTGCTTTACTTTTCTATCAACTTTGTTCACCGTGAAAAGAAAATCAGAAGTTCATATGTTGCCGTCTCGTTCATCTTAATGTTATGGGTTAGGTGGTAGCGAACAAAAAATACGTTACTTCCCCCTTCCCCTAAGTTATGAATTTTTTGTTAGCGTTCACTAGAGGAAGAAGAGTCTTTTGAATTTTTTGTCTGTTTAGTTAGGTTATTTTTACAAATAATTAGAGAGATCGGAGCTTATTAATGATATCATCTCTTGAACATGATCATTCGTTCGTGATCTTCTGTCTTCGACAGGTTCGGGTGCGAAATAGGGAAGATGCAATATTTTTATTTTTGTTTTAATTTTAAAGAATTCCATGTAGAATAAAACACAGATATATTAAAAAATTAAAACATTGTGATTTATCGGAAAAAATGCGGTTTTAAATTGACAATTTAAATTTTCGCGCGAAAACGAACCTATGGTTGCGATGACGTCACTCCTGTCTGTCACTGGTCGTTATTGTTCGTTGCTGGCTTTAAATTTTCATACTTTTGCATATTTTTTCCGACTTTCGAAATATTTTTTTGAAAAATTTAAAATGGACTATCCATCAACATCATGTGATCATAACAATACCACTAATATTCCGAAAAAAAGCCGTGTTGACTCATGTTTTGTGCCAATCTACTTCAACAAAGTTCCCAAATAAATTGTTTTTGACTGGAACTTCTGACCCAAAACTGAAAAAAGTGGTTTCAAGCTGCGAAGAGAAATGACAATTATTCTCCAAAGACCATTAATCGATGCTGAGAAGATCACTTTGACGTAAGTTGGCGAATATACTTGTTATATGCTTAATTAATCTGCTTGTGCGTAAAAACGCATTAGTCACCTACCTAATACTTACAAAACCTGTCTATAACATATTTTTAATTTTACAGTTGGAGAATGACGTCGAAAATTAGATAAAGTTTAAAATGTGTGGCACAGTCTTCACATTGGCAGGACTGAACCAAGCTTTGCGTTTCATTTAAAATAACTGTAACACGATAACCTTTTTTACGTATTTTATGCTCCGGAGAACTCGACCTTTTACTGTACATAATTTTCCATCTCTTTTAATTTGGACATAGCCGATTGCATTATCGCCGTAAGATTTGTAGAAGCCGCTGAATAAAATACGAAGTTTAACAACTACGATTTTTGCATACCGTAGTAATTTAGTCCCTTTCATTTCTACACTTAAAAACTCTGCATTTTGGACAAAAAAAGTTATAACCATGTCAACGCTAACTCTTGGTAAATTCCTGGAGTCTGCTTTGATAAACGCAACTTCCATTTTTATTAAATGTAAAAAACGCAATAAATATTCCCATAAAATAATATTTACTTTAACAACCATACCTCAAAGAAGTTGTCATAACAGGAGAGACGTCACTAAACGCTGATTGGTGTTTTAAAATACGTTCCGTTTCAAGTATTTTTAATTCGTAATAATTGTTAAAAAACAACATTATGTAAAATAAAAACGTTGCAGTAGCATTTCTTTTATATTTTTTTAACATTTTAATCATAAAATTTTCATAAATATTATATGTGCATCTTCCCTATTGGATTTCTTTCCCCGGGCTGCTTCTCGCGGGGGTGCGCCCCCGCGGGGTTGGGTGCCGCTGGTCAGCGGCCGTCTAGGTGACGAGCCCTCTGCTTCTTGCTCCTCCTCCTCTTCCTGCCTGCTCTCGCCAGGGAGCTTGCTGCGCGGCCCTCAGCGCGGTCTGCCATGCCGGGTGAGACCCCCTGGGGGGAGGCCCAGCTAGCGCCAGCGAGCAGGCCGCGACTTAGGCAAGTTACGGGTGAGGACTAATTTAGGTTTGTTGGGTTGGGGAGGATAAAGGATTTATGGGAAGGTTGGGGTTGGGCGGCGGCGAGAACAGGCTGCGTGGTGTTAAACGAGGAGCCTTTCGATGTCGGCCGGAACCTGTGGAGGAAGCAGAGTTACTTGGGATGGGAATTGGGGCTATGCCCTGGAGGTGGGGGTGCGGGCCCTGGTCGGCCCGAACATGATCATTCGCAAACAGTGCATATTATTAATAATCGCAGTCACCCATCCCAAATCCAACTAATCGTAAACAACCAGCATATTATTAACATTCGCGGTCACTCATTCCAAACCCAACCAATCGTAAACAACCTGCATATTATTAATAATCGCGGTCACCCATCCCAAACCCAACCAATTTTAAACACCCTGCACTTTCAGAATATTGAAAAAAAATTACACCGAAACTATCATTAATTCATAGTTCTTGATAAATACTGGATAAACGTGAATGAAAGTAAGACCTATCGTAGATTGAAAGAACAGCGTCTTTAGGGTCGTGTGTTTTCAAAAAACAGGCACAGCGGACTGGCTATATTGCTAACATGTTTTGTTTAAAAAAGTATAATTATCTTAAAAAAAAGTATTTTGCAAATACGTGTCTTGTATCTGTTATCTAAATACTTGACTACCTGGTATCTTGGATTTCAGATACTTTTTTTATTGTATCTTTTACATCTCTGACAATAGCCTATAATTACCAATCTATTTCTATGATGTCAATCGGTGATGTCTTCTGCGCACTATCCATCTTGCTGGATATTGGATAAAGCATGCGGGGACAGTGATATCAGCGTTGCCAGTTTTTTTTTTTGCCCAGTCGGTATTTAGGAACATTTTGAGTAAAAAAAGCGGGATCTTTCGTCGAAAACGGGACATAGTATAAAAAAGTATATAATCAAAAGTTTTTGAATATTTATCTTTTTATTTGAGTACAAATTACGTTTACATGACAATAGATAGGTACCTAGTATAAATATCCATAGAAAATGTATTGTAATAAAAATATGATATTTTAAATCAGATTTACCCTATCTTAATAGTAGAGTCCACATTTGTCTGTGCCCCCCGCCCGCGCTTTCTCAGTGTGCTGCACGCACGGTCGAGTTATTCCCGAAAAGCGAGATTGAGCCTGTCCCGCGGGGGACATTTAATTTTGATTTAAAAATCGGGACGTATAGCAAGGCAACGCTGAGCGCAGTGTGACCATATGTGGCAGGATCCTGTCTTTTCGGCAGGTGTAGCCCTTTATTTTACTCTGTGGCATATTTGTTTGACATTTTAGAAATCTGGCAGTATTTAGCTTTAAGTTTAAACTTTTTTTATTCATTTAAATGAGTAGGGTGCGGATCGACAAAAGAAAAAACAGTAGGTAGGAATTTTAAAATGCCAATGGCAACATTGGCAACGATTCCTTTGTTTCGGGGATTTCCCATAACATCTCTGGTCGAATTTGTAGTTCACTCCATTGTAAATCTTATGGGCCTACCACACGCACAAGCTTCACCACAGTTTTGCCTGCGCAGGCCGGTTTGTACACGGAACACGGTGCGTGTAGTTGGTAAAACTGTATCACGCGCCAACCCCACAGCGCGGCCTGCGCAATTTTCGACTTGCTTGAAATTTTGCCTGCGCAAGCCCGGCCTGCGCGTACTTGTCTGTGCGTGTGGTTGGGCGTTCAGTGTTCAAGCCACAGTCGAGTGTACTTTGTGTCGAGGCTCGCTCGTCGTTTCACGAGGTCGTTCGTCATCGTCACACAAAAATGGTAGATTTGCGTACGTACAATCGCGAATTCACGTCTGAATTAATTAGTTAATACAAATCTCTGCCTGCACTCTGGAAATTTAAATCTAAAGATTATTCCGACCGAAATAAAAAGAACGACGCCTACGAAAGAATGATAAATAAAATGAAAGAGGTATGAACATAATTTTTGCAACTAAATACCTATGCCTAATACCTACTACCTACCTACTTGCACATATTATGTACATATCCTATCGTTTTTACATGTTTTTTTTAATAGCAAACACTTGAAAAATAGTAGCATAAGAAATGTTTCTTCATTAGGAAACATTGTTTCCACGCCAATGATTTCGATAAGAATGAGGCTTGCGCGTACTTAACTGTGCCGTGTGGTAACGCACAAAGTGTACAGTTTTTTCGTGCGAGATGCTTGCGCAGGCCAAACTGTGGTGAAGCTTGTGCGTGTGGTAAGCGCATTAAAGTGCGGAACATAATGTTTATATTACCTTTACTTTTATTAGTCAGTTGTTTATGTAATTAGTCGGACTAGAAAAACTGTCGGAGACACAATTTTGTTTTGTTTCTGATTTCGTGCAGTGTGTGTGAATGGTTACCATAATACCATGAAACGTAAATATTCACGATTACATCGCGTAGTGGGAGCAAGATCCATCACTTTCGGCGTGGTTATCAAAAACGAAAGATGAAGATGTTGCATTGTGTAAAACATGTAACACTAAGTTGATGCCTACGTTATCTATTATATAAGAACATGCAACCACTACTAAGCATACGAATGTCAATGTCATTAAAAGACAGATCAGCGTTGTCGATCTATATTGGCATTATTTCGGCATTTTAAGCTTAAAATTTTGGAAGGATTTGTCAGTTTTTTGCCTAATCGGGGTAGGATCTCTAATTTAAGGTTGGTCACGCTGGCTGAGCGATAAATACTTAAAAGATTCTGCATCTCCATCTTTATTACGTGTATAGCGCCGTCTTGCATTTTAGTTCTAATATGATGGATAGTGCGTAGGGACTTAATTTAGATCCATAGACATAGTTTGGATCTCAGCGACTGTATTCTTTGCCTTCCCTTATAGGGAGGCTATTACAAGCAAACGCTAGGTAAACAAATAAAAATCTGCTTGAACCTGTGAATTATTTTACGTATTAATAGTTAATATTTTGTTCTTTCCTTATTAATTTATTACCAAACTGCATACACAAAGATCTCATTCTCACCATGATTGTATTACATAGATTCCTACATACATTGTTAATAGTTATTGTTTCTAATGGTTTGGAGGCAGAAAAACATGATGATTCCTTGATAAAGTTAGTTTAATCCTTGTTTTTACATTTTTAACAGGTCATTAAAAATATAAGTTGCTGCACAATCAATACCTCAATGTCTATTTATAAATTGAATTGATGTTTTAACTAATCTTTTTATCTTTTCAGTGTGTACATTGAAAAAGATTATAAATTGGTATTACCTGAACAATGTTCTGCACTCCTTGACGTATTTGCCGAGACTGTTTCCAACTTTACACTATGTTCAATTAAATATGCTAGACCAATAAGACTCTGTGAAAAATGTGTGAAACATTATGTAGAGTTTCAAACAAATTATTTAAAATTAGAAAACACCATCGTAAATAATACCTCATGCCTCTCATTTTTCATTTCACAAGATAGATTAAATGCTTTCCAAGAGTATTATAATAATATAATTACAATATGGGATAAAGGACACTGTAGTGGTGAGTGAGCATGACATTTGATTTCTATTGCATTCACTTGTTTTATAATATTGAATAATTATTAATTTGTTACAGACTGCTTTGATTGGTCCGCTAATGTACCAAAAATAAAAAATAGCACAATGGTTTTCAACAATATGTTCAGCAACACAATAAATTGCATTACAAATAATATGAATCCCTTACAAAATGACACACAAGAAATTTGTTTGAATTGTATGCAGTCCTATGTTGCATTAGATGATTTTTACAAATCTCTAAGCAAAGACTCTATTGGGGTTGATAGCATTTGTATGGATATTGTGGATTCGGTGAGATATAACCTTGTTTATTTATAAAAATAATTTTGAGCTAATAATCTCACGACTCTTTCTTGGTCATACTCCTGTAAAAAAAAAACTGTTTGTCAGACTTCTAAAGTAATAATACCTTTTATTCACTTGTCACTTATTTAATAGTGCTGCAATTCTCAATGTATAAATCTAAATAAAAGTCTGCTTCATAATACTTACTCATATTAATTATCTCAGTATTTTAAAGATTTTTTTTTCTCAGATGAATACTACAAGATCAATTTGGAGTAAAACCTTACACTGCTGTGACATCAGGAAGACACCAGAATTGATATTCCTGTGTTGCACAGGAATTATTGCACTTCTTCCTTTGTTATTTTATGTGACTGTTAGGTATTGCAGACCAATCAGGGATTTACCTAATGTACTCAAAGGTAAGATTGAAATTAAAATATCTAGACATGCATTATTAATTTTATTGGATATTATTAGAAAAAGTCAAATAATAAACCTAATATTTTCAGAGTCAAGATTCAAGCAGTCTATTTTAAGATCAGTTCAAGGAAGGATAAATTAACAAGGCAACAATAACAATTGCAAGCTTGTAGAGTGGACTGTTATAAAACAATTTCTTCGTTACAGTTTTATAATAAAGAAACACAATATGCAAAAAATATTAGGTCATTCATTAGACCACTCTTCATCAATCTAGTAGAGCATTGATTAGACTGTTACTATTGGTTCATGAAAGGTGGTTGAAATCTGCACTACATAACTTTGCCTCAATAGCGCTAATATAAAATATCTTAAGGCAATACAACTAAAGTGCAACCAAGATCTTGTGGCATGTGGCTAAAATCGGAAGACACTTTTTTACCCGACTGCGCAATGCAAGAGCGCGAAGCGCAGACAGGGTATAGTGTTTAACAGCCTATATATGTATGTTTGTTCCTTTGTGGCACTAGAGACCAAACGCGTGGACCGATTTTGATGATTCATACATCAATCGATTCGTCTTAATCATGGGAGTGCTACTAAAGATATAATAAATAAAATAAAATAAAATAAAAAAGCTTTTTATTCCATATCCATTGGTTACTTCTACATTTTATTTATGTTAGTTTGTTAGTAAACCTAAGTATTATGTTGGTTTTTAGTATTTGTTAGTACAGTTTCAGATATGGATCCCATCTGGGTAAAAGCCTCCTCCATTGCTTTCCACTTTTCTCTATCTTTCCCCGCCTTCAGCCAGTCCCTGCCTGCCACAGACACAATATCGTCGGACCATCGTTTTCTGGGTCTGCCTACTTTTCTTTTGCCTTTTGGTCCGGACCATCCAGTGGACTTGAGGGACCACCTTTTGTCGGTATATCTTGACAGATGACCCGCCCATTTCCATTTAAGTTTAAGGGCCTGTTCCAGAGCATCTGTTAGTCCAGTTTTGCTCCTTATGTCTGTACACCTTATTTTGTCTATTCTCCTTAATTTTAGCATGCTTCTTTCTATTGCTCTCTGGCATGTAGTAATTTTGTTTTTTATTTTATTTGTATAAACCCAAGTTTGACATCCGTACAGTAGGCTTGGTAATAGGCATGTGTCTACTACTGTCTTTTTTAGTGATATATCGAGATTGCCTTTTAGGATTTCTTTGTGTGCCCAATATTTCTTCCATGTAGAATTTATTCTTCTATCCACTTCTTCTTCGTTACTGTTTGCTCTGAATGATACCTGTTTTCCTAAATATATATATTCATTTACATATTCTATATCTTTTTCTTCAATTGTTATTGGTTTATTTTCTGCATTAGTCATTATTTTCGTTTTGCTAGGATTCATGTGTAATCCCACTATTTTACTCTGTGTGTCCAGTGATTTTAACATATTTTCTATTTCTGGAGCTGTTTCTGCAAACAAGGCAATATCGTCGGCAAATCTTAGATGACTTAGGTGTTGATTTTGTATTATTATACCTTTATTCTTCCATTCTATAGATTGGAATATATTTTCTAGGACAGCGATGAACAACTTAGGTGACAGCGGATCTCCCTGTCTAACACCTCTTTCTATTTTGATTTCTTTCCCATAGTTTTCTAATCGCAGTCTGCTTACACTGTTACAGTATATGTTTTTTAAAATATTTATGTATTTATTATTTATTTTACATGTGTTGAGTGCTTTCCATATTGAACTGTGTGTAATGCTGTCGAAGGCCTTTGTATAATCTACAAAGGCTATATATAATGGTCTGTTGTATTCTTTATACTTTTCCATGATTTGTTCTATTGTGTGAATATGATCTATTGTTGAGAAATTTGAACGAAATCCAGCTTGTTCGGGTGGTTGGTGGTTATCTATATTAGCAGCTATTCTTGCAGTTAGTATGGATGTGAATAGTTTGTAGGTGCTTGATAGTAGACTTATTGGTCGATAGTTCGAAATATCTGTGGGATCGCCTTTTTTATAAAGTAGTATGATGTCTGAGTGAAGCCATTGTTTTGGTACTATCTCATATTCTAGAATTAAATTAAACAGGTCTGTTAAGAAGGTGATTATGATTGGTGCACCGAGTTTTATTGCTTCATTACTAATGCCGTCTGGGCCTGGGGTCTTCTCTGATTTTAGTTTCTTTATATGGGTTAGTACCTCTGTTTCTGTTATGGGATCTATTGTGAGATTTTCTCTTTCTGTTGGGTGTTCAATTTCTACATTTCCTATGTCTTCTTTTGTTTTCCTATATAATTTTGTATAAAATTCAGTAGCGCAGTTCATAATGTCATTTCGGGATTTTGTTTCTTTTTTCCCTTTTTTTAGTTTTTGAATCCATTTTTCATGTGTTTTAAGGTCTTTGTACGCTCGTTTTAAGCTTCGAAATTTTGTTAGTTTTTCTTGGATTATCCTCTGTCTGTAGTTTTTGTAGTCCTCTTTAATCGATTTGTTTGTCTTTTTGAATAGATCTTTTAGTTCTTTTTGTTTTTTGCTCTTATTTTTGGTTTTTATTAGTTCTGTGCGTTTGGTTATTAAATTTATTGTTATCTCACTCATTATTTTGTGTTTATTATTTTTGTGATTTCCTTTTTCCATTTTCAGGCTCGTTGTTATGATTTCTGCTAGTTTGTTAGAGTATGTTTCGACTTCTTTAGAGTGTTGTAATATTTCTAGGTTCATTTGTATGTTTGCTTTTAGATTGTTAAGGCATGTTGTTATTTCTTCGTCGGTTTTCGGTATTCTCGGTATGGGTTTAAATGACTTTCTACTTAGTTTGTTTGGTTTTACTTGGAAAGAAGCTCTTACTGGTCTATGGTCAGATGCAAAGTGTATTTGGTTTAGGACTTCAACATTTGTGATTCTTTTAGGTTTGTTACACATTACAAAATCTATTTCATTTTTAGTTCGTGTATCTGGTGATTGCCACGTCCATTTCCGACTCTGTTTCTTTTTGAAAAATGTATTCATTATAGAAAGTTTATTTTCATTGGCATATTCAATTAATTTTTCACCTCTTTCGTTTCGACTTCCATATCCATATTTTCCCATTATAAGATCTTCATGGGCTTTTGTGTGTCCTATTTTTGCATTAAAATCGCCCATTACTAGTGTGGTTTTTTCTGACATATCGTTTGCTGTTTTTAAGTCGTTATAGAACTGACAAATTTCTTCGTCTGTTGATCTTTCTGTCGGGGCGTACACCTGGATCAGTGTTATAGCCTCGTCTCAAAGTTTAAGTTGCAATACAGCCACTCTTTCCGATATGCCTATGAAGTTTACTATGTTTAGTTTAAATTTTTTCTTTATTAGAAAACCGACCCCATATAGACCTTCTGTTTCTCCTATGTAGAGTAAAATGTAATCCTTGTACTCTTCAATACTACATCCCATTCTCCTTACCTCTGCAAGTCCTAAAATGTCGCAATCTATTTTTTTCATGGCGTGTGTTAATTCAAGAAATCTTTCTTCTGATGAGAGTGTTCTTACATTGTAGGTACATATCTTTATTAGTTCTTGTTTTTGTTTTTTGTTTTTATGTTCTTTGTTTTCCTGTTCTTTGTTTTCATGTTCTTTGTGTGGAGGGTAATGGTCTAATTCCCCACGGTGACCAACCGGATTGGGGAATATTGTTGTGTTTTTATTATGATTTATTTTTGTACTAATCTTATCTATTGTATTTTTTCGGCAACTATTGTTTTCTAGTTTTTTGAATTTGCTATATTCTTTACTGTTTGATTGGGATTAATTTTGGAGAATTTAGTGGGTTGTTTTACAATGTCTTCTTCTTGTACTTTGCTGAAGCTATTGGGGGGTGTAGAGGGTGGCGAAGATGATGCTCTCTTGCGTTTTTCCGATTCTTGCTGGTCTTTAATTATAAGTTTTCCATGCTTTATGTAGGCATATTTTCCTGATACTCTTGCTTCCTTAAGTTTCGCATATAAAGATTTCCTTAGATCCATTTCCTCTTTAGTGAGGTCCTCTGTTATGTAGATGCCCTTGGGAAGGTGTTTTTTGTTTGTAAGTATTTCATTTCTACGCCATACTAGAGTAAATACTATCTTTATTGGTCTATTTTTGTTTTGAACCTTTTTCCCAATTCTGTGCAATTTGCTTATCTCCCACTTGTCCCATTCATGGGTTGCATTTTGGCTTTTGTTTAAGTCGTTTAGTAATTCCAGCACTTGTTTCATGAGTTCCGTATTGTTGGTTTCGTTTTCTTCTACTCCGTGCAAAATTAAGTTTGTTTTTCTAGCTTCAATGTCTAAAATTTTCACTTTAGATCTCAGAGTTGCAACTTCTTCTTTCAACACTTCATTTTCCTTCCTTATATGCGATAATTGTTCCTCAATAGTTTTGCTAATAGTTTCCTTAATGATTTGTGTTTGTTTTTCTTGTTGTTTTTCCATTTCTTCTTTCATTTTAGCCCATAACAATTGCATTTGTTTATCCATCTTGATATTATATTAAAGATATAATAGTAATCAAAAATCAATGTGGGGACAATTAGGAGCGATATTGTGACGAAGTAAAAAAAATAAGTTGACGAAATATGTCGAGTGGGGTATCATTGTCTGAGAACCGAAAATCGTGTTTAGGCTCCCTACACCATTTTTCATTTTATATGACTGTTTAGGATCTACAACGATTTCAAGTTGTATATTAACCACTTACGCTTTTAATTTCAATCTTACAAATATATGGATATGTATGGATCTTTGTTACTGTTTCACTTAATAAATACTGAATGGATTTTAATGAAACTTTACAATAATATAGCTCATACATGATAATAACATATAGATACTAATTTATGTAGTCATTAATAGTCCAGGCAACGAAATGCTTAGAACACAATTTTTGACTTCGTAACTTTGTTAGGACCATTATACCTCAATGGTTAGGACTAGTTAGGAGGTAAACATATCAAAAGTCCCCGCCCGTAGCCCTTAAGCCGTGGGGGAAGGGGGGATTGAAGGTCCCATTTTTAGGGTTTTCGCATATATCTCGGAAACTATGCATCCTAGCGACATGAGACTTTGACAAAAGTGAAAGCTGATTAAATTTGCTACAAGTCTTATTCAGTCGAGTTTTTTGATATCTTGTATAGTTTTCGAGATATCCGCTCTTAAGTCTGTAATTATGGAAAAAAAAAATATAAATACGAGGCATTTATGGCATAAAGCGTAAAATATATCTTTATCTCTTTCTTTCCACAGTACAATTGAGTTTGACGAAAGAGACAGACATATTCCACTCAATGCTAAAATATCATAGAAATCTGTCAAAAGTTTAGGCACGTGCCAATTCCGCCATTAAGTTACGAGTTTTGTGGTATTTGTTCTGTCATCAGTTTGTTTACAATTTGGAAATATTGAGATATACTACTTTATTAAGAGAAAATATGTGCTAAAATACGTGGTAGTGCAGAAAAACTGGTTGTAAAGATGCCTAAATGTTGTGTTGTGATGTGTAGTGCAAGAAAAAACAAAAATCAACCTTAATTGACTCTTCATAGGTTAGTATTCCGTTTCTTAGCAAAATAACTCATAAATCACTCAGATTGAAAAGAAAAACATAACATAATCCTATATTGATGTTACAAATGTTGATATAAGGTCATATTTATGTGATAAAGATATTATTTCTATTATTTTATTTATCTTAAGTTTACTAATCTGAATAGGGTTGTGTCATATCAATATGATGTTAGTAATTAATGTTTATTTTATTGGAAATATTGAGATATTCACTTGTCACTTATTTAATAGTGCTGCAATTCTCGATGTATAAATCTAAATAAAAGTCTGCTCCATAATACTTACTCATATTAATTATCTCAGTATTTTAAAGATTTAAAAAAAATGTATGGGAAAACCATATTAGTTGAACTATGTCGCTGATTAAAAATCGTTCTATTATTTTCTTTTAAATAATGTTTCTTTGGTCAATGTTTCATATTTCAATGTTATCAAGAAAATAAATGTAATCTTAATAAAGTTGATCTGATTTAATTGGATTATATATCTATATTAAGTGAGATAGCCGTAAGATCAGGTCACTCATTTCAACATACAACATCTTAATTATCTTGCGTAGTCGAGGGTTATAGCTAATTATAAATATAACTAGCAAACCAGTGAACCAAATGTTCACCAAAACCTGATTTAAAAAAAAATGTATTTAATTAATTGAGAACTTCGGAGATTTTGTGTGGTTTCGTTTGAAATTCGTGATTTCTCGATAACCGGAAGTGCTACGTTACTCAAATCCGGTTTGTAGTCTTATCAGACTATTCTTAACTTATAACTTAAATATTCTCTTTATCTATCTCTTACGGTTTGGACGCTGAAACAGCACCACAGACAGACGGACGGACTTGTCTAATAGATAAGAGATGTATTTAGCTTACTAGTGGACTTATGCTAGTGCCACGCTCACAGGTAATTCAAATACTGCCGCCGGAGAGGCACACTGACGTCAGAGAATAAGAAAAAATCTTTATTGTGTGTCTGTGTGGTACAAGTACAGCTCTTAGTGTATAGTTAATAGTTAGGTTAGTTAGTTGTCACAATACAACAGTCTTGTTCGTTAACAACATCGGAGGTTTCATATGGTGGAAAGATAATAATTGACTAATGTGTGTCATTGGATATAAAAGAACAATATTATTAAAATATATTTTTATATAAATCTTTTTATTTATATCGTTATCTTAAAACAAGAAACAGCCTGAAGCTATAATCAGTCAGTTTTGTTCTGGGTAAATGTTTTAAAAATAATATTGAATAGTGTGTTAGTGGCAGCCCTAGGCGATGGCAGCCATTTTTTGTTACAAATCCATGAGTTAGGTATGCACATTTTTTTTGTAGGTATTTCCAGCCCTCTTACTTCTTTAGTCATTGGTCCCGAATATTAAAGTAGCTTTGTTCATTACTTGACAGAATTATAGACAACTGGACTTGTTTTTTTTATTTTCAGTTTTTATATGAAGTCATATTTTAGCAGTCGGGTTTTTTGATTTTTAATTTTTTTACTAAGATTGATTAGACTAGCGATGCGCGACTTCGAATAATACTAATCATTCGACAAAGTCGACTGCGCTTTATATCATTCGACTAGCGTCGAAGGTATTAGACGGAGCGCGTCGCACGCAGAGACGCAAACAGTGGCTGATTTACCCTAAGGCCCAGTAGGCCCGGGCCTAGGGCGGCCCGAATCGACACCCTAATATAACAAATTTAAGCGATAAAATAAATAAAAAAATGGTTGCCTGTAAAGTCGGTTTTACGGGCGAAGATTTTACGTGACAACGTCTTTTTCTCGGTAGAATATTTATTGATATGAATATAATTAAATTGCACAATAGGAACAAGGAATTGAATGAAAATAAGAATTGCACAAATTTTAACTATAGAAATATATTTTGTTTACTAAAACATTGGTGCCAATTCTGGCGTGATTCTCTAAACTTAAAACTAAATTTAACATCAGTCTCTCCTTTTCATTCTGTATAGAGAATGACAAGGATATACTGCTGTCAAATTTAAGTTTAGGTTTAGAGAATCATGCTAGAATCGACACCATTGTACATGTAAACTTAAACTTAACACGAGAGACTCATCGTAACGTTACCGAGCGTTACACTTTTTCATAAGTGACTCCCAGCCGCAACCTAATTTAAGACGTTGTCACGTCAAAAATCATTATTCAGAAGACGCATTTCTGCAAAGGATGCGAAATGTCAATAAATAAATAAATAAAAAAAAAACCCGTTGAAACTTGTTTTATTTAAAATTAAGCGAGTCAGAAATCAAAGAAAAGGCCAAAGCATTGCAAATAATTTATTCTACTGACTTAGAAGACGATTTTTCAGAAAATTTCAATTTTCGTGCTCTCTGCCATTGATGAATGATTGGTCTCGCTTCACTCGACGACGTTGAGTGAGAGAGACCAATCATTTATCTATGCTCACTGCATTATAAAAAATGAAAATCGGAACAGTGCTGTCATAGACCGGGAGATGATGACACAAAATACTTGGTCATTTGTACCAGTATGGCGGTTCTTCAGGGGTCTAATTACGTAAAGGCAAAAAGGAAAATGATGGTCATAGCGCTCGCACCGGCTGCCCAATCGCGTGGGCGTTAATCGAACGCGTCGGATAAATAACGAGTGTCGAACGATTTGTTCCACAAAAATGCTTATATTTTCAGATAGTCGAAAAAAAGAAGTAGGCGGTAGCGTAATGCCATACTTCTCGGGTGTGACTTACAACCCGCCATACCGACGCGAATACATTAATTTAAAAAAAACAATTCAACCATTTGTACCAGGCTAATTTTTGCACTGCTAATCATCGTCGAGTAGCCATTCACGAAAATCACCTTGCCATACTTTTCCGACAGTTCCCAATGGCCGCCATACCGCTGCAAAGGAGTAATTTTTTTTTTCGCCAAACGATTTGTACCAGTATTGCATTTGAATTTTTGGAAAGTATTTGGCAAAATGTGACCGTTATTATTTTTCCCATACTTCTAGTAGGGGGAAAAAGTGCTGCCATACTTGAAATACTTATTTATTTGACACGTTTTAAAAATACGACTGCAAAATACGTAAAATCATTTTTTACATCATGACATCATTGAATTCTCGTCATTTAGATGCAATTGTACGTAAAAAAAAATATTACAGATTGTAAACATGGGGCGGATGACTGGTCGGACTTGAGCTAAAAGGTGAAAAAGAAAAAAAAATTTGACGATTTGTACCAGTATGGCATTTGGATTTTTGGAAATTATACCAAGTGACCATTATTATATTTGCCATACTTGTAGTAGAGGGAAAAAGTGGCGCCATACTGGTACAAATCGTTCGAATTACGAATAAAATCTTGGGACTTTGAAAAAATATTGTTCACATTCGCCACCACAGGTATGGCATTATCAGACTTCTATTTATGATCATACGGGGAACTGTTAAAAAAAGTTTCAGGGTGGTACAAATCGTTTGGCGAAAAAAAAAAATTACTCCTTTGCAGCGGTATGGCGGCCATTGGGAACTGTCGGAAAAATATGGCAAGGTGATTTTCGTGAATGGCTACTCGACGATGATTAGCTGTGCAAAAATTAGCCTGGTACAAATGGTTGAATTGTTTTATTTAAATTAATGTATTCGCGTCGGTATGGCGGGTTGTAAGTCACACCCGAGAAGTATGGCATTACGCTACCGCCTACTTCTTTTTTTCGACTATCTGAAAATATAAGCATTTTCGTGGAACAAATCGTTCGACACTTGTTATTTATCCGACGCGTTCGATTAACGCCCACGCGATTGGGCCGCCGGTGCGAGCGCTATGACCATCATTTTCCTTTTTGCCTTTACGTAATTAGACCCCTGAAGAACCGCCATACTGGTACAAATGACCAAGTATTTTGTGTCATCATCTCCCGGCCTATCAGTTTGTTAAAATGGTTACGAACTGTAGGTCTTCAAAGCATTTAACCAAACGTGGATTGCTCCTTGTATGTTTTTGTATACTACCGCCAGTACGTTTTCTTGTTTACGATGAGTAAAAAAATATTTACGGCAACAATGACAGACTAAAAGGTTAAACGATCTTGCTTTGCTTTAAATAGAAGCTAATGTTTTAAGGAAATTGGATTGCGAAGATTTAATTAATGATTTTGATGCACTAAAGTGCAGGCGAGTTTTGTAACACTTTGTATAACACTTATTATATCTTATCTTGTACTCTTAACCTGTAGTTAATAAATAAAACCTAAAACCATTTAAATGTTTTATTTGGCTAACTGTACTTCCAGGGCCCAAGCGGTGTTACTTCACACTAGGTTAAGTTAGTGTTGTGTCCAGAACGCGCGAGCCGAGTGAGCAAAGCGAAGCGCCAGAAAAAGAAACTATAAAAGCAGACCTTTTCTAAAAAAAATCAAGTATCACCTTTTGCGCCCGGGAAGTAGTTTAGATATTCAAATATTTAACTCGCAACTTAGTGTTAAAAGTTGATAATACTTGTGTAAAGTTATCATAACCAAGTATTGGCAGAGTGTGTTAGAGCAAATAACTAGTTGTAACAACTTATTCTTGCGAATTAAAACCATTTTTTTTCCTGAATTTCTAAATCTATTTAGATAAAAGTTGGCAATAAAGTAATTTCATTATGTAGTCTATGGTGGATGGCAGATGGTTTGGAGCCTAGGGCGGCAGACTGCAAATCCGCCACTGAACCCTAAGAATACATTACATTACTAACGACTAAAGTCGGTCGACTAAGTTAGTCACGCTTTTTTTGTCGGCAGACAAATCAAAAAATGAGCACACGATAGATTTTTTTAATGAAGTGCGAGGCATTGTTAAACAGCTGTTAGTTAAGACTAGTATTTAACTGCAAATTAAAAAATTGACGTTTTGTATAAAAAATAATTCCCAATCCTAAGCAAAAAGAAACTTATTGCACAGCAAAATATTGTTATATTAGTAACAATTTAAGTTCGTGATGCATCACTATTCATTTAAAATTAAAGCTTTTCCTCACAACTACACACATCAAAAGTGTCTAGGGATCAACATATATTTTTGCAATAACTTTTCTCCTGATTGATATTAATTAAAATTTTCTTTAAGGATTCATCAAATAAAGTGTTTCGTTTGTCACAGTAACGATAAACCAAGTCACCTTTGCATTAATAAAGAAATTTGCCATTTTCCTAATAAAGGGATTTTTGACATTTGAACCACTAACACAAAAGTTCGAAAAAAAGACTGAAATAACAGTTTTCTCTAAAATTTTATTGGGTAACTTAAACAATTAATAATCCGTATTTCTACCGCGAACACTAACAACACAAGAACATCGGTTTGGCATACTCAAAATGAGTTCATCCAAATCACGCTGTGGAATGGCCGCCCATGTTCGTTGCAACAACAAAAAAAGGTCTTCTTGCGACTGGATACCCTCCATATTCGGCAGAGCTCTTCTCTGTAGCATATCCCATGCATGCTCAATCGGGTTCAAGTCTGGCGACTGAGCAGGCCAGGGCAGGACATTGATGTTAGCTGCGGCGAGAGTCTGTCTTACAACTCTTGCGGTGTGCGGTCGTGCATTATCATGCATTAACTGAAATAAGGGACCGATTTGCACTTGTAGAGGAACGATGACGTCTGATACAATCGTCTCAGCATAAATTTGAGCGTTGAGGTTGCCTCTGATCCAAATCAACTCAGTTCTTCCGCCGATCCAAATACCCGCCCATACCATGATGGTTCCACCACTATAAGGATGGACTTCCTGGCAGGATTTTAATCGCTGTTGGCGTCCAGGGGTTCTCCAGTGTCGTATACGTCTTGTATCCGGTCTCATACCAAAACGAGACTCATCAGAAAAGCACACGAAACGCCATTGTTCTTCTGCCCAATTTCTGTGTTCAAGAGCCCATTGATATCGAATCCTACGATTGTGCATTGCTATAGGTGGTACCCGTAGCGGTCTTCGGGAATGAAGGTTCACTTCATGCAAGCGGTTTCTGACTGTTTGGTCGCTAATTAAGTTCCCTGAAGAGTGATGAAGCCTCACGGCTAACATCATGGCGGTTATTGTTGGAGCTCTTCGAGTTAAGATTTGAATGTATCGGTCTTGTCTCCGTGTGGTGCAGCGATACCGTCCTCCATGGCGCTCAGCCACGGTACCAGTGCTTCGGTATCGTGTCCAAAGTCGACTGATAACACTCTGACTTGTATTCAGAGCTAAAGCCACAGTACGTTGCCGGGAACCAGCTTCTATCATTCCCACGGCTCTGAGCATTTCTTCCCTGCTTAAATGACGTCGCCGCTCCATAATAACGTTGGTTTTAATCAGTAGTAGGGAAACAGTAGCACTAATAATGTCTTCAATGCGTTGTATGTTTTTATAGGGAAAATATTGACAGCTGATTTTCATCTTTTACTCGAATTTGATTCACAGTTCCTGATTCAAATTATGAAATGCACCAAAAAGGATCCATATAAATTTATAAAATCATAAATTTATTACAAAGCCACATCTCAATCTCAAGAAATCCGCATAAAAATGCTTGATCCCTAGACACTTTTGATGTGTGTAATATAATACATTTTTTAAACAAAGCTGCCGTATTTTTACTCATTAGCCCCCACCTGTCAACTGTGTCAGCAAAATAAGTAGTCGCTGAATATTTTTACATTAGTTTCTGTACTCTTCTGTAAACTGTACTTCCGAATAAAATGATACGTTTTTCTTGTCTCGCAATTTATATAGTACTAGCTGACCCAGCGAACTTCGTACCGCCCTAAAAAAATAGGGGTTGTCCAGCGGACAAAATTATGAATCTAAACCATTCTCAGATCCCCTTGAACACACACAAAAAAATTCATCAAAATCGGTTCAGTCGTTTAAGAGAAGTTCAGTGACATACACACTCACAGAAGAATTATATATATAAAGATTAAAAAACACACAGGGCTTCTTTTCTAGAAAACGTAAAATATTTACCTACACGTTGCCCGACTGAATGGACTTTCGTATTGCAAAACTAGAAGCGTGTACGGATCCACAACTATAAAACATAGCTTCAAAACAATAACACGTCGGTGTCTAAGGCCCGTATTATAGAAAGATTCTCAGTGCCTTTCTAACTATGCTCGAGACTAGATCAATAGTCTCGAGCATAGTTAGAAAGGGATGTCACTGGATATAGCACATAGCGACATCCCTTTCTAACTGTACTCAAGTGAAGATCAACACTTAGTTGTCATTCTGTAATACGGGCCTAAGAGACAAAGCCTGAGGCGGCCTCGCAAAAAATTTTTACAAGTTACCTATTTATTTTCGTTTCTCCTGGCCTGGCTTGGCTGGTAGCCGAACCCGAAAAATTCGGGGAAAAAGCTAAGCAGATGATAATGACTTTTATTATTTTCGAACACGTGCGTGATGGAAGCCAGTAGTACTTTACGGGTAGTCAGAATCGTCCGTCTGGCAACACTATTTTTGTAATTAAATTTCTATTTTTTTTTTGTCATCATTTGACCTCTGTGAAGTTAGCCCCCCACTTTTTGAATTTTATTATTATCTAGGTTGTTCTGGGTTGTTCTATGTTTGTTCTACATTGTTCCAAAGTATTATTTGAAAAAACTCAAATTTGAAGCTGCCAGACAAGAAAAACCGTTTTTCTATGGTAGCCCCCCATGTTTGGAAATTCAATATTTTTTTAGTTGTTCCAAGTTGTTCTAGTTGTTCCGAACGTTGTTCCAAAGTATTATTTGAAAAAACTCAAATTTGAAGCTACCAGACAAAAAAAACTTTTTTATGTTAGCCCCCCATGTTGGGAAATTCAATATTTTTTTAGTTGTTCCAAGTTGTTCTAGTTGTTCCTAACATTGTTCCAAAGTATTATTTGAAAATATTCAAATTTGAAGCTGCCAGACAAAAAAAACTTTTTTTATGGTAGCCCCCCATGTTTGGAAATTCAATATTTTTTTAGTTGTTCCAAGTTGTTCTAGTTGTTCCTAACATTGTTCCAAAGTATTATTTGAAAAAACTCAAATTTGAAGCTGTCAGGCAAAAAAAAACCGTTTTTGAGATAGCCCCACCTCTGTGAAGTTAGCCCCCCACTTTTTGAATTTTATTATTATCTAGGTTGTTCTGGGTTGTTCTATGTTTGTTCTACATTGTTCCAAAGTATTATTTGAAAAAACTCAAATTTGAAGCTGTCAGGTAAAAAAAACCGTTTTTGAGATAGCCCACCTCTGTGAAGTTAGCCCCCCACTTTTTGAATTTTATTATTATCTAGGTTGTTCTGGGTTGTTCTATGTTTGTTCTACATTGTTCCAAAGTATTGTTCGAAAAAACTCAAATTTGAAGCTGCCAGACAAGAAAAACCGTTTTTCTATGGTAGCCCCCATGTTTGGAAATTCAATATTTTTTTAGTTGTTCCAAGTTGTTCTAGTTGTTCCAAACATTGTTCCAAAGTATTATTTGAAAAAACTCAAAGTTGAAGCTGCCAGACAAAAAAAACGTTTTTATGGTAGCCCCCCATGCTTGGAAATTCAATATTTTTTTAGTTGTTCCAAGTTGTTCTAGTTGTTCCGAACATTGTTCCAAAGTATTATTTGAAAATATTCAAATTTGAAGCTGCCAGACAAAAAAAACGTTTTTATGGTAGCCCCCCATGTTTTGAAATTCAATACTTTTTTAGTTGTTCCAAGTTGTTCTAGTTGTTCCTAACATTGTTCCAAAGTATTATTTGAAAAAACTCAAATTTGAAGCTGTCAGACAAAAAAAACCGTTTTTGAGATAGCCCCCCATGTTTGGAAATTCGTTATTTTTAAAGTTGTTCCAAGTTGTTCTAGTTGTTCCTAACATTGTTCCAAAGTATTATTTGAAAAAACTCAAATTTGAAGCTGTCAGACAAAAAAAAACCGTTTTTCAGATAGCCCGCCAAATCAAATCGTACTAGAGACAATAAATAAATCAACAATAATTTTAAACAATGACGATCGTATCAGTACAACCGTGGGCTATATCGTTCCAATTTCATTTAATCATTTTGAATAAAATTAATAGTTATAAGACAAGAAAACATTACACTATAGGGTAAACTCCCTAATTGTTGGCACTTTAAGAGTAGGTTCCATGTCAGTCAGACATTAAATTACCATAAAATCACATCTAAATGAGTTAGTACACAACACATGTAACAGTATCAAGGAAATATAGTTCAATCTTTGTTTTCATAATAGTACAGTCAATGAAGGCAAAAATCAGCTATAACCTCCGATTTCGATGAACCTCCATCGATTTTCATGAAAAATGGTGATGAGGTGGGGGATACCATATGAAACAAAAGTGACATAGTGCCAACTTGCGCTTTTTCCCTAGGGGTAGATACCACCCCTTCTCGGGGGTAAAAATTATTTTAATAAAAATAACTCCAGGAATCGATAGAAAGACAAATTCTAAGCAAAAGTTGTTATATTAAGTTTTCGAAATAAATCAATACTTTCTGAGTTAATAATGATCAAAGATTGTGATTTTGTGCCAAAAAATTCATGATTTAAGCGGTTTTTATAAATATCTCAAAAACTATGAGTTTAAAGAAAAATATATTATTACTAGACGCAACGAATATTCGGTTACTATTCGGTATTCGGCCTATTCGGCTGCTTTTATTATATTCGGCCGAATACCGAATACCTACATATTATTCGTCCGAATACCGAATACTTAAATAATATTTTTTGTCATAGAGAAATAATTGGTAAAATGAAAATTAATATCGATTGATTACGTAGGTATATATTCATATTTTAATTTCTGTTATATATAATCATTAAAGTAGTCATTGGTACATAATCATCTTCTGAATTGGAAAAATGGAGGACTCTATGTATTTGAATTATTGTGGTAATCAAAATTTAAAAGGGTAAGGTTCTCATTTATTTTATAATAATTTATTAAGTAGTCATGGGTACATAAAACAGGTACATAATTTCATCATTTTCTGTATTAAACAAGTTAAGAATTTTTCTATGCATTTGAATTATTTTCATAATCAAAATTTAGAAGGGGGAGGTTATGGTGCAGAAAGATTAAATTTTCTGCATTTTTAGGAAGTAGTAGAAATTCTTTTTTTCTCGAACACCATCCCAGCTTCAGAGTAAAGGCGCTCTGAATAAACACTACTTCCTGGCGCCGACAAATATTTTGCTGCAATCTTAATCAAACACGGAAATTCAATTTTCCTTGCTGCCACCATGTATATGGGTTGTCATGACGTGATATATTACTAATATTTAAGAAAAGATCCATTTCTGTTGAAACTGCGTTTGACTGAATTGCACTGCAAACAAAAGGGCGCGAAACAATCACAAGTTTTTGGCGCTTGTACAAGTTTTTGGCGCTAAAATCCAGCCGGATACTTTTGCCTAATATTCAGCTATTCGGTCAGGGGCCTCGCCGAATATTCGGTATACTGCCGAATATACTATTCGTTGCAAGTCTAATTATTACCAAAATTGAAGCTACTAAAAAAAAACAAACCCCTTCTTTGAAAAACCTTCTTATATGAATTCAAAGTGAGCTATTGGTAATTGTATGTATATTTTTTTTCGACGAGTACTTAAATCTAAGTTTCCAACCCTAAATAACGGGAAACCGATGCATTTTAATGAATGGTTGGAATGAAGGGTTTATTTTTCGTTTTTCCTAAAAAAAATAAGTGTTATCTTATTTTTATCATAACTTTTTAAATTTTGAAGTTGTTAACTTTTTACAGTACTCATTATAAAGGTATTTCTGAGAAATTTAAAAAGTGCTCCGGAAATGTATGTCATAAATTCATCGGTTTCCCGTTATTTAGGTTTGAATACTTAGATTTAAGTACTTGCCGAAAAAAATATATGTACATACAATTACCTATAGCTCACTTTGAATTGAAATTAGAAGATTTTTCAAAGTAGGCGTTTGTTTGTTTTTTTATTAGCTTCAATTTTGGTACTAACATTTTTTTGTAAAGCTCATAGTTTTTGAGTTATTTATGAAAAACCGCTTAAACATGTATTTTTATAACGCAAAATCACAATATTTTATCTTTAATAACTCAGAAAGTATTGATTTATTCCGAAAACTTAATATAACAAATTTTACTTAGAATTTGTCTTTGTATCGATTCCTGGAGTTATTTTTATTAAAATTATTTTCACCCCCGAGCAGGGGTGGTATCTACCCTCAAGGCAAAAGCGCAAGTTGGCACTATTTCACTTTTGTTTTTTATGGTATCCCCCATCTACTTACCAATTTTATTGTAATTTAATGTCAGCTACCTACTCTTAAAGTGCCAATAATTAGGGAGTTTACCCTATATTCTAATGTTTTCTTTTCTATTAATTTAATTCAAAATGATTAAATGAAATTGGAACGATATAGCCCACGGTTGTACTGTTGTTGTATAATCGTCATTGTTTAAATTGATTTTTGATGTATTTAGTGTCTCTGGTAGGTACGATTGATTTTATTTTATAGATAAAAGTTTTTTTTTGTCTTACAGCTTCAAATTTTATTTTTTTCAAATAATACTTTGGAACAATGTTAGGAACAACTAAAAAAATAATGAATTTCCAAACATGGGGGCTACCATAGAAAAACGGTTTTTCTTGTCTGGCAGCTTCAAATTTGAGTTTTTTCGAATAATACTTTGGAACAATGTAGAACAAACATAGAACAACCCAGAACAACCTAGATAATAATAAAATTCAAAAAGTGGGGGGCTAACTTCACAGAGGTGGGGCTATCTCAAAAACGGTTTTTTTTACCTGACAGCTTCAAATTTGAGTTTTTTCAAATAATACTTTGGAACAATGTAGAACAAACATAGAACAACCCAGAACAACCTAGATAATAATAAAATTCAAAAAGTGGGGGGCTAACTTCACAGAGGTGGGGCTATCTCAAAAACGGTTTTTTTTTGCCTGACAGCTTCAAATTTGAGTTTTTTCAAATAATACTTTGGAACAATGTTAGGAACAACTAGAACAACTTGGAACAACTAAAAAAATATTGAATTTCCAAACATGGGGGGCTACCATAAAAAAGTTTTTTTTGTCTGGCAGCTTCAAATTTGAATATTTTCAAATAATACTTTGGAACAATGTTAGGAACAACTAGAACAACTTGGAACAACTAAAAAAATATTGAATTTCCCAACATGGGGGGCTACCATAAAAAAGTTTTTTTTGTCTGGTAGCTTCAAATTTGAGTTTTTTCAAATAATACTTTGGAACAACGTTCGGAACAACTAGAACAACTTGGAACAACTAAAAAAATATTGAATTTCCAAACATGGGGGGCTACCATAGAAAAACGGTTTTTCTTGTCTGGCAGCTTCAAATTTGAGTTTTTTCAAATAATACTTTGGAACAATGTAGAACAAACATAGAACAACCCAGAACAACCTAGATAATAATAAAATTCAAAAAGTGGGGGGCTAACTTCACAGAGGTCATCATTTGATTATCAACAATAAAACTCGTTTACTCATACGTTATTTTATAATTTGGCTCACTTAATTTAACGGTTTTTACTACGAAGTAAAATAGGCCTCGCGAACTTGATGTCGCCGACGTCCACATGCGGTCTAGCGCCGCCACTGCGGCTGCCACTAAGAGACCTCCTTGATGGAATTACCAATCGCCCCCCAAGCCGTCAAACAAAGCCAATCGTCTACTACACCATACCATTTTTTCCTGGGTCTCTTATCCCCCCCCCCCCTTAGGTCTGCAGCGCCAACAAGGGAAAGGCTGCTGAAGACCTTGGCATAGCTATAGGGCCCTGCTTGTGCACACCACGTTTTAAACGCGCCGTAGCGCGTTTGTAGTAATACAGACGCAATGCCAACGCGCGTGTGTAGGGAGCGATACTAACGCGCGTGTATAAAGTAACCGTAAACGGCAAAAAACTGCTCTTTCATCAGAGGCTCTTTATGATAAAATGCGCCGTTAATACAAGTTTCGAAAACACTTGTTTAAAAAACATGGTGTGCATGTGTGTGTTTTTTCAAGAAAACAATATTTGAAAAGCAATGTTTTATTAATGTATGTCTGATTTCACACATATTGCTTAAGAAAAACTATCATCCTTCAAACGCACTCGTAACTGCGTTCATACTTCAAACAAACATAAACGAAACGGGGTTTTACCGTACGTCGTGAGTGTTGCCAATTGTTTAATGGTAATTTTCAATCAAAAAGCGTGGTAGGTTTTGAAATAAACAAAAGTTTAAAATGACTCATAAATATTAATCAACGTTATTTAATACCCTAGATACAACATCACGAACAAAATCGTGACCGAAACATGTCCAAAAGGTACATTGGACGATCCACTGACCTCCTTGAGATGATAGCGTAATCCAAAACAGTAAAAGGCATTTTAGACATTTTAAACAGTCACCTTAAATTCAACTGAATAAGGCGTTGAGCAGACGACGGGGCGGGGCGGGCATTTTGTCTGCGAAGCAATAGACCGCGTCTGCCCGTCGATGTCTGCGGCTGTCCGCGCCGCGTACACAAAGCACACGACCGCGACGGGCAGAGGCGGTCAGTTAAGGACGTTCGTTCTAGTGAATAGTCCATCACTAATAAGCGCGTGGCGCGGACTAAGCTGACCGCCCCGCGCCGCCGTCTGCGTTACTGCATATAAACTGGTTTGTATGATCCACGGCGGGCAGCCGCGGACATGCCGCGCCGCCACTGCCCGCCGGGCACCTGCGGCGCGGTCTTTTTGCCGTCCGTGTGCGTTTGTAGTATAGGATTCACTTTGTGCTATTATTCGCGGCGAAATTGACCGGCCCGCCCCGCCCCGTCGTCTGCAAAGCGCCTAAAGGTCTTCATTAAAACGCATCCGTCAGAGTTATGACAGTTCTAAAATTTGCAAGCTCGTAAAGTTTTACGACTAACTGCTGTATTATGCGGAAGAATGTAGACCTTATTTCTTGACTCTCGAGCAATTCTGAATGCGCTGTTAAGCGGCCTACTGACATGCCTGCCGCAGGGAGAATCTAGGGTGCACAGCGGTCGGGGCAATATCGGTTTGTCTCTATACACATGCCTGCTATTCAGTGTTCGGGGGTATGTTGAGCTAAACACACGCGTTGATGATGGTCCCAGTGTTATAAAAAAATCAGAAGATCAGTAGGTAGGGCCTTGGCTTTTTCCATGGTGTTAGCGCAAAAAAGGAAATACTGGCCTGCCACAGGACCAATTTAGAAAGTTGCCCCACACACTTCACAATTGAGGGTCATCCCCACTCTTACACCCTAGATTGCCCCTGCGGCAGGGATGTTAGTAGTCCGCTTTAGCAATATAGCAGGTACGGACCGCGAGGAAAAGAGAGGCTATATTAGCTACCATGCATTTGAATATCAGAAATATTTTCTATTAATGTTTATAGCAAGTATTAGAACAAAATTTGCTTTAAATGCGTTCAATTAACATTGATTAGATACCTATCGAAAAACGACACTACTTCAATTTTTTTTGCGCATTTTTTCACGGAGCTCTGCAGCATCTCAACTTTTCAGCGGTCCGCGCGTGACTGTGAACCAACAAGTGCTCGAGTGGTTTTCAAGTACATACTTCTTGATGGGACACATTTAGAGCGCACGTAGTATATCTAGGCTATTTATTAACGTTGGTATTAATATTTAACGGAAACTTCCTTTTATTATTTTCAATTCCATACTGGTGAAAAAACATGCTCCAGAAAAAAAAACACAATTATTTATCACATTAAAAAAACAGTTTTTTACATCTCTAGTTATGTCCCAAGTCTGAATAAATCCATCCAGCAAAATTCTGTAACTATCTGACGGAATCTCTATATTACAATCTATTGAAAGATTCAGGCCTTCCACAAACTATTTTATAAGTTTTAGACAAGAACTTAAAAAGATAGTATCTTAAGATGAGTATGAATTGCCAGGCAGCCTTGGGTTAAGCCACTTGCAGGTCTCCTCATTTGCTGAAATTTATGTGTCGCATACGCAGCTCACCTAGATTTAGATCACTCTTTCCTTCTCTCAGACTTTCCACCCTGTGCCACTCAATTGGCCTAGCAATTATTCAGAGAATGATTAGATTTAGTGTGTTTCTGCCAGTTCCTAGCAATTCTATGATAATATCCAGCAGTTTGTGGTGGCAGCAACCTATGATTAAGACTTTTGTATAGTTTAATACAGAATACAAGTCTTACTTCTTTTTTTGTTATCCATATTGAAGGGGTTGAAGAAAACATTCATCTAGATGGTCCAAGACTGGTTTTACAATGACTCTAAAAAAACACCCGAAAGACCCATATACTTTCAATTAATTGCTACCTTCACAATCTCACAAGGCACAAACCAGGTAAGTTAAATAAAACTGTTTAAAAAAAATAGTCCTCACTCTAAGAGCAATTATTTTAGGCATGATTAATTTACTGGTTTACTATTCAAGTATGTAATAGTTTATAATTGTACTATAAATATGATACTGTTGAGGCATTTGCAAAGTTGGGCAAGAAATATGTCACTATCAAGCAAGACTGGACTACATATTGCATCAGCTTTGTAAAAAAACATCTCAGCTTGAGAACCGGCTTTATGTAAAACCACCTTGGCTAGTTACAATTGCAACCACCGTCACAGATTTTTGTGAGCCAAAAAAGAAATTTATCTGTGTCTAGCTTTTTTGTTGTTACTTTTCTTGACACTGTTACCACTAGAATTACTATTTGACAATTTATGTTTTAGTGCATTTGGGGTATTTTCATTTTTGTTCAATACATTCAATGCCAAATCTTTTTCTTTAGGTGTGCCAGGTCGACTATCCAGACCAACTGCTGCCAACATTTTACTTTCATTAAAAGCTTTCTGCAGCATACCAGAAGAAGTTGCAATTTTTTGAGTAGCACTCTGCTTTGTTTGACTCATAGGTTTATCCATATTAATATTTGTGTGCTGTTTTCCAGATGGCTTGGATGCAATACTTTCAGAGGATCCATGTATGGTAGTATGATTTAAATTTCCTATATTTAGACCAGAACTGATTTGTGTATCTGATGAATCTTCATTTGTTTGTGATTCTGTCTCGCTGTTTCTCTCATCTAAAATGTAAATAAATATTTTAAAAAAATGTGAATTGTGACTACAATATATACAAAAAGCAATGTCAAAATTATTGTTAGAGAACTGTTGGGACTTCACTAAGAAAATTGTAGTGCCAACTCTTGGGCACAGAAAAGAGCTAATAACTTACTTTTAGCTTCAGCAGGATCGACAAGCCCACTAACAGCCTGAAATAAAGTTGTGTTTTAGTTTTTATAGAAATAGAATTTAACCACATCACCATTACTAATAAAATTATTTTTTCTTACTGCCATAGATGTAATTGATGATTTAGAGAATAATCTCTCTGCTTCTTTAAATTTTCTGTTACGTTTATCTGCTTTAGAATTTGTACTTTTATTGGTTGTGAGGTATCGATCCCATCCTCTAATTATATTACCATAAAGTTGAGTATCTTCCAAATAGGAACCCTCAAAAGCATAAATTTGACGTTCCAAATTTGCCAATGTTTCCTGTAATAAATGTGCCATTAAGTAATAGTAGTAATAAAAATTTAGGTTGCAACTTGCAAGACATTTCTGTTTAGCAATAATTTGCATACTCTTCCTACATCCTGTTTTGTGTTATTAAAAAAGTAGGTAGGTTTTTTTACATTGGTAATTATAATGCGATTCAACTAAGAATAGGATCGACTGGGTGCCATTTTGTGATGTCAAAGCTGTCAATTGAAACAAAATAGGTAGAGTGAGCAATAACAGTTTTTCTTCATTAAAACTTATTTACTAAGATTAAGCGAGATAAAACATCAGATTTTTTTTGAAATAAAACTTATTAACTATGATTAACTTGTGAGAAAAAACATCAGATTTTATTAATAAAATTTACTTACTAAGATTGAGAAAAAAAAAACACCGATTTTTAATAACATTAATAACTGTGTGAGTAAAAATATTAATCGGAATCTAGCTCTTCAATTCCGCTCAGCTCTGCATAACTACCAGAGTTGTCATCGTCGTCATGTTTGTTTACAAATGTTTGGTTTTTTTATTCTAGAATTAGCTGAGTGCTAAAAAAGAGTTCCAAGATTTTTTGACAACCGTACTTTTCAAGCGTCATTTGACAGATGGAGGGCTTTCCTATTCTTAATTGAATCGCATTATATGAAGTTCTGTGAAGAGATAGTATATCAACCTCTTCATCTCTACGATTTGCCTAAACTATTAGCACTATGACTTTTGAAAGTGTTCCTCAACTGATATTCTTTCTGATATCTTTCATTGTATTTTCTTGAATATATTTAAATTACATTTTGTTTACTTTGATCAAGTTGTTATAACAATAAATATAAAATATAAAATAAATTTACACTTCATAAAAAGTTAATATGTTCGATTTTATATAATAATAATTATCTCAATAAAGTTACTTACAGCGACTTCTGCTTTCCTTTTAACCAATTCCGCTAACTCTGTTCTTGTATCAGCTACTGACGTCTGTTTGGACGCCATATTGAGTTTTCTTGCTTGTTGGTTTTGGGCGTCTGTAACGGGACTTTGAGGTGATACAACCATGACGTTATTTAGCTATCTTAATTCTTCAATATTCTCAAAAATCCATAGTTTTAATTCAGAAAATGGTAAATAATACGAATGGAAAATTTTATGTAATAATTGCCTTTTCCACAAAAAATTCGCACGCACAATCACTGATACTAGTGATCAAAGAGTAAAGCACAGACTATTTAGATATAGGGACACGAAAAAAGTATCGATACTTTCTGGAATCGAGTACTTTTCCTTTCGATACCGATACTTTTGTACTTGATTCTTTGTATTCGATACTTTTACTAAACGAGTACTTTTTGGCAAGTATCGTAACCTTTTCATAGTTATTTATTTAGCGACCATATTGTTAGGAACTGTGATTGATTCGCCGTTTATTGTGCTTTACGCTTGACTGTATTTGATTTATTCAACTATTAATCTGTCTGTGCTGTGTATACCTATTTGAAACCACCTGAAAAAAGGACGGACGTAACCTCTTCCATAAATAATTATATCAACTTCACTCAAGATTATAAAATCTTGAGTGAAGCATGCCAATAGCAGCCGTTAATTACGTGTCAGATTCAAGTTAACATAAGTGGGTATAATGTTTTTTAATGATTAAAATTCAAGAAAAGTAAGTTTAATTAGAAACAAATCTGAAAAGTTTCATATTTTTAAATTGTTTAAGATTTCGATCTTTTTAATTAACATTTTAATAATGAATATAATATAAATGAACACTTTTTTAGTGTCAGAAATCACAGCTATTTTCTTTTCATTATATAATATAGCAATTTGTGAATTTACATGTCCTTTTTTTGTTTTTGATTATACGTACTACAATAAAATTCGATTGTTTTTCTTTCAATTTTAACACCCTTTGCTCATCAGGTCACAGAGGCTCCGATAAGGCCCTATGAAATGTACTCGATACTTTGAAGTATCGATACTTTTGTTTCGATACTTTTACGAGTACGATACTTTTTTACCGATACTACCATGAGTAGAGTACAATATCGATACTTTCTATTCGATATCGTGTCCCTATTTAGATACTACGGAGTAAAGTAAGTATACCAATGATATTGTCAGTTTTTTTTTAATGTTCTCCTTTCTCCCTTTTCAAGGAAGGCAAAGGGAACTATGTCCATACAACTTAATCTTCAATTTTATTAATGTTCTTTTATTTACATTACAATGTAGGCGTGACACATTCTAATGTTTCTTGGGAATGTTTCGCACGAAATATATCGAGTCAGCTATCTCGTAAGCTTCTGTGAATCAATTAACACTACTATTCATCCCTAATGGTTAGTAACAATGATGCTGACAAATCAAGTGTTAGTAAATTGAATAGGCTAGTTGACTCATGTCGAATTGTATTAAATAAATGTTTATTTCTTAAAGTATTTGGTCTAAGGAACCTAAATATATTGATTTCACTTCATAAAAGCAGAAGATTGCTGTAGAAATTAAATTTAAAAAAATATTTTTTAGTCTATATTTTTAAACACTAAAAACGCTGTTTCCCACATCCGCCATGATTGTGACGTCTCTTATGGTAAACAACTAAATGTCATTCGCGTGTTACTGTAGGTGGATTCTTTTGTCTGACTTAATTTATCTTAAACACTTTTAACTTTAGAAAAGTTTCCGTTTACTGTTTTTTTTTTGAAAAAAACTAATTATGGATGCCGGCTTTGTGAAAACAGAAAGCACAAATCTGCCAAGAATTGACGCATTGATGGTTGGTGAATTTATTGCACTAAACCCCGATTTCTGCTCTGCGGAGCAGAGACGCGACAAGGCATCTATGTAAGTACAGTGTATTTAGTATGTAGCAATAAACATAAAACTGATACAACATATGAATAAGTGTAATAAAGTTGCGTAGGTTAATTTCTTTCGGCACTTTAATCCACAACTTTCCTGGAGTCTTAAAGGATATGTTTTTATATTCTCGTGCAATACAATAATGATAATTACTTTATTTTTCGTGGTATTTATTAGAAATCATGTTTTTTTTTGTTATAAACTGAAATAAGTTATTTTCTATGTGTTTACGAGTTTTTGTTTACTGCAGTTAACGTCATAGCATAGATAATCTATAGACTAAAATGGCCGACAGCGTTTTTGTATGTCCATGAAATATCTATTTTAAAATTAAAGATTTGTTGCTTTTTAGGTCTCAAAAAAATACAATACATTTTTTTTCGGTCTACTATAACACTTATTAACCATTTAAAACCTTTTTCCAAAAAGGGTCAACATGCCTATTGAATAAAAGAAAAAACAAACATCAATAAAAAATTAACGACTAGGAAGTCAAATCAATATAGTTACAATAAAGTTCTCACGTCCACTATACCTAAATAGCGTATATTTTTTAAATAGCGTCGATTCTATTATTAGGTATGTACTATATTTCTTTACGTTAAAATTCTTCACTTGCGGTTCCTTGAATGACGTAGACGTACATTTGACGACCGTTGACAGCCAGCAAACTTAGCAATCAAACTTGCTATCAGTGGTATCGATTCTGGCGTGATTCTCTAAAGTACGATTAATAATTCGAGTCAGTAAAATGACAAGTGCAACTGTCACTGATATAAAAAAGGGTGACCCGCTACAATAGTGATGTTCGGCAATCAATAGACTGAGACATTTAGTCATGCTTTATTTTATTAGGTATCAAAGAGTTTTCTTTTATTGTAAATACACACATCAAAAGTGTCTAGGGATCAACATATATTTTTGCAATAACTTTTCTCCTGATTGATATTAATTAAAATTTTCTTTAAGGATTCATCAAATAAAGTGTTTTCGTTTGTCACAGTAACGATAAACCAAGTCACCTTTGCATTAATAAAGAAATTTGCCATTTTCCTAATAAAGGGATTTTTGACATTTGAACCACTAACACAAAAGTTCGAAAAAAAGACTGAAATAACAGTTTTCTCTAAAATTTTATTGGGTAACTTAAACAATTAATAATCCGTATTTCTACCGCGAACACTAACAACACAAGAACATCGGTTTGGCATACTCAAAATGAGTTCATCCAAATCACGCTGTGGAATGGCCGCCCATGTTCGTTGCAACAACAAAAAAAGGTCTTCTTGCGACTGGATACCCTCCATATTCGGCAGAGCTCTTCTCTGTAGCATATCCCATGCATGCTCAATCGGGTTCAAGTCTGGCGACTGAGCAGGCCAGGGCAGGACATTGATGTTAGCTGCGGCGAGAGTCTGTCTTACAACTCTTGCGGTGTGCGGACGTGCATTATCATGCATTAACTGAAATAAGGGACCGATTTGCACTTGTAGAGGAACGATGACGTCTGATACAATCGTCTCAGCATAAATTTGAGCGTTGAGGTTGCCTCTGATCCAAATCAACTCAGTTCTTCCGCCGATCCAAATACCCGCCCATACCATGATGGTTCCACCACTATAAGGATGGACTTCCTGGCAGGATTTTAATCGCTGTTGGCGTCCAGGGGTTCTCCAGTGTCGTATACGTCTTGTATCCGGTCTCATACCAAAACGAGACTCATCAGAAAAGCACACGAAACGCCATTGTTCTTCTGCCCAATTTCTGTGTTCAAGAGCCCATTGATATCGAATCCTACGATTGTGCATTGCTATAGGTGGTACCCGTAGCGGTCTTCGGGAATGAAGGTTCACTTCATGCAAGCGGTTTCTGACTGTTTGGTCGCTAATTAAGTTCCCTGAAGAGTGATGAAGCCTCACGGCTAACATCATGACGGTTATTGTTGGAGCTCTTCGAGTTAAGATTTGAATGTATCGGTCTTGTCTCCGTGTGGTGCAGCGATACCGTCTTCCATGGCGCTCAGCCACGGTACCAGTGCTTCGGTATCGTGTCCAAAGTCGACTGATAACACTCTGACTTGTATTCAGAGCTAAAGCCACAGTACGTTGCCGGGAACCAGCTTCTATCATTCCCACGGCTCTGAGCATTTCTTCCCTGCTTAAATGACGTCGCCGCTCCATAATAACGTTGGTTTTAATCAATAGTAGGGAAACAGTAGCACTAATAATGTCTTCAATGCGTTGTATGTTTTTATAGGGAAAATATTGACAGCTGATTTTCATCTTTTACTCGAATTTGATTCACAGTTCCTGATTCAAATTATGAAATGCACCAAAAAGGATCCATATAAATTTATAAAATCATAAATTTATTACAAAGCCACATCTCAATCTCAAGAAATCCGCATAAAAATGCTTGATCCCTAGACACTTTTGATGTGTGTATGTAATACATACCATTTGAAATAATATGATTTTAGAAATATGGACCTTACCAGCATTAATATGCTCACTACAACATTATTACAAAAGCTGGAAAAAATGTTTAAAGAGGTTCAGAGGAATTAAGTAAAACAATACAAGTCATTTTATACGTTTTTATTCATTACAGTTGATATTGATTCCGACTCCGATTCTGCATCGGTATATTCAGAATCGGAATCAGTTACATTTATAATGAATGAATCCACAGATGCATTTATGATGTGGTCGAGTTGCCACATTTTGTCTTCAACTTTTATGGCATGGTTGATGCACTGTCTCCAATTTTCAGGTATCACTTCCTTCAGACCTTCTTCAAATATTTTTTTTACGTCTTTTATTTTAAAAGTAAAAGACGACGTACCCCTTTGCTTGAGCCCAAACTAACTCTATCGGGTTGAGCTTGCAGTGATAGGGGGGCAGACACAGGATTGTGACACCGTATTCAGCGGCTAACTCTTCCACAGCATAGCGTTCGTAATTAGTTTTTTGTAATTTTACTATTTCTATTAATTGAGCCTTGATCATTGTAGGTTGATATTGAATTTGTTTTTCATCCAACCACTGAATAATATCAGCCTTCCGCCAGTTTGAAGTACGGTGCGTTATCTAATACTAGCACAACATTTGGATTTAAATTTGGCAAAATGCTTTTAAGCCATTCCTCAAAACACTCCGAGTTCATTTCTTCATGATAGTCCATACTATTTTTCTTCGATTTAAAAATAAGTGAACCGGCTTCTACAAAACCTTCATCACTGCCTGTATGTGAAATTATTAGGCGTCGACCTTTACCAGTTGAGCTCTTTAGGCCTGTTGTCAAACCTTTAGAAAACGCTTGTTTGGAAGATTCTATTGTTGTATCCACCCAAACTTTACCAGTTGTATGACCTGTTAATACACAAAATCATATAAATAATATAATACTGACACAAATACATTTTGACACTGAAAAACTAATCACAAAATACAGTTGTAAATAAAAATATTCAATTACCTTCATTAATCCAGGTCTCATCTTGATAATAAATTTTTTTTTCTCCGATATTCTTTGAGAATCATCGAGAGAATGACAAGAATACACTGGTGTCGATTCTGGCAGGATTTTCTAAAGCTAAACTTAAATTTGACAACAGTGCATCCTTGTTATTCTCTATACAGAATGAAAAGGAGAGACTGATGTTAAATTTAATTTTAAGTTTAGAGAATCACTCCAGAATCGACACCACTGTTGTCAAATTTAAGTATAGGTTTAGAGAATCGTGTCAGAATTGACACCAGTATTAGTAATTTAACTTACTAGCTGTGAAACATATCTATCTGTTATGTATTTTACATGTCACATATTTTGATTTATTTTTAATTACTGGCCAAATTGAAATCAAGGTTCCACGGTACGGCTTCACTGATAGGCCGCTGTTTGTTCATACCATTATTTAATCAGAGCCAAGGAACTTTTAAACTGGAATGCTTACGCAACCCTCAAAATCGTTCCGAAGAGCAAAGCTGAATTGGTGGAGTATGTGCGTTCTAGTAGTGTGCCCAAACAGTAACTTCATTGATGAGACAATTAATTTTCTTTGAGTGAAGGAACCTCCTAATTTTCAATTTTATATCATTGATGAGACAATTAATTTTCTTTGAGTGAAGGAACCTAGGAAAATTTTATATCATTAGCTTAAAAGTCCAAAAAAATATTAATATCTTTAAAAGACCTTCCGAGCTTATTAAATTGTCGCTATATGTATTGCATCTGTTTTTTATCCAATATTGAACACGATTAACGGTTCTCTAATTTTAATTTTTCAAACGATACGTTTTTCAGTAATTCTTATGTATATTTTAGATACCTACCTAGGAAAAAAAATAAAGTATAACCACTGAATAATATTTAATTTATTTATTATTTAAATTACAGATTATTACTTTAAAAGCTTTAAAAAACACGATGCATGTTTTATCAATTGATGTTTAGTTTTCAACTCAACGAATTAGGTAGATTTGTCTTCATTTTTTGTCCTCGAAAATAGTAATATAACATATTTTCCATAGTGTTTATAGTATAGTATAGTATAGTATAGCATAGCATAAATAAATTGCAATAGGGTATTTGACAAGTTTTAGGCAACAATCTCACGTTATTAACTAATGTTTATGCAGACCGTAAAATGAGGATATTCAACATTCTGTTGTGTATTTCAGTAAAAATAACCAAATCAAAAACTCCATTTTCTAGTTGCCGTGAAAACGTTTCTCTAGACAATATGGCGTCTTACTAGTGTGTGACGTCACACGACTGTTATTAAAACGTCAAACGATACAATGTAATGTCGCTTTAACCGGAAGTTTACTTGCGTGTGACGTCATTTTAGGCTCCGCCAAACCCTGGCGTTTTGGGTCAAGTGACAATAGATCAGAAAACTATTATCTTTTACAAGGGTTTTTAGTAAAATTATGAATATTTTTTTTATTGTTTTTGTTTTGGTTAATTTGTCCCTGTTGAATATTTTTTTTTATAAAAATAGTAAAAACTCTGCCAATATTTAATCTAAACACAGATGCTAACAATTGGCACTTTATTTTTAATACTGTCAAACACCCTATAGTAAAAATCGTTCAAAAGTTCATTCATAACCGTATAACAAGTAATTTTTTTGATGAGCATATATTTATGTAACTAGCGGCCGCCTGCGACTTTGTACGCGTGGAGTTAGTTATTAGCACATACTTTTTCACCCCAAAAGGGGGTTTATTTCTAAAGATACATTATTAGTACGTCTATGACTTTTAAAAACAACTATTGATTTATATCCAAAAAGTGCTTACAGATGTAATTCGACTTGATGTTTTTGAAATCTCATAGATGGCGCAACTTTAAAATTGTCTATTATGATAATCGGTCTAAGTTAATTATAGTATGAAGCTAGCTTATAGCATGAATCGTGGAAATTAAGCAACTTTCGCAGTGGTCGGTTATTAGATGGGTGACCAAAATCATTCATACTTACTAGAGTTCCTCCGTGCTTTGGAAGGCACGCTAGGCCGTTGGTCCCGGCTGCAACTGCAGTCGTTAGCACCCACCAATCCACACTGGGCCCGCTTGGTGGATCTTATCCATAGGGAAGGACTGTGTCCCACGAGTGGACATTAATACGCTGATGATGACGATGACATATACTTTCCGTAAGAGAATAGAAAATGATTTGTTACCCTACACATATAATTTGTAAACAGAAGTCAAAAACGTACCTATCATTGAAATTCCACACCCAGCATACGCCTCACTTTTATACCATTGCGCATAAAAAAAAACATTTTTCACCAGCAAATCACAAGAATTTGATCAAAATAATTTGTAGTTAGCATTAATAGGACTTCAATTCGAAAGAATATGAGCCATATTGTTTATTGGAAGCATCGCAAGTGGTCTCATGCATAAATACAAGTTACTACTAATGACTACCATTTTTAACAATTTTATTATGTTATTCGTTTAAATGAAAATAAACTCATTTTTGGTTGCATTGATATTAATAAATTAACTGCAATCAAACATAAATTCAAATTTAACTTTCAAACTGTATGTTCTAGTTCTTATTAATGGTGATCGGGATAGTGTGAAAACTAGAAAACTACCATTTGATTATTTTTATTAACACTGACAATTGCAAGAAAGGGACAAACTCCACTTTCATCGATGTCCCGCTCGGGACATTTTTCCCTCTTATGAAGTTAGAAACAAAAATGTATTTTATGTAACACTGGTTAGAGTACATTTTTTGAAATCTAATATTGTTTCGTAAGCATTCCAGATAGAATATTAGTTCCTTGATCAGAGCAAAGATAAATCATCTTTCGTCTCTTTCTATCTTGTAAGATTGTTTGTCGTAAAGGACTTGTCAACTCTTTTCCACACGTAGTGAAAAACAAAATATAATGGCCGCCACAAACCTTCAAGTAATTTAATTAAAAGGGCTGTTTCCATCAGATTGATCAAATAAAAATTCAACATTTCATATTTCTTCAAGACTCTTGATCTCTTTTCGATCAAATTTTCCCAATCCTGTTTATGCCAATTTAATCAAGCTTAATTGATTTGATCAAATTACTAACACGTCTATGGCAGCCATAATTCTGCTTTTAAATCTGTGTTTTATACCGGCACTTCACTTGGTTGTACATGTTTGCTATTTGTAAACTTGGCATCACTTTGTCCCTTTCATTCTTTATAAAGTATGATCAAGTTTGAAAAAATGCTAACACCAATAGCCCCGTGAAGTACCGGCATTAAACAGTGTAGTTGGCAAGGCCACCTTAACTCACTGAGCAAGTAAGCTTGCTACACTTAAAGTGATCTGTGAAGTAATCTATATGGGGCGGTACTTACCTAAACCAACCTTTTAAAAGTAAAACATAAACTATCAAACTACCAAAATAAGTAGGAAATGTGAAAATAGTGATGTACCTTACTAGATATCGATAAAAAATAATGCATCGTGGTAATGTACTCTTAAATATTTCATATTTTGAGAGCAATGTCCACTAGTGACATTGCTAAAATTTAGATTTCACTAAAACTAGAATTAACCATAGAAAAAAGAACAAAATGTATGTCCACTTGACATTATATAGGCTTAATCTAGATTTAGTTAAATTGAGATTACCAAAATTGCTACAAGTGAACCTAACAGCAATAAATCCCAACACAGCACTCTAAGCAATTACATATTCACTCAATAGAAACATAAAAACAATATCCCGTCATTTTATTCCTTTTCCATCTGGCGGTCTCGTCTGCTGCCTGATCCGCGTGGATTTTTATCTAGTAAACTTTAGATTTAAACATCTAGCAGTTAAATGCTTAAAACATAACAATATAATCTGTCAAAAAATAGGTGCATTTTCCATCCTGATGATTTGCGGTGAATGGATTATTGCTTAATTTTTAATCACTATCTTTTTTTTAAGTAAGACAGAATATAATATTCAATCAATAATCAAAACAAAAATCTAAATAAATTATAGTCCTGACTGTGCTGCCCTTGTAGCGCTGTAAAATTGAGAAAACTACGCCATTGGTTCGCAAACAGAATGTGATAATGGAGTATGAAGTAATGTCAGTTGGTAACGGGTGTGGTATCATGGTGGTCAGTCAAGGAAGAGTAGAGGGGTCCTTCCATCTGGCGGGTTAGTGCATCTCTTCCTTAGGTAGTCACTTGGGGAAACAAAGTCCTAGAAATTTCAAAATTGTTAGATATAGGGAAGCTGCACAACGAAGGTGCTGCCAACAGGCATGGCTAATTCAAATCTTATCAGTTCAATAAGTTGACATTTTAACCAGTATACAGAATTAATTTTATTAGTGACAATTATTCTTCTAGCTAATCATCATGCATCATTGCATTTTTGGATGTACAAATACATCCACAAAAAATCAAAAAATGAAAATAAATCAAATAGCGCAACATTTTATTCCTTTCCAAAGAATATTAACTACTGACAAGATGGTTTATCCCATTGCATTGCTAGTTTTGAATTTGTTACTTTCAGGAGAAATTACTAAAAAATTAAGAAAGAGAAATTACTAAAGCGCATATGTGCTTACATTTTCCTAAAGGGCCAGCCTTGCATTTACAAATTGTACTTGCAATGTTTCTGTTACAGTCAAACTGAAAAAAAATGTGTGCGTGTACTAGTGTACACACGTAAGAAGTGAAACTTCTTTATGGCCTTATTTTTCGAAAAATGATCTACATGCAACTTTCCAGAAATTGGTTAAATAAAGTTAAATTAGATAAAGTTTAAACAAAAGGATTTTATTATCATAGACATGAATACAAATTACTGCCTATGAAACTGTTATCATTACACGGCTCAGTAATCTAAGGCACATGTTCCACCTCCGACGATGAACGATAAGCGAGTAGAAACTAGAAACGAATTGGCAGTCCTGAGTTAAAATGCACGCGCACGGCTTTTGACAGCCAAGCCAGCTTAACCGAGCGAGTATAGCTGAGCGAGTATCGCTGAGCTAGTATCGCTGAGCTAGTATCGCTGAGCGAGTATCGCTGAGCGAGTATCGCTGGGCGAGTATCGCAGAGCGAGTATCGCTGAGGAAATCGCTGAGCGAGTATCGCTGAGCGAGTATCGCTGAGTGAGTATCGCTGAGCGAGTATCGCTGAGCGAGTATCGCTGAGCGAGTATCGCTATGCGAGTTTGGCTGAGCGAGTCTTATCTTTAATAACTATTGTCACTCAGCTACAAACGAGTAGAGAGAGTTCTCGCCGGCGACAGTGTGATCATTCAGCTATCAACTATTAATATAAAAAAAGATGGCGCGTAACGGAAAAATGTGACGCGTAACCGAAAAATGTGACGGTAAATTTTTTTCCAACGCCGATAAAGAAGTTTCACTTCAAAAAAACTTACTAAAATTACCTTTATATGTACTTTGAAAAATGAACCAATAAAAACTATCATTAGTTAGAATCTGACACTCCGAACGGAATGTTAGGTTTTTCCATTATGAAAAGAATAGTGTGCGTCTCGTAAAACATTTTGTGTTTGAGGACGTGCATTCCGGACTCTAAACACCTTAGGGGTAAGGCAGACCAAGACGACGGTGTTTCGGGGTGGACAAAGTCGGTTATCCAAAAAGTGTCCCATACAAATGTTGTTCCTTATGGCTCCCACAGGAAATGAAGGAAGACATTTTGTTTTATAGCAGAATACCAATATATCAATATAAATTTTGAAGGACAACCTGATTTAAAATATTTTTTATCTGATAGTTGTCACAAAAGGAACGCCCAATTTATTTTGTTAGAAGCAAGAAGATAAGTTTCTTGGTTAGAAGTGACCACGGCTTGCCCTAACTAGGATGCAACGATACCATCTAAGTAATGTTACTTTTACTCGATACTGTATTGGTCATAAAGTATCGATTCCTACTCGATATCGAATGAAAAGTATCGATATTTACTTGTATCGATAAATTTTGACGAACGATATTACAATTACAAATTCAGTTACAGATTTAATTTCACGAAAACAAAATATCGGCTCACGCCACGCCCGTTAAACTAATGACAAGTTAGTCAGTTTAATTTAGATAAATCAGAATAAATATAAATCATCAATTGGCAGCCTTGAGTATGATTTATATTTATTAGTATGATTTATATTCAGTAGAAAAGATGCGTTCCCGAAATAAAAATACCTACTAGACACCTTACAATAGAGTAAATAATCTGCCTATGAGTTTTTTTGATACTTCTAAGTGAGTGACCGACCGAGTACCGATACAAGTACTTACTTCACGATACTACTTGTTACTCAGTTCTAAAGTATCGATGCTAAAAGTACTTGGTATCGAAAGAAAAGTCAGGAGTAGTTACTTCTATGTACTCGTATCGTTATCCCTAGCCCTATGGTATGGCGGTGGCGGTCGCTATTTTTGTTTGACACATTGAAAAAAAAATTGTATGTAAACACTTTTGTGCCAAAAGAAAGTTTCAAGAAACAAAGTGGGTTATAATAAATTACTGTCATGATACTTAACTACGTACCTCGTGTAACTCAGGTAAAAAAACATTAATTTATTGCGATAGAGTTCGCGTACAATTGATTGTTTTGCAATTTTATAAGGGTATTAATTACCCGAATTTCTTTTAGCTAGATGCAATACAATTGGACAATCAAGTTGAAGAACTTTTCAAGCAACTGCTTAATTATTCTACTAAATACTTGAAGGTATGTCTAAGTGTATCAGTGAATGTGTATTAGGTTATTTCATTTTGTTAGGCAAAAAAAAATATTTTGCCGACATTGCTCGTCCCCCGAGTCTCAAGGATATAAAACTTATCCATGCTTCAAGAAGATTGGACAACATTTAGAGGTTGCACAGATTAATCACTTTTGAAAAATTAACAGAATGATGACATTTTATTACTATTTTCAAAAATACTACATATAACAAACATAAAATCAAATTTAAATATAAATTAAATAAGAGGGCATCACAGTCCTGCTCTTTTAACCAACTTTGTACCACAAAATTCGTTCTTTTAACCACTTGGTTACTATTTTCCTGTAATTTCGATGGCTTTTAACAGCCACTGTTTTAGTTCAAAGAAGTTTCTCTTTCTGCATGATCATTGATAGAGCAGACACAGATTTTCATTGAAATTCAAATAAAATCAGAGTATTCAGTCTTACTTTCAGTACTTTCAGTAGAAACGAAAAGGCTCAGGTCAATTCCTTCAGAAGGTAGGTTTTTGTCCTTGATACTTTTAATTCTGTTTATTGGCATGTTAAATATTTTGCTGAAACCTTCAGCTAAAAATGGCAAATTTGTTTCTGTCTGATGCATATTGATGTAGTGTTTTATTATTTGGTAACCGCAGGAGCATTTTGGGTGACATTGGTATTGGGGTGAGTGCTGAAAAGCTATAGCATTTCCAGATAATTTTTTGGAACCCATCAGCTTACAGTTGCTTAATGCCACAGCATACTTATATTAGACTGGCATGATGTGCATGCAAATTGTTTCTTCATATTCTCATTGAATCATCCACTTTGGTGAAATAGACCATTTTCATTGTATACCTACATTGCCTACATCATCCACCTTGTTTGATGTAAGGGGTTTGAGGTCCTCACAATATTTTTATTTATTTATTTATTGAACCTTCTAGATAATGAAGTGGTAGTTGTAATAACTTTCAGGTCTTCTTTTGGGAAACTTCCATTTTTGAGGACATTTGAATGTAGTAAACTTCCATCGCATGTTTCGAATCAAGAAAGCAGTGAACCAGAATCTCATCATCCTGTTAATTATAGTTTTATTTATACTTTTTATCAAGGAAATTAAACATTCTACGGAACTTCCGGAATAAAAAACCTGGTGGTGATTTAAAAAGAAAAAATATCAGATACTTCAAAACATCTCAAAATAGATGACACTGTTTTTAATTAGTTAGGAATTTCTAGATTAGATGGTAGAAGTAAATTTTAGATTATAATCTCGCTTTTTTATATTGAAATAGTTTAGTTTCATTTGTTTAATAATTACACCTCCGTTTTAAGACGCTAAACATACATTATTGTAAAACATTTCAGAACAACATATTTCACTACTGTGAGAAAAAAGTGGCAACATGTGCAACCTCTAAATATTCTTCTATCTTCATGAAATTTGACCTACATGTCTTTTGTACTAGTGAGACTCCAGGGAAAATCAATGTCACATGAAAATCAAAGTTTTAGAAAAATGAAACACCCTAATGTGTATGTACAAAGTAATATAGGTGTAAAAATCTTTGTTCTTTTTTATTAGCCAAATCCCAAGAGAGCCATCACTGATAAAATCTAATTTAATCTTTTTTATTACAGCCTGGTTTTTTTGAGCCATTTCTGCCAGAAATAGATCTGTTGCTTAGAACATGGATATTCAAATATACCATTTACAATAAAAGAAGTACTTTTGGGCAAGACATTTTGTCATTAAACTATAAAAGAGATAATTTTTCAAATAGTAAAGTTTATTGGTATTTTGGATACACTATAGGACTAAGATATCTTAAAGATAGAGCTTTATTTAGCTTAACTTCAAATGTCAGTGTACAAAACTTTCTATATAAAATGGAAATCTTTCATGTAGTTGGGGAAATTTTGAATTTTTTGAGGTTTATTCAAAGTGGTAAACATCCTAAGTTAATAGATTTTCTATTGGGTCTTGATATAAGTGCTGAAAAACTGACTAGAGAAGATTTGACAGATTTTTCATGGACCCGTGAACTGTTATGGAACAATTTTATTGTAAGTAAATTAATCAATATTTTTTTGATATTTTGTCCCTTATATTATTAGCAATAATCTTATTGTTTCCAGGAATTAATTGGTACTGCTATATCTTTAATTAATGTCTTTGGGTTGAAGAGAAAATTGAATCAAGCAATAAAATATGGTTGTTGGAAACGGCAGAATAAAATAAAAAATAAAGTAACAGAAGCTACTATGACAGCAAAAACAATTTGTGCTAGCTGCAAAAATAAGCCAGTTCTTCCGTATACTATGGGATGCTGCCACATATTCTGCTATTATTGTTTAATGGTAACTAATAAAAAAAAATGTTATGTTTACTATATTTTAAGCAAGCAGCTTAGCTGCTCAACTAGCATTTAGGAGATCGATGGCGCAGGTGGCTAGCGCGTTTATCCTGCGATCGTAAAAGCTAAGCAACTTTCGCAATGGTCGGTCATTAGATGGGTTACCAAAACTTTATAATCTCAAGCTCCTTCGTGCTGCTGAAAGCACGTTAAGCCATTGGCCTCGGCTGCATTAATTAAGTTAATACACACCAATCCACACTGGTTCAGCATGGTGGGACATGTTCATGGCCCAATCTCTGTAATCCATACATATAAAAGGCCTGTGCCCCAGCAGCATTTATACGCTGCTGTTGATCAAGACGAGCTGCTAGTTAATTAACCAACAACCTTCAAAATGTAGGAAAGATTGCACTGGAAAGTATGCTACTGAACACTAACAACTGTCTCAAACTTCTATTTAAGAAATGCTGAAAATTATCTTGTCGCAATGCCACTACATAGGTACCTAGAAATAACTAAACACAAGAATTTCAATTGTGAGGACAGATGGGTCTAATTAAATTGTATAGTATCTGGAATCCAGTACGCAAAAACCGGAAAAATAAAAAAATGTAGGTATCGGTTTTCGGTTGGATACTGTTTTTATTGTGTGTCGGGAACACATTACTTGCTCACTGGGGAACAGGTGCGATTGAATAGTGAGAACGTGACCAGTGGTACGGGTATCAAACGCAATAAAGACTACGTCAGAGGGTACATCTATTATATGTCTGCCAATAACATCTAGCCACAAGTTACTCCGTGATTATGGTACTTGCAACAGTGCCGAAATATCGAGGACTCGTAAAAAACAAGGTAGGTACATGGTGGCAATACCGCTAATAACCGCGAGTGACCATATAACAGTTTAATACAATATAACGCAAAACTCATTAAAAATGGCGTATCTCATACTGTTTAAAGATACGTAATAGCACACGGTGATAAGGCACCCTGATTGGAGCTGCCGCATATAGCGGCTTCCCGCGACTTTCTATTTTATTGATCATCGTGCCAGGTCTTCGAGAATCTTTCCGCTCCAATGCCTATCGGTTTTGATTTCCTTGCTATGTTTCTCGCCCCTTCGGCCGAGCAATCTTTCGAACGATGTTGGTAATTTTAGTTCTGTTTCAAAATTTTCTCATTTCTGATTCTATCACGAAGGGAAATACTCAGCATAACTCCATTGCTCGCTCTGCTACCTTGAGAGTCCATATGGGACCTATAGTAACCGAACACCTTTCGCCTCCGTTGCGCTGTGGATCTGAGTCATCAATGATCAATGGCAACACACACACTAGGTTTTGCCGGCACTTCACAAAATATTTTTCCAGTAAATGAAACGCTAGTGATTTACTAGGTACCTACTTTCTCCATGGTACGATAATTGAACTGTTTTTAGTTACCAGTAATGAAATAAGTACCTACCAATTTCTTTTCCAGGCCAATAAAACTGCAGATCAAGATTATACTTGTCCTAAGTGTAATTACAATGGAAATTATATAAAAAGGTATCTTGTATTTTGATTTTGTATTATGTTTACAAGTTTTTATAAGAATTTGTTGGTGCTGGAATGTTATTGTTGATAAAAATATGGTGATTAGGTTATTAAGATTTGATTGTTGTTGATTAAGATTTAGTAACTTCATTGACATGTTTATTTGTAATAATAATTCATTATTACGAAAAGAATGTAAATAATACATATTTATAAAGATAATATTAAAAGTTTACATTTAAATATGGTATTTTTTTATTTTGGTAAATCTGAGGCCTTATGTTGATGTTTTTAAACTTCATATTTATGACATGATCATTTCTTGTTATGAGAAACCATATAAATAATAAATAAATAAATATTTCCAACACTCACACCAATAGGGGTGATGACGGGGTACAGTAAACGAAATTCTATTTAGTCCATCAATTAGATGATCAAAAAATAATGGACACTTATTTTTTCTTTGTGCAATCAACCAAAAAATGACAAAATTATAGCGCGTCAAAGTTTGGGAGTAGGGGCTCGTGACGTCACTTTTAACTGAAAATTGTACCAAAACGTGACGTCAGCGACTTTTTAAATCAATATATCTCTGCAATGTTTATATTATGTGAAAAAAGAAAAAATACGTGTCCCATACTTTTTTATAATCTACCTGATAAACGAAGAAATAAAAATTAGTTATCATCCCTATTAGCCTAGCCCCAAAGTAAGCACTATAAGGCTTGTGTTATGGGATACTAGGGTAACGGATAGAATACGTATACTGTACATTTACATAAGTTTTTTTTTATAGAAATACATATTAAATATCCATGACTGGAGTACAAATAATGCTCGTATTCATCACACAAACATATGCCAGTCGGCGACACCATGAAACCTGGCGTACAAACCACTTGGCCACGGAGGTCGTCAATGTTCACCCTTTTACGTCATCATATGTTATACACGTCGTTAATTATGTTCTATTATAATTGAATTAATGTAGCATAAGAAGTACCTAACGTACATACTTCCCTATCAATATTTTAAGTGCGAAAGTGTGTCCGTCCGTTCGACAGTTTCCTCTTCACACTTAATCTCTGAACCCATTTAGGTTAAAATATTTTTTTTTTATCCTAGAAATAATCCTATAAGGGGATGAAAAAGGGCGTAAAATTATCTGAGAAAGCTATTTTTCCATGCAGAAGTTGCGAGTTAAATTTTTGACTAGCAAAAATCGACTGCTAGATAATCAGACCAGAATAGAACCAACACAACATTGTTTGCTATCCGTGGGAATGGTTATTCTAGTATCACCATGGATGAATTCGCTTTTTTTTCTAGTAAAAATTTTCTTTGGTTGTAAAATCTAGCTGTTAAATGCTGAAAAAAGTATATTTCTTTTTTTAAACTTTACGAAAATATTTTCGTTTTGGATTTGCTTTGGTAAGTTATGATAAATTTTGATTGATATGATATGAGGACTACATAAGTGGTGATTTAATCGAGAAACTTGCAACATTAATTTATTTTTATTCCGTGTGTTGTTTCAGAGTTAAAACGTTTAAACGTTTCCTTTAGTAAGGAGGTTAGGTATCTAACTAGATTGTAATCCTCATTTCAGCACTTTTTCACCAGCTTCCCGATGTCGTCTTACTGCCACAAGAGCTTGGTCGCACTGAACTTTTATGTTTTTTACCGTCGGCCGCTTCCATGTTTCTCCCGCACTTCCGATTCAGTTATAATTGTTTTTTTTTAGATTTACGTAATTAAATTATACCAACATATTTATAAAAGTTACAATGTACTTTGATTTCGTTTTCTTTTTACATAAAGGTGAATAACTAACAACAACCATAATTTAATCAAAAATCAGAATTTATTTATAAATTGGCACAAAAATACTCTCAATTACTTAGGTACCTATTTACGTGTTCTACCTACTTAATATACAGAATAGGTAACGTTTATATAAAACTATTTCAGGCACCATAAAATGATATGCTCTTATTTGTTATAATATACGTAAGGAGTAAAAAATATGTTTTAAACATTATACATACTTATATTTAATTTTTATTATTTATATACTGTATAAACATCGGATATATTACATCAATCAGTTCTAAAATACAATATTACATTATCCTATGTATAATAGGTAAATTAGCGGACAAAATAGAAAATGAAATCCTTGAAGCAAAATGCAGCGCTACCAACTGTGTCCAGATGTGAATCTAAACTATACTCGAATGCAAATAATAGAATTTTATCGAAATCGAATCGAAGGAGTTGTTAAATTACTTAAGTACAGAAGAAATTATATATAAATAAATATTAATATTATCTATGGCTCAATTTATTGTGAGAAAATGTAGACAAGTACAGGCATTTTCTAAAAAACAATTATTTACCATTACCGACTGAAAATTGTACTCTTAAGTATCGCTAGTATGAAAGTATTTAACGAACAGGGAACTCAATGCCTTGTTAATAAAAGCGATTAAGTTAGTACAATAAGCTATGCACCGAAGACAATCATTTCAATATGTAAATAAAATACAAAATAACTTTAGAACAAGAATACTGTTTAAATAATAACAAGATTTTCAATAAGAATTTAATCTTTTTCTTATAATGATACCTATAATTTGCGATCCTAAATCTTTACTACATCTTATCTATTCAATTAACAAAACAGTTTTGTAAATTTTCCATAACTGTTTTGTTTTAATAACAAAAATATTTTAACAAAACCGAGTTTGTCTGCTAGTAACTATAGTTACGTAGTCACTATTCTTGTTATTACATTCTTACCTATTGGGAACAATTTTTTTAATATGTAACTCAAAACATTTTTCAGTGTAGAAACACTTAACACTATAACGGTGACATTATCCTGCATTTAATTTCATGGATGTATCATATTTATATAGGTTTATGCCGGTAAACATTATACCTAGGTAGAGCAGGCAAATATATTCACTCGCAGATGAAAGTACGGTAATTGCGGATTTAGTTAACAAAATCCGGATATTTGAATCTTCACTGCATGTTAAACACACGACGTTCCACTAACAATATTTTTCTCCAATTACAGATATGATTTTTAAATATTATTCTCTCTCTGCTTGCATTCGATCTACTTACTTATTTAACACTTTATTACAACAATAATTTTACAGCCTCACATACACATCACATTTCGTACTATACAACGTAGCTGTGACCGCAGTGGCTTGCGGTGCCAGCGTTTTTAAATTAATAATAGCTCTTAAAACAAAGATAGGAGAAATAGGTAATTCTATTAGTGATTGTCTTTGCTGTTGCGCACGTCTGCGTGGAAACCGGTCTTCCAGTCGGCCACGTAGTCCACTGTCCGAACGGAGCCGTCGGGTTCCACCAAAGAGTACTGACCTGGATACATTAAGACAACTTTGTTAACGAAGTCAGAAACAAAAAAATAATAGTTTAAACATTTTAAGTCTTTTGGTACCTACAAGATGGATTCACATCTTATTTGCCGATGGATTGAAAGTAACCGAACCAGTAGGTACTACAAAGAGGGGGATGGTAGGTGTAGGTGGCTGAAGCGCTTGTGAAAGGCTATCAAAAACAACGATGGAATCGCAAGTATTCGAACAAAGTCCACTGGGCCGTAACCGGAACATATGCGGTTCCGGTTTGCTAATGAAAACTGTGATAGTTTCTTAGATACCTAGTAGGTATTACCTACTTATATGATTGATTGACAATGCAGTAGGTACGCGGTGCATAACTGAATAATCAAAATGGACATGGGAGTACTGTATTTGACTCACACACGGAGCCAATGCCAAGCGTACAACTGTCAAAATTTATGTTCTACTGTAACTATCTAGGGAACAGGCGAGGGTGCATAGGAAAATGGAGCGGTCAACGGATATCCTTTGATTTCTTTTAGGATAGAAGCAAGACCATAGCTAGAGTTGTATTTAAGATAGAGCAGCGGTAATTACAGGAAGTAGTATTTTTGTACTTGTGCAATGGTATTTAAAGGTAGGGCATTGCCCCGGGAGGTATGGGGGAGGGGGGGGGGGAGAGTTTGGCTTCCTCCGCCCTTGGCTAGAAGAGGTATAAATATTTGATAAGTCTCTAAGTCAACGTCATGTCAGGTCAATCAGTGCCACGTGGTGCCACGAGAAGAGTTATAAACTGTTGTGCAGTGCACGTATGTACTTAGCCGGTATGAAAGCAGCTTACTTACTACCGTAGTTCCATATATATTTTATGTACGTACCTTTAACAACTTCTCCGTCGCGTTCTTCTTTCTGCTGTTTGATGTCACCGGTGTGCGGGTCGTTTACGCTGTACTCGTATGCATATCTCGGATGAGCATCCTATCAATAATCAAAATGGATTATTAGATATACTAGCGCACTTCTTAGATTATAGAAAATAGAAAAATAATTTGTTCCCATCATGTTACGGCACACGAATTCAAATAAACAAATATTAGACTTAATTACTAAATATATAACTGTGTGCATTTGTGTGTGTGTCTGGGATGTTCTAAAGGGACGGGTGAGATCAGTGCAACTTGCTCCGCATAACATCAGGGAGCTAAATAGAGTCATTGCAGAAGACTGGAAACGTATTCCTCGAAACGTTATTAAAAACATCGTGGGAAAAATGCCCAGAAGGATTCAAGCTGTGATTTTGGCAAGAGGAGGTCACACTCATTAGGTTTCTACATTTGGAACTATATTTATTTAAAAAATAAAAGCTTCTTGTCTTTATTGCCAAACAGTTCTTATTTTTTATATGTGTACATAGGTTTTTAAAGAATTCATCGAACATTAATAAAAAATTGCCAGAATTAACTTCACGCGTTTTAATTATAAGCATACAGACTACGCCAAAAAATTAATTTCATTTAATTGACTGAAATCGACATTAGAACGTAAATTTCCTTGGGTACCCGTTTTTTTGCAAGAGTGTACATTAATGGCCTGCGCAGATGACGGACTTTTGTCCGGGTATTATGAAAATATTGTCCGCCGAGGAGACCGCACACCGTGTGCGTTGAGTCACGGACTCAACGCATTCGGTGTGCGGACATTTGTTGATTAAGATACTTACAAGATACTTACGCATTTCTAAATACTTTTTAAAGATAAAATAGTCTTGGAAATGAAGGAAAGCACATTTTTATTTCTTTTGAGGTATCTACGTTAATAAATAGCATTACAATGTAAAAAAAACTGAGTTTATAAAATTGGTTTTGCTGAAGTCCAAAGTCCAGGCTTAAGCAAAACTAATTCTTCAAACATTCGAATCGAAGCAATGATTGCTTAAGCCAACAGCAAAGTGAATAAAAACAAACTCGTAAAAGTGAATAAAAACAAACTCGCAAATGAAACTTAAAATATAGACTTTTAACTAATTACACATTTAGACAACGATATTAAGAATCCTGATGCTCATCGAGCGGATAAAATGTGTTCCTATGTTCCGCTTCCAACTAGGTAGGTAGTGTATTTAAACTTTAAGCACTTTTTGTTGTTGAAAAGATAATTACCGAAGGGCTCCTTGAAAATGCAAAAACAATACATATAGTGGGTAGGTTGCCGTTTTTATAAGTATCAATGTTAATTTTACGTATTTATTTTGTGTTAATTTTTTAAAGTAAATGCATGGTCAGTTATGCATTCGTCACTTTTACGTGCGCTCCATACATGCAATATTTATTTCTTTCTGTATGAAGTCACATCTTTGCACATAGTTTATTACCAAGAATATCTTAATGGTACGTTAAAACGTATTATGCCAGTAATTAATTGCTATTTATAGCGTCAGGTTCTTGTAAATTGAAAAAAAAAACGAATGTGTACTCGAAAGTATTATCCCTCAGACAAATTTTATGAATTTTATCGAAAAAAAAAATAATGCATAGATTCTCTGGGGATTTTTGTATTTTGAAGTTCACAGTTCAAGATGCTGGAAAAGTTTAGAAATAGGATAATAACAAATTGAAAAAACCAAACCAAAACCAAGAAAACCTACGCCAATAATTTAATCGCTGTATAAGCGGAGCTTGCACAGTGGATAACGGATCTTAAACATAAATATATAATTGTAAAAAAACTATGACTCGGGAACAAATATTTGTACTACATCACATAAGTGACGTAACAAGAATCGAACCTAGGACCTTATAGAGCAGAAGGCAGGAACGCTGCCGGAATCACAAACGGTCGTGATTTAGTAGAATTTGATATAGTTATTTACTACGACGATAGTACTATCTTGTAAGTTATGGAGTCCTTAGTAAGTATATAAACTCAATAACTTATAAGATAAATTGGTAATGATAAACTTAAGTTTTGTGTTGAACTTCGTAATGGGCGTGAGAAATACCACTCGTTGTTCAAGTAATCCAAATAAATCTGCACCCTTTGAGGCAACGGTATAGCCTACTGATAAATACGCTAATACTTACTATTCAACTCAAGACGATTGGATAATTCATTGATTCAATTAACTTGGGTTGCTTTTTTTCGATTAATTTGATTGTGTGTGCTGTGTAATTATGTATATACGGCACAAAATATACGTCTTTTTTAGTATATACGTGTATACCCATAATCGTTTAACCTATTATTACTTTAACTGACATACTGATATTGCAATATTCGTGCTTGCTGATAATTATTATTAGTTTACCCACCTAATCTGTTAAATGCTAATGGCACAATCTTATAAATTTTTATTTTCTTTATTATAAACTTCAATCATCGAAATCGAATAGTAAAATATTTATCATTACCTGGTTTCAAGATTCTGTCGTTACTATTATTTTTTGTCAGAAATTTGAATTACAGTATGCACATTATTTAAAGTAGGTTAGTATATACACACGATTCTCTTAAATATATTCTACTTGTAAGCCCATAGTCTGCCTACACTACGTTATCAATGTTATTTAATACGAAGCACTTGTCCTACATTCATGTAACTATGTAGTAAAAGGATTAATAGTAATGTTTATTTATACCTATAACGGCTAGTAGCCTAAAATAGTTATTGACTCTGTAAAGTAAAAAATGTGTCTGCGTATGTTAAATTTTTCCTTTGAGCCATTTTCTTAACCGTTTTTCGTAATCGTCTACGGAAAAATATTTTCCTAACTGGTTATGAAATAATTTTTTTTTCGATATTCACATAACTGGTGAAATGGGTTCCTGTTTATAAATCGGGAAATAAAACTAAATTATGTAACTACGAACATGGAAATGAAAATTGAATTGGAATTGACATTTTCTTAATTATTTTTTTTCATTTTCTTTGTTTTTTTTCTTTGCCAGTTATGAAAATAAAAAAAATAAAATACTTTTCATAACTACCCTTAGCACGAATTCGAATAGTTTGCGAGTCCGAAATGTTATTGTCAAGTGTACTGAGTTTTAGTTCTCGTTACGTACTTTGTGGTGCTGCTCTTCACTTTCCATACAAAACTTGACATTGACATTTAGCACTCGCAAACTATTCGAATTCGTTAATGGTTTATGCTAGGGGTACTGTTAGGAAAAAGTGAATTAAAATTCTTCTTTCGTAAATAGTTAAGAAAATGGAGCAAAGGAAAAAAATAGGTAAACTGATTCGAATTAATTCGGATTAAAGAGTGATATAGGCGAGGAGCCACCAAACCTGAAAGCTCCGTGATTACGTATTCTAATATTTTTAATAAAAAATAAAAGTTAACGTTTAGACGAACAAGATTTGCTTGGTCGGCGTGGATTTGATTGGCCGGAAATATTTTTATTAAATTATTTATTATTAAATTTCCATAATTTTTTTCCGTCATCACGGATTTTGATCCATCTTATATAGAATTTTGTGTGAAATATTATGTTCAACAAGAAAAAATCCGACCGTCCAATGATTTTTAGCCGGAAAGGTCACGCATACCTATTTGAATGGTGTGATAAGGGGTAAAATTTATACACCATTACATCACTTACTTTTACAGAAATTTAATAATAAATAATGTAATTGAAATATTTCCGGCCAATCAAATCCACGCCGACCAAGCAAATCTTGTTCGTTTAAACGTTAACTTTTATTTTTATTAAAAATATTAGAATCCGTGATCAAAGAGCTTTCAGGATTGGTGCCTCCCGGACTAATAGGACCGGGCTTAAAACAAACGGTGTCGTGGCATGGGCAAAAGTCGGTAAAGGAATAAAACCGTTAGCTGCTAAAGTTAAAGTAACTTAATTCATCAAAATATTATTAAATAAATAATTTATATGGGCTCTAATAATTCTTGTTCTAACAAAACCTTACATTGTCTCTAAGGAGTGATAACTAGGTAAGTAGGCTTGATTAATTTCCAAAGACATTAAGTTTCCAAACCAGAGATTATGTTTATGTCGAAAATCTTAATCTTCATTATAACATAATTAATCAGTAAGTAGATACTGCTCAAAAGCTTACTAATGTTATTGTCCATCCTTAACTGCACACAGTTTTAACAACACAAAAAAAAAACTTCGAACTATCTTTACATACTTTTTAAAGTACCTTACTTAGGTACTTAGGTGACTTTATGAAAAAAATACTGTTTAGGCGTCAAAGAAATTTTGCAAGTGTAAAGTGAGGACTGTATAACGACGAGGCTGGAATCGGACTTTTATATTGTGATTGTGAATCAACGAGGTTTATAACTCGGCTCAGTAAAAAGCTTACGCAAACTCAAATGAGGTAAATGCACTCCTATAACGGAATGCGAATCATGTTGAATGAAGCGTTAAAGAGCTCGAAAGCTCAAAAGGATACGTAATTTTATAAGCATATTGAAATATCGCTTACTCAGCAGTTTTTGGGTTGATACTGTGTACACGAAACTGTGTGAAGGGAATTGTTGAGTAAGTAGTTCTTATAATAAAAATGAAATATAATATTCCTATCTATTTAACTTACATTTAATTACGACCACCCAACCTACAAGTTCCGGTGATACAAGAAAGTAAGTGGAGCAAAAATCTAATCCCAATTTATTAATTACATAACACGATGCAGTGTCCGATAATTTCTTACTTTTGAGTAACTAATTGGTTAATATTTCGATGTCACCGGACCAGTCCAGGGATCGGGCGGCCGATCTGATGAAATTGCGACATCAAATCACTTGCAGGGATGTGAAGTAATCGTGTGTGTGTGCTATGCCGCAATGTCCTGGGGCGCTATAATTGCTCACCTACACGAATTATTAACTAAGACAAGACCGGTAAACAGAAGCAGTAATTAAAACGGATCAAAGTTATGCCATTTCAAATTTAAGTCGATCGTGGCTTTGAGTCTGCCAATCGCGATAAGTATGCCGGTCAACGTGCCTATTCCAAAACTTGTTAGATATAATACCCATTGCTTTGTTCACGTTGAATTTATATTAAGCAAGGGATTCAAATGTCAAAATTCTAACAAATACATAAAATTCGACTTGCATAGTCGCACTTAACGTTATCAAGGAAACTTGAAACGGAAGAAGTGATTATTATGACATAAAGCTGCCCTTTAAAGATTTTTGCTTAAAGAAATATGCACCTGTATGTCGTAGTTAAAGATAAGGATAAGGTTGAACTGTTAGCAATTAATTAAAAAACTCGAATAATGTTCACGATGCTGTTGCAATCATGTAGTTACTAAAACGAAGAATTTATCTCAACTACTCAATGGAGCACCTAAATGAATCATTAATTTAAAACGCCAAAAGGTGAAAACTGAATGCACTTTATATTTTTTTTAAATATTGGACTTCCTACTTTTGCTTAAATTGATTGTGTTAAACAATGGGACTTGTTGTATAATGTGTAAAGTAGAATTGTGCGTTATTGGTTTTATAATTACTATAACAGGAAAAAACGTTTAGTTAGAAACTATTAACAAATTAAGTATTGAAAAGTACTTACGTAATTTTCCAAAAAATCAGTGTGCACATTCTTGACGGTGACAGGTCGGGTAGAAGCTATACGAGTGACAGGTGCAGACACTGCAACCTGCGCTACAGCTGGCGCCACATGAGAAACAGCTTGAGCTCCGTGTTGTGTCACACCGATGTTTGATGTGGCGTATTGAGCTACGCCTAATCCGGCAGCACTATGTTGAGTTATTGCAGAATATTGAGTAGCTGGTGCAGCGTACTGTGCAACTGCTGGAGCGGAGTACTGTGCAACTACTGGTGCGGAGTACTGGGCTACTGTTGGCACTGAGTGTTGAGTAACTACCGGGGCAGAATACTGAGTAACTGCTGGAGCGGAATACTGTTTGACTTCAGGCGCGGAGTATTGGTTTATAGTTGGCACTGCATACTGTACTTGAGATACAGCTGGCGCGGCAGAGTAATGTGACACTTGTGCTACGTTCTGAGCTGAATAATGACCGGCTGCTGGAGCAACGTATTGATTCACAGCGGGTTTGACATACTGCACTCCATTAGCAACGGCAGATGTTGCGTATTGATTTCCACTAGAAGCGTATTGAGCTACTTCAGTATAAGCTTGGACAGGTCCGACTTGATTGTACTGTGGTACGGATGCTGAGAGGGTTGTGTAACGGGTGGGTGTGAACAGTTGCGGTTGTTGTGACTTCAGAGCCGATGATGTGGCGTAGGTGGCAGAAGGAGCAGCGATGACTTGGGAGACAACTGTTCCTCCAGATTGCACAGCACCGTATGAATTTAGAGAAGCCCTTGCAGACCCTGCTACTTGTGATGCATAGTTTTGTGACACAAAAGAGGTTTTTGCAGGTGCCACCGAGAATCTTGCTATAAGTGGAGCAGCAGTGACTTTGGCAAGTATCGGTGCTTGAGCGTAAGTCGCTTGTGGAATCACAGTCCTCGGTCTTGAACTGTCTACTGATGATAATCCAGCAGAGGTGGCATATCCGTGCACTTCTTTTGATGCTGTGGCTGTTGCATAGTTAGCTTGAGATAGAAGAGAAGACGTTTGGTAAGTAGCAGGTTGTTGAGTGATGTAAGTGGTTTGCGGTACAACAGCTTGATATGCAGCGCCCGTCGTGTATCCAGAATATTGATAAGCTGGAGCCTGAAGGATAGGCCTGGCCGCAACCTTTACTCCGGCAGTCGTCAATTGTACTGAGGGTGTCGGATATGAGTAGCCATTGTTATCACATTCTTGAAGTTTCTGCACTTGATTTAAGTGATAGTTGAGGTCAGGATCATGATAGCCATATGCTGAAGTTACAGCTAGAGTAAAGAGTACAATTATTATCTGAAAATAAAGATGAAATCAGTATAAGTAAAGTATTTTATAGGTATTCAATATATTGATTTGAATTAACTTTGCATTTTTTTATAATCAGAATTATTACTCGCTATATCTTTTTTTTTGGTAATTTATCTTATAAAACTAAGTAATTAACTCACTCACCGGCGTCATTCTTACACAAAAATAATGTGTTAAATTTACAATATCATTTAAAACAAATTGTTTATCTCGCACCTCGCATTGGATATATGAAGCTAAGTGTATTTGCCAAACTTAAGCGGGCGGTCGAAATGAGAGCAAACCGAACCGGCAAAGACTTATATAGCGATCTCATATGTGTAAGAACGGGTCATACTTTTTCACGTTCGCCTCTGGAGTCAGTGGGCGCGGTCCATGTGTTCACGTACATATTAGTAAATAACAAATGGTAATGCAACACGATATTCATAATAAGTTATATCGTGATATAACTGTTAGTTTAGGCTCCGCGTTTATGGAGATTTGTTTTAAGCGAAGTAAGTGAAGGACACTTATGTCTTGTTGGTATATTTACTTTTAGATAGTAATATTATAATGTAATATTACATTACACATTACTAAAATGTGTATGCAATCACACAAAGCTGTTAAAATGTAGGTGAAGTAGTAAAATAAAAAATAAGAAGTCTTAAATGTATGCTTTTCTTTTACAAAAGTTATAAAACATTTGATGGATTATTCTCATTATTTAATTGCTTAATTCCAAATTAATAAGAGCTTCGTACTATAAGTACTAAATAAATCATTCACAAGATCAATTACTATATAAAATACCATGACTTGGGCCGGGCACTAATATTCATACTTTAACGTTCATCCAAAAAATAATTATTAAATTCCGCATTAAAACTTTAAGTCTTGACTTCGGTGAATTCATTGTGAATTTATATAAATGAGTATTTTATTTTATTTCAGCTCAATAATCGACGGCGAATCTTGAATCCAAGAAATTAATAAATCATAGAAATAGCTCTACGAAGGGCGACCTACGTACTTTTTCCTCAGTACTGCAGCGCCAAGCAAAAGACATCAACGCGACGTATTTTTTCGTTCCCACATCAATTCTTCTAGTATTGCCTTTCAATAGGTTTTTCCAAGTTCATATAAATGAAATAAGAGTTTCTTTAAATAAATAAGAAATGAGAAAGAGTGAAAATAGCCGGAGTACCACATTTATTTTCTACATCAGTGATCCATATTCATATTTATTTATTTACAAGAAACATGGTACAATAAAAAAAAGAGATCCTCTCAAATGGTCTCCCTTCAAGTATATTTAATTTATATTTTTAGTCAATGACTCTTCTATGGTAGTAAATGTACAGAAACCTAATCAGTGTACGTGCCGTACGGTGCACTTACACATAATAACGAAACCGTCCAAGCGCGAGTCGTGACTCGCGCACGAAGGGTTCCGTACAACAAACAGCAAAAGGAATAATCCTTTGTTTGTTTTCGTCACAACTTACAAAGTACATTATGAATCGGCGTTTTTAATATTTGTTGCTGAAATACAGCATATGGGACATCATATACCAAAATTTCACATTGTTAACTAGTTTCACAGACGGACCTCGAGGGCCCGTCTGTTAAAGCCGCGCCCCTGTCGTCCCTGTCGCATTCTTCTAGTATTTCTTAGGCTGCAAGGCAGCGCCATCTCTTCGCATTGTAGGTAACCCACAATGCGAAATGAATACCTTTACAAGTATTAAACATTTTAAAGAAGGCAATTGCAGTTATATTTTTTAAGCATTAAACTACTAGAATCTAAAGAAAATCTTACTAGAAAAAAATCCACGCGGACCAGGCAGCAGACGGGACTCGATTTTAGATTTAACATCTAGCAGTTAAATGCCTAAAAAAATAAAAATATAAAGATATCTTTATATTAAAACAAAGAACTTAGATCAACTGTCCACAAATATTGCCTATCAATCAAATAATTTTAAGTTTACATTGCGTCCACTTGTCTTTACAATTTGTAATTTTCTGTGTCACATCTAGATGCAACACCTCTTCACTGTTCACATTATAAAATTATGTCCGGTTTCAAGGGACTGTATCTAATGGCAGTTTGTGTTAACGAATGGTTATCAGTAGTTCTCAGGAGGCACACAAAAGTCAGTTTATACCCTGGTTGATTGTATAGGTATAATAATTTTCATAATATGTAGCGTTTTAAGTCGGAATAAGAAATTAAAAGTTCAATCGAAATATAAGAGTAATGATGAAATGTAATGTAGGAGAGACACAAACTGTTTTAAATTACAATGAATGTACCTACTGACCCATCGTCAATGATGTCGATACTGGCAGGATTCTCTAAATTTAAAACTAAAATTAACATCAGTCTGTCCTCTTCATTCTGTATAGAGAATGATTCATTATTGTCAAATTTAAGTTTAGCTTTAGAGAATCATGCCAGAATCGGCACTATTAATACATCATAATCACCGGCTGTTTTCATTGACAAATAGTTAAGTATCGAAGCCGGGCCTAACATAACAGCGAATTAGACATCGGTATTTAATAACGGATTAGTTTCGTAACCCGCTGGTAAATTAACTCCACCCGTAATGCGACACTATATTCAGTAAACACTGTGTGTTTAATCTCCCCTTACAAGTCCGTTACTAGAAGCAAAGTATAAAAGACGATTATAATGTGCAGAGAGGCTTATGTAAGGGACATGTCACATTTAAATTAACTTGCCTCCCTGGATAGATTTTTATGGTTTACCATAAAAATCTATCTCGATTTATCGAGATCAAAGAAGTAGGACAAAGCAAATTTTTCGCTCTAATTAAAGCTTGAGGTTGTTGTTATTCGTCAAATATTTTGCATGTACCTACACTTTTCTGTTCCATAGCTAAAAGAATGTGATTAAAATTTGTTCAAAAATGTCAAAACGACAAATCGAGTAGTACACAATTTTTGGAGTGACTTACGCAAATATTTTTTGTGTTTTCAGTGGTGTGAACATCACACACAACACACCACAAACGCTGAAGCACTTGATTTTATTGGATTTAATTGGATTGAATGGAGTAGGTTTTTTATATGTTACTTACACATCAAGACAGAGTGGCACGGAAGCCCTTATTATGTGTGCGTCTACATAATAATAACAAAAAGAATTCCCACACATGTCTACTGTTGAGAAAAATGGTATATAAATAATATTTTTCATGGAAACCGTTTCTTTTCGTTTTTAAGTGATATCATTGTCTTATTTGGTTGTTACTTCCAGATAGGCAGGCATTTCGTTACCCACGAAGGGCAACGGATGATTCAAAGTCGTTCATTAAATAAGTTAGATAGTTTAATTTCCCACGCTGCTCCGGAGACTACATAATGAAACTAGCTCAGCCCTTATTGAGTAATGAATAATGTACTACGTAAATTTTATTACTTTTTATTTATCGTTTTGTCGCTAACCTTGATTGTTAATATTTAAATGATACATTTTCATTTCTTAATCTTGTTCTCGCCCTAAGCACTTATTATATTAACCATCGTTAAAGTAATGGGTTTACTAGGAAAATATAATGTGAAACTAGGACTGTAATTTGAAAAAATAATAATATATATATATGTATATCATAATCGTTGTCGTCGCTCATGCTGTAAACTTATAATATTTAAAATGTCGTTTAGTTCAAATGCCATAGTATTCTACAGACTAAGACATGAATCGAAGTTCATAATATATCGATTATAAAAGTATGTACTTACAGCCTCTATTTCCGAAAGAATTTGCATTTATCTGAAACATATTTTTAAGTTTCCGTATCAACCCTTGTAGGATCATTTAATTCTCCGTCCTGTCAAGACCCTTTTTAATAGGAACGCGTGGAGGTATCGGCTTGAAAGGACACTGGGAACTACTATAGACGAATACCGATACAGAGCAGACAGATATGAATTCTGTCTTATTTTACTTTAAGCTTCGGACGTATACCTAGATATGTTGACCTTGAGCGAATTTTTGTGACCCACGGGAATATTGCGATATAACGAGAACAACGTACAATAAACGATTATTGTATGTTATTCTCGTTATATCTTTTTTTTAACATATGAATGTTGAAAACAAACAAACCAAATAAACTCTAGCAAAGATTTTTGATTGTTATTGTACCCGCCTACACTTGAAGAGCTTGATGACGCAAGTGGTGAGCGCGTTCGGCTGCGTACGTTGAAGTAAAGCAACTTTCGCAGTGGTCGGTTATTGGATGGCTGACCAAAAATTTACTATCTCGAGTACCTCCATACTTCGGAAGGCACAAAATCTACAGTCGTTAGTAGTCGTCACCCACCAATCCGCACTGGGTCCGCGTTGTGAGCCATGGCCCAATCGCTCTATTGTATTACAAGCATATCGAACTTCTCCGTGCTTCGGAAGGTACGGTACGCTCATACCAACATCAAATAAAATATGATCCGACTCAACTACCAAAGCATCTCTTACACACGCATACGTCTGGATATAAACATTCAATCGAGCGAGCGGTACAGAACTGTACGCTACAGCCGAGCTGTATTGTTGTCTTTTTCTTGATAAGAAAATGGCGATTACGTACATTAACGACAAACTTATTTTTGACACAAAAAAGTTTTTATAGTTTTATGAATGAAAAGTGTTGCCAGGGCATTTATTATTGAACTATTTGTCTTCTTTATAAAAGCATCGAAGGCATTATTTTATCTTTACAACACAGAATATATTCAATATTGTTGTGCACATGCATGCAGCGTGTTCGAAAGTCACAATGACTAAAGCGAATTGTGGTCATGCACCACAATTTAAGCGGATCACTTTTTAGCCGCGAGTGCTGTATTATGCGCTTACCACACGCACAAGCTTCACCACAGTTTGGCCTGCACAAGCATCTCGCACGAAAAAACTGTACACTTTGTGCGTTACCACACGGCACAGTAAAGTACGCGCAAGCCTCATTCTCATCGAAATCATTGGCATGGAAACAATGTTTCCTAATGAAGAAACATTTCTTATGCTACTATTTTTCAAGTGTTTGCTATTAAAAAGAACATGTAAAAACGATAGGATATGTACATAATATGTGCAAGTAGTTGGTAGTAGGTATTAGGCATAGGTATTTAATTGCAAAAATTATGTTCTTACCTCTTTCATTTTATTTATCATTATTTCGTAAGTGTCGTTCTTTTTATACCGGTCGGAATAATCTTTAGATTTAATTTTCCAGAGTGCAGGCAGAGATTTGTATAAACTAATTAATTCAGACGTGAATTCGCGATTGTACGTACGCAAATTTGCCATTTTTGAGTGACGATGACGAACGACCTCATGAAACGACGAGCGAGCGTCGACTCAAAATACACTCGACTGTGGCTTGAACACTGAACGCCCAACCACACGCACAGACAAGTACGCGCAGGCCGGGCTTGCGCAGGCAAAATTTCAAGCAAGTCGAAAAGTGCGCAGGTCGCGCTGTGGGGTTGGCGCGTGATACAGTTTTACCAACTACACGCACCGTGTTCCGTGTACAAACCGGTCTGCGCAGGCAAAACTGTGGTGAAGCTCGTGCGTGTGGTAGGCCCATTACTTCCCTTTTTGTTTTTTAATCTAAGCTTTTTATGGCTTCTGCCGCGCCTCGCAGCTCTTGCAGCTGGGCCATTGGCCCTCTTGGCACCTTTTTTTATTGACCCGGAGAAATGCTTTGCACAATTAGCCGCTGGGGAGGCGTCAGAGTTATGCAAAATAAAAACATATACACATATATTGTTTTATTTGATTCTATGGTACCGTATTACTATTTAACCAGATTAGTTTAGTTAGATAAACATATCACTAGATTGTGACCGTAAGATAGCTATGAATCGCTTTCGTATAACTATGTTACGTTATATAATTATATCCCTAGGTATATAACTATATTCTGGATTTAACTATCTTACTGCGACATATTTACTACTATAGTCACAGCGCTGGCAAGCTCCTGAAATGTTTAATGTAAAATTTACTCATTTTGTATTCGTTTGTTCCCAGAAATTTGGTCAAGGTTTAAGTGGGCTTATTCCTGGGTGAGCCGGAGCATGTCTATTGTTTTGTCATTATTATGTCAGAATGAGTGCTGTCCCCCGTAAATTGAGCAATAAATGCAAGTATATATTTTAAATGTCAAGTGTGCACGACTATTGCCTTTCAATAACAAAGATATCGATCTGGAGATAATCTTTCGGCTTAGGTCAAAGTTAACAGACAATCAAATCAAATTATATACCACTTATTACACTGTGATATTCAATCCTTTGTCGATATTCAAGTGAAACATAGTATAATAATTTGTTTTACATAAGAATATAATGGAATACTACTCTGTTTAAAACATACTGTCGGGCGTTTTACACGGGAAGCTTATGGTGCAGTTATGCTCAGAGTGCACTTAAAGCAAGCCATATACGCTAGGGTTTACCTGACAGGTTTACCTGTACAGTTTAACTGTTCAGGCAAACCGGAGCGTGTATGTCATATAACTGCGCAGGTTTCCACGCCTGCACAGGCAAGTCGAAAAAATATTAATTTTGATATTTTTTGCCCGTGGGTATACCTGTGCAGTTTAACTGTGCAGGTAAAACTGAGCGTGTGTCGCGGCGCAGGCGTCAGTTGTCCGGTGATTGTTAGAGGGGAAGGACGCGCGGCGCTCTGCCGTATAACTACAAAATGCCGTCTCGTAAACGGAACTCGGTCGTTTATCGAAATTTACAAATTGGAGTATTGTCTTTGATGGATAAAATCTAAAGAATATCACGACAAAAATAAAAGAGCGGCAGCTTACGAAAAACTGAAAGAAAAATTAAAGGAGCTGGAACCCAATGCCACAAAGGACGATGTTATTAAAAAAAATAACAGTCTAAGGAGTAACTTGAGAAAAGAAAAGAAAAAATGTGAAGAGTCCACAAAGTCGGGAGCATCTGCAGACGACGTTTACAAACTAACATTGTGGTATTTTAATCTTTTTGACTTCCTCGGAGATCAGGATACTCCTCGCTCTCCGCGTACAATACAATAATGCTTTTAGGATGCTGTAGGGTTTGCCACGATTCTGTAGTACCTCTGGTACGTTTGCCGAGGAGCGCACTGACGGGTTTCACGCATTGCAAAAATTGCTTCATTGCTGAGCAGAATACGAGCAAGCTCAAACACCATCCTAATGACTGTGGTATTGGATAGTTGCTTTATCAAGCATTGTGTGAGGGTGATGATAACATAAATAAAAATTCTATACGGAGGGCGGTAAGGAAATTATTATTTTAATTATTATAATTTTTGAAGTGAAAACTTCTTTAGCGGCGTTGTACACTTTTTTTTGTATGGGTAAAAAATGTTAAACTCGCGTCATGACACGTGGGCTGATCGCATCACAGGCCACGTGTCCTGATCGTAAGACGAAAACAATAAAATTGGAAAGGTTGTTGACTCTCAATATATTGGACTAAACATATTTTATTTTATCGTTTTATAATAATAAGTCTGTACCTAGGGCGTCCAGGTGGCAGCTTTATTGCGAAGAAAATGCATTTTTTACCAATAGATGTCGCTAGGTGCGCTTAAATGACAAATTCTGAGAGATAAACTTTTTAATGTAATATAAATTGTCATGTTTGTATACGACAGGGCAATAAATAAATATTGTATTCTACTACATAAATGATACTACTTTTATACTAATAATTAAAGAAATTCGTGCAAAATGATTCCCTAACCATTACAAATATCAAAAATGCACAACGTTAATATTCAAGTTTTCACTTCTGCCGGCACTCCCGGAGTGCAACCCGTCGTTTTTTTTTCATGTTGTACCGTCATTATCTATTAATTCTACAAAACATATACTACTAACATAGAATAAGTCTACTAACAAATATGAACACAGTTGTCTGAAATAAATGAATTATTATTATTAATACACTTATTTGTTTCTTACTCTCATTCTCATTTATTAAAGATGTTACATTAAAGTTCAACACTATATTATGCCTGGTGCGCATTGTGAAGTTGCGTTGGTAGATGAACTACATTAATAACACCCTTATTACAAAAATAATATAACTGATATCAGTAGTGTAAATCCATTTACTTTTATGACTGCATAAATGTATAATTAATACACTCACTGTGCTTTTTATAAAGGAAATAATTTATCAAAGTTATGAGTTATTTACTATACCATATAAAACAGCCAAAGGCAATGGAACTAACTTAACGGAAGATCGATAGATATAAATTGGAGCCGTGGATTCAAAAAGCATGAGTATTTATCATATAATTATATTATTAATAGTTTTGGTCGAAATCTGCTTATTGGTTAATTCTGATATTTATATTTTTAAATCGCAAAATACGCATATAGTACGCTAGTTTTACAGAGGGGTAGACACAAACACAGATAATTAATCCGGATTTGCACTTTGCAGCGACACCTCTTTCGCATTTCCAAATTTTCGCGGTTTCTAGAGCTTGTATTTAATGAAACTTACTACCACAACCACAAAATGGACAAAAGGCGGACTTAACGCTAAAAGCATTCTCTGCCAGTCAACCTTGTGGAATACAGAAAGACACGAATGCGGCTTTAGTAAAAAAATAATTAATTAATATAAACACACCATAATAGAAACTATTTATCTTATACATAATAATTAAATATGAGCAAAAACATATAACTATTATAACAACATGTATACAATACACATTTACATACGTACATACATATAAAATATATCGATGAAGAGAATGAAAGGGACTTATGAAATGAGTTTAATGTTAGTGTGGAAGGCTATCCAGAAGAAGTGCATGAATTTTCTATTTAAAAATGTACCTATTAGATGACTTTCTAATGGGGTCAGACAGGCTGTTCCAGAGTCGTTAAGATTGAAGGGTAAAGGAATCAGACATATAGGCAGAGTGAAAGAGAGGTTGGGATAGAGCAAGAGTATCAGTAGAACGAAGTTGAAGGTCATGTGTATCACAAAGATACTGACATTTAGATCTTAAATTTTCTGGAGAGTGCGGGTTAAAGAGAATTGAATACAGAGTACATAACATTTACTGCTGCCTTCTTTGACGTATAGGGAGCCATTTAAGTTGGGACCTGTAAGCAGATATGTGGTCATATTTACGAAGACAGAAGATGAAACTAACGGCATTGTTGATAAGACGATTCAATTTGTCCTTTTACTTTATTTGTCCCTTTTCATTGAAAGGGTAATATATACCCCGGCAAATTTCTTTGACATTAACCATAGGTATATAGACAACGAAGTCAGCACGTTAGCAATTTTACATAGAAAAATACATTTTGCGCAATACAGTTTGTATATCTATGGTTTTACTCAAAGATGTTTCCCGATCATCATCATCATCATCAGCCTATTAATTTCCTCATTGCTGGGGCACAGGCCTTCCCTATGGATGGAATAGGGAGATTGGGCCATGACCCACCACGCGAGCTCAGTGCGGATTGGCTGGTGCTAACGACTGCAGATGCAGCCGGGACCAACAGTTTAATATGCCTTTCGAAGCACGGAGGAACTAGAGATAGAAGATTTTTGGTCACCTATCAAATGACCGACCACTGCGAAAGTTGCTTAACTTTAACGATCGCAGCCGAACGCGCTAACCATCTGCGCCATCAAGCTCCCGATATATTGACGAAATAACTTTCATAGTGAAGCAGTAACTGCTTGAGCGCTCCTAAATGTATATGAGAATTTAATACAGGTAATGTGATACAGCCCTGCAATATAGATGGTCTAAAATTGAAGTTATGATCATAACATGATATACTTACCTAAGTACACGCATATAATAAAGGTTCATGAAAAGTGTAGTGTTCAAATTTCTTCATCCACAATATGTCCCGCTGAGCAATTTACGTCGCTCAAAGGAGTTGCATACAGCCCGCCCGGTCCTTCTTGTGCAAGGCAACTAGCCCCTAACACGACACTTAACGCACATGCAAATTGCGAAATGATACACATGTGTAGGTAGATATCTTTTGAGCTTGAAACGAAGTAAATTAATTCTAGATAAGCGATTTAATTGCCGTGAAAATTGTCTGCAGTATAATTTGTTGCTGGATATAATATTACTTTTAATGTAAGTGTAGGAATTTCATAATTGCCATAATTATAATGTAATTTAGGATGAACTAGTGTATACTTATATTGCCCAGGTTACATATTGTGGTCTTAAGAATGTTGTGTATTTGCTAGACAAAGTCGTAGTGACATGTGCAGTATGTAATGACTGCACTTCCTTTCCCGGACACACCTTTGTTGATTGCTGAACTGAATGCGTCGACGTTACGGCGTTAAAATACGGTACGATAAAGACATTCGTTTTTAAGTTGATAGGACTATTATAAAAAGGATTGATAAATTTCTATTTTAATTTAATTTTATCTAACAGGTAGGTATATTTATATGGTAACCTCAAGATAGATAGCTTTATAGGTAGCTAGTGAAGCTACTTCTTGCAAACTAAAGCTTGAAAAATAAAAGATTCAGTATACCTAATTCATGTAACATTCTTTGATGCTTCGCTTTTATTATACATGGAATGTTTTTATATCAGAAATTTTGAGTGTTTTATTGTACTCGGCATACTTTAAGGATTCTTTATAGATAAGTTAAATTATTGTAGTTTTATATCATAAGTAAATACTTAATATTAGTTTATGTCATAAACGAAGAATATAACTAAATTTTCTACAGTCAATAATCATTTATACAACCTGTATTGTAAAGCAATAAATGGATTTGATTGATGGGAGTACGCTGTAGACTAAAATGATTTTATCACTTTCTGGTTTTAGAATGAAAAATGTTTTTTTATACTTGCTGCTGAGCAGTAATAATTCCATATTGGACTGTTGTAGTGTCCTGAATTAATATTGCAAATCAATGCTTTGGGCACTATTTGTTTTATAGACTAGTTTTTAAGTAGTAGTCCGTTTGCGTAACGCTTAATTTCTCAAGCGAGGTTCTCAGAGTAGTCTAATAAATTTATATGAATTTATTGTGCTAGCAAGGCCGACTCATTACAGATGTAATTTGGGAAACACTAAAATATAGGTACTTTTTATTTTAAAGCTCACCTTGAAAGTTTTTAAGTTTAAGTAATTGAAGTTACGCCCATAGTGGTACTTTACGCTTCCATAAATTATCTTTATATTTAATAAATTGATTCTCAACAAACATATTATTATTATAATTGTAAAGGAATTAGGCAGTTGCTTTGTAATAAAATCATTGTGCAAAAACTTTAAAGATTTGGTGTGTATTCTTTTATTATTATTAAAGATTTCTGTTCTGTTCTGAAGCTACTGTTTGAAAGTTTGTTTGTGTTTTTCTGGAGGGAAGCGAGAATGGAGAATATGATGGAGTACGCACAGATAGTAAATGCCTGTTTACTCGTGTTTTAAGGTCAGAAAAATCATCAAAGATCAGGAAAAAACTACGTCGAAATAAATCCAGAGCCATATTACTCAATATATTAAAACAACAACACGTGAATTATTGTGTCTAGTTGGACATACATTATGTACGTGGTGTGAATGGTTGCGTTACCGATCTAACGAGAATAATTTATTTTCTAGTCTTAGTCTAGAAATAATGTAATCGTATCGCGCCCTTTACTTGCAGTTTGTTGTTTATATGTTGATGGTTAGATGTATTTATATAATCATTGCAAACAAAAAATGTTACTAGAAAAAAAATCACTTGATCTTTCGGTATCAGATTCAAACCTTCCGTCCGGATAGATACAAAAATGCTTGGACCAATTAGGAAAATTCTATAAGACCTTTAGGATATGTATGTTTGTTATAGTCGAGCGAGAACGCATATTGAAAAATAAGGACAAATATAGCGCGCCCGGCCCGATGTCCGGTAAAATGGCAGGAGGCCTAACGGCTAGCGCGCACAAGCAACTTGTTTCCGCAAATATTTTGCCTCTTACATCAAGAATATGGGTTAAAATAGTATGAAAGTGCGCTCAGGTAGCGACCGCGACTCCTAGGAGATTTTTTTGGTCGCAGGTATGGAGACGACATATTTTTTCGAGGGTTTGATTTCGCAAGGAATTTTAATAAAAATGGTCCATACAAAACATGCCTTCACAATTAAACAGTGAAGAAAAAAGAAAAAGCATTCATACTGTTGATTTGTATATATATTTTTATTTCAGCAATAAAATACGAGATTTTGTTTTCCATTAGAGAGAGTGGAAGACTGTACGAGAATCCAAACGTCCAAAAACCTCACGATCCTCTCATCAATTAATTATCAAAGTAGTCCACTAGTAGTAGTAGTTCTCTACCCTAGAGAAAATAAACAATCAAATTAAAAAGCAAACAACCAAGTCAGCAACGGGCCTTGACGGTATTCCCTATATAGTGTACAAAAAATGCCCAGCGGTAAGTAAACATCTCTTAAACATATTCAATAAAATCTGGCCAAGAAAGCAAATACCAAAATCATTTCGCAGAGAAATTTTTATCCCCATTCCATAAAAAGGTGAAATAACTCTCCCAAAAGATAGATGATAGACCGATATCACTAACCTATACAATTTGCAAAAATTTTGAAGTATACTACAAATGAAAATTAGAAAGTTTATGATCACCAATAGGTATTTCAGGCCATCTAAAAGGGTTTGTGCCCAGCATTTCTGGCTGAAAGTTTAAAAGATTCTCTACTAAAATTCTATCTCAATGCCATCCAAATGACCCTCGAAGACCAGAGTAACCTAGTAAGATGGGGGAAAGAAAAAAGTCGTACTATACTTGTGGCAATAGGTACTGCTAGACACATATTGGTATGTTGCAAGGTGCTCCTTCATAGGGGTCAATACTCACATTGCCACGATAGAGTACTTGAAGTCATGCGTGAAGCAGCAAGTCCTGCAATGGTAGGATTAACCACAAATAAAAAACAAATTAACTTTATAAAGGAAGGCTCAACAGTTCACCCGAAAAGCAAGCCATTCTCAATCCTAGGTACTGCACCCAACGATAGAGTATTTAATATCGTTGACTGCACCTGACTAGACTATTTTAATGAATACGTATGAAAAGCACTATAAAGTACCAGAGGATGTTGGTGTTCCGTCATCCAGGCCGGACATATTCCTCTTTTCTAGGCACATTAAACATGTAGTACTAATACAGCTTACTGTACCATGGATAACTGACGTTCAAAAAGACCACACAATAAAATTGAATAATAACAATAAATATTTCTAACAGTTAGCCTAGCCCCAAGGTACGCAGGCTTGTGTTATGGGATGCTAGGGTAAAGGGTAGAATACATATACTGATACATATATAAGTATATTTGTGTAGAAATACATTTAAACATTCATTACTCGAGTGCAAGTGCTCGAATTCATCACACACACGCCTGCCCCTACCGGGATTCGAACTCGGGACCTCTCGAGTAGGCGATACCTTGAAACCCGACGTACAAATCACTTGGCCACGGAGCGAAGGTCGTCAAATTAAAATAAATAAAGCGTAAATATTACGATTAAGTAAACAACTAACCAAAAAGAATATGTGGTTAATTTATATGCGGTTGATGTAGGAGCGAGAGGTATACCAGCAAAATCTCTCTATAAAATTCTAAAAGACCTAGGCCTGTCAAGAACAATAAATGCTACCTATCAAATTTGGCTAGGAAGCCCGAAGGCAACTCGAACTCGGGGGTCTCCTTAAATCTACATCTGGGTCGCAAGTCCCGGGAACTGCTCAGAGTTTCTCTCTCTGCCACACAATAGACCCAGCACCTGTACGAATTGGTAAGAAGTTCGTCGCTCTCACTAACTGGATTCGTTATATTATGTTTTCTTTTGCTAACTAACCTTGTTAATATTTCATTCAGCTGCGACTAACAGAATCAGCCTTTATCTGTAAGCATGTAACTTTTGGCAATAATTAATATTTCACATTGCATTATTTGTAAGTGCAAAGAACGAGTAACAAATTCCTCTTTTCATATCAGCAAGTGCTTTTAATACACATAATTATGAATGTCCGGTGGCAAGATCGATTATGTCGTCGCTTTGGGGGCTGTAATTGAAATTTCGCCAACGTTGATCGATGTTTTGATCGCATGGAACTGTATCGAACTCGCATACGTTAGTGGTTACGTAACGAGTGCTCACTTACTGCTCGAATGACGCGAGTATCGAGATACCATCAGGATCGGGAGATAGTCCTCGTCTGATACTTGACGCTTTATCGCATGATCAGGTCATGGCCTATATATATTGCTATATTTAATATAGATATTACACCATTGTTGCTCTATCGCCTAATCTGTCAAGACTAAAGACGCCATGATCAGGTGTTTAACTAAATTCCTGAGGTATATCCCGTTAAATATTTATTTAAAGGTACTATAGGGGCCACCTATTTGGCTAAAATTTAACCTTTTTAGTTTTCTGTTTTTTTTAATTTAGAATATTTTAATGTTTTTTTATGTAAAAGTATATATAAGCTTTCTGTACTCTTTCTCCATTATATATATATTTACTTTTAATATGCTTGTAAAGGGGTACGACAAGTTATTCCATCATGTAACACGAGTATGAGGATAATATTTAAACGTCGCTATAGTAAAACTATTTTAATGAAATTGATGATTTTTAGGGTTCAAAAGGAAAAAGCAGAACCCTTACAGGTTCAGTTATTCTTATCCGGAATTCATCAGTAAGGTGGATGGAGAAAATTTTTCCCTTCAAAACTTCAACAAATTCTAAACTAATTTCTAAACTTGAACAAATTAACGGATGTAGTATCTATGCAGGTACTTACGTCTATATGATACTGAGACGATATTTTTCCATAAGGATCTCTAAAATTGATATCGAGTTCATGCGTAAAAAAAGGTCAGAAGCATACACAATGCTTGTTATCTTATGCACGATTTTGCTACCTATTCACCATGATGAAAGATTTCAGGCGCCAAGCCTCCGTGGTACCTACAATAAAATCATATATTTTTTAAAGGTTGACATACTTTATAGTACATTATTATTTGGTATTTTTTTCACACCCTGGGCAACATTATCGAAGTTTTCATAAAGAACCCTAACTTTTTGCAAATACTCTATAGCTTATGTTCATCAGGGATAATGTAGGACTCTAAACGTGAAAGAATTTTTCAAATCAGTCCAGCAGTTTCGGGGCCTATTCAATACAAACAATCAAATCTTTCCTCTCTAGAATCTAATATATAAAATTATCGTGTCACGGTGTGCGTAATTATTGAACTACTCCGAAACGGCTCGACAAATTTTCGTGAAATTTTATATGCATATTCAGTAGGTCTGAGAATTGAACATCTATTTTTCATACCCCTAAATGTTAAGGGTGGTCCCTTAATTTTTTTGTTTTTATTTTTTTATGATATATTATACAAAAATACATAAAACCCTAAATTTTCACCCTTCTACCACCAACCTCTATTTTTTATGGAGGTACGAAGTTCGCTGGGACAGCTAGTATTAGTATAATATATTTTGTCTATTAGCAGTGTCAACTAAAACCTTTGAAAAACGTTCGCCAAATATATTGCCCACATTCAGCTGAAATATTTACAGTATAAAGTAATTCAATAACTATATATTTTATTTCATCATTTTGCATAATCTAAGTAGAATTTAATGCAAAATACTGTATTGAACAAGCAAGTGATTTGTGCTCTTGCCCTTGATACATAGATGGATTATAAACATTAGGTATGCGTTGTTGAAAGTCCAATCGACACGACCGCCATTCTTAATGTAAAAGCGGATTTGGGTACAATGAGCGACAAATAATAGATTTGTATATCGAATCTAATATGGCACTTGTATAAACGCAATAGAACTTTTCCAGTCTTTTAAGCGACCTGGGGGCCAATCGCCTAACTGGATTGCTTAGGAAAACGCTATCGCTTACGATTTCATTTTGTTATTTCTAACCGCCGAAATACCTCACGCTCATTTTCTTTAACTTTGTTATTACCAATGCAAAAGAAAAAAAAAGAGCGCGAGGCATTTGAAAACCTCAGGGGGCTAGAAATAACAAAATGAAATCGTAAGCGATAGCGTTTTCCAAAGCAATCCAGTTAGGCGATTGGCCCCCTGTCCAGATTGTTGACTCAGATCATCTTATGCAGCGTCATTATTACATCAATAACTATTGTTTGAAATTATTATTATAACTAGCAAACCAGTGAACCAAATGTTCACCAAAAAAAAAAATGTATTTAATTAATTGAGAACTTCGGAGATTTTGTGTGGTTTCGTTTGAAATTCGTGATTTCTCGAAAACCGGAAGTGCTACGTTACTCAAATCCGGTTTGTAGTCTTATCAGACTATTTTTAACTTATAACTTAAACATTCTCTTTATCTATCTCTTACGGTTTGGCCGCTGAAACAGCACCACAGACAGACGGACGGACGGACTTGTCTAATAGATAAGAGATAATAATGTATACTATGTAGCTAGCTAGAACTTCTATCGATTTTTGTATATTTGTATAAGTTAGCTCCTGCTATGCAAACAAGATAAGTAGCGGTCAATGTATTCGCCCGGACAACGAAGGGCACTGGTTCGAATATATTATCAAGTAATTTTTTCTTTAGATACTTTGCCATATTGACAGAAGGAGAGGCCGACCAGAAAAGTATAGATCTAGAAGGAGTAGTTTCATACGTTGGTCTGATCGGATTCGATTTATTGTAAACACAGGGATCTGCGAAACAATCTGCATCGGTGAAGGCAGGTCAAGTCGGCGAAATATAGTTCGCGATACCAATTATTCGCATTCAATATCGAGGGCAATCAACGGTAGGAAGATTAAATTTTGAATTAAACTTCTCGCATACCTTCTTTAACTAGCTGAAATAAATTAATAATTTTATCATTTTCATCATCATCTTCTAGTCCTAAATTAAGCATAGCTTGCACCATAGACTAGATAAAGTACGAGTATATATTGGTTAATACATATAAATATCCATGATTGGTTGGACTGGAAGGTTAGATTCGAAACTGGGGCCGCGTGATCCGCAGTTAGGCCGCCAAGGCCCAGCGGGAATCCATACCAGTGACTTTCTTAGATTTAAAATATTCACAATAATATTTACATATAAAAATAGATACACGCTCTGCTCTGCAAACACTTCATAAAGATCCAGTTAACCAGTAATGTTAAGGCTGTCGAAATATTTCTTTTATTTAAAGTTGTGATCATAAATTAAAAAGAAACCGGCCAAGTACGTGTCTTGCCACGCGCAGTGTAGGGTTCCGTAGTTGCATGTCGTGACCACAATATATTTGAGCAGGAGTCTTTATTTTCTGTATCTGATATTAAAAATCAATAAATATAAAACTATGTATTTAACTAAAATACCTAAATGAAAATCAAACTACGTTTTAAACTCAAAATAAATCCAATATTACTTTTTTCTAAATACGAAGGATAACCGCCGATCTTTTCAAGTGCTTATACTCTTTCTTAAAACGTAATACTCAGAAGCTGTTGACGTTGGTACTCGCGGTAGTTTTGTGTACTAATGATATTTTATTGTGGTTTTTCAACAGGTTTTTTTTAGATTTTGTTTTTCAATGCAGGTGTTACGCTATAATAACTTCATCTTTTAATGTTTTCTTCTAAGGAATTTTCAATTGGTAAGAAATTTTCTTTAACCAAAGTTGAACGACTATTACTCCTAAACTAACAAATCTATCATAACCGTTACATTTTTCCTTAAAAATTCATTATAAGCACTATTATCATGAATTTTTCCAGATTTTTGAAAAAAAATAACTTCTATAGGGCGGGGGGGACGCCCCCACTCTAACAAAAATTAGCACCTTTAAGTTCAATAATTCGCAAATGGATCTCTAAATCGAAAAATGATTATACGAACCACTAAGTTATTTTAAAGGACCTTTTCAATGATATCCCATACGATGGAGTAGCCGATGAAAAAAAATTCTAAGTTGGGGGAGCTACCCTAAAATAATAATTTTCTAAATTTTATTTTACCATTTGTCGATTTGATTGATATACATGTCTCCTGTCTGTCACAAAATTTCAGCTCTCTAGTGCTAACAGTCTCCAAGCAAAACCACCGGGGATGGACAGACGGACATGACGAAACTATAAGGGTTCCTTGTCAGGACTACGGAAACTTCTCTGTGGCCCACGCCACCCTAACCTACGCGCATGACTAGATCATCTTTCTTTTACAGGCTTAATGTCTCCAATTGTCACGCGATCCATCCCCACTGATGATGTAATTACTGTAATTCACTTAGACCATTAAACCACAGGACTAGCCTCGCAAGATCTTTCCCCTCTGTCAAGGTATGAGATCAAATGATCCTGTGCGTTCATAAAAACTACTTACAATCGATAGATTTCCACAGTGTGAGAATCGTTATCGTAGTAACAACAGCCCGTGTCTCCTCGCAAAAAAATGCTAACCTGTGCCGTTTTAACGTGCAAAAAAAGATCAAACACCTCTAATTTACAAAAAAAAATGGGTGCGTGTACTTATGTAGGCGCGTGAGAAGTTATCCTTCTTTGGCATCATTTAAAATTAGTTTTTAATTGCATGCAAATAATTAATTACAATAAATAAATAAAAAGTCTGGAAAAGGACACAGTTAATAAAGTTCAGTTTTAATTTGAAAAAATAAATAAATAATCAAAATATTCAATTAAAATCGCTACTGAATATAATTTATTAGAACATTTATGTGATTTGCACTTGTATGAAACTCAAACACGTATTCCGAATATACAAACTAGAAACATGTAGATAAATATTATAAATATGAATACCTATAACTGTTACTTTATTACAAAAAATAAAGATGTGCTTTTTGGTTGTACTACACCAATGGTCAAGAGATGGCGCTGTAGTCTCCTGAATCGCGCTTTGGTTCCGTTGTTCCAGATTAATAAATACTTTTGATATTATAAATATGAATACCTATAACTGTTACTTTATTACAAAAAATAAAGATGTGGTTTTTGGTTCTACTACACCAATGGTCAAGAGATGGCGCTGTAGTCTCCTGAATCGCGCTTTGGTTCCGTTGTTCCAGATTAATAAATACTTTTGATAGACCTTCACAATGTAGTCGTTAGCACCCACTAAATAGAGATTCTATTTCTATTTTGTTGGTAGATTTTCTTAATGTGCGGTAAACACAAAAGTAACAGCATGAAGTTGGTCGCTTTAGCGACCGTTAATTTTTTGTGTTACAGTGATGAGCGCGCATCTTAAAATTTCACTCTCATCATTTTTTCATAACGCGCCTAAAGAAGTATAACTTGAAAAACTGGATATCATTTCACATGCAAGTGTTTTTTCTATATTTTAGTGCTTTTTTTCAATTAAAAATGAATTTTACAATAATCGAGAATAGAAACTTGCAAGTAATCGAGTGAGATCCAATTCGAATATGTGCCGAAACATATTCATATGATTTTATACCTTATAATTAAAAAATAGAGTCCATTTTAGTGACCTTAACTATTTATTGGCGAATATAGTCTCTTTTGCATGCTCCCCACGAGACTTGCAAACGAACTCCCCACGAGACTACATTTTTTAATTATCAAGTTTCGACCTTAGGCCCCGCATTTAAGATTCGAAATAAAAATTATATAACTTGAATTGAGTGTAGCGAGACTATTTATTTACGACTTTTAAGTGATGGGAAATAAAATTGAAAAAATAATATCGATATAATGGGTTTTTGTTTTTTTGAATGCATAAGGCACATTTACTCAAAATTAATACATTTTAAAAATCAATAAGTTTGATATCAATAATACATAATTTTTTGTTTTTTTTTGTTTTTGAAATTCTTCTAGCCACTCTTAAGCTGCAAGGTAGCGTCATCTCTTCGCATTGTTGGTAACCCACAATGTTCAATGAATACTTTTACAAGTATTAAACATTTGAAAGAGGAATTTGCAATTTAGTTATATTTTTTTTAAAGCATGTAACTGCTTGATGTTTAAATCTAAAGAAAATATAACTAGAAAAAATAATAATACATGCTTGTGCGTGCTTGCGTATGTAATATGAACGTAACGTACGTATGTATTTTAATACATAAAAGCCAGAGTAGAGAAAAAATACGATGAGACAGCTGGTGGTTTCATGACGGTTTAGTAAAAATGAGTTTTTATACTTTAACATTGGAATGGTGGAATGAGTGTTAATTTAAACAAACCAAATACACCCAGACTCGAGGGATCTTTTTGTTAACATTGAAGAATTCACTATTCACCTCCTGGCTTCATTATCAGACTGGCTCAATGATATCAGATTATTGTATTGTCATCCAAATTACATACACTTACCAAGTTTTAAATCAATATGAGAATAAGAAGTAGAAAGAATTCGACTTTCCAGATTTGTTTACCTAGTTAATTACAAGTGAGGCTAATATAAGCGTGTTAAAATATGATAAGTTTTGACTTGTTTGACATAAGCTCCTAAAAGATATGAAATCATCAACAGATCTTGTACCACTGACAATAATTGTAATAATCATAATAATTTTAAATAAAAGTGAGTGTAGAAGATTACTTGAGCTCATGTTGTACTTTTTTCAATAAAAGTTTTAATCTAATGTCTTAAAGTATTTTTATTTCATTTTAATTTACCTCTGGCCATCTACACTTACAGTAGCAATATTTTTTTATTGTCGAAATCGTTAAATTTGACACACATTTTATGGACAAGACTGTACCTATGTTGAAACGACTGTTTGACAGATAAAAAGAAATGAACATATATACATAAAACAAATGACATTTAAGATTTTCTCCCACGAAACGATTTTTTAAGTTTAGGAAAAATTATAAGTGATTGGGTAATTGTGTCAGTGAGAGTATTAAAAGACCCGGACTTATTTTTTCCGTTGTCATATTTTTATTTTATAAAATAATCTTTGAGAACAAGAAAAACTACCCATATTCTTATTTAAAGAAAACTAAAATATCGATACCGAACTTTCCCTAGTTACGATTACTTGTGATTGTCATTAGTGTGCGTAGGTGAAAAAATATATTTGTAGGCGATTGTAACAATACAAATAACTAAGGCTGTGTGAGTTTATTTTAATGTAGTGGTTTACCTCGTCCCCCTCAAAAAGTGACGGACTTTGCACTGAGTAAAATTAGGCGCGTACTTAGTCCAGTGGTTTAATGGTCTAAGGTAATTCACATCAAATTTTTACCCAAAAGCATGTCTTTTCTTTCCTCGACGTTAATTAAGAGCTGTATACCCGTCATTGGAATACATATATAAGATTTATGATAAAGGTCTTAGATTAACCAATAAATGATCCAGTAACATCATTAATCTGATTGTGGAGTACGATAAAGAGTGACATTGACCCTTTATCGCTGTTAAATCAGATATCAGTTACAAAGAAATATTATTTTCGCTAATCTAATTATATCGAACCCATTAGTGAGTCATAAACAGATATAATTGTCTTCGGAAAGAACCTGTGAGTGCTAGGAGTAAGGATTGACCAATATGAAACTGCTAAAATTGGTATTTTAACATATCAAGTGTGTTGGACGAGATCAACTTGTAATTACAAGTCGTCAACTAGTTGGGAAAGTGCAGACTGGATCATAAATTAGTATTTGGTACATGCCAAATGAACATGCAGGTGTATTTATATATATGTATATAGTTATTTACCACGACGATAGATATAAAATCATCGCAAAATCGAGAACGTATGCAGATCTTTAATACCTTAATCTTTAGTACCTTGTGTTACAATATCGATTTTAAGTGAACGTTAAAATTTTATGTAGACGTCTAGGATGGAATGACAAATAAGCATAAAATTGTATAAATGTAATGAAAACCCGTTTTAGTGTCTAAGTATATCACACAGTCTTATGTGCTACAGATAAATAGTTTTTGATGGCTTAATCGTACTTCTTATCCACTAATATATCTAATGAGAAGGTTTGTATGTTTGTTAACCAATCACGCAAAAAAGGTTGAACGGATTGGGATGAATTTCGGTATAAATAGTTTATAAACTGGATTGATATTGAGACAGGAATACTTAATTAAATACTTTTTATCTCGGAGTAAAGTCAGGTTCCTTGGGATAAAAAAAAATACTTTAAGACGATTTAACCAAACGTGCGTGATCTACGCTAGGCGCGTCCCGTTGCCAATGCGCAATGGGAGAAACGGCTTAAAAACGCGCTCGGCACTGAGGCCCTATACCCCGCTCGCGAAACGATTGGCAGATTCTGCACGCGTGACGCACCACCGCGCGCCTACTGTCAGTGTCATTCAATGTGTGGTAGGTCACGTGATTTCTATATGAACTGAAATACTTGCATACAACACGTTAAAATCTGCGCTCACGCTCTATGCGACGTAGCGTATGCAGTGGGTGAATGAAGTGAAGTGAAGGTGAAGTGGTGAGATCTCAATACAGAAAAACATAAGTACAAATGACTTTGATTCTCCAGATTCTTGTAGCCATACACTGGCGAGCTTATATATATACCTATATAAAACTCAAAGGTGACTGACTGACATAGTGATCTATCAACGCACAGCCCAAACCACTGGATGGATCGGGCTGAAATTTGGCATGCAGGTAGATGTTATGACGTAGGCATCCGCTAAGAAAGGATTTTGATTTCTACCCCCAAGGGAATAAAATACCGAAGCCAAGCGAGGGCGGGCCACTAGTTATACATACTTATTGGCTATCCTCTGAGGCCCAAGCACGAACTTTGACAGTTCCGTATCGTCGTCATTAAATTTTGTATGGAAGAAGCCAGTTTGTTCTTACTGCCCCTACCGGAAGTAAGAACAAACTGACGTGTCCATACAAAATTTGACGATGACGATACGATTACGGATCTGTCAAAGTTCGTGCCTTTGAACTAAGCTGCCTAGTACGATATGAGACAATGGACTGGCCGCAAAAATTACGTAACTACAGCTTTCCCAATCCCAAAGTAAAATCTTCGAACAATAAGCCAAATTTACCTATTTTATCACGAACTACATAAACATATAATAAAACTTAGGTAGATCGTACCACCAATCAAAGCGGGTTCGTTTGTGTTGATCTGATTTTAAATCTTTTATTATAATTATATTTAAGGCATTTAACTGCTAATCTATACTTATAATAAATCTGTAGAGGTCAATTCTGTACATGAAATATATTTTCAAAATAACTATCAGGGGGTGATAAGTGATCGATACTGATGCCAAAAATGCAATCAGTAAAATTTTTGTCTGTCTGTCTGTCTGTGTGTATGTTCCTTATAGAAACAAAAACTACTCGACGGATTTTAACGAAACTTGGTACAATTATTCTTCATACTCCTGGGCAGGTTATAGTATTCTTTTCATCACGCTACAATCAATAGGAGCAGAGTAGTGAAGGGAAATGTTGGGAAAAGAGGAGAAGTTACTCCATTTTTTAAGCTTCCGTCGCGTGTGGAGCCTTAATGGTTAAAGTTACATAGAAATCATGTATGACGGAAATATTCTACATAAAATTGTCTAAAAAATATCCCGCAACAGCATATGTCTATCTTTTATGGTTGACTCACAATAACACGTGTAACTCCTGATAGCTTAGCAGTTCGGAGCATTCTGATTATTTGTTTACTCTTACGTTTATAATACTCTCACTCATCCCTAATTTAAAAAAGTTAACATTATTACCTATTCAATAAAAAAAGAATCATAGAAATCGGTATAGAAACACCAAACTTATACATGAAATAAGGCATCGCGCCGTCGCACGTGAATACTGAATCATGCTTTAAGGATTATTTTTGTGTAACGGCTGCCGCGCTCGACACGGGTCGTGGCGGCGCGGTAGGGTATAAAAAGGCGGGAGGTCCGAAAGCGAGCTTCCCCGCCCCCCCGATCCTGAGAGACCTTCAGTCGCTCAGTCCCAAACCGATCCGGATGCACATTAGGGTGCATCCGTCCTCTAAGCGCACTATGCAGTAGTATTTACTAAGGCAGCGCTGCATCATCCCCTTCTCAGGGGTTGATCGCATCAGATGAAGCCTGTAAGGCCCCTAAGGCCATAGGCACCCCCCACGGGTGTGTTTTAGTCAGTAAGAGTCTGACATAACTCTACAGCCGGCTGTAGGGTATCCATGAGGATTTCACACCCGCTCCCCCGCCTGGGAGGAAACAAAAAAAAGAAAGCGAGCTTCGTTCAATATTTGGCTGTTGATGCGTTCAGAGCGTTCGACCTTATTGACAGACAATAATTGATATTGAGAAACCGTGCTTATCTTAGAATAAAAACCAAACATTTGTAAACAAAATTAGCAAATAAATCATGTAAAACGTGTAGAAAATGAGTACTGGAAAACGGAAATATGAGAATTTTAGTTTGGTTATAAATACAGGTAATAAAAATGACCGTTATTATCTATATATGTATATAAAAGTCAAAGGTGACTGACTGACATAGTGATTTATCAACACACAGCCCAAACTACTGGACGGATCGGGCTGAAATTTGGCATGCAGGTAGATGTTATGACGTAGGCATCCGCTAAGAAAGGAGAAAGGATTTTGATCAATTCTACCCCCAAGGGGATAAAATAGGGAATGAAAGTTTGTATGAAACTTTGTCAATTTTAAACCAATCGGGCTGAGACTTTGCATGCAGGTATAAGAAGAATCATAGATGAATGTCGTTGTGTATAATACAAGCCTGACAACAAAAACTGTAGTCTATACTTCAGCTCCACACCGAAGCGAAGCGAGGGCGGACCGCTAGTATGTATATAAATCTAAAGAAATTTGAATTAAATTCACTCCAGGCGGCTGCCTGGTCTGCCTTACACAGGATCATTTGGACCAAGTGAATTATTTCTCGAAAAAAATCTTGAAGCTTTTTTATGATTCGGCAATTTTAATATTTTCCTTCCCGTAGCTGATATGCTTCAACTAACGCTTGATGCTACGGACAGTATTCGAAGATTAATAACCCTTTATTAAATACCAATATCTAGCCTTGATCGACAAATTGTTTAGAAATGTAATACTTAAGAGACCTTTCACATTCTTTGCAAAAAATAGAAAATTTTTGACCCCCTTAGAAAAGATTTTGACTAATTCCAATAGAAGTAAACAGTAGAATAATTCTTCTTATTGTAAGTTAATGTAGAATATTTGCAAATACTATTTTCATTTATTTGTACTGATCGTTCTATCGCAGCTAGTTTACGGAAAAAACGATAATATGCACAACTTCAAACGCCTGAATCTTTAAATAATATTCAATAAATTAGATCAAATTAATTACTACGACATCAAAAATATGTTATTGTTGTAACTTATTGTATTAGAATTTTGATTTTCCATCTCATTAATTATCAAAATAACATCTAACCTCCGAGAGTTTTCCCAAAAACCAATGCAGGTTTACCTCGTATTTTGATATTGAATTAAATAGAATTACTATCAAAAACTTTCATAAAACTAATCGACGATCATTGAACTACTGAAATATGTATATATTTGAATAATTAGTTCATTAATAATTATTTTATGAGACTCGAAACATCACCCATAAAATGCAATATATACTAGTGCAAATCTACCTACGCGCCGACCAGTACGGCAGAGGCGCAATTTTGTAAAAGGGATCTTAAACTAGCTGTTGTTTATTAATTGAATGCGCAAAATAGTGAATTAGGTTCAAGTATAACAAGAAAATAAAAAAGAGAGCTAACATAATAGAGAGGTGTCTGCGATACAATTCACTACATTTTTTTTTCATCGAGTGTTATTACAAAATTCCAGTTGTTGTTTGAGATGACTCAATATCTGGGTCGTTTCGTATTTGAAGGGAACTGATGTAACATTGAGACAAATTGTGTGAATGTGTTGATAGCTTATTCAATTACTGTAAGTGTACTTGCAATGAGATGTCCGATCATTTACATGATTCTTTTATTGACTAAATCCTTATCAGATTGAGTAAAAATCTAAATATATATAAGAAGAAACTGTCTGACCTACTGTCATATCAAAGCACAGCCGAAACCGCTAGATCTAGACTCCAAATTCGGCACGTAGGTTCCCTTATGAGGTTTAGGGGTGCACTAAGAAAGTATTTTTTTTAAAATTCACTCCCAAAGGGGTTAAAATGGAGGATATAATTTGAAATTATAAAAAATAAAAGACTTAAAACATTTCACAAATACTTAGTTGGTCATTTTTATTTTTCCCAAACTACCTCCTAAAAGGGGATTGGGAGGGTGTCGAAGTTTTTTTATGGAATGTTTTTAACGCGCATTTCGATTCACTCGAGCCACCTTGTCATGCTTGTCATCTTCTCTTGTCATCTCTAGCGAAGATGACAAGATCACGGACGTCAATGCACTTTGCTCTAAAGTACCTGTTGCTTGTTAATTTCGCTGCTAGGAATCGCGCTAATATCTTGAAAAAAATTAACTTCAGATCCTATCATCTAACAACGATATGGAAAAGTCTTACTTGGCTGTTCGGCGTAAAAAGGTCGCAGAACTGAAAATAATGAAAATACGGAAAGCAATATTGGTAGGTATATCGTATTTTATATTTGTCAATATTATCTTTGTTATATTATTTCGTAGATCGTATTTATCTATTTATCACTCCTCTTCCCTCCTAGAAAGGTAAAACTGAAGTATGAGTTGAGCATTATAAACGAATATACATAGGTAAATAATAAATATTAGACATTAAGAAAATAAATAAGTGGGCACATACCGTTTTTTATTCAATGTAAAATAAATATCGCCATCATAAATAGCCACGCGTTCCTGAGAAAAAGAGTTTTGATAGACGGACGGACAGCCAACAAAGTGATAAGGGTTCCGTTTTTTTCTTTTTGAGGTACGGAACCCTAAAAAGAACAAACACAACTAAAAAAACAGTTTAGAGTACTGCATACAAGAAGTTTTATGAAAAGAGGTTTTATCATATTTGTAAAAAATTTCAATAGGTTAAGGTTTATATCATGTAATGTTGAAAGATACAGAAAAATATTATAAATAAATTACGAATTGATAAATACCCAAAAAATTAAAAAACTTTAAAAAAAAGAAACGTTGAGAATAATACAACGTTACATTACAATATAAGATAGTGAAGATGATTCACGTTCTTTCAAGGAGATGGTTCTCATCCTTCCTTAAGTTACTTGCCTAGACATGCGTAGCAATCAGGACAATCATTTGGGACATTTTTAACTTCAGGCTGTGCTTGAGATTCGATTGTGACAGATAACGCCTTCTGTTTCAAAACTGCAGCCGCAATAGCGGACTCGCTTGCTTTCATATACACGAAGGCGTTAGCACTTCCTTATTCAATGTTATTCAAGTATCCTTACTTTATCATTATAAAAACTGGCCAAGCGCGAGTCTGGCCCCGCTCTTGTAGGATTCCGTAAAATAATTTGTTTGTTTTCTTCACAACTTACATAATACATTATGAATCGGCGTTTCCAGTAGGTATTATTGTTTAAAGGTAGCTTATGAGACATCATATCACATTCTTACTTTCTAGTTTCAATTTAGAGATAGACACCGTAACAAAATTGATCTAAAAATGACAATTTCGACGACCTCCCATTTCTTTGTTATTGAGAATAAAACTTAAGTATTATTCTAACTTTACCTATGAAATTGCCGTTTTTCATGAAATAAGTTATTCCCTTTCTTTTTTATGTTTAAGTTATTACCCATGCAATCAATGTATTTTTGCCAACGTAGTGATAGATTATAAATGCACTTTTTGAAAAGTCTGCTGGACTCCCGGCGCAAAGCAAAAATTCTTCAAATTCGTTTTGAACTTTTGAATTTTTCCCTGCCAAGAAGTTATCCAAAGACTGGAAAAAGTAGAAGTCTGTAGGGGCAACGTCCGGTAAGTACGGTAGATGATGGAGAACTTCCAACCCCAGTTCTTGTGACTTGGAGTCCGTCTGCTGTGCAGGGGCGTGACGCGATGAGGTCGCGCGTTGTCGTGCAGGAGCAGCGGAGCCGAACGATTGACCAAAGCTGGTTGGAGAGGTGCTTCTCCATCATTGTGTTCAGTTCTTCACTGTACACATCCACAGTAATACCACTTAACACTTGGTAAGATGCTGTGATGAATGAAACCGGCGCTAGACCATCAAACGTGAACATCACTTTTTAGGGGTCAGTTTTCGTTTGGGGCATTGTTTAGGTACTGAACCAGGATTTAACCAATTTGCGCTTGCGATTGTCGAATAGAATCCATTTTTCCTCGCAAGTAACAATGCCATTCAATATGGTTTTGTTTGTGTGTCTGTTGAGCAGTGCAAGACTCAGCTAGACGCGTACTTCGCGTTGGCGATCATTCAATTTATGGAGCACAAATGGGTGCTCACGTCAAGCTTTTTTACCTTGCCAATTTGACGCATCGAAAGCTGCTGCCAATTTTAAGCTGTCTGAATTTTTTACGTTTTCATGATGACGAATAACGTACTAATGCGCTAAAATCAGAACGCTAACCATTAAACAAATGACTAATTTTTAAAATTAGAATTCAGTTCTTTGAAAATAAAAATGATTTGAACTCAGAATTCTTAGCGACAAAAAAATAGAAAGAAAAAATGGACATGAAAAAGCCAGTACCTACGACAGAACGGCAATTTCATAGGTAAAGACCTGTTATAGTATATATCTTCTTAAAAAACAAAGTGAAATGGTGAAAACTGCCCTGCCTTTTATCTGATTTTTCCTGCCTTATGACCTATGACATGACACTACTCATATAATATGTACTTACTTAAAAAAAACAAAGTAATTTAAGATTTCCCCTCTTTTTGAAATTCTGAAAACTGCCCTCTTTTTCTCTGTTTTTTACTGCCTATGACTTATGATATGAAATTCCTCATATAATATGTGCCTACTTAAGTGAAACAAAGTGGTTTAAGATTTTCCTCTCTTTTTGCAATTGGAATGCCTTTCAGTCACAGTGATATAACACTACGGAAGTATCATGTTTTCGTGAGAAAGTTTATAGAACCCTATAGCCTACCCTTAGCCATAGGGTGGGTAAAATAGGATCAGGGAAGCCAACGCACAAGCGTCTTAATGCAATGGTAACCCGTTACCGACACGAAGGCCTTAAGTGTATATGCAAATTTGTGCTTTAAGGTTTTTCCAAAAAATAAACAAGAGTATATATCTACCTTTATCTTTTACTTTAAACCGTAAAGGTTTAAACTTTAAACCATCTATCATTATGTTTGTACTTCATTGAGGAGGTTATTAATGTTAGTTACCTGGTTCATTCAGATTCGATACACACAAGAGTTATGCATATAATGGCTTGACATAAATACGAGAAGTTTTAGCACATGCCTCGTTTATCTCTCCGAAGGTTTGCATACAGTTGTATCAGTAATTTTAATTGACAACAGGACCTTTGTCGATGCTAATGTTTCCGCCGACAAGAGCATTGTTTCACTTATCTGATGATATGTTCCTATAAAAAGGGGGCAGTGCTAGAGATGATTCTCCAATGTGGTTATAAGACGTGATAGTAAGGTGCTGAAATATGGATTTCGTTTACCTCAAGGCACGTAGCTCTTATTATTATTGAATCCCAAATTCATTCATCAGTGGTTACTTATGAAATAATTAAATCTTATTGTGAGTAATAAACTTAAAATGTGTGCGAAGTTTTACAAGTGGTTAAATCTTAATTCGATAAATATACATAAATGAACAGTCCAAATTCTTAGATTACTCTTCATTTTATTTTGAAATATGGACTTACGCAAGTTGCAAAGCGATCAATCTCAAAAGATCCATTTCAGTGGATCTTTTGTTTTTCAAAGGAATTCAAAATCTTATTATGTAGATAAATTCAAAAATTCTGAAAACGAAAGAGAAGTTATTTAATAAATAAGTAGTCTAGTAGAGAAGAAACAAGGAAGAAAGAAATAAGTTCTTGATTTGATATATTTGATAGTTCTCCACTAATTTAAAATCAATGAAAAAAGGTTCCCTATAATGCTGTGATGTGCCTTTATTCAATTCCCATAGATTGTGCTTCTGGTGAACAGTTGGTTGTTCACAAGAGGCTCTCCTGTCGCGATGCTGCAGCATGCTACTTCTTCGCAAAGCATAGTATTCCACCCATCAGTTGCCTCTACATCTTCCCCTAGTATTCCAGGTTTGAAGGAATTCAGTGTAATACATATTTAGCTTTCAAAGCTTATTAGTTAATTTTACCCTTACATGTTGGTATAGTGTGGTTTTATTCGTTAATAAGTAGTAATTTATTTATTTACAGCATCAGCTTCCTCTGATCAGTATGGTGGAAGTCAGGTAATATGACTATATGAATTCTATATCAATTAAAGTTAGTTAATATCTCTCAAAATAGGTAAAGCTGTGTATTTGAGATTTAGCCCACCACTTGTGTTAGTATCATCTGCGAGAATAGCTAAAAAGTTATAGATGGGTAGGATGAAAGAATCGGGTTCTTTAACATTTTTTTGACTTTTTCGGTATGTTTTATTTTCGTTGTAGCCAAAGTATGAGTACAAATACGAAGTCTCAGACCACCAGACTGGCGACAGGAAGAGTCATTGGGAGAGCAGAGAAGGGGACCGGGTGCGCGGGGGGTACACCCTGTATGAACCTGACGGTGCCTTGCGTACTGTGGAATACTCAGCTGATGCCTTACATGGGTATGAATTTTCAGACTAATTTATTTCACTAAGATACCACACGAGAATCCACTTTGTTGAATATTCAATGGGATTGATGGAGAGGAAGGATATCTTGTATATCTTTATCATCAATTCAGCTGCCTATGATGACTCTTTCCTCTAAATGAACCTGTCTTTGTTCTTTATGTTTATTTTGAAACTATCATGCATTATTATGATGCTTGATTTTATTAAAAAAATTGCGGCCTTCAACTGGATTGCGGAGGACAACTCGGTGCAGAAATACAGATGGTCACGAACCACGTTATAGATTCCAAAGGTGTATGATAGTAAACTATCAAACACAATTAGAACATTGTTTACTTTTTTATGTGGGGAAATACCCATGAGAAGACCCATACCTTCTTACTAAAACAAGAAAGTGAGCGAGTTATATCGGATTCTCCCCTGCCCGCCCACTTGACGAAAACAATTTTTCCCCCACTCGGTAGGAACAGGCCTACCGACTAAAGCTCCATGGTATTTCGTCCTCAGCGATGGGTGGGAAATTGAAGCAACAGCCAGGCCATGTCTTCGAAAATTCCATAAGTCATCACTTCGTCCGTATCCAAACCCACCTTCGCCACAGTTTCCCGCTCTTTTCCACCGGGCGGCAACACACCGAAACATGTGTAGTGTATGTCGCCGCACACTACTCTATCGGCTGTCGACGGAGCTGCCATTTTTAGAGCATTAATGCTCTGGCGTATGATCTCCGCCGACTTCCAACTCGTCGGTGCCTCAGTGGGTCTGCTTGGGGATCCTCCTCTCGGGACCGCTCCATTGCCTCTCTGGTCCCCATGTGGGACACACCTCTAAGGTATGTAGCGCCATGTGCTCCAGCGCCTCGCACTCGTGGCAGGCTGTTCGCTCTCTTCTCGCAATCCCGAAAGAATTTGCACAAAGCGATAAGAGAGCGAACTGCCTCTTCTTGTCACACATTCATCTAGTACCAGGAGGATAGCCTCAATGGTGCGATGTCCAGCACTCGGCTCTATTTATTTCTCCAGGGACTTTGTGTTAGCGATTTTAAAGTATACCTTCGCAAGGACTCCCCGCTCCCTAAGATGCGTGCTAGCTATAACACATGCCGCCTTAAGATTGCGATTAGCCATGATAATCCTGGTCGCTATGACCCGCTGCGCCCGACGCAAAAGAGTCTTACTATGGGCGGCCAGAGAATCAACCCATTTGGGTGCCCCATGGAGTGCAATAGAGCGCACAACTCCAGCAAGAGCATTGTTTACTTTATAATAAAAAGAAAAACAATGTGATCCTCACGTCTCTAGGTTTCTACAATTTTGCCGAACGAATCACATGAATATTTCCTATTTTGAATAGAAAGGACTTTTCAAATCCATACTATTAACTCATTAACTTTTGAAAAAATAAACAAATACATTTAATGTTCCCAGATTTACTGCGGTCGTGCGAAGAGATGAGCCCACCAGGCACCAGCACTCGAGACCTGACAATTCATACAATGCAATATCGTCGCATTCCCGCGACGGTTACCAACCACCGTCTCCGCAACGAGGCTATATTCCCGACGACGGTTCTTCTGGCTTAGGACACGGAGACCAACCAGGATATTCAGGGCCTGGTGGTACTTTCAATTCCGGCTTCAGCGTGAAACACGTCATGGAACTCAATAAAGATCAATCTAAGATCTTTTAAATTATCTTATGGCTACTTTACGGTGGTGGATCTGAGTTCACATTTATATTGCCACTATCACGTTTCAGGAACAGGAATATTAATTTCTTGATTGTGCCTACCCATAACTTTGAATTTATTTTATATAGTATACATATTGAGTTTGCAATTCTTTTCACTAAATTGTAGACTTATTTTTAATTTACTTTTTTCAGCGAGGTTAGTTATTTGAATTTAATGAGTCAATGTACAAAGATTTTGAGCTACCTACATTTCCTACTTTTTTAGGTTTTATTTGTTTATTTGATTTTAATGCGTTCTGTTCTTATTAATGTAGAACACGACACTTGTAAACAGCCCTGCTTGTTTTACTGTATGTGTGCGTAGGCTAGGGCCGATAATTTTAGAAAGCAATTATAAACTCGGAACAGCTTGAAACCTTTGATTAAAACATACCAAAAGGAAAAAAGCATATTAAGAAGAGAGGAAAAATAAATTTTAGGTGATTTAAAGTGGAGAAGGGCGAGGGGGTGACCTTTTAAGAAGGGATAACAGTTTATCGCGATTTTCGGAAAAACTACAAGTCCCATCAAAAAAGAAACAATGGCAACATTGTAGGTAATTAAAAGTTCTACAACTTTTGTTTTAACTTTTTTTAATCAGAAGCTAATTATTTCTGTGAAAAATCAAAATAACTGTTTGTTTTTTTTATAAAGTTACGATATTTTACCATTGAATTTTATTCGATAGCAACAACTGCTATAGTTTTACCGAAAATCGCGATAAACCGTTTCCCCCCCTTAAAGTTCTCCGGGTGGGGGACCTCACGACCGAAAGCGCCCGTAAACTTTTTTTCTTTTTTTATTGTGATCTCTTCCCTTTAGTTTGGGTTTCAACCTGCTTACATTTTTTTCACTTTTTACGATTTACAAAGGCATCCGCCCTGGCTTAGTGTGAGAGCGCGAGAAAAGGAATTTTACCCGAATGGGAACTGTTTTTTTATTTTTATTTATGACTTTTTTTGAGCTTTTTTTTAGTGTCATGCGCTATGCATGACCAAATAGTTTGATTCTAAAGTTAAATATATCCCACCAAAGCTTTAAAACCCAGTATTTCTGCTAACGCTGTACTTAAATTATAATATTTTTATGTTATAAATAATTTAAGAATATTTTATAAGACATACTTAGTTGTTCGGTAAAACTTATTGACTTTTAAATGCACAGTTCACTCAGTACTTTAAATACGATTATTTTTTGATTCTGAGAATACTGAAGAATTTTATCACTATTAAAAAGAGAAAAAAATACAAGCTGTTTCAATTTTCAATATCTACACACAAAAAACAAGTGAGTTAAGTATTTAAACTTCTAAAGTATGAATCCCGGTGGGGGCTGATGTTTGTGTGATGAATACGAGCATTTTTACTCCATTCATGGATGTTTAATATGTATTTCTATATAAATATGCTTATATATGAACACTATATGTAATCTATGTTACCCTGATATCCCATAACAAAAGCCTTACAGTGCTTACTTTGGGGTTAGGCTAATAGGTGTGAGTCTTGGAAATATTTATTTATATATTTATTTATTATCCTCGCTTGATTTTTTTATTCATATCAATTCTTACTTGCTATGATGATATAGGGATTCCTACCCAATATATCCAAATCGGTTCAGGCATTTGGAAGTTATGACGGAAAAGAAAAACGCATATACGAATACGACTGCTGAAAAAATTACACTCCTACGTTTGTGTAGATATTAGTATTTGAAAAAATTAAATGTCTCATTATATGTAAAGGAAGTCTTATTATAGGTACTTTATTCGTCCTTGTTTAGGTCACAGACATAACATGTAGGTATGTACCTTACTGTATATGTACCTACTTCAATAACTGGAGGAAAAATCAAAAATTTTCAGGCATCATTAGAAATAAAAAAAGAATCTAAAGAAAAGTAAAAATTTTGAGTAAAATTTTCTTTAGATTTAATCATAGCAGTTTAAAGCTTGAAAAAATCTTAAACTTAAATAGTTGTAAACTTAATAAAACTGCAATTTTCGTTTCTTGTAGTTTATTATATAGTTGTTTTCCAGCGCTGGTATTTTGTATGCAATTGTTTTCAGTAAATCAGTATTCAATATAGTTTTCGAGGTCTTCAGGGTGGGTTTCGTAGTAGGAGATCTATATTTATTGGTGACCGTGGGAACCATGAACATGATGATGGGGATGATGGTGATGCGTGGTGTGGTGTACAGCGGCAACAAATCTGCAATCGAATAGTTTATTTTAAAAGGACATCAATATTATTGTTAGCTGTCTTCAATGAGATGGAGGTTCTTAATTCAACTGTATAATATATTTTCTTTTATATGTTTGGATCGCAATTATTCCGCATTATTATCTTATATATAAAATTCTCATATCACAATGTTAGTTACCACACTCCTCCGAAACGGTTTAACCGGATTTTTATGAAATTTTATATGCATTTTCAGTAGGTTTTAGAATCGGCTACTATCTATTTTTCATACCCCTAAGTGATAAGGGTTGTCCACCACATTGATTTATTGGACATTTTTTGTATAATGTGGCATTAAAATATACATACAACCCTAAATTTTCACCCTTCTACCACCAGCCCCTATTTTTATGGCGGTACGAAGTTCGCTGGGTTAGCTAGTAATTTATATAATTTGACGTTTTTTTTTGTTTCGTAAGTCAACATAGCTTACGAACATGGTGGTTGCTTTCATTCATTTGAGGATAAACAACGATTGTAGCATTGTCCCAGAAATCAAGCGCCGTATTGCTATAGCTACGGACGCAATGTCATGCTTTCAAGTAATCTGGAATATTCACAGCCTGAGTTTCCACACTAAAACACATTTGGTGAGTGAGATCTCTGATTTTTCCTATTTTCTTTTATGTCGGAGTTATTTCGATTTTTAAATGTATATGGCTCGAGTGAACTTAATGTATACGTATAGCTTTAAGGCACATCTTACCCGTGGTGGTCGTCAGCGGTGTAATGAACAGACCGCACGTTGCCGTCGGGTTCCACGAGGGAGTATTGGCCCTTCACAACATCTCCGTGGCGGTGCTCCGACTGAGACTTGTGGTCGCCGGTGTGCGGGTCGTTCACGGCATACGAGAATTCGTAACTGGGATGAGACGCGGCCTTCAACAAGAATGACATATTATAGTAATAACTCTTTTAGATCTAAAACTGTCCAACATCTTTCTTCACGAAATGTTCGCATTGCTCGAAAACAAGCTTTCCCTATGGATAAAATATGGATAATGGATCATCATGTAGTGTCTAGTCTATAAGAGAGGCCTAATACGACTGTAAGTGAACCATATTCTTCTACATACACGGAACCGCTAGAGCAGTTGCGACTGCTTCGGGCGGTTGGCAGCGCGGTGAAATAGCAGCTTCAAGGTGTTGACTCTGACTGGTCGAGCAGTCCGTGTATATTGATCACTGGCTAACTGCTAGAGCAGTCCGTGGATGGCCCCTCTTACAGCAGATTCAGCAGGGACCAACGGCTAAACATGTATTCTGAAGCGAGGAGGAGTTCGAGATGTTACATTTTAGTGACTTATTATATGAACGGCCATTACAAAATTATGTTATCTTCCACAATCGCAGATCGAACGCGCTAAATCGCTGAATTGAGCAACTCAAATAGCTAGCATTATAAAATTTAAAATTTGCTACCATGACCTATAAAGTACCTATTTCAGATGAGATTGATATTCACCTAGGGAACGTTGGTGGGTATTGTGGGTAATGAGAAATGTACGTATTATTGAACTAAATTGAAGGTTTCCCGCAAAAACTGACCGCAGAGTTAATGGGACACAGCAGGCCTTACACTGTGGGATTGTATTAGAATTAACTGGATACCTACTGTAACATTAACAGATACCAACTTCGCACAAAATCAAATGGTACTACCGTTTGCAGATACTGTAGACAGGAGTGTGAAACACCAAAACACCTACTATGTCAATATGGATACTAATTCACAAAAGAAGTATTCATGTGGGGCGACATTATTACATTTAAATTTAGTTACTGTAATACTAATGACTAGAAGCTGCAAACCTTTTAATAAAGTTTAAACATCTAGCAGTTAAGTGATTAAAAATAAAAATAACATAAACCTTTTAAGTAACTTGAAATAGCTTTTGGTTAAGAGAGATACGGTAATTGGGTCTATCTTATATCGCAGAACTTTTAATGTCATAACAATATTTTGCATATCAGCGGATGGCATAACCTTCATTTCGCAGAACGTCATTTGGCATTCACTCATTTATCAGACATTCAAAACTCATAATTTTGAAAACCCGAATCATCTTTAGGCATAAATTTAATATCCACGATAGTTAAAAAGCAGAATCATCATCGTGCTAAGTTTAGGTCACCTACCTAACCTACTGACCATAATCACCCAATCTTTCATAACATATTTTTTATGCTTAACGCAGTGAAAGTGAAATTATGCAATATAATATTTTGCCAATGCGTTATAAAATTCTGCCACATAAACATTCGACCAAACAAAAAAAAATGTTGTTAAGACTATGCATAGGGTGTTGGTTGTACCAATGAATTTAGGAGCAACAAGATTCTGTCAGATAGAGGTTACCCACTTCAATTAATTTGGTGGCTAAACAGAATAAATATGTAGATAATTTTAGGTTGAACACTTTTTGATCTAAAATGTGTAACGTTTAAGAATCTAAAACTTATTTAAAAAAAACAACGGGTTGCACTCCGGAAGTGCCGGCAGAAGTAAAAACTTGAATATTAACGTTGTGCATTTTTGATATTTTGGAATGGTTAGGGAATTATTTTGCACGAATTGCTTTAATTATTATCAGTATAAAAGTACTATCATTTATGTGGTAGAACACAATTTTTATTTATTGCGCTATCGTACACAAACATGACAATTTATATTACATAAAAAAGTTTATCTCTCAGAAAAATCAACTTACATAAATCACATTTAAGCGCACCTAGCGACATCTATTGTTAAAAAAATGCATTTTCTTCGCAATAAAGCTGCCACCCGGACGTCCTAATTAAAGACTTATTATTACAATACGATAATAGTTATTTATTATACAAGAGTGGAAAGTTCCTTTTTAACCGCGTGCTCGATTTGGATGACCGAGCAAGCGAAGGATTCTAAATTAGAATCCTGAGCGTCAGCGAGGGAAACAAACGAGCACAAGGTGAAAAATCTTTCCACTCGAGTGCAATACGTAACTTTTCATCCCACCTCAGCGAGGAAATGACAAAATGAAAAAGAAAACAATTTATAATGACAAAATATTTAAGCAATAAAACGTGAAAAACTAGAATGGCGCGAAGCACGCAAATAAAACAAAGAAACCAAGAAGGTTCCAAATTTAAATTTTTTCACAATTTAAAAAGTTCTAATCATAAATTTGGCACCATAGAGGTTACATTAAATAGGTTTAATGACGTTTTGAATTTACAATTATATTGAGTACTCATTATATGTGATGTTCTAAATTCAAATCTACTTTGCCGCTCAAGCGAATAAAATAGAATTTTCCAGCCAGATTTCGAAGCGCAAAATTACACTTTCCGAGGTGGTGGGATGAAAAATAAAATATTACTCTGTTTCGTCCAATATATTTAAAGTCATCAACCTTTCCAATTTTATTGTTTTCGTCTTACGAATTTTCGATTAGGTCACGTGTCCGGACGCGATCAGTCCACGTGTCATGACGCGGTCAGGCTACGTGTCCTGACGCGAGTTTAACAGTTTTTACCCATTACAAAAAAAGTGTACAACGCCGCTAAAGAAGTTTTCACTTCAAAAATCTGATTACGGAGAATGATTTGGAATACTTACGTGATCATGACCATGTCCATGTGTGTGACCATGACCGTGTTGGATCACATGTCCGTGGCTCACTGCGTGACCGTGATGCCCCGCGTGCTGTACGATGTGACCAGCATTATGTCCGATGTGGCCATGTTCGTGATGTATCACATGTCCGTGGCTGATAGCGTGACCGTGATGACGATGGTGACCAATAGGATGGCCGATGATACCAACAGGATGACCGGGGTGAGCAACATGATGGCTGATATGACCAGTAGAGTGGTCAATGCGAGATTGATGAGATACAGCTACCGAGTGCGTATGCACGCATACTACTAAAACGGTCAATCCGATTACCTGAAAGATTGATAAATAAATAATAATATGCAGGTATGTTGATTTTCACAATATTTTAATTGAAATGTACATGAAATAGAGGTATTATTCCAATTTGTTTTGGGGACTTAAGAAACGACATGGGAATTTGATTACCCTGAAATCTAATTTAGAACCATGGAATAAGGGCAATAGTATCAAATAAAAATACATTTTAAAATATTGTTTAAAATTTAAAAAGATTTTTACAAAACTTATTATGCACTATATTATACCCAATGCAAGTAAATAATATTTCGTAGAACAGTAGTACATATTTATAAGTACTTCTGTCGCATGTTTTTGTCTATATATTTTGTTCTTATATGCAAAAATTTATAGTAAACCATAATTCAATTATTTACACTGAAACTTACTTGGGACCACATGTTTGACTGTATCTCTTTGTTTGCTACTACAGAACTACCGACAAAACCAAGTATTGATCCCCTTTTATTTGAGCCGCTTGATTTTTTTACGGTTTACTCAAATTTGCAACGATATTAGGTTCCCAATAGAGCAATTAACGTTCATATTAGTAAATCTTTCAATAATTATGTATTGCAAAGTTGGCTGTTTAATTGCTGTATGGTTCCGTAATTGAAGTAAACATTGGTAGAGCACAGTCAATCAATTTACTAGACAGCAGAAAAAAACACTGAGATGCAATAGGCTTACTTACGTAATAAATAAATTTAATGCCTAAAAAATTTATCGACAGATCAAGTAAAATATATCCTACAAAAAAAAATCATGTAAAATGTTGCCAAGACGACCACATGACTCGCTCTGTCATAAAGTTATCAGATATCACGTAGAGTCAAGCTTCTAGCTCTATACAGCCTAACTATATCAGGTCTAACTCCAAAAATTCTACACCTTAATCAAAATATGTAGCTGCATGTCGAAGCATAAAGCAAGAGTTATCAAGACTAAAATTTCAGTTTTATGTCAATTCAATTTCTGAAAAAGATAAACTTATTTTATAATATATTTTCTTTAGATTTAAACATCAAGCAGTTGCATGCTTAAAAAAATGATAAAGATAAACTTACTCTGATAGTGCAAACGAGGGGTATAAATACTTCTGGTAGAACTTATCACACATTAAAATACAGTAGTTTGAGAATCCAACAGGAACCTAAAACCTTTTCCTGGATAAAAAGATCCTATGTCTCAATGCAGGTCATAAACTATATGCGTACCAAATTTCATCCAAATCCGTTCAGTAGTTTTTACGTGTTTGATTAACAAACATGCAAACTCTCACATTAATAATATTATAGTAGGATAGACATTAAATTATTATCACATTCATTTAGAAAATTTTGTTTCTATACAGGTGCTAACATTTCTTGTAATTTGCTGCAGAACTCTGAACGGCTTACGTTTCGAAATCTGGACTTCCTTTCCTTCCATCAGTCACTTTCGAGGGTCATCATTGTTATTATACGATGTGATCGTCCTTAACGTTGTATTCATATGATTGTTGATAAGTGTTCTATACCACAATATCATAGATAATCTGCTTTTATTTATCACGAATACATACACAATGATTTTCAAAACAATAAAAAAGTACTATATGCACTTCCTTCCTGCTCTTTTTGTTATGGTTTGTTTGAGTTAAAAGTGTATTAAATTGTTTAACATACCCGCTTCTAGCACCAACAAACAAAATTTGATATTGATGGCTAGTGTAATATAGTTTGAACTAAAGTGCGTTAAAGACCTGGAAACGAAAGGTGTATATCGTAGGTGTTCTGAGGTTCCACATTTGAAAATGAGGACCTCACAACTTCGGTGCCCTGGGGGTGCACACCTCTACATCCGATCCTGAGTCTAGGTTTACTGCAGTGTTATTCTGTATTTTTGAAGTTATACTTCTTTAGGCGCGTTATGAAAAAATTATGAGAGTGAAATTTTAAGATGCGCGCGCATCACTGTAACATAAAAATTAAAAGCATGAAGTTGGCGACCAACTTCATGCTGTTACTTTTGTGTTTACCGCACATTAAGAAAATCTACCAACAAACTAGAAATAGAGTCTCTATTTAGTGGGTGCTAACGACTGCATTGTGAAGGCCTATCAAAAGTATTTATTAATCTGGAACAACGGAACCAAAGCGCGATTCAGGAGACTACAGCGCCATCTCTTGACCATTGGTGTAGTAGAACCAAAAACCACATCTTTATTTTTTGTAATAAAGTAACAGTTATAGGTATTCATATTTATAATATTTATCCACACGTTTCTAGTTTGTATATTCGGAATACGTGTTTGAGTTTCATACAAGTGCAAATCACATATGTTCTAATAAATTATATTCAGTAGCGATTTTAATTGAATATTTTGATTATTTATTTATTTTTTCAAATTAAAACTGAACTTTATTGACTGTGTCCTTTTCCAGACTTTTTATTAATTTATTGTAATTAATTATTTGCATGCAATTAAAAACTAATTTTAAACGATGCCAAAGAAGGATAACTTCTCACGCGCCTACATAAGTACACGCACCCATTTTTTTTAAACAAAAAGTAAAACCGACTTCAAAATCGAAAATGGAACTAACTAAAAAGTAAAAAATAATATCAGGTTCATGATTTGGAAGTCGGGCGGGTCAAGATTGAAAGACGTATTATTACTGATCAGAAACGAAAATAGTTTCTGGTCTATTTAATGTTTCAATATTTACTCCCGACTTCCAAATCATGAACCAGATATTATTTTTTACTTTTTAGTTAGTTCCTTTTTCGATTTTGAAGTCGGTTTTATTTTAGGTTGGAACATTTTTATTTCATCCATTTTAGTGAAAATTACATCGTCCAAGTAAACAATACACAATTACACAATTGACGAAGAAATCGGTGAACATGCATAAAAAACATCGTGCATGCCTTTGAAATATGAAGGTTTCCCTCGATTTCTCCGGATTCCACCATCAGATCCTGACTTGGTTCCAATGGGACTACTTCGGACGTGCACTCTTTCGAATACAAAAAGAATTTTGGAATCAGACCACGTTGACGGAGAAATCGGTGAACATACATAAAAAAAAAAGAATTTGAACACAGAACCTCCTCCATTTTTGAAGTCGGTTAAAAACAAACTCACTTCTCACCGCGGTATTCGCCGCTGTGATTTGAAATTAGTGTTCCAATTTTAAATCACACAGCGGATTCCAAGGTGAAAAGTGGGTTTGTTCTTACAGTGCAGTGATTTACTTAGTACAACACCATCTTCTAAGTCAATAGGCAGTAGGTATTTAAAATTGTTCAATTGTTGTTCAAATTAATTACAAATGAATAATTATTGGGATTTCCTTCCTATGATCCGCAGCGATTTTAATTAATCGTGTTTGGATGACCCTGTATTGATGACCTCTGTGTTGAATTGATTCTCTCTCGCAGTACGACTCAATTCCAATATCAGATTTATATCGGAATCGTGCGGATCCACATCGGATCCGCGCGTAAACAATTTTACAGAATAGCACTGCAGAAATTCAGAACAGGTACTTAAGGTGCTTTCTAGAGCTTTTTAAAAAGACCAAAACACTATTTTAATAAAACAACCAAAATGGGTTATCTGGTGGCCATTCGCCTAACGGAAATGCTTTGGAAAACGCTAACACTTACGATTTCATTTTGTTATTTCTAGCCGCCTGAGGTTTTCAAATGCCTCGCGCTCTTTTTTTTCTTTTGCATTAGTAATAACAATATTTAAAAAAATGAGCGTGAGGTATTTGAAAACCTTCGGCGGTCAGAAATAACAAAATAAAATCGTAAGCGTTAGCGTTTTCCAAAGCATTTCCGTTAGGCGAATGGCCCCCTGGTCCGTATAGTTTTCATTTTACATGATTAACTCGACCCATTTTGGAACTTTAATGTTGCTATGTAACACGTAGCTTAAAAATGCCTGACATATCAATCATGCAAATCCTCAGCAAAACAACACTACCTTTTGGTGGTTGCGTGCTTTTGTCAGTTCGTAAGTTTTCAGCAATTTATAATAGTTTTGCTTATTTGTAAAAAACTATTAGTTCCGAAATATGTAAACATCTCGAAATATGTTTGATACATAGTTCAATGTGACTATAATTAAACACGTTAGTAAAAGTAACCATTTGTCAAAATTTTACACTTTTTACTATATATTTCACGTGACATAGTCACACTTAACCTATAGTTATTAGTAGAAGTGAAACTTCTTTAGCTCCATCTGTATGTATATGTGTGTACAATATATACATGTATGCACATATACATATTTCATTTACTATTTAAAAGAGAAAGAGAGAAAGAAAATGTGCGCGCGCACTGCTTTCTCTTGCTTATATCCCCCAGTCAACTGCTGTTCGCTGCGCCCGAACATACTTTTCGTAACGAGTAACGCATTCACCAGCTGACCCCCAAGTCAAGCGTGCGTAAAAAAGTTTCACTTCAATATGGCAAAACTTACCATTTATTAACTTGACACATTGACTAATAGCAGTCAGTATCAAACAATGCAGCCTTGTTTAATTTGATAACGAAAAATGGCATTTTTTTAATTTTGTGACGATGGATATAATAAAAATAAATAAAATATTTTGATTATTAAAACCACGCTAAAAACGCTGATGTTTTTTCCACGTTAACTTAAAAGTTTGATTATTTCACAGCTTTATGGGAAACTTTTTATCTGAAGAATGCGTGATATCGAGTTGAAAAAACCATAACTCATCTCTTTTCTGAATATTTTGACTTACAGATTTATGGATTTCTGCATTTGTTATGTACCATGGAACGTTGGCCATGTTTCACAATATACCATTTGCAGACGTTGCATGCACTTTTCCATTCAATTCAAAATTCAATATCGTTTATTCAGTCTAGGCTGTTACAAGCACTTGTGAATGTCGAAAAGCTACGCCATCGGTTCGCAAATCTACGGCGGGAGACCTTGTACTGAGAAGAACCGGCAAGAAACTCAGCAAGGGCTGTTTTTTTCTCCCTGTATTATATACAGAGTCGTCAAATTGAAAAATGACTTCAATATGAGGTAACTCATAAAGTCACTTTTCATTACAAACAAAAAAAAAAATGCAAATAATATAAAAATTATGACTATAAAATAAAAAATTAAAATATGTAAAAAAAATGGTTTAACAAAGTTTAGGAATGACGTGTCCTACCGCTTAGGCAAAAAGAAAATAATAATAATGAACGATTAAAGTTTAGAACAACGATTAATAGTAGTACCCAGTGAATTAAGAGCAGACTCATCTCCGCTGGCAGCACCCGTTCACGAGCATGACGCATGAACCAGCCATCGCTTCGCTCAACCATTTTTTAGGGAACGCAACGACCCGCCTCACACGACACTACCGAAGAGATTTTTAAGAGAGCATGACTACTCATAACCACACATGGATACTATGTTACTAAAATAGAAAAAAAAAATACATATAGGTACCAGTATACATTATTATAACAAACTATAAACACAACGGCAGGACACATGCATGTGATTACCTAAACACTGTTGTCGACCCTGGCAATACTCTCCCAACCCAAAACCAATCAAACATCAGTCCCCCCCTTTCAGTCTGTATAGAGAATGACAAGGATACACCACTGCAAAACCAAGTTCAGGTTTGTCATTGCTGTAGACCATACATCCACACTGGCTTCAGTACCTTGTTATCGATGGACAGAACCGAGTTACGATCCATGAGTCAATACATATGTCTGTACTTAATATTTAACTCGTCTCTTTTTTTATATGTTTTTGCTATGTTAGTCATCTATCTATGTATACCAAGATACCTAACCGAGTTGTCTTCAGGTAGGATGTTATTTCCCAATTTTTTTTTAATCGTATAGGTAGTGTTAGTAATAAACATCTAAACACAAACAAAATTTTAACGTCTTTATACTGTTACCAGCTTTCCGCTTGCGGCTTTGCCTGTGTTGATTAGCTGCAAGACTAAAGCTCTTTTGGTTTTTTACAAAAATTGGTATTTTTCGGCTATAACAATAATGGGTTGAGCAAGGAAGTGGTGTGAATGGCACTTGTTGATATATATATATATATATATATTGATTTCCTAAAGGCAAGGCGTACACGTAAGAACTAGATATTTCACATCAAAATCCTTCTAATTTACCTTGGTTACCAAATCTCGCTATCGACTAATAGGCACATAGGCATGTCAGTACATACCTAATTCTATTAAAATTTAGAATACATTAGAATACTAGTTAAAGGATTATTATCAATAATATTATTATTTCATTGTAGCTCTACCTAGTGTCAAGTCTTGTGTAATGGTACGGAGCTCGCAGTTCAAATTCCCGCTTGGTTCCTGAGGACTGTTTACTTTTTTCAAGAACTTCAACCACTTCTAGAAAAATTGTATTGAATTTTTCTTATGATAGTTGATAAGTACTGGATTGTGTGTTTCACGAACAATCGAATGAAACCTTCAAAAATTTAGTTCAAGTTTAAGAGACATCAGCTTCCTCAATTAACAAATGGTTTTCATTTATCCTACTTGTTTGGGAACCACGATCCGATGCACTTATTGATTGTTGTACAATATATAAGCCAATAGGCGTTTCACACGTCCATTATAATTATACACTTGCGTGCGTAACATCTTATTGAGGTTTGTCTGTTAATTGCATTAACTGAAATAACTTATTAAAGTATGAACTTCTAATTATCTATAGTTATTTGTATTGTTTCCTTTCCTTAATAAATATTAGATATATTTATTAAGGCTGTAACTGCAGACAATAAAGGTACACAAAATAGATAAAAGTGTTTTTCGAAATAGTTTTGTCACATTTAATATTTTTTATTTATGATATTAAAACCAATATATAATTATTATACGTAAGTAGCTGTTTTATGCCTACATAAAACCGTGTAGAAAAACATTTTAAAAGTTGTGTTATTTACTATGGAATATTTATTTCACATCATAAATATTTAGCATAGATGTGTCTATGGCTTAGAAATACACCATATGCCAAATGTTACTTTGAGAGGGTTGTTAACTAATATTACATTTAACTTTCAAGTTCTTTTGACGATTGTCAGCCCTGAATGTGATATGCAGTTTCAGCGTTTATACCTATAATATTCAATGGTATGCGGAAGTACTGGGTAAGTATATTATTTCTTTGTATAAGCGATATATATATTATTCAGTTATTATGATTTCTTCGTTGAAATACTTGAAATAAACTAATTAATATCTTTATGTTTTTTTGTAATCATTTAACTGCTGGATGTTTAAATCTAAAGAAAAGATTACTAGAAAAAAATCCACGCGGACCAGGCAGCAGCCGCGGTAGCACAATGGCCAGTGCATTCGCCCGGATAGCAAAGGGTGCGGGTTCGAGTCCCGTCTGCTGCCAGGTCCGAGTGGTTTTTTTTCTAGTAATCTTCAATTAATATCTTTAATTCACGAGATTTTCTATACCATATACCCAAAATGATTGCTTTCAAAATTCTTAGCATTACAAATATTTTTTATCTTGTAAGGAAAAATATGATTATTCGAAATGTTCGAATAGACAAAAGAAAGAAAAACTTTGCAAATAAGATATTTTCTATTTATTTTCATGTGGAATATTTCTTTTTATTGCTTAGTTTAGTTAGACATAGTATTGTGTATTTGTATATCATGGTATGTTCCAAGCTCAAAATTTAAAACTTAAAAATAAGAAATGAAAGCGTACATCAGTATTATTATTTTCATTCCAAAACATAAATAAGCTGATTATTTTAAAATGAAATATGGGTAAGTTTGTTTGAATGGTTTATAAAGATTCATTGAAAAGGGTAATCTTATCAACTCATTGTTTAATAAATTTACAAAAGACAAGAACATCTGTAACTACGCTTTTTAATTTTTAATGATGTGCGGGGAATTCGTGGTAGTAGTCGGGGCGGTATGGTCCGTGCTGGTAATCGTGTTCATGTTGGTTGTACCGAGGCCGGTGTCCTACGCGTTCGTTGTTCAACGCAACGTCTTCTTGCCTATAAGTTTTGCCTTGGTTCTTGACGCGAAGGTGTTCGATTAGGCTGTCGTAGTCCGGGAATTCCTTGGGCTCATCGTTGCGTCGGCCTTTCGGGAGGATGATGATTTGACCCCCAGGTCCGCGCACGTAGTCACGACCCCCCGACTTCATGTATCTGTAGTCCAGGATTAGCGTTGGTTCCGCGTAGTCGGGACTGTACACCTCATCTACGATTCTGTTGAAATAAAAAACATTATTTTATTTACCTACCATTAACTAGTAAGAGAAGAAGTAATAAGAAGTATTGTCTGGGTAAAATGAGAATGAAATTCTTGGACACAATGTGAATAAAAAAAAATAGAAGAAAAAACAATACACCAAAGATCGTATTAGATTGATAACAATTGATATTTATAGTACATAGTTGCCAAATGGGAATGATTTTATTTATAAGGAGATTTTGTACTGGTAATCGATGTGAAAATGTATTTAATAATCTTTTTATAGATCATGATGTAAAGGCGTATAAGGATAGTGGGTTAGATGATGATCAGTTTCAGTATTTTATGAAACTATCTTGTTTACAAAATCATAAGCAATCAAACCCTCGCCTTTGAGACTCCTCATGCTCCTGAAACAAAAAAGAAGTCGAGTCGTTAATCTTCACCAATGTTTATTTTAATATGTTTAGAAAATAATCAAAGATATCGCCATAATTGGTATTGGTTCGTTATAAGATGTTAGTCAGAAAGACTGCTAACTAAAATACAAGGCGATTAAATTTTTATTTGGTTACTTACATGACCATGCTCCGCGGCTCGTGAGTACATTCGGTCATCTTGGTGCCTGGTGCGGTCCTGTCGAATGGGTTCACGATCCTGGTGCCTTCCCCACAGGTTGCTCTCTTCAGCTTTCACCTCCGGTTCGGTCTTGGCTGAGCTGAGCACCGCTGCGCAAACCAAAACTAATACTAACAGCTGAAAGTAAATCCAATAATTATTAAAACATCGGGAGTAAGGAATGAATTAAACCGTGATGGAGTGTTATATGGAAAACAAAAGAAGAATGAATCATAATGAAATGTAACGCTAGAGTTACTCACTCGATGCATGTTCACAGATTAGTGCTCAAGATTCGACTGATTTGTTTCGGTGTGCATTGTATATAAGTACACGATATAATTATGTATACAATATTTACACCGGATTCGTATAATTATCCCCTATTACCTGTCGAATGCTATTATATAGTCCTTCCAGGCCACGTCAGTGTTTAGAATCGACAAGGATTCGTCCTAAATTTTATAAATGATATATCTGTATTTGTGTTTTACTTGTTGAATAAAACTAGTTTAAACGGGTTAATGCACGAACTTTATTTATTTATTGACGTTTCGCATCGTCAGAATCTTGTATTCAGATTAATATAAAAAAAAGGGTGCGTGTACTTATGTAGTACATGCCAATAATTAATTACAATAAATTAAAAAAAAGAATGCACTGACCATTATGCTACCACGGCCCTATTAGCCGCAAGCAAGCTAGGAAAATTTCGACGCGGCTAATAGGGCCGTGGTAGCATAATGGTCAGTGCATTCGCCCGGATAGCGAAGGATGCGGGTTCGAGTCCCGTCCGCTGCCTGGTCCGCGTGGATTTTTTCTAGTAAACTTTTCTTTAGATTTAAACATCTAGCAGTTAAATGCTTAAAAAATAAATAAAATCATAAGTATAATTGTATTGATAATACAAAATTGTTAATTGAACAGAGAAATGTAGCTTCATTACTGTGTGTGTTTCACAAATGATTTTCGATAAGTTTTCCTTCATTCTTTAGCAATGATATCTAGTTATTATTGTAATTACCTTTAGCAGCCTGTCAATAATTAACACAATATTGAAATGATATAGTATATTGCATTACTAGTACGGAATGGTTGTCATTGCAAAGAGTTCCGACAAATGTCTACCCGAGCCGAAGGCGAGGGTTGACAGTCGGAACGAGTTGCAATGACGGTTCCGTACGTGTACTGAACGACTATTTTTAATACAGTTGCGAAAAAATGAAGCAATTTAATCAAATTATAAAAACACAATAAACTCAATTAACTAATCATTTATTTCTTATAAAAGTTATAATTCACATATACATTGAAATTGGTACAGTTTTTTATACTAACTGGGGAAGTTTTATGTTGCATATTTACTGTTTGAGACAAACTATTATTAATTTCGTATGATTGTTCATGTATATTTGTCATACAATGGCGTTTGCTAGTTGATGGAATTGGATCTGATGAATTATCATTATCAACGAAGGTACTCGTAGATGGACGAACGTTCTCTTCAGCATGTGAAGGAGACGGACTGGACCTTAAATTAATGGATTGTTTGATCTTTTTCCCAGTTTCTAGTTTGTTGTTTAATGAATCACCAATATAGCTTTCTGCAACTTTGTCCGATTTCCAACCACCTAGTCGCTTTAAGGACGTCAAATTGGCTCCTGAATCTGCCAATAATGTAGCAGAGGTCCTTCTGAAGCTGTGCCCAGTATAACACTCAGCATCCGGCAGACCAAGAAACGTAGCTATTTCTTTTGGCATATTACCAAATTTGTTTATGCCGACTACTTGATCTGTACACTTCCCTTTTTGGAAATTTTGAAAAAAACGGTCGGATTTTCCTTTTTGGGACCGCTGGTTCATATATTTTTTCACTATTGTGAGAAAATCTCCTTCAACAACAAAGCTTCGCGGTATCTTATTTTTTGTGTTTGGAATCTTGATAAGTAGCATTTCTCCATGGGCTTCAATATCTTTTAAAGTAATATTGGCTAACTCCTCTCTGCGGCAAGCTCCAACAACGCCAAAAATCAGAGCAACCTAAAAAAAACGATTTGATTCATATAAATAATGTATTGACTGTATTTAGCGATTTTGTAAAATGAACACTAAAGAAAAATGTAGATATGTATACTTATTAATAAATTACCTTTGTGGCTAAATAACAATCATCGGGAGCTTCTTTCAAAAACCTTTCCACGTCATTCGATGTTAATATTTTATTTATTTATTTATTTATTTACTCTTTATTGTTTTGTTACAAATGGCGGACTTAATGCCACATGGCATTCTCTACCAGTCAACCATCGGGCTAAGCAGAGACATTATGCGGTCAAGTAAATTAAAGCATTATAGTTAAAGAGAAATAAAAACAAAATTAAATTCATAAAACTACATGTTACTTAATATAATAATTAACATCTATAAATATACCTAAATAACTACATATATATAACATATTTATATATTTATAATACGATAAATACATGTTTATATATTTATATATACGATAAATACCTACACATATACAATAATAAATACTACTATACTTACTTAAGAATACTATAATAAAACAGAAAATAACTATTACAAATAATATTAATAATAGTCGGACTGACCAGAAGTTGGTTCATAATACGGAAATTGTTATGACTTCTTAGCGAAATGCTGACGTACAAGGACCTTGAAAGCAGGTTTACTGGGTGCTCTTCTCACGCTCTCCGGAAGACCGTTCCAGAGACGAATAGCTTGGAGACAAAATGATTTTGACACGAAGCTGGAGCAGTGGGAAGGAATGGTCAAAAGAAGGTTTTCAGATGAACGAAGAGGACAAGAGTGAGTGGAACTCAAAAGGTGAAATTTGGACTTCAGGTAAGACGGAGCATGAGGGTCAAAAAGAATTGAGAAAAGAGTTGTGAGAATTCTTAGATCACGACGGTTTGAAAGAGGCGGCCAATTGAGTTCACGGCGAAATGAAGTGATATGATCATATTTCCGTAGACTGAAAATGAAGCGAATACAGCTGTTAAAAGACCGCTCCAATTTACCAAGAAAATCTATATTTAAGTCAGGATAGCACACATCAGCATAATCTATGGATGGTAGGACAAGAGCCTGGATCAAAGAGATTTTTGTGTGAACAGGGAGAAAATTTTTATATTTATAGAGGGCACGGAGCATATTTGTGACCCGCCGACATGTCTCATTAATGTGAGTAGACCAGCCAAAGGTACTGTCAATGTGCAAACCAAGATTCTTAACACTAGGAGAAAAAGGAATTTGCATGCCATTATAAACAATTGGGCTTATTTATATAATATTTTATAATAATATTTTCGACTTTTTACTGGTAAACCCGTCTGATTGTCGTTTTAAGAAAGAATTTAATTTTTGGATATTGACTTATATCCACGTTGTTCCTTATATTCAGCATACTTTTTATCATCGAAAACCTTGACCATAACGTAGAAGGTTTTAATTTTGCTGAGAGTTCGGAAAAGTATGCCAACATAACATTTTCTGATTTCCACGCAATAAATTCATCGTATGTAGATATGTAGCGAATTGTTGACTTTTCCGGTAAAATGTTCTCCGAAGCATTTTGTGCAATTATACTGAGTTCCGGTGGAGTTAATTCAAAAAAAATTAGGTCGAAATTACTCATTTTGTGTAAAAAACAACTAAACTTGCAAAGAAAATTTCGGAAAATGGCGCCAACCGTAGAATGTAAGCAGTTTTTTTTCACCCATTCTGGTAGGCAAAGAGAACTGCCCATACAGCCAAGTCTTTAGTACTTAGTATTTTTTATTATAAGAAATGAAATTGAAATTTAATGATATGAAATGAATTCATTTCACCTTACCTAACTCATTCAATCAATTAATTAATTCTGATATTGGACAAATTAGTATAGGTAGCTTCTTTTTAAAAACAAATAAACCTATTTGCATGAATCGCAAAAACTTCTATGATTTTTTTTAGTTAAAACTTCATGGTTGTTTTTTTTTAATAGAAATAATTTTGACAGTTGGGAAAGAAAACGCACGAGTTCGGGAAAGGCAAAAAAAAGCACGAGTGTGAAATAGCCCAGATCCCGAACGCTACACGTCCCTGCAATACGCCACTTTTTGAGCAACTGTATTAAAAAGTATTTTTTACATACATTATTTTATTTTTATTTCTATGAAAATACATGATTTTTAATATAGTTACTTATTTTTAAAGGGAGAGCTTACCTCTCTTTATCAGATATTATGCTCGTAATGGAGCACCTATCCTGAAAAGTCACCTTTATCGGTAAGTAAAGGTCCAGTCACATATTACACAATTATGTTATCAGTACCGTGGTTCAGAGCTCGGGGCTCTTACTTTTTATTTCAACATGGGAGTTGCTTCGATCCTAAATTGATTCAGTTAGTAAAAATTCGTAAAAGAAGTATATCAATTTCATTTATTTACTCCATGAATAATATGCAATAGAAAAAAATACTATAGAAGAGATGTCTTATATAAAATCATAGATTAAAACATAAAGAGAAGATATGGTACGCTCATACTAGCATCAAATAAATTATGATCCGACTCAACTACATAAGCAACTCTCACACACGTCTGTGTATAAACATTTAATCGGGCGAGCGAGATAGAACTGTACGCTTCAACGCAGCACGAGCGAAACGGCGAGTCCGCTTCCGAGTCCGTACGGCTGAGCTGTATTGTTATCCTTTTCTTGATAACAAAATGGCGATTACGTAAATCACCGTGACCGCGTGAGTGCTCTATAAGAGACCCAAGCAGGAATTTTTGCAGCTCCATAATCGTATCGGACATAAGAAAAAACTAGCTTTTTCCATACAAAATATGAGTATGACGAAATAAATACGAAGCTGTCAAAATTTGTACTTGGACCTTAGTTGAGTTACCCTTCCTGAACAAATAAATTTACCCTCTTCATTTTGACCCTCAACCCTCACTTTGTCGGCATAAAACCAAGAAGCCCGTCGCACTGTGGAAATTATCCGTCATCGTATCCGTCCATCTATAGGGAAGGCCTGTGGCCAAGCAGTGGGGCCATTAATAGACTGGTGTTAATGCAGAGTTGTTAAGGAAGTTTTACTATTTAAGCTTTTGGTGGCGGATCCGATGCGGATCCGCATTGGATCCGAGCGTGAAAATTTTACAGAATAGCCCCGCAGAGAGCCGTGCAATCAGCACGGCTCATCTATTTCATGAAACTAGGTTAATATTACTATATCAGCTTATTTGCAGATTAAGTACTTACTGGTGAGTTAAAACCAAATAATTTGGTGTTATTTCTTGGGAATTTATTAATTCAGAATCGATAATATTAAAAGTACGATCTTCATTAGTATATCTTAGAACACTAATAACCGCTTGATAACTTTATATACATACTAGCAGTCCGTCCCTGCTTCACACAGGTGTATTAAATACTATGAGTATATAAAATTATAAAAGTTTCTAGTAGTGAAAAAAAAATGGGCCAAGAGTTCAAGATAAGTCTGTCTGTGTATCCTTTTCTGTCTTTATAATAGTATGGATAAAAATATTTCCCTTTGGTCACGACTATAACTTAAGAACGACATAATGACTTTACCAATTTCATCAACCTTTTTTTAAGTTTTCTAATACTTTGTAGAAGGTTTTTACGAAAAGTGCAGTGGTGCGTCGGGCTTTAGGACTTTCTTGGAACAAAGTTCCTTTTCGAGGGGTATGGCAGATGGGGGCGAGACAGCTGGGTGGGTACCTGATTTGGCAGGTAGGTGGGCGACCACTGACGGCGGTGTCTGTGGACTTGGTTTAAAGTTTTGTTTAACTGTTTGGTGGAATTGGGGGATCGGGTCATGACCCATCACGCGGCCGCAGTGAGGATTGGTGGGTAGGATACTTTTTTTTATTGACGGAAAAGGGAGAAATAAATATAGATAGGGAGGGCACTGGGCTCAATTGTGCTGTGGCTCAACTGTGGATTGATAGTTAAGATCCTTTTTATGGTAAAGACTAATTACCACTCGGGCCTAGTGCGGCTTGGCGGGTGCTATATTAATATTCTTAACGTCGTTAAATGTTTTAAGTTTTTGTCGGGCAAAATGTCGATTACAATATAACATAGATATTCTCTTAGTTCAATGTACTATGATCAAAATTACGATTTATTAACATTTTAATGAAAATATTGATAATTTTAAGTAGGTTCATTGTATTAGGACCACTATCTAGAAGAGGTTTCTTTAAATATAAAAACATCTATGAGTTAAATGTTAAAGGAAAATAAGTTTTTTTTTTATCCTAAAATATGCTAAGATGTAAGATTTTATTAAATTAAACCAATTTATCAGAGATCATCATTCTTTATTTGATATTTGCTTTTACATATTTATGATTACAAATCCTTTTTAGTAGTTACAAGATATATCACAATCATGTAGACGTTATAAATTAATGAGCCTATTCTTATTTCATTTGACGGCCATATCAATGTCGTCTGTTGTCGCGTGGGTGGTGGTAGTTTTCTATGATCCTATGCCGGCGGGGAATATACATCGCTAGAGGTGGAATTGGCACACGGTGAGATTCCACGTCATGATCTTTCCGCTCATGAACCGGTTCCATCTCGTGATGAACTGGTTCCATCTTGTGGTGAACCGGTTCCATCTTGTAATGAGGTTTGTTGTGGTTTGGCTCAATCACAACAATGGGTTTGTGTTCAATATTTTCAATGTTATGTTTGTTCCTGTGTTCAACATGTTTAGGTTCATGATGTTCGACATGTTCAGGTTCATGATGTTCGACATGTTTAGGTTCATTATGTTCGACATGTACAGGTTCATTATTTTCTGGAATATGCTCAATTTCAGTTTTGTGATCAGGATCTTCCACAATGGGCTTATGGTCAACCTGGACGTGTTCGTGATGAGGGTCGGAGTATTCAACGTTCGCTTTGAATCTGTAAAGATTATAAAAAGGATTATTTCATTACAAATATTTAATGAAAATCGCATAAGCAATATTCCTTTTAAGTGATCTACAAAAACACAGATTACAGAACAAAAAATAATTAGAATTTCTTATGTATGTACTTTAATTTCTTTTGCTGTAAAAAGGCAAATGAGTAACATATCCTCTTAGAAATTAAATATTTTTGAATCATAAAATAATAAATGTTATATTTATTGAAAAAAAACAAAAATATTCTGTGACGAAATAACATTTATTAAAAAGTTATTGAAGCACTCTTTTAGGAAACATATACCTGTGTTAAAGTGTCTCGTTTCCTCGTATCCTTAAATAAAAAATATCCATACAAAACAAATATCTCACCATTGCAGTAAAAAAATATTTTATAGAAGTGTATGTTTATGTTTATCTTTATAACATAGTAAGAAAAAAGTATGTATATACCTACCTACCTACTATTAAGCTTAATCTCATACGTCAATGTGCATACATTTTTCTATATCGTCATATTTAAGATTTAAAAGCCATTCGGTTACTAGTTTCTTTGGCTCAGATGATGATTTTAAACAAATGTGTATCAGTCTATTAAACTTATTATATAATATATAAAAGAAACAGTTTTACGTTTCTCCATTATTAAATATAACATATAACGCCTTCTAACTCATAGGAGCTCAAACAAAGAGTACAATGTTTTGTTGAAAATCTGTAGGGTTTGTTGTATATCACCTTTAGCAGTGATCGCTGGCCACGTTCTAACTCTAAAAAAATATTTTAGAAGCATATTATACGTATGTCATATGTCAGAACTGATTGAGCAAGGGCAGCGTATACCTGGTAATTTATTTGTGGCGATATATCTAAGATACTTAAAAATCCATATCATCTTTCGTATTCTGCTATTAATTACTTCAAGATGAGGATGGCATCCTCATTTCGTTGGTTCGATAAAAAAATTATCTCTCCGAGATATATTGTAAAACCTACTTTCTCTATTTTAGGGCCACGTTGGTCCGATAAAAAAAATATCTCTCCGAGGTATACTGTAAAACCTACTTTCTCTATTTTGGGGCAACCGTTGGTCCCATTAAAAAATTATCTCTCCGAGGTATTTTCTAAAACCTACTTTGTCTATTTTGTGGCATATACAGTTATAATGATAATAACCGAAACTGCAGATCTTAAGATCGAGATTGGGCTGTGTTCGATTACTCATAGAAAATAAATGTAATTGGTTTTCGTAATGTTAAGGGTAAGAAGATTTTGTTTGAACAATTAGCCACCACGGTCATACCAATTTCTGCTATGCGATACATTTCTGCACATGAATTTCCAGTAAAAAATATAACAGCATCATAGGCATATGAAAAAATCTTTCGGTTAGTAATTTTGATATTACATAAATCGTTTAAGTTTACTAAAAAAGTGTAGGTCCCAATTACACTACAACCATAAGTAATTTCTAGTTCCTCACTGATAAAGTTATAGATTTTTACTGTTTGTTTAGGTCCTGTTAAGTTATCTGTAAGAAATTTCAGTTGCTTGCCTATAACACCACACACTCTAGTTTTAAAAAAAGGTAGATACTTAAATGGTGTCCAATGCCTTTTTAGGTCTCAAAAGATGGTCAAACATTTTTTTCCTTGTCCAGCTTTTCCGCCAATTCAGAGGTTAAGGCTAGAATTGCATCTTGCGTACATTTCCTCTTTATAAATCCAAATTGTGAGTGTGATAAACACGAACTTTGAACTTTTTACGTTGAATTTATTGTCTCATAAAAAAACATTTTCTTAATTTGTTCATATGCGGAGTAAACTTCTAAGAAGTTTATTTAATTATTCTTCTGAATCGCTTATATTAGATACATTCGTACTTCCAGCAGGTTGATTCTTGTCATAGATTATCTTTTAGTTACACAAATCTACATCTAGCTAAAACGCCAACTGTCGTGCCAATTTGGACACAAAAGGGTTATAACGTAAACCTTTCCGTGAATTCTGTGATCCACTTACCCGTCTTTTTTGTTGGCGTGATACGTGACGGTGCGCTTGCGGCCGTCGGGCTGTATCAGCCAGTACTTGCCCTTCACCTCGTCTCCGTGTCGGCTCTCCTCTTGCCCCTTCATATCATGCGTGTGCTTATCTTCCACAAAATATGAGAACTCATAGGCGGGATACGCCCAAGCCTACAACAAAATATTTATATAGGTAAACTATTGATGGGAATATTCGTACATTTTATGCATCTAAACTTTAAAAAATAATAAAGAAAAGTGTGACTAGAAAAAAAATCCACGCGGACCAGGCAGCGCATTCGCCCGGATCGCGCCGCGGCGGGTTCGAGTTCCGTCCGCTGCCTGGTCCGCGTGGATTTTTTCTAGTAAAACTTTTTTTTAGATTTAAACATCTAGGCAGTTAAATGCTTAAAAAAAACATAAGTTTAAAAAATAATTCCAAGAAAACGATAGAGACCAAAAAGGTGCTTAAAAGATATGACGATAGTTTAAATCTTGTTGGTGGTCCTCTTTACAACTACAAGATCCTTTGTAAAGTTAAATATTCTTAATAATTTATGTTGAGTTTTCCTGCTGAGTGTTTAAGTTTTTGGGAGCTGATGATCTTAATTAATACAGGCCTCAAACCGGGAAAACCAAGGCACTGAAGTTTTCTCCCTCCACAGAAAAGTGTCATCTCCGACGCAGATAAAACACTTATCTAAATTATAAGAAGGCATCGTGATTTAAATTTAATATTGATTACTAACGTATTCCTCATGATGCTCGGGCGCTTTGTCTCCAATGTGTCCCAATTCGCCATAGTATCTCACCACTTTCTGCTCAGATATCGCATGGCCACTGACCATGGCATAGAAGGCTAAGCCCAACAGTGAAGTTATCTGAAAAAAAAAAGACAAATACGGCACTTTTGAATAACAACACCACACCACACAATACATATGTGTATGAACATGATGACAATTTTCAGTTTGAATTATTCACAGACTTTTTTCCACAACACATTTTGTTATATCTTAATAATCACCTTATAACTCATGTTTGCAGGATTTTCAGTTGCCTGATGCTACAATGATAAATCCTTCTGATCTCTAGAAGTATTTATACTCATGCAGTAGATTGATGTGTGGTGCAAGGTAGAGGTTTTGCCGAGCCTTGATGCACGAAAAGTAATTACCATTTATTAAAAAAAAAAATTCGGAGTTGCTTTTTTGTTATTTTTTTTGTTTAAATTGTGAATTAAAGTATAAAAAGGTTTCAAATATTATTTTTAAAACTCTTCTCCTGAAAAGTTTCCATCACCCACTACTCATTAGATTGATATAAATAATTTGAGCCTCTATTTCCCTACATATTATTTATTTAAAATCATTTTAAAATGAACTTTATTTTAATATTCTACTTTTCTATAAAATATTACACACAAAACCCGTTTGAAACTTGGACCGAGTGGATTTTTTCTAGTTATATTTTCTTTCGATTAAAACATGTAGTTAAACAGTTCAATGCTTTAATTATATAATCACATAGAGATAAGTCATTTGTGAAAGTATTTTACTGTGTTTTTAACAATTAAATCAATTACAATTAAGAAAAAAATCCCACAAATGGGTCAGGTTTAATATTGCTATATAAATAAAAAAATACATCATCTTAATCGAAATCTTATATATTTATTCACTCTTCAGGAAAATGACGATAAAACATTAATTTACTTTGTATACTACTTTATTATATTTTTATTTCTTAAACATATACCTGCTAGATGTTTAAATCTAAAAGAAACCTTTTGAACACAATTTCTAGTTATATTTTCTTTGGTTTATATTAACTGTAAAATAACGTTACTGTTCCCATTTGAAATGTCATATTTTATGAGGGTTGTATATCTTGGCCCCCATCGGCCTAAAACAAAGAGATATTTCCTAAATGATCTGTTTCCTGTAATGAATGCTCTGAAACGCTGGAGCAATTTACATTTTTTTCAGACGAATAATAATGGGCGTGTATTTCTCGAAATAAAGGGCGGATGCACATATTTCAAGTACAACAATTAAAAAACAAGAGGCACATAATAGTGTTAACAATAATTAGGTAATCGGATCATGAAATTTCATTGAAACAGACAGTGATTCCTTAATAGTTTAACAATTTTTTGCAGAGCTGAACAATTTTGGAAATTATTAAAGACAATGGGCTTGCAAGTATTTTTAGTGTTTTCTAACAAATTCTTAATCGCAGAATGATCTATTTACTTTCATTTCAGCACCAAGTTGATGATTTAGATGTCAATATTATTAATTTGGTTACAAGTTGGTATTTAGGGATTTTGTTAGAAATGGAACGCAACTATGAATATTGTAGGTCTATTATTTAATCTGTATTATGATTCAATATAGAGATATTAATGATGAATGGCTGGGCACCTTAATACTGGCAGGTCTGCCCGACATCTATGCTCCAATGATTATGGGGCTTGAGAGTTTTGGCGCGAAGATTAATGCCGATCTTATCAAGACCAAGCTCCTAAGAAGTTAGGTCAGTTGATATCAGTACTGCTCTATATGTAAACTCAAAAGCAAGGAGACATAAATATAAGCTACAACAATCAAAGGTTAGAAAGGGGCCAAGATGTAACAACTGTAATAGTTATGGTTACTTCGCTAAGTTTTGTACGAGTGCTAAGGGGAGCAAGACAGATAATGAAAAAAGTTTTTCAGCATTTTCTGGAAAAAACCATAACAAATGGTTCATGGACTCAGGTGCGTCTATTCATATGACTGGTAATAGACATTGGTTGTACAATGTCACAGAGCCAAAGGTAAAGAAATAACGGTAGCTAATAAAGAGCCGCTGTCAGTTGGAGGAGTTGGATACACTGATGTCCGACTAGTGCAGAACATTCAGGTAAAAAATGTTAGATTTTTTCCAGACTTAGCCGTCAACCTACTCTCAGTGAGTGCTATTGTTAATAGTGGTTAAAAGAGATTTTTTTTTAACTGAATATGATATTTAAACATTTTTTTTCTAGTCTTTAGATTAATAAATCTAGCAGCTAAATTTTTAAAAATTCATAACTTGAAAAATTACATTTTTATACTCGAGTTAAAGCATAAAATAATAACCGTTTTTAGTCTATAAAGATTAAATCAACTGTTAAAAATATTGAATTTACCATTTCTTGATTCTTGTCACACTTAGTGTTTTGCTTCAATTAAACTAACATTAAATCATTCTTTGAACCTTAATATTTTTATTAGTAATTTTATCTCAAAGAATGGAACCTTAAATCAGTTAATTTTATCAGTCCTTTTGATTAAAATACAACACGAGCAACTTAGAAAATCCGAATGATATACCCAATAACAACGTGACACTGGTATTTACCTACTTAGTAACTTAAAATTTAATTTCAATAATAAATATTATAATTTTCGTCATTACTGTCTGAATCATAAAACTGGGGTTTTTTCTACTATGGAAATCTGTTTATTCCCTACATAAACCTTCTTTCTTAACTTAAACTTGAATTAAAATTTTAATAAAATACTATATTATGTGTCACAAGTATTAGTTTTATAGCATAAACTTTGTATTGCATGTTTTTAAGATAATAATAAAATTCTAAATTCCATAAATATTCTTATTTTTTTTCACTAAAATCTGAATCATAAAAGAAGAGTTTTTGTCTCTTCAAATCTTTTGTTGCTGTCATTGGACTCCCTCGTTAATTCAAAATTTGATAGTTTATCATCTATGATTTCAAAACATTTCAAACAAACATTGGAATCACATTCTCTAGCTAAATGTTTTAAGACTAGCTTGCGCCCGCTATTGGCTCCGCGTTACAATAGTATTTAGAGAATAGCGCAGGAACTTAAATATTATTCTGGATAAAATGTATCCTATATGCGTCAATCTTGGTGATAAATTATTTGTAAATGCATTTCGCATTCATCATCCAAATCATCATCCAAATCACTTCAGATGCATTAGCGTGAAAGAGTAACAAACATCCATAGGAACTTCCGCATTTATAATATAAATACTAATACACTCCCGGACACCTAAATCGAGCCACCTTGATTTTTTTGGTTTGGAGCACTGTAACTTATAAAAGATGTATATAGAAGGAAATGTTTTGATGCAGTTTTGGAGCTGGTATACTTATCATTCATTTAGAGTGCCACTGTTCTAAATTTTAACTACAGTTTGTTAAAAAAGTCGAGTTACGTTGAAACACGTCCATATTTGCTTTCTTCAAGGAAAAAAATCTAATCGATTTTTAAAGAAAGCCATGTTTAACATGAAAATAAATGTTTATTTAGTAACTTGTATTGCCTCCCAGTGCATTTATGACAGCTCTCATACGGTTTGGCATAGAATTAATCAATGTCGTTATGACATGTTGAGGAATGTCCTCCCATTCTTCCAAAATTACATTTTTGAGCTCCTGCATGGTTTGCGGGGCAGGATGATGAGCTCGAACACGCCTCTTCAGCTCATCCCATAGATGCTCTATAGGATTCATATCAGGACTTCGCGCTGGCCATCTCATAACAGTAATACCAACATTGGTATCACTGTTATGAGATGGCCAGCGCGAATGACATCATTTAAGTACTCTCTGACGATTTCCGCAGTATGGGCCCTTGCATTATCATGCATTAAAACGAAATCTTGGCCAATAAATCCAGCACATGGCATCACGTGGTTGTCTAAACATAGGCGAATGTATCTATTGCCATCTAGGGGCGGCAGTCGTGGTCCCGTCACTACCTCTAGCTCAGTTTTGCCTTCCATAGAGATTCCTCCCCAGACTGTCCATGATCCTCCACCATAACTCACTTTCTCGTCAATACATCATTGCGCGAAACGCTCGTTCTGTCTTCGGTACACCTTACTCTTTCCGTCATTACCATATAGCATTATCTTGGACTCATCTGTAAAGAGAACCTGGCTCGATTGATGTCGAGTCCAATTTAGATGTTCGCGCGCAAACTCTAGACGGGCTATTCGGTGTGCTCGTGTCAATTTGGGTCCATTGTCTGGCTTATGGGGCTTTAAACCACGTTCATTGAGTCGGTAACGGTCCGAGCACTTACAGCCACTCCGTGAAAGTCCCTGAGCTGTTCTTGTATCTGAACAGAGTTAAAGCCAGAAACATATTAACGTATCGTGGCGTGACGTGGCGCATCGGTTTCATACATTTATTATGGGTTAGAGAGAGATAGAGAGGTTAGAGCGTCGACACGACACGACACGTAAATATGTCTCAAACCATAGTAAATGTATGAAACCGATGTGTTTCTGGCGCGCCACGACACGACACGACACGACACGTTAATATGTTTCTGGCTTAAGGCGTCGATTTCGTAAGCTAGTAGTGACAATGTATTTATCTTGTCTCGCCGTTGTTACTCGGTAACGAGGTCCTCCTGTTCGCCGAACGAAGCCGCCAGTCTCCAGGTATCGGTGGTACACTCTTTGAACAGCGGAACGACTTATGTGAAGTTGTGAACTCACATCTCGCTGACTAAGGCCAGATTGAAGAAGTGCTACAGCTTGCGCAGCTACTTCAGGTGAAGTATCCATAATTTTATAGCCAAAAATGGTTCAAATTATAGAAAAATAACTAAACCTAGGTTTACAACAATTGCGAAAATTCTAACCAAATCGACATTAAATTGCTTTAAAAGCAACTTTCAACAGTCATTATTTTTTTCAAATCAGTGACCAAGCTCGGCTTTTGTTCTTTATTTTAAATTCTAAAATTCAAATTTGGAATAATACATACGGGAAAGACGATGAAATATGCCAGCATTAAAAATGCATAAAAACTTTTTTGCTATATTGTATATTTTTTGTGTATTGGGCTTTTAGGCACGGGAATGTAAGGTGGCTCGATTCAAGAGTCCAGGAGTGTATAAGGAGGATAGTACGAATGAAGTAGGAAGTAGGATTTTTAGAGCAGGATAGGATAGTTAAAGCTTTAGCTGATTCTATTCTAGGTACACCTATGTGCTAAATGATTTTTTTTCTGAAGATTTAAATCGTTTGATAGGGTTTTCATAAGATATTTTATATAACTAATGATGGTGTCGCACTCGCGGAAGATATCAGTAGCGATTTCTTTGATTTATTCGTTCATCACTGTCCATGAGGATTCCCCCCCTCTAGTAAAATCATATAAACAGTTAGCCTCAGTGCAAGACAATCAACGTTTTGCAAAAATCTTAGACGTTCATATCCATACAATTTGGTGAGCTTTCATCGTTCTAGGAGAAGTCTTAAGGTAATTTTGTAAAAGCCCGTTTTTCCAAAAACTTTATGTTCCTGGACTGTTTCAATTTTGACCCCTGTCTAGACTTTTTGGTTTAGACTTTTTGGTTTTGTTGTATGATTTTAGAAATACATTTTGTTACTTGATTTATATTCTATCTAATCTTTTTCTGTACATATATTTCTTCTTATTTTTAGTAAAATAGTCTTTTCAGATTTCAGCAGATTTATTTTCGGATAGACAATGAACGCATTGCTAAATTTTAGAGGTTTTTGTCTAATCCATACAATTTGATGAACTTTCATCGTTCTAGGAGAAGTAATAAGGTAGTTTTGTAGAAGCCAGTTTCTCCAAAAACTTCATGTTCCTGGACTGTTTCAATTTTGGCCACTGGTCTTTTCGTTTTGTTATATAATTTTTAGGAATAAAATTTATCACTTGATTTTTCTTTTCATTTTTTTTATGTATAGATATCTTTCTTCTTAATTATTTGTCAAATAGTTTATTTCAGCTTCATTATTTTAGCAGACTTAATTTCTGATAGCTTCTCAATTTTTTTCTTATGCCCACTTGTACTATAGTTCAAATTTAAAAGCTAATCATGTTTTAGCCTTGACAAAGATAAAATTATCTTTGTCAATTATTATGACAAAGATAGAATAATGTCTTAAACATGATTAAGCCTTAATTTGAGAACTTAAGAAATTTTATGCTAGTGGGTTTAAATAGCTGAATTGGTTGAAATATCTGAACTTGGACTAAAAGTCAACTTGTTACAACATTTCTTTAAATCAGAGTTGGAATTGATAAGTCCCTGATAACTGATCTTCTAATTTTGGTGTATTAAAACAATTTTGGTGGCTGTTAATCCACCATCAAAACCACCAAAATTAGAAAGGAGTCAAATATGTTTTATATTCAAAAAAGTATTAGAATGATATATAATATTTTTTACTCATTTGAAAGGTGCCGATTGTCGATACTTGTTAAATTTACATTTTTGGCGGAAAATCTCAGCAGGTTAGAACGCATTAGACACTGTCACTTGGCAGAGCGTCACTAAAAGATTCTAGGAATCGCAAATGGTGAATTTTTTTAACTTGTAAATACATGTTAGCATGCGTTTAAAGCCCTAGAAGCCCTGAAGTACATCCCTAGAAAGGAAATAAAATTGTTAATAGTTGAAATAACTGGTATATTTCATGATTTTAAAAACGCAACTGCGAAAAACTTACTCAATTTTGGACGTAATTAACGAATCTTTAAGAAAACGGTTTCTTGACGCTCGACCAGGCTTAGAAAATGGAAGGAAAGATTTTTTTTTTCCTCGTGTATAATGTGGTTTACGCGGTAAATATTTATTGCCTCATAAAGATATCAAAGCTTGTGTATTTTAATTTAATTTCACACTACTGTGCTACTGTGGTCAGCCTCGCCGCGTAAAAGTACTTACTGCCTGGGAAATCACCCAAATGTTTTAATCAAGAATGCTGTAAATAAGTAGTTAGAACAATTAAAAATCTTCATCTCTTTCTGATAAATTGTCTACCCATTAACATCAGGCAGGGTGATTTGCTGCGTCACATATAAATAAGGTAAAAATATCTCTATAGCTTCACAGGATATAAGGGGGTGAAGTCTGGGCAATTTGAATTTTAAGATAAGTGTAACTGTTTAATTTTACTGTCTTTTTTAAGTATAGCCACCAAGAATAAACCGTGAAAATCTCAATGGACAATGCCTGGTTGTCGATATGTAGCAATGTTGGCGTAAAGCTACTTACATTTTTAGTTTTCACTACATGCTGTCTGTTGTATGGTAACTGAGTATCAAAAGGCGCGATTTGAAGTATTTATTTTATCTACTAGCTTTCAACTGGGACTTGTCTGTAATTTTATCAATCCAAAAGAAACATTTTTTGGGGATAAAAATATCTTTATGTATAAAACCAGGAAATTTGGCTCTCACATACGTTATGTGAAAGTTTAGCTATTTTGCATTAGTGAGTACAAACCATACAAACTATCAGATTTTATTTTATTATCACTGCCGGATTTAGGGGAGGGCAACCGGGGCGAAAGCCCCGGGGCCTCCACAAACGGGGGGCCCCCACAATAGAGACTTCGGAAAAAAAACATTCAAATTGCAACTAGTAAACACTAGTAAACATCTTTTCCTTTGATATTTTTTTTTGCTCTTTTACCTTTACCTACACCCTACAGTACTCTGTACATCTAACATACATGATTATTTGATTATATTAATCTTAAATAACAGAAATCATTGATCTATATTTGCTCACTCCAATCAGGCAATTAGTGAAATATCAAAATCTCAAATGGCCCAGATAAGCACTTCCAATTCACTACCCATCTTGAGGGAGTACCCCAATCGCTTAATGGCTGAGTGGGGTGGTACTTGCCCGTAGGGCCGAATTTAAGGCAGGGCAGGTGGGGCTGTGGCCCAGGGGCCTCCACAACCGCTTAAAAAATAACAACATTTCGATGGGTTAACAATAATACAAATCCTAAGTGGCCCGGGGCCTCCACAATCCTAAATCCGGCCCTGTTTATTATTAGTATAATATTACTTTACAGTCTACACTTCCTAACTCTACAAGATTAAACTTCGCAGACCCTATATCTTAGCCAAAATATGTGGTTTGGCTGTTTATGTGGATACATTTTGCACTTTACGTCCACGTTAATGTACCGAAATGACCACATATTTTGACTACGTTTTATAGTTTGGGAAGTTAGGCCCTGTAGTGTTATAAGCTTTTCTCTACATGAGATCTGATAACTTTTAGACAGTGCGAGTCAAATTTTCATGTTAAAATGTTACCAAGACAAATATGGTCTTGTCTTGGTAACATCTTGGCATGAAAATGTTTTTGATGGGATTTTCTTCTTCTGCTTAGTTAACATATTAACACAGAAAGCTCCATTTATATTTAAAGTTGCTGTACGACGACCTGTGTTGTCCCGAGCGAGACTATTCTTCTATTCTTCGGAATCTAGACGAGATTTCCAAACGTATGAGAACTCTAACGTATGAGATTTAGTAGTCTCTATCCATGATACAAGGTAAATAGAAATCTCGATATGACCTTTAAACAATGTTCACTGTTTGTGTCATGTACACAAACCAAAAATATGTATAATCAGAAAGGAAATACTAACACTGTACACATTATGGTTGCAATATAAAAAAAAAAATATTACCAGTCCACAATGGATCGACTCAGTAAGTACAGCTTTATTATGCCATCACAAAGCGCACGAGTTCTCATACGTTTGGAAACCCTGCGCGGCGTGGCCTCGTCCGCGACAACACAGGTCGTCGGACAGCGCCTTAACAAAGCAAAGGTCGTGGAGTTCGATAGTGCAATGGTTAGTGGGTTTAGTCTATAACAGTGGAAGTAATACAACTTTTGCAGTCATCAGATGGGTAACCAAACATCATTTTTATGTTAAAAGGGTGACAAACAAGCATAGACCCTCCTGATGGTAAGCGGTCACTTATAGACGCTTCCGATACAAAATATATCACCCGGACTTAATCTCCTATCCCGTGGAGACCTAGAATCTTACTCACTTATAGAAACACAACACCACCAAAAGGTAGCGTTATTTTATTATGGTCTTCTGTAAGGTGGAGGCTACTTCCCTAGACACTCGTACTAGCACTCCAATAAGAACGAAAAATTCGCTATCCCAACTCTCTCAATAAAAATCATCTATTAGATATTGAGCTCCTCCGTGCTTCAGTAAGCGCGGAAAGGCATTGCTTCCGTTGTATCTGCAGGCGTTAACATCTACCAATCCATGAGACAAGGCACATTTTTCCTATGGATACTTACTTTGTGAATTTAGGTAATTATGATCTCCAAGTGTGCTGAATTTCATTTAAGTCAAACGGTCAGACATGCAGATTTATAAAATCAGTAGAATTAAGAAAAGTATCTAATAAGGTTAGTTTAATATAGTACGAAATAAAAATGACAATAATTTGTAATATTAGCGCTAATACTTTAATTTGCATCTTAAATGTATATTTTACAAAAAATAAGAAGAGCTGGCATAAATCAGTCTTAATCTTAACAAAGATGACGGTCCAAAGCGGTGTCGCCCGGTGAAGAGCCACGAGCCAACTAGATCTGATGGTGGTGATGGGCAAGGTGAACATGATGATGAGGCGAGGAGTGATGGACGATGGCGTTAAATCTGAAATAAAAGAGACTGATTAGAATAACGTAATTCAGATAACCGCATTCGTGGATATACTGCACTTAAGTCCAGCCTGTGTGTCGTTAATCGTTACCTATAAAAGGTGAGAAATAGCATGCAACTTCCACAAGATTCAGTTCAGAATTTGACCTCGGCGGCTCACTCTACAAATTAAATCAAAGTACGAGTAACTGTTTCGCTCGACTAAACAACAAATTCAAAAACTATCTTATTTGCCAATGATAAAGAAATTTTATTAGTAGAAAGAAATGGATTCTCATGACTAAGTACATACTAATACTAAATTTGTTTAATAAGGCACACTTGCACTAAAAAGCTTATCATGTTTTAGCTTCATTCTATCTCTATTTGTCTTAAAACAATTGTCCTAAAAAGAAAAGATATCCTTAATAGAAAGTCCGTTGCGTCATCTTGATCTCAACCGATAAAAAATCTCATTCTTGATGAGATGGACCGGTGTTGGGGGCGGTGGACAAAAAGCCTTAATTTTATTTAAGAATGTTGACCTATTAAGCGTTATTTGTGTAATCCAGGTTACAAGAGTTTCGCTTAACACGGCAGTGGTGTAAGTGATCTTACAATATAAGGATCAAGCGGTATATTGTTTATAAAACAAATATATTTTTATTGTCGCTTACCCGGTGTGGTCATCCGCCTTGTATTCTACTTTCCTGAACCTGCCGTCAGGCTCTACGAGCTCGTAGCCCCCCTTCACCACGTCTCCGTGGCGGACTTCATGCTGAGACTTCACGTCCCCAGTGTGGTGATCGTGGACGGAATATGCGAACTTGTACTCGGGGAACGCCTGTGCAGTCGCCATAAGAATGTCGTTAAAATCAGTCAGTTACCGATGTCTCAGTGGAAAAGTGCGATTTAAAGCTTTTAAGTTTCTTCCGTTTGAGCAGATATTATTAAATCACTTTTTTGTTTCCAGTCTTGATTGTGAGAACACGAACACAAAGGGAAATATAACTGAGAACATAGTAAATTCTACGAGTTAAATCGCCTCTTAAGACTGTTTGAATATCTTAAGAGAATATCAGTTAATGTGTAGTAAATGGGATAGCAGCTACGTGTGACACGCAGAGAGTTCCAACAGGAAACCCTTGCTTAATAGATGGTGATAAGCGATCATAGAGTGGTTGATATGTCATTAAATGTCAGTCCGACCGCACTGGTAGGTCTCAGTTTATACTGGAAGGTAGAATGCACCACACAGACCTTCCGTATAATAAACTTAAACTTAACAATAAAAAATATTTTCACTGATTTTGTAATATCTTAAAAACTATCAAATTCCAAAGGTAGTGCAATAATAAAATTCATTAGGAGTAATGCATTTCCGTATTCCAAAGCTAGAGTTCTAACTTAATTAGCATATTAGATTTCTCAATAAATACAGGAAATGAAATAGCGTTAACTAGATCAGTAACTTTATGATAATTTAATCTTGTGCTATTAGCTAGGTACAGATTATAGACAAGGGCCAAATTAAAATTAAAACCGTCAGTGTACAGTACTTAGAACTCAACACTAATTTGGTTTTATGATGTTTAGTTCAATACGGCATTTCCTATTGGTTTAGAGCATTTGTTTCTCCTTTTTAGTGGAGCGATTAGTTAATTCACTATTTCAATGATGTAGCATTTAGGTGTAATAAATCATCCTTGTCCTATTATATCAAATGAAATAGAATTATACTTTTAATCTAAATAAAATTTTACTAGAACATATTCTACGCGGACCAGGCAGCAGCCGTGTTTCGAATGCGCTCCCTTTGCTCTCCGGCCGAATGCACTGACCGTTTTGCTACCGCGGCCCTGATGGCCGTGTCGAATTTTCCCTAGTATTTTTTAGGAAAACAATATGATTTATTCAAATTGACTTATTGAAAGCTCTTTTGAATCGTTCATTATTTTTTTCATTCCTTTCAGGACATCTTTTAGCTGATGCGAAGAATGGGCGCAAGAAATTCATCAGTAGTTAACAGAAGTAGCAATATTTACATTTAATCATTTAGCGACCAATACAACGTCTACTCACATTTTGATTGCTGTGTACTGTGTATACAGTATAAATACATATAGTGCTATTTATATTAGGTATTCATTTTTTTTATTACACCACAGAGTACATAAATGCACCACATAAAGACATGACCCATATTTCGAGTATTAATAGGTTTTCGGGTTACAGACTTGGTAAGTTCTTCTTAGTTTAACTACTGTTAACTTTATTATGTTGCATTGAGGCCCATTATAACATTAAAATTATATATCGACCCAGTTTTTTGTATTCACTTACATACTGATCGTGGTGCGGCACATGCTGTACATGGTGATGAGGCGGTATGTGTGGCAGGTAGTGCAGCACGTGGTGGACCGGCAGTTGGATGTGTACCGGATAGTGTGACCTTACGTGTGTCTGGAGCTGATGGTGGTGTTGATAGTGGAACGGAAATATAGCTTGGCACTTACATAGTGATCGTGGTGCGGCACATGCTGTATGTGCGGGATGTGGTGGTGGATCGGTATGTGCGGCAGGTGGTGGTGCAGCAGCGGCACGTGGTGGACTGGCAGTTGAAAGTGCACCGGGTGGTGTGGCCCCACGTGCTTCTGGAGCTCCTGGTGGGACACCGCTGGATGGTGGTGATGATGGTGGAACGGGAATATCGCCTGGCACGCAGACGCTAGCACAAGGACGGCACACACCTGTGGAATAGAAAATTTGTGATTATTTAATAAATTAGACGTACTCTTACCTGGGTCATTGACAAATCGAGACTTGAAAATCGAGTATTAAAAAAAAAGTTTGAATATCTATTTCATCATCATTCATCATCAACCCATGTTCGTCCACTGCTGGACATAGGTCTCCCCTAATGCACGCCACTGCTCCCGATTTTGTGCTACTCTCATCCAGCCCACTCCAGCCAGCCTACGAATATCATCATCCCATCTTGTCTCAGGGCGTCCTACACTACGTTTACCGAGTCGCGGTCTCCACTCAAGAACTTTCCGACTCCAACGTCCATCAGTTCTGCGGCTAATGTGACCAGCCCACTGCCACTTCAGTTTGCTAATTCGGTGGGCTATGTCGGTGACTTTGGTTCTCTGTCGGATTACATCATTTCTGATGCGGTCCTTCAGGGATACTCCGAGCATAGCCCTTTCCATAGCTCTCTGAGCGACTTTAAACTGGTGGACTCGTCCAGCCGTGAGTGTCCACGTCTCGGCGCCGTATGTCATAACTGGGAGGACGCACTGGTCGAAGACTTTCGACTTGAGACATTGAGGGATGGGTGACGAGAAGACTTGACGAAGCTTACGAAATGCTGCCCAGCCTAACTGAATTCTTCTATTGGCTTCTCTCTCGAAGTTGTTTCTGCCTAATTGGAGCGTTTGTCCTAGATAGACATATTCATGAACAACCTCAAGAGGTACTCCATTAACAGCAACCAGTCCCGGATCAACGAGCTCGTTGAACATGACCTTGGTTTTATCCAAGTTCATCCGGAGACCGATGCGTTTGGAAGATTCAGCCAGGCTGCTCACCATCACCTGTAGCTCTTGCAGGGTTTCAGCCAGGATGACGATGTCGTCCGCGAATCGGAGGTGTGAGATGTATTCGCCATTAATATTAATTCCACGTCTTTTCCAGTTGAGCGTTCCGAACATATCCTGCAGCGCAGCGGAGAAGAGTTTCGGGGATATTACATCCCCTTGTCTCACACCACGGCGCAGCAGGACAGGCTCGGTCTGATCATTCTGGAGTACGACGGACATATTAGCGGCGTCATACAGACATCTCAGCACCTCGATATATCGCCAATCAACTTGGCACCTCTGCAAGGCCTCAAGAACAGACCAGGTCTCGACGGAGTCAAACGCTTTCTCATAGTCCACAAACGCCATGCACAGGGGCTGGTTATACTCTTTGGTCTTCTGTATAATCTGCCTCACTGTGTGAATGTGGTCTATGGTGCCATAACCCCGTCGGAACCCAGCCTGCTCCGCAGGTTGAGCTTCGTCAAGTCTTCGTGCAAGGCGATTCGAGATGACTCTTGAAAACAATTTATAGACGTGGCTCAGGAGTGAAATTGGTCGATAGTTCTTCAGTAAGGTCTTGTCGCCTTTCTTAAAGAACAATACGACCAAGCTCCGGTGCCACGCCCTTGGAGTTCTCCCGGAGAAAAGAACACAGTTAAATATACGCCGGAGCTCCTTCAGCACCGGCTTGCCGGCAGCTTTCAGAAGCTCGGTTGTGACTCCGTCCTCCCCCGGGGCTTTTCCATTTTTAAGTTGCCCAAGAGCCATCTATATGAAACATTAATTATTTATTTCCATTCATTTGAGCATTGCATATGTAAAGAAACATAAAGTCAGAGAACAATTAATATTTTCGTGACTAACGAAAACTCAGTATGACCACCGGGTAGAGCAAATTTCAAATATTAACTCAATATTATTCTGAGAAGCTAATATGTTAATTTAAAACTTACTTTAGACAGCATCTTGTCTTAATAAAGTTCACACCGATAAACTGTGTCTCAGATGTTAACAACTACAATAATGCACCAGTTTGACTTCATTAGTTTATATAGAGGTTTATAATTGTGGGAATTATTGGAGCAAAAATCAATTTCTCAGGGTTTGCCAACAGTATCGTAATAAGTACATGAAGTGTACTAATGTTGCGCTTATGTTAGAGAGTAAATAATGTCTTAATAGATTTTTTTTACAAATATAACACATTGTTTACGTATCAGCAGTCAGTTTTGTCGATACCGATCATCACAGCGTGGCGCCTGTTTGGTCAATGTTCGGTAAAAATTACACAGCAAAATTAAGGGGAACTCTGCTAAACAAATTGGATGCAATTCCTACACAAAATAGATATGTACAGAAGTCAAACTCATGTATGTACTTCAATTTTCATACCTTCGCTCCACGGTGGTCGAGCTATGATTGTCAGCTTTGGCTTATGCACAAAAAACTATCATGGTAGTAACACGCGTATCTAGTTTGATTGATTACTGAGAATCAAACAGGAAACATGGGAATATGAAACCCAGTAATAACCAACATATTTAAATTATAACGTTATTGTTATATTACAAATTAAAAAGAACGACAATTCACCTTCTTTTATTTGAATTTAAACAATCTTCAGAGTTCTACACTTGGTGTTTAAATTCATTATTAGTTTTCTATTGAATATGGTTTCACAATGCTATTAAAAGTAGGGGTTAAGTTAAAAATAAAACGACTTTAAAATGTTTAATATTTTTTTTAAATATTAGTAATATTAAGATATTTAAAATCAACAGAAAAATTTTCACTACAGATTTAAATGATGAAGTATATTATTTTCATTGAGCCTGCGAGTTGAATGAACTGCCAGGAGCCCACAGTGCCCTTTCTCCCCTGTTTCCTGGGGTGCATGAGTCGCGGTCATATCACGGTAATATCATCTATACAGTATTGTGACTCGGCCCAGTCCTTGAAATAACTGCCTATGGCCGAGCGGGGCGTAGACACGCGGTAGGGCTGCCCGCCTACAGTATTTTAATTTCATCTACATAATTGAGTTTCTTTCTAGTTTTGTGACTGTAAATATTTTATTTTAGGTGTAAAAAAAATGTTGTGAATGAATTAGGAAGTGTACAATAAAGTACATGTTATTTTTAGATAATATTTAATAAAAAAAAATATAGATTTGAGACAAAAATATATTTACGCCTCGACTGACACGTACGAAAAGCATTATTATTAAATTAAATAGTATAATAAACGCGCATTCGTATAAAAAGTTTAATTAAAAATACTTTAGGGAAACATTGGCAAGGAGCAGAAAAGGGATATCTTTAACTTGGTTATATATCCTGCAGCTACTATACAATTGACGTTTTTTTTATTAGGTGCATTATTGAAGAGTTCAAGCAACCAAAAACATCACAATCTCGACTATTGCTCTTTGCCATATTAAATAAAGTAGGTATCTACTTAATTCAATCAAATATTCACAATACTAATCGCACGTTTAAGCACGGCTAACTGCTTAAAAAAATCACACCGTTCAGTCGTCGCTGCAGCGCATTCGCGACTGGATGCCCACCGGGTGCCGCGCGAACTCGAGTAGCGGTATGACACACTTTCCGATCGTTTGTATGAAGATAGAATACTGTATAGATAATATTACCGTAGTCATATATATACCAGACATGAAAAGGTATCATCAGGTCGTAAAAGATGGAAATTTAATATTGTTTGTGCTTTTATTTTGTAAAATAATTAAAAAAATATAAAAATAAATCATAGTATAAGTGTTATGTTACAGTCATTAGCATACTAGAGATTATATCAAAAAGTTACACCAAAACTGATGTTTTGTTGAATTTTAGGTTTCATTTATGCAGTATTTATATTTTAGTAATAATGTCGATAATATGAAACATTAAGTTATAAAACAGAAAAAACGCATTTAAAACACCTATCCCTTAATAACTTCAATAAAGCTGCCCTTTGTTGCATCTGTGACCCAGCGACAGTCAAACTTTATTTTTTCATAAATAAAGGGCATTTTTAAAACTCATATTTCTACTTAAGATTTAGAAAGTGCCATTAAAGAATTATAAAAATATACTGTTCTGCATTTTATTTATATATTAGTGTAAATTCAAGATGACTAATCATTATGGGAGGGCAACACCCTTCGGCCGTGTACGAAACCGTAGTTTCGTAACTGATTTCGATGAAGGAATTATTCTTAACCAAGGTGCCGTACAAAGAATTTTTGCAATTTTTCAAAGAGGCACGAGTAAGTGGGACTAAAATGTCTAAAAACTACATAAAAATAGATTCAGAAGTCTATAAATGAATTAAAAGAAAATAAAATAAATGTAGTCCACTGCCTAGATATAATATATTTTTCACGTATGCTATATTTTTTTGGTTTTTTGAACTAATTACTTTGTTAAATAAGAACTACGACTCGCGACGCGATTCACGTATTTTTATTCAGTTACAGTTTCTGTTTTACTTATTAAATACATAACACAATTTAAATCATAAATTATTTTGTAATATTGATGTTTTATTAATAGAACCTTACCTGGTTTCAATAAATTCCGATTTGACGTATATAAAATTGCTCGTGTAATATAAGATATGTGAATATTATAATAAGACAAATAATTCTTCCATGTTAACTTGTAACGTACAAGGAATAATAATTCCTTTATCGAAACCAGTTACGAAACTACGGTTTCGTAACTACTAGTTTCGATGTTGTCCCTCCACAAATTAAAGGTAAGGGTGTTTTGTTTTTATTACTTTGTTATCCGAAACTTATTAACGCATAAAAACAATTGATATGTGTCATATTTGTCATTGAAAAGTTCGATTTATCTCGGAAAGTACTTTTAAAATTTTCACCAAAACTTTAGAGGGACATTAAAAAAACAAGAACATAAAAAGACTAAAAAATCGTAGCTTTTTTTCTGATGGGAGGCTATCTATTAATTGTTAGTGTCTTTATTATGTCATGTCATGTCAGTGTAAGTGTCGGTGGCAAACTTTGCCACCACCTTAAGAGTTTCTGATGAATCAGCATTTTTCTATCAAACACATAAGTTTGCCAATACCTGCGCAGAAAAATGCTGCAAATAGGGCTACAAAGCCCTATGCAGTAAGACCTCTGGTAAAGGAGGGATCTACCTACTGAATGTGTTAACACGACTATATGAGCTCGATGCCAGACATTACCCAATGTTAACACAACATTGTGTGAAAATATATGTAGAGTTCTGTATCACACAACAAAAACACTATATACCACTGACAATGGCTCAAATAGATTATTGTTTAGTTCTCTTTATCATATAAAGGTCTATAAAGATATATCTACTTATGTGGCAAACACAGTATTTTGACATGGTACCATACCACATTTGACCAATGAAAACCTTACATTTCATTAGGTACCTACATTTTTATTATCTCTTAGATTATTTTACCATGATATATTGTCGATAAAATCAAAGGCGCTACCATTAACTCCAACAAAACTACAAACCCTTGTCTTAAGTTAAAGTCGGTCTAAAAATAATACTGACATCTTTGTTTGAGACATGAGTTAACTTTAAAGAGTTTATCATTTGAATCATGTCTACGGTCGCGGCGTTCAGTCTCCTTGGACTGACCGACTAGCCTATGCATGACAGACTGACATTATGATATTACTGACAGGAAAAAAGAAAAAAGATAGACGGTGGACTACGAGACAGGACGGCACTGCCAAGATTCGTTCCACCGACTTCAACTTTGACTTCTACGAACATAGCAAGACGTCTACAACTACCAGACATCTAGCTTTAGTCAACGTTGTTGTCAAACAGATTTTTTCAAATTCTTGTAGCAATTACTTCATGTTGTTAAGTATGGCTGAAGCTTAGTTCTATGAACTACTTGTATACAGGGATATGGCCACACAAACCAATCCTCATGTTGCCGGCTTGAAGACTAATTCTCTATGCGATAACTCAGAGTTCCAGAGTTTGAATCTTAGTGGGGAAAATGTTTGTATGATGAATACGAGCTTTTTTACCGTATTCATGGATGTTTATACATACGGTATATTATTTCTATAAATATAAAAGGTGCCCCATGGGTTTGTACACAGGTAGAGTATGTAGTATCTACATTAAATACTGTAGGTACAAAAAAAAAACAAAATATAGGTAATTTAATTACCTACAACCTCCTATAACACACAAATTAGCTAGATTCAAAGTATAAGTAACAAAATGACCCACTTTTTTAAACACTTCTCTAATTAGATTATGCTTAATTACTTAATTTGCATGGAAAATTAAATGGTCGGTTTCATTATTACGTTTTTTAACCGTAACTTATATTTTATTATAACCACACCTATTGCGGCTGTTGTAATATTTTATGATCTGCGAATGTTAAAATTGTCATATTACGGAATTTATGTCCACTTTAGACACCAGACTGTAACAGTCGGTGCCCTACAACTTGCTCTTGTTTTTACTGTGCAAGGTTATTTTTAACCGTTATCCAGCTAAATATGTCCGCACTGCAGATAACACCAATTTGCTATATGATTCATTAAGTTGAAAGCAAGGTTCGAGTCTTATATCACGGCTGTGAACTAAATCCATAAACAGATTTTATTTTTATTTTTTAAGCATTTAACTGCTAGATGTTAAATTCTAAACCGAGAATCTAAACAGAAAAGTATTTAAAACACTTTCTGCACGTGACTTGATAGCAATAAATACATGTCGTTATAACAGACTTGCCAGAGAAATTGACGACTTAATGAGAGTATTTGTTATATTTTACGTAAATAAAGACAAATATTTATTTTTACATCTAATATTAGCACCGTGACCAACAAACATTGCTTGAGCTTTAGCCACACTTTATGAGAGCCTATTAATATAAAAAACTGGCCAAGTGCGTGACGTGTCACGCGCAGTGTAGGGTTCCGTAGTTGCCTGTCTCTATGCCAACTGCGTCTCAAACTCAAAATCAATTGATATTATTATTATTTTTAAACGAATGATAAATACCGACTTTTTTTGTTTCCTCCCAGGCGGGGGAGCGGGTGTGAAATCCACATAAATACCCTACAGCCGGCTGCAAGGTTATGTCAGACTCTTACTGACCAAAAGCTTCATCTGAATACCCTGAGAAGGGGCAATGCAGTATAATTGCCGATCTTTTTAAGTGCTTATATACCGTTTATAAAAAAACGTAACGTGAGCGCGACTCAAAAGCCGTTGCCGTTGGTACTCGCGGTAGCGTTGTGAAACTAATGATACTTTATTGAGGTTTTTAAATAGTTTTTTTTAGATTTTGTTGCAATGCAAGGTTTAACGTTACAATAACTTCATCTTCATCTCTGTCACTATTAATGTTTTCTTCTAAGGAATTTTCTATAGCTAAGAAATTTTCTTTGATCAAAGTTGAACGACTATTATCGTTAAGTTCACATAAAGCACTATTATCATGATTTTTTCCAGGTTTATACGATAGACGGACATAACGAATTTGGAAGAAGCATCACCGAGAGTATGCCTAAAAGGAAACCTTTTTGGTTTCCTTTTAGGCATACTCTTCCTTCCTTCCTTCCTTTCCAATAGTAGGCCCAAAATATTCTTAAGTTATGGAGTGTCTGAGTAACAAACAAACAGTTTGATGAACAAATAAACAGCTTGGGCATTGAAACTAAGATAGAAAATAGGGTAGCTAAACTCATAGAATAAGTAACATCGATGAATTCACAAACTGTCGGTGCTTTATATCCAAGGAATCTGTTTACCAATACACTTTTGTCATAATTACAGCTTTGAGCAAACTCAACAGGTAATCAGTTCGCAATACCGACCCAATAATGATTTCAAAGGAGGTGTGTGCGTTTATATTAAGCCATTTTTTAGCTTCGTCGTTATTGTAACGAGGGATTACACAACGTGGCTACCTACTCGACACTATAGTAGTAATTGTTACACTTATTGTTTTCGGGTCAATGTCTCGCAGACTAAAAAAACTCGAAGAAGTGCGAGTTTGTTTCGTAGTGAATATTTTGTTGGTACGATATAAATCATTAATTGTTAATTTATATATAGCTAAGGATATCTAAAGAGCTATCAAATCCTACTAATATTATAAATTTGAAAGTTTGTATGTTTGTTACTGAATCACGTAAATACTACTGAACGGATTTGGTTGACATTTGGTATACATATAGTTTATGACCTGGATTGAGACATAGGATACTTTTTATCCCGGAAAAATGTTAGGTTCCTGTGGGATTCTCTAAAAACACAAGTTTATCCCGGAAAAATGTTAGATTCCTGTGGGATTCTCTAAAAATACAAGTTTATCCCGGAAAAATGTTAAGTTCCTGAAGGATTCTCTAAAAACAAGTTTACCCGGATAAATGTTGAGTTCCTGTGGGGTTCTCTAAAAACACAGGTTAATCCCGGAAAATTGTAAGGTTCCTGTGGGATAAGTGAATTTTTAGTAAGAAATGAAGAAGCAAAAATTATCGGCATTGACGATATTTTATGAACATTGAATTTGTTTTTTTTCTTTATTGAATTATTTTAATATTAACTCAATCCACATTATGATTTTTCGTTTCGTTAATTCAGTTCTATCTTTAACATAGTCTTTTGACAGGATCTCCTAATCCTTTGTGAAACTTTCAGAAATTATATAAATATGACTGCCTCGTTTTGCTCTGGCCTATCAATTATGATAACCTAAATGTTCCAATTGAAACGTGCTATAGCTTTATTTATATACTCAGTAATAACTCCAGTAATACCTAATGGACACTATAAGTCAAAATATGACCACATAATTGGGCATGGATATGATACCAATAATTGTTCATTTCCTATTTTACTAAACTGTTTCATACACGCGATTTATTTCCGGCTAAGAACAAATAATGTTTTTCCATGCTCGATTAACCCCGAGTTTCTTTTAAACAGGATATATGCAAGGTCCAGTTAGTAGATTTTCAACCCATTATATTGCTATGCAAAATATTCATGGATTTAAAGATTAAAGGGGGTTTCTAATGTATCAATCTTGGTCAAAAATGAAGATTCTTTTTAAAACAAATTGGCAGAAAAAAACCGAGAAAACTAATTCTGTCTGTCTGAATATTGTGTTGAATTGTTATGAAAAATATCGCATTCATCATATTCTCTCTGTAAAACTTCAAATCAACATTTGCTTTCTACCTACTATTAACATTTTTGAAGTGTTTTTTAAATACACATTCATATTTGGTATCATATTGTTTCTAAAAACCGTAGCTTCTTATTGTTAACGAAACTATGTTTATAATTTGTTCTATTATTGAAAGTAACTATTTCAAATTGAATTTCGTTTTCTAGAAGCCCACGTCTTGTAGACGGATGTACCAGCGCGTGACGGATCGCGACCGCGACATTGAATATGCGAACGACAGTACGCGTGGACTGATATCGAACACTGTTTTTCCGCAGTTTCTCGTTGGCTAGGTTTTAATTTGTAACCTTCTTTATTACATACAGTCTTCGACATCTGAGTGAGTTATTTGCAAGTAGGTATTTCGTAATTACCTAATATAAATAAAACTCTTATTTTCTTTCGAGTTTAAGTTAATTTAAGAAAATATATGAACTAATAAATAGTTTATCACCATTTAATTATTTTCTACGTTGTCCAATTTTCTCGTTATTACCGTATTTTCTTTTTCCCATTATTTTCGACATATATCTTGCGATCCTGCAACACAAAAAAAGTTACTTGGTTATTGGAATGGAGTTCCTTTAGACGGTAGGATACTTTTTTATGGATCATGGATTTATGGATATTGAGATCGATAGGGGAGGGCACTGGGGCCAATCGACAGTCTGTCAGCACTGGGCCCATTGCAATCTACGGATCGGTGGGAAAGATCTTTTATTATTGGAATATTCAGATAAGAAAAAACTAATAGTCTTTTATTTACTGCAATTCCATACAATAGAGTACCTACAATTAGAGCTGTTGTAAAAGTTATTACCGCTCAGACTCGCTATGCTATGATGGAAATACGCGATGTGAATGCCAATGGTTTAACAATGCTCTAGTGACATGAATGAGTTCGATTGGAACCAATCCACGCGAACGAAATAAAGCACACGGGCGCAGCACTAAGGATGCGATCACCAAGCTTTTAAAATAAATAAATATTTTCAACACTCACACTAATTAGCCTAGTCCCAAAGTAAACACTGTAGTCTTATACATATACTGATACATATACACACCCGGACCTAAATCGAGCCACGTTGATTTTTTTGGTTTGGAGTACTGTAACTTATAAAAGACGTATGTAGAAGGAAAATGTTTTGATGCAGTTTTGGAGCTGCTATACTCATCATTCATTTAGAGTGCCACTGTTCTAAATTTGAACTACATTTTATTAAAAAAGTCGAGTTACGTTGAAATAAGTCCATATTTGCTTTTTACAAGGATAAAAATCTAATCGATTTTTAAATAAAGACATGTTTTACATGAAAAGAAATGTTTATTTAGTAACTTGTATTGCCTCCCAGTGCATTTATGACAGCTCTCATACGGTTTGGCAGAGAATTAATCAATGTCGTTATGACATGTTGAGGAATGTCCTCCCATTCTTCCAAAATTACATTTTGAGCTCCTGCATGGTTTGCGGGGCAGGATGATGAGCTCGAACACTCAGCTAACTCAGCTCATCCCATAGATGCTCTATAGGATTCATATCAGGACTTCGCGCTGGCCATCTCATAACAGTGATACTAATGTCATTTAAATACTCCCTGACGATTCCCGCAGTATGGGCCCTTGCATTATCATGCATTAAAACGAAATCTTGGCTAATAAATCCAGCATTTGGCATCACGTGGTTCTCTAAACATTGGCGAATGTATCTATTGCCATCTAGGGGCGGCAGTCGTGGTCCCGTCACTACCTCTAGCTCAGTTTTTCCTTCCATAGAGATTCCTCCCCAGACTGTCCATGATCCTCCACCATAACTCACTTTCTCGTCAATACAGCATTGCGCGAAACGCTCGTTCTGTCTTCGGTACACCTTACTCCTTCCGTCATTACCGTATAGCATTATCTTGGACTCATCTGTGAAGAGAACCTGGCTCCATTGATGTCGAGTCCAATTTAGATGTTCGCGCGCAAATTCTAGACGGGCTATTCGGTGTGCTCGTGTCAATTTGGGTCCATGGGCTGGCTTATGGGGCTTTAAACCACGTTCATTGAGTCGCCTTCTAACGGTCCGAGCACTTACAGCTACTCCGTGAAAGTCCCTGTGCTGTTCTTGTATCTGAACAGAGTTAAGGCGTCGATTTCGTAAGCTAGTAGTGACAATGTATTGATCTTGTCTCGCCGTTGTCACTCGGTAACGAGGTCCTCCTGTTCGCCTAACGAAGCCGCCAGTCTCCAAGTATCGGTGGTACACTCTTTGAACAGCGGAACGACTTATGTGAAGTTGTGAACTCACATCTCGCTGACTTAGCCCAGATTGAAGAAGAGCTACAGCTTGCGCTGCTACTTCAGGTGAAGTATCCATAATTTTATAGCCAAAAACGGTTCAAATTATAGAAAAATAACTAAACCTAGGTTTACAACAATTGCGAAAATTCTAACCAAATCGACATTAAATTGCTTCAAAAGCAACTTTCAACAGTCATTATTTTTCAAATCAGTGACCAAGCTCGGTTTTTGTTCTTTATTTTAAATTCTAAAATTTAAATTTGGAATAATACATACGGGAAAGACGATGAAATATGCCAGCATTAAAAATGCATAAAAACTTTTTTGTTATATTGTATATTTTTTGGGTATTGGGCTTTTAGGCCCGGGAATGTAAGGTAGCTCGATTCAAGAGTCCGGGAGTGTATAAGTATATTTATATAGAAATATATTACTTGTTACTTGTTGTGGGCCCCCGTTTCCGCACGTAGACTTCTATACTTGGTCCATTGTGCTCCTGCATCCTTCCAGAATCCCAGCTCCTTCCAGAAACGCAGTAGTCTCCTGGGACTGGGTAATGCTGAGCATGCAAGGCTTTGAAAGCGCTGCAGTTTGGTTTTTTACGGTGGTTAGTTCAGTTCTAGGCCACTAAACTATTACACCATAGACGATGAGTGGTCTGATTATGGTTGTGTAAAGTCATTTTGTGGTTTTTGGAGCTGGACCCCGAGTTTTGCCTAGCAGTCGTTTGCACTGCCAAAATGTGATACAGGCTTTGTTTATCTATCTATGTCGTCCGCATAGCCTATTGTGTGGTTGTTACGTCGATTGAGCTGGTAAATTAATTCGTCAACCACAATGTTCCACAGAAGAGGAGACAGAAGTCGTCCCTGTGGGCAACCCCTAGCCACTACGGCTCTCTTCGTAGTGTTCACAGTCACTTGTACTGCCCTATATTTGAGAATGTTGTTGATCCATCCCGCAGTCGTAGAGTCAACGAAGTCTCACAAGTGCTTGGTTAATGCTAGTGAAGTTAGATTTATCGAAGGCGCCTTCAATATCTATGGAGACTCCCAGCCTTAATTGTTTTGGTGATAGTCCACTTTCTATTTGCTTGACTACGTTATGTAATGCGGAGTCGGTAGATTTGCCCATACTGCAGGCATGTTGATTTGCATGTAGTGGTACTCGCTGTAAGGCGTCATCCCTCAAGTCTCTGTCACACATCCTTTCCAGCACCTTTAGGAGGAATGATGTGAGACTTATTGTTCTGTATACTTAAGATTGCGTGTAGTCACTTTTAACTGGTTTTGGTATGAAGATGACTTTCACTTCTCTCCAATTGGTGCGCATGTACTGATAAGCTAGGCATCCTGTATAGATGTGCAGTAAATGCCCGAGTATCGACTCACTATGCCATTGCAGTTGGCCTGGAAATATGCCATCCAGTCCAGCTGCTTTAAATAGGACAAAGCATTTGGTGGCCCATGTTAATGTGTTAGGTTTAATGATTTTGTGTGCAGTTGCCAAGGCAGCGATTTCTGGATTTCCAAATGCTTCATCGTCTTATTCTTCGTTGTCTTTAGTGTCACATCCTGGTAAATGGGTTAGCATCAGTACCTAAGGTTTCAGCGTCGGTTTTTGTAAAGGTGTTATCAGCTTTTTTGAGAACCTAAGTTGCGTTCGGGGTCGCCGCTTTGGATTTTCTTCACTCTTTCAGCATGATTGTTGTCTTGGATATCGCTACGGAAGCGCTTCCAGCATTCAGCTTTCCTGAATCGGATACACTTTTTAATGCTTGACTGTGCTTTCTTGTAGCGAATCAAATCGTGTTCTAATCTGGTGTTTTTTGCTCTTTTGGACATTTTCCTTACCTTTGTACTATTCCAACTTCATTGGAATATTTATATTGCAAACGGTGTCATTTATTACATTTTATAATTTTTTTTGGTGAAATAAAAATGCTTACCAATAATTAGAAAAAAATGCAAATAATACTTTTAGGCTTTGAATAAATTACAATAAGTTTATAGATGATTATTATATTATTATTTAAATCATTAAACTGCTAGATGTTTAAGTAACCCGCATCTTCCGCTCCCGCCCGTTCAGATTCAGGTTTTAATCCCGTCTGAAACCGGAACCAAGGTATTTTTTTCTAGTAAAAGTTTCTTTAGATATAAAGTTATCAATCATAATCATAATCAAAATCATTTATTCAGTTTAGGCTGTGTGTGTGTGTTTATTCAGTTTACAAGAACTCATGAATGTCTAGAAGCTACGCCATCGGTTCGTAATACGGCGGGAGACTTTGTACTAAGAAGAACCGGCAAGAAACTCAGCAAGGGCTGTTTTTTCTCCCTGTTTTATTATTTACAGAGTCGTCAAATTGTAAAATGACTTCAGAGATGATTTATGAAGTCACCTTTCATTACATGATATACAAAAGCATCTAGTTTTTATTTTTTTAAATGAAAGTACCATATTCACGGCTCAACGTTGTGAACACGCCCTACGGATTGGTCGTACACGATATTATCACTTAATGCAAGGTCACACAGCAGTATAACGTAGTCGAATTCCACTCCGCGCGTCTCGTACTCAGCGTCCGAAACGACTGCACTTTTGTATTGAGATAGTGCAGTGTAGGTCACTACTATTAGTTCTTGTTCCATAATCAAGATATAGTTATATTTGTCTATTTTTTAAGCCTTGGTGTTTCTATCATTAAGCTCAACTTATTATCGGATCGTAAGGTTAATTTTATTTTTCTTAATTAAAATCGATTGGAATTTTTAGGTTACTTTTCATTAATAAATAAGTATCCTATAATCATATTAATAGCATACCTACTTTGATTTTGTTTGTTATGTTAAAAGGGTGGCCACTACAGCCTATAATCGATACAAAAAAAGATCACTCTCGCTGTTGACTACACTGACCCAATCCTCTACCCCGTGAAAGTGCAGCCCTAGAAAGTTAGTGTACAGTCATTATATTTGGGTATTCATTTTTAATTATCGTAATGCAAAATACCTCGGATTATTTTAGCTCATAGGTAATAATTTTTAAACGTATTTCAGAAATAAATGTCTCAATTTGATGGTTTGGTTTCATTGATTTTGGGAGCAGGGAGAATGTGGTAGTTACTGAATTGTATGTATATTTATCTGTGGCGTTGTCGGTTCTATTGTCACCAATTATATAAGTATTTTTAGTTTTATTACAATAAAATTACCTAATTATATGTAGGTACATTTGCACTATTTTTCATCATATAGAAAGTTATCAAACTGTCACCCCTTCCCAATATGAAGTTATCACAGTGTTTGCATTATGATCGATGGGCGGTAGACAGAGGACTGTATTTGGCAATATCTACGACTACATACACGGAGGCTACAGCAATTTATAACATTGCGATTTACACAATGAGCTCTATTTGTTTGTAGGCTTGCGATTCGACGTCATTACAATGATTGCTTTTAAATTGATGTAATTTATTGGACAAATTACTTTAATGCAAAAGGAAGTGAGAATTAAGCACCTTAAACAGTAGAAAACTAGTTGATAAACAAGCAATACAAGTATGTCTTTATATGTTTTGGAAAATGGTTTTTTTATAAAAATAAGTTAAAGTAAGTTGCTGCAACTCACGCTTAATATCATTTGTGGTGAGAATTAAAGTTATTTTTTGATTACTGACTCTCTTATCGGTTCTTCTCAGTAGGTACAAGGTCTTCCGTAGATTAGCGAACTAAAAACGCTGCTTTTCGTTTTTTTATGTAATTGTTCAGGCCTAAGCTAGTGAATGAATTTAAGATTGTGCAAATAATATTTCTATATAGGTACCATTATAACTTGATTTTTTGAAAAAGTTAGCAAATACTAGAGGAATGTTAGAGGATTTAAATTTGTTCCAATAAATTAGATGGTAAGATAATAATATAAATAATCTTTACTTATTTTTTTTTCAATTAACCATATTATAAATCAAATGAAACTCAATACTTTTAAATATTACTAAAAGTAAAGTTGCCTGAATAAGTTGAAAGTAATATAAAAAATATATAACTTCTGACACTGAATAAAATTCATCCTTTGTTCTAAATCGTAATTAAGAATTAGTTATGTTTGTCTGCTGCTGAATTACCATAAAAGGTATTTATTTCTAAGGTTGATTCTCAAGTTCGTTACCACGTAACATAGTGTATATACCTATGCTTTTTACGCATGCGTATCAAATTCATTAATCGCCGTGCGGCGGTGCAATCTCTAATTATTGTCCGTTTTTCTAGGCCGTCGCGTCATAAGTAGCTGGAATTTGCGTAATTCTTTATACCTACATTATATGCTGTAATTATAGCAGACGAAACGACGCGGACTGTAAGCGCACGGTACGCACGCAACAGCGCGTGTCTGCAACCAGACTTATTTAAATAGTCACTTCATTTTAACCTTCATGGTTAACTTTACGAACCTCCTATACACGGTTATTGATGAAGAGGCAATTGAAGAACTGACAAATTGTTTTTTCTATTACCTACTAGTTGTTGATGGTGATCATTCTTTAGGAATGAAATTGACAGGTAACCAATCAAACGATTTACGATTCCGACTGAGCATTTAGTTCTGTCGTTAAAAGTATTAGTTGATTAGTTTTTGTTTATAAATGCTGTCTATGTTGTCATAAAAAAAGTGTTACACGTTTCATCGAATACAACACTCGTTATAAGTGTTAACGGTATGATTTTAATTAGAACCCATTAGGTGCTTGCACAGGTACTGAAATAGCTGAATACTTGTTTTTGGTCATTGCGTTTTACGAATAATATGTTTTAACTTCTGCGTGGAAATATTAGTTTCCCATACAAACTTTGAACCCCTGTTTTACCCCTTTAGTGAGGGGGGGTCAGTTTTGAAAATTCTTTCTTAGCGTGCGCCGTCATCATATACGAGTAAGTATGTGCCAAATTTTCGTTAAGAGCCCTTTTTCCGCCGCTGTCGTACTGATCGGCGCGTAAGTAGATTTGCACTAGTATATATTGCATTTTACGGGTGATGTTTCGAGTCTTCTAAAATAATTATTAATGAACTTATTATAAAAATATATATATTTCAGTAAATCAATGATGGAAGATTAGGTTTATGAAAGTTTTTGATAGTAATTCTATTTAATTCAATATCAAAATACGAGGTCAACCTGCATTATTTTTTGGGAAAACTAATGGAGGTTAGATGTTTTTTTGATAATTAATGAGATTGAAAATCTAAATTTTAATACATTATGTTACAACAAAAACATATTTCTGATGTCGTAGTAATTAATTTGATCTAATTTATTGAGGCGTTTGAAGTTGTGCATATTATTGTTTTTTCCGTAAACTAGCTGCAGCAGAACGATCAGTACAAAAAAAGAAAAATAGTATTTGTAAACATTGTACATTAACTTACAATAGGAAGAATAAATCTACTGTTATAACTTCTATTAGACACAGTCAAAATCTTTTCTAAGGGGGTTAACCAAGTGCTCAAAAATGACGTTTTTTTGCGAAAAATGTGAAAGGGCTCTTAAGTGGTTTGAGCTGTGCGTTGATCGATCAGTTAGTAACGGTTGCCTATTATATATACAGAAGATTAATACATTTAAACTAAAATATTTTGAAGGTAAGTAAGTAAGGATACTTGAAATAACTTTAAAATAATGCTTCTTTTATTTATAATAATAACCGACCAAATGAAACCATCCCATCTAATGTAACGCAGTGGTGGAACGCGTAGATACTGATATGCATCAGTTTTATGTGCCACCTCGGGTAACCTCTCTTTACCTTGCTGTAAATTGTTATGTTATGCCTCTGTCTATTTAATTTTTGCTTTTAAAAGACCCAGATTTGTAGGAAGGAAGTACCATGTGCGTGAGTAAAGCATTTTATTTGCGGATATAGTGTGACAAATAGAAATGAGTCACCAAATCTTTTTATTCGTATTAGAATGGTACCTATGGTAAGTGGTTATAATGGTATGCCTGTCGTAGCCTGCACCTTTCAGAATAACCTTGCAATTGAATAATTGCAAATAAATTTGATGCGGAGTTCGATGGCGCAAGTGCCTTCGATTGGATGGGTGACCAAAAATATACTATTTCGAGCACCTCCTTGATTCGAAGGCACGTTGAGCGGATGGTCAGTTGCATCTCTGCCGTGTTAAGCGCACTTCGTGTACCTCAAACCAGGTTTGAGTTGAGAAAAGATGAGAAGTTCAAGTTGAGAAATACGCGATTGATAAAAAATATTGAGTAATTTTTTTCTATAGTTAAATAAAAAATCAGGATTTTTATGAAAAACTTATACAAATAACTTAATAAGGCCTCAGACTAATTAAATGTAAAAAAAAAATCATCGATTTGCTCGAGGTCTTCAGGGTTCACATTTCCACCCCATTCCGACATTCTTTGCCATCCTGATTCTTCTTCGTACCATATTCTCGTATGAGTCATTACAACTGATGCTTGAACTCAGATACAGATAAAGTTGTAAAACCACCTCCAAGTCAAGTTTCCCAGTGAGCTTAAGCTTGCCTGTGTGATCTATAACCATTATCTTGGTTTTAGACATTTTAACGAAAGTACAGTTCTATGATGATGTGCTCCATCATCCGTGATTAGTTCGTGCAAGTTAGTTTTGCATATCATGCGTATTTTTTGATACACGATATAGTCGCGTTTTATCCACCGATAAAGGTCGCACCTATCAGCGGTACCCCACTATCACTATTTAACTTTAATTCGTCCCAGCCTTACTTTTAGCTAGGCTATATTGGATATATTTTTTTTAAATAAAGAGGGTGGCAAGCGAGCATATGGCCTGTCTGATGGCAATCGGCTACCATAGCCAATAGACGCCTAGAGTCGATACAAAAAATATCACTCGCGCCGTTGCCTTCCTGCTGACCCAACCCTCCTTGGAGCCCTAGAACTAGAACCCTTACTTAACGACAAAAAGATAATACCAGCAAAAAGGTAGTGTTATTTTACTGTGATCTTCTGTAATGTGGAGGTTACTACCCCAGATGGGCGCTCCCATTCGAGCGGTAAATCCGCTTTGCCCTACCTTTCTTGCGTGATCAGTGAAATGAAAGATTCAAAATTAAAATTCAGCAGCTGATTTATTTACACATGTAGGCATTAAACACATTATTTACACATAAATATCACATTCATCAGTCATCCTTCAGGCACGCTTCGTTATTGTTGTCTAGTAGAGGCCATGATGGTGTCCGTGGGACAGGAGGATGGGGGCGGCGTGTACCACGGGTGCGTGGACCACGGGGGCGGGGTGGTGGCCAGCGGTCTTGTGGACGACAGCGTTGAAACTGCAAACAAACCAGCGATGTAAGTAATTACGGTAACAAGTTTCTGGTACCGTACAGTACAGTTAAGAGGTATATTGAAATACGAGAAATTATTATTAGTATCAATTTATTGGAAGATGTCAAAAAGACTTATATGATGCCCATAAATTTATGTCACACTTAATTTTCCGATCACGCGACACTATATGTGACTAAAATTTTCAACGTCTCATGAGTTTTCGGAATTTGTTTTAGGTTGGTCTCATAAATTTATAATTTTACCTACTACTTAAATATTTCATTATAATAATATTATCGTGCTTTTAATATGATTCCGCAGTATATACAGTATTTTTTGCGAGCTAATATTGCAATTAAAACGTAATTCCTTCATCGTATACCACATGTAGGTGGTATTTACAAACGACATGAAGCATAAACAGAGTATCTTACCCATGGTGGTCGTCAGCGGTGTATTCTACTTTGCGCACGGAACCGTCGGGCTCCACAAGTGAGTAGCTGCCGTGCACGGCGCCACCGTCGCGGCTCTCGTGCTGCGATTTATGGTCACCAGTGTGGGGGTCTGCCACGGAGTACGAGTAGTCGTATTTGGGGTGAGACTGTAAACAAAACAATAGAGATATAAAACTATTAGTTTCCGTGCACGGCGCCATCCCATCGCGGCTCTTGTGCTGCGACTTGTGGTCGCCGGTGTGGGGTTCCTCCACGGAGTACGAGTAGTCGTATTTGGGGTGAGACTGTACAAAAAACAAATTTACTAATATATCAGAATCTCAGGAAGTTTTTGAACTCTTGCACTTAATGAGAGGTAGGGCATAGCAGATTTCCCGCTCGAATTGGAGCGCCTGTCTGGGGAATTTACATGCACCTTACAGAAGACCACAGTAAAATAACACTAGCTTTTCGTGTTGTTGAATTTCTGTCGGTGAGAAAGGTTCCAGGGCTCCATGGGGTGGGGGATTGGGTCAGGGAAGGCAACGGCGCTAGTGATATTTTAGTTATCGCAAGCGTCTGTAGGCTATGGTGGCTGTTTACCATCAGGCAGGCCATATCCTTGTTTGTCATCATTTTAAATAAAGATGAGGATGTTTCTGAACTCACATATTCATGTCCGTGGGCGACAGCGATGGGAGCGGCGTGGACCAGTGGGGCAGCGTGTACTACGGGGGCAGCGTAGTGCACTGGGGCAGCGTAGTGCACTGGGGCAGCGTGTACGACTGGGGCAGCATAGTGCACCGGGGCGTAGTGCGCCGAGGCGTAGTGCGCTGGGGCATCGTGACGCACAATGCTCTGGGAGGAGACTGCTCCGTGGTGGATTAGGCCAGCGTTGGCCGCGGCCAGGAAGGCGCTGATAGCGAACACCTGAGGGTTAAATTACGATTAAAAATATATTACAAAAACAAGAAAACATCCTGGTCCGTGGGAGAATAGGCCAGGGTCGGCAATTAATTATTATAAAAAGAAGTTAATGTCTGAAATATGTTATCGTTTATCTGTTCTGGATAGTTTGTCTGTGGATTACTCTTTTCAGAGTATCGGCTTAGTTCTTTAATGGTTTTTATAAAAGAATAAGGATGGAATTCAATTAAAAGCAAAAATTTTCACTTCGTTAGCATGCCAGGAATATTCAGATATTAGCCGAGTTAGATTTTTTTCAAAATATATCTTGGCCAAATAAAGGACCTTTATTTATTATACATCGTTCAACCGTTCTCAAACTTACTTTGGTGAACATTTTGCACACAGTTAATCAGAACAGGTGACTGATACTATTATCGGTCCGGTGTGTGACTTTTATATGAAAAGCAAAACGGAGCCGCCCGGTCCTGCCGCCGCAGTAGTGGGGCGGCGGTCACCTCAGTTCCGTAACTTTGACACCGCGAGGTCGCGCGGCCAGCATACCTACTACACACAATAATTCTTAGCCCTTCTCTGGACACCGTTTACCCTCCAGCTAAACTTCCAATAATTATTATCTTCGATATATTGGTACCTATTGCTTGAATAATTGTACTATTAGACCCAGTTTTTATTAAGCTTCTAACCGCAGTCGACTGATATAGATTCTTTGGTGACTTAATGGATTCTGGAGGCTATTTGCGGTTAGTACAGGCAATGGTGACCTAAGAGATTTGATGTTTGGATTTGATAAGAAAAGTTCTATTTTAGAACTCTTATTAAAATCAAGGCTACCTAAGTCCTTTGGGTGGTCTTAAATGGGGTCTTAAATTACCTACACCTCAAGCATGGAAAGGTATTCCCATAATAAAAAAAATCTTTATTCTGGTTTCAGCACTATTTCCTATTGATTAGCCAAACACTTATGAAATTATTTGATTGTGACATTTTTTTGTAAGTTGTTGTTATGATAGTTGATTGTGGTGTATGATTAATACGTTATTTAAAATGTACTTAAGGAAAATAACATTGCTACTTATTCTCGGTGTCATTTACGAAGACGAGAAAGTTTTAATGGTAAAACTTTAAATTCTATATAAATCGATATAGGTGTAAATTCTTCCGAAACAGCTTCACCGATTCTAAATTAGTCTTTATACTGATTATAACTCTTATTCAGCTTTCCATTTCTATCTGTGCTCACAGAAAACCACATTTTCGTTCGAGGTATATTTTTTTTAACAATTGGATAAAACCAGTGATGTTTATAAATATATTATTTGCTTTAATTGCGGTTTTATTAAGTAAGTGTTTTTTCATAAACATTAATACCGAAAATAGTTTTTCTGCTTTATATCTATATGGAATTAATCATATCGAATCTCAAATTGAAAAAAGGTGATCAAAAATGTGATTAGATATATGAGATGTAGAGATACAGCTAATGGGTTTTATCAGTCGCTGAAAGAATATGGAGTAATTTCTATTAGATCGTCTAAGACAAGGCCAATTGCAAAAATAAATCAGTATAAATTATTAATTATATGTGACAATTGAAGTGTGAGTGCTCTAAAAACGCACATGGTCGTATTATTGATATTGCGACAGATAGTATCGAATGCACTAAACCACATGCCTTTCAGTAAGTAAAGCCCATATTTGGAAGTATTTAGTTTCCACACCGACGATGTTTGTAATGCGATCACAACGCTTCGATATTGCAAGTTAATTGTTGCAATAACTTTACACATGAACGACTGCCTAAAATTCATTGTTTATTATCTATAATAGTACAGAAATTGCTCGAGGCGGTACTTTGTAATGTAATTATCGATACCTACCAATCTACAACTTTGTTGTGGTGTGACGAAATAAAAAAGACGCATTTTATTCAAGTTCCGATCGATGTGTTGATCATGATCAAACGAAAGGCTATCGGAAAAGTGTGCAAACGGTGCGTTTGTAACATGTTTTTAGAGGAAATTGCAATAAGTTTACTGAAACAATATTAACTCCAATAAAATTGTTAACCATATGAATATTTACCATCAACAGTGCTGAATAAACTAACGGGTATTCTATGCCTTGCTATATAAATTCACAAGAAGTAAGTATGTAAAAAAATCATTCGCCTGTACGAGAGATAGTTCAATGGGTATAAAAAGCATCACCAATTTTACTTCTGCTTCATATTTTGAAATTTTCAAGTAGCAACTAGCAACAAGTAGACTTTTAAGTAGGTACTTTTGTAAACTTCTTTCAATGACAAATTAAAAGGTATCGCGATAGGTATCGTGAAAATGAATAATTGCTTCTTTACTATTTTTCTTTACTCTATAATGGCAAACTTTTTTGTATAAGGCCATTTATCACCTGGTTGGCTAATTTGCTAGGCATTGTTTAATACAATTTTAAGTTAAGAAAATCAAGCCAAAAAATAATGACTATTTCTAAGAATATCCTATTGAAATGACTATTAAATGTCTGTTTCTTAATGTATTAATAAAGCAGTAATAAATTAAGAATTTGAGATTCATATCTTCGATTTGAAGCACGATTTATTTAATGAATTGTTCTAAATTTCTGTAATTGTTACATATTGATAACAGGAGGGCTTTGTTTGACCACGGTCATGAATTTAATTGATTGTCCGTTTCGTAATTGTGAATACTTATATGAATATAAAACACTAATTATTGAAAGTGTGACTAACTCAAAACCTTGATGAAATAAGCTCTGTATATGTATAATGAAAGGAAAATTTATTATGGATGACAGGTAAAAGGGCTTCAATGGGAAGAAATCTATAAATTTATATTTCTTAATGGAAGGTGATAACAAGAAAATCAAAAACGTACTACTTACTTAAAATATATAAAGAATCTTGTGTTGTGCGTGAAAAACCCTAATCAAATTTAATACCGATTTGCGTGATTTTTATACCGATATAGGCACGGCAATTAAAAAATTACAATAATAAAATTATTATAACTTTTAAATTTAATTCAGTCTTATAATCCTTTCAAAATTTTCTAAAATTTCAAGTTTATGCATGTTCGAAAAATATTTTAATCTACTAAGAAAAGTAAGAATTTCTCAATTTTATTCTAATTTTGTATGTGAAATGATGTTGATATTATTTAACGAATCATAATTTATTTTGGACTCTCTTAAGAGTTTGGCGAAGAATAAATTTTTGATCATTTTTTTCAACATTTTCGTAGGGATACTCTCGAAATCAGGGTGAATGCGTGTTCTCGGTGGAAATCAATCGAAAAAAAATGTTAATGCTAAGATAGATAGACGTACAACGTAGCTAAAATTAAGTATTTTTATAATTGTTCATTCTAAATGTTTCGATTCTCCAATTTGCCAATTAGCTTCCTCTACAGGTTACCTTGTTAATGAGCACACGTTCATTTCGGAAAAAATAAATTGAAAGGAAATTAAAACAATTTATTGGCATGTGTAAAAAGCTTTTTCATTTTAGGCTGTTAAACAAGGATTGTATCGTTCCCACAATATATAAAACGGTTTCATTGTCATAATTCGTGTATAATTTATATCGATATCGAAACTGTTTTCATTATCCTTGAATCTAATATTAAGTTCCTTTATTAGATCCTTTTTAGAAGCTTAGTTGATTTATCCGGTGCGGCTGTCAGTGCGGAAGTTTGAAGGCGATTACGTGGTCGGAAAATATTGGCTTTGTTGTTCGCAAGGTCAGCAGATCTGTTTGAAAGGAGTAATTCTCTTGGTTCAGAGGTCACTCACCCGAATTCCGTCCGTGGCTGTGTTCGGTGATTAATCAACACGTTGTTGACAGGCCTTTATACATGTAGGTATTATTATGTTATAATTTTTCATAAGCAATTTAAGAAAGTGTGTATTTATATATTTTTTTTAATTTTTAAATATAATTATGATCCAAAGCTCACTCGACATAACATTCTCACTTAGACAACTGGACAAAAAAAACGGACATGTGCTGTTCACATGCGATAGAAGCGAAGCCTACAAAACTGTGAACACGTAAAAGACATAAACATAGAGGGGGATATCTAACAAACTTGAGATCTGGCGTTGTTCTCGGATATGTTGGACACAGGATTTATAGGTAGAGTCCGAAAAGTAGGCTGAAGATGAAACTAATAAAGTCATAGATAATGACCGACATACCGAAACAGCTGTCATTTTCCAGTTGAACAGGTAAACGGAATACATCTACCTGGGCCACCACATCACCCTAAGCAAAACTAACCAAACGGCCGAAGTAGAGCAATGAATATCACAGGACTAGGCAGCTTTGGTCCAAAAAAGAATATGCTTAAGAGTAAACTGTCGATAAAACTTAAGGCCAAAGTGATTGAGGAATGCATTATGCCAGTCTTCACATATCGCTCTGAAACCACGTTTCTCACTGAATGATCAGTTGAAAAATATAGGATCGCGCAAAGGGCGAAATTGAAAAAGCTATGCTCGGAATAACTTTGTGCGACTAGAATAGAAACGAATGGACTCGGCGGAAAATGGGGGTGACAGACGTGATCCAAGTAATTTCGGAACGGAAGTGGAGTTGGGCGGGTCACATGGCTCGAATGGAGGAAGGACGATAGGCAAGAAGAGTCCTCGAGTGCAGGCTATGTGGGAATGAAAACCACGAGGGCGGCCACCAAACAATGGGTGGATGACATAAAGGGACACGCAGGTTATAACTAGATGATAAAAGCCCAAAACCGAGCTCTGTGAAAAAAAATGGGAGAGGCCTATGTTAAGAAATGGATTCAGATGATGATGATTTAAATTATAGAAATGGGCTTCTTTATGAGAAGAATAATCATACTAACAGCTACAAACACATTTTTACGCCGATATCGATAAAGATCATTGTATCTTAGGAATAGCGTATAACGCTTGAGCTTATCGAAATGTCTAGTAACTTTGTAAAATGCAATAGCTAAGTTGTTGCTCTGTTAAATCGTGAGCTTTTGTCTAAATGACTCTTATGAAATGATAAGTGTAGTTAGAAATGCGAGTCAAGGTAAATAAACGCAGTTGAATGCTGTCTTTATGATTCAGGAAAACAATTTATCATAACATTACGACACTATGTTTGCCATAAACGAAACCAAACATACGAAATTGATCGTCATTTTTTTTAATCTTCCGTGCTATTCTGGAGCTTTCTCACTTTTCGCCGTGCAATTCGCCGGTGTGATTTGAAAATATGAATATCATGTTTTAATTTTAAGCAACATCGCGGATTCCGAGGTGAGAAGTGAGTATGTTATTACAGAATAGCACGCCTGTTAAATCTTTATTTCTGCGTTAAAACTTGGTAGGTCGGAAGAGCATTAAATATGCATATTTTAAGCATGAGGAAGAAAAACCTTTTACTTAGTGTAGAATATAAATTGACGTCATAAAGCTTTTGTAAACATAAGTTATAGGAATATACTCAATGACAAGTTGCCTGACAACTTGCGTAGCCGAGACTTTGCTAGATCAGAGGCTCTGGACCTCAGGACGGGTGAATATGAAGTACGATTTTTTTTAACTCTTTTATTGATTGTAGCGTCGCATTACAGAGTCTGTAATGCAACACTATGCTACAACTATGAGATGTATTTTTTCATTTTTGTAAATCAGTATTGAGGAAACGTTATAAGCTATTTTCTAGAATAAATAAATATTAAATTATATCAATATTAATTAAGTTAAATTGATACAAGAGATCTATGTATTTATTTACTACGAAGCCTTTGTGATATGGTCCGTACACCGTATACCGTATGTATGGTCTCCTTATTATTAAATTATTTTAATTAAGAAAAATCAATTCATACTAATATAATAGGTTCTAAGATTATTTAAATTATTCGAAATAGTTGCCGTTTTGACTGCTTATTTGAATAATGATAGTTTTTATTTTTGAAGTTATACTTCTTTAGGCGCGTTATGAAAAAATGATGAGAGTGAAATTTTAGTTTAACAGGAATTTAATTTTAACAGCATGAAGTTGGTCGCTTTAGCGACCAACTTCATGCGTTACTTTTGTGTTTACCGCACATTAAGAAAATCTACCGACAAAATAGAAATATAATCTCTATTTAGTGGGTGCTAACGACTGCATTGTGAAGGCCTAATAAAAGTATTTATTAATCTGGAACAACGGAACCAAAGCGCGATTCAGGAGACTACAGCGCCATCTCTTGACCATTAGTGTTGTAGAACCAAAAACCACATCTTTATTTTTGAAGTTATACTTCTTTAGGCGCGTTATGAAAAAATGATGAGAGTGAAATTTTAAGATGCGCGCGTATCACTGTAACACAAAATTTTAACTTTGTGTTTACCGCACATTAAGAAAATCTACCAACAAAATAGAAATAGAACCTCTATTTAGTGGGTGCTAACGACTGCATTGTGAAGGCCTATCAAAAGTATTTATTACTCTGGAACAACGGAACCAAAGCGCGATTCAGGAGACTACAGCACCATCTCTTGACCATTGGTGTAGTAGAACCAAAAACCACATCTTTATTTTTTGTAATAAAGTAACAGTTATAGGTATTCATATTTATAATATTTATCCACATGTTTCTAGTTTGTATATTCGGAATACGTGTTTGAGTTTCATACAAGTGCAAATCACATATGTTCTAATAAATTATATTCAGTAGCGATTTTAATTGAATATTTTGATTATTTATTTATTTTTTCAAATTAAAACTGAACTTTATTGACTGTGTCCTTTTCCAGACTTTTTATTAATTTATTGTAATTAATTATTTGCATGCAATTAAAAACTAATTTTAAACGATGCCAAAGAAGGATAACTTCTCACGCGCCTACATAAGTACACGCACCCATTTTTTTTTATACAATTAGCTTTCGTGCAATACCTAGAAGTATTGAAATCTTGTATAGTTGCTTTATATACTATAATCTTAATCAGACAGAAACAGGAATCATCTTGAGCAGTTTACAGACGGGTTAAAATAGATTTTATTAGGTGTTGTACAATTATAACGACCGTATCTAGTAATAATTAAAATCTCAAAGCAAATCCCAATTTATTCGAGTAGTACATATAGTTCTAGCTAGGTAGAATTTAGGATTCCTTTTTTAAGTATCTTACAGTAGATTAAATTACTGACATTAAGAAATACTACTTGTGTAATGCACTTACAACAATAAATAGGTACGCTTAGTTTATGAAAAATTTCATTTAATAATAGTATCTCTGGAATACCACCCAAACTCAACCTATAATACCTATAATAAAATTATTATCATTCGTTTTCTAAAAAAAAATATATCTAATTGATTTTGCGTTTGTGATCCAGTTTGACTTTGATTTAGGTATTTTAGTTGAGATACATAGATTGATATTAATTGTTTTTTCTAACTTCCGATATAGAAAATAAAGACTCCTAATATATTGTGGTAATTACTGGCAACTACGGAACCCTACACTGCGCGTGGCAGGACACGAACTTGGTCGATTTTTAATACAATTTACTATGATTATCTGCGGACTCTTATTCTGCCTAGATCTATAAATCCTTCAATAAATAGTACTTTTTATAAATAAAAACGTATGTAAACGAGGAGCTCGATGGCGCAGGTGGTTCGATCGTTGAACTTCAGCAACTTACGTAGTGGTCGGTCATTGGATGGGTGATCTTCTATCTTGAGTTCCTCCGTGCTTCGGAAGGCACGTTAAGCCGTAGGTTCCGGCTGCATCTGCAGTCGTTAGCACCCGCCAATCCGCACTGGGTCCGCGTGGTGGGTCATGGCCCAATGTAGTAAACTATTCCATCCATAGGGAAGGCCTCTGCCCCAGCAGTGGAGACATTAATAGGCTGATGATGATTAAAACAAAAATATACAAAACATTATTTTTATTAACTTAAATAACCACAAACGAGATACAATGCTTTTTCCTTGAATGTGTACTATATAATTTATTTCTTAGATCTTAATTTCAGAGCAATATGATTTATTGCAGTTGATTATACTTTAGTAGGGAAGTGTTCGTACAAGGTATTTAGACTTGCATATATATGATGGATATAAAAGATAAGGCATTATATCACTTTCTTGATGACCAGTTTCCAACTTTTCAACTTCACTTTCTAGAAAGTTATGAAGATTATTACAGTATTCGTTAAACTCATAATCTTATATTATATTTAGCCTACATTTTATTTGTCATAGTCAATAATTAAGTAGATAACTAAAAACTACTAAAATTTGTTAATACAGCTTTCTATAGTCATTACACATCTTATTGCTTAGTAACAGAAAATGTATGCGAGCAAATCTTAATCCAGCTCGGGAACGATTTTCGTTTCTTTTGTTATTGTAAAACTTGATAGTATGGACTCGAGAGTATTAAAGTTAATTTTATGTTCATATATTCAGTGATTCCGGAGTCCTCTGGACTTGACCAAACGACTTTTACTGCCATACTCACTCAGGTACCGCTTGGTGCTTTGGACAAGCGCCCGACGAAAGCCATTCCAGAAGAAGTAAAGGTAGTGTTAAAAAAAAAAAAGTATTATTTTTTAACTCTCCTAACCCAAATCTGTATACCTAATCTTTTTTGAAGCTGTGTTACGGTTGCCCATGTGCAAAACCAATCTGCAACTTCACGGGAATATAACTTAATATTTTGGAGTGTGCGATTGAGGACGATTTCGCATTTATTTGTCAAAGTATTGATAATGGCGCAATCATGTTTACAACTAAACATGATAGAGTCGAGTAGAGGAAACTCTGGAGGAAATGTGTAGTAGGATCCATCGATGGAGTTACAGCAAAGGATCCAAGTGGACGTAGGGCATGAACTTTTATGAAAATCAGAGCATTGTGAGATTGTGAGTCCTCTAATAACTTTGTATTGTAAAAAAAAATGGGTGCGTGTACTTATGTAGGCGCGTGAGAAGTTATCCTTCTTTGGCATCGTTTAAAATTAGTTTTTAAGTGCATGCAAATAATGTCATTTCATTTCATTTCATTTCATTTCATTTCATTTCATTTCATTTCATTTCATTTCATTTCATTTCATTTCATTTCATTTCATTTCATTTCATTTCATTTCATTTCATTTCATTTCATTTCATTTCATTTCATTACATTTCATTTCATTTCATTTCATTTCATTTCATTTCATTTCATTTCATTTCATTCCATTTCATTCCATTTCATTCCATTTCATTCCATTTCATTCCATTTCATTCCATTCCATTTCAAATTCATGTCCCGTTCAAATCTGCCCTGTTTGCTTTGTTCAAATCTGCCCCACGGTCACTTGGAAAATAAAATATTACAAATAACACGCCCGCGGCTAACTTCATTATGTTAAAATTTTGTGTTACAGTGATGAAAATTTCACTCTCATATTTTTTTCATAACGCGGCTAAAGAAGTATAACTTCAAAAATATGTATTTGAACCTTATTTATCTTCTTTGTTTTTAATAATAGAAATTCACGTTCTGTGAAATTGTAAGTAAGAGTAATGTAGTGTATTTGGACAGACAGATGGTCAGTTGCTTTCAACATACTGTGTAGGTATTTTTGTTTAGTTCGTTATTTCCAGCTGTAGAAGCACTAATCATTATATTACTGAGCTATGATCGAACTGTTTTTGCGTGTTTCAACATATATCGTTGTTTAAAATAATATATTCTCAAACAATTAGTCCATGTATGCAAACAAATTTATCTGTGTCAATCATCCAGCTATCAATAACTTTTAGATGCAATCAAAATTAATGGCGACCTTGATCTGTTTTCGTATTAACTATTATTTCTCGTTAGCTATTTCATTATTATTGTCGATCATTAAATCTATTTATTGAATATCAAAAAATCACTTGATTGAATAATAGGGCGAGGCGAGAAAATTTCTACAATGAATCTTAATGAAGAAGTGTAGAGGTAAAACGGTAGTAACTACTTTCCGTATTTAGAGGTTAGGTTTTGAAATAAATAATAAAGGTTAATGTTTGTTTGTACTATTTTAATGACTATAATTTTACCAAGAGTATATTATATATACACGAAGATCACAGTGAGAATAAATAGACGCTGCTAAGGCTTCATCCAGTGGGCTCTAATAGTGATGATGCTGGGAAGAGTACACATGATGGCTGGGGCCGGAGTTGTGTACCACTGCGTTGAATCTGCATCGAATATTTTTTATATAAGTACCGTCAAACTTTAAAACAGCTACGGCCAAACTGTAGTGATAGGGCCCGTGAGTTGTCACTTCAAAAGTTGTGAAAGAAGAAGACCTGCTGTATTATTCCGTAAGGATAAAACTTTCTTTTTACAGTCAGAATTTGCGGTGTGGTTTAAAATTAGAAGAGGAAATTCCCTTAAATTTCAACTCAAACCGTCGAATTCCGCGATAAAAAGTCTGTGTGTTCTTACGGAATAGCCAGAGCTGTTCAACAAAAAATTGTGAAGACGTGTCAACTCCCGGACCCAAAAATTACAGTTTTGCCATAGTTACAATGAAAATAATGAAATCAGCGAAGATAAATTTACACTAATAAAGATCGATCTTTAAATAGAGAATAGTTGATCTATTTATAACTTGTCCGACGAGAAGATCAGTTCAAACATTAACGACGATAAACTCGTTCAGAAACTAGTTATCAACAAGTTGCTTCCTATACGTGTTGATAGACGGTAACGCACGTGGTTCGAGAGAGGTCATTACCTGCTCACATGTTGCACCGGTTTGACTGCCATATGTGAACGTAAACATTGAAACTATACCACCGTGTTAATACGTTGCTAACTTTGAGCGCAAACAGTTTTCGAATTTTTGCGTAATTTTGAGGAAAGTTGCAAGCTCATCGTATCATCTTTCGATTGTAAACATTGAATGTTATCAAATTTATGTCTTTTTAAGAATACGCCAACCATTACAACCATTTCAATGGGATTATCTTTAACCTGACTTGTAAGAATGCAAGTTTCATTTTAGGTAATTTTACCACATCCTTTATCCATATAGTTTTTTTTTATTTCAAACTAAGCAAATTACTCCAACCAACCACTATTAAATATGAGTGGAGTCCCGTTGCCAATCATTACCTACTATCCGTACACTTGCATTCATAGTCATGAATTCAAAGTTGAATTACCCATTGTGGTCGTCAGCGGAATAGGACACCTTGCGGAAGGAACCATCGGGCTGCAGCAGGGAGTATTCTCCCTTCACCACGTCACCGTCGCGGCTCTCATGCTGGGACTTGTGGTCGCCGGTGTGGGGGTCCTCCACGGAGTACGAGTACTGGTATTTGGGGTGAGACTGCGGAAAATCATTTAAATGAATGAGAGCGAAGCGGTGTTACGACACAGCCGCTAGCTAGTGGTTGGCACACAGCTCTAGTTTGCGTACCTGGAATATCCAGTTTCCATTTCACTGATAAATTGTAGATAAAATAGGTGTCGCTTGTTGTATTGCGTTGCAGCGAGTTGTAATGAGAATTTGTGACAAGTGCACTTAAAATCTGTAGGCGCCTGTTGAGTGGTCTATAGCTTATCTTTTGATGCCAGCAGCTTTAGTAAATTAATATTATGAGTGCATATTGTGTCGTGTATTACACGGTAATACTTGTCTAATTTTGTAAAATATATTATCTATTCATTTTTTAGCATTATTGCAGTGTCCCTTCGTTTATAATTGTAACCCTTGCCAAACAGACGGCAGGCTGATAGCGAGGCAGTATTTATTTTTTTGTACTTTAAGTTCAATTACGCTCTTCGCTTCGGCTGTCTGTTTGGCGGAGGCATAAGTAACGGATAACCTTGATACGTACGTAATAGTCCTCATGACCGTGTCCAGAGTATCCGTGGGAAATGGGGGCGGCAGCTACGATGGGGGCAGCATGTAACACAGGGGCGACGTGGACAGGGGCGGCATGGACCAGAGGAGCGGAGTAATGAGTGTCGTGGTGGACGAGGTTATGCTGCGAGGAGACGGAGTAACCCCCGTGTCCAAGGAGGCCAGCCTGAGCCACCGCTGCTACCGCGCCGAGAGCAAGGATCTGTAAACACCAATCCATTGATGATTATTTCGTTGTAGCGTTTATGTGATGCTAATTGTGAAGAATATGAAAAGCTTTAATATGATAATTTGTTTAGTAGTGTCCTTTGGTGTAATTCCTGTAATGACATCTGTTTACATTGACTTGCATGTTGGCTACACTGAAATAAGTTTTTGAAGGCAGTCCAATCTCAATGGACCTTTGGTTTTGATGTTTACGAATTCTTTGTAGTATCATTTTTAATTATGGCGTCCAGCGATATCAAACAAGGTCTCCGGCTTATCTTAGTACACATTTTCACTTCACGTTATCACAGGGCGTAATCCACTTACTTTTGCGAACATTTTTTGAGTGGGTTTGTAATGCGTGACTGACATACATCTGATATCCAGCAGTGGGTTTTATAAGAAATGGTGTTGGCCGGTGGGGCGGGCGTGAGCGCAGCGCGTCCCCGCGACGCAAGGTCGGGCTTTGTCTTGCACATTCTCGTATAATGACCGAAATGATTGTTACTTAACTTAAAAATACTCTGTGAACCTCATATTATACGGCATGATACTAGGTCAACATACCTACGCAGTGATAAGATTGTTGTTGTGTACGTTTTTTGTTGAGACGCGTGTATGAGAAAAACAACTGAATTAGCGTACTGGCGGTATTGTTAAGTTGTCTTTTTACTTTGATTAATGCATGGTCATGCTTGTTGATTGTGTTTGTCATCTAATATTTATTTTCGTGTGTATAGTCAGACGTCTCAAATATAATCAGAGGTTATTGCTTTTTGCAATAAAATCAGTAAAGTTATCAGAAAACATATCCATATTGATATTTTGTAATTGTGTTAAAGAAAGCGGATGGGTGCAGATTATGGCAGTATTTCAGTTTCATTGACATTCTGTTATGTCACGGGCTGACTTGCACTTTGCTTACCGCTCTTAAGTAGGTAAGTGAAAAACATTACGTGACCCTATAACCAGAACATGGACGATAGATGAGCAAAGGTGTGAAAGCATGAGAAAGATAGATACTTACATAAATAGGGGCATATTACATTAACCTGGTGTATTTTTGTGGCTTTACCTAATTTAAGGCATACAATCCATTTTCGTTATTTAGTCCAGAAAAAAATAGAAGGAAATTGTGAAAAAATAAAAAAAATCTTTTATATTTTTTATGAATTAGGTGAGGTATTAGAAAGATGATTCAGTATTGTAAGATTCTTATGGACAAACTAACAGGAATTCGAGGAGGAAAACAAAAGATACCATTTTACGTTAGGGTAAATATAAATCACATTCAAAATAGGTAAGCTATACATTAGCGAAGAAACATAATTACTGGTCATTATTTTAGTCTGTTTTTTGTTTCAGATTGTGTATGGGAAAGTTAACAGCTGACGCGATGATGAATTTTAGGTATTTTAATCCTACATTGGTTTGGGAGATTTCAACAATAACTACCTTTCTAATGATATATTATAAAGAGAAATAAATAAATAATAAATATAAATAAATATTTCCAACACTCACACCAATTAGCCTAGCCCCAAAGTAAGCACTATATGGCTTGTGTGTGAGGGATGCTAGGGTAACGGATAGAATACATATACTGTACATATATAAGTATATTTATATAGAAGTACATATTAAACATCCATGACTGGAGTACAAATGCTCGTATTCATCACACAAACATCTGCCCCCACCGGAATTAAAACCCGGGACCTCTCGAGTCGGCGACACCATGAAACCCGGCGTACAAACCACTCGGCCACGGAGGTCGTCAAATCAATCCATTTAGTCGTTTCTTCCGAAATTTCGTATAATTTATCTATAAATTATGCTTTACCCTATAGTACTTTGAAGTTACTGTGCATAATATAGCAATCGAACATGCATTACACCAATGTCGATGTTTGTTCGATAGCAAGTGCCCAATAAAAATTATGTGGAATAACAAGGCCAAAAGCTGTCATGTCAAATGTGATTGAAACAAATGTTCGTAATTGATACAAAAGGGTATTTTTGTTACGAATTGAATCTTGATTATATAGGATTAAAGGAATGTCTACAAAAGGTTTATAGATACTATAACAAAACATTTCGTATTAAGATTCTTTGCTATAATATTGTTCATGATATAAGTTTATTTTTATTGGAAAAAAAATACGATGTATTAAGTATCCGTCACATGTAATGATTTTAGCTGCTATTTTCGGCTTGCGATTTCTACCTACTATACAGTGAATGATTATATTTATATTTTTAAGCATTTAAATGCTAGAAGTTAAAGTCTAAAGAAAATTTTACTTGAAAAAAAAATCAAATGTTTCAGGTTTCGGTTCGGATAGCCTTACCAAGTGGATTTTATGTATTTAGATTTAAACTATACATATATCCTCGTTTTAATAAACAAGGATTAAGCTTAGACTAGTTACGCCGTGTTTTGGTCATATCACTCAAGTGCTATTTGTCATTCAATGAACAAAGACAAAACATAGAGTAACTAATCAAAGCTTAACCTTCGTTTATTAATAAGGGGGATAGAGTGACGATAAGGGAGAGCCTGGTCTATCTGTCATTTTATAGTTTTTCAACCTTTCTTTCGCTGAGGCTTCCCAAACAATAAGTAATAAGATTTTAAGTATTGGAAGATCATACGGTAAGAATTATAATTTTAATAAGATCATTGTTTTTGTTATAAAAATTATTAAGTTGCACTTCAAGCAGGTACAATATGAATTTTAATAGAATAAAAAAGTATAGTAGCAATGAAATACTTGGGGTTGCATGTTTTGTTATAAATAATAAAAATAATAAACACTCTATATCTTATTATATTTAGGTTTTTTTTTCAAACCAATTAACAGCATGATTAGCATTTAATTTAAAGAAAATGATTGATAGATTTTTTTTAAATATATCTTGACAGACTTTGTAAAATATGAGTTCTCTATCAACAATACCTTATATGATATATAGAAACACACGAATGCATTATGTTTTTCATTAAAAAAAGTCCTACTATGTCCTATTCAGGATAAAGGACGACTTAACTTAGACTTTTTCTCTGTAAAGAATAAAAGAAGAAGAAGCATAGTAACTAAATGTTAATTTGATGTTCTTTTAAAGAATAGAAGTGTTCAAAAAACACTCATAAAGGTGTTATAGTATGCGCTTCGTATCTTATTATCATTCAAGGGCAACCATTGTGCGATGAGAACGTAATCAGATCGGTCAACCACTCCATTCATTGTTGGCTAATAATGATCACTGGGCTTTTTATTTAACTATTTTACGCCTACCTAGTTTCCCGACGCCAAATTTGTAATAAGCCCGCTCTGCATATTCAATTGCGATAGTACGTTTGTGTAATTAGTTAAAGACTGTAATTACGTTTTTGCATTTGGAGTACCTAACGTATACATTGTAGTGATTATTTTTAAATTAGGTTTTTGAAGGTCCCTATGTCAATAATTTGGTCGTGGTTAGTGCAATGATTCTTTAGGCAAGTAATAATGAATCTATTTAATTAAATGGCGTTTGTCCTATCCGCCATCTAGACATATTGAATTTTTTTAAAGTTTTACTTTCTTTCTTTTGTTTAAACGGAACTCCGTTTTTAGTTCACAACTGCGAACTGTGAAAATTTTGGGGTTTTAAAATAAAATTAAAAGTAACTTACAATTATATAGTTTAAACAAGTTTAGTAGCTTAAATCATACTAGGTGGGTATTTATTCGCGAAGGAAAAAGTATCGTGAAAATGCATCGTCCAACACTTTGTTAATTTGGACGATGAAATTTCCATGCTCGTAAAATAAAAACTACGGAGACAAATTTAATTATTTTTTTATGAAACCAATTGGCAAATGGTAATCGGTGTACCTACAGATACAAAAAACCTACCGGCTGAATTGAGAACGTCCTCCTTTTTGAAGTCGGTTAAAAACATTGCGCTAGGAGGAGTGAAAGATTTTTGCATACTTAAAATTCATATTAACAGGCTAATTAAGGAAGGTCTCTTAAGACCACTTTCACCAAAATCCTGAAATCAAATAGGAATTTAATACTGTTAAATATATCCATCTTTTTCAATCGTTTCTACTAAGTCTACTAGGAGAGAACGAGGCTTTAAGAGGGGAGGCGGGCAATGTTTTTTTCCATACAAACATTCTCGACTGATTCCTCCTTGATTTTTATCAATAGAGAATTGATTTTTATATATAAAATATAATTTTACTCATTCTATGCTCATATATCTTCCTTTTTTCGATAACTTGTGTTTCATAGAAACTAGAAACCCTCTTAAAGGGTCAAAAATAAACAAATTTTTACCACCACTAGTGACGTCTTTTGTGGATATTAAATAAGCATTTACAAAAAATATAAACATAAAGGCATAGTATTACTACTTATTATTTTTTGTGTAAAATTTCTTTTACATTCATCTACTTTTTGAGGAGGAAATCGTCGAGAGCCAAACCAATTTTTGTACGCAATTTTCAGGGTGAATTTCTATTGTCCCTATCGCATGGTATTTGCCAATGCATGACAGTAATAGTTTTTTCAAATACAATAGGTATTTGAAAAAGCTATTACTGTCATCTACAATGTCTTTCAGCTCGCGTCCGCTCTTAAATGTGATTAAATTAAAATTTGATTTAAGAATTTTGGTACAAGTGGGCTTTAGAAATGTTTATCTTATATTCATTAGAGACAGGTACTACATATTTACTCAATAAAAACATCTTTACTTGTGGGTTGTTATTGTTGTTGATGTGGTTTCGAAATCTATGACAACTATTGAAATACATAGTTCTAAAAACCTGCATATATTTTAGTTTATGATCACAATTTCTACAACGATAATATTATACTATGCTATTATCATAATAGTCGAGCACACCACGGTCCCGCAGCGCACAGTACTGAATGGAATTTTTGAGATTCGTACACGTAAATCATACGTTACTAAAAAAATATTTTCATAATATTTGGTTATTGAAAATACAATAATTGAGTACTTCTTTGAATGCAATAAAAAATGGGATAAACAAAAAATAAAAAAGTAAGATTTAAAAAAGTTTTAATAAATTAGCTTATTACATTTAAGATTCATGGCTAAGGGAACAATGCTTTGTACAATTTAATAGTCATGATGGTGGTACTCCGGCGCAGGGTGGACTAAAGGAGCAGAATTGTGGACGATGGCGTTAAACCTGAAAAGAAAAATAGTTTTTATGAAATACGTTATCTATTTTAATACGATTGGTTTTCTTAGTAATTAATAAATATAAATTTAGTTTTTAATAAAATCCGGCTTTATTACAGTACTAATTCTACCCTGGAATAACAATAAAAAATAGTATAGGTTGCTCCAGCAGTCCTATCATTAATTATGAACTGAATGGCTTTGAGTATTGATTAAACAGCAGCTATTCATTTTCTACCATTTACCTACGCTTTTTTATCGTCTAATTTTAAATTTATAAGTTAGCGTTATCGTTCCAGCCAACTTATAGAAAGAATGTGACTTGTCTAAACCCACCACTAGGTACTGCCTGGTCGTTTACTGTCAGACGAAAAATATCGTTGTTAGTTTTCCAAACGCTCTTAAATATCTACTACAATCGTATTAAGCCCGTGGTCGCTCACCATCAGTAGAAAAAATACCTTACAAACAAAACTGTGGCCAGAATTCTACTTACCCATTGTGATCGTCAGCGGTGTACTCGACCTTGCGCACGGAACCGTCAGGCTGCACCAACGAGTAGTAGCCGTGGACAGCGTCACCGTCGCGGCTCTCGTGCTGGGACTTGTGGTCACCGGTGTGGGGGTCGGACACGGAGTAGGCGAAGTCGTATTTCGGGTGTGCGTGTTCCTGGGAACGTTTATAAGATTCAGTCACAGTATGGCATACACTACTTCGATACTTATTGAAAAAAAAACAACTTTGACTCTGATCCCTAGTAAATCGATAGTGGAGAAGACTACTAAGACTTCCTAATGAGATGCTCTTTACTCAAAAGATTGGAAGAATGATGACTCTGTTTCTCAACTAAAGGTTAAATTGAGTGTCGTATCTTTTATACTCGATTTCGTTCCACCACTTAATTTATTGACTCCAGATATCACTGATGGGGTGAACTCAGCATGCTTAACAAAATAATACGTTATCTGTAATCAACAGCAATTAATCGGAGAGGTAAGATAATGTTTATCGAGTATTTGGATCATTATGCATTACTTTTAACACTTGATTTTACTTACGTAGTCTTCGTGGTCACCATGGTAATCATTGTAGTCGTCGTCATGGCCATCATAAGCGATCGGGACGGCGTAGGGTACCACCGCATCGTATATGGGTGCGGCATGAACTATAGGTTCGGCGTGAAGTATAGGTCCGGTGTGAACGTATGGCGTGGCGTAATGAGCTGGGGTGTGGGCTTCGTCGTGGCGGACGATGCTTTGCGACGAGATGGCGTGACCGTACGGAGCTGCATTAGCCGCAGCCAGGAGGGCGCTGAAAGCTACGATCTAGAGGGACAATAAAGTTATTTTTGACATTGTCTTATATTTAGTTTGAGGCTTAAGTATTTTATATATTGTACTACGACGTCCGTGGTGGTACCATATGTTGAAGCACATTGAATATTGCATACTAGGTAAGACTAAATCAGTGCCGGTGCTATCCGTGATGCGATGTGTAGGAAATTAATTAACATTAATGCAAAAGTAAAAAGGAGCATTTCAAAGTATGTTAAAATCTTTTTGCGCATATTATATTTAAACATCTAACATCAATTATGTTAATTCAAGATACTAAATATCTTGAATTAACATAATTGATGCAGTTATGCTAAACTATATCAGTTTGTAATGCTAGAAAATAGTTGTGTGGCCGCTGAACTTTAACAGGGAAAGTTATTAATTTTATCGAAATTTTACAGCATGACTCGCCACTGTTACTATCAACACAATCTGAATTTGACGTATGTAAAATATACATAACACTCTAAAAACTTCACAATTTTGTTTTTTCACTTAATATCAAAAACGTCACTCACTTTGCTGAACATTTTGTTTGTTGTATAATTTATGATTGTTGTCAATAACTGTTAGGTGTTGCTTTTTATATGATTGAACAAGAATAAGTGGGGTTGCTGGACCTCGGTGTGACAATGACAAAAACCTAAGGTCGTATCGAAACTGATAGCATAGCAATAAAATATGTGTCATGGTACTACCGTCTATTAACTTTGGTCATGAGAAGCCTTAAAATGTGCGTGATCCGTCACGCTGGAGTAAGCAACGCTAGAGTTTCGGTCTATGAAATGCCTTCGATGACATAATGGTATTGTATCTTTAAACGCCGAAGAAAACGGTTGTAGTATTTTGGGTGAAGGCGGTAGGATTAATGCAAAGACAGATTTATTGAAGAACCGTAATGGTACGAAAAAAATATAATTACAATCATATCATTTTTTATTTTTTTCTCCCATAAAAGTTGTTGTGGTTTACAATCTTTTTGTTACAGTACTTATGTATCGTGAGAGACTTTTGCCTGAATTATGTTCCAGGGAAATACCACAGGTCACCAAGACGTATACAGTAGGATAATGTTGGTGCACTAAGTAGTTACACCATACATACTTTTATAAAAGAAAACACAAAATTAAAAAGAGGGACTGTTCCTAAACCGTATAGCTGAGGGAGGAAGCACAGCAAAGCAAATAAGTACACAGGATCAGAAGTAATGAACTTTTGTTATTATCAGTCGTATTGAGAATATTAACAGATATAACAAAAACTTATAACTAATTATAATAATAAATTATTGCGAAAATAGTAAAACCTTCTGAATGTCGATTTTGCCCCGGAAGCCGTCAAAAACTGTAATATAATATACGGTATTGCATTAAGTATCTTAACATTCGGAAATGATGACGAAACCTTCAAATGAATCGAGATATTCTGTATCCAAGCCAGTGTAGCTTTCATAAGAGTTTTTGAAATATTTATTTTTGGCAATGGTCGTAAAAGCTCTCTTCACTTCTTTTCTCAACTGCTGTAGTAAAGCCTAGGGTATCTGGTTTCAATCTTGCCTTGTAGTAATTTTTCTTGTAACGTGTGTGGGTGTCTTCATGCAACATTATAAAGCGTACTTTTAATTTATTTAGAAAATAAAGGCACAATACGGTTTTATTTTGGTAGCTGGTTTTGGAACAGTCGCACAATGAAACATCAGCATTTTATGCGGCCCATTTTAGCGTTATTCAGTACGATATGAAGTATATGAAAATATTTTCATACTATCGCATGTCCCACTGAAAATCTCCATTACACTACATTGTTGGAAAGTTAAAATGTGTAAAGTGACCATGTGATCAGACGACAGTTCAAGTCCTTAACATCATAAAATTGTAATTAAACCTTTATAATGGTAATGTTTGTACCCAAACATATAAGGATGTGTTTTAATGTTAAGGTGATTCGAACCGTTTAAATTAAATTAACCTCTAAATAAATGTTTAAAAGTTGTAGTACTATTATAATGGGCGGAAACTTATTAAAGTAGATATGCCATAGATTTTTAATTTTTACTACTGAATCAATATAATATTACGCAGTTGTTCATTATATTCTCGAAATTACGTTTAAACTAAGCTCTGTAGTTCTCTAATCTGTAGTTGTTAATTAAAAGCTTTTTGTTACAAAACATGGTTTGATTTACACTTATACTGCACAAATTATTCGGCAATACCACATAACTTCGTATAATGTGAAAGAACGAAAGAACCAAAACAGTCCAGATTTAAAAAACATAAATAATTTCCCTTTCAACACGGATTCACCCGGAAACCAAATGCGAGACCTCAAAGATGTCAATGACGTCACCAATTCCGAAAGTGTAATGACCTTTACACGTAAAATATTCAATTTAATTTTGTGATCTGCTGAATTAGGCGTAAGATACATTCATTTGTAAAAAGCTGCAATACGAAGCCGATCAACCGAATAAAAACAGAACGTGAAGGCAAAAACAATGTTGAAAAACGCAATGTCTTTAAATACTGCGCTTGATTCATAAAACGAGGAAAATAGTGTCATTTTTTGGTCTCATAACATTGTTTAATCGCAATTTGTTTGTGTATATATAATTAGATTTTGTCTACGAGACGTTTTCAGTTCAAATGCTTGCTTACTACTTACTACTGTTTAGGAGTTAAAAATAGTTTTAAAGTGAAACTTTTATTACATCACTATACATTGTTTCGTCCATCTTTAGTATGAGGCATTACATTATTGTAATTATTATTAAAAAATCAGACCTTATCAACGAGCGTTGGTGAATCAGTGGTAGAAAGCTCGCTTGCCGCGCAGCAAGCGCGGTATGGCGGCCCGCTTTCGATTTCCAGCTGAGGAAGCACTTTTTTATGTGATGATTTTTAAAGTTTCACTTGCATCATTATTTTTGTCGAAATTTTTTACTACGTAAGTACGACAAAACTGTGGAATACGTTGTCACCAGCAGTGTTTCCAGACCAATACGACCGGAAAACCCTTAAAAAAAGAGTACTCCTACCTTAAAGACCGGCATCGTATTTGTAATACTCATGGTGTTGTAGGTGACTATGGGCAACGGGGATCCCTTTTCATTAGGTGAGCCACCAGCTCGTATGCCCCCCATATAATATAAAAAATGTGATTTCATGAAACAACTTTTTTTTTGTTTTTTTTTTTATTAAAAATTTATAGATGCTATACATAAGATTTTAACATTGAAAATGTTTTTTCGTTTGCTCCAGTAGGCCCCCATTTTCGCAAAAAGTGCGACTCGGGATACCCCGAAGTTAAACCTATTTAAACTTAAGGTTAAACCGTTAGCCACGAGGACATATGAGGGCTTAAAAGACGTGGAATTTGAAGGGCTTTAAGAAGATGAAAAAACTTTTTAGAAAAGTCAAATGGAAAAGTCTTTTTTGGAAAAAAATAAACTACTTTTTTTGGACCGAAAAATCGTGTTTTCACAGAAAATTTCACGATATCTCGAGAACAGAGCCGAATTTCAAAAATTAGGTCATTGCACTTTTTTCGATATTGGTGACGGTTTAGGCTGTAGAGGTGCCCTTTGCCACGGTAATATTATCTATACAGTATTGTGACTCCGCCCTGTCCTTGAAAATAAATGCCTACACCGAACGCTGCGTTGGCACGCGGTAGGGCCGCCAGCCTACAGTATTTTATGTAGTTTTGTTTTTAACTCGAGTGTAGGTAGATTACTCGTTTGTCTCTTTTTTCATCCTAACCACTTATTTATATATTATTCCAGATATTTACCCGATGGAAAAACCGAAATACCTAAATATTAGAAACAAATAACGTACTAGTAGATAGGTATATAAAAAATATTCTATAAAGGTAAGACACCTTTCCAATATTTCAGGTAATTTAAAAAATGATATATCTGGGTGTGTTATTGAAGAGTTCAAGCAACCAAAAACAGCAATTGTGCTGTTGTACGATATTGATCGTCGTTTGTTCTTTTCCTTACTAAATTATGTAGGTATCTACTTTATTAAATCAAATATTTACAATACAAAACGCACGTTTAAGCACGGCTAACTGCATAAAAAACAATTCAGACCGTTCGGTCGTCGTTGCGGCGCGGCGGCGCATTCGCGACTGGGTGCACGCCGAGCGCACATCGAACTCGAGTGGCGTAGGTATGACTCGCTTTCCGACCGTTTGTATGAAGATAGAATACTGTATGATATTATTACCGTGCCTTAGCTGTTTCAATGGAAGGAAAACAGTTCGGCAAGTAATTATTATGTACCTTATTATATAAGTACTAACAATAGTAGAACTAATAAGCATTAATAATAATAAGAAGAAAAGTACATATTATTATCACAATAATTATTCAAATATAAATAATAATAAACAAAAAGAAACATAATGTTGAAGAGCATTATTAATCATGAAAGCATTTTCATAAATTAAAGGATTACTAGCAAACCAGTAAACCAAATGTTCACCAAAAAGAAAAATGTATTTAATTAATTGAGAACTTCGGAGATTTTGTGTGGTTTCGTTTGAAATAGAAATCACGTGATTTCTCGAAAACTGGAAGTGCTACGTTACTCACATCCGGTTTGTAGTCATAACAGACTATTCTTAACTTATAACTTAAACATTCTCTATATCTATCTCTTACGGTTTGGCCGCTGAAACAGCACCACGGACGGACGGACGGACTTGTCTAATAGATAAGAGATTGATCAGCGCGGAAGAACTTTTTTTCGTATGTTTAGTAGCTTTAATCGGCCCGACGAACGCGTCCGTGTTAGTAACAGTTTTTTGGAAACCCACAGGGACCTTACATTTGCTCGATTAAAAGTATCCTATTTCTCAATCTAGACAATACGTATACTAAATTTCATCCAAATATATGCAAACGTTTTTGCGTGATACACTAACAAGCTTACAACTTATTACATGCTTAATATTAGTAGGATAAAAAAAAACAAATTAAAAAGACACAGACCCAAACGTGTGTAATTATGCGTATTCAACTAATACCCTGTGATCACGAATTTAAAAAAAAAAGCTTTATTTGACCTAACAACCTTGCAATTTTTGTGCAATGTTTACTTGTCAGCGACAGAAATTCATTCACATTTTGTATGTGATACTATTTCAATCGATATCCGGCCTAGTTCGTTTTATTTGGTTTGAATTTCATGTTCCATTTATCCATGCACCGAGACATTTGTACTGTCAAACTCGTTCTAGATCTTTATCTTGGAGCTTAAGTTAACGTCTCGGGATACCACTACTACCAACAGATTTTTTCTACTTTTTGGAGATATATCAAGCAATTGGCTAGTCTATTTTTTCTATAAAGCTAAATAGACCCAATCAATGCAAAATGTGGCGCAGTCGATGAAGTGATTTATAAGAAACATACAGTGGAAGATATTATATTTATTTGTATCGCTGTCATCTTCAAGGTTCTGCTAACTCGCAGTGGATAGTGTAAAAAGTTGTTAAAGAATGTGCAAATTATAGTTTATTTAGAGTTTGAGCTTTTTGATATAGTTCTTATTAAAACTGTACCTAGTTACTGTGACTTTGATGGTCGTACTCAAATGCGGTATCACTTGATTGTTTTAGGCTCGTATTACAGAATTGGAACTAAGTGTTGATCTCTACTTGAGTACAGTTAAAATGGGATATCGCTATGTGCAGCACAGAGCGACATCCCTTTCTAACTGTACTAAACTAAAGATCAACACTTAGGTTGTCATTCTGTAATACGAGCCTTACTCTAAAGCGAGTAAAAATCAATGCGCGGACCGCAAAACTCACAACTCAAAGGCTCGTTCGTTGGACGCGACAAGTTGATTTTTGCTGGCTTTAGAGTAAAATTATCGAATAATACCGTATGTGAGTACGGACCATAAGTGGGAGTTGCCATTTTACTTGAAGATCTCCTTTCGTCAGGTAACTTATAAACAGCTCAAAATTGCCACAGCTTTTAGAAATATGTTTTTGCTTTGTGCGAGTTATATACCTATTCAGATAGACACTAGTACCAGATCAATGGAAACATTGCGTAGAGCCGCTTAATTTTGTTATAACAACAAACTTTGACTTCGGACAAAAAAGTGGTACGACATTCATTTTGTTATCTTATTAAACTTACGTGCAAATGACACGCGTCTGTCTTAATGCGATAAATAAACCGGCACTTATAACTAAAACAGTGTTGCTCAATTTGACGTAGAAAATCATTCGAGCAATTCAGTGGGTTAGCATATAATGCCGCGATAACATCTGTTGATCAATTAGTCATTCACTTTAGTAAGTTATAATGAAATCTTACAGAGCAATGATGATGGATAGATATAATTGTTGTGTTTTCTCGTCTATATAAGCATGCAAACAAAATAAGTATCAGGTATGCAGTTGGGTATGTTTCATTATGAAGCTACATAATTATTAGTAAAACAAAAACTCCAAATATGACAGAATCGATATAAAATTGATTATTACAAAATGAAATTCGGATGACAATGCAATATTATTGTAACATAGGACTTCTGCAAAAATAATAATAAAATGATGCAATCCCATAGCAAATTCTACTGTTAAAATGTTCAGGACAAGGACTTTGGTCTAAGCTATCAAGCTAGGACCAATGTCAGAGTTGTTTATCAAATCAAAATCTAATGATAGAGCCGGAACGTAGCCGTGGGATTCATGGCAATTCTGTGATTAAACAACGCAATCTAATCGAGTTTGGGCTCGTTTAGAATTAAGTGATAAGAGTTCTGGTCCTATATGGTATTCAGGGTCTGGTGATGTAGCAGGCAAGTAGCCCTAAGTACTTTATAATAAACCAATGCGATCTCATTGAGTTTACTTGTCTTGTCGAGGACTATGGTCCGTGTTGATATCCAAGGTCTGAATGAAGACCTCCGTGGCCGAGTGGCTTGTACGCCGGGATTCATGGTGTCGCCGTCTCGAGAAGAGTCAGGTTCAAATCCCGGTGGGGGCAGATGTTTGTTTGATGAATACGAGCATTTGTACTCCAGTCATAGATGTTTAATATGTATTTCTATATAAATATACTTATATATGTACAGTATATGTATTCTATCCGTCACCCTAGTTATCCCATAACACAAGCCTTACAGTGCTTACTTTGGAGCTAGGCTGATTGGTGTGTGTTTGAAAAATGGAGAAAAAAAATTGGGTACGTTTGAATGGGCTGATGATGATGATGAATAGATAAAGATAATTGAAACAAAACAATTTTTAAAACCACTTTTTATTATTTGTTTTGTAATAAAATACATCCTTTTGGTTACTTCGATGTTACAATGTAACACACATTTGTTTGACAAAATGTAAAAAACGGCATAAGTGTTTCCAATCGGAATGAAATTGTTTTTAAATGTTTGTTTATTTTTTAACCATATATACTTAAATAGCTAGCTATAAACCTAGTAAGAAAACTAAAAACTACGAGTGTCTGCAAGATGGTGGATTCTTCCACAGATGCAGACGAGGTTCCACTTCAAATTGAAAATACTTTTCACCTATCTTTCTCTCATAGTAAATAATTTTACCAAGGTTTGAAATTTGCATTTTAAATTCAAATCATACGCGGATTCCGCGGTGAGAAGTGAGTTTGTTCTTATAGAAAATCATGGCAGGAAAAATTACATAAAGCAAGAGTGACAGAACACAATCTTTTGGTGGTGTTGTTACTTGGTCAGCGACAAAAATCTTAGCCTAATCTCAACCAGAACTCCAAAATACACTGTTACCCAGTTTACACTGGTATAATAATTAATAACGGTGGCCTTTTTTATTTTCTTTGGTAATAAGATCATAGATTCATTGATTTATTTGTTTGAAAAATTATTCTCTGTTCAAAAGACATCGAAGGTCTCAACAATGGTCTCAGTAAAAATACTACATTAAATAAATTCAAAATCACACTTTATTTACAGTTTTCACAGAACACGCACTCTTATCACAAAGTTAGGAATAAATAAGTGAGGCAAATCAATTCAGACATCGTTTAGTAGTGATGGTGGTAGGCGGGAGCGGGCGCGGCGATGTGATGGGAGGGTGCAGAGTTGTGCACGACGGCGTTGAAACTGAAAACAAAAGGAAATTTAATTAGACTTCATTTAGTAGTTAAGACTTAAAAACATTGTTTGCGGCACGAAAGAGTTCACTCCATTTATGCAAAGTAGATATTTTACATTTAACATGTACGTTATTTTCAGAGTAGATTCCTTTGAAGCGCAGTTGTTTCGGATTGTTTAATATGTTTATGTCAATAATTACAGTATTATTTCTACTTTCACTGGTCTTGGATATTTGAAATCACTATGGTACATTATTGTATCTTACCTAAATGTCAAAAAAAAGGTTTCAATGCTTTAAACATTGTAACATGCCTGCAGTGGATTTTCAAAGCTGCTTAAGTTTTCTATAAATGATGCACTTAGCGATCTTATTTCTTTATATGGGGACAGTTCAAAAAATAATTAAACAAAATATTTACCCATTGTGTGCGTCAGCGGTGTACTCGACCTTGCGCACGGAACCGTCAGGCTGGAGCAGGGAGTAGTATCCATGGACCGAGTCACCGTCGCGGCTCTCGTGCTGTGACTTGTGGTCACCGGTGTGGGGGTCCGCCACGGAGTACGAGTAATCGTATTTGGGGTGAGCCTACCAACACATTGATTATATTTTTAGTAGGCTCGATTAATGGAGAATCTTAAAGGTGCAGTCACAGATGATTGTTATCCACCTGCCTTGAGCATAACGTCCACAATGGACGAGGAAACTATGAACTACCCAGTACATGCTCAAGAAAACACTAAAAGTTTGAACATAAATGTCTTTTAAAATAGTTTTAAAGACAGCTTTGTACAAAAAAAACTTATTCATGTCTGATAAAAAAACAACAATTAAAAAAAAACTAACCACAAGTGTAATTGTATTTGAGTTAGTGGTCCATTTTTACAAGAGTAGTCTAATCTTCTTGATCAATAGGTGTAAGTACTAACGTATTCGTCATGTCCAGCGTAGTGGGCAGCAGGGGCAGCATAAGCCAAGGGAGCGGCGTAGTGGGCCACGGGAGCGGCGTAGTGGGCCACAGGAGCAGCGTAATGGGCAGGAGCGTGGGCTTCATCGTGGCGGACGATGCTCTGCGAAGAGACAGCGTGGCCGTGGTACAGGCCGGCGTTGGCTGCCGCGAGCAGCGCGCCGAAAGCTACGATCTGGAACAAGCAAGCAATAGTTTAGTTAATATAAAAACAGAAAAGCTTTGCTATATAAAAACTTAATGGAAGCTCTACTTGGGCAGCTTTGTAATATGTTCCTTTTTCGTCTTCCTAAAAGCAAAAGTAGCCGTTACAGTTACTTCCTGAGCAAAATTATTGAGCACATTACTCCCGGGTCTTCCAGACCGATTACTAAATTCGGGGAACGTCCCAAGCATGATCCAATTTAGTTCCTGTGTATGATTTTCTTTTGTGTGTGTTTTTATTGTATATCGGGACTTACTTTGCTGAACATTTTGACTGGATAGTTTAACAACCCAAACTTGATTGATATGTCAACGGGCCTGCAGTATGGTTTTATAGAACGAGGTTTATTAATGCGCGGGCGCGGTGGGGCGGAGAAATGCGTGATTATACACCTTGACTGTGTAGCTTTGACACTTCCAAGGTCGCTATTTGGCTAAGAATCAGAAACAGTGATACCTGTTATATTCAATTCAATTCAAAAATCATTTATTCAGTTTAGGCTTGGCACATGTGAAAGTCGAAAACTATTCCATCGGTTCGCAAAACTACAGCAGGAGACCTTGAGAACTGAGAAGAACTGGCAAGAAACTCAGCAAGGACTGCTTTTTCTTCCTGTTTTATTTCATACATTGTCCGCAAATTGAAAGTTGACGTCAAACTTGCAAACGTGTGTCGAGGTCAACTTCCATCACATAATGTCAAATAGGTAACAATAGACAATCAACGGATTTACTATTTTTTTTTAAAAAAAATAAGAAAGAATGTTCAAAACAAATTGAACAAGTATATAGGATTCCGTATCCAAAGGGTAAAGCAGGGCCCTATTACTAAGACTCTACTGTCCGTCTGTCTGTCATGAACCCTGATAGCTGGACAGTTGTTTGACAGATGATGTATTTCTGTTGCCGCAACAACAAATACTAAAAACGGAATAAAATAAACATGTAAGTGGGGCTCGCATACTAATAATGTGATCTTTTTACCGTTTCTTGCTCTATATTACAATATAGTATATATGTTGCATAAATAATTGTTACGCTTCGTGCGCGAGTCCGACTTCAACTTTTACAATGCCAAGCATCCCCTGTGGGGCCAATGTATCAAAGGTGCAGCTCGAGAGAGTTCCATTTATCAACATCACTCCCATAGTCATCACTCATCCTCCACAACACTGCCATTGGTAATCCTAAGATGTTGTTTAAAATAAAAATGTAAGATGCCACATGTGTTTGACTCTGCCCTGTTATTGACAGGCTTTTACTTTATTCATAACAAGGTAAGGAAGGGGTGACATATTTTTTAATTTTGGTCAATATCAGGTGCTTAGGACAAGTTTAGTGGCCATAACGTTCTTGAAGTTTATATATATATATGTTACGGCTAATAGCCGAAGTGCGGCTACACCTAGTTTTAGCCAGCTACAACTAGGTGCAGCCCGCCACTTGCGGTTAAACTTAGGTGTATCCTACTTACTTCGGTTACAACTAGGTTTAGCCTTCATTATAGCGGCTAGAACTAGGTACAGCCGCACACTGGTGGTTAAACTTAGGTGCATCCTATTTATTATCGGCTAGAACTAAATGTGACGACGATGAAAAAAATGTGACCTCTGCATTAAACGACAGACAATAGATACTAATAGAAAAGGCGCAAATGATTCGTTGAGAGTACAAGCAAATAAAATGACAGCATTATCTAACAGAAAGTTTCCTCCGTGCAAAATAGGTGACACAGTTCGGGTGAAAATTCCTGACGTAGACAGAGGTAGAGGCGATTTTCCTAATGTTTTGATGGTACTTGAATGTAAAAATGATGGATCGTATAAATTGGATGAGCAATTTGGCACTATTACTGAATTATTTTCTAGGAATCAATTCACTGAATGCGAGACGAAATTTTTAGATATTGATATTGTTTCTCCCGAAAAAAAATCATTACGACAAATTGCTAATGCCCAATCTACAACTGGAGGACAAGGATACAAAAGATGCCACTGCAAAACTATGTGGTAATAGAAAGTGCCTCTGTAAAGCAGCCGGTATTTTGTGTAACTCGAAATGCCATTCAAGTTTATCTTGTTCAAATAAGTGATAGACATTCTTGCAACATACTATCATTTATGAGAGTTTGTTGATTTTTGTATAATTAAAACTTAGTAAAAAACTTATCCTATTTGTTTTAACATAAAAATATGAGAGAAGAGAACAAAGACTTAGTTGATGTTTTCATAGTTAAGAAGTAAAACTTTATTTTTTATGTTTATTTTGTTATGTCTAGTTCTGTTAGTTTATGTAGAGAAGATATATAATATTTTCTGTTTTAAGTACTTATAATAACGCCTTTTTTGTTTAAAGATATTTGCCTGTCAAATAATAAATGTCACTTAAACATCCCTGTCTTTTATTTATTCCATGTAATCGAATCAATCGTTAAACGCAAAATTAGAATCTCAAAACAACTGAACTGAAAACCTAGTTCTAGCTGAATAGGGTACACCTAAGTTTAACCACCGGTGTGTGGCTGCACCTAGTTTTAGCCGCTATAATAAAGGCTAAATCTAGTTGTAGCCGTACTTCGGCTATTAGCCGTAACATATATATCCGTTGATTTTACTGAGCTTTTTGTAAACAATAAAAACCGGCAAATGCGAGTCGGACAGGTAGATTTTATATTTCATCTACTTTCTTAAATATTTTTTAATTGTTCATTTTATATTTTGTAGATGATGATCATAATTATCATTTAATATATAAACCAATACAGTTAGATAAATTTTACTTTTTTTAATCACAAAAGTTAACCCATATTCGGAATTTATTTAAAATTTTAATTTATTTTTTAATTTTTCCATGTTTGTGTCACAGACATAAATGTATGTACCAACGTGATCATTCCGAGCAAATAAACTATGATAGACACAGACAGACAGATAACTAAGTGAACCTATGGGAGTTCCGCTTTTGTCGATTTAGGCACGAAACCCTAAAACATGCGAACATTTCAATTAGATAGGTATGGTGTTCACACGAGTTAAATGTGCAACACAATAATTTCATCTATGGCTCCAAATTCGCACCAAAGAGCTTAAAATAAAAACAAACGACGACCTCCGTAATATGAATGGTAAACAAGTACACCGGTTCTGAGTGTTGCCTCCTCAGAGGTCTTGGGATCGAATTCTGGTGGGGCAAATGTTTGTATAATAATACAGGAATTTGTACCTAATACGTATTTGTAGAAAAATATACTTATATAAAAAAAAAACTGCCCTCACACTGCAAGGATTGTGTTATGGAATACTAAGGTAACGGATTGAATACATATACATAAAATATTTTTGTAAATAGGGTTATATCTCTTTTTAATATAATTTACTAACATAGTATTAAGTATTGTATACTAACACATGGATCTATGTTGTCCGAATAATAAATGATTTGAATTTGAATTTGAATTTGAATATACTGATACTCGTACATATTTTAGTATATTTATATAAAAATACATATAAACATCCGTGACTTACAGTACAACTGCTCGTATTCATCACACAAACATTGCCCCATCGGGATATTCGAACCCGGGACCTCTGAGTAGGCGACACCCTTAAACCCGGCTTACATACCACTCGGCCATGAAGGTCGAAAAAAAATATTCATAATACTTTGGGTAAAAAGTCTTTTCACATTATGTATGTATGAACTTGAAATAAAATCTCTTTGGCTTATACTATTTTGTATCTATCTGGTTTTGGTATCAATCAAAAGTTTAAATTTTAAAGAATATAATTCCAAATTAAAATTAGATAAATGTGTGATTTTCGTTTGTTTTAGTTACTGTCAAGACGAGTGAATCTTTATAAAGAATTCGATACATTTTAAATTTTACTACAAAAAAGATTAAAATGCAAAAAAATAAAAACTTTGTCATGTTTATTAGTACAACCAATCTGTAGGTTGAGTGGTGAAAAAAAACCTATAGGTAAGTCTTGTATTTTCTGTTGCCAAATGACGTCAGTAAGCCACCTTGGCGATGGGCATGTTCAACTCGTAGGCGTTTTTTGAAAAACTCAAAAAAACCCTCAAAAATATTTTGCATTTGCATTTTTCTTGTTTTGTATGCATTTTAGAAACTTTTATTTCGACCATAATTGTAGAGGGCGCTGAGTACTACAATTTATGTCATTATTGCAATCTCGTACAACAAAAAATGCGCATTGTAGGTGGCGCTAAAATCTCAAAAAAAGTGATTTTTCACTTTTTCACCCTGAAAATATCATTTTAATGGAAAACTTTCAATGGAAAAGTTGTTCCGTATATAATTACCAACAACTTTTGTATAAACAATTTTTTTGTATTACTTACCGTTTTCAAGTTATAAATTGCGCAGGTATGAAAAATCCAGTAGAGCGGTTTTTGGGCAGTTCAAGTACACATTTGCAGTGCACATTTCAATGTAAGTATGTTTATACTGATTGACTGTACTATAGTACAGTCAATCTGTCGAAAAAAACACACAGATAGATAGAGATTGACTGTACTATAGTACAGTCAATCTGTCGTGTGGACCTAGTTCAGTGTCTGTGAAAGTAGCACAAATTTGGTTTAAGCGTCAATCCGGATTAAGCGTTTTAAATTATGATGTCGAAGATGCAAGACGCTCTGATCGCCCTGTTAAGGATAAAATGGATGCCATTTTTGATAAAGTGGAGCAAGATCGGCATATCAGTAGTAACGACGTAGCTTAAACACTAGGAATTGACCAAAAAACAGTTTTGGTGCATTCGATGCGATGAGTACTTTTATGCTGACTGATCTTGTTAGTCTATTCAAATACTGGTAAGAAAATCAGGTCAATGGGGTCCGCTGGTCGAATGTATATTCGGATCCATATAGGCTGGAGTGCGGGCTGAGGCAGGGAGGGCTGACCTCTCCAAAGCTCTACAACTTGTATGTGAATGCCCTTCTGGAGGAGCTTAGCAGCACGCATGTAGGCTGCCATATTGATGACGTTTGTCTAAATAATATTAGTTATGCGGATGACATGGTGCTGCTGAGCGCTTCAGTGTGTGGTTTGAATAAGTTTCTGTCTATCTGTGAGCGTTACGCACTTAGTCATGGTTTGTTGTATAACTCGAAAAAGAGTGAATGTATGGTTTTTCGGGCGGTGGTGGGCGTCTGGACTATGTGCCAGCTATTAAACTAAACGGCTTGCCACTTCAAGTGGTTGATCGTTTCAAATATTTGGGCCATTGGGTTGCCGACGACTTGAAGGACGATACAGATATAGAAAGGGAGCGCAGGGCGCTGTCTGTTAGGGCAAACATGATTGCACACAGATTTGCTCGCTGTTCAGGTGATGTTAAAATTACACTGTTTAGAGCTTTTTGTACATCTTTTTACACCTGCAGCCTGTGGACCAACTACACAAAGAAACAGTACAGCGCCTTGCGGGTTCAATATAATAATGCTCTGAGGGTATTGTTGGGGCTGCCTCGATTCTGCAGCGCTTCAGCTATGTTTGCACAATACCATGTGGATTGTTTTTTATACAATCATGCGTAAGCAATGCACTTCTCTCGTCAGCAGGGTACGGAGCAGCCATAACACAATCCTGAAACTCTTTTCGAGTAGATTTGACTGTCACTATATGAACCATGCGGCTATGATTCATGTAGTGACTATATAAAATTTTGTTATTTATATATAATATAAGCAATAATCTCTACCAAATTAATATAACTTTGAATTTCAATTCTGACATTTTAATTATGACATTTTAATCATAACATTTTAATTTTGACATTTAATTGTTATTTTACCATTTTAAATTTTGACATTTTATTTTTTTTTAATTCTGAAACTGTTAATAGGTGTGAAACCGATTGAATTTAATTTAATTTTGGTTTTAAATGTAATTGTATGTGGAGATGTAATTTAATTTGTTTTTATGTATCATAATTATTACTATTTATTATTATTTTGTCATTGGCATGCTATGATCTGTATGATTGAAATAAATGAATTATTATTATTATATATGTTATGTAGGTAACATTTTATTATGTATTTACATCTCCTATAACAAAAGCTTTACATTGCATACTTTGAGGCTAAGTTTATTGCGGCGAGTGCAAATTATTTATTAGTATTTAATAAAATAAATAAAAAAACATGACTGCCTTCTGATTACTAAGATTTACCGACCGACTCTTAGATTAAAAAGTGTTCTAGAGGATAATTCTCCGACTGATATGTTTTTGTGAACATGTTTTCAGTTTTTATTCATTTTCTGGCAGGGCAGTCATATTCGTTTTAAAGCAAAGGCTTCAACCTACTGACACTTCACACACAGTGAATGCGAAAATAGCTAATAAATTCAGGCTAAAAGTTCACCGATTAGCCGTCGCAACTTGCTGGTCTAATGATCTAAGCCCAGTCGCCTAACTCCTGGAGCCATGGACTCTCAACAATAGATAATTCATATTTACACCACCAACAGGTAGTGCTATTTTAATTTGGTATTCTAAGGTTTATTATTACTTACCCATACGTCACTTCAATTCGTGCGGGATATCCGCTTAGCCCCCTACCTCTGTCTATTTTTACTTTAGTAGGTAAGTAGAGGAAGAAAAATTAAATTTACTATCATTGAAATTTTCTTTTCAGGTGTATTTTGCTGATCTTTTTTCCTTATATTTTAATAACGTTTGCCTGATGTTTGAACATACAATTATAATAATTTTCTTATGGTTTTTCAAACATGAACAATACCTGTTCAAAACGTTTACCCTAAGTAACATCCTATATTGATGTCGATGTAGCTTTTACTATCTTATAAAGCTGCGAGCGGCTACAAAAATTGGAGGATTATTTTCCATGCGTCTTCGCATTTCCATGGGTTGCGATTCAAGCAGAAAACGCTAGTTGCCTTATCCCTCTCATGATTACTTTTTGACCTTTTTTATATCTGGAAAGAAGTGACGCCTCCCTGAACCACTGAAAGTAACGCGGTATTTAAAGACTCCTTCCTGTCCGATTTCCGATTATTATCATCTCTTATTGTACGTTCTAAATATTTTAAAGAATATACATTATTTTAATCTCCCTACAGAGTAATTGCTAAATAACTCTATATGACGTTATTTAGTTTCAAAGTTCTTCTCCGGAAACAATAGTGATAGGTAGTCAGCCCATCCTCTGGAAGTTGCAAAAAAAAAATTGTCTGACCAGAAGACATTTCTGCGTTACGCTATCAATCACAGAACTTTAAAATCAGGATTCAGTAAAATACAAGAATAAGTAATAATAACATTCACACTTTATTTACAGTTTTCACGGAACACGCACACATATCACGAAGTTAGGCATAAATAAATGAAGCTAATCAATAAAATTCAGACATCGTTTAGTAGTGATGGTGGTAGGCGGGAGCGGGCGCGGCGATATGATGGGAGGGAGCAGAGTTGTGCACGACGGCGTTGAAACTGAAAACAAAAGGAAATATAACTACATTAAACTTTGTGAACTGTGCAAGAGTAAACTCCAATTTTAAAGGTACTAGATGTTTTACATTTAATACTCCGCTGTTTTCAGTCTTTGTAGTGCGTTGCTCCTTATATCAATTACTATAATACTTCCTCTACTATCGTCGGTCTTGGATATTTGATATCATTTTGATGCATTTATTGTAACTTAATATGAAGAAAAAGCAAACGAGAGTGTCGAGGAACACAGTTGGAACGAAGATAATAATTGTTAGTTGTGTCGTAGTAAACCAACTGACGGTTGTGACGGAAAATCTTTTTTCACCTAGCCATCCGTTAAGGCCGCGTTCTTTCATTCAGAGTTAAATTTGACTGTAGCTAATCTCACGCCAAATTTAACTATGGGTGAAACAACGCGGCTAGTTCATACCGTCGAAAAGGTTTCGTCCAAAAAGTTTTATAATGTTGTGATATAATTTTTAATTTCAAGAAATTTTTGATCAACGATGCACTCTAGAAAATGTTATTTCTGTCCCATCAGGATAGTTAAATAAAAGAGTAGTGAAATGTTTACCCATTATGTGCATCAGCGGTGTACTCGACCTTGCGCACGGAACCGTCAGGCTGGAGCAGGGAGTAGTATCCATGGACCGAGTCACCGTCGCGGCTCTCGTGCTGTGACTTGTGGTCACCGGTGTGGGGGTCCGCCACAGAATACGAGTAGTCATATTTGGGGTGAGCCTGTCAACATATTTAGTGAGGTAGATTATTGGAAAATTTTAAGGACAATCCTTTCAGCTTAAGGTAGATATTGCGAAGAAACTACAAACTATCGAGTTTGAACTCAAGAGGTAAGCCGCAAGATACTAAAAGTTAAGATCGCCAACTTCTTGTGGCTGTTTAAGATATAGTATGTTAAACTATTTATCATTAAAGCTTTGTTTACAATTCGCTGATCAAAACTAAAAAAAAACAAAACTTAAAACAAACAATTAACCGCGTCGCGAGTATAATCATTTGTAGTAGGTAAGTTATTATCAATTCAATTCACACAAAAGTTGTCTAATCCTCACAATAAGGTTATTCTGAGGTCTAATTCTTTAAAGTATGTGTTATAAGCACTAACGTATTCGTCATGTCCAGCATAGTGGGCAGCAGGGGCAGCATAAGCCAAGGGAGCGGCGTAGTGGGCCACGGGAGCGGCGTAGTGGGCAAGGGGAGCGGCATAGTGGGCCGGAGCGTGGGCCTCATCGTGACGGACGATGCTCTGTGAGGAGACAGCGTGGCCGTGGTACAGGCCGGCGTTGGCTGCCGCGAGCAGGGCGCCGAAAGCTACGATCTGAAACAAACAAGCAATAGTTTAGTTAAAATAAAAACAGAAAAGCTTTGTTATATAAAAACTGATGTGAAGCTCTACTTGAATAGCTTTTATAATAGGATCCTTTTTCTTTTTCCTTAAGGGAAGCAAAAGTAGCCATTGCAGTCACTTCCTGAGCAAAATTAGTGATCATAATCACTCCCGAGTCTTCCAGACCGATTACGAGTTGCGGGGGATATCCTAAGTATGATCCAATTTAGTTCCCGTGTATAATACATTTTCCTTTGTGTTTTTTTGTTGTATGTCGAGACTTACTTTGCTGAACATTTTGAGTGGATAGTTTAACAATCTAAACTTGATTGATATGTCAACGGACCTGCAGTATGGTTTTATAGAACGAGGTTTATTATAACACGCGGGCGCGGTGGGGCGGCGAAATGCGTGAGTATACCTTGACTGTGTAACTTTGACACTTCCAAGGTCGCCACGAGTGTTCCGATACAAATGTGAGTTGTTAATCATTGTCTTTCAGATATTACCGACGTGAAATGTACACCTATGTCTGTTGCGGACATTTCATGTGCGAACAATTGAAATTATTGTGTCTAGTCACGTAGGGTACGTGTTCTGTGATATTTAGTATGAGAAAAGTACCGTGTAATAATTTCGTTGTTAAAAAAAAATTGGGTCTCTACTGCGGAGCTGTTGAACGAGCTAGAGCAAGTTTTCGATTAAAAGTATTAAAATAGATTATAATGGCTAGAATAATGATGTATCAAGCAAAAGACATAGATTTACATAGTAATCCAAAAAAATGCCTGTGTTCTTTTAGTTGAATACCAGTAACTCATTTTGTTTCGGTGTAGAATATATTTTTGTTTTAGATTTTACAGTTTAGGTAAAAATCCTCTGAAAAAAATCATTAACTAATGATGAATTCCACGTCAAAACCGAATGAATTAGAAGATATACAAACAGATGCGGCAATATGGTTTTCTTATATTTACATAGTAAATTCAAAGCTAGATTGTAACAGCTTATAGCCATATTATAAATGCGAAAGTAACTGTGTATGTCTGTTATGCTTTCAGGTTTTTCAAATTTTTGATAAATGGATATAGGCCAATTTTATTGCTTGCAGGGTAAAAATTCGGGATGACAGTTTGTTAAATAATAATGTATAATAATAATAATAATTTCTTTATTTCAGGCAAAATACCCATATGACAAAATTGATAATAAAAAATAAAAATAAAACTGTATATATTATAATAACGTTAATACATATTAAAATTACCTAAAAAATAACATAGGACTTGCTGAATGTTTATTTCAGACTGTCATTTCCAAAACGATGTAATTTATTCCAAAGTTTAAAAAATACATTGTCCACGTCATCATGGAGAATGGAGTTCCCACTTTCATTTTTGTGGAACATGAAGCGTTCCATTAATAAGTAATTATGAGTATAAGTATGTTATATAGCGTTTTTGCTATAACGACCAAGCTATTTTCAAATTTCAGAAACACAGATGATCCTTAACCTGTAGATGAAGTTCAAACATATGAGTTCGGTCATATTTCAACAGGGACTGTTAGGATTCTCGTTACCGGCACGAAAGGCACCGTCACAAAAGATTTACTTAAAATCATGTCGCTACCAATACAGTTCATTCGATACATTATTTCAAATTACAAGTCCTCTACTCGCATTTTGATTGCTGTATCATACAGTATAAATACAAATAGTGTTATTTATATTTAGTAAAACAAGATAACATTTAGATAATAAGGTAATAGTAAAGGGTAGACTCATCTCTGCTTGCGGCACCCGTTCACGAGCATGACGCATACTACCAGCGAAGAAATGCTGGCTTTTTCACATTACTTTAAAAGGCAAGACTGTCTCCGTCAGATATAATAATTATGGTTTTCGTACAAAAAATCACTCTTAAGGTTGGCACAAGCGGCATAACATGTATGTAAAATCAAAGCCAATCCTGATACTATTCGCCAAAAAAAGTTACCCTTTGGCAAGATTGAAAATACAAAAACATGTTATTTGTAGAAAATAAGCAAAAAACACCAATATAATTTTTAATGGCAAATTCTAAAATGAGCTGCAAAAATTCCTTTGAATGTTTGATAAACATTGGTCAATTCACGGGAATAAGTAAGACTAATAAATATTATTAGGAAATAACATTTAAAATACTAGTGTTTTTTATCTCATTTTTTATATAAAAAACCGGCCAAGTGCGTGTCGTGCCACGCACAGTGTAGGGCTCCGTAGTTGCCTGTAGTTACCACAATATATTTGTGACGAAGGTTTTATTTGACGACCTCCGTGGCCGAGTGGTTAGTACGCCGGGTTTTATGGTGTCGCCGACTCGAGAGGTCCCGGGTTCGAATCCCGGTGGGGGCAGATGTTTGTGTGATGAATACCAGCATTTGTACTCCAGTCATGGACGGTTTATATGTATTTCTATATAAATATACTTGTATATGTACAGTATATATATTCTATCCGTTACCCTAGCATCTCATAACACAAGCCTTATAGTGCTTACTTTGCGGCTAGGCTAATTGGTGTGAGCATTGGAAATACTTATATTTGAAATTAGAAAAACCAATTAATATCAATCTATGTATCTCAACTAAAATACCTCAATCAAAGTCAAACTGCGTCTCAAACCCAATTCGATATTTATTTGTTTTTAAATACCTATGAATACCGCCGTTTTTTTTTGTTTCCTCCCAGGCGGGGGAGCGGGTGTGAAATCCTCAAGGATACCAGCTGCAAGAATATGTCAGACTCTTACTGACTAAAAAATACCCGTAGTTCATGCTTATGGCCAGAAAAGAAGTATCATCCCCTGAGAAGGGGATGATGCGGTATAACCGCCGATCTTTTGAAGTTTATGAAAACGTAACGTAAGCGCGACTCCGAAGCCGTTTCTTTGATACTCGCGGTGGCGTTGTGGAACTAATGATATTTTATTGTGATTTTTAAAGTTTTTTTTTCATATTTTGTTGCAATGCAAGGTTTTACGCTATGATAACTTCATCCGTGTCACTTTTAATATTTTCTTTTAAGGAATTTTTAGTAAGAAATTTTCTTTAACCAAAATTGAACGACAATTACTCTTCATCAAAATTAAATCTAAACTAACAAAATTATCTTATACAGGATGCCTAAATAGAAATTTTATATTTATTTAGCTTACTGCGTGATCGCAACGTATTCAAGGGGCGCGGGGATTATGTCAATCGGTAGCCTAGCTCTTGGGAATTTAGTTGCTATATTCGCTAGCATCACTATATAGTTTGAGGTCGCTATGGAGGGTTTCTCGGGAGCAGACCGCGCGTTGTGCATGCGAGAGTTTTACAAAAACGGTGATTCGGCGACTGTAGCGCGCAGAAAATTCTACAGTAGAGGTTTTCGCCACTTAAATGATGCGCCAAGCATTCCTCTCATTCGACATTGGGTTAAAAAGTTTGAAGAGACTGGTACAACGCTGGATAAATCAAAATCCGGGCGACCTATGTCATCAAGAACGGTAGTAAACGTGGAGAATGTTAATCAGTCTGTTCGTGACGACCCGAACCTTTCAATTCGGAAGCGCGAAAGTAATTTTGCTGTTCGATTAAATGAGCGCCGAAAACGCGAGGGTCTGCAATATATTATTTTTAAGAAATAAATCCCCAAAAAGTGTATTCTAATAATTAATAAACATTTTTTCTATATACGGCTTGCTTTTTTTTTAATCGGTCCACTAAATATAAAATGTCTTTAGAGACAGTTTATGTAGTTTTCCTTAAAAGTTCATGAAAACCACTATTATTATTAATTTTTCCAAGTTTTTCAAGCCAAGTTTAACTTTTAGAGGGGAGGGGACGCCCTGCTTGAACAAAAATTAGCACTTTAAAGTTCAATATTTCGCAAACGGGCCCCTAAATCGATATCTAGTCTTAGTTGTTACCCTTATGTAATTTAAAAGGACCTATTCAACGATATCCCACGCGATGGGGTAAGATCATTTTTATATATTTTATATTAAAGTTTTTGTAATTGCATTTTTTTTCTATTTTTCCTGGGTTTTCATTGGGTTGATTTTTAAACTAATTGGATAAAATATTATAATAACTTTGTACTTCTTTATGGCAAAATAAAACTGAACAATTTTAGAAATGTGCCTTTTGATTGGTATATTTTATATTTAAACACAAACGTTAGAATTAAAAGCCTCATCTTGCTATTTGTGCCTTTTTCACTTGAAAATCTTAAAAATAATGTTTTGACTGTATTGTTTATATTCGGGCGAAAGAGATGATTATTTGATAAATTACAATGAAATTAAATCATTCAATTGAATATTCTTATAGAAGTCGTGAAAATACAACTATTTTCATTCATATATTGTGGAAAAATAATATAATAATAATAATTAAAGTAATAAAAATAACGTTAGATGTGCCTTTTATAATTATGACGGCAGTAAAGGTACATGTAAGTAACGTATTTGACTATAAAAAAGCCAACACAACATATACAATGCTTCTCACACAAGGCAATACGCGGCTGGCCAAAAGTAAACTAATTATTCCTTTCAATACCTAAATCTATAAAATCTCATAATAATAACTACATAAATATTTAGTTTTATTATAAAATCTTTTACAGATATTTACCATTCAAAGTCAAATAATCTTTATTTAAATTAGAAGCATAACACAATAAAATTGTTCTTTTGAATCATTGAATCCTAAGTCCGATTCAGACAAATCTATAATTAGATCTTAATCATTAGTTTATTGAAATTGACAAATTGCTTGAATTGTATTGTAAGTGACTATTTAAAAGGTATCATTTACTAAAAGTGTTCAGGGACAGGCGTTCAAGGTGAAATAACCACGCGGTAATTAGCATTAAAGAAAAGAACGCAAAATTTATTTTATTTCAGTATATTCGGCTGGTTGACCTCTCAATCGGTTGCCGATAAAAGCTCTCGATTGTAATATCAACACGAGATACACGAAATCGATTAGGGATAAGAATGACGCATTAAAAATATACCTACTTAATGCAATATTGAAGTTACTCGGGGATGAATAATATATGAAATTACAAAGATTTACTCTGGTAGAATGAGACTAAGTGGAATTTTCGAATTTATAGGTATAATAAAAACTTTTTTTTTGGGTCTTGGAAATGCCTTACGCATCCTTCAACCACCGGGGGAGTGAGGAGAAGGTATGTGGGACTCCTCTCTGCTCATTTCAGCCAGCCCTGGGGCCGGATAAATGAGCAGGGCCCTACCTATAGCCCTGAACAGGGCCACTAAAAACCAGACAATGCTCCTGCACCGTTCACCCGGCACGGATTCTGGGGACCGAGGTCACCCCAATGCGCGCCGGGAGTGCGGGCGTGGTCGTGGCACCCGATTTCCACCTAGCCACTCACAGGTATAATTAAACCTACAAGAATATGATAATATTAATTTATGTTATTCAGTAATGTATTGTTTTTGCAAACATACTCTTTAGTAATTTTGATACGTTTGTCTTAAATATAATATAAGTATAGACGTATAATATAAGTGTAGACATATCAAAGTCAAGTCTCAATTAGTCAAACACCTAACGCTAAGTACTATATCGTTTTTTATCTGATCTAAAGTAAAACTAGGTAGGTTGAGTACCTGTATTAATATTACATGTTATGATACGCTGCTTAATTTTTTGTGCCAATTACTTACTAGTTAATTAATTAAGATATCTGTTTGGTTACCTGCTATATATATTGTTGCTTTATTGTTATAAATATCATTCAATATTACAAATATTTCACCACCGCCTTTAAATTTATTGCTTTACATGCTCGGCCCGCCTAACTGTTGTTTTTAATGTTTTCGCTTGAGAAAATTTAACGCCAGTTATTTTGTAATTTTAAACTATTCTGTTTACCTTGTACGTTAAGTGAAACTTGGTATTTGGTTTCATAAATGAATTTATGTCGTTAAAATATTACATACTAGGTAAATTTGTGCCATTCATTACATACGCAATTCATCGGAAATTATTTGAAAATAAAGTTCATTAGAGCGCCCCAGAGCCAAATATTTGCTAGACAAATGTAAAGTATTTTGTTATCATTAAAATGCTCCAAACAAGACTGTATTATATCTAACACTGTAAACAAATATCCCTCCCTGATAAAAAATATTAACAACAACGTGACAACACGTAATTTTGACATCATAATGACCATTGTCTTAAACTGTCCATATGGGGTCATTTAGGTATGTATTTTTTAGGAGAAAGTATTTTATTAGGATTTTGATTGTCCTTTTGCTTTTAAGAATGACTTTTAAAAATCCTACCATTGGTTTAGACTTTAGTAAAACTGTTTACTTTACAGTACGTTTACATACATGTGTATTAAAATGTGATGTCAATTATAATAAAGTTTAAGGGATAATTTATTCTTATTTACAGTACTATAATAAATAATAATAAATATTTCCAACACTTACACCAATTAGCCTTGCCCCAAAGTAAGCACTGTAGGCTTGTGTTATGGGATACTAGGGTAACGGATAGAACACATATACTGATACAGTGCAACCTTAATATAACGTACCTCAATGTAACGACTTCCTTGATTCCTTAAATTTTCCATAACAGTCAATGTAAAATATACCTTTACATTGCGAACAATAAGAGTAAATACCTCTGTAGTATATGGTGTGATAAATTGGGAATAAATGAAACGTCCAACTTACAGCTGACTCCGTCCGTCAATGTAATCCCATAAAGCACATATATACACATTAACAAATAGAAGGCGAAGACGGTACAAGATATAAAGTCCAAGCACAGCACTAGAAGAATACAGTCAGAAAGATAGGCGATAGATAAACAGTTTATAGAAACGAAAAGCACAATTATATAAAGCGTACAGATCTAAGTATATAAGCGAGCTAAGAGAAGCGTGCGCTCCGCGTCGTAGTTCAGTCTCGACTGGTTTGGTAGACAGCGCGGTGGCGCGCGCGCATCTCTAGTACATAAGATAGACAAAAGAATTATGTACAAGACTATCCGCTAGTGCGTAGGGCGTGTCGATAATTGTTATCGATATATCGACAAACCAGTACACCATGATATGTAATGAAAATATAATATTGTTAATATAATTATAGTACTTATTATAAATTCTATATTAGATATTAATAAATATTATTAGATATAAGATGTAAATATATAGTGTAAGATAGTTAGTGTTGCGGTTTTAGAATATAAGTTACTTTGTATTTTATTATAATGAATAAATTTAAATAATATTTTATGTGCACAGTGTAAATATAGTTTGAGAATGTATTCACACCTCAAAGTAGCCTACACCACCCCCCTCCAGAGACCGTCACGGGCGATAAAAATCAGTAAATTTTACCTGCCGCCCAGAACGTGTAATATACTCCTTTCTAACTTCTGGTAAGGGGTCGGTATTAGTTTGGTCAGCCAGTATGAAGGCCGGTTTAATGCGGTCTATCGATACTGTGACTTCTTTTCCTTTTTGGAGAATTTTGAATATTTTGTCTCCTCTAGCTAGTACTTTGAAGGGGCCTGAGTAAGCTGGTTGTAAGGAACCACGTGATGCGTCTTCACGAAGGAAAACATGATCACTGGTTGCAAGTTCTTTATAAACGAACACCTTCGAGCTACCGTGACGAGAAGCTGGTGTGGGTCGTAATTTGTCAGCAATGTGTCTCAGGCGCGCAGAAAATTCTGATAGGTCAGTTGTACCACCAGTAGCAGGCTCAAAGAACTCGCCAGGTAACCTGAGTGGTTCTCCGTAGACAAGTTCAGCGGATGAACTTTGCAGGTCCTCTTTAAATGCAGTTCTTATGCCTAGTAGGACCCATGGCAAGGACTCTGTCCATCTATCATTGGCGTGGCAGACTATTGCGGCTTTAAGTTGTCGGTGGAAACGTTCCACCAAGCCGTTGCATGCAGGATGGTATGCAGTAGTCCGCTTATGCTCAAAACCAGTTATTTTGGATAGGCTAGCAAACAGCGCCGACTCGAACTGACGACCGCGATCAGTCGTAATATGAGTAGGGCAACCAAATCGAGCAATCCACGTTGTCAGCAGTGCCTTTGCCACGGTTTCCGCTGTGATGTCTTCTATCGGTACTGCTTCCGGCCATCGAGTGAATCGATCCACGGCGGTTAAGCAATACCGATAACCTTGTGAAATAGGTAAGGGACCTACCAGATCTATATGGATCTGCTTGAATCGCACATGGGGTAATGCAAAAGTGCTAAGGGGTGCGGATACATGGCGCGTAATTTTAGCTTTCTGGCAAGACAGACAAGCACGTGCCCACTCCCTGCAGTCTTTTCTTATCCCAGGCCATACAAATCGCCCTGCTATTAATTTGGCGGACGCACTGACACCAGGATGGCTTAGGGAATGCAGGCTTTCAAAGACCTGTCTGCGATAGGGCTTCGGAACGAATGGTCTACTGACGGGTGTACTGCGATCGCAATACAGGGGTACATCAGTCCCAGGGATGGGCAATTTCTCTAACTGCAAGGACGTACCTTCGGCCAGTAGTTTCTCTAGTTCCACGTCACCTTCTTGACTTTTTGCTAATGTTTCAAGGTCCACCGGCGCTCCCAGTTCTTCAATCCGCGACAAAGTATCGGCTACGACATTTTCTTTGCCGGATATATGACGGATATCGGTCGTGAACTGGGAAATAAAATCGAGGTGCCTATACTGCCTAGGCGAACAGTTTTTCTTCCTTTCATGGAATGCGAAACTGATCGGCTTATGGTCAGTATAGACGACAAAATGCCGGGCCTCGAGCATGTGTCTGAAGTACTTAATGCCCTCATAAATTGCAAGTAATTCCCTATCGTATGGTGAATACTTTACCTGCGATGGGCTCAGCTTGCGAGAAAAGAAGGCCAAAGGTTGCCATGCACCGTCCTGAAGCTGTTGGAGGACTGCGCCGATTGCCTTATCGGAGGCGTCTGTCACCAAGGCAAGTTTGGCGGCACAGTCAGGGTGCGCTAATAAAGCAGCATTAGCAAGGCTGTTTTTGCATGCGTGAAAGGATGTAAGGGCGTCACCTGTCAAATTGATTGGTTGAGACCCTTTGACTGAGCCAGACAGCAATGCATGCAAGGGAGCTTGAAGTTCTGCAGCTCGGGGAAGAAATCTCCTATAAAAGTTGAGCATTCCCAGGAATGCCTTAAGTTGTCGCACTGTGGTAGGGATCGGGAACTCCTTGATTGCCTGCACCTTGGAGTCTAAAGGCCTGGAACCGATCTCAGACACAGAGTAGCCTAAGAAAGTTACTTCCTGGACTCCAAAAACGCACTTACCGGTGTTTATCACCAACCCGTATTCTTTGAGCTTGGCGAAAATATGGCGTAGGTGTTGCTCGTGGTCCCGCACGCTCTTCGAGAAGACCAAAATGTCATCCAAATAACAGTAGATGAAATCCATGCCTCTCGTAATCTCGTCCATAAATCTTTGGAAGGTTTGGCCGGCATTCCGAAGTCCGAAGGTCATGAAAGGAAATTCAAACAACCCGAATGGTGTTGTGATCGCGGTCTTCGGAATGTCGGCTGGGTTGACAGGAATCTGATTATAAGCCTTTACTAAATCAAGGGTGCTAAAGACTTTGCAACCAACAAGATTATGTGCGAAGTCATGTATATGCTTAATCGGATATCTGTCAGGTATGGTACGAGAATTGAGCATACGGTAATCACCACATGGACGCCAGCCATTGTCCCTTTTTGGCGCCAAATGAAGAGGTGAAGCCCATGGACTCTGCGATGGTCTGGCTGTACCGTTGGCAATCATATTCTGGAACTCCTGTTGGGCAACCTTCAGTTTGTCTGGAGCTAAACGGCGAGGATTACAAAAAACTGGAGGGCCTGCGGTCGTGCGGATGTGGTGAACAGTGTTGTGTGCGAATGTGCGGTGTGTACCAGTTGGTCGAGTGATCTCGGGAAATTCGTCGAGAATTTTGTGATACCGAGTTTCACCAGTCAAAACTTTAACAGACGCTATATTGCTACAATTTGCAACTAAGGCTACCGATGACACAGAGGTTGTACTATCTAATAAGCGTTTGTTACGGCAATCTACAATGAGGTTGAAATAATTTAAAAAATCTACTCCAATGATTGGTTTAGTTACATCTGCAACTACAAAACGCCAACTAAACAATCTACGTAAGCCAAAATTAAGATTAAGTTGTACATAACCGTAAGTAGATATAGTAGACCCATTCGCAGCACATAAGTTGTAGTCCGTCCTAGCACGACGATCACGAAGCAGGGACCGTGGGAAGACGCAGAGGTCGCTTCCGGTATCGACGAGAAACTGCACCTTCGAAGAGCGGTCCGTGACAAACAGGCGACCAGTAGAAGATGTAGGGCAGTCAGCAGTCGCCATTATAGACCACCCCTGGCGTTTCCCGCTTTGTAATCGCAAGGCTTTATGCATCTGTCGGCTTTCTCAGCGAATTTATTATGGTACCAACAAAGCGGAAACTTCCTGTAGTTCGATTGGGAGCGCTTGCTGGACGATGAACGGGCACGTGATGGTTTTCTAGACCGTGATGAAGATCTGCCGTTCCTCTCCGACGCCAGCTTCTGGAACTGTTTCCGAAGTTCTGCAACCTCTCTGGTCAAGGCTTCGATGCTTAGGTTTAAGCTAGCTTGGCTAGTGGAAGCCACAGAAGGAGTCGGTGTTGCCAGCTCATGAATGCGATCAGCCAAGTCTGCCAAATCATCGGTAGATGCTGCAATTGGCTGGCCAGCGAGGACTGTCTGGATCCCATGCGATAGACGACTCACCCAGATTGTCTTCAAAAAATCGTCAGGAATATTAACGCCGGCGAGACTTTTAAGATGGCGGAGAAATTGGGAGGGTTTGCGGTCTCCCAGCTCTTCGTGCATCAAAAGTTGTTTGAGCTTCTTCTCCTTCGACGCTGTAAGCCGCTTGATGAGCTCAGTCTTCAATTTGTGGTATTTATCTGTAGCAGGTGGGCTGATAATAAGGTCCTTCACTTCTCTGGAAAATTGGTTGTCGAGTTGGCCAATCACATAGTGATATTTGGTGGAGTCGCTGGTAATTCCAGATATGGCGAACTGCCCCTCCACTTGCGCGAACCAAATCTCAGGCTCTTCTGGCCAGAAAGGTGGCACCCGAATTCCTACTTTTAAAACATCGATACTTTTTATCGACTGGTTCCCGTCACTATTATTTGCCTGCGTGGCCGTGCTGGTTCCATGTGCATCTTGAAATTCTCCATCCATGGTTCTTAAATGGGGTCACCAGTGTTGGTATATGGTGTGATAAATTGGGAATAAATGAAACGTCCAACTTACAGCTGACTCCGTCCGTCAATGTAATCCCATAAAGCACATATATACACATTAACAAATAGAAGGCGAAGACGGTACAAGATATAAAGTCCAAGCACAGCACTAGAAGAATACAGTCAGAAAGATAGGCGATAGATAAACAGTTTATAGAAACGAAAAGCACAATTATATAAAGCGTACAGATCTAAGTATATAAGCGAGCTAAGAGAAGCGTGCGCTCCGCGTCGTAGTTCAGTCTCGACTGGTTTGGTAGACAGCGCGGTGGCGCGCGCGCATCTCTAGTACATAAGATAGACAAAAGAATTATGTACAAGACTATCCGCTAGTGCGTAGGGCGTGTCGATAATTGTTATCGATATATCGACAAACCAGTACACCATGATATGTAATGAAAATATAATATTGTTAATATAATTATAGTACTTATTATAAATTCTATATTAGATATTAATAAATATTATTAGATATAAGATGTAAATATATAGTGTAAGATAGTTAGTGTTGCGGTTTTAGAATATAAGTTACTTTGTATTTTATTATAATGAATAAATTTAAATAATATTTTATGTGCACAGTGTAAATATAGTTTGAGAATGTATTCACACCTCAAAGTAGCCTACACCTCTAATTAACTAATTTTGTTAACCAAAAACCTCTATATAACGTTTCCATCAATATATGGCCCTTAATCCCTAATGCGTGTTTCATGTCACGCCAGAAAACTATTTTTTTACCTCTTTATAACAAATTTTAGACCAACCTCAATATAACTGACCTCTGTTTAAAGAATTACTCGATGTAACGAATATTTACTTGTTCCCTTCCGATTTGTTATATCGAGTTTGCACTGTACTAAGATAAGTATATTTATATAGAAATACATATTAAACATCCATGACTGGAGTACAAATGCTCGTATCCATCACACGAACATCTGCCCCCACCGGGATTCGAACCCTACCCTCTCGAGTAGGCGACACTACGAAATATATTAAAGATATAATGTATTCTCCTGATATGGTATTATTTATTATATACACGTAAAGGGTAATTCATTCCTATCTGTTTTTGTAAGCCAGGTAGTATTTATTTTGATAAAATATAGTTTTGTCTGACTGGTAACCATAAAAAAAACTGACCTAATTTCTTTAAAATAATGTCATTACATGTCAACATTTCCAACTCCCAACATTTAATTTGACATACTAAAATAAGATAACAAAATTGCAATTGCAAAATTAACTCAGTAAACGCCCTTCATTCACACACCTTTGGCAGGTTCCGGTCTTTAGTGTAAGTGCTTTTTATAAATTTATGATCACTACTTTAAATAAAAGAAATATTTGGACAGGCTTAACTTAACATTACTGGATAACTGAATCTTTATGAAGTGTTTGCAGAGCAGAGCGTGTATATATATGGATGTAAATATTTATGTGAATATTTTAAATCTAAGAAATTCACTGGTATGAATTCCCGCTTGGCCTTAGCGGCCTAACTGCGTATCACGCGGCCCCAGTTTCGAATCCCGGATGAGACAAACGTATCTATGAAGAAGAACACGCATGTGACGTCTAACCAATCATGGATATTTGTATGTATTACCCAATGCATATTTTATCTAGTCCATGGTGCAAGCTATGCTTAATTTTTAACTAGAAGATGATGATGAAAGTGTCATAAATACTATTTATTAATTTATTTCAGCTAGTTAAAGAAGGTATGAGAGAAGTTTAATTCGAATTAAATTCGATTCTAAGGTTGATAACCCTCGATGTTGAATGCGAATAATTGGTATCGCGAACTATATTTCGCAATCTTGACCTGCCTTCACCATTGTAGATGGTTTCGCAGATCGTTGTGTTTACAATGAATCGGATCCGATCAGACCAATATATGATGAAACTACTCCCTCTAGAACTATACTTTACTGGTCAGCCTCTCCTTCTATCAATCTGTTATGGCAAAGTATCTTAAGAAAAAAATACTGGATAACATAGATGAATGATTGGTCTCGCTTCAAGTGCAGCGTGACCAATCATTTATCTATGCTGAATAATATATTCGAACCAGCGCCCTTCGTTGTTCGGACGAATGCACTGACCGCTAGTTATCTTGTTCGCATAGCAGCAGCTATAGGGTATACTCCTCGATTTATTTAATTTTACATAGTTCTCGACCTGTGGTGTAATCCAAAATTGTAAGAATAATATATTAGAAAGTTTCTCTGTCCATCAAACAACGTCTTTCTTCCATCGTACAAGGTCGTATTCTCACTTTCTTTGGCCATATCTTATACCGAGTAGATGTGTCAGAGGAACGACTTGTGGTGCAGGGCAAAGTCGAGGGCGTAAGGGCGCGCGGTAGATCACCAATGCGCTGGACCGATCAAATAAAAGCGGCACTGAACGGTCCACTTCACGAGTGCATGAGAAAGGTCGCAGTGCGGGAGAAATGGCGGCGTATTGTGAAGCGCGCCACCAACCCTAATGTGACTACCACAACCACTCTGTCAAGAGTGCAGCGCCGAAGAAATATTAAAAAGAGTTTCCATATCAAGAGATTCAGTAACTAGCTTATAAAAAAAAATGGCAATTATTAGTCTCATTTTTACCTAACCTCGCGCAAGGCTTGCATAGTACGAAGTTCTATAAATTGAGAGTTCAAAAATTACCAAGGCAAAAAATAATACCAAGATACACTTTTCCATCCACAAAGCTTTCTACGTAGCAGTGTGCATTCTCAACTGTTTAATTGCTCAAGGACATGTCATTATACCAAAACGAATATATTGTTCTCAAGCACTAATCGAATGATCTTTATCTAATACCATTACCATAAAAGTTTCGAGGTTGAAATTGATCGATTGGTCAATCTAAATTGTTAAGCTTATCTGTAACATAAGTTGTTATATGGTCTATTTTATTAGTACTGGCACGATGGAACTGGATTGAAATAGTTTTACTTCAAAATATTTTTTAATTCAACTGAATATATAATAAACTTACCCACATTTAATGTTTCATTTGCTACATATATCAATGTAAAAACTATAAGATTAAATACTAGGTATATCGAGCAACACGCGGGGAAAATCATTTTCCATGTTATGAGAACCCTTTATATTTTTTAATTTATTTTACTTTATGTGAATATGAAGTACGAATTATTTTAAATATTAATTATACGGCAGATATATAAGGCTATGGTCATCAATAAAAAATACTGTTTTATATATCCTCAGCGGATATCAAAATAGCGGATAAAAAATGGGGTTTTTATTTCAAGACATAAAAGTATGAAAGTTATGTAGGTGTCCACACTTTTATATCAAATTGATTGATTAATCATATTTTTTTTGTAAGCATGTAACTCCTCGATGTTTAAATCTAAAGAAAATATTACTAGAAAAAAATTCACGCGGACCAGGCAGCAGACTGGACTCGGACCCGCACCCTTCGCTAGCCGGGCGAATGCACTGACCAATTATGCTACCGCGGCCCTGACGGCCGGTTGCCTGGTCCGCGTGGATTTTTTTCTAGTATATTTTCTTTAGATTTAATCACAATTTTTTAAATCTGATCTGTTTTAATTTTTTTGTAATAATATCTCGGGGTATTAAGAGAAAGGAAGCATTCAGACTCGTCTCATCATTTCTGAAGTTGTTATTAGTTTGATTGACGATTTTCATTTGGCGACCTCTGTGGCACGAGTGTTATGTACGCTGGGTTTCAAGGTGTCGCCTATTGAGAGGCCCCGGTATCGAATCCCGGTGGGGTAAATGTAAGTATGATGAATACGAACATTGGTACCTTATTTTTGTGTGATATAGAATGTAATAATGTGTCTTCTTTGACGGATTATGTATCTTATTAGGTATCAGAACTATGATCTTGCAAATTACCGATATATACATTAACATATACGTATTTAGAGATTTAAATACATATATATTGTGGCTAACCAATCGATTTATGTATTTTGACAGTCACTAAATTTTTTATTTTCATTTACAAATACAAGTTTATCATTAATGCTAGGATACGGTTTTCAGGTGTATATAAATTATAGTTATGTAAGTAGGTACATTCTTAGAAATAAGTGTTATAAAAACTTTGTATATCTTTTTATTTTATTATATTTGATATTGTTTTAGAGGGAATTCTATTTTATATTATTATTTTTTTAGACAAACTTAAAAAAAGAATTTAAAGGCATTGAATATTTATTCAAACAAAGCACTTAGGTACAAGTTATTATTAATAACATTTTCTATATGCAATCATTATCAATAATAATCTGTAACAAATTCTTGAAAATAAAAGACTAGATAGTTAAAATGATATCGATGGAATAATAAAATTAACAAGGCTTGCCAGGCAAAATAATGTAAGTTAACGGGGAGAGGCCAGCCTTTAGAGATCCTTGAGTTTGAATACTGGATTGGATGCAGCGAATAATATCATTATACGATACTAAAAAGTTTGGAATAGACAGAGATGGAGTAGGTGCTTCGGTGATTTCTTTCACCGTGGCTTGGATTTCTCCTGGCGCGGCTTCACTTTTTGGGTGACTGGGAGTTTCTGAATGTTCAGGAACATGAGTTTCGTGAGGAGCATGTGTAGCTTCCGAAGTCGTTACATGTACTGATTCCGCTTTATCTTTTGATGGCAATGTCGCTGCCGTGGTAGGTTCAGCATTTACTTCGTTAAATTCCAAAGTATCTTTAAGATGTTCCGGTTTAACTTTCAATGCTTCTTTCTTGGGATCCACGCATGGTTTTGGTTCACTTTTAGTTTTTGGGTGAGCTTTCTTTTCTCCTCCGTGGTCAGGACTGGGTGGAATTCTTTTCACGATTACGTTGAATCTGTAATGTGACGAAAAATATACATGTTGGACTTTTTATTTACAAAGTGTATTAATAAAGCGACTGGTATAAATGCAGTTACCCTGACAAATCATCTGCAGTGTATTTCACTTCACGAGTATATCCATCGGGTTGAATAAAAGAGTATTCTCCACGGACCACTGATCCATCGCTAGATTCGTGTTGTGCTTTCTGATCACCTGTATTTTCATCATATACCACATAGGAGTATTCGTAACCATTCTAAAAAAAAAAAGAGAAAATCTGATTAGATCAAAAAGGGTACAAGATTTGTGATATTGATCTGAGAATATACTTACATCCTTACTGGGTGCAACTACAACAGGTAAATTTGGGGCTCCATACGTAATAATTTTTGCATTATCAGTTACAGGTAATGGAGCAACAGGTGCAATATTTGAACTTGAAATAACACACGGTGAAACACATGGTGGTATTACATCTGTCATAGCTGCTGGAACAGAAACAATTGATCCTAATGGCGGTACAGATAATTTTGCATACTTTGTATCTGTGTATACAGCAGCAGATGGGGTGCCATAAGTGATGAACCCAGCGGGATCACTCCCTGAATTCTGAACGTAAACCTGAGAAAATGAACCTGCGAGAGCACTATTTAACAAGATACCAAATATCAAACCCAACACAGCCTGCAATAGAAAAAGTAAAGTCAGTTTAATTACTTCAGATCTTAATTAATAAGACTTGTAATTTTTATTGTTGTATTTTACCTTAGGATTCATCTTCTTTGGTGATCCGTAGAGTACTACTGATATTTTCCTGAATGTCTCTACTTATAAAAGCCTCTTTGTTTGCCCTGAAATATTCTGTTCGGTAATACCGAAACAAACCATCAATGTCGTCCATAACCTGAATAGGAGATAACAATTAAAATGTTAATGAAGATTTAACGCACGCTGGCTCCGTTTCAGAATCCTCTATACGAAATGAAGAATTCACAAAAACTGTGTAATTTACCATGAATATGGTCTTTGTTTCTGCGGTCCGGTTGATGAGTTACTTGAGCAACGCTGCCAGGAACTACTTACAATACCTTTATTCCACTCACGAGTAAGGCTTTCCAGTATTAGTTGGTTTTAGAAAATTTTCCTAATAGTGATTCTAAGTGCAGTTCACAGATTTGTATATACCTATGATTCTTCGCTGATGTAGATATTAAAATATAGTGTTTTGTTCGTATCATAAATATGGGTAAAGTGCTATTGACAAAATAACTTTTATTACTATTTAATCTTACGACCATTAGAGAGCGTCAACAAAGAATCATTCAGTGTTAAGAAAATGATCTATGAGAAAAGCCTTTTAAAATGTTGAATGCAATCTGCTACTAAGACGAAAGTGAAAAGACTGATCACTGCAGGAGAATTACATCGGAATGGTTCACAGTTTCAGGTCAAACATATATCTTTCCTAAAGATAGCAAAATATCAAGGTGAGACCACTGCTCTACAGATAAAATTTAATATAGGTACCTACATGATAAGTAATTAATATATTAATACCAGCCATATTTATTTTTGTGATGAGAACAAATATTCCTGTTTTCGAGTCTTTGTTGTTTATGTAGGTTAAGTTAAGATTTAGTTCTTACATTTCTTTACTCGAGAACAATAATATCAGCTTTGAAACTCGTTTGGTCTACAATATTGTTCCGATATGATAGTGACATTACTATATGATATCGGAAGAAGAACAAATACACGTTCGTAGCTTTTAGTAGTTTATCGCTTACAGTAATAATTATTAAAACCACGCGATATGTTGATAGATTTACGATATTTCTAACTTCTCAATAAGTTCAGGTTCTTTTGCTTTGTGAAGTCTGCGTGATAATCAATAGAACAACTAAAATTTGTATACCATGAATTGGTGGAGTCTCACGTAAGGTACAGTATACGATTCTGGGAGAAATTCATATAAGTACAATATAGATAAGGCGTTTGTTCTGCAAAAAAGATCTATATGAAATATAATGCGTATTCTGCAATGGGAATGTAGTAGAGATCATTTTAAGAATTTAAAAATTTGGACTGTTCCTTGCCTTTACATTTAAGAATTGTTGTCTTGTATGATTAAGGCATCTGAAAAATATGAAATGTCGCAAGATAGGTATAAACGCTTACATACGCGTAGAAAAGATTTGAGAAGTTCAGTGGTAGGTACCTAGATTGAATGTTGTCTCCCAGAGTGTTATCAGGCGGTCTACTAATATAATCGTTTACCCAGCTATTTGAAATCAATTGTACGAGTTATCGTAATCGGATTTGAAGATTGTCATTGCTTGAAGAACAAATTCATTTATTTACTATACTATGTCACTTCTGGCTGCTAGCGCCTTCGGAAATTAATCGACAATGATGTCGTTCTAAACTTAAGATATTATGATGACTTTTTAATTTATATTTCAGAAAACATAAAGAATATTACGACTACCTATTGTTAATTGATAAAATCTTTGATTTTGTCGCCGACTCATTGATGAACATCAAAATTCTTAGGGTACTTTCTGAAGTCCTAGAAACCTGAAACTTGGTATGTTAACCAGTATTAGGACACAAACAATAAAAAAATGACACTTAAAACTATTTCTTAACAACTTCTTAATCTAGGGGATAGAAGTTTGAATGATACTTGTGGAAATTTATGAAATTTAGTTAAAACTAGCGGTCGCCCGTGTCTTCGTATGCGTGGAGTTAGTTAGAAAAAAAGGTTCACTGCTCGTTCCCCGTAGGTGATAGCGTGATATTATGTAGCCCATATGTTGACCCGACTTTAGAATAATATTCGTGCCAAATTTGAAGTAAATCCATGCAGTACTTTTTGAGTTTGGACATACATACAGACAAACAGACAAAAATTCTAATATATTTTTCATCATTTAATAAGAAGGGATTGTATCACAGTTTTATTGTAAGTACTTCGTATAGGATCGGAGTAGCCCATTTTTTTCTTTTCCTATTTATCTACATTTATAAATTCCCGCAGCAAATTCCTACCATTCCCGCAGTCTATTCCTACATAATACACCGCGCTATCATTTTGTCATCGTTGTAACTTTTAAAATATTAGTCGAAATGACATAGTGTAATATCAAAAGCGATAAAAGTATTTGTTTTGTTAAAAAATAATTTGTTAATATAAAAATGTGCATTTTGAAAATGGATATCAAATAATATTTAATTTTTGATTCACTGTTTTAGCGATAATGGCTTACAGATTAAAAATAGATATATGCTGTCGCGGACTTTTTTGTAGAACTGTTCAAGAGATAGATTTCAACGCGCGGAAATATATCTATTTATAGCGGAAATCTATCTCTTGAAACTTTTATTGTTTTTGTAGTGCAAGCCAAAATGGCTCGCAGATGAGAGATTTTTTTTCTTCTTACGTGACACTTGAGTGTCACTTACGGGTTTGTAATTTATCTAGAAATATAAATTTGTGCAATTTGAACACTTTCTTCAGGTTTTTTTTTAAATTCTAGTAAAAGGTATGTTATTGAAATGGGGTTAAAAGTGCTTTTCAATTGGGGTCAATTGTGTTGCGACTAACTTTTCATTATATATATGATTTATCATTAACAATAGCCACATCAGTACAGTTCAGAGCTTTTTTCTCATTTACTCGCTATTATTTGCAAGCAGTTGAGCGCATGAGTTTTCTGACAAAAGCTAAAGATGCAACTCCTTTTGCCCCCGAGTTATTTCTGCATCCAATGATTTGACTCTTACTCTAACTCTACGCCTGGTAAAATTGAATAAACTCAGCGTATGTGGATGATGAAGAACGGTTAACATTTATTTATGTGTCCTACTTGCTATTTTGATTAGTCGTCTGAAAATAGTAGTATATCTTCTAGTATTTTTTTTTACATTTAAACATCTAGCAGATAAATGCTTAAAATTATAACTAGTACTGTATATGTTTGGAACGTTTCGTTTTTTTTTTATTTTAAGTTAATTTTTAAGACTAATGAGAGAGATTATTTTTACAATAAAATCATCAATCAGGTTATTGGGAGTAATTTTGATTAATCATAGTATCGTATCAGGGTGTAATGGGTTATTTTTATTAACTTGTTTACATATATATGAAAATGAAGTAAAAAAAGAATAATTTAGAAGAACTTTTAACGTAAACAAGAAAGAAGAGTAATAAGTAGTAGTTTTTTTTAAACATATTTTTTGTATTAAAACAAACGTAGATGTTTTATAAATTTTAATTTAAATAAATGTAAAGCATTCTTTTTTTAATTCAGTTTAATTTACATTAAAAGCCATACACTATGAATGGCCCAACCGACCCCAGCTGCGGAACAATTTGCCCCAGCAAGGGGTCAGATGAACCTTACGATCTCTGTTTGAAAATATAATTCTCATGAAAGAACTATTAAAAATACACAAAAATTGGGTACAAACTTATCATCTAAATAAAATGTTACATTAGAGAAGCTAGAACTAGTAACCATAGCATTCGTTTTGTCCGATTCATCTAGCGAATTGTCAAAATTTGCCTTTCCAGAATTTCAGCTGGATCTATAATGAAACGAGTTCATATTTATGCAAATTCATATCTCTTGAGTACTGGGTCACTGAATATGTACTTATTCTACTGATTCTTCTATTCTATCACTGAGGACTCATTCTTAACACAAACGTCAAGTCGTAAGTTATGAATATTCATATATTGCTCAAAATATATCTAACTTTTGTCCTCAAAATTTAACGGCCTGTTTACATATTATTTAACAGTATATTATTTTTATCTCTTTAGTTCCTACCCAAGCATGGACAGCGTCTACCCCTGAAGAAATAAATATATGATATCTTATTTTAATAGATTATGTGATGATTCTAATTTTTATTTTTTTCTTAAGAATATGTTTTATAAACTACGAGTATCATAGTCACTAAGCAGGATTCATCATCATAAGCCTATCAACCTCACTGCTGGGGCATAGATCTTCCTTATGGATGGAAAAGGGAGAACGGACCGTGACCCCATGCGGGCCTTATGCGGATTGGTGGGTTCTAACGACTGCAGATGCAGCCAGGATCAATGCCTTAATGTGCCTTCCAAAGCACGGAGGAGTTCGAGATAATAAGTTTTTGGTCACCCATCCAATGACCGAAAAGTTGTGAAAGTTTCTTATCTTTCTCGATTGCAGGCTGAATGCGTCTTACCACCTGCGCCATCGAGCTCCTCAAGTTCCTTTAACATGGAAGGAACTTGACTTTCTTATAGTACATGATATTCGGTGATCATGGCACTTACAACCCGGATCAGGAATTTATCCTTCCAACTGTGTCGGAATATCAGGGCTCTCAAAACAAGATTTATTATAAATATTTTTGATTCCAAGCATTACAGTGCTTTTATTAAATATATAATTGAAAGTATTTTTATTAAATTGCTTGATTTTTATATCTAAGGTACGCAAAGCGGTTAGTACTTTCACTTGGATACCTTGTATATTGCAGCCTGATACCTCGACAGAGTAGACTTTTTTCTTATAAAAATATCTTTGAGATGTTGGATTTTAGGTATTGGTAGCTGGCGAAATATATATTTTAATTTCTTCATTCTTATTCTGTAAAATAACTCACCCGACGTTGCGCTAATAGTTTCACACTATCCATAGTACATATATTATATACTATATAATATCTGTGCACAGACGAGGGACTCCCTTGCTATTAAAATTAAGAAATATTTCCTCAAGCTGGACTCTGCCTGATCTTTTTATCTGTTCATTGCTTTGTATTGTGTTTTATAGCTTCCTTATATACTTACTATATTTTATATTTACTTTTATTTATTTATTTTCAATGTACTAGCCCGCTGTTACTTCTATTCTTATGTTTCATTTAGCCAAAGGTGGCCTGGAAGAGATTGCTACCTTACCAATTTTGTGTTTGCGTTCCTGTGTTTTATGTTTTCTTTTATTTTGTGTAATAGCGCAATGAAGAATATTTACTCATTCATTCATTCATATTGTCCAAACTAATAATATAAATGTGTTTGTCGTTAGTCTGTCTAATATTGTTAGTCATGCACAATTTTATAAAACTAGTGAAAGGCTGCAACTATTTCTAAGTGGAATAATTGTTTTCCCATAGAAAACAAAGTTTTACCGATTTGATGTTTCATCATCATCATCATCAGCCTATTAATGCCCCCACTGCTGGGGCACAGGCCTTCCCTATGGATGGAATAGGGAGATTGAGCCATGACCCACCACGCGGGCCCAGTGCGGGTTGGTGGGTGCTAACGACTGCAGATGCAGCAACATTTGATGTTTACTGTAATGAAAATAACTAACCATGGTCTTTGGCTAGGTACTCTCTATCTTCGTACCAAAATTTATCTATGTCAAAGCGTGAAAGCCTAACAGGCAGATAGATGGAGTAACCTTTCCAATTAACATAAGTATGAACGCTGAAAATCAAATTTATATTTCAAAGATGCTGTAGCGCTATGTGATAAGATTCATTCACGAGAACAGGGAAATCAGGAAAATAAATATACACATCATAATTGAGCTTTTCGAACAGTTTATTATCGCCGCAGTCTTAAAATAAAATTGATGTCGACTAAAGACTATCTATATAAGAATTAAAGGTAATAATATCACATTGTTAAAGAGGCAAAAGCCAACATAAGAGGCTTAGTGGTGGTACTCGGGATGAACTGGCGCTGTGTTGTGTACAACCGCGTTGAATCTGAAACAAATATACGAAAGCGGATAAACCTTAATGTCCTACGACGTGAGAAAAAGAAAACCAGTTGTCTTACATGAAAACATTTTCAAGGCTACAAACATTACACCTGAAATATAGATTCAAAGATATGAACACCATCATGACGTAGATGATGATAAGCGGCCATTGGCCACACATAGCGTTGTTCTTTTTCCACCCAGAGAGAATGCTGAAATGCATTTAATATTTAGATAAAGGCTTTTTAAATTTCAGTGTAAACTAATGCATGGACAATATTTTTTACAAATTACAATCAACATTTCCGGTACAAGAAAGAACAATTGACATGTCGTTTAACACAGAACACGGATTCCGTTGAATAGAACAGTTATATAATGTTCCTGTGTATACAGTTACGCACGGCAATGTTCCCACGTAATTCACATTAACCGATTTTACAGCTAAAGCTATTACGCAGATTATGCGTTGGGGAATATTGTTGTTAATTTGTTTCCTTACTTCCACAGTCGTCACAGAACGCATTCATTCTATAGAAAGCAAGAGAAGAGGGGTTCTTATGACTGTAATTTACTGTATATTTAAGGACTATGTCACTCTTATTTTATTAACATTATTATCGTTTATTTGAAAATCGTTGATAAGATCCACCTAATGGCAAGCCCTTGCTACAGTTTCAATAGCTTCCCATTTTAGTATTAGAACTCATGTAATGACTACCATTTTCTTTTACCTAGATAGATATACCTACCTTGCAAAATAATAAATTTCTCTGAAAGGCGAATCCAAAATATTATTAGTAGCAAGTGCTAGATATTTAAACCGCTGTTGAAACAGTGTTAAACTTAGCCATGATTGTCTTTTTATGGTATAATTTGTATTTGTTCCTTACCCGTTGTGGTCATCAGCCGTGTAGGTGACCTTGCGGAAGGAGCCATCAGGCTGCAACAGGGAGTATTCGCCCTTCACCACGTCTCCATCTCTGGCCTCGTGCTGTGTCTTGTGGTCTCCGGTGTGAGGGTCTGACACCGAGTAAGAGTAGTCGTATTTAGGGTGAGCCTGAAACAAACGATATAATTATTAGTAAAGTCAGTCTACTAGGGGTTAAGCTCAATAGATAAATATTTTTTTTCTAGAAAAAAAAAATTGGTCTAGGTATCAGACAGGATTCGAAACTGCGCCTTCTGCTATCCAGGCGGACGCACTAACCAACAATGCTAGTGACACCTTAATGGCCGTGTCGAATTTCTTCTGGTATTTTTTAAACTTTTGACTTTTGACGGTTGTGACACAGACTAGTACAGCCGTAGCTATAATTAGTATATAAGAGCAATTGTAACTTTTAATTAAACCATTATTATTATTAAACTAGAACATTATTTATTAACATTATTATTTGGCAGCGTTTATTATTTATTATTACTTCGCGTTGTAGGTACCCCACAATGTCAAAAGAGTATTAAACATTTAATTTTCTATTAATCATTAAAATGTTAGATTTTTACTCTAAACAAATTTCATACTGGAAAAAATCCACTCGGTTCAGGCATCAGACAGGATTCGAACTTGCGGCTTTTACTAAACGGACGGAAAGTTCTCTGGTAAAAGTATTGTTTAGATTTATAAACTAGCTATTTAATTCTTATAAAAATAATAAATTGTAGCAAGCCTTTTAGGAAATGACGAATACTGTAATATATGCACACGAGTAGAAAATGTTTAAATACATAAAAAGGTACAACTACCCAAAATTTAATTCACACACAGGTCAAAAGTAATTTGAACTTACATTGGACATATTACAAACTCATATTTTAATGTCAAAAAAGTAAAGATTGCAGCTATGTTATTGAAATAGTTGTCAAAGTTATTAGTGATCGTTAGTCTGATTTCTCATTGCAACTTCAGATAAATATTGAAATTTGCATTTAACATCCGAGAGGCAAACATGCCTGTTATTATTAATGTTCATATCCTTCAATCAGCGGAGCGGAGGAGACCAGCGCTCTCCATGCAATTGCTACACTTCGGATTATTTAAATCTGTCAATGGTTTGCGCAAACAGTTTCGAATTTGGGTCGCCAACGGCTAATACACATCTACACTACTAAAACGAGCGTGAGAGCACGCGGTGGTTTATGCAAACGGTCCGTTTTGCCCTGTATCATGACAGTCATTACCTCCCTGTCCGCACGCCGCGTGTCGCAACGCTCCTGGGAAGCTGCTATCGCCCCACAGTCACGACCAGGACTTGTGCTTTATGTAACCGTGGATTACTCTGAATTGTTACCGGCGGCTATCGATTTATGACAACATCATAAAGCGACAACGGCCCGATAGTAAATTATCGGTTATGCTCTTTAATTTCCGAAGCTAGGTATTACCCAATAGACAACCCTTACGTGAATCGAATACATAACAATAACAGCTTTTTGAAAAACTAGAATATAAACAACGTGGAATTGATGTAAAAGTCTTCCTGATATTAAACTATGAATCATTTTTAAAATCTAAGGCGTAACATAAAAATCTTGAAGTAAAATAAATGTTGTGTTTTAAGCTAGAAAAACAAGGAAGAAAAAGATGTTTCTTTTATAAAGCAGAGAAGAAGTTACCAATCACTTTAACTGAAAAATTAAATAGGTTCGCAATTGGTTGGTAATTAATTAATCACGTCATACGTAGAGCTTAATGGTTTAACGTCAACAAATGTATGGTGCCATGGCATAGTAGAACGAGAGCCTGCAGATAGGTATCGTATCCAGGAAACGCAGTCGATTGTGTTGGATCGCACGACATGCTGGTTTATGCAAGCAATCAATTAGTTACTAGCTATTGTATTACGTCATCGTCGCCGCACTAGGGAAACAAAACTAGCTCCATTGCTCCACTTACGTATAAGATATTAGCCCCTATTTGTTCAACGTAACGTTTAATTAGCAGAAAATTGTTAGCTTTGAGCTACAATTTTATAAGCGGAGCCTTGACCGAATTTTCGTATATAATTTTAAGTGTGTGTGAATAAAATGTGACATTATTAGGCAATGCAGTAATGAGGTTTGAAATGATGGACTGTAATGCTCTCGTTGCGCGTTTGTATCATTATTTGAAGGTTAATTTGCAATATTAACTTACTCAAAACGCAGAAAAGCCTCTTTCAGCGAATATTGATGAAATGTTTCGATAATTATTATACTCATATAAAAATTTAGGAGCTGCGTATTTTGTACTTGTTTCATTCGAAGAACCTAATCCTTATAAAAGCGTTTGTACTCTAGTTAAAAAAAATGTTTTGTTAAATATAACTTTTGGTAGGAATTTTGGTAGGATATTAATAATAATTCCTTCACACCAGATTTAGAACTATTGGGTTCATGTTACCAATACCCTTATAAAGTAAGCTATTAGAGTTCGTAGGTTATCATGAATCGAAACCTATGATCCGAGTACCCTTTAAATGGTAAGCAAATACATTGCCTTCGTAAATGAATTCTCGAATGCCAAATCGTGTGTCTTATAAACAATCATTAGTTCTGATTCTGGTACCATTCTATTTCGATTTTTAGTATTCAAATTTAGCTTTAGCTATAGAGAATATTTATATTTAATTAAAATTCTTGTCCCAAATCAGAAGGTCTATTACAAATTTTTAACGACAATCCTTTGAAATTCTTAATATTAATACTTAAAATTTGACCTAGGTTCTCAGAGCATTAAGGTAAAATATAAATAGATACATTTCAACAACGACTTAGATCGTCGTTGAAATGTATCTATTAAATTTATATTCTCCCGGTTATCGTTTTTGTTCTCGTAGTAGGCTCTCAGACTCTTATTAGCAACTCATAACATTACCATAATCAAACACTTGGTGGATCTTAAATGGCCACAATTCTTGGTGGATCTTAAATGGATTTAAGTAATCATTATGCTGGTTAAGCAATTAGAACTGTACGTAATATTATTTTTTCTGTATCATCCTTGATCCAATTTTTATGTGAGCATAGACATTACTGTAAATGTATTTATCTTAATATTGTTGAACTAGCGACCTCCCGCGATTCACTCACTTTAGTTTTTAATTTTTCGGGATAAATAGTATGTCTAGCCTATGTTTTAATACAGTAAATAAACTATATGTGTGCAAAATTTCATCCAAACCCACTTAGCCGTTGCTGTTTGTTCTAGACTTTTAAGACTCATTACCAATTTACTTATTTCTCGACAAAATCACCCATGAATTTTAAACCCACCTTCTTGTAACAATTTGTATCCCAACTCCTTGCCATTGCATCTACAACATCAGATTCTTCTTAAACTAGCGTAAGAGTTTCCGAAATGTTATTTCGATATACATTTTCTAAGAAAAAATACGCTCTTTCCACATTAGCTAGGATAAGCGTTTATCAAAGTATGACCACCATTAAAATTGGTTGATGGTGCCGCAGTATCTTCGAGAATTAGCTTTCAAAATTTTTGAATTTACATGATAGTCGACATACTTTTCTTCGTGTTTACGGTGCCTTCACTCGCAAAGTTTTAAAATCAGCATCTGCTTATGTATCCACTGTTGAAATTAATATACTAATGTATTATCATCATCAGCGTATTTATATTCCCACTGCTGGGGCACAAGCCTTTCCTATGGATAGAATAGGGAGATTGGGCCATAACTCACCATGTGGGTCCAGTATGGAATGGTGGCAAATTAGCATATAGGGTAATAGAACTTACATGATAGTCGACATGCGTGTCTTCTTGTCCGTAGTGAGCCACTGGTGCGTACGCGACCGCTTCGTGTCCGTAGCCCTCGCCCGCGTATCCGTGAGCGAGCTGCACCACACCAGCCGACGCTAGTGCCACCACGGATAGGATTACTGCGGCCTGGACATAACAATATTTTGTTTTTTTAAAAACAATGAGAATATACTTTTGTTGGTGTTGTGTTTCTTTCAGTGAGTTAGGTTCCAGGACTCCACGGGATAGGGATTGGGTCAGGGTAGGCAACGGATAGAGTGCTAATTTTGGTATCGCAAGCATCTTAAGACGCTTAACATGAGGCGGGCCATATGCTTTTAACATAAAACAAATCTCTTGCCCGACTTATGAAAGCGGCCATCATAGCATTATATTTGAGATACCAGGAGCACCACCTGTATGTTGCCAATCTCGACTCAATCCTCTTTCACGGGGGTCTATATAAACCTTACTCACTATAAAAACACGAAATAAGGAATTGAAAATTTGGCTGTAGCCTTTTGTGTGAGGTTTTCACCTCCACTTTTTCGCAGGTTTCAACTCCAGCGGAATATTCATTGTTTCCCCTTATTTGAACAAAGAGTGCCAATTACGGGTCAAAAAGTCAAGTTCAAGTACCTTTGTGAAATATTAAATTAAGTTGAAGAATTTATTGTAATCCTTAAGTTGAACGTTGATTAACAAAATAATTTTAAAATAGTTTTTTCTCAATTACTAGTTTCTTAAATAAATCATAATTAAAAGAAATATTTGAAAAGAAAATTTTCATAGTTTGTGATATTATGTTTGTTATTGATATCAGAATTATTTTAAATTATTTTATTTAAAAAAATACAAATATTAACACCGCACCTGTCAGTAAATTTCATTCAGTGTTGATATTAGAGACTTACGGGTATTTGTTGACGCGAATCGTTAAAAAGGAGAGAAATGCGAAGACAAGCCATTAGAAAGTATAATAACAATAAAACTAAAAGATTTAGATAAGAGTTGCTACGTTGTTATGAATGTACATTGTAACAAGACAAGAGTCACGCATGTGTTATTGTTAGCATATTCCGTTTACATAAACGGGTCTACATTGTTAAATGTATGCGAGGGTTGATGACTGGAAGAAATATAATCAGAGTGTTTGGTGACGCAAACTTGTTATAAGGCTCCCGGTTCATCAGTGGTCCTTTCACTAAACTCTCGACAGGATAACGAAACGCGTAGTTCACTTACTTTGGCGATCATTTTGCGTTTGAATAAGGTTTGCTTCGTCCCACCGACCACACACAACTGTTGCTGAAGAGTTGGATCGCTGACTTTTATATGAGTTAACGGGTGAGATGCCACGCGTACGCGCCGTCTACGCAAGAATACGGTAGTTTGATAATATTAAAGCAATTACGTAAAATTATGGCACTCAGCGTGGTTCAAGGTGAGAAATGCATGTGTTTGAAACAATGGACCCGAGGAAAGGGTATTTTTTTAAGTAAAAATGATTTTTATTTTTCAATGAACTAAAGTGATCGATTAAAATCATTACCGGCATGAATGATTGTTTTAATAAATCTTTAAGATTTATTTTGCACGTTTTTCATTGGCCTACTAAACCTTCTTTGAATAAATTCAGATGAATTAAGTAATGCCATATAAAGGTTGTAACCACCGACGTTCTGAATTCCATTATTGACCAAGTTCAATATACTAAGTTTTTACTGTTAGTGGTTGAGGATCAAGAAATTTAGAAGTTTAAAATGAAGTATACTTTAAATTTATCTTTATTAATATAGGTACATTAATATATACAGGAACAATGAACCTTAAACTAAAAACCTTAAAATATATAATATAATAACTAAAATAAAATTAAAGTAAAGTTTAAAATTAAAGTTTATGTCAAAGTGATTACATTATTTATAAGATCGAATATGGGTTTCATTCGTAAAAGTTATATGTCTGAAAAATTACCGTAAACTAATAATATGTAGTCACTGACGATTATTGATCCGGACTTGGTCAATATCATCATAAATATAAATTGAGACTTTTTGTTGTAGCATTGATGTTTTTAAAACCTTGAGTTGCATTCAAATTCAATATTTTCATATTGATTTAAACATAAACTTGTTATTTCCTTTGTTGTAAAGAAAATTTTACAATTTTTTTTTCAAGTAGTTAACTTTTCTTTAGGTACTAAAGTTTATTGACCATAGATCATTACATTTAGAATGTGGTATTGTTTTAACATAGAAATGTTATTTTTTTTACGTATAAAAAGGTGGTGAACAATCTTGGCCTGGTAGTTAGTACCCATTGGCCATCCCAATCTTTTCATAGAAGCTAGAATACAAAAGAATCCCAATCCAACCTTTGCGCGTTTAAGCGTTGGTATAGATAGTATACCTACTTAATTACAAAGATACAAACATAGATAAACAAGCTTACGCAGAAGACGGTTTTGTATTTAAAATTGTAATAAAATTAAGGACATTGTTGTTAACTTTTATTGATATAATTAATGAGTGCAAGGCCATGAGCCACTCTACACGCCAAAATATACACACAAGCGATTAAAAAAATTACCCTAAACGTTTTTAAATTAATTTTTCATTTTTATTTGCGGCAGCTTTTAAAGTATTGACAACTATCAGAGGAGGGCATTTAATCTTCTTAACTAGTAATGATGTTTAATGATTTTTTTATTAATAATATATTTTAGTTATTAATTTTATTTTTAAGGTTTTTAGTTTTAGTTTTATTGTTCTAGTATTTATATATATAGTAATTAAGTAATTAAATTATGTATTTTTTTATGTTTCTTTAAATTACGTAATGGTGTTTATATTTCAATTGTCAATAAATTTCGAGCTTTGCAGCATTAACAAATGTAATGGGTAACATTTTTGTGATTTAATGTGCGTTTTTTGGTAATATCTTTGATAAACTACTGCTTCATGGAATTTCGCGATAAATTAAAAATAAAACCAATATCGTTTATTCAGTCTAGGCTGTTATAAGCACTTGTGAATGTCGAAAAGCTACGCCATCGGTTCGCAAATCTACGGCGGGAGACCTTGTACTGAAAAGAACCGGCAAGAAACTCAGCAAGGGCTGATTTTTCTCCCTGTATTATATACAGAGTCGTCAAATTGAAAAACGACTTCAATATGAGGCAACTCATAAAGTCACTTTCCATTACAAATGCAAATAATATAAAAAATATGACTATAAAATGAAAAAAAATATAAAAAGTGGTTTAACAAAGTTTAGGAATGCCGTGTCCTACTGTTTAGGCAAAAAATGAACGATTGAAGTTTAGTACAATGACTAATAGCACCCAATGAAGCAAGAGCAGACTCATCTCCGCTGGCAGCACCCGTTCACGAGCATGACGCATGAACCAGCCATCGCTTCGCTCAACCATTTTTTAGGGAACGCAACAACCTGCCTCACACGACACCACCGAAGAGATTTTTAAGAGGGCAGGACTATTTATAACCACGCATGGATACTATGTTACAAAAATAGAAAAAAATATATAAGTACCAGTGTACATTATTATAACAAACTATAAACACAACGGCAGGACACATGCATGTGATTAGCTAAACACTGGTGTCGCTTCTGGAACTACTCTCCAAACCCAAAACCCAATCCAACATCAGTCCCCCCCTTTTCAGTCTGTATAGAGAATGGCAAGGATACACCGCTGCAAAACCACGTTCAGGTCTAGAAAACCATACCAGAATCCACACCGCCATTAGATATTTAGAGGCTATCATAAATTAGTTCGTAGAAATGATAACTACATTAAATAAAGGGAGGCAAATAAGGCTATTGGTCAAAAGGCTGAATTTAATAAACTGCGTAAAAGATAGACGGTTGAAAATGTTGAATTATCAAAGATTGGTTATTTTTATTGCCGCTAAATAACAAATTAATAACTAAAAATAAAAGGTATTTATAGGAACTTCAATATAATCACTGTTCAACAGTCGTAGTTCAATGTTAATCTGAGTCGTAATGTCTCTGGCTTATAATTATTTACTCAGGGCTTCTTACGTTTATCCCTTTGATTTTATACACGCCTAGGTAGAGCAATCTAAATAAATTACGCAAAGAAAACGGCTTATATCACGCGCAATATGTGCGTGTGTAGTGACGAGCGTATCTACCATATGAAGTAGATATTTTTTTCGGCGCTTCCGTGCAGCTAATATAATAACAATAATTGGCTGGACCATGTTCTTGGACTGCGTTTTTCTGTTTTCAAGCTTTACTGAAGTGATTCGTTACTCCAGGTCGTCGGTGTGCTTTTGGGCCTTAAGTTAGGTATGACAAGTTGTAACACTTATTGGGACCGATGCTTCCTTTTGTCTGAAGCTAATTTCACAGTGTACGATTTTTTTAAAAATATGTGGCTAGACTGTAGTTGATAGATACTCACTAGGAATGTCACTTGTTAAAATTTATCAATAACACAGTTTTTCCATAAATGTTTGAGTAAGGTGTACTATGAGAAACTATTATACTATTGATAGGTATTGACGTTAATAAAAAATATTATTATTTAATAAATATGACTAGAAAAAACCCACTTGGTTTAGGTTTCAGATGGGATTTGAACCCGTGATTTGTATAGCAGAAGATGCGGGTTTGCATCCTGTCTGAATACTGGACGGAGTGGATTTTAATATTTTCTCTAGATTTAAATATCTAGAAGTTAAAGGCTTTAAATAACAAATATAGTAAGGTTTTAGTTATCAACGAAACTTTTAAATACTCGAACTTTCAGAAATATCTTTGCGGCTTAAATTTTATTATTAATAGCAATAAGCTCTGTGGCAGATTTATCACAAGAAAACTCGTTGATTGATAAATATTGTCCAGTATTAATAAAGCGACTTCGGGTTCCTGAACTATAGAAGAAAAAGAATCTGTTATATAATCATGTACCTACTAATCATTGACTACATCTCAAATTATATCGGTGTGTTCAATCTTTTGCATAATAACCTCATTATAGTGATTCGCTAAACACAAAGTGTTGTACCTATCATTTCATTGTTAGTTAGATTGACTTTTGATAAACAGAAGAATTATACTCGAGTTCACATAATTTGTTTATATCATAATGTATCTTCTGATTTCGGTGTAGAAGTTTCTTTTGAGACATAGTTTGGTTTTTCAAAGGCCCAAGTTTTTTTTCAGTCCTCACAGCCCTACACAGAAACGCCAAATTAAGTCAATATTTCATTAAGTCACCATGTTGTCTCGTTCTATTGTTAGCAAAAAAAAGAGACAGCATCAACTTTAATCTAACTTTAAATGTAATTGACTTAGTGAGGCCGTAAGTCAGCAACGACTCACTCTTCGTCTTATAATAAAATCTATTGTGTTGTTATGTCTATTTTTGTTTTTATGACGACATGTTGACTGACTGACATACTGACTGAAAGGAAATCTTAAGGATGTCGCCAAAAGTAAGCCGCTGACCCATTCTGTTTTGTTTTCGTTCTTTTTCTAGTATTGACGCATTCAAAAATATTGTGTGAATGATTCATTATGAAAGCGTTAATACTGCTTTGGTACTAAGGTGTTAAGTGGACTGCAACCACGAAGTTCTTACGTAACCACAGCGTCCAAGATGCAACCCTTATTATAATTCTGAAATATTTTTGATAAAATTGCAGTGAGAAATATATTTGAATGAAAATTAAAATAAATCTTAGTAATTCTAGTTTATCATTGTTTGAACAAATTGTATTTGATTGAGATTTAATTTGTCGATGATCGTCCAATATTATGAATGTGAAAGTTTCTTTGTTTGTTACTCCATCGCGTACAAACTGCCGTACGGATTTGGATGAAATTTGGTGCACATATAGCTTATGACCTGGATGGAGACATAGGATATTCTCCCGGAAAACTGTCAGTTTACTGAGAGATTTGCAAAAAAATAGGTAAAAGCGGACGAAGCTGCAATGCCAACCGCCAATATAGTTTGTATGTAGTTAAATTAATCTTCAATCTTAAAAACACAGAATTAGGAATAAAATCCAGCATACGTACAGTTTATTGTCTTGATTGATATAAAATGTACTTTTCATCTAGGAAAATGGGACCCCAGGGATAATACTGAAGTCTACAGACTAAATTGCGGTCTCAATCAAAAATCTAGTAAATTAATAATGAACTAGTAATATGTTATCCCGATAAAAGTCCTCTCTGAGATTCGGCTATGAAAAATTACCACCGTAGCCTTGGGATACTTGATCTCACTTACGCTAACTCAATCCACTGCAGGAACACAAAGCTAAAACATAGCGTGCGTCCAACCACTCGGATTTTTTACGCTATATCTTCCACACCTGCACGGCGAAGCTTTGGATGTCTTCGGAACTAAATGCGTTAAAATTGGCATTCGAAATTTGAATTAGTTCTGTCGTAATGAATTATGGGGCTGTGAGTTAAAGACGCTAAACGACAGCTGGACTGGCAAAAAGGTTGCGGATGACGATAAATTTATTTTTGTAGCTGAACGTACTTAATTCAAAGTTTCAATGCTAATTATAGCGCATTTTAGGACCAAAGCTTCGTCACGCAGCCAGGTGGGGGATAAGCATTAAAGCAAAGGCAAGACATATATGTTCCAGTGGTAAATATCGTAAAATTCAACGTTCAACAACTAAGTATAATTTTAGGAGTCAAAATTGATCGCTGCTCAGAGTTATCTCGTTGTATATACGCACTCGTAAGTAAGTAGAGCGTTGCTCGCAGCGCTCGCGGGTAACCCAAAAGACAAAATAATTGCATCACGACCTTGTCACTCGCAATTATTTAAGACAATAATGTGCTTTCGTCATGCCCCTGTTCTCTACTAATGTTCGCTGCAATGTTAAGTTGCACTCTGGATTTTTAATTGGTTGGAGTTATAATGACGGTTGACCGTGGTCGACACGGTGTGTGACAATGACTCCTCTAATAGTACTGTCTTTTGCACGCGGATTCGCTCGCGTAAATTTGAAACAGAAAAATAGGTATTTGCTTATTTAGTTAAAGGATAATCAACCTAACGATCTTAGTACCCCTTTAGGAGGTGAGTTTTGGAATCCTTTCTTAGCACATGCTGACATCATAATAGCTATAATATGTGTGCCAATTTCAGCGCAATCCGTTCAGTGGCTTGAGCTGTGCGTTGATAGATCAGGCAGTCAATAACGGTAACCTTTTATATTATACAGACTATGTATTGATGTCTTAATATAACTTATAATGATAAGTTATATTAAGACATCGATACATAGTGTCTTCGCGATATAACTGGTTTATCCCAGGTTTATCAGGTAACCGTAAAGCGTTCGTAAACCCCAAATAAATTGTTAGTTTTTAGATTTTGACTTTGAGATGAGACTTTGCTTTTCCAACTGACACAACTATTTACCACTACTTACTAAGGTCTCCTGCAGCTCTACCTATGATCACTTCTGCCTTTGTAATGTAAGGCATGTAATGATATCGATGTATATTGCGATAAGATAAGATATATATTCTATTTCTCACACACATAAAGGTAGGTATAATTACAATTGGTTTTATATTTATATGTAACAGAAAATGTGTGATCTGGAGTCTAAACAAGGGCGACCTTGTATTCCAGGACTCCAGGTTCCACCCGCGGATCGAATCAAAATGATATATAATAAATGATAAACATTAGGTAGGTGTTTATGATGGAAATCTTCATATCTCTGGACAATTAACTCAGTCCAAGTCTTTTTTGTCACTATTTGCCAAGGTGCTTCTTCACACTTCGTATGAAGGACTCCTGCTTGTTAGATCACCTGTTTTCGTACCTACATAATATCTTTTTTAGTGTACGCATGATGCACTTAAATTTCTATATCAAAATAAAAAAGGTTTTGAGTGGTGGCTTTAAATCAATTAATTGTTTCTCAATATATTTTGGGTAATAATAAAAAGTTCCATTAAAGCGTATAAAGATTTAGCTTTCTGCGGTAACCTCGGAAACAAGAGGAACTTTCTGTCTTATGATAAGAATTATTTAGTTGTATTATAGCTATGTTAATCGTAATTATTAATATATAATAGAATATTAACAATTACGGAAAGTAAACGTTTCACCTTAGGGGTGTTAATGTAGTTGATGTGGATGTAGACATAACTTATACTCCTATACTAAACAGTTGTTAAATTCAGATTGAAATATGTACCCGCATACTTCTGATTCCTAACTATTAATTCTTCCGTGTTGGCCAACAAGTTCGATAATACTCAATTAAAAATCTTGATGACGCATCTGTTAAATTGCGGTACCAATAATTCGTTTCTGAACGAACATCGATCTTTAGAAAAGTGGCGAGGTGGAGGAGGTAATTATTTGTCCTGATAAAAATTATTTGTTAATATAAAATGTGCATTTTCAAAAGACATAGGTAAATATCTAATAACTAGCAAACCAGTGAACCAAATGTTCACCAAAACCTGATTAAAAAAAATGTATTTAATTAATTGAGAACTTCGGAGATTTTGTGTGATTTCGTTTGAAATTCGTGATTTCTCGAAAACCGGAAGTGCTACGTTACTCAAATCCGGTTTGTAGTCTTATCAGACTATTCTTAACTTATAACTTAAAATTCTCTTTATCTATCTCTTACGGTTACGGACGGACGGACTTGTCTGATAGATAAGAGATATTTTATTTTCGATTCACATAAAGGCTTATTACAGTTAGTGACCCGCCCTCGCTTTGCTTCTGTGTAGAGCTGTAGTGTAGACTATTGTTTTTGTTCAAAGGCAATATTATTTCGTTTGGTATTATACACAATGACTTTCTTCATGATAATTATAAACCTCCCATTCCAGGTAAAAAATTCGTTGCGTAGTTTAGCACCCGTTGTACCGAAAGCAACATTGCTCTACTGTTCCGATTTGAAAAAATATTTTTGTATTGGACAGTGCATTTATCGAGGAAGGCTATATATAGGCTATATATTACCAGGCTACGTTGCATCATCCCCCTCTCAGGGGATGATCGCTTCAGATGAAGCTTGTAGGGCCCTTCTGGCAATAAGCATGATTAACGGGTGTTTTTTGGTAAGTAAGTGTCTGCCATAACTCTACAGCCGGCTGTAGGATATCCATGAGGATTTCTCACCCGCTACCCCGCCTGGGAAGAAACAAAAAAACAGGCTACGACCAGTAGCAGCGGAGCATCGATGAAAAATGTTGCAAAAACAGGTAAAAATATCCCATTTGTAAGATTCCGTTGCGTGCGCTGGGTAAACGGTTAAAGTTACACAAAAATCATTTAATACAGAATTCTTCCCCTTTAAAAGTTCTGTAAAAAAGTCCACGACAGCCTATGTCTATATTTTAAGTTTGACTCACTATAAACCTTTTTCTTCAAATTAACGCCGGTGAAACCGCAGGGGACCTCTAATTGTAATGTAAATGTAATTGTTAGACATAGGGTATCACGGACTTTTTTGTAGATATAGGCATCCTTTATAAAACTTTAGTACATCAGTTTGCTCTATTGTCAATGACTTCCGCAGCGTACGCCATATAAGGCTATTTTTTACACACGTTGGGTTACATTATCGAAGTTTTCATACGGAACCCTATCTTTTTTTAAAATACACTATAGTCAATATTAATCAGTGATAATGTAGTATTCAAATGCAGAATGAATTTTTAAAATCGGTCCAGTACTTTTGAGCCAATTCGTTACAAACATACAAACAAATCATTCCTCTTTATAATATTAGTATAGATAAGAGATAGGTATGCTTTCACACTTTTTTTATTAGAAACATATAACAGATATATTTTCACTGCACATTACTTACATTCATGTAACTCTTACGGTTTTTGCAGCGTACTCCAAAATGACTTGCAGATGGGAGATTTTTTTTCGTCTTACGTGACACTTATTGTTATATTATGGCCAATTCACTCAATAGCACACAATTTATAATGTGTATATAATTATTATTTATGATCTATATTATTGTCAAGTTTCATTAAAATTCATTCTTTAGTTTTTGCATGAAAGAGAAACAAAGATCCATACAAACGTTCATAAAGGCTCATCTAAATATTTCTCTTAAATATAGAAGTCCAACTAAGAATATATTTATTAAATAAAAAATCAGGTTTTCCCGTACCGGGAATCGAACCCGAGCCTCCTGGGTGAAAGCCAGGTATCCTAGCCACTAGACCATACGGGATGATGTCTCACGTTTCGAAATTGTGTGTTATCATACGATTGTCCCAAACTAAACTGTATAGTGTCATAGTTCATTGAATGTAAAACAAGGTAAATTAAAAAAATCAAAAACCCGACTGCTTCAAAATTATATAAAAACTTTAACCTTCTATAAAATCTGAAAAGAAAAAACAAGTCCAGTAGTCTATAATTCTGTTAAGTAAGGAACAAAGCTACTTTAACAGTCGGGACCCATTAGATAGACTACAATGAATATTTTAAGTCTATTTTTTTTTCAAAACATATGCTGTCGCGGGTTTTAATTAAGATATACATTTCCACTATACATTTTACTCATGTAAATCCATAGAAACGACAGATTTAACAAATTGAAAACCCTCAAATCGTTGTAGATCTTACACAATCAACATAAATGAAAAATAATGTTAGAAACCTATACATGTTTTCGATTTTCTAGACAATGATATCTCACTAGACATATTTTGATGTTTTTTTCCAATATGGCACGTAATTGTTCCCATAATGAATTTCGATTACTATCATGACTTCAGTAGCACTCCCAAGATTAAGAACAGAAAGTCGTTAACACATACTTGTGTTTAGTTGATTAGATTTGTGACCAAAATTAATTATATTTAGATGTTAATTAAGGCAACTACTTCATTGAAAATAATAAATTTTTATTTAGATTTTCACCCGAAAACTATCATGACTTAGACACTCGGAATGCTAGGCTCAATATTCTCACGATTTTGTTTTCAAATTGTTTTTTTTTGAAAATTGCAATTGTTTCTTCAATGAAGCATGAATTTGTAAATCTGTATAAAGATTTAAGAATATTTTTTCTCTTAATATAAATAAATCTGTCTCAATACGGTTACACTGACGTGTTTTCCTTCTGGACGCCGAATAAACAGAGCTCGTAGGTAAGATCATCAACAAGCGTTGCCACAGTGCACGAGAATGTAATACCTATCTCTTAAGATATTCGTGACATAGATTTTCCGTCTTACGGCTTTATAGGTAACTTTGAGTTATCACGGGTAAATCGTTACGTACCGTACCTACCTACCTGCAACTTCCGTCATCAGATAATAATCTTTTGACGTAAGGCACTTTCATAAAACGAAATTTTCTTGAAACGTTTAATATTCATTTCGCAAGTGCGTAAAACGTAATTCACCCGTTTTGATTTAATACTCGAGAAATTTGTACGAAAATGTCATTCGCACTAGATAAAGGGCAGACTTATATTTAAAGATTGGCCCTTTAACCGGAATTCTTCAATTCTTCTAGTAGTAAATTTATTACTAGTTTTCTATTGAATACGGTTCCACAATGCTAATCAATAGGGGTTAAGCAACAAAATGAAACGACTTTAAAATGCTCAATTTATTAATATATTTTAAAAAAACAGAAAAGTTTCAAATGTATAGTGTTATAGTGATTGTCATAGCAAAGAATGGCACACCACAACTGTGATATTTTGTTGAATTTTAGGTGAATACTCTGCTAAAATACAATTTTCATCTATGAAGTAGTTATATTTTACCAATAGGGTATTTGACAAGTTTTAGAAAACGATCTCACGTTATTTACTATTGCCGATGGTGTCCATAAAAAGGATCAATATCCATGGATATTCATCTTTCTGTTTTGTATTACAATAAAAATAACTAAATCAAAAATGGAATTTTCAAGTTGCCCCGAAAACGTTTCTCACTAGTGTGTGACGTCACACAACTGCCATTAAAACGTCAAACGGTACAATGTAATGTCATTTTGACCGGTAGTTTCCACAATGTGACGTCATTTTAGTCATCGCCTATCCCAGGTGTTTTTGGTCACGTGATCATAAAACAAAAAAATATTTATCTTAAATGTTTTATATGTGTATAATACAGATGTATTCAATATGAATATTAGAAGCGATTATTCCGAGCAAATAATTAATAACTTTTGCCAGCAATTGCTACTTTATTTTACATACTGTCAAAAAGCCCACTTTGCCGATAAAATGAAACATTAAGTTAAACACTTATCCCTTAATGGCCGCCTTTTAGTAGAATGTGCGGAACGGCGACAAGCAAACAATTTTTTTCAAATAATGGCAATGTAGAACTCTAATCGCCTTCAAAGAATAAGTAATAAAAGTATATCGTATTCAGTATTTTATTTATAAATTTCTTTTTATTAGGGAAACAAGTAATTGTTTAGTAAGTCGTGGTAACTATATATATACTAGGTAGTTTTTTATATAAAGGTTTTGTCACTCATTCTTTTTAAGTTTTAGTATTAATTTTTAAAAAGTTTTTGAACTTCTATAGATTAGGTAAAAAAACTTTAGATTTTAACATCTAGCAGTTAATGTCAAAAAACATAAAAAAAAATGGTAAAGTCAAATCAATAAACTGACTACCTAATCTTTTGAAGATTTTCACGCGCGCAACGAAGGTTCATCTTTTCTTTGTTATGCTAAGACGATCACAGCAATGTGTATGATTACTTAACTTCACACGTTTGACCAGTCCGGATGGTTGTATGTGTATGTAACGTGTGCACTGCATTATCTGAATACTTTCCTGAACGCCGACTGAGCATGAAACAAGTTTTTAGACAGCGTTATCTTGATAGGAACGTGAAAATTTAATTATGAACATCAAATGGTTTTACTTATTATGCGAGCATGGAGACTCGGCTATGGGCGAAACTAACTTTATCGAAATATTTTTAGTATCTAACTATATCAGCATCAGATGGTCATATACCTTGAAAGTAGACAAGGAGGTGAAGTCAAGATACGAAGACAACTTTTATAACTAAATTTTATACCCACATTGACCCAAAATTGTTCTCATTCATAACTAACGAGACGTGCAGGCAGGACCTGCAACTCTGACGTCAAATTAAATATTAATTTGAACAAAAACAAATAAATAAAGGTCAAATAAAACAATGGTTTTCGTCATAAATATTAACAATTTAATTATCAGACTAATATAATAATAAACATGTCATAATTAATTTCTAACAAGTAAAACTAATCGTTCTAAGTAGTTCAGTACAACAATTTTCAGTTCAAAGCTTTTTAAGTATATCTTTTCGTTCAGAGAGTAAAACTGAATTTGACAGCCTTAAAACCTAAGTAAAGAAAAAGAAACTAGTCTTCCTAAGTCTAAGTATTTGAAAGAAATAATAGAAAAACTGTTGCTGTGAAATTCAGTTTTAAATTAATCGACGTTCCATATTCGAATTCACTCAAAAATAAGTTTCTATTCAAGAACTTTTTTTTCGCTTTATTGAAAAAAAGATAAAAAGTAAAGACTGTTTAGTGATGAGCAGTGAGGTATGGAGTTGCGTGTACCGGCGGTTCGGGCGATGCGGTGACGTGCGCGGTGGCGGCTGAGTTATGCACCACGGCGTTGAAACTGGAAATATGAGAGGTTTATCACTTTATTACTGAAAATTATGAATTGTGAATGATCTTGTATCATACCGTGTCACCTCACTATAATGAGAAGTCTTGGAATACTGCGAAAGTCCAAGGAAGTAAAAATAATATTTGAGTTTGAATTCGAATTCCGAAGTTAAAACTCATAGCTGATATTCATAATTATCACGTGTATCCAGAAAAAAAAATTAACAACATTGGGTTTTTTTTAACACGAAACGTTTAACATAATATAATATTTAACATATTGACCATTATCCGTCCAACAATTAATTTGTGTTATAAATTCGTACATTTCTTTCAATTAAAATGAATATTCTTCACAACAATTTCTAATGAAATACCTATGATAAAAATTAAGTGCATACCTCCGCTAGAGGCTAATACAAGAGTTACTATTCATTACTCAGGTCCATTTCGCACAATAGCACTGATGCAATACCCCGATTGTATAACGACTGCAAACGTTGAATATAGGCCTTCGCTGCATCGGATTTCAGATTTATTACGATAATATCTACGTTATCGTCTGGAACAGCGCCGGTTTAAGATAAAACTTTTGAAAATCTCAGTAAACAAATAGCTATTAGTCTCGCCAGTTTCATTTCTTTCTTAATCCACACGAGGCTGGCCTTAACATCGATGATGTTTTTTTGCGTAATTGTTCAGCTTGGCAACTGGTTTTGTATGAATGAAAAGATACCTACACTGTCGCTCTCGATTGATGTCTGAGATCAAGTATCACTCACGTACGATAATTCTCATACTGGGTGATATTATTTAATTTCGGCCGTTTCGCTTATGTTAAATTACAATTAAGCATTTTAATCACCTGTTAATAAATTCTATATAATAAATATGTGTTCAGTCCTGAAAAAGTCTGATAATACTAAGAGATAGGCTCAAATAATCAAGCTTGAATCAGGTCAATTGTTTAATATAGTTATGAAGAAATTATTGTTCCAATGTTGATGACTAGTGGCCGCTCGTGACTTCATCCGCGTTAAGTTTAGTTTTTTAAGAATCCCACCGAAACTAACATTTTTTTTTCAATGTAGTTCCTAGAATGAGTACCGCGACATAATATACAGCTCGTTTTTATCACGCTCAATGGTCTATTTACTATAGAATTTGACAGTTAGACGCGAGATAGAATGTAAATTGTGGTGCTCATGCTTGGGGGACAGGACATAAACTTAATGCTTACCAAATTTCATTTAAATCCATTCAGTAGTTTTTGAGTGATTGAGTTACAAATTTACAAACATACAAAATTTCACATTTATAATATTAGTGATGGTAGGATATTTTACCCATTGTGGTCGTCAGCGGTGTACTCAACAGTACGAACGGAGCCATCGGGCTGCAACAGGGAATATTCTCCTCTCACGACTTCCCCATCGCGGCTCTCGCGCTGCGACTTGTGGTCACCGGTCACGGGATCATCAACGGAGTACGAGAACTCATACTTAGCTGGGGCCTGGGGAACATCAGTCATAAATTACAATAATAATTTAGAAGGAGAGTTAGAGTAAAGCGGATGCCCGCTTGAATTGCAGCGCTACCTTGGTAATTGTACCTACAGTAATCGGCATTTTTGTGATTTTCACTTTATTGCAAAAATGACACCCCAAGAAGGTAATCTATACGAAAAAAATATATTCCCAAGATTTTCTTATAAAAATCATGTTTTTATTTAACATGAAACGCAGTACTTGCACGTAAATGTTATTTGTGCTAAAAAGATCTGTATTATTAAGCATGTGCTAGAAGATCGTGTAGTATTTGATACGTTTACTGTATATTCATTTAGCATATAACGATTTTGCAACAAATACTAACTACAGCCAAACGCAGTACTCACCATTACTGCATTTGAATGTAGCGAGAATAACAAAGAAATACTCTTGCGAGCCTAAAACTAAACACAGTATTCACCATTACTGCATTAGAATGTAGCGAGAATAACAAAGAACTACTCTTGCGACCCAAAAACTAAAGGCAGTAATCACCATTACTGCATTTGAATGGAGCCAGAATAACAAAGATATCCTCTCACTCATCTCCTCCTCTCCTCTCACTCACGATGCGTAAACTAAACGCAGCATTCACAATTACTACGTTTGCGTCCAGCGAAAATAACAAAATGATTGCTAACTACAAATGCAGTATATACACAGTACTGCATTTAGTCTTAGTGATACTGTAATGATCGCAACACCAGAAAGTTGATGAAAATGCAGTACTGAGCATTTTATCCATATAAGGCAAGAAAGCATAGAAAAAAATATATCATTACAAAGCTTGATTTTTTTACAAATTGTAAAGGTAACACCTTAAAAGTTATATTACAGAGATTTTCTTGATTAAATAAATAAATAAATATTTCCAAACACACACCAATTAGCCTAGCCCCAAAGTAAGCACTATAAGGCTTGTGTTATGGGATACTAGGGTAATGGATAGAATACATATACTGTACACATATAAGTATATTTATATAGAAATACATACTGAACATCCATGACTGGAGTACAAATGCACGTATTCATCACACAAACATCTGCCCCCACCGGGATTCGAACCCGGGACCTCTCTAGTCGGCGACACCATGAAGCCCGGAGTACAAACCACTCGGCCACGGAGGTCGTCAAAGGATTAGATATCAAGTAATATGTTTATCGCGTTTATCTCCAAACCGCCATTCTGCAAGTATACTGTGTTTGCAATAAGGAGGGCAGAGTGCCCTCTCTGGGGAACTAAACCTTCATCTTACAGAAGACCACAATAAAATAGCTATCTGGGCGGATACACTGACCATTATGCTACTGCGGCCCTACTTGTCCGTGTCGAATTTTCTATAGTATTTCTTAGGCTGCAAGATATCTAGCAGTAAAATTCTTAAAAAAATATAAGAAAACTTGACACTATTTGAAATCAGAGTTTTTATGATACGTGAAAGTTTGAACATAATGTGTTATCGTTTCAGTTTATTATTGAAGTGATATTGACATGTCTCTTGACTACTTACTAGTATTTTTATACGTACCTATAAGCTCATAGCTACTACCACAAACTTTTTATCAACGGCACGCGAAATAAAAATAATTAATGTTGTCATTGTTTAGATTTTTTTTTTATTGTGATTTTTTTGTATTTGGTACTAAAATAGGCTAAAATTAGCATTCAAACTTTGAATTAAATACACTCCTTCAGTTGCACATACAAATTTATGGTTTTCCACAACCTCTTCAGTGTATCAAATTATATCCAGTCGAGCTATCATCTAGTGTCTATAGATACGCAGATCTGATAATTCATTACGACAGAAACTCAAATTTGGAACTCAAATTTTTGAGCATTTCGTACCAAAGCCACCGTCGCGCAGGAGTGGGAGAAACATGACACAAATGTTATTTTGTAAAAAGTAATTTTTATTTTAATGCATCAGTATTTTTTCAAATCAGTAATAAATTGAATAATTATGTACATGTTTTAGTTAATATATTAGCGAACGCCTAATCTTATTTTTTTTCACATCGAACGCAACGATTTAAGCTTCGCCCAGCTTATGCATTAGGCACGAGCATCATAAATCCTCGTATAAGAGCTGATGATGCATGTGATAAATAGGCATTAGTCCCAATCGCGGCATGATCGATTGCTTGAGTTGTTACAACATCCCATAGTCTTGTAATGACAAGGAGTTTGCACAATAAACATTTAATTGGGTTGTATTAACTGATCACATTTTTAATCATAATGGTACATTTTGCCTTTCACTTTCTTTGTGTTTGTAGATTTGTACGCGTGTAGCCGACCACGTAAGTAGTCCAGAATGGTTGTCTAGGCTAATAATGTGTGTATGCAATCCGAAGGTATGCGATAAAGCAGCTTTGGTTTGGTTAAGGAAAGCTTTTTATATAAGCACGGTTGCTTAATTCACTCGTAAACCTTGCACAATGTAGTATAAACTATTGTATTTAATTTTTGAACAATATCTATTGTTATACGTAGTTTTTCGTGGGTGTAAAGTCAAATAAAATGTTCATCTTATTCATAAGAGAATAGTAAAAAAGGAAATTTCGCCATAATCTTCTTTGGGAAATAGCTTACAAAGCAAAGACAGCCAAAAAAAATATGATGCCTAGCCATTTTCAAATTATTAGCCTGAACATTATTTCATTATCAGATGAAGCATTGAGTTGCTATTCCAAAGTACAGTGACGACTGCAGCTGCTACAGACTGTACATGCATCAGATGCGTGAAGTTGGTAGCAGCTGCATTAATGGATTTATGTAGGTTTTTACAAAAAATATTCCGGACTGCGATGCATCTAATGTGCAGTTGATAAGACGTGCAAAGTTTGGAATAATTTTCATAGGAATCCATATCAAACAAAAGAGCAACCGACTGGATTAGCCGCAGCATAAATTTTTGGCAGCTAGCAACAGTACAGTCCCTTTATGAGAACATGCTATTCTGTAAGAATAATCGACCCCACGGACGAAAACCGCTCCCGATTGCGTTACTTGCAGCGTGCTGTTAAGGCACGCATGAAGGAAATTCGGGATTCTTAGTGGGACGACATACTTGAAGAGATTTCGCCGTCACACCAAGCTTATTGAAAGCTGGCAAATTCTTCAAGTAGGAGGTCGAATCCTCTATGCCTCTCCTGATGAAACCTGCCCGATCGATCGCGTTTAATGACGACGAAAAGGCCAAATGCCTAGCCGACAGCCTAGAGGTGCAGTGCTCGCCTAGCACTCTCCCTTTCGCCCTCGAACACGTCTAGTTAGTCGACTCGGAAGTCGAAAAGTCCTCCTCCGTGCCGACCACCGCCACCCTTGAACCGATCATTGTAGCTGAGGTGCACTCATTAATCCGTAAACTGCTAACTTGCGTAGCGCCCCCGGGTCAATCTCTAGAAAGGTCCTTAAGATCTTACCCGCCCAACTCATTTGCCTTATCACCGCGATCTTTAACGCGGATATGACAAACGCAATATTTCCCGCAGAGTGGAAAGAGGCGATCGTTATCGGGATCTGCTAACCCGGTAAGAACGGCACCTTACCCACTAGCTGCCACCGTATCAGTCCTCTCAAAATGGTGGGGAAACTTTACGAACGCGCCCTCACGAGCCCCCTTAAAGATTTTTCTTCGCGAACCATCTTATTATGGACGAATAGTTTGGTTTCTGTCCCAAATACTCGTGTGTCCTTCAGACACACCGCCTAACGGAGCACATCCTCCACTATCGCGATCTATTTCAAGCCTCCGTGATTCCCTAAGGTGCGCTTTTCATCGGCGTGGCAAAAGCATTCGACAAAGTCTGACATAATGGCTTAATTTATAAGCTATACAAACTCGGGGTACCGGACAAAGTCGTGCTAATCATACGGGATTTTTTGTCGAATCCCTCGTTTCGCTATCGCATCGAAGGAACTGTCTCCTTGCCCCGAACTATACGCGTTTATCCCGGATATTATCCTCAGGGCTCGGCACTCTCGCCCATCCTCTACTCGGTCTTTACGAACGACATGCCCAATACTCCTAAAGTCGATCACGCTCTTTTCGCCGACGACACCGCCCTCTATACCTCCGATAGACGTCTCGGAAAAGTTTGTAGTAAACTTCAATCAGCCGCTACCACCCTTGGCGATTGGTTCCGTTGATGGCGTATCGAGGTTAATCCGGAAAAATGCTTCGCGATCCTCTTTGGCACGACACCGCCACCCTCGCGTTCTCTTCCTAGCATCCAACTATTTGACTAGAACGACACCGGGGGGGATCGCGTCAAGTATTTGGTAGTCACGTTAGAAAACCGATTAACTTTTGCACCTCATTTCAAGATAGTTCGTGATCGGTTTGAGTGGTCTAGGGGCTCCAGACGGAGAGCAGACTCCCCCAGTAGGGAGATGCCATCCGCCTGAATTACCCCTAGAGGCACTCGCCGATTCTCGGCTTGAGGTCCCCTTAGGATCTCGCCGTCTCCAAACCTGGTGACGCTGTAAAGGTCATCTGCGACCAACAGTATACATACAAAAAAAAATGCAAGAACAAACTCACTTTTCACCTCGAATCCGCAGTGTGATTAAAATTAGAACACAAATTTCAAATAATTTTCAAATCACACCGGTGAATTATGTGGTGAAAAGTGAATTTCTTCTTACAGAATAGCACTACTGTAAGCAATTTGTGAAAGTTAAATGAATGTATTAAATAAAAAAAAAACACTTACATATTCCTCAGCTCTTTGTTCCCGGTCGAGTGAGACCACAGGCCCGACGTGCTGAACCAACGGGCCATGTACAGGAGTTCCTACATGCTGGACCACAGGCGAAACGTGATGGACTAAGGGAGTCACATGGTGAACCGGTGCGTGTACCACAGGAATCGACTGTTGGAGTAGAGTTGGTGTATGCTGTACTAAAGTCGGCGTATGTTGTACTAAAGTCGGGGCATGTTGTACTAAAGTCGGGGCGTGTTGGACGACCGGCGTGAAGTGATGAGAGGTGACATGATGCGAGTCCTGGTCGTTGCGTGTGATGGATTGAGACGACACTGCTTGGTTATGGCCGTCGTCGACTATGATGCCAGCTCGGCATATCGCTAATAACACACTGAAGATCAGGACCTGGTGGGAAAAGAATGACTAATGTAAGTTATTGTTGTTGTGGCAAACATTCTGGTTACTGTCTTTCTATTTGCAGAAAAATTAAAAAATATTGCTTCCACACTGATATGACCAATTAATGGAGATGGGGGTTCAATTTGGCTATACAGTCTACAAGACGTCATCAAGGACGGCCGAAGATTTTTTGAAAACACAAAAATATTGAAAACCGAATGTGACCTTTAAGGCAGTGTCTTACTTTGGAACACATGTTGTTGGCTTATCGAATGTAGGGAGGAGTGTGTCATGTGTCAAGCAGGGAGTTACTTTTTATAGTCAGGAGGGTTCCATACGTACATGCATGTGTCACCCGATACCGTAAAACCGGCCTGACATATGACCCGCCATGCGATCTGCGTTACGTAACTGCATTATGGATTTTCATTCACGGTCACTCTGAGATCTCTCCTGTAGATTCACACAGTTTTTTTTAATTCAGGGCTATCGATTTTGATTTCAGAAAATGTACATTCTTAAATTTTTATATTATGAGCATACCCAAATTTACTACTTTTTGAATAACACGATTATTTGGTGAATTAGTTTTCACGATTTTTTTACTCACGGTACGGACCAACAATATGGGTTTGCGATCACGTATCTAACAGTTCAGTTAGTTCAGTTCAGTTCAACAGTTGCTTTATTATATTTTTTTATTGTAATCTCAGTTCACAAGTACACATACTTATTATAATCGATTATTACATTTAAAATGGGAACTCTAGACAGTAATTTATTAGAATGCACAAGCGTTATCAATCTTAAACAAACCGCCTGCCAGCAATTGATTATCTATTAACGTTGGTATTAAGTTACTAAAATAAATAATAAATATTTTCAACACTCACACCAATTACCCTAGCCCCAAAGTAAGCACTGTAAGGCTTGTGTTATGGGATACTAGGGTAAAGGATAGAATACATATATTGCACATATATAAGTATATTTATATAGAAACACATATGAAACGTCCATGACTGGAGGACAAATGCTCGTATTCATCACACAAACATCTGCCCCCACAGGGATTCGAACCCTCTCGAGTCGGCGACACCATGAAACCCGGCGTACAAACCACTCGGCCACGGAGGTCATCAAAAATAGCCAAGAGTTGTATATTTTTTAAATGTCTTAATAAAAATCTGAATAAAACTAGTTTAAACGGGATAATGCACGAAACTTTATTTATTTATTGACGTTTCCTAGCCTTTCCAGGCTTCGTCGTCAGAGTAAAACTTTTGTTTAATTTGTCGAGCTACCTTCGAAAGACTTTTATTGAGCGTTTGGTTATTTCATCGTTCGATTTTTAAGTTTTATTGTCTATGTATGAATTTATTATTTAATTTACTTAATAAAGTATTTTATTTAAAATTCTTGTTTGTAATTTTGCGTTTATTTATTTGACCCTAACTACCGTAAACTACCACCGGTTCCAAAATTGGGAGACCTTCCTGAGAAGAACCGGCGAAACAAACTCAAGAGAGGCTTTCTATCTCCTTCTTATGTTAAATTATGCAAACAAAAAGAACTAATAGTATCTGATGGTCTTGCAGTATGTGCTCGGGGTTGGGATTTTATCTCCTGTATAATAGGTTCCCAAGCTGGTGGTATATACCAACCATCTTCCCTATTGAAATTTGGATATTTTTTAATCTCAATAGCCTCGCGCATCATTCGAGGAACGAAACGCCGCTCAGCTGCAAGGATCTGTGGTCTATCAAATCTAATGTAGTGGTTTGGTCCCCCTAATGCATGTTCACACACTGCAGATTTATTTTCGCGCCTATGTTTCATATCTGCGATATGTTCTTTTACGCGAGTCCCTATACTCCTCTTTGTTTGACCGATGTAGGAGAGCCCACAGTCGCATTCAAGTTTGTAGACACCAGCAACTTGAAAGGGTATATTGCACTTGACTGGTCGTAGAAACTGGTTGATCTTCTTTGGCGGCTTGAAGTATGTATTGATTGAAGCACGCTTCAGAATCCTCCCAATCTTGTCAGTGACTCCTTTCATGTAAGGTAGTATAGCAGGTTGTCGGTCGACTGTGCTAGGTTTGGCGCGACTGTGACGGCGACGTGGTACATTCAGGTTATTATCCTTCAGTACTTGCTCGACATGCTGAAGTTCAGCTGCCAGGTGTTGTTCGTCACAGACACCCCGCGCTCTCTGAAACAAAGAGTTTCCTACGGCAGTTAATTGTTTCGGGTGATGGTGTGAGTCACCATTGAGGTACCTATCAGTATGAGTCACTTTACGATACACAGTATGGCTTAAACTTTGGTCAGGATTCCTAATTAATAAAATATCTAGAAAAGCTAGTTTGCTATCTGCCTCTAACTCCATAGTGAATAGGATGTTGGGGTGTATAGAGTTAAGGTGATTTAAAAAGGCAGAAATTTGATCTGTTGGGAGGATTGTGAAAGTATCATCTACGTACCGCTTATATAGCCTGGGTGTGACAGGTGCTACGCTGAGAGCCCTCTTCTCGAAGTCTTCCATGAAAATGTCGGCGACAACAGGTGAGACAGGGGAACCCATTGCCACACCCTCCATTTGTACATAGAAGTCATCCCCCCATAACAGGTAGCCAGATGTAAGGCAATGCTCCAGTAATACTGCATATTCTATAGGCATATTATTTTCAAGTAGCTTCTTCTTAGTGATTTCAATGCAGTCCTGTACTGGTAGGCATGTAAATAAGGACTGAACATCAAAACTGACCATGATTTCATTGTCCATGAGACGTTGATCTCTAATCTCATTGACAAATTGGTATGAATCTTTCACAAAGGCTGTTGTGTTACCTCTCAGTGGTGAAAGTAACTTTGCTACGTGTTTAGCCAAACGGTATGTTGGTGAATCAATCTGGCTTACAATCGGACGTAGTGGAGCATTCGGTTTGTGTATTTTCGGTAACCCATACAGTTTTGGTGGCTTGGGACATGCAGGAATTAGGTAGTTGATGTCAAGATTCAACGTTTCGGAAAGTGATTTGATGAGTTCACTTGTCTTTTTGAGAATCTTGGCGGTCGGATCACTCTTCACAAGTTTATATGTGTTCTCATCCGATAGAAGCTGTAATATCTTGTCGTTGTAATCTGACGTATCCATTACTACCGTGGCGTTTCCTTTATCTGCACGAAGGATAGTAAGCTCTGGCTTAGTTCGCAAGTTCTTAAGTGCAAGGTATTCATCACGAGGAAGGTTTGATTTCGGTGGCTTGCTCCGTCTTAACACTGATGAAATGTCTTGACGCAGCGCCTCCATGTCTTCCTTTCTCATGTTGTTTTTCACTAAGCAATCCTCTACGTTACAGATAATTTCTTCGTACGGTATCCTGCGTGGTGCTACAGCAAAATTCAGTCCTTTCTCCAAAACTTTTAAAGTAGGTTCGTCCAAGTTTTGTTTACTTAAGTTGACAACTGCTCGGGTAGCGTTCGCCTTGTCTGTGGTTCTGAAAGGTGCGTTTCGTTTTTCCTGAACGCGAGATAGTCTTTGATATTTATCTATTTGTCTATGTTTGCACTCGTTGAATTTTGATGACTCACGATTGTTGAGTATCAGAATGCAATTATGATACAGAATGCAAAATTACAAACAAGAATTTTAAATAAAATACTTTATTAAGTAAATTAAATAATAAATTCATACATAGACAATAAAACTTAAAAATCGAACGATGAAATAACCAAACGCTCAATAAAAGTCTTTCGAAGGTAGCTCGACAAATTAAACAAAAGTTTTATTCTGACGACGAAGCCTGGAAAGGCTACGAAACGTCAATAAATAAATAAAGTTTCGTGCATTATCCCGTTTAAACTAGTTTTATTTAATGAGTGATGTGCGTGGAAACCTAAGAAACAAATATAAAAATCTGAAGTTAATAATACTACAAAAATGGCAAGTAAATTGTCGCATTATATAAATGAATACTAAATCCTTGTCATAATTAATTTGGTAAAGAAAATACCTATGGAGCAACGGACAGTTGCATTGCATTTGAATATATAATTTTACGCTAAAAGGCGTATTCAATTTGTGATGGATAACCACAAAGTTTGCAAATTCTGTGGTTACTGTCCATGTGGTTTCACAGTAAAACTAGATCTGCAGTTGCTACCTTAAAACGGAGAGATATAATATTAAAAATAATAATCTTGCTAAATGAAACGAATTTATTATACTTATCCGTTTTTTTTATTAAGACGTGTTTTGCTTTATGTATTATTTATTATAATTAACTAGTTTTAGCCCGCGAATTCATCCGCGTACTCTGTTTTTTTTTAGATTCTCACAGAAACCTTAAATTTATCCGGGATAAACATATCCTATTTCTCAGTCAAATTGGAGTGTAGTGGCAAAATTCATCTGAATCTGTTTTTAAGTGATTGTGTAACAAATATCCAAAATACATTCATCTTTCATTTTATTGACAAGATGATCATGAATAGCATTTCAGAATAATATTACAAGGGATATTAATATTATTAAACTCAAGGAAAACGAGGAGAACGAATTACTGTTGTACCGGATGAAAGTTTTGTCATAGTAAATTGTATCTCTTGACACCCCTAGCATGCAGTTCAGTCAGGAAAGTAGCACTCCGATTTGCACCGAGTACTCCACTAAACTATTACGCCATATTAGCCTATTGACACACCGAGTGCCGAAAGTTTCAAAAGTTATTTTTGATTTTTTTTTAGTTCACTTATGTTGTCAAGTACTTTTAATAAATTTTGTTAAAATGTTTTGTTAAATTATAGATTTTTATTAAGCATAATACCTTTTAGCGATATTTTATTCTGCATCATCGGTCTTTGGCTAAATTAGGAAATAAAGAAACTGTTTTTAACTTTGCATATACCGTGTAAACATGATAGCATTTCTTAGTTTATGGAGATCTTAAATGAAACGGCCTGTTGTGAGTTTTATCGAAGTTATACTTCTTTAGCCGCGTTATGAAAAAATTATGAGAGTGAAATTTTAAGATGCGCGCGCATCACTGTAACACAAAAGTAACATAATGAAATTAGCCGCGGGCGCGTTATGAAAAAATGATGAGAGTGAAATTTAAAGATGCGCGCGCAACACTGTAACAGAAAAGTAACACCATGAAGTCAGCCGCTAAACCGCACATTACTCGTAAGTCTCGAAAAAAAGCTTCCAACAAAATAGTAATAGGATCTCTTAGTCGCATATGTTGGGACGCTCGTCGCCTCTGATCACTGTTTTCATATTTATAATATTTATTATTTAATAAAACTGTAAGAATGTGCGGGAGGGCGAAGGGGGAGTGTGAGAAGACTGATGTCAAATAAAGATAGGCGTAGGTAGAAAATACTTATATTGTGATTAATATTCAATATTTGTAGGGGAAATGGTATTACTGTATCCCACGTGGTGGAAGCGTATAGCGTGCAAGACAATAGGCCCTACCTACGAAGCGATGACTTGGTCAATTTCCCAAGAACACCTTATACAAGTGGTGTCAGTATAGTATAGCACGATTCACATGCGTACAGCGCCATCTAGTAGCGGTCGGCGTGATGATATTTGATCCTATGATGTGCCATACAATCGGTTTCGGTATAGGATAGCGCGATTCACATGCGTGCAGCGCCATCTAGTAACGGGCGGCGTGATGATATTTAATACTATGGTGTTACAAAACTTATTTACTTAGATTAAATGAGAAAAACCATCAGTATATTGTTTTAAACTTTCATGGTCACTAACCATCATCAATCATCAAATCAAACCATCAGATTTTTATTAATTATTTGCATGCAATTAAAAATATTTTTAATGATGCTAAAGAAGTATAACTTCTCTCGCGCGTACATAAGTTACACGCATCCATTTTTTAGATTATAAAATAATGCCTATGATTACGTTGGTTATAAAAGTGAGCAAAAAATTTTCATTTTCCCCATTTATATAAAAAACTAAGAGAGCTTAAAATTGAAAGAAAAATCTTTATTTATAGTATGAGTATGGCCTATGTTATACGTATTGGAGAAAAATACCAAAAAAGAAATTTCCTCAAATTGAGTTTATATACGTTCAAGCAGGAAAATTTAAAGTTATAAAAGATTATTGTTTTAACAGTAATATAGGAAAATTTCGATAAATCCAGGCTTAAAGAGCGTAACGGATATTTTGGCGTTACGTCATATATGCACCTTAATATATTGCTACGATTGCTACATTAAGCGCGCTTGCCTGTACATTAAAAGAGAATAAAACTTGAGTAGTATTCAATTTGATTTTTGATTATGTCAGATTTTATTGACCTTATTATTATTATTAATAATAAAACTATTAAATGCACCTTAATTAAATGTTTAACATTTGTGAGAGCTGCTTAGGTCTAGTGGTGACTTACAGAGATTTCAACAAATTTTTTTTCAAACAAACATTTAATTTCTACCATTTTGCTCCCAGAGTGTTCCTATCCTAATATTTGCAATCGACGTGAGAGAATAACTTCCTCCGTACCGCGGACGCATGAGCGCTAACTTGCCATCTGCGCGAAGGCCGCCTTGACCGGCGTAGCAGCATGGCATGGCATTTACTCGATCCCTCAACGACAGCCACCGTTTATCCTCATTTAATTCGGCACTGGCAATCGTAAATTTTCGAGTATCATTTTGGGACGACCAGAAAAGGCTTGAATACGCATATAATCACTTCGACGCATCTTTTTTTATCGTATTGTGATAATTAATGTGGAATTGATGTGGGTGCGACTGTGAAAGTTTTTTTTATTAATATTGGCCTCTTAGTCTGCCGGCATAAGGTGATTGAAGTTGATATTAAATATAGTTTTGTTTGTAAATGATTGCGTTTAACATTCTGCATTATATTAAGCATGCTTGACATTAAAGAAATAATATTCTAGACAAAACAGCTTCAACAAAGTCCATTGATAATATTAGTTCTACAGGTGGAAGGATATTTATAATATTCATTAAAGCATTTAAAACTTGAATAATATGTATGAGCTTCTTTTTTGTTTGTTCCATAAATGATATATGTAATCTTTTATTATTAAAATAAAAGTAAACTTTGCCGTTAGGTTATTAATGTGACCATTCATACCTTTAGGAAATATTTTTAGTTATTTGGTACTGTAGTCGGACACAGGTAATTTTATTAAATATTGTTTTGCGAACGCTCAAGGCTCTTGCATATTTTTAAAATAAATTTAACTATTATAAATAAATATAACTATATTTATGATGTACAATAAATGCACGGTCTACTACAAATACCATAAGCCCGTAACTAAGCACAATGGGAGTAATGACCTTGTTCATCACCGTAACGGATTCGTATCGAAGTGTTCGGACAACCGCAAGTCACGCAAACTTTATGCTCTTCAATGTCATTGTTGCATCAATATAAGCACTTTTTTATCCGACTATGGAAAAGCCGAAAGGAAGAGTTATGATTTTGAAAGTTTATAACATTTGTATGTTTCAGCGTAGAGGTTGAACTTGATTTATTGCTGTGGGTACGATTTTGATGAGTGAGGTATCAATCGATTCGTTTGATTGTACTGATTGCAATATTGTAATCCATGCGACATGGGCTATAAGAATATAGGCAACATAGTGCATGTTAAATAACAAAAAGTTATTTTTTTATTCAGACGTTATTTATATCTGTAGGATTGTTGGTAAAATGAATAAGTTGTCTGCAACAATTCAGTGCCTTGATACGAAACAAACTTGACGGAACTGATATTTGAAACAACTAAGGTATTAGTTACATCCAGATCTGAGACAGATGCCTAAGTTAAACAAATAATTTCATGTAGTGAACGCAGTCGAGACCAGGAATCTGATGTTTAACTTATGGGCTTGCTTTCCCCAATGAATTACCGTCGGTTTATCATGTAATTCTAATCAGATGATCGGTTAAATTCCAACGAGGTTCTAATCTATCTGGTTCCTACTTAATATAATAGTTGATCAGGCATCTGTTTTATAATTATGATCTCCAAAAATTTGATATTTTTAAAAAGATTCGAATAAATTATTATTGAAAGTATGACATCCATTGATCTGATTCTAAAGTAAGTAGAAGAAAATTCAGAAACAATGAATGAACTGAGGTTGTGCGGAAAAACATAAAATACTGAATTTCAAATAATATAATAGCTATCTACGTCTAAAGATATTTTGACCTCATTCTAATATATCGTCGGTGCTAGTATGGCATGCTCGCATTTTCATATAGTACAGAGGTTGTCGTAAGAAATTGTAAATTCTTTTGTTTTGTCTAAGGAGTGAAAGAGGCTATGATATCTTACAGTCGGTTGTACTAATTGGTACACATAGGCAATTACCTGTACGGACAAAAACAATGGAACATAACTGTAGTAATCTTATGTAAAGAGAAATAACGATGAAGAATAAATGATTTATACAAAAAACTGCTACTTTCTGTTAAGACACATTATGGACCTTCTGGAAATGTCAATTATTTCTTAGTCATGACGAATCATCCAAAGTTCACTCGTGTCGTGTTAAAAAGGGATGCATAAAACATGTTGTACTTATGAAACGTTATCGATGTATTGTGTGTCAGAAAGGTCCTCGTTGCTTAACGAATTATAATCGAAATCTTCATTAAATGCAGACACGAACCTCATCGATATAATTCAGTTGGATGTCACAATCAATAAATAGTAAGTATTTAAAAGTTTGCTTGTGACGTATTAAATTATAATTCAATGTGTTACGAATCGATAATATTATGATTAAGTTGTTTGACGATGATAATGTATTTTTTATTAAGCTTAATTTTTAACAAATGCTACTTATGAAAATACTTATCTTATCCTCCATCTTACTGAATATTGGTATCTGTAGAGTTACTTAGTTTACCTGGGTTAATTCCTAGAAAGGTGCATTAACTAGACTGTAACTCCTGGGGATAGAGTTATAGCTTGGGTTTAGGTGAGAGTTATGCTCCAGGAAAAGTATCACATTCGCTTTAAGGTTAGCTTTAGATGAATCATGGGGCATTTAGATAAGTGAAATATTTTGTACTCGTTTCAACTATAACGGTAACTTTTGCCATAATTTTATATAGACATTTATATTTTATACACAAAACAAGGTAGAGCTAATAATGCCATCACGTTTGTATTTTGTATTTATACATACAATAAATTAATGAAATGACATGTCGCAAATTTTATGTGTATCAATAATTGGATTATGTTCTGTACCCCTAGCACGAAACCATTATCGAATTCGAATAGTTTGCAAACCGAAATGTCAATGTCAAATTTTGTATGGAAACTTGAACAGCAGCGCCACAAAGTACGTAACGGGAACTAAACATCAGTAGCTACACATTTGACAATGACATTTCGGACTCGCAAACGATACGAATTCGATATTGGTTCGTGCTAGGGGTACAGTATTGACAAGGTTTCGGCACATTATTATAGAGTTTATTGGTTATTTTTAAAGTTTTAAGTTGCGTTAGCGAAAATACACATATGCTTATTCAATATTTTTGGTCAATTAGGAAATATAGAACTTGTCTTCTTTATGCTGTTCGATTTTTACTTTGTGTTATTATGATAAATTAAAAAAAGATATTTTTTTCTCCTTGATATACTTTGTTGTTTCATTTATTTAATAGTTTTCTATAGTCGTCCTTTATCGACGACCTCTGCTGCGAAACTTCTATAATATAATCCGAACAGATTGACTATTTCGTTTATGTTAAGTACGGCAGATTGTTTTCGGTTAATATTTTGCCTCGGTTTTGGTGTTACTTATTCAAAGAGTAACAAATATAACACTATTAATAAGCATTCTTTGTCTATTATTCAAGGCAGAAGAATGGTACCTAGATATCAGAAATTTTCACAGAATTATGGCCGCTATTTATTCATTTAAAATATAGTTAAAAAATAATGCTTCGGATTATAGTAATATAAGTTATTTACGGGATTGTAACCATGTACCTTGTTTTTACTCGCTAAAGAGCTTTGAATAGCTCGATGGTGCAAGTGGTTAGCGCGTTCGGCCGCGATCGTTAAACTTAAGCAACTTTCGCAGTGGTCGGTCATTGGATGGGGAAAATTACTATCTCGAGCTCCTCCGTGCTTCAGAAGGCACGTTAAGCCGTTGGTCCCGGCTGCATCTGCAGTCGTTAGCACCCACCAATCCGCACTGGGCCCGCGTGGTGGGTTATGGCCAATCTCCCTATTCCATCCATAGGGAAGGCCTGTGCCCCAGCAGTGGGGACATTAATAGGCTGATGATGACTTTAATGTTAGTGACCATGAAAGTTTAAAACCCTTCGGCTGTTTATAAACCATACATAAAACGTGATTTTTCTTCTTTTTTCTCGATAAGTACAATTTTCTGGTACAGAACCTTTTGTTTACGAGTCTGTCTCGCACTGGGCCAGTTTTGTCTGAAAAGTGTAATACTGAGCAAATTCACACGTTCCTTAAACAATGCAATTACCACGCGTTGCTAATTGGTTCATGAAATAAGTATCTGCATACTGTTAATTAGGTCTTTTAATTAGTTTAAGTGAATCAGTTTTGTTATGATCTTTTATTGTTTCTGCTCTTATAATTTCGAAACCGAATACGACATTGGTCTACTAAATTTTCACTTTTCGTATACCTTATGTTATTATTTTAATCTTTTATTGCTAATGTACAGTAATTACTTATGGATGAAGAGTGCCGTCCATCTCGTTCGCCATATTCACATAGAATACTTAACCGGTTCTGGGTTTCATTTTATTTTGTCACTTTCAAACGTAAGTTCATTATTTTACTTAAACCACATAATACAGCTTAAACTATTTAGTGTAGGCTCAGGTGGGTAAAAATGTTAATCTTCATAATTTTTTCTTCTTTAAATAACTCCACCAAGGGAACCAAAAATAACACGTTAAATTTTATTAATTTATTAGACATAATTTCGTAGACACAAAGATAGATTATTTACAAAAGAGTTTGGTCTAAGAAGAATGAAGTAAGGCAGAAAGACTCGATTTGTTTGTACGCTACAATATTCTAATATCACAGATTGAGTAAGCGACAGCGTCTAATGATGATGGATGACGGGCGGCGAGTTGTGTACCACGGCGTTGAATCTGTGGGCAAAACAATAAAGATGCGTGAGACAGACCTCATCATACAAGCCGAGACAATAAAGAAAATTAGTTAGGTCGCAATGAAGGCACGAAATTATGATACGCGTGAATTGGTTAAGCAAACCTCTTTGTTAGAATGATTTTTTTTTACTATAAATAAATTGAGTTGTATTAATAATATTATTTCGATAGAAATGTAAAATATATCAATAAACATTCTGCAAATTAGTCTTTGTGATATAAGTAAATTTCATTTAGTGTGTTCGCTTATAATGCAAAGTTGAGTTAACTCCATCAATACGCATAGAAAAAAATAAATTAGCAGCAGTGCAGATATTCTGCAGTGCTATTCCGTATCAAAAAACTCGCTTTTCACCGGTGTGATTTAAAATAAGAACTCGAATTTTAAATAAATTTCAAATCACATACAACACAACACACAATAAATCTTTATTTATTATTATTATTATTCATGTTGACTGAGACTATAGATCGTCAATTGTTGTTCTAAAAATTCAAATTGTCTAGATATACTCGTATGTTGCTAATTATATTTTACCACCTATTCTATATTGCAATGAAACAATAGAACTTTTCTCACCCATTATGATGATCAGCGGTGTAGGTGACCTTGCGGAAGGAACCGTCGGGCTGCAGCAGGGAGTATTCGCCCTTCACCACGTCACCGTCGCGCTCTTCATGCTGGGACTTGTGGTCTCCGGTATGAGGGTCCTCCACGGAGTACGAGTAACCGTATTTGGGATGAGCCTGGAAAATTGAGGATTATATTAAAGCTATGAAATTAGGTTTGATTAATATCCCGATTCAAACTGATCAACTCAGCTCGACGGTTGGAGAAACGATTTTTTTAGGTCATTAGTATAATTTTTGCTGTTGTGTTCATCATTCTCAGTTTTTTAAAGGTACTAAAGGCCTTCCCCTGTGAGACTTCCCTGGAACTGTTTGTGCAGTTCAAAACTAAAGATTCAGCGTAGGTATCTAAGTACCATATAATATAAAACTAGCCATAACAGACGTGCTCAACAATAAGCCATCTAACTTACTTACTTATGTAGGGTATTTCTAATGAAATTAAACTCTTTTATTCAGTACCGGCTGCTCTAAACACCTATGAAATTCAAAAATCTATGCTATCTATTCGTTAATCAACACGGCGGGAGACCTTGTACTGAAAAGAACCACTAAGTAACATAGAGATCCGTATTTTCGAACATTGTAATTAGGCTTATAAGTTGCCCACTACTTTATAAATTCAATTATATTACAATTAATTGTAAAAACGTAATTAAGTGAAGAATCAATAAGCAATGATTTACTTAAATAGGTTCTTACGTATTCATCAACATAGTGATCTTCATGGGAGGGAGCGGCGTGGATGGCTATGGGAGCAGCGTGTACGGCCACGGGAGCAGCATGTACGGCCACGGGAGCAGCATGTACGGCCACGGGAGCAGAGTGTACGATGGGGGCAGCGTGAACTGCCTGTGCGTAGTGGACTGGTGCCTCGTGGTGGACGGTTTGGTCGTGACGGACGATGTTCTGTGATGATACTGCAGGCGCGTGATGCAGGAGACCAGCGTGACACGCCGCCACAAGGGCAAGGGCGATAACGACCTATTGAGGTAAATAAAAACATTAAAAAATCTTTGCTTCCATAACGGATCGTAAGTAGGTTATCTTCATTTGCTTAGCCCAATTCTGGCTCTCCTACCAGATACAATTAAGTGTTATAATAAGCATTGTATTTGATGACTGATTAAGTTTTTCAAGGGGAAGTAATTGACTAATTAAGTCAAACACAAAGCTAAGCCAACTTTTGGTTTGACAAAACATTTAATTTCACGAAATTGCAATTGTTCTGCTGTTTGTAAGTATGTTACGTAATTTGTATATTTTTTATTAACGTATGCTTACTTTGGAGAACATTTTGCTTAAGACAAATGCTTTGACGACTGGTGTTGGTCTGATAGCGCACTCTTTTTATATATCAAACAAAACATAAGCCCGTGGTGGGGATCTATCCCGACGATATTCGATCGGATTACAGTAATTGCAGCGTTGCCAATCTGCTCGCTTTATCGAATGTCGCAACCCGATATGGCCACAATGTGTAGAGAAAATGGATATTAAGTGAGAGGTTGGCAATTTTTTAAGCCGTCGGATCCCAATTTAGACTGTTTATTTTTAACTTTATAGATTCTGATAAAAGACCTGATAAATTCGCACCGCACTTGATCGGATAATAGTATAAAAATGTTTTTTTTTTCAATACGATCGAATATCTTGCGGTTGTCTGAGCAGAAGGTAGTGCTTACATGTAGGTACACGGTTTTAGCTTTGATTTTGAATTTGTTTTTACCTTTATATTGAAATAAAATTTGATGAAATTTGGTGCAGGATCGAGTCCCGTCTGCTGCCTGTTCCGCGTGGAATATTTTTCTAGTTATATTTTCTTTAGATTTAAACATCAAGCAGTTTCATGCTTAAAAAATATAAAATTATAAATAAAATTTGATGTTTATTTAGGACCTCAAATAATACCGTACATTCGAATAAAAATTTACTCTATTTCCCTATAATTAAAAGTGAATTTAGCGGATTACATTTCAGGTATCATCTCATTAGTTTAAAAATGTGTTAATAGGTAATGGAAGGCACCAAGCCTTTTCCAGAAATGATTAAAAGTAAATAATACCTATCTATTATTGTGTTTAGGTTAACCAAAGGCCTTTCGAACTTCAGCTTTACATAAGCTTAGACGTAATCCAGGGATATGAAACGAAACTGTATCCTTTTGCAATAACAAACTTCCAACTCTGATAGCTGGCGTTATGAGAGCGATCGTAATTTATTACACGGCGTTTAAACTTAGTCTACACGAACGGGAGATTAATGGACATTATTATTTACTAGCTTCCACTCGCGATTTTTCTTGTAGATCCTAGAATAGAAAAACCATTAGGAAGCTTTAATTGGAATAAATAGTTCATTAAATCTGACCGTGGGCCTTATTCATCATAATATAGTTAGTTTTTTGGAAATTTTACAGAAACCTAACATTTTTGTGGGATATAAAATCTTTATATCTAAATCCAAGAAGTAAACTATATGTGTGCCAAATTTCATCCAAATCTGTTCAGCCGTTTTTGCGTGATTGAGTAAGAAACATAAAAACTTTCACGTTTTCAAATATTAATAGGATATTTCTAATTGTAAGGTATAGTATTGAAAAATTCACAACTTTAGTGATATACGTCAATCAGCTAAACAAATCAGAAGATCATGCAATTTTATAATATTTTTTTATACCCAGGGCACTATGCCTGAATCTAGTTTTATTAATCATAATAAATTTAAAAGTCATGATGACTTAACATCAATTATTCTTATGTTGGTGCATGTGAAAACAATTAACTTCAGTAATTATTATTGTTATATAATTTTTCTAAAAAAATAATTTCATAATTTTCACTCATATTTAATAATAAAACAATAGTTAATTGCTCCCATTAAAACAATTGTTTTGATTTTAAAGGTAATGTATACATTAAAACATTCGCTTTAATGTTTCAGAGCATTAATCATAGCTGGTTAGCTATACAAAAGCAACAATTTTTCTATGGATATATTCTATATCGACGACTTCCGTGGCAGAGTGGTATGTACGCATTGTATGCCGGGTTTCAAGGTTTTGCCTACTCAGAGGTCCCGGGTTCCAATCCTGGTGGGGCAAATGTTCATCTGATGAAAGCGGCCACTTGATCCCAAGTCATGGAAGTTTATACATATTTCTACATAAGTATACTTATATATGTATCAGTACATGTATTATATCCCTTACCCTAGAATCCCATAACATAAGTCTTAAACTAGGACTTGGTTTATTGGTGTAATTGTTAAAAAAAACATTAAATATATCATCATGTGAGCATGGCTTAACGCGCGTATAAGGGCTAGCAGTTTTAGTAGCGAAAGTACTGTTCCTTGTTGCGCTCCGATTACAGTTTACCTATTAATTACGTTAAGATAAAGCAGGTTATTTAAATATTACACTTAGCCCAGTGACATAATTTAGAGCGATTACATAAATAATTTGCATTGACTTTGCGATGCTCTGCTCACATTGACCAAAATAGGTTAGTTATATACTAACTTATTTATAGAGTAGCCACTACACTAAGGTGAAAGATTGTTATTTTGTACATCACTACATAGTATAAAGCAAAGTCGCTTCCCGCTGTCTGTCCCTATGTCCCTATGTACGCTTAGATCTTTAAAACTACGCAACGGATTTTGATGAGTTTTTTAGGAGATAGAGTGATTCAAGAGGATGGTTTATATGTATAATGCATGTATAATACAGTAGAGAAACACTGATAAATTTTAGAAGTTTTTAATGTCACGTCGTAAATAAACACATTTTTTTTGTGCTTACATTGCAAACGCTGGCTGAACCCTACGAGATAGATCAAAATAATGTACTACAGTATTGTACACCTTAAAAAGGTCTAAAAAATAGTCCGTGATGGTATATGTCTATCTCTTAGGGATAACCCATAATAACCATTTTTTATACTATACTTTTTACGAGAAATAATAGATTATTTACGAAGCTATTTTCAGCAATATAACATTCATCCTTATCAAATTAGGTACCTTAAATACATTGTGCATTTAATATAGACCAATTTGGTCCTTTAACGCATGTAATTTAATGAAATGTTTTCAAAGATATTACAGATTTGAAATGTAGGGACATAGTGGCTCCGAAGCTACCGGGCGGGGGGCTCGGCGGCGCGTGCCTATTGTAATTAGGTATTAGAAGAATGTCATTGTGTATAATACAAGCCTGAGAACAAAAACTATAGTCTACACTACAGCTCTATACCGAAGCGAAGCGAGGGCGGGCCATTAGTATAAAATATAATGATAAATATGTATATTCAATCACAACCATAAATTTATACGAAATAATGAATGAACAAAATATGACTATGTCAGGTCCAAAATAATAATATGTGTATGATTGGTATTTCACAAAATTATTGAATATCGGTGCCTACTTTGTCTTTGTAGACATCTATTTGTTTCAAATAAGTAAAATAATAATGTTTATTATGTGAATTACAACAGAAAAACCCTATTTACTTATGCTTAATTTTTTTTCTAAACAAAATATCTCATTAACCCAATTAGCTATCGAATTCAATTAACAACGACGGTAAATATCAATAATAAGCTTTGCAATGATGTTTATTTTGCTCTTGTACAAAGAACTTGGTATCTGTTCCAACCACCCATGCAAAGTGGTTAATCTCATTTGTTTCTTTCTTTCTTTATTATGATTTTATAACTTAATTTTCTCTCAATAAATAAGATCTAAATTATTCTGCCCGGATCTGAATTTTACAAATTTTATTCTTCTGCGTTGCATTTACAAAAACAACAGATACAGACATGATGTTACGAAACCCAAATGATATTTACAACACATTACGTTCTTGTAATTATGTAGTTAGTTTTTACCGTTCTTATTACGTCTTCTTTACTGTTATAATTTAAGTTTATAATCGAATTAACACACTAGTTTAAAAATGCTCGCTTTGTCAATATAAACTGCACTAATAACACTTGAATGAACTTGACCTCCTATGTCATTATGCCGTAACTACTTATAATAAGCACTACGGCTACAGCAAGATAGGTGTAATAACGGAATTACGTCACGTGAAAGGCTTTTCAATTAGTAGATACATTTTTTTTACTATTGAATATTGTTTCATTATTAAAAGTACACTATATGATGTTTTGTAAATCCTTGCAGTCTTGTGTAGAGATGGTAAAAACGGCTTATTTCTTAAAAGCGTTTAAACGTTGTACTTTTTAAAATAAGCACGCTTGAAAAAAAGCTTTTTCGTTTAAACGCTTATTGGCTTAAACGTTTAAAAGCATGCGTAAAAAGCGCGACGTTGTGTTGTGTTTTCGTTTAGGTATATCGTTTAAAAAAGCGTGAAAAGTTTATTGTCGTTTTTAATGTGTTTAAGTGTTTTATTGCGTTTTTTCTTCTTATTAATGAAATTTTTATTAAAAAGTTTTTTTAAACCTAATGAATTGAATGGCATTAAAAACGAAAAATATTCAATTGAATTTAGATTTTATAATAAACATTTTTATAATAGTCAATGAACTTTCCTTCGTACTTTACAAGCTTAGGACTATCTGGAGTTAATATACTCGTGATCCAGGCGTACTTAAAAGTTCATTGATTTTATATACTTTATGTACTTAAAAGTTCATTGATTTTATATACATACTTTTAACTATTTTATATGCACATTAAACCAATACACGAAACGCATTAACACAAGCAAGCATGCAAACACACCGTACAACACCCACGCGCTCTTACTCCGTCACAGTGACAAGCGTACTGCTTTTCGACTTCGCTTAATTAAACGCTTATAACGAAAAAAGCGTAGGTTATCCGACCAAATTTTAAAAAAGTGCCAATTTTTACTTCGCATTATAATAATTCGCATGCTGTATTAACCGGCTCACGAAAGATGGCACGCCGACGCGGCGCTGTAGTCGCGCGTTCTATGTTTGTGATATTGTGAAATATTTAGTTCCAAGGAATTCCGCGTACCCATTTTTCGATACTGTAGTGGACATAGTAGTAGACATAGATGGCGGGAATTGCACTTTTTAAGTAAAAAATATACTTTCACTTTTTAAGTGAAAAGCTTACTCACATTTTTTAGTGAAAAGCTTATAACGCTTATACTTAAAAGCGTGCTTACAAGCTTAATATTTTAAGCGCGCTAATTTAAGCGCTTTTCGTTTAAACGCCCACCGCTAGTCTTGTGTACTCTTCGCTCTATGAGCTGGCGCCGAATCTTGTTGGAATACCCAGTGCCTGTTATTGAACATGGTATGAGAAACAGGTTCCACAAGGTTCGTCAGGACTGTTTTTTGATACACAACTGCATACGTTTTGTACACCTTTCTCACAAAAATGTACCTCTGTTAATCCCCAATAAGAAACTCCCAACCATGCCATGAGCGAGGATGGAAAATGACCTCGTTGGACACGCGGAATACGGTTGCTCGCTTCTTCACTACTGTGTGCGTACACCTTATCATTTTGTTTATTGTAGATCTCTTCTACGGTAAAATTTTTTACTGCTTCAACAAAGCGCGGCATCTATTCAGTCTCAGGTCCATTAGACGAACATTCAAACGATGTCCTGATTTTCTTCGATATGCCCGAAGTCCTAATTCTTCATTTAACACCCTTTTCACCGTGGTTCTGCTTAACCCCATCTGAAGGGCCAACAGTTTCTGCTTACGATTGGGATTTCTTTGAATTCGCGCCTTCACAGCTTTTATCACTGCTGGAGTCCTAACAGACCGAGAGCGACCACTTCTTGACCTGTCATCTACACTAGAGTCTTCTTGTATCGTTTGATAATACGATAAACGAATCTTTTGGTTATATTAAAATTTTTCAGTATGTCAAAAATTTTAATTGGCGCGAAACCGCAACGATGCAACGCAATAACTGCAACACGGTCATCTTTAAGAGGCCACTCCATATTTAAAAATGAGTAAAATTCTAAAAAGTATACATTTTTATTTTCATGAACAATTCGAAATTCCAATTCAATAAACTCTTCTGTGGCCAGCATTCTAAAAGAAAAGTTTTTACTGTGAGACAATACTTATGACCTGACTGTATATTTATTTATGTATTTTATTTGAGTAGTTTATGTAGGTGTATCAAATTTAGTGTAAAAACATTAATATATTTTAATCGTCGTTATTTTCTAAATGTTTTATTATAAAGCATTTTGCCCTATCGCCATACTATTTGTCTCTAACACTCGTTCAGGTTGACTGGTAGAGAATGTCTATGGCATTAAGTCCGCCGTTTGCATATGTATGGCAATGAAGTTTAAATAAATATATAAACGGCCTAATTTCTTCTCTAAGGATTATTTACCTTCTTTTATCAAAATTAGTTCAATTCAGTGGTTTAATGTGAAATTGTAAGAAGCACACAGATCGACAGACGGGCCGATAGTATAACTTTCGCATGTATAACGCTAGTTTGTAGTAGTGGACCTATGGATAGGACCTACCTATGGAATAATACCAAGTGGATATATTAAATCTATGCTTTTTATGTTTTCTGCAATTTATAGAAAGATTAACACTTTATTATAACACCAAATACATATATATAACATTATCGGTACTAAACTTAACAAAAGCATTATAATTGGCGGTCTTATCGCTAAGAGCGATTTCATCCAGACATCCAATATCGATACTGTGAGCGGATTAACTTGTTGTTTTGTAAATGTATACTTGCGAAGCTTTAAATCGTTTTGATTTCCTTAATTTTGTTGATAATTTTAACGAACACTTACCGGATACAGCCTACACTGTAATAATTGCCTAAATATACATATAAAAAATCAAGTATTTACACGAGGTTATTGTAGCAATCAGTACCCATTAAGTAGAGATTACTTTTGCCTGTGTATACTATAAGGCTATATTGATTTAGATTTGACGTAAAGCCCAAATATTTTATGAATAATTGAAGTTTGGCAAAGTTTTATTCTTGATCTGCAAAATTAACCAATTACTTTGTTTAAAATTTAAGTAGCTACTTAAATAATATATTTTATTAATTTTCCTAAATCAAATTTAAATTAAATCCAATTGCTTATAGTTTTTATTCATATTAAAATAAGATTCGATTATTAGGAACTTTTTTGTTAAGACAATTTCTGCACATTGGCATCTCTCTAAGTGTCCGGCAAAGAGTACAAAAGTTCACTGATTCACTGTTTTTCGCTGTTCAAAAAGTTTTGAGTTACTTTTAACAAAATTGTTTGTTACCTATTACATAAAAATAGTGACTACATAACTATAGTTACTAGTAGACAAACTCGGTTTAGTCAAAAAATATAGTTGTATCAAAACAGTTACCGTAATATTTACAAAACTGTTTTGTTAATTCTTACACTTGTTCAGTCATTGGTAAAAAAATAATTACTTAAGTAAAGCTTCACTGTTCTGTTATTTGTAACCGAACTATTTTGTTATGTGCGACGAATCATAGCTGATTATTATTATCTTACTTGCAAAAAGTACTTCTGTTTGAAAACCCTGTACCAACGATATTAGATACTTAATATCGTTGCCCTGTACGTCCTACTTACGAATAAGTAAGTAGTGACCCCCACTACTACTTATTCATTTTATTTATTTAACAGGGGATTGGTGTTATCATTATACCCTGAATCCCAACTTATTTACAAATAAACATTTTATAAAGTTACCTTATATGTATGCACAAAACAATATCTGTAGCGCGATTCAGTGTATGTAATTTCGAAGAGTGCGCATATAAATTTGGATAATTTAGTTTTAACATATTGAATTTGGCTTTTCCAGTTTAGTGGTCTCGTCTGGTTTAGGATGTCTGGTCGGTCAGGTCGGTCTGATCACTATCTATAGTTATACCGAGTAATTTGAATGTATCTACTAATTCGATATTTATATTTTTGTAATTAACTGTAACAGTTAATGGTGGGGTTTTATAAGTTCTGAATTGTATAGTTTTCGTTTTCTTATAGTTAATCTCTAAATTATGGTTCTCGAGTCAAGTTTTTTCTTTTAATGCATTTGGATCAGTTCCCTTCTGAATTTTTTGCAATATTAATATGTCATCCGTAAAGAGGACTGGTAGTGGTAGACCCCTATCAAATATTTTTAGTAGATCATTTATGTATGACAAAAAAAAGAATACAAAAAAAATGTGCCTAGTACGTGCAACACGCTGGGCATCAGCTCTTCTGATGTAAGCCTTCCTGCAAGACTTGGAAGCACTATTGTAGGTTGCTTTCAGAGAGTCAAATCCAGGATCCTTGAGAGCGTAACCTCTGATCCAAACGCGATATGCCACCTGTTTACGCGAAACAAATAGGTAATATTATTAATAATAAAATATTATTGATTTGGGTGAAGGTTCCCGATAACTGTGAAATTCGTTGAGTTAGATACACACGTCTAGCTAGGCAAACTATCCGCATAATTACCATTTTAAATTGCTATTATCACGGCTACAAGCGAATGAGTAAAGGTTTTTTATAAAAGCTTAAAATCTTGTTAGTAATCACCTAGGGGTTAGGTTACTAATTTTGTATGCATATTAATATAGGTAGGTAAATATTTTCTTGTCGACAACTTTTTATAAAAATATGCCCTTTTTATATTAGAAATTGGTGTTTTTTTCAGTCTAAGATTGTATTTTTAGAACCATCGTTTGTTTAATTTAATTTGTAATTCAATCATATTAGCTTACTGAACTGTCCCTAATAAACAACTAAATTGCTCAAAATAGTTCAAACGTAGACATACACAGTTAAAGCTAAATTAAAATATTTTAGGTCCACTTGCAGCAAGTTTGCTAAATCGCGATTCAACTAAAACAAGATTTCACCAATAGAAAAATGGCAAAACGTCAATGTCAATTTGACGTTCTTGTGTGGACTTAATCTAGTTATTGTCTAATCGACATGTAGCAAATTTGCTACAGGTGGGCCTAAGAACCAGAATTTCACTTTTCATTAGTACATTATATTGTTACTGAAATCAGCAGCACAAAGTATTTTAATGTTTTTGATCTGTTTATTATTTCATTTTATAAATTGATAATACTAACTATGCTGGAGATACAGATTTGTATGTAATTGTTTGTTCCTGAACCATTGTTAATTAATAAACATACTACTATTAACTGTTTTGTGTCTCTTAGAAATAAAGTATATTGAAATTGAGTGCAAAAGTTTTCCTTTACTCATTAATTAATTATGTTAATATTTATAAAACCAGGAATGAAACAAGAACTCGTTATTGCAATATTTCAACAAAACGCAGACGCGAACGAAATTCGCAGCACTAATTTAGTATGCATGCAAATATTTCGTGCAATCGGATCTGTGTGATTGTGGAGATATGTATCTATCTACGACGCAAGACGCACTGGATCAAAGTTTCAGGATAAAATTTCGCAATATACGATCAAGCAACTGACGCGGAACTGGACAAGAAACATTATTTAAATGAGAAAATAGGTGATCGGGATTTCGATGTGAAATACGATGTTACTAATAACTACAAAATCATTAATAAATATCCTGAGAGACGAACGTTTTATGTTCCAACCTTAACTTACCAACCTTGCAAACGTTCAAGAACTTTTTAACTAATTAATTTTATACCCATTCTATTAGTGGACCCGGTGAACTTCGTAACACTTATTGCCTGCGCAGACGAAGGACGAAGCTGCTTTTGTCTGTCCGCGAAGGACAAAAGTCCTTGAATCGTGAAGAAAATGTCCGCCGAGGATATATCACGGAATCAACGTTAAGTTATGTTATTAACATGAAGTTTAAGAAAAAGAGAAGACTTTAAAATAAATTAATGGGTTCATTCCTTTAAATCAGATTGAGCGTAGACCGCGGACGATGTTCGCTGTGTGCGTTGCTGCGTCTAGTCACATGAGTTCAATTGTTTTCGGAGATAACGGCGTACTTTTGTCCAGTCCGGTCTCTTGGTGTCCTCGGTTGTTCGAGGAACTTTTAGTAGGCGGTATTTTTAATCCATTGTGCTCGTTATTCGATTCAGTTGTAGGGGATCTACTTCGGCGGACAAAAATACAGCGGGCAAAAGTCCTCTGTCAGGTTATTGCAGTCGGAGACTATCATAAATTTCAGCTCAATTTAGAGATTTGATAACGAAATGAAAATAAAAAGTTCAATAATTCAAAAGAAAGCTATCCGTTCGATAGGAACAAAGCTTTTACTATAGTTAGCAATTGTTTGGAGAAATCTTCTGTAATCTTGCAGCAATGTTACTCCCATATTTACATAAATCCATTATTTAACGATACGAATTCGATTATTAGAGGGGCAAACCCTTATTTCATTGGTACTTGTCGATCCTGGAATAACTGTCACTGTTTGGCAAAAATATCTAGACAGTAAAATCATTGTGCTCCCGGAACACATCAATCTGTCTATAATCTTTCTATATTTAACAATTAGCCGTTATTCCAGAAGAAGCATCTGCTACCACAATGTCAGATTTCACTTAAACAGTGCGCAGTGCCCAAATTCAATGTTATGAAGAATGCCTTCAGAGTTCTACCGATTGCATCTAAAGCCTCGATGACACGGGGCAAGTTTACAAGCTACAAGCCAGCGAGTTCGCTAGTAGCTTGTAAACTCGCCCCGTATCATCGAGTAGCAGTTGGTAAAAAAACTAAATTTAAAAAATCAAAAAAGCCGACTGCTTTATTTGTTGAGTAGCAACAAAATAAAACTAGATAGGAAGGAAGGAAAAATCAAAAGAACAGTATAGGAATATATATTTACAAGATAAAGTAGTATTTACAGATTATTAAAAAAAAAAATGGAATGTGTGTGTAGTGTGGTTGTGAAGTGGGCGTGGGTCGTCGGCGATCTTCAGGGGCGGCTTGAACGGTAGGGCGTGGGTCGTCGGCGATCTTCAGGGGCGGCTTGAACGGTAGGTCGTGCTACAGGTAGATGGACGGCGCTCCTTGGAGGCAGAAGCGCTCCTGTGCAGCCGTCTTAGATCTTGGCCTCCCCTGGTGGTTGCTGGCGGCGCTGCTGGTAGTTTGGCCGGCGTATATCGGCCAGAGGCGGGCGTTGAAGAAACGGCAGGAGTCGGTAGAAGGCGGGCTGAAGCAGCTGGAGGCTGGCCGAAGAAGCTGGAGTCCAGGCGCAGTCCCACCGATGAGGTTGCGAGAACGTGTATAGTAGTATAGTATTGGAGTTAGGAAGTTGTTTAAAGAGCCAATAGGTGCTAAAAAGCTTTGAGGTCTTTCTTGAGTCCCGGGGCAGTCGGCCCCGGGACAAGGCCTTTTATTAATTTAGAGCTCGGTAGCGAGCTTTTCAAAAGTTGAGTAGGCAACTTTTGCCGTAGAATTGAATCAATGATCAGGGAGGCTCGGCCTTTTATAGGTCCGGAACCATTTGAATTTAGACACGGTTCGAATCGAGCCAAAAAGAATCAAAGTAAGTGGTCTGTGGAGGTTGAATAGTCATAGACGTAGTTGGAGAGAGTATCCGTGTCATGGGTAGCCATGGCAACGGATAAAAAACATTAGGTTGTCATAAAATGTCAATAAAATAAATAAATTAAAAATAGATAAAATCAAAGCATAATTAGTGAAAACAAGTAAATAACAGAATAAAGAGAAATGCCGGTAAGTGTCCAGCACTCTGGAATAGTGATTTTCAGTACAGAAGAAATTATTATACGTATTTACAAAATGATGAATAGTGTGTGATATTTTTGAAATTATGTGTTTCCAGGAATAAATGATAAAATATATGATGATGCCTGATGAATATCGATGATGTTATATGATAAAATGTGCGAAATGGAACCTATGATAATCGAAACCATGAGTCGAAACCATATTAAGGTACGTTACAAATTATACTTCAAATAAAAACTGAAAAGAAAAAAACAAGTCCAGTAGTCTATAATTCTGTTAATAAGGAACAAAGCTACTTTAACAGTCGGGACCCATTAGATATTCAAGAATACATAATATTTTTCAACAGTGGGTCCCGACTGTTAAAATAGCTTTGTTCCTTATTAACAGAATTATAGACTACTGGACTTGTTTTTTTCTTTTCAGTTTTTATTTGAAGTATAATTAAGCAGTCGGGTTTTTTGATTTTTTAAATTTAGTTTTTTTATTTCACACTTTTTAGTTAGTTAGTATTTTAAGACGGTATATACCTTAGTCTTGTTACTTCAGTAAGGGAATTAATATTGCGGGAATTATTAAGTACTTTGCGTCAGTCTAAAAGATTGATTTATTAAGACATATAGAGACTTTACCAGCGGGGTCAAGGCAATGTCAGATGGGCCTCAATTTTCGCAAAAATGTGTGAAGTTAAATCAAGTCGTTACATAAATATCTCTAATGTATGTAAATTTTATAGTAAACTAGCACTTACTGAAAAAGTCATCTTTTGTTTATGTTTTTTTTAATAGTTTAGCAGTAAATATAAAATTCATTTACTTTTATTCGTCGACTATTTAAAATTGGCAGTGGCTGCATTGTCATGTCAATGCCGGACGTCTAAGATTGTGATATACACAAATGCAGTGTCAGTCCCTAGTCTCATAATTTGATATACCTACATAATTCACAGAAACCCAATATGTAGATGCCAGAAGTAAACTTCAAATGTTTTTAATCACCCTATATACAATACCAATCAATGACGTTTATGTCGCAGGTTGAAGAAAGCAGTAATTCCCGTTTGTTGTTTTGGACAATGGTGGCAACTGCCTTAGATCACTAAATTAAATAATTATGCAATCACCAAAGCAAAGTTTATAATATTTGATTAAACTAAAGGCGCATAATAAAATTTTCATAACGTTAGGTAGAGCACCTTAGCAATCTCATTTATTATCAATTTATAGTTCAATTTGTAGTTTTCTTTTAAAGCATATAACAGGTCAAAGACTTTGTGATCGACCCTTTTTTATTGGTAGTGTAAAGCTCGAATGAAGAGTACTCCCAGTAGTGCAATCATGGAAATTATTTTCCAATTTTTTTTTGTTTAAAAAAATACCGAATATCGTATCACTGTTAAGCACAAATGCTAAGTAACTTTTACAAATATAATCAAATAAACCTATTACTTACTTTATTTTTAAAATCTTTTTCATCAATTAAATACTTATCTTATCCTAACTATCTATACTAATATTATAAAGAGGCAAGATTTGTATGTTTGTAACAAATAATCTGTCAAACTACTGAACCGGTTTCAAATATTAATTCATCATAAGGTAGCTACATTATTTATTATTACATTTTTCTTTATTTAAATACATTTTGTCCGAGTGACATAGGCTATATTTTATCCCGATAAATAAATTTCGCCCGTACAATGCCTGGGTGGATCACTAGTAAGTATAATATAATATTATAGATGCGAAAGTGAGTTTGTTTGTTGCGCTTCCGTGCCCCAATAGCTAAATCGAATATAATGAATTCCCATATAGAAGTAGATGGGAACTTGGTTCTTAGCTCTAGCAACATCGCAATACTTATAGGCGTAGGGTGATGAAAGGGGTGATTTACCTAAAAAAATCTACATTATTTACTTTGAATTTTGCAGAATTATTACAAAACCAATATTATCGCGAGCTGATTAATAAATACAGGAATTCCAATAAGTATGTACTTACTAGCGAAAAATTGGTTATTTGTCATTATATTAAGTAAACCTTTTTTGTAACATTAAGTAATATCGTTAAAAAAATTAATAATAGTAAAATTCTGAGTTTTTCATTGAAATTCAATAATCATAAATAGCTATTATGATAATATATTTTTCATCATTTAATAAGAAGGAACTGTATCACAGTTTTATTGTTAGTACTTCGTATAGGATCAGATACTGCGAATAGCCCTTTTTTTTCTTTTTTTTTAATTAGTACACCGCGCTATCACTTTGTCATCGTTGTAACTTTTTAAATATTTGTCGAAATGGCATAGTGTAAAAAGCAAAGTTTATCGTCTTTAAATATCAAAAGCGATAAAAGTAATTGTTTTGATAGAAAATGATTTGTTAATACAAAATGTGCATTTTGGAAATAGATATCAAATAATATTTTAGTTTTGATTCACTATTTTAGCGGTAATGACTTACACATTAAAAATAGATATATGGTGCCACGGACTTTTTTTAGAACTATTTAAGAGATACATTTTCACTCTACATTACATTCATGTAACTTTTATTGTTTTTGCAGTGCAGGCCAAAATGGCTCGCAGATGGGAGATTTTTTTCTGTCTTATGTGACACTTATTGTTATATATTGGCCAATTCACTCAATAACTACATAAATTATGATATATATGTAATTATCATATATAAGCTATATTACTGTTAAGTTTCATTAAAATCCATTCAGTATTTTTTAGGTGAAAGAGTAACAAAGATCCATACAAACGTAAGATTGAAATTAAAAGCGTAATTGGTTAATATACAACTTTAAAGCGTTGTAGATCCTAAACAATCATATAAAATAAAAAATGGTGTTAGGAACCTGAATATGATTTTTGATTATCTAGACAGTGATATATATACTCGACATATTTTGTCAACTTATTTTTTTTATTTCGTCACAATATGGCGCCTAATTTTGCCCATATTGAATTTTGATTACTATCATATCTTTAGTAGCACTCCCATGATTGAGACGAATCGATTGATGTATGAATCATCAAAATCGGTCCAGGCGTTTGGTCTCTAGTGTGCCACAAAGGAACAAACATACATATATAGACTGTTAAACACATAACCCTGTCTGCGCGTCGCGCTTCGTGCTCTTGCATTGCGCAGCCGGGTAAAAAGGCGATGACACGGGGGCCTACTCGCTCCGTGTCATCGAGGCTTAAGGTCTGCATCGACGGGCGAATAAACCGCGGTTTTTTTGGCTCGTTGGTAAAGCTAGCCGGTGTAACATAACAATATCGTGATTTTATATACCGAACAGCCTGGCAAGCGGCTCGTCATATTTGCTTTATTTTTGGGCTCTTCGATCATGACCGGCAGTTAAACTGCGACAGCATTTGAGGACGTACATGCGACGCATAATTTTTAAACGGCTCTACGAAATCACGGCCTTTTTGACGACCTTCGTGGCCCAGTGGAACGCCGGGTTTCAAGGTATCTCCTACTCGAGAGGTCCCTGGTTCGAATCGCGGTGGGGGCAGATGATTTTGTGATGAATACGAGCATTTCATGGATGTTTAAAATATATTTCTATGTAAATATATACCTATATATGTATCAGAATATGTATTCTATCTGTTACCCTAGTATCCCATAACACAAGCTTACAGTGCTTGCCTTGGGGCTAGGCTAATTGTTGTGAGTGTTGGAAATATATATTTATTATTATTATTATTTATTTTATGACAGAACTAGCTGTGCCCGCGACTTCGTTCGCGTTCATGTTGGAACGGAACAATTTTTCGTACGTAGATGGATGACAAGATTCTATGTTGAATGACATCTCCTAAGATATTGTTTGAATCAAATAATGTTAGGGCCAATTTTGTTAAAAATAAATACTTGTGATGAAAAACAAATAATGCATTATTTCAGAACAAAGATTAGGTACCTTAAACATTGATAAAATGTGTCAACCTTAAGAGATAGATATGTTACCGGTCAAACCCGATTTCAGGACAAACTAGTTTTGCCTAGGCTAAACTGGTTCTTCCTATGCGCGATAGGATTAACTAGTATAGCCTAGTCCAAACTAATTTGTCCTAAGCCCGATAGGATAAACCAGTTTAGCCTAGGCCAAACTAGTTGATCCTGATAAAAATACGCATACTCTAGGATAAACTAGTATGGCCTAGTGTAAACATTATAGTATATCTAGAAAGTCAAAATAAATAGATAAACTGAATAAAATAATCCGAAATTGGAAAAATAATATTTTTTATTAAAACCATAATGATTCATCGTTACAAGTTATGGATAATTAGTAATACAAAGAAAAGTAAGAAAAGTTTAATTTTTCTAGTAAACTTTTCTTTAGATTTAAACACCTAGCAGTTAAATGCTTAAAAATAAATAAAATCACTAACTATAATTGCTATTTCTTCTTTCAAATGTTTAATACTTGAAAAAGTATTCATTTGACATTGTGGGTTGCGTGGTTGCAACCTACAATGCGAAGAGATGGCGCTGCCTTGCAGCTTAAGGCTAGGAAAATTTCGACGCGGCGAATAGGGCCGTGGTAGCATAATGGTCAGTGCATTCGCCCGGATTGCGAAGGGTGCGGGTTCGAGTCCGGTCCGCTGCCTGGTCTGCGTGGTTTTTTTTTCTAGTAAACTTTTCTTAAAATATTTTGAGTTTACAGTGAGATGAATTGTAAAAGGTTCGAATGATTCGGAATTTCTTAAGCCGGGTAGTTACTCATTGGCGAGCTGTAACCATAACCGTTGCACGCACTGTAACCAAAAAGCATAGTGTGTACGTGGTTCGATAACCTGCTGCGAGAACGGTACGCGTGCGGTTTGAAGCGAGCCAACGTTCACAACTGAGCTACTAGCGTACACACTAGAACTTCGTACTGTATCACGCATGTTACGGTAACAGATCGCTAATGCGTACCCGGCTTTACTGTCTTCCGAACTCCCGGCAACAACAAAAGAGTTAAACAAAAACCAATTACAGAAAAAACACTCCCTCCACTTTCTTCCAGCGTTCTTTTTACATGACGCGCCCTGTACAAGTCCTGACATGTTTGTTCAATTACTTTCCGCTTTGCTAAATTGGTTTAGACTAGGTCGTACTAGTTTATCCTAGAGTGTGCGTATTTATATCAGGATCATCTAGTTTGGCCTAGGCTAAACTGGTTTATCCTGTCGCGCTTAGGATAAATTAGTTTGGACTAGGCTATACTAGTTAATCCTATCGCGTATAGGAAGAACCAGTTTAGCCTAGGCAAAACTAGATTGTCCTGAAATCGGGTTTGGCCGGTAACAGATATATAGTGTTGCGGACTTTTTTTAAAACTTTCAAGAGAGAACCATTTCTTCGTACATGATTTTCGTGTAACTGAAACCGTTTACTTAGTGCACGAAACGAAAGATCTGAAAAGGAATACTTTTTTCCCGTTTTCGCATTTTTTTATCGATGTGCCGTTTTTATTAGTTTTATGCCTATAACTTTCCTCGATAAATGGGCTATCTATCACAAAAATAACTTTTCTTTTTGAATCAGTAGTTCCTGAGATTAGCGCGTTCAACCAAACAAATATACCAACTCTTCAGCTTTATAGTACTTCTATAGATTCAGAAATTGTGTCCGAAAGTGTCCCATGACCCATGTTTATGGCAAACAAAATCAAGTGGGTATAAAATAAAACAATACTCTTGTGGCATATTATACTAAACGGGTATCTGGCAGAATCTTGTTACTCCAAAATTAATTTGGCATAACATACTTGGCATAGTTTTTAGTCTTTATAATATTTGTAAAGCATATTTTTATATTAACACTATGGCCTATTTTTCAGATGACAGAATTTTAATAGGCTTTATTAACTTTGGTAAAAACTCATTTTGTATAGTTTTGTTATCAATATTATAATCAGTGTTTGTAGTCAGTGGGTTAGGTTAGTGTGGTGACCTAAATTTTTATATCCCGAGATTCACTGATCTATAGAAGTGAGTGCTACCGTTGATTTCCAGATTTAATTGAGATGAATATTGATTTATCATACTGTAACGGTAATTATTCAGTTTAAGCTCTATTATTGGTATATACAGTATTTTTTACATCAATGACTATATTTTAGATACTTTTTTACCATATACTTACAGCAAATGCTAAAACTAAAGAAAAAGACTATATTTGAGAAAAAACATTATATTGCATCCTTAGAATGTCGTAATCAGTCAAGGAAATCAAATACTACTATATAACAAAAATGCATTACGACACAACAATAGCATTTTATGAAACAAATTTAGAACTAATTAACAAATATAATTATATCTTTAACACTAATATGGCATGAATTACTATATTTAGCATTAGAATCCAACATAATAAATTCTTGAGTGACGGTAAAACGATGAAGCTGTCTCCGAGTCTGCAGGGCTTTCGTCTTTTTCGGTTTGAGATTCTTTTTGCGTTTCGACTGCTTCATTTGTCACAGTCACTTTTTCTGTGACTGGTTCTACAGATTTTTCAACAGATGGAGAGGAGCTTTCCATTACAACAGAGACTACATTTGGTACTATTTTGGCAGGAGTAGTTTCTACAGCTTCCATATTTACAACCGGTGATTCTTCTATATTTGGTATTTGAGTTACTACGTCTACAGCTTGAAGTACCATCATTTTGTTGCCGGATTCAATCAAAATCATTTTATTTTCGCTATCTTTGTTATTTTCCATTTCCTTGACGGGTTTATTTTCTTCCGCTGCGGGTTTATTTTCAATGGTCTGTGGTTCCTGATAAAAATAGTTTTTACCGGGAAAGAAATGATTGATTTTTATACCTTGACCGAAATGTCTAGTTTGTCCAAATGTTGAAAAAGCATGATCGCCATGTTTATTGATGGTTTTGCTGACAACAGCGTTGAATCTGAAAATGGATTCGGTTTCGTTATTATAATAACACCTGTAAGTTATTTCATTTATATGATTATAAAATCCTATATGCTAAAAACAGGTAAGTTATTTTATTTATATGATTTTAAAATCCTATGTCCAAAATTTAAAACAGGTCCAGGTCATTGTATATCTACATAAATCTTTTAGCATATTCTTCATTATAATAAATAAATAAAATAGTTTATTTCGTTATCCTTGTTTTACAATATTATTCTATGGCCAGAACTACCCAGGAAGCATGTAGTAATGCTTGTGTTGGGTGGTTCTGCTCCTCCCTAGGATCTAATACATCTGTTTAATTGTTCTGTATTTGAACTACACATTTTCTGAAGTGTTGCAAGAATGGCACATACCCATTATGGTCATCGGCATCATACTGCACTTTCCTCAGGGAACCATCAGGTTCCACTAGACTGTATTCACCGTGAACTTTGTCTCCGTCTCTGGTTTCATGATGATGTTTTTGATCTCCTGTCTTTTTATCAGATACTGCATACTCGTACTCATATTTTGGATAAGTCTGTAAATTGATATTTTATATACTTAATTATTGTAATATTGTTTATTGAAGTTATACTTCTTTAGGCGCGTTATGAAAAAATGATGAGAGTGAAATTTTAAGATGCGCGCGCATCACTGTAACACAAACTTTTGTGTTTACCGCACATTAAGAAAATCTACCAACAAAATAGAAATAGAATCTCTATTTAGTGGGTGCTAACGACTGCATTGTGAAGGCCTATCAAAAGTATTTATTAACCTGGAACAACGGAACCAAAGCGCGATTCAGGAGACTATAGCGCCATCTCTTGACCATTGGTGTAGTAGAACCAAAAACCACATCTTTATTTTTGTAATAAAGTAACAGTTATAGGTATTCATATTTATAATATTTATCCACATGTTTCTAGTTTGTATATTCGGAATACGTGTTTGAGTTTCATTCAAGTGCAAATCACATATGTTCTAATAAATTATATTCAGTAGCGATTTTAATTGAATATTTTGATTATTTATTTATTTTTTCAAATTAAAACTGAACTTTATTGACTGTGTCCTTTTCCAGACTTTTTATTAATTTATTGTAATTAATTATTTGCATGCAATTAAAAACTAATTTTAAACGATGTCAAAGAAGGATAACTTCTCACGCGCCTACATAAGTACACACACCCATTTTTTTTGATACCTCAATACTTGTATTCGAATATTTCTTTTGTTACACTCAGTTATACCCGGCATATAGAAAGACAAGTTTTTTCAATAAATAAAAATGACAAGTTTTTTTCTTGTTAAAATAAAATACCCATGTTTCTCAATTAAAAGGAAAAAATACTTAAGAGACAACTGTGAAAAAAGTATACAAAATAATAAAATACAGTAATACTTACATAGTGATCGTATTTATAAAAGTATGTTGGACTTAATGGATGATATATTTTAGTCATTTGCCATGTGCTTGGATGATCATTTTTGAGTAAATCTTTATTTATATTATGGTTTGAATCTATGACTACTCCTTGACTGACTACCACAAAGCAAGTAAACAATATAATCTGTAATAAAAAGAAATTTTTAAGTAGATTATTCCAAAAAACTTGAATATTGCAGAATTATAAATTAATTATATAGCTACCTTTCCAGACATCTTTAGAAGTTAGGAGGAACCGTCGCCTAACAAATATACTAGCAAACTGTTGAAAAAAGCAACTAGTATTAAGCATTTTATACTTTTTCCAATTCCTATTATATAAATTCGTTAAATCTTTAATATTGTGTTAAGATTACTTATTAGGAAAGAATGGTGTGGATATAGACTCGTTAAGTTTTGTATGCAAGAATGAGTTTGATCATATTTAAATGAAACACGCTTAAACAGATTAAAAATGCGTCTTTTTAGGGTTCCGTAGCCAAATGGCAAAAAACGGAAGAATGATAAAAGTAGAAAAAATATATGATGTACACTACCATGCAAACAACAACGGAAAATTAGTTTGAACAAGATCTAGTAATTAGTTTTTGTTTTAATACGTCATAAATCGTAAACCGCAATTTACCTTTCATTCAATCAACTCGTATTAAAAAAACATTTAATTTTATAAACATAAACCTTATGAATTAACAGTGAACCATTATTTTCTAATAATAAATCTGTAATAGGTGCCTAAGTAAATCATAATTATAATTCGCGCGGGGCATGGCTTCATCGGTAGCGGGTGTGAAGCGCGCGTAGGACAGGTTCCCGATTATAACATCTATCAAAGTTACAACGAACTACAAGAACTTTTATATTATGTTACTTGCTGTTATAGAACCCTTCATGGGCGAGTCCGACTCACACTTGGCCGCTTTTACTTCTTTTTAACGTTTCGCATTCTTTTCAGGCTGTGTTGTCAGAATTATGCAGACGCAGCCTGAAAAGGAAATGAAACGTCAAAAAGTAGGTAATAAAAAGGTGTGAACCCATCTAAGCGTGTTTCATTTAAATGAAAAAGTGTGCATGAAAACTTAAGAAACAAATTTGATCATATTTTTTTATTACCAAAACTAAATACTTATCAAAAATAAATAACTTGATATAGATTGTAATAACTTTAGTTAATAATAAAATAAAAATCGATAAAGTTGTTTATAATTTTTTTTTAAGCATTTAACAGCTGGATTTATAAATTTAAAGAAAAGTTAAAAATTAATTTTGTAAAATGTTCTTTAGATTATAAAATATTTGTTATAGAATGCAGTGAATATTTTAAACATAACAAAAGTAGTGGTGATTAAATTTCATGTGTTTTAGTGTCAGAATTATTGGATTGCCTTGCTTCATAATATTAAAAGAAACAACACTTAACTGTAAATGATAACAACATAATAAGTATTAATAGTATATAATAAGTTCATAAATGATAATAAGTGTAGTCAGTAGACTATCTTACAATTTTTAAAATAAAGGCTTTTTTATTTATTTTACTAGTGATTAGTAATATTCGAAAATAATATTTGTTTAGATAATTAAAGAAAATCTTTCGTTCTGTAGAGCGTATCCATGATAAGTTATCCGAAACCTTATAACAATTCATCGCAGCTATCATTTTAATCTCTCTATCTGAAAGAGGTATTGAGTACATTTTTCTGTTAAATCGAATTGGGGGACTGTGAACTTTTATGGAACAATGAGAGTCGTTCGATTCATATACGCTTGTATCAAAATGCCTTTGTTAAAATTAATTTATTAACTTTAAACGTTATCCAAGACTTATTCTGATTTGAATTAGGACAGCAAGGTGGCTAAGGTGACAGCATTTTCCTTATTACTTTTACCGAATGGGCCAAATTTGGTTTATTTTTACACCGTGAATTTTGAGTTTCCTTAGAAACTTATTATAAATACAAATTGTGAGAACAGTTATATACGGTAAGCGTTACACCTCGATACAATGATGCTGATTAATATTATTTACAAAATATTATAAAAAGGCGCAAATTTGTAAATACTATAACTATTATGAAATTATTTACCGTTTAAAGTACGTAGATCATTAAACAAGTTTTTTGCATCAATTTATGACAGATAAAACTGCTTAGATATCTAAATTGCAGAGTTATTAACTTAACGTAGCAACAGTATCGAAAAGAAAATATTCAAGATTTTTTGTGCCGTAAGCGATATCGTTGACTGAATAAGCTAGTAAGGTTTCTCAGGTAACTCAAAATTCACGATGAGACGAACTTCTTAGCAATCCATGGATTCACCGTGCGGGTGTTGCGTCCATCGTGTGGGAGAGAGAAACTCTGAGCAGTTCCCGAGACTTGCGACCCAGGTTTAGGTTTAAGGATTAAGATACGCATCAACGCTCACCTTCACTGCTCGAGTTTCCCGCCCTTCCTATTCAAATTTGATAGGAGCCTGGTAGTGCAGCCCGTTTAAATTTTTTAATTTCAGTTCTCGACAGGCCTAGGTCTTACAATTTTATTTATTGTAATGTTGTACGTTTAAGTTATCATGTTTGACTTGGCTTGGTGTCGCAAGTTATTTATTACAAGTAACTATTTGTTTATATTATGTGATATCTGTATATCACATAGAAACATAAACCAAAGATAATGTTTTTAGATATTTTTTAAGAAATACAGAATTTTATTAATTAAATACGTGTACATTGTTTATCGGTTATGTTTATTGAAACTAACAAAACTAAAATTATAATTTATTGAAACCTGTAAATAAGATTATTACTTCAACACCACACCACACCAGATCACATACGTATTCTTTATGTATAAGTTCAAAGTAAATTATTATCTGTGGCGACTTTGGTGTGATTCGCTAAATCTAAACTTAACAACTTCAGTTTCTCCTTTTCATTCTCTATAGAGAACGACAAGGATAAACGGTAAAAGTTGCTTTCAAGTTTTAACAATAAATAAGAGATTTATTATAATATCTTCATAAATAAACAATGACAGCGTCAATTCTTCCCCTAGTTCCCCTTTAGTAATTCCGTAAACAGTAATTTCACAAAAGAGATCGGATTCTGTGTCGTTATCATACGAGCCATCGGAACAATTCAATGGAATCGATGATTCCATTGTTAGATCAAGCTACGATGAAAGTATTTTAACCAAAAAAATATTACTGGTCTTTTATCTTTCTTAAGATAAAGGCACTTTAATTATGAAAATGAAAATAAAATGGAAGCATGCAGTATATACTCAATTGTTTTCCTTGTAAAAGGTAAGTGGAAAAATAAAAAACCGCATTCAATTATATTTAAAATAAAAAAATCATCTCAATCCGAGATGACGATAGCAACTTGTAATTTAATTTGCAAGATTTGACCCGTAAAAACGTTTGATATATTGCAAGTTAAATAAAAGTTAAAAAATTGCCAAGAAAATACCTTTTAAACTTAATAATTAATAAAATAACGACGGTAATACCAATCAAAGCTAAATTTTAATCTACGCGTCTAATAGGTATTTCATCAATTTTTCGTTTACAATGCTATATGTTTACAACAACAGATATACTAAGGAAGCCTCTGCCTGAAAGTTTGCTAAGGCTAAGTAAGTATATTTGATAATTGATTATACGTCATATTACGATTAATTATAAAAGTAAATGTAAAAAGGGAAAAATAACTCGATATAAAGTCTTCTGCCATAGATGAGCAAATCGATATTATAGCTTTATAACTTTTGTTAGAGTAAACAAACAGTATAGACTAATTAAATAAAATTGATTTGATTTTCAAAAATTTTAGGCTCCACTTTGACCATAGTTGTTAACTTTTTAAAACCTAATCACATTTAAGCACCATGCCATCTCTATTTGACTTAAAAAAAAATCAAAGATGGAATGACGAACTAAACATGATGAAGCCGTAATTAGAATGAAGTATATTATACTTACAAGTACAAGTGGGCCTGAATTAACTTGCAATGTATATATGTATTTTCGGGTCAAATCTCGCAACTGTATTTGAAAGCAGTTATCCTCAACCGTATGATTTTAAATGTTGCATACACGTTTTGCATATATGACAATACATCTTAATTTTAGATTAAATCATCGATTTAATCTAAGCAAAGTATGGTTATAGATATGTGGCGTCATTATAAGTCAAATATGGCGGGACGGCCACGCTTTTTTATCACATAAATGAAAAGTAACTTTTAAACAAATATATATTATTAATGGAAGTCAAATATTTATAACACTAGTACGAACGTGGAGTCTCTCAGGTTACTATATTCACATGCAACCCTTTTCTAGAAACTGATTCCGAACTGCGTCACAGCCCTATCTATATCCGAATATAGGTATCTAATAAGAAAAAATGTGTAATTCGAACCAACATTCTTCATTATTATTATAGAAAATTTGAAAAAATAACAATCATGGCGCTTTTTTTTTACTTTTCCGAGTTTTATATTTGAACCCATTAAAAGTAAATCAATTTTACACTAGAACAAAATAAAACTTTTTTCCACTAATTTAATATAGGAACGTTAAGAGAAAATTCAAAGCTCCTTCCGGAAATAAAAATTGAACAATTCTGACAACAGGTATAATATGTGTCATTTACTGGCAATCAGCACATAAAGGACGAGAACATTGAGGGCTTTGTGCCCTCAACTTTACTTGCTGCAACCCACAGAAACAGAAGTGATTATTTTATGCTTTTTCGTGGAGCATATTCTATAAGCTGTTCTGGTTCCTTGACTGATTTGTGGTATCTAGAAATATTCAGTAACCATATCTTTACCCTTTCGAGCTACATTTGACTTTAACTTGCTCGATAAAAGATCACGGCCAGCAATTATTGAATTATTAAATTCAAGAATTGCTAAATATTAATTAAATAATTCAATAATTGCTTGCTTGAACCAAATTTTTTCATTGAACTTGTAAAAAAAACTTCAAGAAATTACTTCATTCGATTTATTTAATATAAATAAATTAGATTTATATCACAAACTATAATACGTTAACTAGTGAACATTTAGTGGTGGTAGTACTGCAGGGGGGCGGCCTTGATGAGAGCAGGCGCGGCGGTAGGGGCGGTGTTGTGTACGACGGCATTGAACCCGTTGTGGTCGTCAGCGGTGTACTCCACGGTGCGCACGGAGCCGTCAGCCTCGTGGAACGAGTACGAGCCCTTCACCACATCACCATCGCGGGACTCTTGCTGGGACTTGTTGTCGCCGGTATGTCCATCAGCGATGGAATAGGTGTATTCGTATTTTGGGTAGGCCTGTACAGAAAGAACTAAATTAGTAATTTTGTTAAAAATATAAATTTAAAATTAGACGGCCTGTCTAGTAATGATATACGTACAATTTCTTCTTGGTGCGCAACGAGTTTGGCGACTGGAGCGGCGTGGTAGGCGACAGGGGCAGGGGCAGAGTGGTAGGCGATGGGAGCAGGGGCTGCATGGTAAGTGACCTGCGCGGGGGCAGAGTGGTACACGGGAGCGGCGACGGCGAGCTTAGCTACAGGAGCGACCAACTTAGAGGGTTGATCGTGTCGGACGATGCTCTGGGAAGACACAGCTGCGGCTGAAGAGTAGTGGACTGGCTCGGGAAGGAGTCCTGCCTGGGATACAGCCACCAGGGCACACAAAGCCAGAATCTGAAAAGAACAAAAAGTAATAATGAATTTATTATTAATAAAGCAATTTCCCAATTTTGAATTGTATTAATTAAGGGTGATTAAAATATCTACCCTGACTCACTTTTGAGAACATATTGTTACTTTCTTGTGTTTCGATTGTGAATGATTACTGTGACACCAAGGGCCCAGTTTTATACTTGAAATTTCGAGCAAGATTAGCGATGTTGGAAGGTAGTGGAAGTTGTCAAACTAGCTTCTGCCCCGACCTTGCTCCGGGTCAAAATAGTGTCACGAAGTGATCCGTTCACTGTTTCAGATATCGCTTATGAAACACAATGCTTATTACATAAAAAACGGCGAAGTGCGAGTCAGACACGCCCATGAAGGGTTCCGTAGCAGCAAGTAATATAATATAAAAGTTCTTGTTAGGGTTAGAAAATAATGGTTCGCGGTTTATGCATAAGGTTTATGTTTGTAAAATTAAATATTTTATTTCATTTTTGTATTTGAATTGATTGAATGAAAGGTAAATTGCCGTTTACGATTTATGACGTATTAAAAATAGAATTACTTACTAGATCTCGTTCAAAGCAATTTTCCGTGGAAGTTTGCATAATAATTATACAGCATATTTTTTTTTTGTTTTATCATTCTCTTATTTTAGAAGTAACAGGGGGTGGGTCACACATTTTAACACTTTGGAAGTGTCTCTTGCGCAAACAATGTTTAGAAAAAACTGACATTAGTAACCTCATAAACATTTTTGAAGACCTATCCATAGATACCCCATAGTATGGGTTTGATGAAAAAAAAAATGTTCGAGTTTCAGTTCTAAGTATGGGGAAACCCTCAAAATTTGTAGTTTTTTCATCCACTTACCAAGTCTCAACAGTATAGTTTCGGGAAAAAAGTGGCTGCGACATACGGACGGAAAGACAGACAGACATGATGAATCCATAAGGGTTCCATTTTTTGCCATTTGACTACTGAACCCTAAAACGACATAATGATATCTCCTTCAAAGTATAGCAAAGTAGTGAGTAAGTTTAAGTTGGAGAATAGTGCAAAGTTTACTACTTTTATGAATTTGGTCTGGTTACTAAGTAGTGTTTGATGAATTAGGCGAAGAATGCTTTAAGCACTAAGTCCGCCTTTTGCACCGTTGTTATAACCATATTTTGGTCAATAAAGTTTAAAATAAATAAATAAATAAGCTCGGCAAAAGAAAATTTATATGAACGAAAATTAGCAAGCTCCTTTTACTTACGTGAATGCAATTTTACGCAAACATGTAATTGCAGTGCGTAATCTAAGTAATTATAATGGCTAATTGTTAATTAATTTAACTTGATATATGATTACTATGACTAATACCTGCTCATCTAATTGCAGTAACCTATTAACATACATCTCAACATGCTTGATATCTTTATTGGTTTTATTGAAAAACTTTAGTAAATAGAATTAACCATGTTAGTATGTAGTTTCTTAAAATACAATATTAGCAAAGCTGTCTTTGATCCTTGTGGTAAATATTGCTATTAAAACTTTATAAAATTTTATAGAGTCAGATAATAAGCGCCACATGCTCCAGTTTTTTATTTCAAATTGTTCGGTTTTTAATATTGTGGGTTCATACAAATTATGGGTCGAGTAGGGTAAGTCCATCAATGCCTAGTTATAGCCAAGGCTTGTACCTATAGTACGCGGAAATTAATACTAAGAAGTACCGAGACAGAACTTTCTACTTTAAAATAAAATCATCAAACAACAACACTCATTCATTTGTTTTTTTTTCAATAATCAGCTTTCTGTTCGATAAGTTACCTCCCTGGTTGTCATGTATTGAAGTAAAAGATCGTTCTATTTTTAAATTACACGACCGATATGAGTTTACTATGTAGTTTATTCTACCGCTAAAACACGACCGATATTGATTTTCTTACAACTTTTGCCGGCCGCATACATGTAAGCGTATGTGACCGGTACACCAATTTATCTCGAAGAAGATTGTCACAATAATGCTCAAATTTCCAATTATTCTTGAGAAAAATCTTTATCCTTTTAGATGAAACTTCTTGCCAAGTGCTCTACAATAAGATGCTCCTAGTCATAATTATGATCACTTGGATCTCTTACGATTCTCCAAAGTTGACGGATTCGAGTGGTGTTATTCGTTCCTTCCTTTCAGTCGGATAACAAATAGTTGGTCGAAAAATGGTTTGCAAATTTTGAAGCGAGCAACTTAAAGCTTGTGTGAAGCATAAAAGTATTTAAAATACTAGCGGCCGCCCACAACTTCGTACGCGTGGAGTTAGTTAGAAATAAAGGTTCACTGCTCGTTACCCCTAGGTGATAGCGTGATAATATGTTGACCCGACTTCTTAGTAATATTCGTGCCAAATTTATAGTAAATCCATGCAGTACTTTTTGAGTTTATCAAGTTGCAAGAATGTTCATTTATTCCGTTCATCTCCTAGTGTGAGATGTTGGAAAGGTCTCTGAAACTTATTGGGGTTGATTGTGAAAACGATTTATTTAGGAATTAGTTTGTAAAAATTAAATATTTAACTTTGACTGAAAGTTTTGCTAGAGTCATATGCTGTCGATGGTGCCTCGAACGTCCGTATGCCGACTGGTTGTATGCCGGTGTGTTTCTACAGGTTATATTTCGGTGAGTTCGCGCAAGAAATATTCAAATTAATTCCGCCTGCACCTTTTAACCATTAGACTACGAGACAAAGACATGCTATTCATACGCACTTGGTTGACATTCCTCTTCTGCTTACACCACGATTCGCATCCTCCTTTATCATACAAACAGTTAGAAAATTGCATTCCCCTCCTGCGTCATTATTTGCCCATACAGTAATATAAAGGGATCTTCAAGTTATGTGTAAATAGGCATTATTTGAGATGGCGTGCTCCAGCTCAGACCACATCATTGCTTAACATCCGGTGTGCTTATAATCAGACGCACTCCTTTTTTTTTCATAAAAATGCTTGTGCATAAGCTATTAAAATTTACGTCGATGCTTGGATCAAAATAATTGACCTTTGACTAAAATTCCAGATTTCATTATTCCAGCCTCCCTAACAGCGCAGGGACTTTAGTTTTCTACAGGCTCTTTCATGGTGAGTGCTCCGAGGAATTGTTCCAGTTATACCTACAGCACCAATTCACCATCGCCCCACCCGTCACCGGAGTCGAGTTCACCCATATTACCCGGGAACACTGAAGTTCACAACTGTTCGTTTCGAGAGATCTTTTATTCTACGAACAATATAATAATAAGCTCCCCTTCCACGGTGTTTCCTCAGTACTATAACATGGTCTTCTTCATGTGAGGCTTAAACAGAGTGTTCCACGATAGGTAGCGGCATAGCTTTGTACATGGCAATGCTGATGTCCATTGGCGACGGGTAACATTTAACACTAGGCGGCCCGTCTGCTCGTTTGCCTTCGAAGAAAAAAAAAATAACAAATCTTCCTGGCGACACTTGGCGGTACCGGGCGCACATGCTCGTAAGCGCTAGCACCTAAATCCAGATGCTGTTCAGGATTGTTTGGGTTACGGTATAGATAACGGTTGTGGTTTACGCTTTGTGATATTATTATTATTTATTCCACACAATATAAACTGTATTGAATACATTACAAATACAAGAAAACAAATAAAAAATAGCAAGCACGGAACGCGTGGCAGGAGATTGGCTCATTCTGTTTTTATCCGACTGAATTATTAGAGATTTATATAACAAATGAGCATAATATATGTGTATATATTTTATATGAAAACCGCAAAATAAACAACATAAGATTTGAATAATAAAATACTAAAATAAAAAGTCAACTTTTAAATTAAAATTTATACTCCTTTGATGCATTTACTTTTAAGTATTTCATTTTTACCTTCTCCATTTTATTGTACTTTTGTATAATATACCTATTGATAATTCTCATTGCACGACTTTCAATCCTGCCTTATTTGAGAATGAAAATGAAAATAAAATTATTCGAATCACATTCGTGTATGTCTGATAAATTGGTACTCCTGATAATTATTTCGTATATATGTGAATTGGTTAGCTTCTGTTCGCATTGCGATTATATTACATAATTTGTAATTGTTGAATTGGACGGTGGCAAAAAATTAAGCGCATCACTCTAATTTGCTGCCTTTCACATTAAATGGAGGAACACTCATCCAATAGCCATTTTTATTAAGCACAACATCACGTGAGACCATTGAAATTTTATATGAAACACAACGAGAGGACAATATCAACAAGCTCACACAGCAAGGAACATTTAGCGCTGCTAAAAGCGAATTGGTTTGCACTACTGTATCGAAAAGGCTTTCGACAAGGAGGAGAGCGCAAAGAACCGTAAGTATGTGCATAGCCTGAAGGGATTGCCGCTCGATCGAAGTTTCCAGACCGACATCGGTCTTTTCCAAGTAATCTGAATATCCGCAGTGCTTCGGCTGCATCTGCAATTGTTAGCACCCAGCAATCTGCACTGGGTCCGCGAGATGGTCCAATTTCCCTGTTTCATACATAAGGAAGGCCTATGCACCAGCAGTGAGAATAATAATGATGATTGTTATTTGTGTTATATTATTTTGTAGCTAAGACCCAGAGCAGTAAAAAAAACACATTAAAAAGTTTTCCGCTAAAAATAATCGCATGGTTCATTTTCGGCCTTTTAAAAAATATTTTTTCATCATTTTGAAAGGCAGTTTCATCCGTATGGAAAGGTGCGTGGAATTGGAAGGGAATGTTTAGAAATCGAGGGTCAATTGATTAGGGAAGTGGAGATAGGAAAAAATACCAACAAATCGATCTTAATCGTATGTATATTACAATAAATAAATTAACAACTTCTTATTACATATTATTTGGGGTCTGGATTTAGTCTAGTGGTGGTAATACTGGAGGGCGGGGGCCTTGAGCAGCAGGGGGGCTGCCTTGATGAGGGCAGGTGCGGCGGTGGGGGCGGTGTTGTGTACGACGGCGTTGAACCCGCTGTGGTCGTCAGCGGTGTACTCCACGGTGCGCACGGAACCGTCAGCCTCGTGGAACGAGTACGAGCCCTTCACCACGTCGCCGTCGCGGGACTCCTGCTGGGACTTGTTGTCGCCGGTGTGACCGTCAGCCACAGAGTATGTGTACTCATACTTGGGGTACGCCTGATGGGAAACAATATTTGTCAACGTCACCAAAATATTGATCGAGAGGAATAAGTTGTTAGTTGAGTTTGGCTACTTACGATTTCTTCGTGGTGAGCCAAGATCTTGGCGACAGGAGCAGCATGGTAGGCGACGGGGGCGGGGGCAGCGTGGTAGGTAACGGCGGCGGGGGCAGTGTGGTAGGCGACGGCAGCGGGCGCGGCGTGGTAGACGGGGGCGGCGGCCACCAGCTTGGCATTTACAGCCTTGGGCTGGTCGTGGCGCACGATGCTTTGTGAGGAAACGGCCTCGGCAGGCGAGTAGTGGGCAGGAGTGGCCAGCAGGCCAGCGCGGGCTACTGCCACAAACGCGCAGAAAACAACCACCTGAAAAGTCAAAATGTTATTATTGCTGGTGGAAGACATTAATTTGCCGATTTAAATTCATCCCTCTAAATGGATATATTTTTGTACCAAAACTTGTCTTACTTTGTTGAACATTTCAGAACTTTGCTTGTTGTGAACTAATTACTCATTGTAAAGTCTTTGGTTTATATAGTAACTGGGTTAAGTAGCAGTAATATGAACAACCTACTAGTTGTTAAACCAGATAGTGACCTTGCTTTAGGCCAGCTATTTACGTTCATTCATAAAGCACATCGTAAGATTTCTATAAAGAAATTAGCTTGTTTTACTATGGACTTAAGAAATAAAATTTTATTTGAAAATATATTTTAAATTAAAATTGTATGTGTTATGAAGACATGAGATCTTTTAAAATAAATATAAGTGTGAAGATAGGCAGTCAATTAACTTTTCCTATAAGTAGAAAAAAAAAAAATCCGCTTTGTTTAGGTAAGTATACTACCAGTTTTATTAAAAATAAAATCATATCCAGGTTACATGTAGGGGAGCTACCATAAAAAAAAACATATTTATCAAAATTTTGTTCTACCGTTTTGTCGGCATGATATGTACATACCTCTACAAAATTACAGTTCTCTAGTGCTAACAATCTTCAAGCAGAACCGGGGACGGACACACAGACGAACATGACGTAACTATAAGGGTTCCTTTTTAAGGTTCTGTACCCTAAGAAGGGATTATTGCAATAACTATTTTATCTTACATTATCTCGGGCAACAATTTATGCAGCACGTGCTTGTGATGCTTCCCCGACGCCTGCGCGACGGAGCTTTGAGTGACTTCATTACTAAATGTTGGCGTTTATTAGTAATGAATTGTCGGGCTGTGTCTCTATAGACGCTAGACGAAAGCTTGACTGGCGACAATTTGACACGAAAACAAGAGGTTTCGGGTGGAAACGTCACTGAGAAAACAGCATATTTATTAGTTTAGTGGACTGCAATAATCTATTTTATTTTACATTATCTCGGGCAACAATTTATGCAGGACGTGCTTGTGGTGCATCTCCGACACCTGTACGACGGAGCTTTGAGTGATTTTGGTACTAAACGTTGGCGTTTGTTAGTAATGAATTGTCGGGCTGTGTCTCTATAGACGCTAGACGAAAGCTTGACTGACGACAATTTGACATGAAAACAAGAGGTTTCGGGTGGAAACGTCACTGAGAAAATAAGTTTAGTGGACAGTAAATAAATCAGTGTATTCAGTCCGATTATATTATTTATATATATTTTTTATAAGTGCGGTTACTTTCGCTGGGCGTTCCAATTCGAGCTCCCTGCCTTAAAATATTTTTGATTAATAATTAATCTTATTAAAGTAGAATAAAGCGTTAATTTGTATAGATTTAATCTTATCTACGTTTTCATAATATCATGTTTAGTATAAATAGGTGACCGTGTGAAGCAGCGATAAACTTTAAAGTAGGTACTATATACAATTACACTTAATCCAAATTGTAATTTTTTATAATTAATATTATTTATGTAAAAAGGCCTTCTATTTAGTAGCCTCAACTTGAATCTATATAATGTATCCTAGCAAGTGTTGTCTAGATTTGTCTCATTTTGACCTGCGGCAAGGTCTCCGATAGACCTTCTGATTACTCGTGCTTGCATAGCTCATAACTATATAATTAATCTCACTAGTTTCACAGTATCAGTTGTCGTTAATACAGTAAACCTGAAACATGTTCTCTAAAGTATGTACCAATTTAAATATGGATTACAATACGATAAGGACAAAACAAGTATAGAGAAGTGTTTTGATTTTATTTTGATAATTATATAATTTTTTCAGGTGGTAGCTCTGTGCGCGTTTATGGCAGTAGCCCACGCTGGCCTGCTGGCCGCCCCCGCCCACTACTCGCCCGCCGAGGCCGTCTCCTCACAGAGCATCGTGCGCCACGACCAGCCCAAGACTGTGGCTGCCAAGCTGGTGGCCGCCGCACCCGTCTACCACGCCGCGCCCGCTGCCGTCGCCTAACACACTGCCCCCGCCCCCGTCGCCTACCACGCTGCTCCTGTCGCCAAGATTTTGGCTCACCAAGAGGAAGTTGTAAGTAGCCAAACTCAACTTACAAAGGAGATTGCTCAGCTTCAATACATGTTTGGCCTAAAGACCAATAATCATGAAAAATTGTTTCCTAGATTCGAAATTATATATAAATTACTGTAGAAACGAATATTATTGACGGACACCCCTGAGAACTTCTATAAACCATATAGACTGAACTTATTAAAATAATAAAAAACAAATAAGTTATAAAGTAAACTAGAGAAATTAAGCCAAGTACCGAAATTATGGATTAGATTCAGGTATATAGAGCATGTAGATTAACAGATAGTTGCCTGTTTTTAAAGTTAATGCATAAGAGTAACTTTTAAAATCAGGTGTCATCTATGCATTTCCAGCTATAATAAGGTACTCTGTGACTGAAAGTGTGTGAAGATTGTGAGTGCGCCACAGATTAGAGAGAATTTTTAAACTCTCGTTAACCAAAGTAAGCTAAAATTAAAAGTCCTTTTTAAAGTAAATATATTATACAAAGGTGTCCGTTGAAATCTAATGATTGTAAATTAAATTATAAATTACGCCAACAATTACCGTGTATGTCAATATTTTTTGTGCGTTTGGGCCAATTTGAGCAATCTCCTTTATCTATTCGATCAATTTGTTGATGAACAAATGTTGACAAGTATTTATCTCCTCAGGCGTACCCCAAGTATGAGTACACATACTCTGTGGCTGACGGGCACACCGGTGACAACAAGTTCCAGCAGGAGTCCCGCGACGGCGACGTGGTGAAGGGCTCGTACTCGTTCCACGAGGCTGACGGCTCCGTGCGCACCGTGGAGTATACCGCTGACGACCACAGCGGCTTCAACGCCGTTGTTCACAACACCGCCCCCACCGCCGCGCCTGCCCTCATCAAGACCGCCCCCCTGCTGCTCAAGGCCCCTGCCCTCCAGTACTACCACCACTAGACTGAATTCCGACTCCAAATGATATTTTAATGAAAATTTTATTTATTTTCTGTTTTAATACATTATACGTTTAAGTTAGTTATGAAAACGCCTTTGTTTTTAATGCTCTTTTTACCACTTGTTTTGTGACTTTTTTGGGTTCCGAGTCACACAATTTTGCCCTTATAATTTCACTATGTTCGTTTACCCATCTACAGTTTTGCTAAGAGGCTATTGGTGCTAGAAAATTTTAGTATCGCACGGGTTTATGTTAAATACAGTAGCAAAAGTGGATTTTTTGAAATGCACAATGCAAATAACTTATCATCCATCAAGTTATTTACATAAATTAAATACTTTTTACATTAAAAATAATTATTTTACTGCAAACAAAACATTTGTTGAAGAAAACTAGTTCTAAAAATAATTCAAAAATATACATCTAATCAGTACTAAATTTTTTCCTCTAGTGCTCGACAAAAAACTTGTTTAATTGTACCGAAATATGATTTTCATATCAAATATACTGATTGCACAGCAAATATACCGATTGCATAGAAAATTAACCAGGGCTTCTACGCATAATACTCACATTCATAACAAAACAACTATTTTTGCAACAGGTTTCCCATTAAGCATTTCAAAACTTACTCAACATTGGGACACTTTTGATGGTTATAAAAAATGCTTTTGCATATTGGAGAGTTGTCATGCCCACGCAATTTTTTTTCAAAAACTATAAATGCGAGCATATCATGGGACTTGCGATCCGGTTCAAGTATGTGACAGCACCTGCAGAAGCCAAAAATATACCAATCGGACAAAAAAGGAAGCGTGGACGTCCTGCTAGAGCAAGACCTGCTTCAATTACCGAAAAGTAGATGTTATTTTTTGTATCAGATGTTATAGTTGTTTGTTGATCTCATTGTGTCGTAATAAATAAATATTTAGATTCTTATGTCAATTAAAGGATGTTTCACTTAGGTAAACTGCTGTATGAGAAAAAAATATGGTAGATTTGTTTAAGAAAAAATATGTAGTAGATTTGCTGTAAGGTGGTTATTATTAGATATGCATTCTTAAAAAAGCTTGAGTTTTAAATAAATAGCGATGCTTCACGAACTTAAATTGTTACTAATATAACAATATTTTGAGGTGACTATTTTGCTGTGCAATAAGTATTTTTGCTCAGAATTTGGAATTATTTTTTAAGTAGATAATTTTTGTAACAATAACCGAACGGTACATAAAATGAGGACGTCATTTTTGTTTTACTCCTAGTGTGGGAATTTTTGGAAAAACTTATATCTTATACTACTTATATTTGAACCTATTCGGATTGTATGTGAAAGCATTTATTTCAGAATCAGTCTCTAAGATGTTAAGCTTGGTATTAGCGAAAAGTTTTACTAGAGTCATACTCGTATGTGTCGATGCTGCCTCAAACCTCCGCTGGTTCTGTGCCTGAGTGACAGACAGACTACTGGTTATATTTTGGTGAGTGTCCATAAGAACTATTCAACTTAATCCCGCTTGGACCTTTTTACCATCGAACGACAAGATGAAGAACATACTCTTCATTCGTACCTGGTTGACATTCCTCCACTGCTACGTTTTGCAACCTCTTTTATCGCGTGAACCACTAGGAAATTGAATTCCCCTCCTGCGTCATTATACGCCGATACATTAATATATTAATATCTTCAAGGCAAGCATAAATAGGCATTATTTGAGTTGGCGGGCTCCAGTTTAGATCACATCGTCGTTTAACACCAGGGGCCCAATTCTCGCGGCGTAGATATTATATCGGCTTCGAGATAATATCGAAAGTAGGGATATCTATTGAAAATATCTACTGATGGTAAAAAATGCTATTCTCGTGGATTTTCGATATTCCAATGATATTTATATCTATCGTAGATATTCTTTCACTGCCGAATGCGTCCCGTTTTTTTCGATTAAGTTAACATCATAGTCTATATAAAATAATAATAAATTAGAGCAAAATTTTACAAGCAACAAAATGATATTTTATATCTTATGAATTCCATTCATATTAAATATGAGTATACATTTTTTGAGTATAAGAAATCTCAACTTTACCTAAATTGTATGCGTATATAATTTCAACGTTATGTATAATGAAACGTCAATATTATTTAAGATTCTCCCTTTTCAAGGAAGGCAAAGGAAACAATGCCCATACAACCTAGTCTTTAGTTATATTAATCTTCTTTTTTTTACATTAGAATGTCGGTGTAACGCATTCTAATGTTTCTTGGAGTGTTTGGCACGAAATTTATGGAGTTGGCTTTTTCGATAAGCTTCTGTGAGGTAGTCGACACTACAATAAAGTTCTCACGTCCACTTGACCGGAATAGCGTATATTTTAAAGATTCCACTAATTCTTCAGTTGCGCAGACGGTTGTAACATGAACGAATTTTAGAATAATTAAAATAAGACGCCAACCGCACTCGCAGAAATCCCGCCAAAAACTCCGTATCGTCAATAAGAAAATGGTGTCGATTCTGGCTTCTCTAAACCTAAACGTAAATTTGACAACAGTGTATCCTTGTCATTCTCCATACAGAATGAAAAGGAGAGACTGATGTTAAATTTAGCTTTAAGTTTAGAGAATCGTGTCATTATCGATACCAATGTCATTCATAATTTTATAGATTTCTAACCAAATTTTTGTTTAAACGTATTTTTTTTTATGAAGTCGGCGTCCCTCATTTCGAATGGGCCCTCTTGCACTCACAACGGCGGCGCCTTAGCACAGCAGCAGCAATCACGTCATTTATTAAATCATTGACGAAAACATGAATCAACTCATCCATCGTTAATATAAACTGGTGTCGATTCTGACACAATTCTCTAAATCTAAACTTAAACTTGACAACAGTGTTTCCTTGTCATTCTCTATACAGAATGAAAAAGAGAGACTGATGTGAAATTTAGTTCTAAGTTTAGAGAATCACGCCAGAATCGACACCATTGTTTACCTACTTCTTTATTTACTAATTATTTATGAAGGCAGGTAACAACGTCTTGAGGTAACAATAATTGGCAATGACACACGACAACACAATAAATAATAGGTAAAGAAAGTGGAAATAACAAGATTGACATGCCATCCATAGATATTTATATATCGAAGGCTCTTCACCAGTCGATGTATGTCTACTGATCATCCGTAGATAAATATCTATTGCGACATGGTGAGAATAGGGCAAAAAGGTTTTCCTTCGATAAAAGCCAGATCATTCGAGATATATCGAAGGTGATATAATATCTATGCCGCGAGAATTGGGCCCTTGGTGCGATTGTCGTCAAACGCACTGAGATCTATTATAAAAAAGGAAAATTTTCAAAATCAGAAGCCCGTCTGCAAGTTATATTACTTCAAATACAAACTGAATATAAAATAAGTGCAGTAGTCTATAATTCTGTTAAATAAGGAACAAGCTACTTTAAAAGTCAGGATATTTAAGAATGGATCATTTTTTTCATTAAGGGGTCCCGACTGTTAAAGGCGCTTTGTTCCTTACTTAACAGAATTATAGATTACTGGACCTGTTTTTTTCTTTTCAGTTTGTATTTGAAGTAATATAAAAACATATATAAACTTACCACCAGGGTCACAGATATGCCTCAATTTTTGAGAAAATGTGTGAAGTTAAATAAAGTCGTATCTATAATATCTAATGCATGTAAAGGAGATTGCTCAGCTTCTTGGTTTGGCCTAAAGACCAATAATCATGAAAAATTGTTTCTTACATTCGAAATTATATATATAAATTACTGTAGAAACGAATATTATTGACGGACACCCCTGAGAACTTTTATAAACCATATACACTGAACATATTAAAATAATAAAAAACAAATAAGTTATATAGTAAACTAGGGAAATCAAGCCAATTACCGAAATTACGGATTAGATTCAGATATATAGAGCATGTAGATTAACAGATAGTTGCCCGTTTTTAAAGTTAATGCATAAAAGTAACTTTTAAAATCAGGTGTCATTTCCGGCTATAATAAGGTAGGTACTCTGTGACCGAACCTGTGTGATGATTGTGAATGAGCCACAGATTAGAGACAATTTTTAAACTCTCGTTAACCAAATAAAGCTAAGAGATTTAGATTCTATAGCCATATATTCAGTAGCTTCATTATTTTTGTTATGTTTTTAAGATAACCATATTTTAGATTTTTAGTGTATCACACCTTATAATTTTATTTATTTATTAATTTATAGTCAGGGAACATAGGCCCATAGATAGATACCTTAAAGTCAAACATATATACAGATTTTAATGTGTTTGGCGAAAAATGTATGGCAATAGATTTTACGATGTCGCCTACCATCTATAATAATTGTCTGAGCACATTTGCATCTAGTGAAAATGATAATATAGTTGTGGATATTAATACAGTGTAATAAAAAATGATTTATTTTATCGATCTTTACATAATAGATTTGTTTTTATTGTTATATAAACAACTTCGATCAGTCTTTGGCTGAATGTTACTACACCCAAAAATGATTCGTAAGTCCTTTTTAAAGTAAATATATTATACAAAGGTGTCCGTTGAAATCTAATGACTGTAAATTAAATTATAAATTACGCCAAGAATTACCGTGTATGACAATATTTTTTGTGCATTTAGGCCAATTTGAGCAATCTCCTTTATAGTTAAACTAGTTAACTTATTCAAACAGCCATCTTTTGCTTATGTTCTTTTTAGTAGTTTAGGAGTAAATATAAAATTCATTTACTTTTATTCGTTGACTATCTAAAATTGGCAGTATCTGCATTGTCAACGTCCGGCTTTAAGATTGTGATATGCTCAAATGCAGTGTCATATCCTAGTCTTATAATTTGTTTTACCTACATAATTCACAAAAACCAAATATAGATGAATAGATGCCAGAGGTTAACTACAAACGTTGTTAATCACCCTATATACAATACCAATCATTGACGAAAAAAATCCGTTTGGTCAGTGCATTCGCCCGGATTGCGAAGGGTGCGGGTTCGAGTCCCGTCTGTTGCCTGGTAAGCGTGGATTTTTTTCTAGTTATATTTTCTTTAGATTAAAACATCAAGCAGTTATATGCTTTAAAAATATAAAAATTATAACTATAATTGCTATTTCTTCTTTCAAATGTTTAATACTTGTAAAAGTATTCATTTGATATTGTGGGTTACCTATAATGCGAAGAGATGGCGCTGCCTTGCAGCTTAAGAATGGCTAAAGGAATTTCGACGCGGTCCGTGAGGGCTGCGGTAGCATAATTGGTCAGTGCATTCTCCCGGATTACGAAGGGTGCGGGTTCGAGTCCCGTCTGCTGCCTGGTCCGCGTGGTTTTTTTTCTAGTTATATTTTCTTTACACTTTTTTGTTTATCTGTTAATAGATCATAGTAATTATTACTACTAATACTGAAAAACCTTATAAAGTTATCACATCGTTAATTAATCTTTTTACCGGCTATTGTACTTCCATCCCAGGCAATAATTTAAGATTTTTCATAATACTTTTGTAAGTTTCTCTGTGCTGTGCTAACCGATGTGAGCCACGTCAGGATTTATGTATATAATATTTGCAATATAACTGGATCTTGCAGACCGTGCGCCCCGTCGCACCGCCGCCTCCTTGCTCCGTGCGCCCCGCCGCACAGCTGCCTGCTTCGAGTCGACTCGACGCGCCTGCGCTCATTCGTGAGACACAAGATTGGACCAGTGGATACCTAGCGGTGTTAACGAAACTGGTCGGCGTAGCCCCGGTACGTCTCGAGCTCTCCTGAGCTCGGAAACCGGAAGACCCGATCCCATTTGCACTTGGGCCTTCCCAAGGGTGACGGTTGTTCCCATATTCACTAGGAATATCGGAACACATCTCTTACAGCTTCAACCGACCCCCTGCCGCGGGCAGGGGAGTCCATCGGTGTCGCATAGGGTGTTAGGACCTGTGGCTTCACGCCACAGTCAGGGCACACCTACACACACTTTACACTACAACCTACACATACCTACACACACTAGACACATCACAATGGACATTACTCGTCAGGTAATGTCCCTCTTCTCCGCCCTAGGCCTCACCCTGGACGAGGCCGCCATCAGGGAGCTTGTCGCGAGAGCGCGCCCCTTGCGCGACACACTTACGCTCTCCCCGAAGAGCGCAAAGTCCGCGCGGTACTCAGAGGAGTCCCCTTCGAGCTCTCCAACGAGCTCATTCTGAGCGACCTAACCGCTCAAGGCTTCCCAGCCGAGGCAGTGCACAAATTGCACAGCCGGACTGGGAAACAATATCCGTTGGCCCTTGTCATTTTGACCTCGGTCCCGGCAGCTAGGGATATTTTCAAAGGTCCCATAACAGTCTGTGGCCTCGACAATATCAAAGTCGAGGCCCCACACCGGCGAGGCACCCCTGGGCAATGCCACAGGTGCCAATTATATGGCCACGCAGCAGCCAACTGCTCCGCGGCCCCGAGGTGCGTTAAGTGCCTCGTACCCCACCTCACCAAGGAGTGCTCCCGCACTCGTGACACACCCGGGGCACCCGCATGCGTGCTCTGTGGCCAAGAAGGCCACCCGGCCAATTACAGGGGCTGCCCGCGGGCCCCACGCCCCAGGCCCAACACTCACACTCACACACACACTAAGCCAACCACGGCGACAAAAACACACCCACCACCACCGAACAACACCACCACAAACTTCCCGGGGCTACCCAAGGCGGCCGCCCCTCGCAGCCCGGCGCCCCCGACAGCCTGGGGACCAGCCAGGGCCCGCCCAAAACCACACCCACCACAACACACCACACCAACAACACAAGCTAAGCCAGCCCAAGACGTCTCTCTGGCCGAGGACATGGCGCTTATTCGCTCCTCGCTCAAGAGGGTGAATATCGCCGAGATCCACACTCTCGCCGCGAAGCTCCGGCTAGCAAAGACACCCCTTGAAAAGGCTATAGCTATAGCCGAAAACCCCGAACTCGTTGCCGCGTTCGATTACTTTTTTATCATTATAACACTGGAAAATAACCAGACTCCGAACACAAACAAAAACACTATACACAAAACACGCGGTGATAACTCAAACAAACACCACTGTTGTTTAAATTATGACCGCGCAAAACACTAACATAACAATCACTCAACTAAACCCCGGGCGTACCAAGCCGAAAGGCGCTTCGCTTGTGTCATTTAATACGCGCAGCTTAAAATCCAACTTTAACGAAATTAAATTATTTTTGCAAGATAGGGAACCCGACTTTCTGCTCCTTCAGGAGACTTGGCTCAAACCAACTCAAATGAAGGGGCTGTCGATCCCTAAGTATAAATTAATCCGGAACGACGGTGCCAATGCGCGCGGCGGCACTGCCATTTACTATAGACGCAACCTACACTGCACACCTATACCCACTCCCGCGCTCACAAACATGGAAGCCACCATCTGTAGGCTGGCGATGACAGGACACCAGTCCTTAATCATCGCCTCAGTCTACATTAGATCAGGTACACACCCTCACCGCGCAAACTTCGAAACACTCACTTCACTAGGTACATCAGTCATAATGTTCGGTGACTTTAACTCCAAACACACCGACTGGACATGCGAGACCACCACCACCTCTGGCCGCAGATTACTACACATCACCGAGGAGCTTGGCTATGATGTCATATGTCCCTACGCGCCCACCCACTACCCAGACAATGTACAAAACCGACCCGACGTCCTGGACTTCGCGATCCTTAAAAACGTGTCGCTTCGCCTCACGACCTGGGGTCAGATCACAGACCGGTGTCTCTAGTTCTAGGTCCCCAAGACCCACTAGACGCCTCCGCGCCCCCTAAGAGGCTATTCACCAACTGGGACGGATACCGCTCCGCTCTCGAGACCGCTTTAGACTCCCCCGAGTCCCCGTTCCCTAACTCACCGGACAGTCTCGACAGCACCGACAAGATTGACGAAACAATAGACTCTTTAACTTCACTGGTGACCGAGAAGGCGAAGGAAAACTCGCGGGAGGTTGAGCTGCCAAAGCCCAAGCTCCCGCTGGCCATCCGGAACCTAATCCAAGCCAAAAACGCCGCTCTCCGGAGAGCCAAATTATACCCCACCCCCGAGTATAGGGCTACAGCTAATCGCCTTCAGCGACAAGTTAGGTCCCAATTAGCCGCTCTGAGACACTCCCGTTGGGAGGAACTCATGGCGGACATTACCCCATCCCATCTTGCGTACTATAGAATCGCGAAAGCGCTCCGTAGCGACGTTACCACCCACACCCCCCCGCTCACTCGCCCCGACGGCACCGTCGCCTTCGAAGACGACGAAAAATCTGAGTGTTTTGCAGACAGCATAGCGGCGCAATGCACGCCTAGTACGCAGGAAACTAACCCGCAACATATTCGCGGAGTGGAGGAGGAGGTCCGCCGGCGGGCCGCCCTTCCACTCATTGACAACCCCCTAGACCCCGTCACGACAGACGAACTCAGACAGACCATTAGAAACTTTAAGCAACGCAAGGCCCCGTCGGCGCCCGACGGCATCTCTAACAAGGCGCTCAAGCACTTTCCCATCCAAATGCTAACCTTGCTTGCAATTCTCTTTAACGCATGTTTTGATCTGTGCTACTTCCCAGCCGCCTGGAAAGAAGCAATAGTGATAGGCATCCCCAAACCCGGAAAACCCGCGCACCTCCCCAGTAGCCATCGCCCTATTAGCCTCCTCAAGGCAATGGCGAAACTTTTCGAAAAAACCATACTGACCAGACTAAGAGAGCACCTCCTATCACCATCCGATCCAATTATCATTGACCACCAATTCGGCTTCAGAGCCAAACACTCCTGCCCCCAACAGATCCATCGCATAGTGGAGCACGCCCTAAGCGGCTTCCAACATAATAAATATAAAACTATTGCAGTCTTCTTCGACGTCGCCAAAGCCTTCGACAAGGTTTGGCACGACGGATTAATCTTTAAATTATATCAATTAAAATTACCTGACCGCCTAGTTAGGTTAGTAGCCTCTTTTCTATCAAACCGCACCTTCCGCTATAGATACGAAGGTTCACTATCGACGCCCCGCCCACTACGAGCCGGTGTACCGCAGGGGTCCGCTCTCTCCCCCCTGCTATACACAGCGTACACCAATGACATCCCTCAGACCAAGGGTGTCGAGCTCGCTCTCTTCGCGGACGACACGGCCCTCTACTCTAGGGGAGCCAGTACAAATCAAATCATAGCCAAGCTCCAACCGGCAATCACAACACTTGGGAATTGGTTCCGCGATTGGAGAATCGACGTAAATCCGGACAAAAGTTCGGCCATTTGCTTCGATCCCAAGCGCCGCACCAAAACCATACAACACGGTGCGCGGTCTCTGCGAATGCAAGGCATAGCAATACCGTGGCACCGCACAGTCAAATACCTAGGGATCACACTAGACAAAAAACTCACCTTCCGTGCACACATCACACGCGTAGTCGCGAACGCGCGCTTTTATATGAGCCGCCTCCACCCGATGCTCGGTAAATACAGCAAAATGTCACTTCGTAACAAGCGAACGCTTTACAAAGTTTGCATACGCCCGGTCCTCACTTACGCGTCACCAGTGTTCGCACACGCGGACGAAGCGATTTTGAACAAACTTCAAGTGCTTCAAAATCGCTTCTGCCGCATAGCCACAGGGGCCCCGTGGTACGTCCGCAACGCGGACCTCCACAGGGACCTACAACTCGACACAATTCAAACACACCTCACAGAGTGCTCGGAACGGTTCTTCAAAGCTGCAGAAGAGCACTCTAACACACTCATTAGATCGGCGTCGGGATACGCTCCACACACTCCATCTCGATTCAGGCCCCGCAGGCCCAAACACGCACTCACAGCCACACACAATAAACTCACGCGCGATCTCGCGGCCCTCTTGGCCGCTGAGGATCCAACACCCGCGGTGAGTCCCCCCCGCCCCCCCGACACAGAGAGGTTCGATTCCTCTCAGTCCCCTCCCGTTTCAAGTGCACATCTGAGTGCACTTGTCCTCTAAGCGCATTTTGCGTTATTTTAAACTATGCACTAGTTTAAACTAACGCAGCGCCGCATCATCCCCCTCTCGGGGGGTGATCGCTTCAGATGAAGCTTGTAAGGCCCTTCTGGCCATAAGGATGAATAAAGGGTGTTTTTTAGTCAGTAGGAGTCTGACATAACCTTACAGCCGGCTGTAGGGTATCCATGATGGATTTCTCACCCTCTCCCCCGCCTGGGAGGAAACAAAAAAAAAAAAAAAAAACTGGATATGTATTGGACTCATTGTAATGAGCAGGGAATGCCTCGATTTTTTATAATACCCCGAATTTGACACGTTATTTATGCTTTCAAATATAAAACGACTAACTATATATTTTTTTATATAAAATTGTAAAAAATTAGCTGAATCACTTAGTGCACGTAGACGAAGTCGCGGGCAAAAGCTAGTAATGCATAATTTGCAATAGTTGAATTGGACAGCGGCAGCAAATTCAGTGCATGCCTCTAATTCGCCGCCTTTCACATAAAATTGAGGAAGAATCATCTAATAGCTTCCTGTTAGAACTTCTGCAAGCAATTTTCATCAAGCACAAAATCACGTAAGACCAATGAAATTTTATATAAATCACAACGAGGACGAATGCAATATCACCAAGTTCACACAGCGTCAACAAGGAACATTTAGAAACATTGGAATCTTATATATTTAAAATATTGTGCCGCTAATAGCGAATTGGTTTGCACCTATGTATTGAAAGGGCTTTCGATGAAGAGGGAGTTTAAAGAGCCGTAAGTCTTAGCCTGAAGGCATTGCTTCTCGATAATGTTTCCAGACCAATACCGGTTTCTTCCAAGTAATCTCAATATCCTTAGTGCTTAGGCTGAATCTGCAATTGTTAGTACCCACGAACCCGCAACTTGTCCGTGTGTCGGCCAAACTTCCCGTTTCCATACATAGGCAAGGCCTGTGCCCCAGTAGTAGGAATATAATGATAGTTATCTGTAATATTATTTTGTAGCAAACACTCGCAACATCAGATTTTTTTTTGATTAAAAGTATTCCGCTATAATAAACCGCATGGTTCATTTTCGGCCTTCTACAAAACATTTCAATCGTATGGACAAGTGCGAGGAATTGGAAGGGAGTTTTTGGAAATCATTTTGAGGTTTTACATATAGCTTTTGGATTAATTGATAAGGGAACTGGAGAGGGGAAAAAATATCAAAAAATCGATCTTAATCGTCTGTATATTGCAATAAATAAATTAACTATTTGTCATCAACATATTATTTAGGGTCTGGATTCAGTCTAGTGGTGATAATACTGGAGGGCGGGGCTCTTGAGCAGCACCGGGGCGGCCTTGATAAGGGCGGGTGCGGCGGTGGGGGCGGTGTTGTGTACGACGGCGTTGAACCCGCTGTGATCGTCAGCTGTGTACTCCACGGTGCGCACGGAGCCGTCAGCTTCGTGGAACGAGTACGAGCCCTTCACCACGTCGCCGTCGCGGGACTCCTGCTGGGACTTGTTGTCGCCGGTGTGCCCGTCAGCCACAGAGTACGTGTACTCATATTTGGGGTACGCCTGATGAGAAATAATATTTGTCAACATCAACTATATATTCCTCTCGATGAATATTTGTTAGTTGAATTGGGCTACTTACGATTTCCTCTTGGTGAGCCAAGATCTTGGCGACGGGAGCAGCGTGGTAGGCGACGGGGGCGGGGGCAGCGTGGTAGGCTACGGCGGCGGGGGCAGTGTGGTAGGCGACGGCAGCGGGTGCGGCGTGATAGACGGGGGCGGCGGCCACCAGCTTGGCAGCCACAGCCTTGGGCTGATCGTGGCGCACGATGCTCTGTGAGGAAACGGCCCCGGCGGGCGAGTAGTGGGCGGGGGCGGCCAGCAGGCCAGCGCGGGCTACTGCCACAAACGCACACAGAACTACCACCTGAAAGTCAAATCATTATTTATGCTGTAGTAATAAGTTGGTTTGCTAATTTAAATGCAGCCCTCCAATTGTTTTTAAACATCCGCTGAATATTAATTTGGTATCTCTACCAAAGCCTGTAACTTACTTTGGAGAACATTTCAGAGATTTGCTTGTTGTGAACTAAATATTATTTGAAAGCCATTCGTTTATATAGTATTTGAGCTTAAGTATCAGTTGCATGATCAACCTATTAGGTAGTTGTCAAACCAGATAGTAACCTTGCTCCTACGTTCATTCATATTTTTACGATTACGATTTATACTATTGAAATTGTCATCTTATATTTTTGATCATTTTAGCATGTAACTACTAGTTGTTCAAATCTAAAGAAAATTTTACTAGAAAAAATTCCATGCGGAACAGGCAGCAGACGGGACTCGAACCCGCACCCTTCACTATCCGGGCGAATACACTGACCATTATGCTACCGCGGCCCTGATGGCCGTGTCGAATTTTTCCTGGCATTCTTAAGCTGCAAGACAGCGCCATCTCTTTGCATTGTAGGTAACTCACAATCAGTCTGCTGCCTGTGTCCGTGTAGATTTTTTTCTAGTAAAATTTTCTTATGTTCATTATAGTTATATTATAAATTTATTGAATGAGTTTGAAAATAAATATTTACCTTGGAAGGATGCATTTATGCCGTATATAATAATAAGATACTAGATCTATACTCATTATCTGTGTAAAGAAAGGCAGTCAATTAACTTCTAGTACGTTTTATTCTATACAAAAAGGAAATTCAACGAAACTGTAACTTATTTTTATGATACATGATTAAATTACTTTAATAATTATGTATAATAATTGTGATTTATGTTTTTAAGTATATGAGTATAAGTAAATATTACTTGAAATTGGTTTGAGATAAACATTGAATTTAGAAAAATTGGCTAAAATATTTGTTTTTTGCGTAAATATTGTTTAAATTCTTTTAATGGTGGCCACTGATAATTAATTCTATTTTGAGCTTTTCCTTACTGTTTAAAGCTTCACAACATCAATTTGAAGCATGAAATTTGCTAGGATATCAAAATATTAAAAGGAGATGCTTAGAAGACCTTTTCAAATCGCTGACAATCCATAAGAACCTTAAGGTACAGACTCTGCTACTATTAAAATAATAAGACGTCTAATTGTTGATCGAACTCAATACACATTGCATCTTTACATCAACATTTGGAGAATATCGGTGAGTACAGCTACTGCAATCAATTTGTACTGAAGACTTATGATGGAAAAATAGTGCTACTTATCTATACATATACTACGTGTAATTTATTTCATATTATTATGAGTAATATCAATATCAAAACAAACTTGCCCTGCTATTTTGTACGCAAAAACTCACATTTCAACGCGAAAACCGTGGAATCTCAAACGGATTTTGCGGTGAAAAGTGATTTTTTTCTCATAATAGCTGCACGGCTGATCATTCCATTAGGAGAAAATTTTTATTCGTAAAACAATGAAGTTAATGTCAGAAGTTTAAAGAAAGTCCAACCTTTGAAATGTTCAGTGCACTCACATTCCCGCAAAATTTAAAAATTTATTGGAATATCAAAAATTTTGTTTAATCTGGAAATATTATTTATTACAACCATGTAAACAATTAACAAATAAACATTTCAGTTCGCAAAGTGGATATTATTTTGCCCTGAATGTTATTTTCCCGATCTGGCGCTTCAATCCGAATGGAAAACTCGCTGCGCGTACATCGCATTTAAGAAAATAATAGGTTGATATAGATATTGAAACCTTATAAAATATACTGTAGTATTCAATTAGATGAATTTAATCTAAGCTACATTTTCAAATGTTTAGCATAAGAATAAGAAACTGTTCAGTGTTCATACATCATTAACCAGCACACGTCGTTTCACATTGCTGGTTAATGATGTATGAACACTGAACAGTTTCTTATTCTTATGCTAAACATTTGAAAATGTAGCTTAGATTAAATTCATCTAATTGAATACTACAGTATATTTTATAAGGTTTCAATATCTATATCAACCTATTATTTTCTTAAATGCGATGTACGCGCAGCGAGTTTTCCATTCGGATTGAAGCGCCAGATCGGTTTTTTTTTGTTTGCTATAGTACTCTTAAATATATTAAATGTAATAAATGTGTAGACGTTTATTAAAATTAGTAATAAATAAGCAAACATATTTTTTACTTTAGCAAGTATTCGACGCTCGAAACTATAACAAGCGTATTTTATCAGTGAGTGTTGCCTAGATTTGTCACATTTTGACCTGCGGCAAGGTCTTCGACAAACATTCTTATTACTAATGCTTGTAACTATATAATCAATCTCAAAAGATTAGCGGTATCACTAATTGTTGATACAACAAACTAGAATCATGTTCTCTAAAGTAAGTGGCAATTCAATGAGTTACATCATGACGTGGCCTCAACGTATATAGAAAAATATATACATACATACTTATTTTGATAAATATATATATTTTTCAGGTGGTAGCTCTGTGCGCGTTTGTGGCAGTAGCCCGCGCTGGCCTGCTGGCCGCCCCCGCCCACTACTCGCCCGCCGAGGCCGTTTCCTCACAGAGCATCGTGCGCCACGACCAGCCTAAGGCTGTAGCTGCCAAGCTGGTAGCTGCCGCCCCCGTCTACCACGCCGCGCCCGCTGCCGTCGCCTACCACGCTGCCCCAGCCGCCGTTACCTACCACGCTGCCTCCGCCCCCGTCGCCTACCATGCTGCTCCCGTCGCCAAGATCTTGGCTCACCAAGAGGAAATCGTAAGTAGCCCAATTCAACTAACAAATATTCATCGAGAGGATATATAGTTGATGTTGACAAATATAATTTCTCATCAGGCGTACCCCAAATATGAGTACACGTACTCTGTGGCTGACGGGCACACAGGCGACAACAAGTCCCAGCAGGAGTCCCGCGACGGCGACGTGGTGAAGGGCTCGTACTCGTTCCACGAGGCTGACGGCTCCGTGCGCACCGTGGAGTACACCGCTGACGACCACAGCGGGTTCAACGCCGTCGTACACAACACCGCCCCCACCGCCGCGCCTGCCCTCATCAAGGCCGCCCCCCTGCTGCTCAAGGCCCCCGCCCTCCAGTACTACCACCATTAGACTGAATCCAAACTCCAATTGATATCACGTTGATAATAAAATGTTATTATTTATTTATTTTAAAATAATATACGTTTAAGATCGATCCAAATGCCATTGTTAATTTTAATTTACTCTCTGGTCGTTGTTGATTGATGGTAGATTTGTTTAAACCATTTATTTTGAGTTTTTTTTGGTTTATCCAACAGGAATCTTCGCACTTTAGCTAAGAGTCCATTAGTAGAGGAAATCTTGCATTTTCGCACTTACGACAGACTTGCCAGAAAAAATCTTAAAAAATGTATTTAAGATAAAGTGGAGGTTAATTTTTGTCACGCAAGCAATATTGTACGGTATTATGTTGGATAGGCGTTTGAAAAATATAACTTGTGAAAACAACTTTTTGTTGAGGAATAATTTTGTAAAATATGAAGCGTCAAAATACAAGCTTTTACTAGCCTTGCCAGCGAAAATGAGTGTTTCTAGCAATGTGAAAAAATTATGCTATTTACAATGTTTATATACAATTAAATTAAAATATAAACTATCACAGTTTGACAGGATTTGTAATTTTACAAGTAATAGTAATAATTTCGTACAAAAAAAAATACGTGAGGATTGCATCAAATATTCGATTTTATCCTTTAACGCATGTAACGTAAACGCATAAAACATTTCAATAATATATTTATATAGGAATATATATATATATATATATATTTTCCTTTTGTATAACATACTTTCTCTGACCGAATTTAATTCCTTCTTTCTTCCTTCTAATCAAAGATTTTGATTCTAACTGGTTACATATCATCTCGTATTAATGGCTCCAGACCTAATGGCCTAACTTAACGTAATGAGTGTGTCTTAATACACTGAAAAAAGTTATTTACAAAACTTGTTGAGTTAACCGATTAATAGTCAAACTTTGGTTACTAATACATATATTCTCAGTTAGTCATAGATCAACTGTTCTGTTGAATTTTGCATTAGCATTTCAGTTAATTGAGTTTAGTTATATTTGTTATTTCTTTAATCATTTAATTTCTTGAACTTCGAGTACCGTCTCCTGCCTGGTCCAGGTGGATTTTTTTCTAGTAAAATTTTCTTTAATTGCGTTCAGTTAAAATGTATTAAACCATTATTTTGTTATATGCTGTCAAATTCGTTTTAAGAAATCTGTAACATAGCAATGTACTATTATAATCAAACACACTTGAGGTGATTATTTACATAGAGCCCAACAACAACTATTTTGTGCTATTTATTCGCAAGCACAAAAACCATTATGAATAACTGAAAAGTGTCACAAGTGTTAGCCAAAAAGTTCGGTTACAGATTGCAAGTACGTGTTTTGTTAAATATTTGGTATATACGCTGAATCGCGCTAAAGATATTGTTTTGTGCATACATATATGCTAAGTTTATAAAATGTGTATTTGTAAATATATTGGGAACCAGGGTATTATGATAACATCAATCCCGTTGCAGATAACATAATAATTCGGTTACAAAATAACATTACAGTGATGATAATACTGAAGCAATCATTTGTAACCAATTGCTGAACAAGTGATTTACTTTCTTTACTGTTCTGCAAAACCAAGAAATAGGCGTGTTAGTACTAAGGACTTTTCTGCTATATGCAGATAGATAGAGGAGTTATTTTGTTTCGAGGGTATCTACTTGGAACTCTAAAATTCAGCTTGCCAATTTAATTTTATCATATAAATATCCATAACAAAGGAATGTATAGGATTTTGTGTTCTGGAAACTGTATTAAAATCAAAACTAATGAAACACCACTGACACTCGACTAGGACTTTGACTAAGCAGAATCAACACTTATGTATTCGGTAATTATTGATCGGAGGCTATCATACCGTTTATTTCCCACTTCAGTCCCTTCGGGTACTTGTTGAAGATTAGTAGTTCTGATATTACATAATTTTGAATCGATTTGCTTATTCTATATAAATTATAGTTCACATGGCAATTTTATCTAATATATAAAATTCTCGTGTCGCGGTGTTTGTGGTTAAACTCCTCCGAAACGGCTCGACCGATTTTCGTGAAATTTTATATGCATATTCAGTAGGTCTGAGAATCGGATGTAATCTTTCTTTTTCATCCCCCTAAATGTTAAGGGTAATCCACCCCTAAATTTTTTTTTCAAATTTAGATTTATTTTTTTATTTTTTTATGATACAGCATTCAAAAATACATACAACCCTAAATTTTCACCCTTCCACCACCAACCCCTATTTTTTATGGCAGCACGAAGTTCGCTGGGTCAGCTAGTAAATATATAATTGTGAACAACGACAGAAAATTAAAAACGCATCTCTTATTTTCTGATATTTTCATAAAAACAGGGGAAAACTCATCTCAAGGCAATTTCCATTGAGCACAACATCACGTGAGATCAATAAAATTTTATACAAAACAAAACGGGTGCGAATGCAGTATCAAAAATCATTAAATTTACGTTGCGTCGATAAGGTTTTTTCTTACTGCGGTTTCCCCCGTTTTGTGACAGGTCTTTGTTCTTTTAATTATTTTTCTTTCTATTTTTTTATTAATATTATTACCCTCTTTAGGTGCTTTTTTTGCACCTCATTTTTTTGCGCTTTATTCCCTTTTTTACATATATTTCTTGTGTTACATTATGGTGTTACATGTTCTTTCTTATTTTAAGTTATGCATTAATGTTAACATTTCTGTTTTACTCATTTCTCAAATTCTTATATCTATTTTACGTACATTTCTTGTTTACTTATATCCTATGAGACAAGGAATATTTAGAAAGATCAATTTCTAACGAATGTGACAAACACTAAGAGCGAATAGGTTTGTACCTATGTATCGAAGGAGCTTTCGCCAAAGAAGAAGCTCATAGAATCGTAGTAGCCTTAGGAGCAGTATGAATATAACCTGAAGGGATTGCTTTTCGATAAAGTTACAAGACCGATACCGGTTTTTTTCGCAGCAATCTAAATATCCTCTGGGCTTCCGAAAGCGCGTTAAGCCGTTAGTCCATCGGCTGCATCTGCAGTTGTTAGCAGCCACGTGGTCTGCCATAGCCCAACCACCATATTCTATCCATAGGGAAGGCATGTGCTCCAGAAATTATTTTATATTAAAGAATCGCAACTAACGATATGAATATAATATATACCCTAGATACATCACGGGCGCTCAAAATGTGTCCTTCTGGTTCACAGTCACGCGCGGACCGTTGAAAACTCAAGATTGCGGCATCTTGAGTGTTCAACGGTCCGCGCGTGCCTGTGAACCATGAGCTCCGTGAAAAAATTCGAAAAAACATTCTGATAGTACGTAAAATCAATGTTTGTTAATTGAACGCATTTGAAACTGTTCAAATACTTAGGGGTAAGTGCTGTACCTTTAGACTGTTTTACCTTTGGACACTATCGATTTCAAGGAGAATCCTAATCGATTTTTTATTAAGTGTACGCATCCATAACCGGTTTTTGTCATATGGCAACATTAATCTATCTGTCATTTTATTCGGCGACAGTTGATGATTTTACTGTCTCATAGAAATGGTGTCCAAATGGTATATTGGACGATCCACGGAACTCCATAAGATTATAGCGTGATCAAAAACAATATAAGGCATTATTTAAACATTGAAAGTCATCTTTAATGCACACTATATTAGGTCTTAATTTAAACACATGCGTCGAAGACTAATAACAGTGCAAAATGAAAGCTCGTAAAATTCTACAACTTATTGCTATACGCGGAAGAATAAAGATCTGTTGACGTTTTAGATGTTTTTGACTTAACGCGCAATTCTTAATGCACTGTTAGCAATATAGCAGGTACAGACCGCGAGGAAAAGAGACGGCTAAACGGCGACGTATAATGGATCACGCATTTGAATAAGGAACCCTCTGTGGGAATAGTAAACCCCCATTTGATCTACGGCAGATGAATTAGTATAATTAGCATTGATATGAAGTATGCTACTATACCGTAAGTCTGCGGAACACTGGCTCTTAGGCTATTAGGGCATGACTATTATACCGTTGGACAGCCATTGTACCTCTGGACAAACCATTTTAATTTAACATAAAACATAAAAAAATGCAATTTAAGACTACAACATTTATGAAATATTTGGTACAGATTATGAAATATTTGGTACAGATTAACTATTTTGCACATGTTCAATAATGCTGCTTTGTTTTAGACGCATGGGTCTGAATACCCAAAAAGTTCGAGAGCCTGCTTTTGAATTTGCATTAAAGAAAAATAAATCAAATATCCCTAATTCGCAGTCACGCGCGGACCGTTGAAAACTCAAGATGCCGCAATCTTGAGTTTTCAACGGTCCGCGCGTCACTGTGAACCATGAGCTCCGTGAAAAAATTCGAAAAACATACTGATAGTACGTAAAATCAATGTTTGTTAATTGAACGCATTTGAAACTGTTCAAATACTTAGGGGTAAGTGCTGTACCTTTAGACTGTTTTACCTTTGGACACTATCGATTTCAAGGAGAATCCTAATCGATTTTTTATTAAGTGAACGCATCCATAACCGGTTTTTGTCATATGGCAACATTAATCTATCTGTCATTTTATTCGGCGACAGTTGACGATTTTACTGTCTCATAGAAGTTTTATGTCTAAAAAGCAAGTTTTTTATCCATTTGTTAAGATGTTTTTTTCTCTTTTATTATAATTTATGGGATCTATTATATACACAGTTTGAGGTGCAATGTTTTGTCGCTAATTTAAATTAAATTCAACAGATCTAAATCAAATAGATTTTAAAGCCTCGTGTTTAATTTTTACCTTTGGAAAATGCTGTACTTATGGACAATAGGCTAGTTGACTCATGTCGAATTGTATTAAATTTCTTAAAGTATTTGGTCTAAGGAACCTAAATATTTACAATTTCACTTCATAAAAGCAGAAGATTACTGTAGAAATTTAATTTAAAAAAATATTTTTTAGTCTATACTTTTTAAACACTAAAAAGTATATACTAAAAATTATTTTAGTCAAAAAATTTTATCAGATTGTCAAAGAAGCAATTCACATTATGTCTATTGAAACTGGTAGCTCTTGCAACACTCGTCGCCTCAGGCTTCCGCAAAGATAAATGAGAGTTACGTAAACGAAAACACCTAGGCTATCCAATGCCAGCCATTTTATTCTCATGTCAGGAATTAGGGATATTTGATTTATTTTTCTTTAATGCAAATTCAAAAGCAGGCTCTCGAACTTTTTGGGTATTCAGACCCATGGGTCTAAAACAAAGCAGCATTATTGCACATGTGCAAAATAGTTAATCTGTACCAAATATTTCATAAATGTTGTCGTCTTAAATTGCATTTTTTTATATTTTAAGTTAAATTAAAATGGTTTGTCCAGAGGTACAATGGCTGTCCAACGGTACAATAGTCATGCCCTAATAGCCTAAGAGCCAGTGTTCCGAAGACTTACGGTATAGTAGCATACTTCATATCAATGCTAATTATACTAATTCATCTGTCGTAGATCAAATGGGGGTTCACTATTCCCACAGAGGGTTCCTTATTCAAATGCGTGGTCCATTATACGTCGCCGTTTAGCCGTCTCTTTTCCTCGCGGTCTGTACCTGCTATATTGCTAACAGTGCATTAAGAATTGCGCGTTAAGTCAAAAACATCTAAAACGTCAACAGATCTTTATTCTTCCGCGTATAGCAATAAGTTGTAGAATTTTACGAGCTTTCATTTTGCACTATTATTAGTCTTTGACGCAAGTGTTTAAATTAAGACCTAATATAGTGTGCATTAAAGATGACTTTCAATGTTTAAATAATGCCTTATATTGTTTTTGATCACGCTATAATCTTATGGAGTTCCGTAGATCGTCCAATATACCATTTGGACACGTTTCGACCACGATTTTGTTCGTATTGTTGTATCTATATATCATATCTATATTACATCTTTTATTTAACTATTCCTCTAAACATTTTTGACCTCTCCAAAATATCTTTTAATTATTGTCATAGGCATATTAAACAAAAATGCAAGGATTTGGAAGGGAATTTTCGGAACTCATTTTGTGGTTTTAGACACAATAAGTATATTTGGTTCATTGATAATGGTAGTAGAGATAGATAAAAATATTAACAAATCGATCTTAATCGTATGTATATTGCAATAAATAAATTAACAATTTTTTATCAACATATTGTTTGGAGGAGGGATTCAGTCTAGTGGTGGTAGTACTGTAGGGCGGGGGCTTTGAGCAGCAGGGGGGCGGCCTTGATGAGGGCGGGTGCTGCGGTGGGGGCGGTATTGTGTACGACGGCGTTAAACCCGCTGTGGTCGTCAGCGGTGTACTCCACGGTGCGCACGGAGCCGTCAGCCTCGTGGAACGAGTACGAGCCCTTCACCACATCGCCGTCGCGGGACTCCTGCTGTGACTTGTTGTCACCGGTGTGCCCGTCAGCCACAGAGTATGTGTACTCATATTTGGGATACGCCTGATGAGAAACAATATTTTTCAACATCTACTAAATCTTCATCGTGAGGAATATTTGTTAGTTGAATTGGGCAACTTACGATTTCTTCTTGGTGAGCCAAGATCTTGGCGACGGGAGCAGCATGATAGGCGACGGGGGCGGGGGCAGCGTGGTAGGCGACGGGAGCGGGGGCAGCGTGGTAGGTGACGGCGGCGGGGGCAGCGTGGTAGGCGACGGCAGCGGGCGCGGCGTGGTAGACGGGGGCGGCAGCTACCAGCTTGGCAGCCACAGCCTTGGGCTGGTCGTGGCGCACGATGCTCTGTGAGGAGACGGCCTCAGCGGGCGAGTAGTGGGCGGGGGCGGCCAGCAGGCCAGCGCGGGCTACTGCCACAAACGCGCACAGAGATACCACCTGAAAAATAGAGGTTTATTGTAATAATTGTTTTCTTTACCAAATTTTTATCTGAATCCAAATATGTCCCACTTATAGCTTTATCCTTTCCGGGGGATAACATTGTGTAATTAATTAATATAGTAAGACTTGTGACTTACTTTGGAGAACATGTTTTTGTTTCGTTGTGCAAACTTTGAATGATACAGAATATGACATTCGATTCGTTATATAGTATCAGTCTCGTTTGGATTTGTAGATTTATCGGCCTTGCCTCAGGTCATATTTTGACAAACCCTAGCCTTCGGCACAGGATAACTTTTACAATATAATTTTACTTATAAGTGCTGATCTTATGAACTTTGTATCCCCAATTTTGTTTCTTGCGGATATTTTCAAATTTCTAAAAGACTGGTTTATCTGATTTACTATTTTTGCCTGCTGTCGAGGTTTTGTCAATATATTGAAGAAACTGTCACAGTCTTCTCTCTCATTCAATCAGTCACTTTTTGTATTATGAGGCTTAAAAAACTGATTTCTATATAATTATATTGTCCTTTTTAAGTATTTAACTGCTAGATGTTTAAATTTAATTCTTATCTTTCGTCTGTTCATTTGTCGGTAGATTATAAGTATTTCAGCCATCTACATGTACCTTTATAGGCAGATAGCTACAATGTTCATAGAAAGTGTCCAGAGAGAGATCGTCTTTCACCTATCTGCTTACCAGACGATAAGTATTCTATCAATTATTTTTATAAAGTAAACAAATCGCAATTTATTTCCCTTCCAAAATACTTTTAGAAAAATATTCGTTTAAAGAAGATTATGCCAAATGTGTTATGCCATAATCAATTTCTGAGCATCAACATTCTGCCAGATAGAGGGAACCCTACAAAAATAAATGGACATATCGGAATTTAAACCCAAGGACCCTTTGAGCCGAAGGCAGGAGTGTCGATTCACCAACCCGTCATCAAAACAGTACTGATTGCTTATAATTAAAAGAATCTTGAGTTTTCTTTAAGTTCTTTATTTTAATATGATTTTCACTAAACTACAATATTATTATATATAAATAAGCTATAATTACTTTTATTACTATTCTTATTTATATTTACAATTATCTCGATCTTGACTCTGCATGTATCCTTTGAATTGTATAGTAATTAAAAAAAATGGTAAAAACCATGAATTTAGCGATTGTCGTGTGAATCCGGGGTGTTTGATTGTTTATGATATCTTAACATGTAACAATATAAAATAGAAAAATATAGTATATTTTCGATTTTTTAGGTGACACTGACCCCCTCTTCATCACCTTTGAACCTCTGAAATTCCAATAATAATTTTTATATCAAATTAAGTTCCAAGATGGACCCTGGGGGTCCCCTAGGTTATCTTCCTTTCCTGATCCTAAAATGCTGGGCATATCTGCTATCCCTTTTATAGTTATTTATTGTTTTCCATTTCTTTATCAATAAATTTTATTGGAAGATTACTGCTTGGCAATAACTTTTGTACTATATTTTATTATATTTTACTTCAATAAGTGTCTTATGCTGTATCTAATCAAAATTAGCTTATCTTCATTTTCTTACGATCGATTGATTGATTTCAAGGGATCTTTGTCTATATCTTCTTTGACCTTTATATTCTTAAAAACTGCTAAGAATACTGAGATATCGTTTTGTACATCACTGGAAACAATCGCGTTTTCTGTTCATTATTGAGTTTAGCATTAGCGATCTGATAAAGAGCTTGTGCTTTGCCATGTGTATTTTTCTTGAGTCTGGCCATATCGTTTGGCGCCTTCGCTGGCAGTTTGGCAATGTTGTAGGCGCGTGCTACGTTGAGGTGCAATTTATGATCCTTGGGGTGGGGCGGATACCCTTGCAGCTGTATGTTCAAAGCTGCCAGCTGAGGAGTGACCAATGAGTTAAGGTCCGTTATTATCGGGACCGTATTGTATCTGGAATACAGTATAAGATTTGAAACTGAAGTTATTGATCAAATATTTAAAAACCAAATGTCTATAGAAAATGTAAAACTACAGATTTTATACTATCTTGCTAGCTGTACGACTTGGCAAAATAAGATTGATTGAAGTATTAATCTTTATAATAAACTATATTAATTATTTTATGATAAAAATATTTTCAAACAAACGACAAAAAGTTTTCTAATTCCAATACTACTGATTTCTCTCGGTTGTGTTATTTATTTGCGCTAATGCAGTTGAACGCATTTGAATTAAATTTAGCGTTGATAAATAACAGATGTTACGTACAGAATATACAGTTACCAGAATAATAAAACTTTAATCTTACAAATTAGAAGTATCCGTTTTGTACTGTTTGGGTACAAAGTCAAAAGTGGGTGCTGGCTGAGTTGTTTCTACAAGTTCGGGGAGAAGATGTTCTGGTTTTCTATCGTAGAGTACAAACTGCTTGAGATGATGTTGCTATAAATAGAAATTGAAGAGTTTTTATTAAAGGTTGCATAAAAAAAGTATGTAATGAAAAAAATACTGATAATACCTATCAGTAGGTTGATAATTTTTAAAAAGTTACCTACCTTGTTTAGTTTTTCGTGAGGTTTCATATTAGGATAGCTTCTGTAAACCGCATTATGTCCTGGATACTTATTAACTGTTTGTAATATTTCTATATTATAACCAGGCACAAATGTCAATTCCGGATGACTGTGTGGCTTCGGTTCTAGGTTACTTTTTTCTGCTGGTGGTGTTGTATTATCTTGAATAATGTGAGCGTTGCTCGGATATTGCGTCTTTTGTTCACGCAATACAGGAGCATATTGTATTTCTTGAGGTTGGTAATTTGGCCTTGACATTTGATACGCGGGCGTGCCAGGTTTGTGTACATAATTTGAGGGTTTCTCTGTTGAATATATATGCACAGCGGTATGTTTGTACGACAATGGTACATCGTGACGAACAAAGCTTTGCGATGATACTGCATGTTTCACTGAACTATGAGGTTCATGATGATTTATTGCAGCATCGCCAGTACAAGCTGCTGCTAATGTTATCACAGCTAAAATCTGAAAATTGTTTGTGATTGTTAAATAAACTGGTTTATACGATTATCACAGTCCACATTTTGTGGTTCACTACACAACTCACTTTGGATATCATCTTCTCGTACAATCGATGGCTCTCGGACCTCGGAAGTGTTTGAATTCGGATACAAATCGCTTCACTTATATATGTAGACTATTGACGAAGAGAAATCGATTGTTATATAACAATTATTTTGATAGGTATGTAGAGTAATTATTGTACGCTAGTTTCCGGTGGTCCTTTAACAAAAGCCTCTGGGCCTACCTTTCACATTTTTTGTGACCGAAAATGTTTCTCTTCATTAATAGTGTTTAAATTGTTTCTCTTATACAAGCGACTGTACCGGTGCATGTGCAATGCTTATGTGAGAGAGATGTTTTCATTCGCGAGCCCATGATGTCAACATCAGACTATTATTTCGTTTTGTTTGCAAATCCTGAGAAAACTTTTGCGTCATTCGTAGTTAAACGTTTTGATATTAGCATTTCACTGTGTGAATGGGTACCTATCAAAACAATAGATTATGACTATATGTATTTTTATATTCTATAACGTAGGCGATAACCGGCGTTGTTTGATGATAGTTAAATATAACTAAAAAGTAATTCGATTAGATACGTGATTTATCGTCAGTCCATGCAAATTTTATAAATTAAACAGTCATACCAGCCGTACTACGCCCAGTGCTGAGCATAGGCCTCCCCCAAGGATTTCCACACTAACATACATTGCACTTTTTCTCGGATTTTCAAATTCTGACCAAAGACTTTTTCAATTTACAATTTATATAAATATCTATAAAAATGAATCGCCGAAATATATGTACGGACGTAACTTTCAAACTACTGTTTAATATTGGACAATTATTTTTTCATTGTGTTCGTTATTGTCAGGAAAAATTAAAAAACAAAACTTTATAGAAATAAAATTGTGGTAGGATGGTCACCGGGTCAACTATTATCAATATAATACATATTTTATTATTAATGCAAACACCACTAATTATGTCTAAAATTCATTACTACGTCCCACTACTAACATAACTACACAAAAAAACGCATATCATTACAATCACCATTAACATGAAGATCTAAGTCCAAAGATCCAAAGCCAAGTGTCAGTAGGACTCGCGCACGAAGGATTCTGTAACATTATGCTATAAACTACTTACAATCTTACCAGTAATCTACAAGCAAAGAGCTACATTCGATTATTTTTTGAAGCAGTGGTTTCTGATATAAGTTTTAATTTTTTTTCCTAAATATATTATTAAATTATTCATTATAAAATTATAAAAAAAAAGTTTAAAACCTTGATTTGATATATAACAAGGTATAATAGTAAGCCAAATTTTAATTTTCTAATTCACTAACCAAAAGTAACCACCATTTTCCAAATTTATTTATTTACTTTATTCGGCCGAGTTTGAGACATTAAGGTCCCGGATCTCCTGAAATTTGGTTCATATATGTATATATAAACTAAATTTCAGGAGGTCCGGAACCTTACCTAAAATATACAAAAACTGAAATTTCTGCCAAAATAACGAACTAAAATTAAGTTCAATTGAGTCATTGTAGTGTATAACACAGTTTTAGCTTATCACTCTACTTATCTGGACCCGTCTGGATTCAACAATCATTACATATTTATGAATCGTGCACCCCCTTGATGTTAAGTGCGTATACCTGACCTCTTTCTTACAGAAGAACACACAAACACGTCTTCTGCTGGAGTTGTTTTTCAGCTAGTAAGTAAGATTTTTTTCTTTAGTTTCAAGGGGTAGGAAAGGTGTCTGAATGGTGAATCGGACTCCACATATCTATTCACACCACCTTTCAGTCTTAACATCAGGTGGAGTGTATAGATACTGCGTCTAATAAAAAATACATGACATTATACCTTCTTCAATGAAATGGAATATGCTTTCATAACTGGATGCTCCAAATCGAGCGAGATGCCTGTTGTACACTACCTTGAATTGCTAACAAACATAGAAAGCTTCTTATCGTAAAGCACGCTACTCGTTTTCGTTACAAATAAAACAAACACAAGTACACAACGCTCTACTTCTGTCGTTAGTAATATCGATATTAATTTATATCAGATAGATAGTTATTATTACAAAATAAACAGTGTCTGTTCAATAGGCTAGTCTGCTATATGATTATTATGTAACAGCGATTGCATTGCAGTATTTAGTGTAAGTAGCTGTTAGGATTCCGTAGTCCTGACAAGGAACCCTTATAGTTTCGTCATGTCCGTCTATTCGACCCGGTTATTGCTTGGAGAGTGTTAGCACTAGAGAGCTGTTATTTTGTGGAGATATGTATATCAATCATGCCGACAAAATGATAGATTAAAATTTTGTTTTAAGGGTAACTGCCTTATATGTTACCTGGGGATGTTTTTTTTCATCATCTACCCCATCGCGTGGAATATCATTGAATAGGTACTTTAAAATAACTTAGGGGTGTGTAAGACTATTTTTTGATTTAGGGCTCCGTTTGCGAAATATTGAACTTTAAAGTGCTACTTTTTGTTTGTTTTTTGTTCAAGTAAGGCGCCCCCCTTCCCCCTCTAAAAGCTAAACTATTGGCTTGAAAAACCTGGTAAAAATCATGATAATGATAACAGTGTTTTTATTAACTTTTAAGTAACACTAACGGAATAGTTATTTATTATACAAGAGTGGAAAGTTCCTTTTTAACCGCGTGCTCGATTTGGATGACCGAGCAAGCGAAGGATTCTAAAGTTGAATCACGAGCGCAGCGAGTGATTCTAAATTAGAATCCTGAGCGTCAGCGAGGGAAACAAACGAGCACAAGGTGAAAAATCTTTCCACTCGAGTGCAATACGTAACTTTTCATCCCACCTCAGCGAGGAAATGACAAAATGAAAAAGAAAACAATTTATAATGACAAAATATTTTTATTTCAATTAAAACACATTAAGATAATCTATAAATTGAAGAAAATAATAAGAAGTAGAAAATAATTAAGAAATATTAAATGTAACGTTGCTACAGTTACTTATGTTAAGTTTAATATTTTTGTTAGGTAATGTTATGTTGGTGTTTGTGAATTGTGCGCTGTTTTGTGGTAAACTACTCGTATCAGTAATTTTAAATAGTTGTGCCGATTCATTGGATTCTATTGGCGTAAATGTTGGCGAGAGAGGGCTATTGTTTCCAATCTTATGGGGGCTCATTTTAGATGTAGAAGGGCGAGACCAAGAATCTGACAGAGGTTCTTTCAGCGTTATGGCCTCCACGATACTATTACAAATTTTTGATTTACTTTGGATTGAATCCTCTATGTATCCCTCTACAACCGAATTAGACTTCCAGCCTCCATGGCGCTTAAGCGATAGAAGATCAGCCCCTGATTCGGCCAAAAGTGTGGCTGAGGTTCTTCTAAAACAGTGACCGGTGTATAACGGGGGTTCTAAAAGTCCGAGAAAAGTTGCTATTTCTCGTGGAATACTGCCAATTTTATTCTGACCCATAGGTTGTCGGATACACTTTCCGTTGCGATATTGTAGAAAAAATCGTTCAATTGGGGTGTTAGAAGGACGTAAAGCTTGATATTTCTGAACAATGTTTACATATTCCTTGCGAATAACGAAGTTGCGGTCTTTTTTTGTCTTGGTATTTAGTACATTAATTAATAGTAATTCATCAGAATTATGAGAATATTTTGATACGTTATTGACATTAAGTAGTGTAAGTTCATTTGTTCGACATGCTCCGGTTATACCAATAATAAGAACAACCTGTAACAAAAGAAGTATTTATAATCGTAAATAAATTAATCAAATTAAAAATATTGTAAGTACTATGTACAATTTTATCAACAACAAAAAATTACACGTATTGACTTACTTTTGCCGCTAAATATACGGAATCAGGTGCTTCATTAATAAACTTTGCAATTTCAGATGCTGTGAAAACCTTCGATTTTTTTGGTTTATAACCAGATGAGGCTCTTTTTAAAAATGCCACTAATTTATGATAGGTGTCGATATGAACGTCTTTCTTCATCTTAATTGTTAATTTTAGCATTGAATACGTACTCCATAGCGTGCTTGCTTTCTTGGTCTCAGATAATTCTATAAAATATGCCAGCAAAACGTTTTCGGAGAAAGTTTTTGCTCCTTTAGCTAGTCGCCACATGTTAAATATATCGTACTGTTTCAAATACTTCTCTCGTGATTGCTGAGGGAGAAGGCTCATTTGCGCATTATTAACTGTTTCAGTTAACTCAGTTGGCGTTAGATAAACTTCATCGTCGCTAATGTCACTCATTTTAGTTGATTTTTTTGTACAGTTTTTAGGTTATGTTAATTATATTAAGCAATAAAACGTGAAAAACTAGAATGGCGCGAAGCACGCAAATAAAACAAAGAAACCAAGAAGGTTCCAAATTTAAATTTTTTCACAATTTAAAAAGTTCTAATCATAAATTTGGCACCATAGAGGTTACATTAAATAGGTTTAATGACGTTTTGAATTTACAATTATATTGAGTACTCATTATATGTGATGTTCTAAATTCAAATCTACTTTGCCGCTCAAGCGAATAAAATAGAATTTTCCAGCCAGATTTCGAAGCGCAAAATTACACTTTCCGAGGTGGTGGGATGAAAAAAATATTAATAGTCACATAGATGACGTTATTGTAATGTTTTATCGTATTTTTTTTGCATTGCATCAGAATCTAAAAAAACTATTTGAGAACCACAATAAAATATCATTAGTTCCACAACGCTACCGCGAGTACCAACGGCAACGGCTTCTGAGTTGAGCTAACGTTACGTTTTTTATAAAAAAGATATAAGCACTGGAAAAGATCGGTGGTTAGGAAACAAACAATAAATCGGCGGTTAAAATTCGTATTAAAATAAAACAGACATGTGCAGTACACATGCGATAGCAATGAAACCCACAAAAATGTGAACAAGGGTATTGTAAAATACTGTGCAAAATTAAATATTTTATACTTAGATTGTTTCGAAAAATAAATATTGGTTTAATAAAAAAATATCTGTCTCTTGCAGAGAGTTACAAAATTATGGATACCTTGTTTGAAATACTGTTAAATTTTCATTTCATCGAGTTTCAAATCACAACGGTGCTAAAGAAGTTTTCACTTCAAAATAATTAATAAAGAATTGATTATTAGAGGTATTTTAGTTGTGATACATGGATTGATATTAATTGGTTTAACTAATTTCTTATATAGAAAATAAAAACTCCTGCTCAAATATATTGTCGTAACAACAGGCAACTACGGAACCCTACACTGCGCATGGCACACAACGTACTTGGCCGGTTTCTTTTTGTTAAAGCACCGTACGTACCTACTCAGCCGGTGTATCGAAGAAAAAGTCTCAAAGAGTTTATAAAAATAATTCTTACGCTTTCTTATTGTTTTATTTTGACTAAGGAGCAGTTTTAGTTGATGTTATTAGCTTACTTTGCTTCCATTCATCGTAAGAAGTATCTAAATTCCAGATCGGCCATTTAATGTAGTCAACTGTTACGATATGTTTATGAAAACTTTACAATGACGACTAGATCCAATAAATTAATGACAATCATCCTCACAATGTCAGATTGAACGTAATCCTCAACACCATTAAAAGGTAGTGTCTTTTTATGTTAAAATGGTGGCAAACAAGCGTGTGGCCCACCTGACGGTAAGTGGCCACCATAGCCTATACAAAAAATATTTTTATGTAATCTTCTATAAGGTGGAGGTTGCTTCCCCAGACGGGTGCTCCAATTCGAGCGGCTAATACTCTATGGCCTATCTCTCTCTGTATTGTGACACATAAAGTTATTATTATTATTAGAAAGTATAGATGATTTTTATTAACTTAAATCATATTAAACAACTGTGTGTTATTGTAGACTATTCTGCAACTGCATGAGGTTCCACAAGAAACGGTAATTTTCCAATACTTTATTTAGTATTCTAATTGAGTGGTTCAATTATGCATGGATAGATGAAAGATTAGTTGTTGATACATGATTCAGTGTAGGTCGTTGCCTGCGGCGGTCTTTCTTCGGTCCAAGCGATAAGAAATATGCGGAGTAATTTTTATTTATTAGGTAGGTGATATGTTCCGGTTTCGCACGGTCACAATCTACTGGAGTTTTAATCCTTTTTTACCTATATCTCTATTGAATCTGAAAACATAAGAAATAAATATACTATTGTTTGTTTTAGGATTTCCAGGTAGACTTATCAGTAGAGAAATGTGGTGAACCTGACAGCCAATGGAAGCAAGTGATTATTTTTATTATTTTATTTATACAATGACCAAAGTTCGTTCCAATAATAATAAAAACAGTGAAGTTCAGATGCGAAAATAGCTGATTTAGTACAGACACGTACTGCACCACTAGCCAGGTAAGCAGGAATAGGTTGAGTGAATAACGCACGTACATATATATATACAGAGCGTAAAAAAAACTATGACAAAGATTTCAACTACGCATTCTGTACACCCAAACAAGTTATATTACAAAATATTAAAAGTGGAAATCATTTGTATTTTTAAGTTAAAAAAAAATCAGTTTGCAATGTATAGCGCGGCGCTCTACTGTAGTGCTACGCAAAGAATGTGCCTGTGTGTATGTGTGTGCGTGTGTGTAAGTGCGTTGATAAAAAAGTTTCTAAATAACGTTTTAAAAATATTAATGTATAAACCTTGAAAAGAAAATGTGACTTTGACTTTCAATATCTCCATAACAATAAATTTCCTAGGTATGGTTTACAAGAATAAAATGATCGTCGTGATGTGGAAAATACGTGGCCTTCGACTTCGTTTAAGGATTTTTTACACCCTGTACATACATAAATAACTGATTTTAAATATCACACGATATAAGTATCGCTCTTAACTCATGGATTGGACTTTATCTCTTCTTATGAATACAGTATAATGCATATGTAACACGCTTTGACGCGTACCGACCAGCTATGCGGTTATCCATGACCTTAAATCTGGGTCAGATATTTCGCCTTTCGGCAGTGGTTCAAGCCGAAATTTAACTTATCAATACCCTTACATTAGCAATTAATTTGTCATTGAACTTTAGTTTTTAACTCGTTTTGACAATTTAAGGGTTTCGAGACAGATGCCAATTGAATTAATCTTCTTAATTTACTTTTATCTCTATGATTTTTCTAATTGTTCTAAACAAATAGTTTCTGGAAACAGAACAATAATCATATGAGCGTACTTATAAAATAATAATATTAAACATTCTTGATGAAGTAGCTGTTGAAAGAAGAGAAAGTTTGAAATTTTGTAAAAAAAAAAACTTTAAAAGAATCTATTTCGTCCACGTGAAGATGTGTTTTATATTTTAATGCGATATAACCCTACTCCTCTTAAATAGGTCGTATAGGTTTTTTTAACAAAGTGAAAGTTAAAATAAGTTTCGCTGAAGGACAGACAGCACATGTGGTAAATTACCTACTTTTAAATAATAGGCCATATTATTTTGAGCTTATATAAACCATGGCCAAAATAAATGTTCTTTTATGAAACTTTGCAATTCCTTCGTGAAGTAACTAATATAAATTGAATTTGAAATGTTTATTTCAGAATGAAAAATGGTTCCTACATATATTAATAATAATCAAGTTAAACAAACCTTCGTATGTAACACGCCTACTTTAGTGTATATTAATGGTGAAATCTTTTAAACGCGAGGAAAAGATCTGCTTGTAACAAGATCGTCATCTTTTGCACATCAATGAACTTATGAATGAATGATTTATCCTCATTACCTCGTCACTATTGCATAAGTTGTAAGGTCAATGGCAGCGCATCAAAATATCCGCTTTTGTTGGTATGTGTAAAGTGGCTATTTTTACACGTATGCCCAAGGTAAAAAAAAAGTGCAATGTATTATATTCAGGGTATGTATGTACAATTATTTATTCCACCATAACTTCTCAACGATTTAGATGTGTGTGGTATTGTTAGAATCCTTTCATCATCACGGGTAACATAGTTAACCTAAACTGTTCATATTGATATAACAGCAATGTCAAAATATCAATTATTTATGTTAATTAAGAAAAAAAATCTTATTATTTCTATTTATGTAGGTATCATTTTTAAAGGTCTTAATGAGCCCATATCAATCTATACAAACGTAGTAGTATTTTTAACGGCAGTCGTGTTTTTAAATTTTTAATTATTAAAAGCAGTTATATGATTTATGAGAAAATTGTTTTTTATTAATTACTATTCTGCACTTGAATTGTAATATTAGTATCAATTAAGATGAGGTGAAGAAGTTAATAGGCTTATATATTAAAATACATGTTTAAAGATTTTTATTAATAAAGATTCAAGCAAAGTTTTATTTTTATTTTATTCTTATCATATTCACAAAACAAAAACCAATTGAGTTTCTCTATTTATCCATCTATGTTGTGTTATTTTATATACATTTTTAAAACAACACTGAAAAGGAAACGGACTAGAAGGTAATAATGTAACATTATTATTTATGATAATATAATAAAACCGAAAACGTGTATCGGTATGGACCAAAGTATCGGTAATTTGATATGGAGCTTAAAGAAAACTTTTACGTCTAATATGACAGTCTGGAGGTGGTTTCATGACCTGTTAACCTTGTCACGCCCAAATTGCAACAAGTATAAAAGTGCTTCTTAGCATGTGTAATACATCAGTTGAAAATTGGACAAGAAGCAACATGTTCTCCAAAGTAAGAAAATAGTTAAATTAAATTCATGAATTCTTTGATAAATACATTTTCATCGGTTTCAGTAAATTTAAAATTTGGTACATTTTATTTACAGATTTTCGCCCTCTGTGCCGTAGTGGCCGTCTCCCAAGCTGGGCTTCTGCCTGCCGCTGTCCATTACTCCCCAGCTGAGGCTGTGTCTTCTCAGAGTATTGTGCGTCATGACCAACCCCATGCCGTCGCCACCAAACTGGTAGCAGCCGCCCCAGTCGCCAAACTGGCCGTAGCCGCCCCCGTCGCGTACCACTCTGCTCCCGTCCAGTACCACTCTGCTCCCGTCCAGTACCACGCAGCTCCCGTCCACTATTCCTCTGCTGAGTCCGTGTCATCCCAAAGCATCGTCCGTCACGACCAGCCCTCTGCTAAGCTCCTATCTGCAGCCCCCGTCTACCACGCTGCCCCTGCCGCCGTAGCCTACCACTCTGCTCCCGCTCCCGTAGCCTACCACGCTGCCCCCGCTCCCGTGACTTACCACGCTGCCCCCGCTGTCGCGACCTACCACGCTGCCCCCGTCGCTAAAGTGATCGCCCCCGCCGCTAAAGTCCTCGTTGCCCACCAAGAAGAGGAATACGTAAGTTATATAAATTTTGAACATAATTTAGAAAAGGGGCTAATCAACTATATCTAATGTATATTTTTATTTCAGGCTCATCCCAAATACGAATACTCCTACTCCGTAGCCGACGGACACACCGGTGATAACAAGTCTCAGCACGAGAGCCGCGATGGTGACGCCGTGCATGGTGAATATTCCCTGGTGGAGGCTGACGGCTCCGTGCGCAAGGTGCAGTACTCCGCTGACGATCACAACGGCTTCAACGCGATAGTCAGCCACTCCGCTCCCGCGCATCACGCCGCCCCCGCCCCCGTCCTCCTCGCCCATCATTAAGTCTTCCTCTGGAATAATCACTAATTAACGATTGTTAGTGATTAATTCTATAAGGATAAACGTGTAAATAGACTTTAGATGTATTTATTATAAAAAAATATAGTAAGCGATGCTTGATACATGTGCCATATTTTATTTCACCTCTGCCTAAAGCATATAACATCGAAAACATGGTGCTGCCTGTAAGGTTTGAATAGTCAGTATTTCGATCAGTTCAGTTTAGTATTGTAATATAGTTTTAGAATGAAGAGAGTTTATTGTTAAACCAAGTGTTGAGTTGTGAGAAAGACTAAAATAAAAAAAAGAACACTAGTCAAATATTTTTTTGCAAGTGCAATCGCACTGCTGTTAAGCAAAGCACTCAAATTTAAACGACGCATTTTCTCTCTTTCCATGAAAAGGCAAATAATTATGTGGTTCGTATATGGAAGGGGGATGAAATGTAACCTGTAGAAAAAGCACATACTCATAATGTCCCTCGTCACCTTTTATTTCCTCGCACTTCTTCTTCTATAAATAGCTGTCAAGGCTTCGAGCTCGTAGCGGAAAATTCATCAAACAGTTGGGAGCAATATGAACCTACTTCAAAGCGAACGCGAATCAAAGCGAGCGTGTAGAGCTGTATTGTACACTATAGTTTTTGTTCAAAGTCTTACACAATGACTTTCTTCGTAATAATTATAATAATAATAATAATAATAATAATAACTTTATTGCTTAAAAAACTGTGTACAATTATGCAGTTGGAATTGCAATAATAACATAGTCACAACAGTGTGCCCATAACGGGCATGCAATGGTAAAATTTATAACTTAAAACTATCTTAATTTAAAAAGTACATTTTAGAGCCTAAATTATATTAAGTTTTACAAGTATAATATTCATCAAGATTATAAAAAACATTATTTAATAACCAGCTTTTTAACTTAAATTTAAACAGTGGCAAATTGTGCGCTTTAATTTCTGCAGGCAAATGGTTGAAGATCCTAATGCTAGTACTGAAAGCGCTATTATAATACAAGTGATTATTTATCCTAGGTATGCATATATCATATTTGTATTTATTACGCGTATTCGGACGTAATGTGGTTTTATTTTCAAAGTATTCTGGATTTTGCTTAATAAAAATTGCTGATTGTAATATATAAATATTGGTCAAAGTGAGATAGCCCTTATCCTTAAAAACATTTCGTAACATTTCATCTGAATACATATTATATATTATGCGTAAACAACGTTTTTGCAATAGGAAAATGGATTGAACGTTCACTGAATTACCCCAGAACATCACACCATAAGTCAACAGCGGGTAAACTTGTCCGAAATAAGCGGCTCTGGCTACATCTACTGATGTTGTTTCAGTAAGTATAGAGAGTGCATAACAATGACTACATATTTTTTTGTGTATTTTTTGAATATGGTCTTTCCAGTTTAAGTGAGAATCAATAGTGACGCCAAGAAAATTAATTTCGTCAACTTCTGTTACTTTTGTATTGTTTTGTGAAATTTGTAATTTATAAGACAATGTTTTGTAGTTTCTGAATTGAATAAAATTTGTTTTAGTTAAATTTACACTAAGATTTACAGATTTGAGCCAGCTTACGATTGTTTCCAATGTTTTATTAATATGATTTTCAAAAAGAGTTTTATTATTATATAAGTCTGGAATGAAAATTGTTGCATCATCAGCAAACATAACGCATAAATTGTTAATAATGTCTGGTAGTTCATTAACATAAACTAAAAATAGGAGTGGTCCAAGAATACTTCCTTGGGGTAAACCAACTTTTACCTTTTTTGTTTCCGATTTTACTTCCTCAAATATTTTACTATTTTTGTTATATGAATCTACCACTGTAAACTGTTCTCTTTCTTTCAAATAACTTTCTATTAGTTTTAGGGCCAGGCCACGCACGCCTAAGTTATCCAATTTACGAAGCAAGGTATCATGACAAACGCAGTCAAATGCCCTGGACATATCGAGGAATAGTCCAATACACGGAATTTTATTATTTAATGATTCCCATACTTCTTTCAGGACTTTGTAAATAGCATGTGTGGTTGATTTCTTTTTTTTGAAAACCAAATTGACATTTGTTAAGTAAATTATATTTGTTTAGGAATTGCAACAGGCGGGAATATATGACTTTTTCAAATATTTTTGAGAAGCAAGATAATAATGATATGGCTCTATAATTTTTTACATCTTTTTTACATCCTTTTTTAAAAAGTGGTTTAACTTTTGCTATCTTTAATTCATGGGGGAAAGTTCCAGTCTCAATCATCAGATTTAAGATAAAGACTAGTGGGTTGGTTATATATTCAATTGAGCTCTTTATAACTTTAATTGGTATATTATCATAACCACAACTTCTTTTGTTACCTAAGCTTAAAATCAGTTTCTTTAATTCATATTTATCAACTGGTGACATAAATAAAGTTCGTGAGTGGTTTGTGGGGATGCTATTTTTAGAAGAATTTTTGTTTGCTGTACTGGATGAAATGAAATGATTATTAAAAGTTTCAGCAATTTTTTGAGCATCAGATATTTCAACCTTATCAACAATAATTTTGTTTATTGTATTTTTGAATGTATTTTGTGGTCGTGTCTGTTTTTTTATAATATTCCATCTTGCTTTATTTTTATTATCACTTTTATTTATATATGTAATATTATACTTTTGCTTAGCTAATCGAGTTACACTTTTGAATATTTTGCAGTATTTTTTATAGTGAGGTATAAGTGAAGAAGATTTTTTATGTATTATTTTATGATGTAACTTTCTTTTTACTTTACTTGCTTTAATTATACCTTTAGTCTGCCACTTTTCTTTCATATTGTAAGAAACCTTTTTTCTTTCTAGCGGTATACACAAATCGAATATCAACCTAAACAGTTCAATAAATACACTAAAAGCAGATTGAACATCTTTGCATTGGTACACCTCCGAAAAATTTAACTTAGACAGATGCTCCAAGAAAGGATGCAAGTGCTTATCAATGTTTCTTTTGTAAATATACCAATATTTTTCGACAAAACCTTGATTACATGGTACATTTATTAACTGACCAGAGTGATCAGACAAACCAAGGTGAAGTACTTTGGCAGTGAAATTTTTTATGTTAGTTATAATGTTGTCCAGGCACGTAGCAGAGTCAGCGGTTTATATATAAACCGTACAAATGCAATAGCGATTACTAACTCTTACCTAGCTATCTTACTGTGAACTCCACAGGAACGCAAGCATATCATATTTGGCAGCTCCTATTTCATTTCAAGGATCGATTTTGAATATATACTGCAGAGTTCTAGCCTGAGTGGATAGAACCTGGGGACGTAGCGACTAATTAAAAGAAACTTGATTTTATATTGATTTTATTAGATTTCAGGCGAATACAAGTTTTTTTATCTAATTACGAAAGGTTTAGTGCCTGAAGTCCATCTGCTGTATGGAACCTTCTATCAAAAGACAGATGATTCCTTATTTCAAATCTTAAAATCATGACATTAACTTTTTAATGTAACTGCCAGCTGTAGGCATTGCATGAACAAAGAGTTTACCTAAACAAGGAGGCTGTAACGTAACGGACGTTACAATACCTCCTAAAACCTTTAATGGGACTATTATTCCTTTATCAAGCACTGTCAAAAACCTTGGGTGGTCTTTGATCAGTTTTTCTCTTGGAGGCTGTCAGGAAGGATTTTTTTGCTGCATACAGCTCACTTAACCGCTTACGCAACTTTCTGCCCACCAGTACCAAAATCACTCTGGCGCAGACTCTTTTATTGACTATGCTGATGCATAGTCGAGGTCTGTATCATGCCTGTTACACCGACCTTCCCGAGAAACTTCTAACTGGAACGTCTGCAGAATTTATGTATTAGATTTATTTTTAACCTCCGTAAGTACGACCATGTTTCACACTTCCATTCTAAACTTAATTGGCTCCCTATTCGCCGGCGCAGGGTCTTACACACCCTCATGCTCCTTTATTCCATACTTTTCCTACCTACTTCTCCACATTAGTTAAAAGAATGCTTCTCGTTTCTTTTATCTACATCACAACGCACTATGCGCTCTTCTTCTCACCCTTCAAATTCGACATCATACAACCAATTTCTGTTCCTATTTCTTCTGTTCCCTTTACTATTATTTACTGTTACTGTCACACCCCTCCTCTATATCCTTCTCATTTATTTATTTCTCTTTTATGGGTTGCCTGGAAGAGATTGCTGCCTATCAATAAGGCCGCCTATATTGTGTACGTTCTGTCTGCCATGTTTTGTTTCTTTTGTATCCTGTGTGGTGTACTAGAATAAAGTGTATTATTATTATTATAAACCTTCCATTCCAAGGAAAAAAATATTGCGTAGTTTAGGACCCGTTGTACCGAATGCACCATTGCTCTGCTGTTCCGATTTGTGTTTTTTTTTTTTGTATTGGATAGTGCATTTATCAACGAATGCTTTAGGCTATAGGCTGTATAACATCAGGCTACGACCAGTAGCAGCGAAAAATGTAGCGAAAACGGCTAAAAATATTCCATTTGCGAGATTCCGTTGTGTGTGCTGGGTAAACGGTTAAAGTCACACAAAAATCATGTATAACGGAATTAATCCCCTTCAAAAGTTATGTAAAAAAGTCCACGACAGCATGTGTCCCTATTTTAAGTTTGCCTCCCTATAACCTTTTTCATCAAGTTAATGCAGGTGAAACCACATGGGACCTCTATTTGTGTCATAACTGTGACATAATGAGACATATGGCATCGCAGACTTTTTGTAGATATTAATGTCCTCTACAAAATTTTACAGCATCACTTTGCTCCATTGGCAAGGACTTCCGCAGCGTACGTGCTATAAGGTTATTTTTTACACACGTTGGTTTACATTATCGAAGTTTTATCATACGGATCCCTAACTATAGCCTTTGTTCAACACGGGTTAATGAACAATTATAAATGTCTTATTTAGGTCACGCAATGCTCTTACAATACTATGAAAGTACCCAACTGAAGTATACAGCTCAGTCAGTATCTACATAAGTTGTCTAATTATTGGGTTCAGAGCTTCGATCAACAATACTATTTCCGAGTCATCAAGCATCTCTTATAGTTTCACCATTTCCGTAAAAATCACTGAATTTGTTAATAAAAACTAACTCACTGAAGTAGTAATCTACGATCTATTGAAAATTTGTTAAAAGTCAAGTCAATAGAATTACATATTAAACATCCATGACTGGAGTACAAATGCTCGTATTCATCACACAAACATCTGCCCCCACCGGGATTCGAACCCGGGACCTCTCGAGTCGGCGACACCATGAAATCCGGCGTACAAACCACTCGGCCACGGAGGTCATCTAGATAGCCAATGGACTAGGTGTGGTACGTATTGAAAAAAGCAGCTCGTGTCAGTATAAGAAAGCCTGAGCTCATGACTACGAGCACCTAGATTCGGATGCTGTTCAGACGTACTCTAAATGCTACCTATAAGTTTGCGATTTGTGATAAACTACGCTACCCATACATTACATTTGGCCCAACAAAAACTCATGAAAGGAACTTTGGGCCTTAACGTTATCCAGAGTCTCACCATAAAGACTTTGCATATAGTTTGGGCTGTAAAGCATTTTACATTCTAACGGCAAGGAAAACTAAAACATGCTGTTATAAAAAGCAGCTTATTTCCTCAACAAGAGGCTATTTTTAATTATAAAAAAGGTTTTTCCTATTTTTATGAATTAAAAACAATGAAAGTTTTCCCTTTTATGATTTTTCCATAATCTCATTATAATTTCGTACACTGATCTTCTAATTTCTATTCATTATGTAATAAGGGCGGAGGTTCAGGCGTAAAATCATGAAAAAGTTAGACTATTTGCTTATTTAATAAATAATACAGGTAACTATTATACAGTATAGCAGTCCATAAATTGACTAAAATTTATATTTTCCTAGTTGGGCTTAATGATGGGCGAGGAGGACGGGGGCAGGGGCGGCGTGATGCGCGGGCGCGGAGTGGCTGACTACCGCGTTGAAGCCGTTGTGGTCGTCAGCGGAGTATTGCACCTTGCGCACGGAGCCATCAGCTTCCACCAGGGAATATTCACCATGCACGGCGTCACCATCGCGGCTCTCGTGCTGAGACTTGTTGTCACCGGAATGTCCGTCAGCTACAGAGTAGGAGTACTCGTATTTGGGGTGAGCCTGTAAAGATTAGTAAGTAATAAATGAATTCCGTATGTATTTCAACAATCTTTTGAAATCCAAACATATTCAATATTTTATTTAAATAATATATAAAGCATGAATTAGGCAATTATGATCCGTAAATAATTTGCATATGCACATTATCTCGCATGTAACATTAATTTATAACATGAGTTATATTGAATAGGTACTACTTACGTATTCTTCTTCCTGGTGAGCAACAAGGACCTTAGCGGCGGGGGTGATGACTTTAGTGACGGGAGCAGCATGGTAAGTCACAGGAGCGGGGGCAGAGTGGTAAGTCACGGGAGCGGGAGCGGAGTGGTAGGCTACGGCGGCAGGAGCAGCGTGGTAGACGGGCGCTGCAGACAGAAGTTTGGCGGAGGGCTGGTCGTGACGGACGATGCTTTGGGATGACACGGACTCAGCAGAGGAGTAGTGGACGGGAGCAGCTTGGTACTGGATGGGAGCAGAGTGGTACGCGACTGGGGCAGCAGCTACCAGTTTGGTAGCGACGGCATGGGGTTGGTCGTGGCGCACAATACTCTGAGAGGACACAGCCTCAGCAGGGGAGTAATGGACAGCGGCAGGCAGAAGCCCAGCCTGGGAGACGGCCACTACGGCACACAGGGCGACGATCTGTAAATTATATTATTTTATTTTTACTGAAATCAATGAAAATATAGTAATCAAAGTATTCATAAACTCAACAGTTTACTTTCTTTCTTACTTTAGAGAACATGTTGGTTCTTATCCAATTTGCAACTGATGTGTTACACATACTAAAAAGCACTTATATACTTGCTGGATTTTGGACGTGACAAGGTTAACAGGTCACGAAACCGCCTCTATCATAGTAATTATAAAAGTTTTCAATATGCTCCATATGACATTGCCGATGTGCCAACAACCAAAAATGTATTTTTTGGTATTACTATTTTGTTAAAATTTATGTAATGTTATTTGAATCCCCTCTTTAAATTTATAATTAAAAAACAGCCCTTGTAATGGTTTCGGAATGTATATTAAATATCAAAACAAAAATGGGTGAATAGAGATGCCCAATTGAGTTTTCTGTCTTGTAAATATTATAGAAAAAAAAGAATAATATATGAAGCGATCTAAAGAAAATTTTATATTTTTTATTGTTTAAGCATTTTACTGCTAGATGTGTTTGTCATAAGAAAAGTCGAAGCGGACGATTGACGGAACTCGAACCTGCACACTCCTCTATCCGGGCGGATGCACTGACCATTATGCTACCGTGGCCCTAATTGTCCGTGTCGAATTTTCTCTTGTATTTCTTAGGCTGCAAGGCAGCGCCATCTCTTCGCTTTGTAGGTAACCCACAATGTCAAATGAATACCTGTAGTATTAAGGTTAGTTAACTATATAACTAGAATGTGTTATTTTATAAAGTCAAACGTCCTGAGCTCTTCGTTAATATAAGCAGTTTTTTTTATTTAATTGGTAAAATAGTTATTATTCAATAAATCAAAAATCAAGTATATTTTATGATAAATCGTATCGTAGAAATAACCACTTTGCGCTTGTCGACGAAAGCGGATATTTTGATGCGCTGACATTGACCTTACAACTTATGTATTAGCGAAGATGTGGAGAGGATGAGTCATCAATTAGTAAGTTCAATGATCTGGAAAAGATTTTTAAACAACCAGATCGTCTGCAGTGCTTAAGAATTTTATCATCATAATACAATTTGTAGTAGGTATATTACGTACCATATCTGAATTCTTTCTGAATTATTATTGATAAAAGTAACTTTTTTAAAAACATAAACTCCAAATCATGAAACAGATATTTTCGATATCGAAGTCCATTTTTATTTTTGTTTCACAATAATTTTGCTTAGCCCTATACTTGCGTGGATCGTTTCGATATGCGCTGTTTGTAGTGCGTTTAAAAGACAGTCATGCTTTTGAATTATTTTGTTTGATGATATTATCGAGTTTGGGTTGGCTTTAGAAACAAGTCGCCTCAATTTGAGGCTACTGGATGTGTAAGGGGTAGTAATGTCGTTTTTGACTTCCTAACGTAACTTTGGTTGCCGGAGTTGCGTATAAATATTTAAAACTATTTTCAAAAATTCGTAAAGTAAAATTGTAAATGAGTGGAACGGAACTTAGTGTGAAGTATCACCATACTTCACACAAAGTTAGATTAGGTTAGCGTTGCGACCATACCGCGCGAGCCGAGCGAGAGAAGCGAGCGTGCCGAGGTTGCGGCCGGCGAAGCGCCAGTTTTTTTTAAAAAAAGAGCCCTTTTTTATGAAAGTATAATAAGTGTTTCCGGCGACGGGAAATAGTGGGGGGGGGGGATTCAATTGCCTCCCCCACCCCTCCCCCCTCCCTCGCAAACCCCAAACGGGCGACTTATTTCTAAATTTTAACCTCGAGTTTTATTATATTGGATTTTGTGATAGTGTATAGTCTAAGTAGGTGTATATATAAGTTGTTTTATAAGTGCAAAATTTGGTAGTGCTGATTCTTGTACTGTTAAATTTAAGTGTAGGTATGTGTGTGTTTAGGTGCTTTTTTGATATGTGTTTATATTTACTGAACTACAGAATGTTCATATTGCGGTGGGTGTTCAACCTACTTGGTTTTTACATGACGAGTTATGCTCCATAGCCCCCTGGGTCAGTGTAATATTGAAATTATGCTCCATTACCCTCAAAATGAATAGTAAAGTCAGTTACAGGTTAATTAGGGTGATTAAGTAAAAAACAGATTGAATCAACAGAAAATATTTATTAATGTTTCATTCATTTTGGGTAGACTCAAAACACTCGTAAATTTAAGTTACGGTACCTATATATATTGTTACTTATGATTTTAACAAGCATTTTTTACACCATAAGATCAAAAAAATATGAATATAAACTATTTAACTAATTTCTAACTGGGTAAATGAACAAAAAAGTTATTCTTATCGAATGGAATCATTCGTAAACTTTCATCTCTTTCTTTAACATGCATAATTAATACAAAAAAAGACAATCAATAAAAGAAAAAACAAATATGTAAATTATTTCATGGAATGACATACCTACCTACTTATTTCTATTTTGTGCAACATTTGGTTGACAAGTGTGCGCGGTGCCCCTTAATTTTAATTGTCCTTAGTAACAGTAGAACCTTAAGATTTTATTGTTTTGCGATTAACGCAACTCCACTCAGTCCTGCCTGTTTTTTCATTATGGTGTATTTTGTAAAACTGATAGTTTCCACCCAATAAAATATGTCCTTTCCGCTCAGACTCCATAAAAGATAAAAGTCAGTTCTTCAGGAGATGAGATGCTAGGTTCACAGTCAGTATCCATAGTGAAAAGTTCACAAGCCGCGGGGCAGAAAAGTATCCAAACATGACACGAATCGGAAGTAAAAGAAATCTATGTTACCATGTTGACGGATCAGATTCAAAACATAAACTGACACCAGAAAATTAAGATCTCCATAGGTCACAAAATGCAAGATGCACCTGTACACAATGGATATTTTCTAACTTGGGCACAATTGAATTACTTACCTATTGCCATTCGTCGCGGTAAAATCATGAAACAAAAGTTAACAGTTTTAAGGGTCTTAAACATCGGGCGTAAATTGGAATTTTATGATTCTTATTTGAACTTAGCTTAACATACTCAATTACCTTTAAATAATATAATCTAAAGAATTTCTAAGGCTTGGACCCTTTAAAATGTTGGCATTTGTTACCAATAATATCGTCAATTCAAGATTATACTTTCCACGGAATTCATCACTTTTGCTTAATTTACTTGGCTATGGAGCATAATTGTTGTTAGTTGCATGCTGCTCTGTATTAATAAATTATGTATATACAATAAATAAATTATTTCTCCCCCAAAATAAGAAGTTTGATGTTTCCTGGCACGTCTGTGGGTGTATATATAGCTTCCTAGGTTTCAAGCTGGTAGTCGGGTGAAATAAATTTCACAGGTAGGACCATATTTCACAGGTAACACTTCTTCATGCAAAGAGAACGCATGCTACTTGAAGACTCAACAATACTAAGAAAGAAACTAACGTATATGGCTCTGGCAGTATCTGCATCAGTATGATGCCCCACTTTTAGAGTTTTAAGGCCATGACCGTGCGATCGTCTGTCCGCAGCTAGCGATAATAAATAAGATTTGGCTATTACGATCAGAAAACTGTTTTGTTTTTATCATTTAACTCTTAGTGTGAGGGCTTGTTGGATAGATAGGTCTTTCAAAATTATAGAGTGTTTCCGATTTTTTTATAACAATAGCAGAACCTTTGGTTGGTGTTGTTTTTCAGTCTTTGAGTAAGGGTATGATTGAATTGAGTCAGGCGCTTGCACGAGGAAAGCGGTCGTTATAGCCTATAGTATAGGCCATGACGAATGCTAACCTTCAGGCGGGTATTATCTATATTATTAATCCTCTTCCACCATAGGTTGCCTGGAAGAGATTGCTGTTTAGCAATAAGGCCGCCTATTGTACTCTTTCTTCTGTTTTTATTTGTTTATGTCTTGTGTCCTTTGTTGTGTGCAATAAAGAATATTTATTATTATTATTATATTTTTGCCACCATTTTATTCACCGTCCGGTCCTGTGCTGTCCGCATTCAGTGGCCGAACCTGTTCTTTATATACTTGCAGTAGGTGGGCAAGTGTAAAGTACCATTTTGATCTATTGAGCTCAATAGGCAAGGGCAAATTGGCCTATATGTATAGGACCCCTTCCCCTTTAAATGATCCCAAAATTGGACGTCGCTTGATATGTTAACTCCAAGAATTCTAATATTAGCTCAGGCAGTTAGAGGAGTATTCTCAAAAAGGGTAGATGCGACAAATGGGTTTTAGCGGTAAACGTGCATACCTATGTCTTCGTAAGGTTAAACTAGACATTAGGTTAAGCTGACCCCAATTCGATAACAACTTTGCTTAACAAAGTCTCAACTTCAGACACAAGTTTGTTCTGGCACTCGATGACGTTTCCCTGTAATATTTTGGTGCGGCCTGTGTATAAGGCATCAGCAATGCTGGCGTCCGCAAAGCAATTAATTGGAAATATCATTGATATGATCGAAAAACAGCGTATTGCTTAGATTAAAACAAAAAGGGGTGTAGGCGATAGCACACAGCATTGCGGAACATCAGCGTTCACGGATTTGTAACCGAGCATGCATCGTCGATTACGACCTTGATGTTCCTGTCCGCAAGAAATCTGGTGATCCAAACGCACAGCTTTGCAGGAAAGCTATAGGAAAGAAGCTTCGAAAGAAGCGATTGGTGCCACACATCGAAGGTCTTTGCATATCCAGGCTGTCTACTAATGGTTCCCCCTTGGGTTTAATTGCCTTGAAAGATTTATTATCTTTCTATATTTAACATTTAGCGTTGAGAATGTTTTTGTACTTAATTTTGATGTGATATTTTACTTTTTATTTGGAAAAAGAATAATGTAATGAGGGCGAAGGATCAGCGTATAATAAAAGAAAGGTTTGACTATTTGCTTATTTAATAAATAATAGGTAACTATTTATACAGTATTGCAGATCATAATTTGACTAATATATGTATTAGTAGTAGGGCTTAATGATGGGCGAGATAGACGGGTGCAGGGGCGGCATGATGCGCGGGCGCGGAGTGGCTGACCACCGCGTTGAAACCGTTGTGGTCGTCAGCGGAGTATTGCACCTTGCGCACGGAGCCGTCAGCCTCCACAAGGGAATATTCACCATGCACGGCGTCACCATCACGGCTCTCGTGCTGAGACTTGTTGTCACCGGAATGTCCGTCAGCTACGGAGTAGGAGTACTCGTATTTGGGGTGAGCCTGTAAAGAGAATTTTTGACGTGATAACGTCTCATAAATTGAAGAACACTTACTTCACACATGAAAAAGTGTGATTTCAGTCACGTTATATGTCGTCATGTCACGTTAGTTCAAGGTTCCACGGAGCCTAACTCGGCCCCCTATAGAGCTACAGAGGCGTGCTTGGGCTCAAACGAACCGGAAGAAAAAGCCCCACAAAACTGCCCCGAGGAAAACAGCGAAGGACAGTTATCACGTAAAACTACCGTCCGTGAACCGACTTCACTGACAACCAATTGTTGTAGTCAAGGAACATTTTTTTATGAACAATAATTACAGTAAAATAGTGGATTGAATTAGGCAATCATGATCTGTATCGTATCGCATATAACAAGATACGAACAATGGAAAAAATAAGTAAGAGTGTTACGGCCTTTTATTGTTTTTGAAAATTGTTTCTTGTGGAATTCGTAAAATGTGTTTTAATAAATGTATGCTACTTACGTATTCCTCTTCCTGGTGGGCAACGAGGACCTTAGCGGCGGGAGCGATCACTTTAGCGACGGGAGCAGCGTGGTATGTCGCGACAGCGGGAGCGGCATGGTAAGTCACAGGAGCGGGAGCGGCGTGGTAGGCTACGGGAGCGGGGGCAGCGTGGTATGCTACGGGAGCGGGGGCAGCGTGGTAGGCTACGGCAGCGGGAGCAGCGTGGTAGACGGGTGCAGAAGCCACCAGCTTGGAAGAGGGCTGGTCGTGACGAACGATGCTCTGAGAGGACACAGCCTCAGCCGGAGAGTAATGCACGGCAGCAGGCAGGAGTCCAGCCTGGCTTACAGCCACAACTGCGCACAAGGCAACGATCTGCAAAAAAAATTTTCGATTTCAAACTATTTTACGTATAAGAGAGGACATCGGATTTTGAACTTGCTTTAAGTAAAATTTTTGTGCTCGGAGAATTGGAGAATTTTTCACTTTCTTATGGAAGACTCTAGTCAAAAAATGATCTACTGGCAGCTTAAGTGAAATTAGTTCATGAGTTATTCACAGGGTGTTGTAGTTATTAGTCTGTAGCACAACAGCCAACATTTATTTTGCAAACAGGATATGGTGTTCATTTATCCTTAGGAGGCCTTGATAAAAATATAAAATTAAAATAATTCAGTGGCTTAATAAATTCATTAATATTAAAGTCTTACTTTGGTGTACATTATTGCGATTCTCTGATTCACAACTGATGCATTGCGTGTTGTAAGGACCGCTTTTATACTCGTACTTACTAGTAGACACGTTTTGGTTTTGACAAGGTCAACATGTTGCAGAGCTTTGAGACTATTTCATATGCACTAAACTTTCTTCGATTGTGTAGGCATCATAGATAGATAAAGATCAAAGTATTTTTTATCCATTTGAAATGTCAAATGAGAGTATGTAACATATTTGGCTCAATTTATTCGTAAAATATAATATAACTTTCAACCAAACAATTTATTGTGAGAAATAGGTACTTTAAGAAACAATCAATAATAAATTTAAATAAATGATTTCGAAAATTACAAAGTATCATCATCACTTAAAAACATCAAATATATAAATGACAAGATTAAATTTGGTGGCACTGGACACCGATGTACAGGATTTCATGTCTAGTATTAGTACAGTCAATCCGTCGAATAAAATATCGTTTCAGTGAAAAAAAAACCTAAAGGGTAAGTCTTGTTTTTTCTGTTGCCAAATGACGTCAGTAAGCCACCTTGGCGATGGGCATGTTCAACTCGTAGGCGTTTTTTGAAAAACTCAAAAAAACCCTCAAAAATTTTTTGAAACGTATTTTTCTTGTTTTGTATGCATTTTAGAAACTTTGACTTTCTACATTGAAATGTGCACTGCAAATGTGTACTTGAACTGCCCAAAACCGCTCTATTCGATCTTTCATACCTGCGCAATTTATAACTTGAAAACGGTAAGTAATACAAAAAAATTGTTTATACAAAAGTTTTTGGTAATTATGTACGGAACAACTTTTCCATTTAAAGTTTTCCATTAAAATGATATTTTCAGGGTGAAAAAGTGAAAAAACACTTTTTTTGAGTCTTTAGCGCCACCTACAATGCGCATTTTTTGTTGTACGAGATTGCAACACAAACATAAATTGTAGTACTCAACGCCCTCTACAATTATGGTCGAAAAAAAAGTTTCTAAATGCATACAAAACAAGAAAAATGCGTATCAAAAAATTTTTGAGGGTTTTTTTGAGTTTTTCAAAAAACGCCTACGAGTTGAACATGCCCGTCGCCAAGGTGGCTTACTGACGTCATTTGGCTACAGAAAATACAAGACTTACCCTTTAGGTTTTTTTTTCACCACTCAACCTACAGATTGACTGTACTATATGGTAGCGTAATGGCAGGTTATTTGTAGTTTTTATCAAAGCCAACATTTCCTTTTTCATATTGGAAGCTTATTGCAACTCTTTTGAATCGTATTTATTTTATTTGAAGCCAAAATACTGAAAACAATATCCAAATATTCTGTAATTCATCTGTCAGCGGTTAAGGTTAGCGTACTTTATTAAATTAACTGTGTGAATATTACAGTTCATTATTTCCATTTGTTATGGAAGATCCAATGGAATCTTTTATAAACTCTTCTGCCATGGTCGAAGAGCCTCGTTTGGTCTTAAAATCTAAATTAGTGACCAATCAAAGTGAAGATTCGTATTGCATACACTCACTATACATCAAGTGAGCATGCTCCTAAGTGGTTAACTTTAACTTAGTAGTTTTCAACTAATCTTAAAGTTATTACTAAGGGTGGCTTTTTATAATTTATTTTTAAATAATATAAAAACCCTATATGACAGCAAGAATTCAAACTTCTGACACCATTTGATGGATTACTGCAGCAGCCAGCAAAAGAGGCATTGGCGGACGAACGGCCGAGGCACGTAAGTCCATCAATGCCTAGTTGTGGTCGCAAGTGGTAGTTTCTCAAATATTGCACGGAAATTTAAAATAAGTAGTAACTAGGCAGAACTGTTTATTGAAAATATAGTTTTTAAAAATTTAAGTAGACTTTCCGGTGATTACGCCGTCATGTTTCCCGTTACGGCTCTTACCGCCTCTTAAATTTCAGATGGCTTTAAAGTGAGTTCATTACACTCATTGTCTTTATTTGAACTTATGTTCAAATCTAAAGAAAAGTTTACTAGAAAAACATCCACGCGGACCAGGCAGCGGACGGGACTGGAACCCGCACCCATCGCAATCCGGGCGAATGCACTGACCATTATGCTACCACGGCCCTACTTGCCGCGTCGAAATGTTCCTAGCCTCAAGCTGCAAGGCAGCGCCATCTCTTCGCATTGTAGGTAACCCACAATGTCAAATGAATACTTTTTCAAGTATTAAACATTTGAAACAAGAAATAGCAATTATAGTTATGTTTTTATTTATTTTTAAGCACTTAACTGCTAGATGTTCAAATCTAAAGAAAAGTTTACTAGAAAAACATCCACGCGGACCAGGCAGCGGACGGGACTCGAACCCGCACCCTTCGCAATCCGGGCGAATGCACTGACCATTATGCTACCACGGCCCTATTTGCCGCGTCGAAATTTTCCTAGCCTTAAGCTGCAAGGCAGCGCCATCTCTTCGCATTGTAGGTAAATGCTTAAAAATAAATAAAAACATGAACTTATGTTGTCAAATACAATTTTACATTTATTATTTTAAAGCATGTAACTGCTTGATGTTTAAATCTAAAGAAAATATAACTAGAAAAAATTCCACGCGGACCAGGCAGCAGATTTTTACAATTTTACATTTCAAAATTAAATGACGTACAACGATTTTTTTCATTTGTTTTTTTTTCAATAAACAGCTTTTAAATGTTACCTTCTTGGTTGCCATAGTTCCATTTTTAAATTACACGACAGACGTGTGAGTATTTTGGCCTGTACAGACGGCGGACTTTTGGGTATATTATCTTTACGATCTGTAATTTCAAACGATTTCATTGTGTCTGCGTCTAACTTATGCAGCGCTAAATGAAAGAAAATAAAATCAGTTAAGCTTCAGTTGTTAAGCGCTTCTACAGAAGAATCAAAATTGTTTATAAATAAAACGAGCACGGTTAAAATAGTTTTTGATAGTGGTTTAACAAGTAACAACTGATTAAGGAAGGTATGCGTATACGAGCGAGTGAGGATCGTCATACTTTTGCAAGAGTGCCTCCCAAATAACAATATCATTTTCTACGGTGGGAGCCCTGCGCAGACGCTAGACGCTTTTCCCGTTAATTTGCCAACTCGGTAAAATACCCTCTCACTATCAGTGAGCAATGCGTTATCATCTATCATATTTTTAAATTGTTGGTAAAATAAAAGCCAATTTTAACATCTCCGCTAAATCACATTTAGTCTAGGCGGAAGGCGGGGTGCAGATTTTAAATTACTTTTTGAATTAGATAATTATTTTGTATTATCGAATAAAACTTATTTTATATAACAAAACATAACTTCAAATATTAACCAGGCATCACAGTATATCTCGGAATCTGTACGCAACTGTTAATTTAAAATATTATAGGAATGTAAAACTTCCTGATAAGCTGAATGTAAAGTAATATTTAATCTACTACCATATAACGCTTTATAATTGCGGATCTTTTTCCGATTTATGTGCGAGCTCATAAATATTTTCTATTCGTTTATTAATAACATCACGTTTGACTATGTAAATAGTCAGCTGATTTTTATTTGTATCATAACTCTTCCCTGCGAAACCTTCAGAAGAAGGGCAGCCTTCCTTTTTGACTTAACCATTAATAAATAGTTAGCAAATTACGATAGGCAATAACAAAATAAGAAATATTAGCTCGCACATATACAATATCAGGTCGTTTCATACGACGACCTTCGTCGCCGAGTGGTTTGTACGCCGGGTTTCATGGTGTCGCCGACCCGAGAGGTCCCGGGTTCAAATCCCGGTAGGGGCAGATGTTTGTGTGATGAATACGTGCATTTGTACTCCAGTCATGGATGTTCAGTATGTATTTCTATATAAATATACTTATATGTGTACAGTATATGTATTCTATCCATTACCCTAGTATCCCATAACACAAGCCTTATAGTGCTTACTTTGGGGGGCTGGGCTAATTGGTGTGAGTGTTGGAAATATTGAGTTGTGAGTCGCTTATTTTCGGTCACATAATTTACGTTCAACTGAATTTCTGTTGAGCTGCCATACGAACGTAATTTATTCAGTTACTATTGAGCGTTAGTACGGGGTGTTCGTGTCGTCGAGTGCAATGGATCCATTAAAAATATTGTGTATTTACGAAGCATATTCAGAAGATGAGGCCAGAAAAAGAAACTGGGTAAACCCACTGAATAGTCAGAGGCTGATATGTGGACAGTTCCATATTTTATATGAACGTTTATGTGCAAATCCAGATATGTTTGAAAAGTACTATCATATGCTATTACGTGTTTTTCAAGAATTATTACACCACGCAACTTGTAACAAACTGTTGCTTCCCCACTCCCCTTCCTTGCCCTACCCTCACCCCGACTGATATTCGGACGAGCTTATGCGCTGAGTCGGCAGACAACTCATTTTGCGTTGTCTTGTGGCACCAACTGCCTTTTTATATGAAACCGAATGCAGCAGAATTTCTGCGACCGAAATTCTGCGACTCACCACTCACAAAATTACGCTCGTTTGGCATCACTCTAATATGTATTTATAGGTATATTAATATAATTACATATTTACAGTATATGTATTCTCTCTGTTACCCTAGCATTGCATAACACAAGGCTTACAGTGCTTTCTTTGGGGCTAAGCTAATTGGTGGGAGTGTTGGAAATATTTATTGTTATTTATTTATTTATACTGTAAAATAACATTGTTTTTTTCGTGTACTCAATTTTGTGGTATTAAATTGCATTGTTTAAATTTTGTGCATTCAATGCTGGCACTATTTGGCTATATTAAAGTGATATTTTTCTATTCCAGCCTTTAATCAATGATAGATATCCTGTCACTTAAAGCCATAAAGTTACATAATGCATTTACTCATGGCGCTAAATCAGATACAAATTTTAAATCACGTAAAATTTCACCGTGTTTTAATAAAATATTCAAAATTCACAATCGATAATCACGAATGAAATGTGTTTGTTTTATTCCCAAAGATGAAGCATAAAATCATAAACAACTTAACAAAAAAGCAGACCTACGTTGACCTACGAGTATTACCTACTACGATAAGGTGTTTTATAAGTTATCGTACCTACGTAAAATAAATTAAAAGAAATATTCAATTTGATTTTTTATTAAAATAAATAGATTATTAGCTATGTACAGTCGTCAAACTTAGGGACTATTACTTAAAAGTAATGACTTTAATGATGGGAGAGGAGGACGGGCGCGGGGGCGGAATGATGCGCGGGCGCGGAGTGGCTGACTACCGCGTTGAAGCCGTTGTGGTCGTCAGCAGAGTATTGCACCTTGCGCACGGAGCCGTCAGCCTCCACCAGGGAATATTCACCCTGTACGGCGTCACCGTCGCGGGTCTCGTGCTGAGACTTGTTGTCACCAGTGTGTCCGTCGGCTACGGAGTAGGAGTATTCGTATTTCGGATGAGCCTGTAATAAAAAAGTCATTAGAATTACATAATTATCATTCATTTGCCCCGGTTCAAAATCCGATTCAAAGTTTGTATAACTTACGTATTCCTCTTCCTGGTGGGCAACGAGGACCTTAGCGGCGGGGGCGATCACTTTAGCGACGGGGGCAGCGTGGTAGGTGACGGGAGCGGGAGCAGAGTGGTAAGTCACGGGAGCGGGAGCAGAGTGGTAAGTCACGGGAGCGGGAGCAGAGTGGTAAGTCACGGGAGCGGGAGCAGAGTGGTAAGTCACGGGAGCGGGGGCAGCGTGGTAGGCTACAGGAGCGGGAGCAGCATGATAAGTCACGGGAGCGGGAGCAGCGTGGTAGGCTACGGGTGCGGGAGCAGACTGGTAGACGGGAGCCGCAGCTAGGAGCTTGCCAGAAGGCTGATCATGACGGATGATGCTTTGGGATGACACGGATTCAGCGGAAGAGTAGTGGACGGGAGCGGCTTGGTACTGGACAGGAGCAGCCTGATATTGGACGGGGGCAGAGTGGTACGCGACGGGGGCAGATACAGCCAGCTTGGCGACAGGAGCAACCGCCAACTTAGAGGCGATGGCTTGGGTCTGATCGTGGCGCACAATACTTTGAGAGGAAACGGCATCAGCTGATGAGTAGTGTTGTGGCTCAGGCAGAAGTCCAGCTGTGGCAACAGCCAACGCAGCGCTGAGGGCAATAACCTGAAAGAAATATCAAAATTAATATTGAAATGTATACGCATGGATTACAACAGAATATTTAATTTTGATGCATTAAATTTCCAAAGTCACTTACTTTGGAGAACATGTTTACAACTGTATCGGTACAACTGATGCATTGCGTATGTTTATGAGCGCTTATATAGTAGCAGAAGTTTGGGCGTGACAAGGTCGACGACTCCAAATGTCAGTCAATGGGCTGAGTGTACGTCGTTAAGGAAATTATTTTTTAAATTTAATGAAAAGAAGTTAGATGAAGTAATTTGATTCTCTATGAAAGAATTTGTCACCTTAAACTTTTTAGATGAGTCGACGATTCGGCACTTCTCACTAAGTTAATTTTTCCTTCTTCCTAGGACAAAGTTCAGGCTAGGAAGTACTTAAAGTTTCTGCAGTACAGTTATTTCTACAGTTGTTAGTATACTATTAGTATTTTCTGAGGTTCGGTAACCATAGGTTGCTAACAATTACCCTACTAATTCTTCGCAGAAAATGCACAGTAAATATCTCTCGAGTCAAAGTTGGTAAGAATAAATGGGATGAAAAGCCGCAGAATAAGTATTTCTATCGTCGATATCTGATATGACATAAAATAATAATTTAAGAATTAAGGTTCTTTTTAAATGGGTAGAAAAGAAACGCTACGCTACTTAAGTAGTAATATTTCAATAGGTAGATATAGGGCATTATAATGTATTTATTTTGAGCATTGTACTAAAATATTTTTATCTGAAAATATATTTATTCTTTCGGAATCGCACTTTCCTTATCCAGGTAAATGCACGGACCAGTATTTATGCTAACGCAAGCCTAACACACAATGTCAAAGGACAATGTTAAAATTGGCCTAAGAACCAACACCAATTTGGCATGTATGATAATTCTTAGTATATTTTTTGCGATAATTATCAGTATTTAGATTGTGACGGACACTTCCAGTTAAGTAAGCTAAATTAAAAAGTTAATAAATAATCTGAGACAATAAATACCATTTTATGTGTAGAATCTATGACAGCGCTGCAAACAAAACACTCTTTCTTCCCAATGCCGGCACTTCACTTTGCTGTTCGTATTTGCTATTTAAAAACATGACATCAGTCAGTCCTTTTCATTCCTTATTAAGCATGACAAGGACAAACTGTTGTCAAGTGAAGGGCCGGCATAAACTCGATACTCTGTGGTTGTGGTGCAAGCAGTTTGCATTCGCAGTAATCTGTGGCATTCGTGCATTCTCGTCAAAGAGTACATTTTATATTATATACGGAAAATTCTCGTTTCGGATTACCTGTTGTGTGTGTTTATTTGCGATTGTTTTTCCTTTAATGAACTATTACTATTTCGGCTATCAAATATGCCATCGATGTTCCCAAAGAGCAGAAACCTTATTTCCAAGTGCTAGTGAACCTGTGCCACAACATCCTGAGAGGATCATACTGCCAAGTTATTCAAGAGCACCTGATACACATTCACGCTGCATATTTACACAATATACATGTGATATAGAAATAAATACAATATACAATATGATACAATTATGTGAAAAATAGTCAATAAATAATAAGAAGCAAAACTACAGTTTTTATTTTATTCATGATTCCTACCTAACCAAGTTTTTTCTAATAGTTATTCTTTAAAATCACACCTTATAAAATGAATTAGTTGTAATATTAATTCACTTCATACTAAGTTCATAGGTTGACCTATGTTTCATTGAATATTAAATATAACCTCAAAAAATTGTTAGTTTTCCTAATAATTTAAGTTCTCAGAAGTGTCCGTCAATAATCTTTGTTTTCACAGTCATTTAGTTGCGATTTCGAACCTAGAAAATAATATTTCATGATTGTTGGTTCTTAGGCATGTTATGTATGGACGCAGAACAATGTCCTTTCTTCTTTGACATCTAAGGGCAGCTCCGCCACTATATTGCTATTTTTATGTTAAAAGGTCGGCAAACAATCCAATGGCCCGCCTTATGGTAAGCGACCACCATAGCCTATACCTAAACGCTTCCGATACCAAAACGGTGGGTTAACATAAATAAATAAGTTGAGTAAGGATGACATAATGTGTAGGATTAGACGTAATACGATTAATACGGATCAACCCTCCTCATTAGTGCTTGTTCATTGTAGCGAAGCTGTTGATCAATACTATTTTAATACGACATATCTTATATGGGTTTTTAACTTAATACTTACTTATAAAATCTCATTGGTAGGTAGTTTAATTGTGTAACAACTTGCCCAGATTTAACGCAGATGAAAGTAAGTTATACACATACCATAATTTACGTCTACGATAAATTTTCGTAAAGGACGGGTTTTTTTATGTGCTTACTGTCGTTACCTTATGCATGAATTATATTTTGCAATGAATTAGTTAATTGGATAAAATAGGTATAGGTGTAGGACAAGAAAAATTGGTTCGGAGTTGGATTGATTGTATTAAATAATAATTACTCAATGCTGTAGAAAAGTTAACCAGGTATTCTGTAGAATTCAGAACATTTTGTCGTTAATATATTGAATGCGTAGTAAGTAGGTTCTTTAATTGACTTCAAATAATGAATTAATTTGAAAGTCAACATCTAAATTACAGACGTAATTTAGATCTTTATAAAATCTCATGTCACGGTGTTTGTTATCGAATTCCTCCGAAATGGCTTCACCAGTTTAATAATATATATAATGTATTGTGTGTAGGTATTTGGCAGGTCCGAAAATAGGGCGTTACGAAGTTCACTCGCTGGTTTAGCTGATATTTAAATTAATCTGAGCTAATCTTGATTCTGACAACAAAAATAGACATCGTTTAAACAGAACGTAGGGTATGTATTGACAATAAGATATTTTGCTATTAAATAATTTTAATATTTGAATAAGATACAAAAAAGTTTTTATAGTTAGCAATTATATAATTTTAAAACTATTTACAAACATAACGTAAACATAATTTATACAAATTAGTCAACAACGGTTTTTATCAATCAATGGTGCGTTTGTTCAGGAATGATGTGTTTTGCGTGCCCTGTGCGTTTCACCACCGCATTGAAACTGCAAAATGAGAATAAAGAAAAAATAAATAAAAGAAAAATCTGTGATCTAAGGAACTATCAAACTCTTGCTATGTTTGAGAATACAGTAATTCGAATTGCAACGACGCCATTTCTATTTCTGTCACATTTTAAACTACCTTTGAGGAAGTTATTATTCTGGTTAAACAAGAAAATATCTACCAGTATAATAAATTATATAATAGTCAGTCAGTCATGTCCTATTTCAATGCCCAATCTATTAATTTAATAATAATCTCCAGAATTGGTTGAGTAGTGAAGGTATGGCAACGTATTAGGCAGTTTTGAAAAATATTTAATACGCAGCTAAATGAGATGTCATGCTCTTTAGCCTCTATGTGTCAACGTTGTCAGCAACTGTCAAAATAAGTGATGACTAAATATTTTTACACTAATTTATTTGAAACTGTACTTAAAATGAAATGATATGTTTTTGTTGTATGTAATTGTTCCCCTGTATTTAATGTACTATCTAAATACACGCATAGGCCTTTTTGTCTGGAAAAACGTAAAATATTTACACGTTGTAGCAAAGTGTAGCCGCGACGAGTGAGCGTGCCCGACTGAATGCAAGTCGGGCAATTACCTGACTTACGTATTGCCATTTGGCAATTTTGGGTATATAAGATATATGACTTTTAAAAAATCATAGATACTGTAATAATGTAATCTACCCGCTGTGTTTGTCAGCTTCGTACTCGACGATGCGCACGGTGCCGTCCGCCTCGTGCAACGAGTAAAAGCCCTTCACGACATCGCCGTCGCGGGTCTCATGCTGGCTCTTGTGGTCTCCGGTATGCGGATCCTGTATCGAGTACTCGTACGAGTACTTTGGATACGCCTGCGGTAAATAAAAATACCATTTAGACTATATTTCTTTGCAATTTTAGATCTTGGCAGGGCCAAGCCTTTTATCAAGTCGGGCTTGGTTCATTTCAACGAGCCATAGCTCTGGACAAAATGAGCTGGAAGGAGTATCACATATCCTCGTCTTGTTACTACCGGTGGAAAGAATAGGCATTAAACCTATTCTAGTCATTAAAAAAAGCTTGCTATAGCTCCATGGGGTAGACGAAGATTGTCTGGTTGGTAAGGTAACAAGGCTCTACCTCATTAGCTGACAGAATCTGTAACATTGATTCGCGCACATACTCAGGTTGAGGTCATGGTTCAGGTTCGAGATCAGATTGAGTGCAACGATCTACCAACACATAAAAAGACAATGTATAATTACATAGTAATCTTCGTGATGTTCTTGATGTTCGTGCTGATCTTGGTGTTTTTGCTGCTGGTGTCCACTTTGGTGAAGTACCAAGCTTTGGGATGATAATCCGAAAGAGTGCTCATGACCGTGTTGAGGGCGAGCCGCAGCCAATACGAGGACAGCAGAGAAGCACACAATCTATAAGAAATAAATGTGGTTGAAGTGAATCATCATTAGCCTATTTATATCCCGTAAAAGTTGCGACACCAGGCTTTTCTTTAGGAAATAGTCGCTTGAATTTATGCTAAGAACTTTCGACGCACCTATGTTAAGGTATTAATAACAAAAGCACAGATACAAAGTTCATATTTTAATGGCGATAAATAGTTTATGAAACCGCAAAATACCGTAAACCTCGGGATATTATCATCCATCTCGGACTGCATTACTGATGTGATAATGATGGTATTTTGAATATGAAGGATTGAAATTAAGCCAACCTTATGAGGCTTAATTTTAATTCTTCATGTTCAAAATAAGAGAAGAGTATTGAATTTTGATTTTTTAAAATACTACCTAGAGAAAATAATGAGCAGATGGTAATAGCCAGATGCCACCATGAGCATATTATATTCTATATAACGTGCCTCCCTAAAAACATGAGAGCGTTCTGGCATAGAGGATGTTCCGCTTTAATGGGAGCGCTCATTTAGAAAAGTATCCGCTAACTAATAGAATAACACAGTAAAATCACACTATTATTTGGTGATGTTTTCTTTCTATTTGTGGGTAAAGTTCCAGAGATATATAGTGTTGGGTTCGGCAAAATGATTGCGGCACACATTTCAGGATCCCTAACTATTTTCGCGTCTGCTTTCTACTCACATATACATAAAAACGGAACGGGGAAGTGCGCCTCGTACAATAAACATAAAAAAAAATTTCAAGGAAGCAAAATGAATATGAAAGTAATAAAACACGTCAAGACAGACCATATACATTTAAGAAAATAGCAGAGATATTCCTTATGCCACAATTACATTTGGTCGTTAGCCCGTATTCGGGTGCACGAAAGACGTTACTCGAATTCGGCCACCCGAAGAAAATTTACACTGGAGTAGGGACTACAAGACGGTGTCGGGTAAACAAAAGGAAATCTACTCGAATACGGGCGTACTCAACTCCGTTCATTTACACTTAATCGTTTACCCGAATTCCATTGACACTCGAGTTCGGGCTAACGACCAAGTGTAATCGCGCCATTATGTGCCCCTTGTTACACTATCCCTCATTTGACCCCTTATTGATATGAAGAATGGATATGACTAGAACTAGTACTTCTGCGATTGATAAAGTATACTCGTACCTTTGAGATCATTTTGCTGTGAAGGTATTAATGAGTACTAAGTTTTAATAAAATAACTTATTCACTGCACTGTTGGAAGTTCTCTGATAAAATTTTCAACTTAAAATCAACTTTTATACTTTCATGTTTTACACTTTACGCAATTGATGCAACTTGGCCGCTTATATTGGTGTAAGCTTTGTATTCAAGTTAAGTACTGCTACTGCTAATACTGGTAAATTGTATAAAAACTGCATTGTCTAAAAGTGCTTTATTGGAGACTAACGACACTCTCTTTAAGAGAGATAGGGCGTGGCCAATTTTTCGATCGCATTGGAGCGCCCGTCTGGAGAAGAAACCTCTAACTTACAGATGACCACAGAAAAATAATAGTACCTACAGGACTCCACGAAGTAGGGGTAGAGTTCAGGGTAGGCAACGGCGCGAGTGTATTTTTTTCTACCGCAAGCATCTATAGGCGGGCCATATGCTTGATTGCCACCCTTTTAACATTAGAGAAAAGAAGCATTTAGCTTTCATTATCTGCATATCATTATATGTCCACCCTGAAAGTCCTTTTTGGATATCGATGTTAGTAATTTGGAAACGGCGGCAAAGTTTCGAAGAACAAGTTTTTGTATTATTTTGAACAAAGCCCTTTCATTTGATACCTATAGCATTATGTTAGTGCACAAAAATTGCTATCGTGAATTTTCCTTTAAAATAAACGATACTTATTGTGCAGGTTAAAAAAACTTATTAAAAGGTAACTTCTATTTGTGAATTGTTTGGAATTTGTTAAAATAGATGACGGAAAGTCCACATTAATGAAATGAAATAAATTAGCTCTATAGTAAGTTTATAATTTATTGAATTTAGGTAATATATATATGACAATAATATCAATATTTGTAGTTCATAGGGTGTCTAGAGGCCTGGCGGCCACTAAGTTAGCACTGGATTTTATTTATTTAGAGTTTTGTTTACTGCAGGACTATTCCAAGCTATTGATTATGGACCTACGTTTATTTTAAGATAAATATGAAGCCTATTAGCATTTTACCGGCTAAATTACAAAACCAGATTGAAACTTTTTTCTTCAGTTAAGATATATTTTTAACACCAAGGACATTACCATTTCTGTAAGATAAAAGAGAGTAATCAACCTTCGACAAAGAAATTTGGTCCAAACAGGCTCCTTTGATACATTTGCATCATATTGAGTGTGTAGGGCTTTAATATAAATTGGACTGCGAATTCGGAACTTTATCATTTAACTTAAGCTGTTCGGTGATATTAAAGTTAATATATTATAAAATCAAAAATATGCTTACTAAAGTAAGGGATCATTTATTTAAAAGTTAAATATCTAATAAGTTCTCAAAAATGATTCAGTCAAGTAAATAAATATTTATTTTTAAATGTGTCTTAAACTGTTATTCTGTGAAAGAATGTTAAATTACGTAAACATTTTTTGTTTTATAATAACAACGTAGTTTAATAATAAATTTTAGACATTGCATATTAAATTTTAGGATTTTAGCAGATAAAAGTTTATTTATTGATTGTGACGAATTGAACTTATCTATTTTTTTACTCCTTTGTACGATCTTGGTGTCATTAACCATTGATAAAATTTGTGTTAAAATAAATACATTTCTTATTTAATTTTTTCGTTACTTTTCAAGTAATAGATTATTTTACTGCGTGCATTTGTTGTGATTAATGAGTATTTTATTGTTCTCGTTTCAGGTAATTGCTATTATTGCATTCGTAGGCGTTTGCCATGCGATAGAGCACGCTTATTCTTCACAAAGTATAATTCGTCATAATACACATGCGCAGCATCAACCGATCAAAGAGGTCGTTCCTGTGGAGAAGCATGTCATCATTCCCGTGGTGAAGAAAGTGGTGCCTGTAGGGCACTACGTACAGGAGAGCCACATCCAGCAACAACAGCACCATGAGCAGGATTACCACCACCAGCCCGCCGTCTCCTCGTTCCACATCGAGCGACACGACGTGCCCGCTCATCCACCCGCGGACTGGCACAAATACAACGACGTGAGTACTCTCCGATGTTGTGCGGTCATGGAGCGATCAGAGTCGTTCGAGCATGTGTTTGAGTGAATGTGTGCACACAGGGTCCCGCCAAGTATGAGTTCGAGTACCAGGTGCACGACCCGCACACCGGCGACTACAAGCAGCAGCACGAGGCGCGCGACGGACACGTGGTGCAGGGCGCGTACAGCCTGCGCGAGCACGACGGCTCCGTGCGCACCGTCAAGTACTACGCTGACAAGAAGACCGGGTGCGTATGACAAACTAATTCTTCAAAACAGCAGTGAGGTCACTTCATAAGCAAACATATCTTTGGGTCACTGTGGTTTTAATGATTTAATATAAAAGAGGATCAGGAGGATTTACTATATTGAAAACAAAGGTCCCAATTACTAAGAATTTTGATTGGTGATTAGTATCTTAGGTCTTAAGTGCAATCACGCATTTTCTATTAAACTTACCTGTTTTGACACTTAAGCGAATTATTTGGCAAGTGTTTCGATCAACAGCAATTGATCAGGAATTAATTTGTTCGATAGTATATAAAATAATAATATTCACGAGTTGATATAATAATTATGTATTTCTTTCTGTAACAGGTTCAATGCTGAAGTTAAGCACACTACAAAACATATCGAAGAAGAGAAACATCACTAAACACTAAGTTGGAACTGTTTTTATCATTGTTATGTTATAGTCTATTTGGTTTTATTATTTATTAAAAAGTTTTTGTCAATACAAACTTTATTTATTTTAAGCACTACATGCAATAAAACCATACAAAAAATCTATTAAATATTGTATAGGCACCGGGTATCGTCTTGGTAAATGCAGCAAAGTGCAGCAATTTCTTTTATTTGGGTTTTTTACTGGTGCCTAAAAGCTGTTATTGTTGCTATTAAATAAAGGAAATTGCTCAAATTGGCCCAAATGCACAAAAAATATTGACATTCGATTTTAACGGACACCTTTGTATAATATATTCATTTTAAAAATGACTTTAATTTTACCGGTTTAGAAAACATACAAATCATTTTTAATGGTTATGGGTGTAGTAACATTCAGCCAAAGACTGATCGAAGTTGTTTATATAACACTAGCGGTCCGCCCTCGCTTCGCTTCGGTGTAGAGCTGAAGTATAGACTACAGTTTTTGTTGTCAGGCTTGTATTATACACAATGACATTCATCTATGATTCTTCTTATACCTGCATGCAAAGTCTCAGCCCGATCGGTTTAAAATTGACAAAGTTTCATACAATTCCCTATTTTATCCCCTTGGGGGTAGAATTGATCAAATTCTTAGCGGATGCCTACGTCATAACATCTACCTGCATGCCAAATTTCAGCCCGATCCGTCCAATAGTTTGGGCTGTGTGTTGATAAATCACTATGTCAGTCAGTCACCTTTGACTTTTATATACATATATAGATAATAACGGTCATTTTTATTACCTGTATTTATAACCAAACTAAAATTCTCATATTTCCGTTTTCCAGTACTCATTTTCTACACGTTTTACATGATTTATTTGCTAATTTTGTTTACAAATGTTTGGTTTTTATTCTAAGATAAGCACGGTTTCTCAATATCAATTATTGTCTGTCAATAAGGTCGAACGCTCTGACCGCATCAACAGCCAAATATTGAATGAAGCTCGCTTTATTATAGCTCGCTTTATTATAGATTTGATTCTATTTTATTAAATTAAAACAATGTCTAATAAATATGAACAGTTAATTAAGATACGTATTCAATAATGGAATACATTGTGTAATAAGGTAATCATGTACCTTTAATTTCCGCCGGTAATTTGTAAAATATTTTTATTTGCAATTTAACACTTTTATTCTTGACTAGTGGCCCTCCCTCGCTTCGCTTCGGTGTAGAGCTGAAGTGTAGACTACAGTTTTTGTTCTCAGGCTTGTATTATACACAATGACATTCATCTATGATTCTTCTTATACCTGCATGCAAAGTCTCAGCCCGATCGGTTTAAAATTTCATACAAACTTTCATTCCCTATTTTATCCTCTTGGGGGTGGAATTGATCAAAATCCTTTCTTAGCGGATGCCTACGTCATAACATTTACCTGCATGCCAAATTTCAGCCCGATCCGTCCAGTGGTTTGGGCTGTGCGTTGATAGATCACTATGGCAGTCAGTCACCTTTGAGTTTTATATATATAGATAATTTGTTACGTCACCGTATTGACGATATGAGATGTTGTTGGGATTGCACTATACAACATAATTCAGGCGTCAGAATAAGTTTTCCTTGGCAGTGGATAGGTACCTTCACCAATCCTTAATAATATATCAGAAAATTCACGATCATCCGGGTTATCTCCAGTTCTCACTCGCATGTTTATAGTCAAATGCACCGATTGTATATCACGCCACAAATAAGAGCTTTTCAGGCAAGCCCTAACCTCATCGGCTCGGGTTCCCCGTGGTATTACCGGTACTTGGTCGATCATTTTGTCTTATCCGTTACACAAAAATAAATCCTTATAGCATGATTCAGTATTCACGTGCGACGGCGCGATGGCTTATTTCATGTATAAGTTTGGTGTTTCTATACCGATTTCTATGATTCTTTTTTTATTGAATAGGTAATAATGTTAACTTTTTTAAATTAGGGATGAGTGAGAGTATTATAAACGTAAGAGTAAACAAATATAATCAGAATGCTCCGAACTTCTAAGCTATCAGGAGTTACACGTGTTATTGTAAGTCAACCATAAAAGATAGACATATGTTGTTGCGGAATATTTTTTAGAAAATTTTATGTAAAATATTTCCGTTATACATAATTTCTATGTAACTTTAACCATTAAGGCTGCGCACGCGACGGAAGCTTAAAAAATGGAGTAACTTCTCCCGTTTTCCCAACATTTCCCTTCATTACTCTGCTCCTATTGATTGTAGCGTGATGAAAAGTATACTATAACCTGCCCAGGAGTATGAAAAATAATTGTACCAAGTTTCGTTAAAATCCGTCGAGTAGTTTTTGTTTCTATAAGGAACATACACACAGACAGACAAAAATTTGACTGATTGCATTTTTGGCATCAGTATTGATCACTAATCACCCCCTGATAGTTATTTTGAAAATATATTTCATGTACAGAATTGACCCCTCTACAGATTTATTATAAGTATATAGATTGAGGTATATATAATCTATCATTATGTCGCGTGTTTATACTATACGGTCCACTTACTTTTTGAAACTTTTCCATGTTGTAATTTCTATGTTTTAAAAACGAAAGTAGTAAATATTATAGATTGCGGGAAGTGTAAGTTTTTTTTAAATATGGTTTGCAACTACTTAATTGTATTATCTTTTTTTTATTATATATATATTTTTTGGTAGGCAAATGACTCTATCCCACCTGAATTAAAGTAGTAATAAAGTCCAAACGCGAAGATAGATCTATTTGTGCTTCGACTCTTATACATCTTTTCTTCATAATAATCAATTCATGAGCGTTCACACTATTTCCCCAAAGCATCACACCATACCACAGCAAATCGTAGGCGTATGCATAATATATGGTTATTACGGTCTATGTACTTGTGCTTATTTTTATTTGAAATAGAAAGTAGCTAAACTGTGCTAATTTTTCTTTAACATGTGATATATGTTTTGACCTATTTATGTTTGTGTCAATTTTTATTCCTAAGAGTCCAAATTCGTTAACAGTTTCTATGCCAATACTATTATAAACTAGTTCATGTTTGAGCAAGGTGTTTTACATAAAAAAAGAAAATTTATTTCCAAGTTGTGGTCGCTTAGCCAACCGCTAATGTCATTTAGAGCTTTGATTACTGCTGAACAATGATTGCCATCTTTTACATGTTTCAGAAAAATTTAAAGAGACAGATTACAACGAATTTAATTTACCCAATTTATAAAAAAATTGCAGTGCGGGGTTCCCGCAGATTCATAGATATATTTTGTTAAGGATAGCGAAACGATTTTGTGAAATCAAATATTTTTATTATTTTGTAGGATTGTTCATTTGATATAATATGTTTGTCGGGTTAAAGAATTGATCAGACTAGGCAACAAACAGGCAATACTTATAGTGCTTGAACTTTAAATACTAACACAAAATTAATAACCACTTCATGAAAAGAAAAAAATTAAGGCTTAAAACTACTTTTATTTTTAAATATTTTCAAACATAACAAAAAATATCACATTTAAGGAGCAGCTGGCGGTATTTATTATTTATTAATGCTGATTCTGTTCAGGGACAATGTGCTTAGCGTGGCCCTCGCGTCTCACTACAGCGTTGAACCTGCAAGAAAGAAAAGTAAACATTGGCAAATAATTTATAAAATAAATAATTTGGAAAATCTATTTAATATACATTACACTATGTACGTAAAGAAAATGTAAACTATTTTGAATTTTGTAATATCATTAAATAAGTGTATTACAATAAAGTATTGAGACTTTACCCGCTGTGTTTGTCAACTTCGTACTCGACGATGCGCACGGTGCCGTCCGCTTCGTGCAGCGAGTAGAAGCCCTTCACGACGTCGCCGTCGCGGGTCTCGTGCTGGCTCTTGTGGTCTCCGGTATGCGGGTCCTGTACCGAGTACTCGTACGCGTACTTTGGATGCGCGTAGTAGTCCTCGTGCTCGTGATGCTCTTGTTGGCCGCGCTGCTGGTACACCTGCTGGTTGTGCTGGGTGCGCTGCTCATTCTCGCTGTGGTGCAGCAATAGGCTTTGTGAAGAGGACGCGTGCTCATAGCCGCCATGTTGAGGGCGCGCTGCGGCCACCAAGAGTATGGCACTGGCTAGGATAACCTGAAATCCCCGAGAAGTAGAACTATCAGATATTAAACAGAAGAAATAGAAACTCATGAGGTCACTCAGTTTACACAAATCTGTGTGTCACTGTCACAATCAACATTGATATATAAATTATCGATTTATTGTAAAAAAATATTCCAATGCACTTTAATCTTAAATAGTAAAAAAATAAGTGAAAGTCATAGAAATGTTCAGCTTAAGAACACGATATCAATTGCCATATAACACACTTTTATTTAAAGACACCTAAATACACTTTTTTTCCAACTTACTTTTCCAATCATTTTGTATTTTTTTATTGAATAATGGCTTGTATGTACGAAATGTCAATTAATAATAAAGAAACTCGCAATAATATTTTATATTTAAGCCCAAATAATTGAGAGAAAGTAATTCCAAAAGCAATTTTTTACCAGTACCAGTTATTACACACGTGGGTGATATTTTGAACAAGAACGAATGTGACCTTGACTGAGGCAAGTTGATTATAAGCTTTCTTTGACATTGCAAAATAATTTCTTAAACTAAAATGATTACCTGTGGTGCTAATTCCCACAAAACAATATATCTTCCTTTATTTTGTGCTAATAGTTAGAACCAGAAAGCGTAGTCCAATAATAAATTTTATCTTAAATAACAGTGGGTGGAAAATAAAATACATTTAGCAAATTTATCATTTGCATTTACTCACTGTCTCAAAAATGTATATGTATTATATATTTTTTTAAGTTTTTTTATATTTATTTAAGCATTTAACTGCTACATATTTAAATTTAAAGAATATTTTAGCTAGAAAAAATCCTTGCGGTCCAAGCAGCAGACGGGACTCGAACCTGTGCCCTCCGGATAGCGATTTCTATAAAAAACTTTTTGATTTTTTTAATAGCACAAACATATCTCTCAATATGACTAATTTGAATCGGTCAATTGTAAAATGCCTATTAACAGCTGCTTCAACAAGTGGCTAACATCTAAAATTTTGAACGTTGGAACTCCACTGTGACATTTTTATTTTTACTATTGATGTCGCCGCTACTAATAAGCCTTTTCTATGGATGCAAAGGGGAGATAAGGCCACAGTTTACCACACTGTTGTAGTAGCGGATTGTTGGGTTGGTGGGCTAACACCTGCAGAAGACGAGTTTAACGTGCCTTCCAAAGCATAGAAGAGCTAGGAACGCACCAATCACTTGCGCCATCACGTTATCTTTAAAATGAACCATTTATATTTTTATAATTGAATGTTTTATTTGATGATCTATATGTGGGCTTTGTGGGTAATAATATTATAACTTTACGTGATATTCAACTTTACATGTTGAGCACAAAATGTTAAAGTACATTATTGATTAATCTACCTACCGCGTATGTAAAAGTAATCGACCTTTCCTCAAAAATGTTCAATCCGGCTGGATTATAAGACTGATTTTAAAACACGACAAGAACTGAGGTTTTCGTATAAAATTGGTCTGCAATATTGGAAATTATCACAATAAGCATACTTATTCATTACCAGTAGTCGCGTTTGGAACACAAAATATCAGAATGTATTTTAAGGTGCAATCTTTATTCGTTAAACTTGTTTACATACTTCAATCTAACAACAAATTCTGAACAAATGCTTAAATTAATAACTAAAATTATGTGGGATGTGGAACATGATAATAACATGTTTTAAGGATTTTTTTTAACTCAACTTTACTATTTTCATGTTCGTAGATAAGAAAGATACAATAACCATTTTTTCTTCAAATCACAGAACAAACTTGTAGTACCGTCAGAATTATATCTTCTGTTTGCAGATTGCAACTATTCTAGCCAGCTTTGGCTATTGTCTCGCTGTTGAGCATGCTTACTCGTCACAGAGTATCATACGTCACGATACACACGAGCAGCATCAACCGATCAAAGTGGTCGTTCCTGTGGAGAAGCATGTCATCATTCCCGTGGTGAAGAAAGTGGTGCCTGTAGGACACTACGTACAGGAGAGCCACAGCCAGCAACAGCAGACCCATGAGCAGGATTACCACCACCAGCCTGCCGTCTCCTCATTCCACATCGAGCGACACGACGTGCCCGCTCACCCGCCCGCGGACTGGCACAATTACAACGACGTGAGTACTCGCCGATGTGATGCGGTCATGGAGCTATCCGAGTCGACCGAGCATGTGATTGAGTGAATGTGTGCACACAGGGTCCCGCCAAGTACGAGTTCGAGTACCAGGTGCACGACCCGCACACCGGCGACTACAAGCAGCAGCACGAGGAGCGCGACGGACACGTGGTGCAGGGCACGTACAGCCTGCGCGAGCACGATGGCTCTGTGCGCACCGTCAAGTACTACGCTGACAAGAAGACCGGGTGAGTTTCATATTCGCAAGTTAAGACAACCTAGTGAATCGCCTTTAATAATAACAATGTTTACTAAGTGAATAATTATTTATTTAGTCATATTATGATTTATGATCAGCCAGAGACGTGGATTAGCTTTAATGCTTGTCACAGTGATTTGTTTTTCTTTATATTGTTTCATTCCATTGCTGTCGCAATGTAAGCGAGAACATGAATATCAATCTTTTCTGTCTCTATTCTGACTGTTACAGATTTAATGCCGAAGTAAAACATACTACGAAGCATATTGAAGAAAACAAGCACCATTGAACGTACACGTAAAAATACTGTGTTAAAAATGTTCTTATTTAATTTATTTCTATTAAATTACTGTTGTAAATTACTGTATTGATAACTTATTATTTCATTTACCCTATGTTAATGGCTGAAAATAAAAGGATGCTAGTGATCAAAAAAACCTGAGGCACTGCTGTCTCTACCATCAATCATCAAGAAACAAAACAAGTGAATAGCAAATGAAATAAAAATATTTTATATTCAAATTGAATCGTCAAAAGCTCTTTTGAATAGTCACCATTGATAAATAGAAAATACTGCCAACTGCTCCTGAAATGTGATATTTTTTGTTATGTTTGTAAATATTAAAAATTAAATTCGTTATATTAAGTCTGTTTCTGTTGGTGAGGTGGTTATTAATTTGATACAACCTGGTGCGTGTAACGCGATACAACGATACTGGAGTTTCAATCTTATCAAGTAAAATTCTCTCTATATAGAAAAGATTTTGAATTCAATTTTCACTGTTTGTGAAATTTTTGTTCTTTAATGTTAATATGAGATTCTTAGATTTGTTGGTAAATAAGTAAATTACTTATGAACCAAACGCAAATTGAGTTAAACTGGATGTACGTATTATACATGCAGTAATTGTGATTATATTAGACTACATCAATCCCTTTCAATGGGCCCTCTGAAAATTTTCTACGAATCCTAGCTAAGTCTTGGGATATACTGTTTTAAACTTTTGTCAGATGTCAACTTTTCGAGCGCAGTAAAAGACGACGTATGAGGGTAGTCTAATAGGTCTGTCAATAACATCTACCCGCAATAGGGTTTTTACAGTATTAAAAATAAAGTACTACATGTAAGTATCTATGTCTAGAATGAATATTGGCAGGGGTTAATACTATTTTTACAAAAAAATATTCATATTTTTACTAAAAACCCACGAAAAAGATAATAATTTTCTTATCCATTGTCACGTGACCCAAAACGCTTGGGATTGGCGAAGCCTAAAATGACGTCACACGCAAGTAAACTTCCGGTTAGTGTGACATTACATTGTATCGTTTGACGTTTTAATAACAGTCGTGTGACATCACATACTAGTAAGACGCCATATTGTCCAGAGAAACGTTATCGCGGCAACTTGAAAATGGAGTTTTGGATTTGTTTATTTTTACTGAAATACACAACAGAATGATGAATATCCACTTTTTACGGACTCCATAAACATTAGTCAATCACGTGAGATCGTTTTCTTAAACTTGTCAAATACCCTATTATTTCAGTTACACAGTGATCATGGCGCTTGCAACAGTGCCGAAATATCGACGACTCATGAAAAACAAGGTAGGTAACAATCCCGTTATTAGATATAATAGTTCTGGGATTGTTGTGACGATCGCAAAGTATATTTCTCAGCTATGGTCATAAACAACAGATATTAAAAAATGTAGGAAATAGTGGATGAAATTTACGACTTCAATTGAAACGCCCGTCTGTGAAAGAAAAATATATTTTACTTCAGGACAACATTGAAATATTGAGTTTGAGAGAGTTAGGGCACAGAGGAATTTCCGCTTGAATTGGAGCGCCCGTCTGGCGAAACAACCTTCGTGATTTGAACATCGAGCAATTACATGCTTCAAAAAGAATAAAATATAACTAGAAAATATTAATGTAATTTTCAGTCCATTTGTACTTATTTTTATATATAATATTATATAGAGAAATAATATTGGACTAACTTTTGTGTTTCAGAGTTCCAGGTGCTACTTATTAGCATAGAAAAAACGAACATCTTTTGCTATGTGGAAATTATAAAGAAATAACCGTTTTAGTTTTAGTTTTAAAAATAATTTTGCAATGTCAAAGAAAGGTGGGTGGGTCAGCTTAATTGCATAATGTGACCAACTTGCTCTCAGTCAAGGTCACTTTCGATCTTGTTCAAAATTATATCACCCACGTGTGTAATAACTGGTATAAGATTTTACGATTTTGCATTATTGCAAAAAGTTACCAATCGCATTACTATCTCTGTATTATTTCAGCTTAAGTTAAAAACATTATTGTGCGTTTCTATTCTATTGACATACATAATAGTCATTATACAATAAAAAATTACAAATGATAGCAAAAGTTGAAAAAAAGTGTCTTTAAATGATTTAAAAAAAGTCTGTAATGATATAAGTCAATTTATATCGTGTTCCGAAACTGACCATTTCTATGACTATAACTAAATGTTTTATTGTTAGAGATATATGTGCATTGGAATCATTTTTAATAATAAATCAACAGTTAATAAATCGGTGTTGTTAGTGACAGCGGCCAGATTAAGACACAAATTTGTATACACTAAATGAGTTCTTGAGTTTTTATTTCTTCTGTTTAATATCTGATAGTTCCACTGCATGGGGGTTTTTAGGTTATTTTAGCCGGTGCCATACTCTTGGTTGCCGCAGCGCTCCCTCAACATGGCGGCCACGAGCACGCGTCCTCTTCACAAAGCTTAGTGCTGCACCAATGCGGGCAGGGTGTGAAAAAATACCAAAAATTAACCTTATATCGCTTCCACTGCGGAAGTCATTGACAGTAGAGCAAAGTGGTGTACAAAAGTTTTATAGAATTTATTTCCCATTACTTATTTAATTTATTTCTACGTTAAAGAAGCGAATTCTCGCGTTTTTGACTGCGAATTTGGCTTCAGGTTTCTTTCTGTTAAGATTGCTAAGAATCTATCTCGCCAGCAGTGTTTCCGGACCGATAGGGCCCGAAAACCTCAAAAAAAGAGCGTAGGAACCTATACTAATGATAACCCTCCACAATGATTGGCCTTTTTGCATTTCTACTAAAATATAAAGATATTTATACATAAAATATTGAACACGACATCTTTTTATTATTCTTTGATGGCAATTTTTCAATCTTCAGTAAAAAAATCGAGTTCTACAATGTCGTTTTTTTGAATTAAAACAAAGTTTGGTTGTCGCCGGCTCGCCTTTGCTACAAAAAGTTAGCCTTTTAAAGATAAGTGTTTATAAACACGTTTTTTTCTAACTTAATGTTTCATTTTATAGACATAATAAGAAAAATATAACTACTGTATAAATGAAAATTGTAATTTAGCAGTTTCACCTAAAATTCAACAAAATATCAAAGTTTTGGTGTGCAATTTATTTGCTATACCAATATACATTACATATATACATTTACATATACATACATATACATTTGAAACATTTTCTGTTGATTGTGGGTTACCTATAATGCGAAGAGATGGCGCTGCCTTGCAGCTTAAGAATGGCTAGAAGAATTTCGACGCAGTCCATGAGGGCCGCGGTAGCATAATTGGTCAGTGCATTCGCCCGGATTGCGAGGGGTGCGGGTTCGAGTCCCGTCTGCTGCCTGATCCGCGTGGATTTTTTTCTAGTTATATTTTCTTTAGATTTTCTGTTGATTTTGAAATACTTTAATTCGTATTTATATTGAGCATTTTAAAGTCGATTTATTTTGTTACTAAAACCCCTATTTAATAGCATTGTGAGACCATATTCAATATAAAACCTATAATGAATTCACTACAGATAAAAAAAAGGAATTTCGCTTAAACGACCAATCATTATATAGTATACTCTACACCTTCCTCAAAGGTTGACATCGGATTTGTTATACTCCTGGTATTACAAAGTCTATGGAAGATGATATTCCCTAACTATCACGTGGACCGTCTGCTCGTTTGACTCTTATAATATAAAAAAAAAACTAAATTCGTTGTGAACTATCACGAGCAGCATAACAAACAACCCTTGACTTTATGTATATGTTTAGTATTAAGGTAAACGTCTAGTATTTATTGGTAATACAAAAAGATTGCTAATAATGAAAAAAAAAAATACTTATTATTAAATTTAGATCTATGGGATTTAACATTATGAGGTATTGATTGGATTTGTTCGAAAAGTAGAAAATATACACGCAATTTGAGTCAAAGTGCTTATTGATTTGAGTGCAGTAAATCTGTCATAAAATAATTTGATAAATCGATTTTTTGCGCAAAACCTAGTGATTTTGTGAAAACGCGATTATGCAATGGCGATGACATTTCAAAATGTTACTGAAAAAATTGGATTTTTGCGAAAACCCGAGTCGCCTCAGCAAGATTGCGAAAAAACCTTTCGCGTTGGATTATTTTAAATTTTCTTGGGTTTTTGGGTTCACACTAAGGTTAGATTAGTGTCCTGGCCATGACGAGGCAGCGGCCGCCGAAGCACCAACAAAAATTTCTTTAGCAGTAAGATCCAGCAATGTCATCATTCTCGTCCTTGTAAACAAAAGCAGATCTTTTATTATGTGTCTTTTTTTAAGTCATACCGAAAAAATATTATTTGGGCAGCAAGATTATAGAATTCGGCAGCCGAGAAACATTTCCTTATGCATTGTATTTGATTGGTCTCTGAGTTTTTGGATTCTCCTCCTCCCCGAATAGCAGAAAAACTATTGAAACATCACAAAAATATGCATAAAATTATTTTAGATATAAATTATGGTATTTCGCCGTCTTCCTCAATTGACAGCTTAAGTTACGCATATGAAAAGCTTAATTGTATTGCAAATCTGTGACTAATAAAACAAAGTGGTGTTAGTGAGAAAACTTATAACTCAGGAACGGTTGGACCGATTTGATTAAATCTGTTTTTTTGAATTCGTCTTCGCCCCGAATAGCAGAATAATTATAAAAATATAAGCAAAACCACGGAAAACAGTAATACAGAAAATCAATTTTCAATAAATAAACGAGGTCTGGTATTCAGCCATCTTCCACTATTGATACTGCATATAAATTGATACAGTCGTACCTCAGTTCCAGAATACAAACTGTAGAGGTAAATGGTGTTCGATCATCTGGATCTCATGTGGAAATGGGCGTTCCCCAGGGTTCAATTTTAGGACCCTTCCTATTTCTAGTATATGTAAATGATTTGCCATTTTTTGTGGAAAATTTGTGTGAGATTGTATTATTTGCTGATGACACATCTTTATTATTTAACGTTGACAGGCGCAAAAACAACTATGACGATGTGAATAATGCTCTCTCGCAAGTTCTGCAATGGTTTAATGTCAATAATTTAAAGCTAAATGCTAATAAAACCAAGTGTATTCAATTTTCCTTACCTAATGTAAAAGTTGAGCATATTGGAATTAAATTAAATAATGAAAAATTAGATTTAGTAGACTCGACTACATTCTTGGGTATAACGATAGACTCAAAACTGCAATGGAGTCATCACATTACGCTTTTGGCTGGTAAACTTAGTTCAGCAGCTTATGCCATAAGAAAGATAAGACAACTTACTGATATAGATACTGCCAGGACTGTATATTTTAGTTACTTTCATAGTATCTTATCATACGGCATTTTACTCTGGGGAACAGCAGCTGATATTGAAAGTATATTCATTTTACAAAAAAGAGCTGTGAGATCTATTTATCAATTGAGTAGCCGAACATCTCTTAGAGAAAAATTTAAAGAAATTGGCATTTTGACTGTTGCTTCTCAATTCATTTACAATTGCATACTCCTCGTTAAAAATAATATCAATTTGTATATCAAACACAGTAACGTGCACAATTTTAACACAAGGAATAGAAACAAGCTTGCATTGCCACCCTACAGGTTACAGAAGGTTTACCGATCTTTTATGGGTCAAGGTATACATTTTTACAATAAAATTCCTGATGCTGTTCTTGAGTTACCCATAAATGAGTTCAAATGTCACATTAAAAGTTGTTTACTTAAGAAAGGCTATTATACTATTAAAGAATACTTGAATGACAAAACTGCATGGCTGTAACTGCAAAATTGTTTTGTATTTGTTTGCAGTGTCGTTCAGATAAATTACCTTAACTCTAAGTAACTATTTGCAGTTTGGTTTGAGTGGTTATGGGTAGTCATGCTCTCTTAAAAATCTCTTCGGCGGTGTCGTGTGAGGCGGGTCGTTGCGTTCCCTAAAATATGGTTGAGCGAAGCGATGGCTGGTTCATGCGTCATGCTCGTGAACGGGTGCTGCCAGCGGAGATGAGTCTGCTCTATACTACTTTATTATTGTAATGATAATTATTATTAAATTTAGATTGTATTTTACATTACACAACTTGTATTTATACTGTATGACACAGCAATCAATATGTAAGTGAACATTTATTATTTATCTGATAAAGATTTAATGGCGGTGTGGATTCTGGTATGGTTTTCTAGACCTGAACTTGGTTTTGCAGCGGTGTATCCTTGTCATTCTTTATACAGACTGAAGAGGGGGGACTGATGTTGGATTTGGTTTTGGGTTGGGAGAGTAGTGCCAGAATCGACAACAGTGTATGGGTAATCACATGCATGTGTCCTGCCGTTATGTTTATAATTTGTTATAATAATGTACTCTGGTACTTATATATTTTTTTTTTCTATCTTTGTAACATGGTATCCATGTGTGGTTATGAGTAGTCATGCTCTCTTAAAAATCTCTTCGGTGGTGTCGTGTGAGGCGGGTCGTTGCGTTCCCTAAAAAATGGTTGAGCGAAGCGATGGCTGGTTCATGCGTCATGCTCGTGAACGGGTGCTGCCAGCGGAGATGAGTCTGCTCTTGCTTCATTGGATACTATAAACCGTTGTACTAAACTTTAATCGTTCATTTTTTTTTTGCCTAAACAGCAGGACACGGCATTCCTAAACTTTGTTAAACCAGTTTTTTATATAGTCATAATTTTTATTGTATTAGCATTTGTAATGGAAAGTGACTTTATGAGTTACCTCATATTGAAGTCATTTTTCAATTTGACGACTCTGTATACAATACAGGGAGAAAAAAACAGCCCTTGCTGAGTTTCTTGCCGGTTCTTCTCAGTACAAGGTCTCCCGCCGTAGATTTGCGAACCGATGGCGTAGCTTTTCGACATTCACAAGTGCTTGTAACAGCCTAGACTGAATAAACGATATTGAATTTGAATTTGAATTTGATAGCTCACGTCACGCATGCACAAAGGTTATTTTTACTAACTGCAAAAAAAGTTACTATAATAGGTACCTATTATAAATATTTTAAAATAGTAATCAAAAGCTAAGAATGTGGAAAAATGGACTACTCAATAGATTTGATTTCACTATAAAGACTGATATTGTATTGTATCATTAGTACGTTGCAATACTTGCCTTTGGAAAGTCGACGACGGATTTAACTTCAACATGACATAAATTTTACTCCATTTGATTTAAGTTTCCAAAAACATAGAACCTTACCTAATTTATCAAGAAGCCTTAAGTACTGAGAGATTACGGAAGTACTGTGTTTGGAGAATATTGGGCAAAGACTTCACATTTATTGACTTATAAAGCGGTACAAAGTTACCAAAAAGAACACATAGGCTCACCTAGCTGTCTTTTTTTTCTTATTTTATTCTACCATTTTGTCGACGAGATCTCCACAAAATTGCAGCTCTCTACAGCTAACAGTCTTCAAACAAGACCGGAGACGGACATACGGTCATGACGAAACCTTAAGCGGGACAGGACTACGAAACCCTAAAAACCCAAATCCGGAAATATCTATGCGGGAAACTTGCGAGTGGGTAGTTTCTGGTGCAAAAGGTTTATGTATAGGTACTTAATTACTTAATGTTTTATAGCAGTAATATAATATTATTACTTTTAAACGAGTAAATAGTAATTTAATAAAATTGCTGGGCTTTGCTGCATTTAACAATAGAATACCGGTGCCAATACAACGTTCTACAGATTTTTCGTGAAGTTAAATTAAATGAATTAAAAATTATTAAAAATAATAAATGAAGTTTTTTTTTGAAAAAAAAAACTTTTTAATCAATAATAAATAGTAACACCAAATCATAAATTAAAATTTATTGGAAAAAATTAATTGCTAAAGATGATAAAAATAGTTCCCAAATGCTCTTAGTGATGTTTCTCTTCTTCAATATGTTTTGTAGTGTGCTTAACTTCAGCGTTGAATCTGTAACAGCAAGGAATTAATTATTATTATGTTAACACGTGAATGTCATTCATTAATGAATTATAAATCATTAACTGATGATTTTAACCCTTTTGATAAATTACATGGGTACGAAGGAATTATATCGAGCCGGTTTTGTTGAACATAAAACAAACGTTGAAATAGCAATTAATGTATAAAACCAAAGTGACCTAAAGATATTTTTGATAAACAGTCTCAGAATTTAGTTGTAATACTGACCCGGTCTTCTTGTCAGCGTAGTACTTGACGGTGCGCACGGAGCCGTCGTGCTCGCGCAGGCTGTACGCGCCCTGCACCACGTGTCCGTCGCGCGCCTCGTGCTGCTGCTTGTAGTCGCCGGTGTGCGGGTCGTGCACCTGGTACTCGAACTCATACTTGGCGGGACCCTGCGTACACACATTCATTCAATCGTATGCTCGATCGACTCTGATCGCTGTATGACCGCATCACATCGGCGAGTACTCACGTCGTTTAGTCCAAGAGCCCACTGCGAAATATCTACCCGAATCGGACTTACGGACAAATCGTGTACGATTCGATGGGGAATGTGGTCGTGATAGGGTTGCCGGACATGATAAACCCTGTATCTTGACCGAAGGGTCGAAAAAAGGGCCACTTCCGGTCAATTTTTCGGGAGCCTGCTACCCGGATAAAACTTACAATCAAAATTAGTGCCAATCGATAGGGGATGTTGAGCACTTTAAGGAAAAATCGGGTTGCCACCCCCCACCCTGTCAGGGGTTGCGGCAGCCACCCTTAAGTGTGACCCATTTTCCTATTGCTCTACCCGGATCGAACTTACGATTTTTTTTTTTCCAAATCGAAGCTTGAACTTTCCCCAACACGAAAAAATAGGGTTGCCACTTCTGACCTTGACCAGAACAGCCATCAGCCAGCCCCGAGTTACCCAATTTCGAGGTTCCAATTTCGATCGCAATTTAACTACCCGCATCGAACTTACGATTTCTTTTTTTTTTAAATCGAAGCTTGAATTTCCCCGAACACAAAAAAACGAGGTTGCCAACTTTGGCCTTGACTGAAAATTTTTCTGCCAGTGAATTATGGCGTCAATATTAATTTATTTTATTTTGGAGCAGATCGAAACGAATCATGAAAAAACATTAGAAAATCAGTTTTTTTTTTTTTTATTTCATTAAGGAATGAACAATCTTTGGGCAGGTTGGTAGAGGCGTGGATTGAAAAACATGGGTTTGTATGACATGAACAAACAGTTTTATTCATTCATAATTTTACAATTCCAATTACGATAAATATAAAATCATTGCAATTAAAACTTAACGGCAAACTCATTCGGAATCGGAGTCGGAACTATGAACCGCAAAATCCTCATTATCATTGCTTCGAGTCGGTTCTATGATTATAATGTCTTCTACTCTCAACGGGGTTGGATCGTCTTAATCGAAAAACGAACCTTTACAAAATAAACTGTTTTTTGAACATATTGACTTTGCGTGGTGGTTGTAAAATAGATCGTTTTAAAATAGACGTTTTCGACAACGTTGTGAGAACGCCGGTAACGTTTCGTTGTGTTATTTAGAAAACGCGTAACGACACATATCTACTTCTATTTCAATAACCCGGCAATTTTTTTTTTGCTAGACCGAAAACAGATAGATCCCTTCTACCTGGGAATTTTGAAAAGACCCCATAATACATGAGGACGTAGCAGCTGCTGTCGTTACACTGTTGCCACGATCTCAACGCTTCGATCTGCTCCAAAATAAAATAAATTAATATTGACGCCATAATTCACTGGCAGAAAAATTTTCAGTCAAGGCCAAAGTTGGCAACCTCGTTTTTTTGTGTTCGGGGAAATTCAAGCTTCGATTTAAAAAAAAAAGAAATCGTAAGTTCGATGCGGGTAGTTAAATTGCGATCGAAATTGGAACCTCGAAATTGGGTAACTCGGGGCTGGCTGACGGCTGTTCTGGTCAAGGTCAGAAGTGGCAACCCTATTTTTTCGTGTTGGGGAAAGTTCAAGCTTCGATTTGGAAAAAAAAAAAATCGTAAGTTCGATCCGGGTAGTGCAATAGGAAAATGGGTCACACTTAAGGGTGGCTGCCGCAACCCCTGACAGGGTGGGGGGTGGCAACCCGATTTTTCCTTAAAGTGCTCAACATCCCCTATCGATTGGCACTAATTTTGATTGTAAGTTTTATCCGGGTAGCAGGCTCCCGAAAAATTGACCGGAAGTGGCCCTTTTTTCGACCCTTCGGTCAAGATATAGGGTTTATCATGTCCGGCAACCCTATCACGACCACATTCCCCATCGAATCGTACACGATTTGTCCGTAAGTCCGATTCGGGTAGATATTTCGCAGTGGGCTCTCCGACTAGTTGTATTTGTGCCAGTCCGAGGGTGGGTGAGCGGGCACGTCATGTCGCTCGATGTGGAACGAGGAGACGGCAGGCTGGTGGTGATAATCCTGCTCGTGGTGCTGTCGTTGCTGGCTGTGGCTCTCCTGTACGTAGTGCTCTACAGGCACCACTTTCTTCACCACGGGAATGACGACATGCTTCTCCACAGGAACGACCACTTTAATCGGTTGATGCTGCTTATGTGTATCGTGACGAATGATACTCTGTGACGAGTAAGCATGCTCCACAGCGAGACAGGAGCCAACAATAGCGAAGACAACTGCAATCTGGGAAACAGTTTTTTTTTTATTTGGTAATGACTTAAATTATTTTGTTATTTTATATATTTTTTTCTGATTGGATTCATTAAATGTGTTTCAAATTATTTTTCATTATATGTTTATAATATTATACAGTCGTAAATTTCCCAACAAGTCGGTTCAAATATTTTTGGACATTATTGAACAGATACAAATTTGTTCATTTTACCTTAATATACATTTTATAAATATGTATTGTTTTTTCTGAATTTTTTGCAAACGTGTGCACTTAATGCATAGGTAGCTTATTCTGATAATTGCCCATAATTTCAGTTCGGTTTTATATTGTTATAAGATCAGAAATATGTACAAGATCGAATTACAAAGCCAGTTTGTATATTTTTGGAAAAAGGTCGACGACTTTCATCTTGTACTTGCTCTTAATATTTGATACAATACGCAATGAAAGATAATGTACAAAATGAATTTATTTCGATTTATATTCAGCATGCCAAGAATAGCAATTTTATTATTAAGATTTATCAAACTCTCTTTCTTTATTTTGGAAAAGGGTATTGATTTTTCCCCCATGACTAAGAAACATCATTTTTATACGTCGTCCTATAATTTTTGGCGATAGTTATTATTCTCGAAATAAATATTTGACTGCCATTCGTGCTTAAGTGTATATGGAAATAAGTAAAAAGTGTGGAATATTACTTCATTTTATTACCCGGCTGCGCAATGCAAGAGCGCGAAGCGCGACGCGCAGACAGGGTTATGTGTTTAACAGTCTATATATGTATGTTTGTTACCCGGCTGCGCAATGCAAGAGCGCGAAGCGCGACGCGCAGACAGGGTTATGTGTTTAACAGTCTATATATGTATGTTTGTTCCTTTGTGGCACACTAGAGACCAAACGCCTGGACCGATTTTAATGATTTATACATCAATCGATTCGTCTCAATCATGGGAGTGCTACTAAAGATATGATAGTAATCAAAATTCAATATGGGCAAAATTGGGCGCCATATTGTGACGAAGTAAAAAAAATAAGTTGACAAAATATGTCGAGTGGGGTATCACTGTCTAGATAATCAAAAATCATATTTAGGTTCCTAACACCATTTTTCATTTTATATGATTGTTTAGGATCTACAACGCTTTAAAGTTGTATATTAACCACTTACGCTTTTAATTTCAATCTTACCTTTGTATGGATCTTTGTAACTCTTTCACCTTGAAAAATACTGAATGGATTTTGATGAAACTTAACAGTAATATAGCTCATATATGATAATTACATATATATAATAATTTATGTAGTTATCGAGTGAATTGGGCAATATATAACAATAAGTGTCACATAAGACGGAAAAAAATATCCCATCTGCGAGCCATTTTGGCCTGCACTGCAATAACAATAAAAGTTACATGAATGTAATATAGAGTGAAAATGTATCTCTGAAATAGTTCTAAAAAAAAGTCCGTGACACCATATATCTATTTTTAATGTGTAAGTCATTACCGCTAAAATAGTGAATCAAAACTAAAATATTATTTGATATCTATTTCCAAAATGCACATTTTGTATTAACAAATCTTTTTTTATCAAAACAAATACTTTTATCGCTTTTGATATTTAAAGACGATAAACTTTGCTTCTTACACTATATCATTCCGACAAATATTTAAAAAGTTACAACGATGACAAAGTGATAGCGCGGTGTACTATGTAAAAGAAAAAAAATGGGCTATTCGCAGTATCTGATCCTATACGAAGTACTAACAATAAAACTGTGATACAGTTCCTTCTTATTAAATGATGAAAAATATATTATCATAATAGGTATTTATGATTATTGTATTTTATATATATATATATATATATATATATATATATATATATATATTATAATATTGGTTTTGTAATAATTCTGCAAAATTCAAAGTAAATAATGTAGATTTTTATAGGTAAATCACCCCTTTCATCACCCTACGCCTATAAGTATTGCGATGTTGTAGCTAAGAACCAAGTTCCCATCTACTTCTATATGGGAATTCATAATATTCGGTTTAGCTATTAGGGCACGGAAGCCCAACAAACAAACTCACTTTCGCATCTATAATATTATATTATACTTACTAGTGATCCACCCGAGCATTGTACGGGCGAAATTTATTTATCGGGATAAAATATAGCCTATGTCACTCGGACAAAATGTATTTAAATAAAGAAAAATGTTATAATAAATAATGTAGCTACCTTATATGTTGAATTAATATTTGAAACCGGTTTAGTAGTTTGACAGATTATTTGTTACAAACATACAAATCTTGCCTCTTTATAATATTAGTATATATAGTTAGGATAATAGTATTTAATTGATGAAAAAGATTTAAAAATAAAGTAAGTAATAGGGTTATCTGATTATATTATATTATATTATATTTTGTAAAAGTTACTTAGCATTTGTGCTTAACAGTGATACGATATTCAGTATTTTTATTACACAAAAAAAAAATGGAAATTAATTGCTATGATTGCACTATTTGCAATACCTACTAGGCTGGTAGCAGCACGCTTGATATGTGGAAGTACTCTTCATTTGAGCTTTACACTACCAACAATAAAAAAGGGTCGATCACAAAGTCTTTGACCTGTTATAATATGTGAACGCTTTAAAAGAAAACTACAAAATAAATTGATAATAAATGAGATTGCTATGGCGCTCTACCTAACGTTATCAAAATTTTATTATGCGTCTTTAGTTTTCAAATATTATAAACTTTGCTTTGGTGATTGCATAATTATTTAATTTAGCGATCTAAGGCAGTTGCCACCATTATCCAAAACAACAGACGGGAATTACTACTCTCTTCAACCTGCGACATAAACGTCATTGATTGGTATTGTATATAGGGTGATTAACAACATTTGAAGTTAACTTCTGGCATCAACATATTGGGTTGCTGTGAATTATGTAGGTATATCAAATTATGAGACTAGGATATGACACTGCATTTGTGTATATCACAATCTTAGACGTCCGGCGTTGACATGACAATGCAGCCACTGCCAATTTTAAATAGTCGACGAATAAAAGTAAATGAATTTTATATTTACTGCTAAACTACTAGAAAGAACATAAACAAAAGATGACTTTTTGAATAAGGGCTAGTCTTCTATAAAATTTACATACATTAAATATTTATGTAACGACTTGATTTAACTTCACACATTTTTGTGAAAAAGGGCAGAAAAAGGCCCATCTGTAGCCTTGACCCCGCTGGTAAAGTCTCTATATGTCTTAATAAATCAATCTTTTAGACCACCGCAAGTTACTTAATAATTCCTGCGATATTAATTCCCTTCCTAAAGTAACAAGACTACGGTATTTACCGTCTTAAGATCTAACTAGGTAACTAAAAAGTGTGAAATAAAAAAGGTAAATTTAAAAAATCAAAAAACCCGACTGCTTAATTATACTTTAAATTAAAACTGAAAAGAAAAAAAAAAGGTAAATTTAAAAAATCAAAAAACCCGACTGCTTAATTATACTTTAAATTAAAACTGAAAAGAAAAAAAACAAGTCCAGTAGTCTACAATTCTGGTAATAAGAAAAAAGCTACTTTAACAGTCGGGACCCATTAGATATTCAAGAATACATAATATTTTTCAATAATGGGTCCCGACTGTTAAAGTAGCTTTGTTCCTTATTACCAGAATTATAGACTACTGGACTTGTTTTTTTTCTTTTCAGTTTTAATTTAAAGTATAATTAAGCAGTCGGGTTTTTTGATTTTTTAAATTTATTTTTAAAATAATCTTTTTGTTTTATTTACAACATTAAATTACTAGTAGTCCAGTCAATGAAGGCTTAACTTTGGCATTTTGAGTTGATCACCTGCAACCAACGCGAAAATTTCCGCAAGGGTTCGTAGATTAATATACTAAAATTGCAGGGTGCTGCATTGACGGCAAAGGGTGAAAAAAAAATGCGAAATGGTGCAAAAACGAGTTTTTCGTCAATATCTCGCGACTGGCTGGAAAAATAGAAAAAGTTTCTAGTACAAAGTTGTAGAAAATTTAATTTCCTACAAAAAATGTATCTACATATTTTCGCGTATCTCCCATAGTTTTTACACAAAATGTAATTAAAGGCGCAAAATAAAAAAAGAAAATATATTGTTAATGGTTTTTTTTTAATTTTTAAACGATCCTACGCGTTAAATTCAACAATCACCACTTACTGAAATATTTAAGGATGAGTTTTCGGCAGTCCACTGAAATGAAAATTGTCTACCGAAATGGTAAAAAAAATGACCACCGAAATGATACAGCCAAGAACATCGCCTTTGCAGTAGAAGGGTTCCCTATTTTGAATTTAAATAAATTTCCATATTCTTTGTAAATATTTTTGTTCATTATTTTTTAATAAGAATTATTAATGAAGAATTAATTAATTGTTACTTCTATTAATTATTATTACTGATTATAATTATTAATATGTACATTTTCAAAATAACGAACAAAGCGCGTTTAGATATTAGTTAGTAAATCGTCCCCTTAGTGCCAAAACCGATTATATGCACTTTTCCGCTACTGAACTTTTATAATACCAATCGACCCGTCTCATTAAGCCGCATCTACAGGTAACACCCATTATGCTCTACGACGCATACTTCCTGAAATAGCTTATGAATAAACAGAATAACTGCAAATTATTTCCGAAATTCTTGATTTAAAACCCAATAAACCCATTCAAAACACTTAAGTTTGTAAATGTATTACCGCTGAAACCAAGTTTCGGATTTAAACTAATTTTTCATGTAGACAATTAGAGTAAATATCCTGTGTGTATCCTGTAATTGGCTTTGACTGTTTGAATTTTACCAGGTATTTTAATTTTACTAGATGAAGTGAAAACAAACAAATCTGTCGCTTTTTGCAAAAGAAACATATATAATATGTTTGCGTTATAATTGAGGCAAGTAAAAGAGGATAGACCGAATCGATCGACAGGTGACCTTCTAGCATACGTGACATATATCTGGGGTGAGGCTATCGATAAGCGAGGTGAGTCTTTGGCTATCAGCCTTAACATCGCCAAGGCTTTGATAGGGTCTGGCACATAAGTCTTCTCTCCAAGCTTCCTGGATACGGTCTGCCTACTCAGTTCTGTGCCTGAGTGGCTGACTTCTGCATGAGCGTCAACGGACGGCGACGGATGTAGTTCGCAGTTCATGTCAGTGAATGCCGGTGTTTCTCAGGACTCCGTCCTATCCCCTACACTCTTTTTGCTGCATTCAATGATTTAATTCCTCTTGAGAATATTCATTGCTATGCAGACGATAATACAGTGCATGCAGGATATTTTGGATACGCAGCCGCTGGACAGGTAGAAACCAAAGAGAAACGAGAGAATCTTGTCATTGAACTCAATCAAGATTTGGACCTCATTTCGGAATGCGGTACCAAGAACTTGGTTGAGTTCATTGCCAAGAAAGCCCAGGTCTGCGCTTTCACGGTAAAACTAACGTTTTTTCATGCCTGAGCAACTGTGCTTGTTGTACATGGCGTAAATATTGTTCGCACGCCAGAGGATGACTCCGCCAAGTACTTTTTTGATGCTATGGATAGGTTACAGCGGCGCGCGATCCGCATTATTGGCGATAAGGAGGTGACTAAACACCTCGAGCCTCTTCAATTACGCCGTGATGTGGCGTTACTAAGCGCGTTTTATCGTCTATGCCATAGCGCATGTTTTGAGGAGTTATTGTCCCTTTACCTACCTTCCCCTTTCCTACAGAAGTCTACACGCGCTGGCTTACGTTGTCACCGACTTACTGTGAACTACTATTCCCACTATTCCAAAGTGAAGAAAGAAATTTGGTAACTCATTTCTTTGTCAGACTATCCGCAAATGGATTACTTTGCCCTCTTACGTGTGTGAAGTAGCAATTCTGCAGGCCGGCAAAATGAGGATAGCTGGTGTGGCAAGTAATACTGCTGCTAGCTATCTTCGCGTCTAGACTCCTCCGTCACCTAACCTCTGGTAGAGTCATTTGTCGAACCTATTTATTAAAAAAAGATCTTTAGCAAAGAAAAAAGATCTTGATGATTTGTGCAACAAAGGTGTCATACCTGAAGAGTACCATGGATTATACAGATCTTTGGCTACAGAAACAAGCCAATCTGATCGTTTTCCTTCAGAAACCATTCTGACGACTCATCATGTGTAAGCGAGTCAAGTGCAGATGAATAATACAGATTTTTTACACTTATTTAATTAGGAATACTATCGACCGCCAACGAATTCGTCCGCTTCAACTTTAATATACATTTTTAAACTAGATATTTTAGATAGAATTACTACTGCACCCGAAATATCGAACCTACAGTATCTAGATAAATGTACATTATAAACCGAAACTATTTTATATACCTATATTGACTCAAGGACCTCTAAAAACTTATGGGTGTATAATTTTGGCGATACTTTCATTCCCTGGACTCTTATCGGCATAACTGTCCACCGAATCAATTGTCCCCATATCACTGAAATCATATACTATTTGGCGGGAATCCACAATGACGTTGTTGCGCGTGCGTGTGCTCCAGCGAAGGCGGACTGGCTCAAAGTGAGCACTGACAAGCGGGACACAACAACGCAATGTAGACGAACCTATTTCACAAAAACTTACTGTCCATGGAAATGATAACTTTTTCCAGGACAAAAGTTGAGTGCTTGTTACATGTATAAGGAAGAAGATAAACAAACAGTAGTAGGTTTTGTTGATAGGCTATATTGTATATTAATGATATAAAAGTGAATTTCAATCGAAAAAATAAATGTAACTACAGGGGAAGTAATTTTACGAGAGGAATTGGGTTTAAGACAGGTTCATCATCATCATCATCAGCCTATTAATGTCCCCACTGCTGGAGCACAGGCCTTCCCTATGGATGGAACAGGGAGATTGGGCCATGACCCACCACGCGGGTCCAGTGCGGATTGGCGGGTGTTAACGACTGCAGATGCAGCCGGGACTAACGGTTTAACGTGCCTTCCGAAGCACGGAGGAGCTCGAGACAGTAAATTTTTGGTCACCCATCCAATGCGAAACTGCGAAACGACCGACCACTGCGAAAGTTGCTTAACTTCAATGATCGCAGCCGAATGCGCTAACCACTTGCGCCATCGACTCCTCCGTGTCCGTCATGAGATTACCGTGATGATAAAATGCCACTTCGTATTTTTTATTTTATGGAATACAGCCCATTACTCAATTATTCTTTTTGACAAGGTTGAGTAGTACCTACTTAACTAAGAAAAAAAGTCAAAATCAAAAATCAGCACATTGTACTGCCGCTCTGAGCAATGCCGTGTATTTTTTTTTTGCTTGTGGAGTTCACCTCTACATGCTTCATTGGGATTTCATTTATATGTTTCGGGCATTTTTTTATTTCCTTTTTCATATAATAATCTTGACAAAAAAAAATGATTTCCATTTTATTATATGATAATGTATAAGAATATGTATTGCATATTGCAAATATATGTTTTAAATGCAAATTTGCGCTGAACACGATGAAATAAAAATAAATGTTAAAGTTAAATTGAAATCAATTTTTTTTATCATGTTTATTTTTCGTTATTTTTCTTCTAATATTCGATAATAGTTCACCTAGTAATGTTTATTAGTGATTATATAAACAAAAAAATCACATTGTTGCCCAGCGCGCAATTCAACAATGAATAAATAAAAGTGAGCAACTCACTTCCTAGCGCGCGATCTGTGTACGGAAGAGACGGTTAAACATGGATGCTGATTTTAACTGAAGCATAAATTTTAAAGTAACGATGTCTAACGCTAATAAATTATAGTGGAAGAAAAGAGTAAGCACCGATAATCGCTTTAAGCTGAAGTAATTTATAAAGCGTTGAATAAAAGTTATTAACTAAAAACAAATTGAAATTTGGTATCTTATTCAATTGCCTCAAATATTGCGCAAATATACTATATATTTGTTTTTGGAAAAAGCGACTTAGATCTGTTAATTTTTACTTCATGTAGTAAAATTAAAATTTGGTTAAATTCAAACAGTCAAAGCCAATTACAGGATACTCACAGGATATTTACTCTAAGTGTCTACATGAAAAATGAGTTTAAATCCGAAACTTGGTTTCAGCGGTAATACATTTACAAACTTAAGTGTTTTGAATGGGTTTATTAGGTTTTAAATCAAGAATTTTGGAAATAATTTGCAGTTATTCTGTTTATTCATTAGCTATTTCAGGAAGTATGCGTTACCACGCATAATGGGTGTTACCTGTAGATGCGGCTTAATGAGACGGGTCGATTGGTATTATAAAAGTTCAGTAGCGGAAAAGTGCAGATAATCGGTTTTGGCACTAAGGGGACGATTTACTAACTTCTCGATTTCTAAACGCGTTATTTTGAAAATGTACATATTAATAATTATAATTAGTAATGATTATTAATAGGAGTAACAATTAATTAATTCTTCATTAATAATTCTTATTAAAAAATAATGAACAAAAATATTTACAAATAATATGGAAATTTATTTAAATTCAAAATAGGGAACCCTTCTATTGCAAAGGCGATGTTCTTGGCTGTATCATCTCGGTGGTCATTTTTTTACCATTTCGGTAGACAATTTTCATTTCAGTGGACTGCCGAAAACTCATCCTTAAATATTTCAGTAAGTGGTGATTGTTGAATTTGACGCGTAGGATCGTTTAAAAATTAAAAAAAAAACCATTAACAATATATTTTCTTTTTTTATTTTGCGCCTTTAAGTGCATTTTGTGTAAAAACTATGGGAGATACGCGAAAATATGTTTATACCTTTTTTGTAGGAAATTAAATTTTCTACAACTTTGTACTAGAAACTTTTTCTATTTTTCCAGCCAGTCGCGAGATATTGACGAAAAACTCGTTTTTGCACCATTTCGCAATTTTTTTCACCCTTTGCCGTCAATGCATGCAATGCATGACGACCTCCGTGGTCGAGTGGTTTGTACCCCGGGTTTCATGGTGTCGCCGACACGAGAGGTCTCGGGTTCGAATCCCGGTGGTGGCAGATGTTTGTGTGATGAATACGAGCATTTGTACTCCAGTCATGGATGTTTCATATGTATTTCAAAATAAAAATATACTTATATATGTACAGTATATGTATAGTATCCGTTACCCTAGTATCCCATAACACAAGCCTTACAGTGCTTACTTTGGGGCTAGGCTAATTGGTGTGAGTGTTGGAAATATTAAAAATATTATTAAAAAAAAAATGCAACACCCTGCAATTTTAGTATATTAATCTACGAACCATTGCGGAAATTTTCGCGTTGGTTGCAGATGATCAACTCAAAATGGCAAAGTTAAGCCTTCATTGACTGGACTATAGTTCAAACTCAAAATCAAACTCTAAATCATTTATTCAGTTTAGGCTGTTACAAGCTCTTGTGAAGGTTAAGAAGCTACGGGGCATTGGTTCGCAAAACTACGGAGGAAGACCTCTAGTACTGAGAAGAACGGGCAAGAAACTCAGCAGGGCTGATGTTTTCGCCCTGTATTATTATGTGTATATACAATAAATAAATAATAAATATTTCCAACACTCACACCAATTAGCCTAGCCCCAAAGTAAGCACTGTAAGGCTTGTGTTATGGGATACTAGGGTAACGGATAGAATACATATACAATACACATATAAGTATATTTATATAGAAATACATATTAAACATCCATGACTGGAGTACAAATGCTCGTATTCATCACACAAACATCTGCCCCCACCGGGATTCGAACCCGGGACCTCTCGAGTCGGTGACACCATGAAACCCGGCGTACAAACCTCACGACCACGGAGGTCGTCAAACAATACAGAGTTGTCAAGTTGAAAAATGACTTCAGATATACTACTAAAGACACCTTTTATATTACATCATTTAAAATAAAGATATATAGTTACAATAAATAGAAAATTTTATATTTTTAGAGTACAGGAAGCGGCATTAGACATCACATTACTGTTAAGGAGTTATATGTATGTATCTTCCTCCGTGCCGTGGCCGAGTGGTTTATACGCCGGATTTCATGGTGTCACCGATTCGAGAGGTCCCGAGTTCGAATGCCAGGGGGGGGGGGGGGCAGATGTTTATGTGAAGAACACGAGCATTTTTACTCCAGTCATGGATGTTTAATATGTATTTCTATATGAATATACTTATTTATGTAAAATTTAAGTATTCTATCCGTTACCCTCGTATCCCATAACACAAGCCTTACAGTGCTTCCTTTGGGGCTAGGCCGATTGGTGTGATTGTTAGAAATATTTATTATTATTTTTATTTATTTCTCATTTATTATTATATCTTAAAGATTTTCATAAACTTATTTATATATACTTCTATATCATCAAATAAATATGTCTTGGGGGGGTTTTAACAAAACTTTTTTTTTTTACAATCACGCTTTGACCGAGTGGAACACCAAAAATCTATTCGGTCCAGGTGTCAGGCACAATTCGAACCTGTACCTTTCACTATCTGGCGGATGTTTTAACCGCTATGCTACCGAGACCTTAATGGCCGCGTCAAATTTCTCATCCGCCCAGATGATCATCCGCTGAAGGGCGTAGGTTCTACTCATCTTCAAAGCGAAGCGAAAACTGGACAAATACGAGTCGGGCTCGCCAATTGAGGGTTTTGCAGAAATTTGTAGGTACGCAGCATAAACGGCCCCATCTGTTTACGCTACTTTAGAAGTTTGATTTTTTCACAGTTTCAAGAAACCTTCACACGTTCCCGAGAAAAAGGGTCTTGACAGGCAGGCGGACATAAGTAATCTTATAAGGGCTCCGTTTTTTTTTTTCTTTCGAGGTACGAAAGCTTATAACAAAAAAAAATGACGATTGACTTATTTGCAGCTGTAAAATTAAATATAATTATAGTATCAATGCAGTCGTAGCTCCTTTGTGTCATATTTATTTTCAACCCCCCATCTCGTAAAGAGTATTTTTGCTTTTCAATATCTGAGTGCAAACCCCGTTTTTATCTGCTAGAGCATAAAGTAAATTGAATTTAGAACATCGTGCGCACAAACTTTGTGAATTCAAAACATCATTGAATGTATAGTCCAGTCAATGTAGGCTTAACTTTGCCATTTTGAGTTGATCACCTGCAACCAACGCGAAAATTTCCGCAAGGGTTCGTAGATTAATATACTAAAATTGCAGGGTGCTGCATTGACGGCAAAGGGTGAAAAAAAATACAAAATGGTGCAAAAACGAGTTTTTCGTCAATATCTCGCGACTGGCTGGAAAAATAGAAAAAGTTTTTAGTATAAAGTTGTAGAAAATTTTATTTCCTACAAAAAAGGTATCTACATATTTTCCCGTATCTCCTATAGTTTCTGCACAAAATGCAATTAAAGGTGCAAAATAAAAAAAGAAAATATATTGTTAATGGTTTTTTTTCCATTTTTAAACGATCCTACGGGTCAAATTCAATAATCACCACTTACTGAAATATTTAAGGATGAGTTTTCGGCAGTGCACTGAAATGAATATTGTCTACCGAAATGGTAAAAAAATGACCACCAAAATGATACAGCCAAGAACATCGCCTTTGTAGTAGAAGGGTTACCTATTTTGAATTTAAAAAAAAATCCTTATTCTTCGTAAATATTTTTGTTCATTATTTTTTAATAAGAACTATTATAGTTATAATTTTTATTATATTTAAAGCATGTAACTGCTTGATGTTTAAATCTAAAGAAAATATAACTAGAAAAAATTCCACGCGGACCAGGCAGCAGACGGGACTCGAACCCGCACCCTTCGCAATCCGGGCGAATGCACTGACCAATTATGCTACCGCGGCCCTCACGGACCGCGTCGAAATTCTTTCTAGCTATTCTTAAGCTGCAAGGCAGCGCCATCTCTTCGCATTATAGGTAAACCCGCAATGTCAAATGAATACTTTTACAAGTATTAAACATTTGAAAGAAGAAATAGCAATTATAGTTATAATTTTTATTATTTTTAAAGCATGTAACTGCTTGATGTTTAAATCTAAAGAAAATATAACTAGAAAAAATTCCACGCGGACCAGGCAGCAGACGGGACTCGAACTATTATAAGAACTATTATATTAATGAAGAATTAATTAATTGTTACTTCTATTAATTATTATTACTAATTATAATTATTAATATGTACATTTTCAAAATAACGAACAAAGCGCGTTTAGAAAGTGAGAAGTTTATTAGTTACTTAATCGTCCCCTTAGTGCCAAAACCGATTATCTGCACTTTTCCGCTACTGAACTTTTATAATACCAATCGACCCGTCTCATTAAGCCGCATCTACAGGTAAAACCCCAACGACGCATACTTCGTGAAATAGCTAATGAATAAACAGAATAACTGCAAATTATTTCCAAAATTCTTGATTTAAAACCTAATAAACCCATTCAGAACACTTAAGTTTGTAAATGTATTACCGCTGAAACCAAGTTTCGGATTTAAACTCATTTTTCATGTCGACACTTAGAGTAAATATCCTGTGAGTATCCTGTAATTGGCTTTGATTATTTGAATTTTACCAGATATTTTAATTTTACTAGATGAAGTAAAAATTAACAGATCTAAGTCGCTTTTTTCAAAAACAAATATATAGTATATTTGCGTAATATTTGAGGCAATTGAATAAGATACCGAATTTCAATTTGTTTTTACTTAATAACGTTTATTCAACGCTTTATAAATTACTTCAGTTAAAATCGATTATCGGTGCTTACTCTTTTCTTCCACTATAATTTATTAGCGTTAGACATCGTTACTTTAAAATTTATGCTTCAGCTAAAATCAGCTATTCATATTTAACCGTCTCTTCCGTACACAGATCGCGCGCTAGGCAGTGTTGCCACCTTGAATTTTTTTAAGGCGCCAAGTCAAAGGTAAAATATCGCCAGATTTCAAAAATTTGGATTTAAATTTAAATATTCACCAAAATCCGCTAAATTACAATTACATCTCTGATAACAAAAAACCCTAATTTAATTAAAAAACCAATGAATATGTATGAGATGCTACAGAAATAACTGAATCCCGCAGTCGTTCTAAATTAGTAAAATTTTGTTATTTAAAAAAAAAGGCAATGTTGTTTTTACCAACCTTAAACTTTTCCGAGCGTTACCTTAGTAGAATGAAATAAAACCAGGTAAATATGTATTTACATTCATTATGTATCTATTTCATCAAGAAATAAATCTTTAACAAAATGTGAAATTTAAAATTCAATATTGTTAAATGTTACATCTTCTAAAACTCCATCGTCGTTCACAGACGCCGACACTTCTGTCAATGAAGCTAATGTCGAAGCTTAAGATGTTTGGTTGTGGTTGTAGTTGATTTTTGAAAGAGTATTTTGTGTTTTTTAAATGATATCTTTTGATTGCCGGATAGAATTTGCATTTTTTGTTTGTACTTTTTTGTTCTCAAATTTACTACTCTTGCTAATAATTCTGCTTTACAAAATGAACAAAACGCCTTCGCATCAACACCTGCTAAAGGTTTAAGCCAGGTTTGGAATTCGTCGAGTGATTCCCATTCTTTTCTATACCTTTGTATGTAATTCTTTTTCTTGAATAGAATTTCCATAATAACATATAATTGAATACTCTAAACATACAGCTTCAGGAGTTCACACACTGTTACAAACGTTTCTATCAAATCAAACTTTTACACTTTTTAACAACACAATGAACGCGAACCTAATACCTGAAACAGAATAAACGATTGAAGGAAGTCCTTAACAGACAAACGCGTGTAGGGATTCCCCTGTAACCATAAGAGTAACCATAGAACATTATGAAAGTTCGGAAAGTTAGGGGATTTCCCCCTTAAAAATATGTTGTTAGATTTCATGTTAAAAAACCACTAAAAGACACTAAAAAAAATATACCCGCTAGATAATGAAAATATACCACTAGAAGCCGTGAAAAAGCACCAGTTCTGGTGGAAAAACCACCAAGGTGGCAACACTGGCGCTACGGAGTGAGTTGTTCACTTTTATTCATTCATTGTTGAATCGCGCGCTGGGCAACAATGTTTTTTTTTTGTTTAATTAATCACTAATAAACATTACTGGGTGCACTATTATCGAATATTAGAAGAAAAATAACGAAAAATAAACTTGATAAAAAAAAATATTTCAATTTAACTTCAACATTTATTTTTATTTCATCGTGTTCAGCGCAAAATTTGCATTTAAAACATATATTTGCAATATGCCATACATATTCTTGTACATTATCATATAATAAAATTGAAATCATTTTTTTTGTCAAGATTATTATATGAAAAAGGAAATAAAAAAATGCCCGAAACATATTAATTAAATCCCAATGAAGCATGTAGAGGTGAACTCCCCAAGCAAAAAAAATACACGACATTGCTCAGAGCGGCAGTGCAATGTGCTGATTTATGATTTTGACTTTTTTCTTAGTTAAGTAGGTACTTCTCAACCTTGTCAAAAAGAATAATTGAGTAATGGGCTCTATTCCATAAAATAAAAAAATACGAAGTGGCATTTTATCATCAGGGTAACCTGTCTTAAACCCAATTCCTCTCGTAAAATTACTTCCCCTGTAGTTACATTTATTTTTTCGATTGAAATTAACTTTTATATCATTATTATATAATATAGCCTATCAACAAAACCTACAACTGTTTGTTTACCTTCTCCCTAAGGGGCTGTTCAAGTATTACGTAAGCACTATAGGGGGGCAGGGGGGGTCTTTGCTTTGCTTATTTTTGATGACATGGGGGAGTGGGGGGTAGAGATGGTGATTACGTCAGCATCATCAATTAAGCCTTTTTAAGTACTGCTGCTCATGAAGCTCATGAAAGCTCATGAATCAATAAAAAAAACAAAATACATTAAAGGAAAAATGCATATAGGTACCAATGTTTACGTAAGGATGGGGGGGAGGGGTAAGAGCTTTGCTTACTTCTGCTGACGAGGGGGAGGAGGGGGTAAATAATTGTAATAAATCTGCTTACGTAATACTTGAACGGCCCCTTATACATGTAACAAGCACTCAACTTTTGTCCTGGAAAAAGTTATCATTTCCATGGACAGTAAGTTTTTGTGAAATAGGTTCGTCTACATTGCGTTGTTGTGTCCCGCTTGTCAGAGCTCACTTCGAGCCAGTCCGCCTTCGCTGGAGCACACTCGCACGCGCAACAACGTCATTGTGGATTCGAAGCTTGGAGATAAGACTTATGTGCCAGACCCTATCAAAGCCTTGGCGATGTTAAGACTGATACCCAGACTCACCTCGCTTATCGATAGCCTCATCCCAGATATATGTCACGTACGCTAGAGGGTCACCTGTCGATCGATTCGGTCTATCCTCTTTTACTTGCCTCAAATATAACGCAAACATATTATATATATTTTTTTGCAAAAAGCGACATATTTGTTAGTTTTTACTTCATCTAGTAAAATTAAAATATCTGGTAAAATTCAAACAGTCAAAGTCAATTACAGGTTACTCACAGGATATTTACTCAAAGTGTCTACATGAAAAATGAGTTTAAATCCGTAACTTGGTTTCAGCGGTAATACATTTACAAACTTAAGTGTTCTGAATGGGTTTATTAGGTTTTAAATCAAGAATTTTGGAAATAATTTGCAGTTATTCTGTTTATTCATTAGCTATTTCACGAAGTATGCGTCGTTGGGGTTTTACCTGTAGATGCGGCTTAATGGGACGGGTCGATTGGTATTATAAAAGTTCAGTAGCGCAAAAGTGCATATAATCGGTTTTGGCACTAAGGGGACGATTTACTAACTAATAAACTTCTCACTTTCTAAACGCGCTTTGTTCGTTATTTTGAAAATGTACATATTAATAATTATAATCAGTAATAATAATTAATAGAAGTAACAATTAATTAATTCTTCATTAATAATTCTTATTAAAAAATAATGAACAAAAATATTTACAAAGAATAAGGAAATTTATTTAAATTTAAAATAGGTAACCCTTCTACTACAAAGGCGATGTTCTTGGCTGTATCATTTTGGTGGTCATTTTTTTACCATTTCGGTAGACAATTTTCATTTCAGTGGACTACCGAAAACTCATCCTTAAATATTTCAGTAAGTGGTGATTGTTGAATTTGACCCGTGGGATCGTTTAAAAATGGAAAAAAAAACCATTAACAATATATTCTTTTTTTATTTTGCACCTTTAATCGCATTTTGTACAAAAACTATAGGAGATACGGGAAAATATGTAGATACATTTTTTGTAGGAAATTAAATTTTCTACAACTTTATACTAAAAACTTTTTCTATTTTTCCAGCCAGTCGCGAGATATTGACGAAAAACTCGTTTTTGCACCATTTCGCGTTTTTTTTTTCACCCTTTGCCGTCAATGCAGCACCCTGCAATTTTAGTATATTAATCTACGAACCCTTGCGGAAATTTTCGCGTTGGTTGCAGGTGATCAACTCAAAATGGCAAAGTTAAGCCTTCATTGACTGGACTAGTATTAACAACTTATCAATCTTTTTTAATTTGTTAAAAACTCTGACTCGGAACCTTCTTGGTGTACTTTTTTTTAATTTGCTTTGCGCGCGCCATTTGCTTTTCCACGATATATTGTAAAAACCTTAGGTTAAAAGCAAGAAACTTGAAAACATGTGAAAAACCTAAAATGAGTGATTCTAAAAACGAAGAAGTTGAATTGACGCCAACAGAATTGACTGAAACTGTTAATACGGCGCAAATGAGCTTTTTCCTTCAACAATCACGGGAGAAGTATTTGAAAAAGAACAATTTGCTTAACACATGGCGATTAGCTAACGGAGCCAAAACTTTCTCAGAAAACGTTTTGTTGGCATATTTTTTTGAATTATCCGAGACCAAGAAATCAAGCACTCTATAGAGATTGTATTCAAATTAAAAGTTACAATAAAGATAAAAAAAACATACATATCGACCTCTATCCTAATTTAGTGGTATTATTAAAAAGAGCATCGTCTGGTCATCAACAAAAAAGAATTAAGGTTTTCGCAGTACCTGAAATTGAAAGTATTTTAACGACGAGCCTGCTTCCGTATATTTGGCGGCATAAGTAGGTCAGTTGCACATTCAGTATCTACTTAAGTATATTAATCAACTACTTAACATAATCTTATATGTACTTAGTAGCTCCTATACCTAATGCCATGGAGGCTGGAAGTCCAATGCGGTTGTAGAGGGATACATAAAGGATTCCATCCAAAATAGGTCTTAAATATGTAAAGGTATCGTAGGAGCCATTTCACTGAAAGTCAGATCCTTGGACTGGCCCTTCTACATCAAACATGAGCCGTAACGAAACACCTAATAACCATCGCCCTCTCTCGCCAACAATTACGCTAATGTCATACTAAATAGTTGAACCGATGAATCAGTACAACTATTAATTATGACAGATAGTTTACCAAAAACAGTTAACAAGTCACTAACAGCAACATTACAGTACCTAACAAAAATGTTACACTCAACTTAAGAACAGTAGCAACGTTTCTATATTTTTTTTTGTTAATTAACCTAACCTTTTTTTTTGACCCAGTGAAATGCTGCCTTATGCATACCCCGCCGCCGGGTGTGCGACGAGGTTATGTGGGGCTCTCCTACGTGCGTTCAGCCGGTCATAACTCATGACCAGACGAACGCTCGCGGGCATACCCACTAAAACATTGGGGTGTGCCCGCTCTGCCCGTTATGACTGCGTGAGATCCTTGTATGGGACTTCAATACCGTCTTGGCGGGGCCCGGCTTATGCCGAGCTTCGTCACGTGTGGAGGGATGCCCCCGTCCCTCCCAGACGAACGAGGCCGTGTAATGCGATCGCAGACTAGCCTGTCTGCACCCGCTGGAGGAGCACACGTTAAGGAGGTAGGAGATGGGCGTAACGCCGTCGCCTATTATCTTCTATATATATAAAACTCAAAGGTGACTGACTGACTGACATAGTGATCTATCAACGCACAGCCCAAACCACTGGACGGATCGGGCTGAAATTTGGCATGCAGGTAGATGTTATGACGTAGGCATCCGCTAAGAAAGGATTTTGATCAATTTTACCCCCCAGGGGATAAAATAGGGAATGAAAGTTTGTATGAAACTTTGTCAATTTTTAACCGATCGGGCTGAGACTTTGCATGCAGGTATAAGAAGAATCATAGATGAATGTCATTGTGTATTGTACAGCTCTACACCGAAGCGAAGCGAGGACGAGCCGCTAGTTTGTTATAATTTAAAGATTATTCTGTAATAATTACCATACAAAATGTAGTAGTTAATACTGAAATAAAAGTATTTTGTGATTATAAATGTTTTTTTTTTTGCATTTAGTCATTTCCTCGCTGAGGTGTGATAAAAGGTTACGTTACGAGGAGGGCAGGAGGTAAAAAATCTTTCCTCACCTCCTGCTCTTTTGATAGCCCCGCTATCGCTCCGGATTCTTATTTTCACAAAATTTCATGCCGTTTCAGAGGTACTTTTTTATATGAAAATTGTATACTAGCGACCGCCCACGATTTCGTCCGCGTTAACTTTAGTTTTTTAAGAATCTCACAGAAACCTGACATTTTTCCAGAATGAAATGAAATGAAGATATGCGTACCAAATTTAATCCAAATCCGTTTAGAAGTTTTTGCGTGATTAAGTAACAATCATACAAAGTTACAAACTTTTACATTCATAATATTAAGTAGGACTGCAGAGCAATTTTTGCGCGGTGAAAGAAAGGTGGGCGGCAGCTTGTTTGTATAACGTTATCAAGTTGCTTCCAGTCAAGGTCACTTTCGTTCAAAATAAAAATTATAGCACTCAGAGCAGTAACTGGTTTAAACTTTACGGTTTTGAATTATTACGAAAAGTTGCTATATCAGTAATTTTTGGTTTAAGTATAAAAGATTATTTTGAGTTCGTTCATTATGAATTGTTGCTTTGGTTACACTACACATATTTAATATTAACTGAAAAAATGTTTACTAAAGTAAGTGAATTTTGTTTTGTAAATAATGAGCAGGATGAGACTTCATCTGACGAATACGGAACAACCCAACTCAGAACTATCTATATTTTTTGTTAATTAAAGATTATGCGTTTTTCAAATCGTAATTATTGGGAGCGCCCTAACTTGAATAGCTTTGCTAAACAGGCCTATTTTATTCTGGTCAGTGACCTGATTTTTATTACACTTGATTTTAGATTATCATAGCCGGTGCCATACTCTTGGTTGCCGTAGCTCGCCCGCAACATGGCGGCCATCAGCACGCGTCCTCTTCACAAAGCCTAGTGCTGCATCAGAGCGGGCACGAGCAGCGCACCCAACACAGCCAGCAGGTGTACCAGCAGCGCGGCCAGCAAGAGCACCACGACAACGAGCACGAGGACTACTACGCGCATCCTAAGTACGCGTACGAGTACTCGGTACAGGACCCGCATACCGGAGACCACAAGAGCCAGCACGAGACCCGCGACGGCGATGTCGTGAAGGGCTTCTACTCGCTGCACGAGGCGGACGGCACCGTGCGCATCGTCGAATACTCCGCCGACAAACACAACGGGTAAACCAGTCTATTTAACTTGTTGTATTTGTCAATCCCTTCTTCCGTAATAGCGGTGAAGTTATTTTAAAAAAGTATTTTGTAAATTGAGGTTATCTCCGAAAATACTCTTTTGAGCGGTGGGTTAGGGGATTTAGTTCAGGCCAGCAAGGTAAAGGTGGCTGGTGCAGCACAAATTTCTGCCACTTCATCTATCTTCAAGGCTGTACTTACATTTTAATCAAGTTTAGAATAATTACTACTCTCGTACTAGACACAGGTCTAGTACTAGAGTTAGTATTAATATATATTAAAATAACTATGTCTTTATTACAGATTCAACGCCGTGGTAAGACGCGAGGGTCACGCAAAACATATCATCCCTGAACAAAAGCATCATTAGTAAAATTAATAATTTAAGTACTGCTCCTGTTAACAAAAATGTGATATTATTTCTGTTATGTTTGTAAATATTTTAAATAAAGTACATTTTATTTCGCATTACAGTTAGTTTCATTTTAACTGTTATCTTATACCAATTCTTCCGTTTTTGACTGCATAAAAAATGAAAAACCTTCCAAAACATTTTCATGTACATTTCAATGTTGCCAAGACGAGACCATATGACTCGCATTGTCAAAAAGTAATCAGATTGTCACAATATCTACACTTTATATAGTTAAAATATATTATTATTATAAGTTATATTGGTTCAAAAAACGACAAAAAAATCTAGAAATTATAGATCACGTAATAAGGCTGATAGGCGATAATGGAGAGGATGCGTTTTTCATAATTGCTAGCTACTTCATTATGTGGCAGGATTTTATATATATTTATAATTATTTTGTATTATATGTTTTTTCGTTAAGATATACATTGTTTTATCTTTTTCTTTTTATTACATTATACCGGTTTTATATTTATTACATGCGTCCTTTTTGTACTTTATTCTAACATTTTTGTGTCGTCCATTATTTTATAATCTTTAGCTCCTTTGTCCTTACCATCATGTACTTAAAATTTGCTTGCCTTGGTATTTTCTTCTTACATAAGTTCTTACATATAATATATATTTACAATCCTTATGTCTTTCACTTAAATCTAAACATTATAACTTATTATTTCTATTACATATTTCTTCTTGTTCTGGCTATTGCTTTTTTCTTGTTCTAAGTCTATTTTTATCCTATTCTATTATTTTATTTTTGACATCGTCCTATTTTTAATTTTAACTATTCTTTTACTGAAAGCTGCATACGGTCCCTTCCTTCCTTTATGCCTAGGAGTCAAATAACTTCCAGGTGAATCGGTTTGGTGTTCACAAGCTACGCCCTCAACAGGCCTTCCGATACAAGGGCAGTTATTTTTGGTTGTTTAGATTCAACGATTGCAGAATGAATGCGCTTACCACTGTGCCTACTTATATGCAGGGATATAAATAAAAACGAGCACGTTAATAATACACTATTTCATAATATATAAAATTCAAAAGAAAGAATAGAATGAATCCAGCGCAAGTTCACTAAATTTTTGGCATTTAAAAGTTGTAATTGTCCGAGCAAATTATAAAAATCGTCTGAAACATTTAGAATTAGACACTGGAGAAATGAACAAAATCAACCGACATCTTGTTGATACAAAAGTTGATTAATAAAAATATTAATGTACCTGACATGCTTGCTGAAATAAATTTTACAGTACCAAGAAGAATTCCACGTCATCCAATCTTGCCTTTTACAAAACTGTTTTTCCGAACCAAGAAAGTCACCCTAAGTCGTTTGACGGAGACGGAGTGTAAGAAATAGACTAAGATTTTATTTTTATTTTTAGTGATTAATGTCATGCCTAATAATTAACAATTACTGTATGTACCTTAAAAAAATATTCACACAGACTTGTGATTTTTTTTCTTTATACAGTGGAGCCCCGGTTATCCGGCCCCTGGCTAATGCGGCACCCCATATAATCCGACATCGTCTATTACATACAAGTTTTCGCTAATTCACGATTGAACAAGTTACAACTTGTACATGGTGCGTACAAGTTGTAACTTACTATTATTACTTTTATAATAAAACGTAATCTTTCTATTGTGTTGGTTAATTTACTAAATTTGACATACATAACGAAGTATGATTTGTAATCTTATCATTGGATCTGTAATTTGTCGGATTACAAGGTACTCTTTTGTAAAAAAAATCGGACTATAGGGGGTCTTAGGTAGTACTCTATAATCCGACAAATTCGATAGTTCGACACTGCCCTGCAAAACTTTTGTCGGACTACCGGGGGTCCACTCTATGTAAATATTGTGTTATTGTTCTTGGTGTGTCAAATAAAAATAAATACTCTAGATATATAAATCTATGGTAAATCCTACTTACTTGAAACAATTCCACTTGGTAAGACAAGCAAATGACGAAAAGGTAGTAAATAAAAATAAGTGCCAAAATCTAAAATGAACAAAATGCCTTATCAAAAAATTATAAAAAGTAGGTGAACACTATCAGTAGTTCTATAGGTCAGTGTAGATTTACCACAGGTGTTGAAGCTGTCAATTTTAAGGAAGGACTGATAAAATTAATAATTTGACCTTTCTGAAAACTCTTAGCCCAATCAATCTAGACATTGGAAGGGTTATTTTCCAATTCCGTTTTACTTAGAAGACTATGAGTTTTTAATAAGGAACAGACTGTTTGAAAAAAAAAACACAACCTAACCGTGGATTTTTTGATTTACTAAAAATTTGTGAATAACACTAGGGGACACCCTTGCACCTTGTGAGGTACTCCCATATTACCTTAACCTTCTATGTAGGGTCGAACTAGCTAAATTAATCCCTTGTTTCGTTAATGGTCGTTCGTTAAAGTACATGTACCTATTTAACGTAAAATAAGTAGAGACTTTCGGGATGGAATTTGATGCGCTTTGGCACAGTTAATGACTACAATACCTTTCAAACAAATGTAGTTTAAGTCGTGGTGGACGTGGGTGCAGCGTTCATACATTTTTGCCCAATGTCCTTTCTAAATATCGAATTGTGAATTTTATTTATTACATTATTTGTTTTTTATTTATCTTTACTCATTTATTTTTCGTTTGCAAAAACGTTATGATCCCCCACCTGAATATTTTTTTAATAGTAAATAGTTCAAGTGTATTACCAATACCAATGGTAATTTTTAATACCGTTGATATCATCTGATCAATTAGCTTTGGAAACTGATGAAAGCAGGGAATGGCGTCTCGCCATTATTATTTTGGGCAAGATCATAGGCCCAACGAAAGCCAAAAGTGGTCATTCTAAATGTGTGTGACTATTCGAATGATGAATACTGTAACAAGAACGTAGAATTCTTTTGACAGCTTGAGCGCATTCCAAAACTTTCAATTTTTATTTTTATTGGATATTTAAGTTTTTAATAATAATTTAATTTGAATTTTCATACAAAGAATACTGATTGGCTCAAATTGATAAAGTGGCGATCCCTTTCCCAGTTGATATTAGACATATCGACTCGGAAAGGGATCCCCATGACATTGAAGCCTAATACATTTCATTTTTATTCGTTTAGAGATTATGGTAATATGCATGTGATCTTGCACGCCATATTGAGTGAAATTAACGTTAACTGACTTTTCAATATTGACATAAGTGTATGAAACTTCGATCGAATTTGACATTTGTTGCAGCTGGATCGTAGGTTTGGAATGCAGCTCATGTCTGCAAATGCCATATTAGACCCGTCCAATCCAAGCTGTTTTCCCAGAAATGACGTCATGCAAACTTAAATTCGGCCAATCATAGCCGTTTTCGCAGACATAACGTGATGCTAACTTCGATTTGGCCTATCACAACCATTTTCTATCATGTGATATTAGATACCTAATAGAAGGAAGTGCTCGTATTATTTTCATTTATATTTTCTTATATTATTAATTAAATTCTCTACTATATTATGGTTATACAAATTCGTTAAAAAATAAATAAAATAATATTGTTAAAATGTTGGTTGCCAAGCCTCTTGTCCACGCCGAGCCTCCTTTGGGCATTGTCCTTTAATCCAAATTCGTTTAACTGTTTACGAAATAATCAAGCCTCGTAGAAAAATACTCCCTAGTATATTTTACTACCCCCTTTTAACCCCGTAAGGGATAGAGTTGCAAAGAACCCTGATACATGTTATTCTGATAAGTTTATTTTGATAAGTATTTGTGCCAAGTTTTAAGTCTATTAACTCGAGGAATAATATAACAACATTTCATCCCCTATTTAAACCCTTCGTGGGTGAATACCTCATAAGAAACCCACGTGCCAAATTTGGAGTCACTAGACCCAGCAGTTTGGATTGTGAGTTGATATGCCAATCAATCAGTTTCTTTTTTAGATAGGGCAGCAATGACGAATTGTCGAGATTAAGATTTGGTAAACATTTTTCAATAATTTTATTTGCAGTAAGTAATCATGATTCAAAATAAAAGTATTAAATTATTAGAATACTTATATTATCAAACATAACAATAATATCACATGTCACAAACAAAGGTCAGTTAAAGAAATTAATGGTGCTTCTGTTCTGGAATGATGTGTTTAGCATGACCCTCGTGTTTCACGATAGCATTGAATCTGTAATTAAATATGCACTGAGTTAGAAAATTTGTGGTGGGTAGAATATAAATCAGTGAAATGTTTCTGGTCTACTTTAAACTTGTCCAATGAGCAAAAACAGCCATTTAATTGCTGTAAGTGGCTAAGAAAGTATTTTTATTATGGAAAACTGAAACAAATAAAAAACCACGTTCGATGAATACACAACAGAAGACCTAAGAAAACAAAGAAAAATGTTTTAGATTGATTCAGATCAACGGAGAAGACAATACAGAAGGTGACTAGATAATCTTCTATAGCAAATTTTCAGTATTAGATTAATTAAAAAAAAACAAATAAGTAAACTTTTGAACTAATGAAAAATGGGTAACGACTGTATATGATATAAGTTTTAAAGATTCCCAGAACTTTTGGTAAAAGTAGTAGTAAATACGAACCCGCTGTGTTTATCGGCGGAGTATTCGACGATGCGCACGGTGCCGTCCGCCTCGTGCAGCGAGTAGAAGCCCTTCACGACGTCGCCGTCGCGGGTCTCGTGCTGACTCTTGTGGTCTCCAGTGTGCGGGTCCTGTACCGAGTACTCGTACGCGTACTTCGGATACGCGTAGTAGTCCTCGTGCTCGTGGTCGCTGTGCTCTTGTTGGTCGCGCTGCTGGTACACCTGCTGGTTTTGTTGGGTGCGCTGCTCGTGCCCGCTCTGGTGCAGCACTAAGCTTTGTGAGGAGAACGCGTGCTCGTGGCCGCCATGTTGAGGTCGCGCGGCGGCAACCGCGAGTATGACGCCGGCAATGAGTAAAAGGCTAACCTAAAAGAAGTGATATTTGTAGATATTTTTTTAGAATTTTATAAAATATCATAACTCAATATTATACAACAATAAAACCGTGCTGGCGGCAAGTGACTTGTAATTTATATAAGTGTGAATTATTTATAGTAAGACAAGATATTTGAAAAAAAAATATGGTATTTGAGGCTATCTTAAAGGTTTGGTTTCGTATAAATTTAAGAAGATTTCAGCGATAACTACAGAGTATGTCAAATATTTCAAAATAATAATACAAAACCTCCTTGGATTTTGATTAAGTTATTTTACCTTAGACATCATTTTTTTATTATTTTGCACTTGTGCACGAATTCACGAGTGAAGAGAAATGATACTGTAATCTTATTAAGTGTTGCTTTTATATAAAACCAATATCGAAATCGAAACAGAAATTTATTCAGGTAAAAGTACTAGTTTATATGTAAACCAGTTTTAAGACTTGATGTACAGTCTTACAATACATATTATATGAGTAAATGTGACCTTGACAGGAAGAATACACGTTTTGTGGCACTTACTTTTTAAGTATTACTTGTTATGAATAGGCTATATATATATATATATATATATATATATATATATATATATATATATATTTCAGTATTTTTATATATAGTCAGCACAACATTTTCTAATTATGTTGTTGTTGTAACATTTAAGCAAAAATATTTATTTAAAAATTAATTAAAAATAGTCTGTCCAGGATTTTTTAAGCAAACAATTTTTAATATATTTTCTGATATACTAAACTCATGATAAAATATGTTTCATTTCATTATTAGCTAGGTGAAGGTCGATGTAGGTTCGGATCTTCTACTATTATGTTTATTATTTACTACAGCTGTAGTGTAGACTATAGTTTTTTGCTCTCAGGCTTGTATTATTATTATACATAACGACTTTCTTCATATAATTATAAACCTTACTTGAAAATGTATTTAACTGATAGTGTAAAAAAAATGTGTCCGCCTTACCATTGGTCCATGGCCTTATTATTAAATGTATCTAGTGACGCAGCATCATTGCACTAATCGTCACGTCGGATGTTTCTAATGTGATTCTGATCATAGAAATTAGTACATTTTCGTGTAAATCAACACACGTGTCGTGGCGTTAGAATTGTTCCTCTTTAAAAGTTCTATAAAAAAGCCCGCGGCAGCATATTTTTCTTAAAATTGACGCGGGGAAACCGCAGGGGATCTCTAGTTTTGACATAATTGTAGTAGTAAGACATATAGTATTGCGATTTTTTTTTAGATATCAATGTCCTCTATAAAACTTTGGTACATTACTTTTCTATATTGTCAATGACTTCTGCAGCGTACGCGATATCATTTTATTTTATGGTGTTTTTTCATAGACTGATTTACATTATTGAATATTTCATACGGAACCCTAACTTTTTTGAAAATACGCTATTTGTTCATAGGTGATAATGTAGTATTCTAAATGTGAAAGAATTTATAAAATCGGACCAGTAGTTTCGGAGCCTTTTCAATACAAACAAACAAATATTCAAATCTTTCCTCTTTATAATATTAGTATAGATTTATAACATATTCGTTAAATAAAACTAGTTTTAACGGGTTAATGCACGAACTTTATTTATTTATTGACGTTTCGCAGTCTTTTCAGGTCTGCATCATCAGAATAATGACTTGATCGTTTCGCAGCCTTTTCCGGTCTGCATTCTGACGATGCAGACGTGAAAAGGCTGCGAAACTTCAATAAATAAATAAAGTTCGTGCATTGACCCGTTAAAACTAGTTTTATTTAACGAATATGTTATAAATGTATACTAATATTATAAAGAGGAAAGATTTGAATATTTGTTTTTCCCGTGACTGATTTTAAAACCGTGATTTGTTACAGAATGGGTCGCGGGTAAAAACCGCGCCTAAATTTGTAGTCCATACAATATTTATATATTGACGCGCATACATTGATGCGGTAACCGCGGGCGGTTTCTATCATTATTCGTCAGACCGCCGCCGTGAAGAGCCGTTGTGTTATATGTAGGTATCGCGTCGTAACTATGTCTTCGACTGAGTCGGAGTGTGTTTCAAACGAGCCAGATTATGAAAATTTATCTTCAAAAATCATAGTAGAAGTGCAGAAAAGACCAGCGCTTTACGACACTACTATGCGTCAGTATAGTGATAGAATTGTGAAAAACAAACTTTGGGAGGAAGTTTACCTACACACAGTAAATAATTGGATGTCACTGTCCGAGGCTGAGAAAAAAAAAGGATTTATAAAAAGGATTTATTCATCATAATAAAAATTCTATAATTTTGATATACTGACTGAATACATGAATTTGTGACGACGTTTTCTTTTTCTATTTTTTAGTATTAAAGCAACAATACACACAGTTCTCTTGAAATACATCCTCAAACTGTGATAAATCGTGTCTAGTTTCGCGGTTTTTAATCGTAGTGTGTGTGCTTCGGCCGGTTTCGCGGTTTTGCGGTTTACGACTTGCGGGAAAAAACCATAGTGCGGCCTAGCACTATGTCGCAATTGCGACAGAACACAATTTTTAAACATTGCTTTCGCTTGCGTATCTCCACATCACCTTTTCAGGACACCTTTTTTATCTCTCTCAGTTTTTTATAAGGATAAGAATTCTTATTCTTTGTAGCCTTGTCCGGAGCAGGTGACGTTTTGCCTGTATTTTGCTTTAGCTAATGTTCTGCCTTCTATTATTTGTCTTTTATTAAGAAATTTTATTATAATATTTTTAAATAAATAATGTTACGGTGCGATCTGGATCTTTGTGAGTGTGGCAAAAATGTTGAAAATCGAACACGAGCACGTAAAGAAATACAATAAAAACTTACAAAGGAATTTGGCCAGTCGCCTACACCAAGGATAATAATATTAGTGTGTACTGACCCGGCCCGGCTTCGCGAGGATATAATTTTCTAACTTCATCTTATATCTGAATTTATTGAATGAAACTGATGTAAGTAATGAATAATAGTTTATTATAAAGGTCCACTATAGATTAACAATTCATCAACGTGATAACAAAACATATTTCTTATTATTTTAGTAATGATGGTGCTTCTCCGGCACGATATGGTGGGTGCTGTGTTTCACTGATGCATGGAATCTGAAAAATAAAAAAGGAATTTTGAGATAATTTAACTTAGGTACTAAAGGGTATTTAAAATCAGCATATTTGTAGATGGTCGTCAATTTACAATTACTTATTTAACATATCACAGGCTAATTTATGAAATGAAAAATTATTTTTGCATTTAAATTACGCAATAATAACAGCTAAGTATGGTACATACTATACTACTACTTAATGATGCGTCAAGCGTAATTTTCGACAGTAATTCATCAGTAGTAATTATGCATTGGATTGTACAATTACAATTAAATTATTGCTGACAGGTTTATTTGTGGTATTTTAGTAAAGAGATAACGCGAGATCTTGTTCAAAGGATTTCATAGATATGCGGCACACATTTTACATATAACCTTAATTAAAATCGTGGACTTTTTATGCTAGATAAACACAATTTTCGTATGAAATCATCCAAAAGCTAAATACAGGACGTTTTCATTTGAGATTTGGTATGAATCGCAGATCTTACACCCCTATCGTGGGTTGTTATGGGTAGATTTGTTACTTTTTATATGACCCAAATTCTGAAGTTAACACGGATGAAGTCGGGAGTAGAATTTTATCATCATCGGCAGTCTATTAATGTCCCCACTGTTGAAGCACATACCTTCTCTATGTATAGAATAGGGAGATCGGGACATGTCCCACCACGCCGCTCAGTGCTGATTGGTGGGTGCTAACGACTGCAGATGCAACTGGGACCAACGGCTTAACGTGCCTTCCGAAGCACGGAGAAGTTTGAGACAGTAAATTTTTGGTCACCCATCCAATGACCGACCACTGCGAAAGTTGCTTAACTTCAACTATCGCAGCCGAACGTGCTAACCGCGTGTAGAAGTGATTGTCATTTTATTCGTGACATTACCCAGATTTCTTGTCGCCGTGGTAGTCGACGTGTCTCACGGAACCGTCGGGCTCGTGCAGCGAGTAGTAGCCCTTGACATCATCACCGTCACGATGCTCGTGCTGTGACTTGTGGTCACCGGTGTGGTCGTCATCCACTTTGTACTCGAACTCATATTTTGGGTGTGCCTGTTGGTAAAAAGGATATACTATATTTAAAGAAAAATCTCATTTTATAGAGGATGGAGTGATACCCAATGGAAGACAAACGGAACCCTATTAAAATGTCTCCGCTCCGCTGAAAGAGAGCTCTATCTATATAAAAAACCAGCTAAGTGCGAGAAGGACTCGTGCACGAAAAGTTCCGTATCATTTTATTCTACTTTAACTTCTTAGGTACATATTTTTCTGTGATCTGCAAGCAAACTCCATTAGCTACATTCCATATAATTATATATTTTTACTTTTAGACGCAGGAGTTCCGTAGAGAACGGGCAGACAAGTCTATTAAAGGGGCATTTCTAAGGCAGGCTTTCTTTCCTTAATTTACTATTAAAGCGTTTTACATTAAAAATAATTAAAATATTCTTTCAAAATTACACTCAACTTTTTTGATCATATCTATTATAATTACTAATTGTTAAAATTTTAGAAAGGACTTAAAGTTTTTTTTTAAAGAATATGAACAAAGTGGAAACACTAGAATACTCACGAAATAATCGTAATGGTGTTCTTCGTGCCCATGCCCATGGCCATGAACGGAGACAGGATGCGCTGGTCCGTCGTGACGGGAGATGTGTTGAGAAGAATGCCCGTGACTATGGATGTGACTGTAGTGGTGGCTGTGATCAAACTGAGCAGCCACCACGGCGAGGACAGCGGTATAGCACAGCACCTGAAAAAAACACAAAACTTTGAATGAAGCCTGAAGATAAATTGATACTCGGTCTTAATGACCTATCCTACGTGGCCAAGAGTCCCTGAATCGTGAAAAAAATTGACCACCGAGGACTTAATACGGACTCGACGCACACGGGGTACGAACAATTGAATGCTCAAAAATTTTGAGAAGCACACGCTACGGAAGTAAATATTATCAGATTTTGTTCAAAAGTCAAAAATTCTTTATTCATATTGGATGCAGAATACAACCCTTTTGAATCGTCCATATTTTTTTACCTGCCGATGTCATACGATGTTGTAATGAACACAAACTTTAGGAAAAAGAGAAGACGTTGTAAAGGGGTAAACTGGATCTATCCCTTTAAATCGGATCAAAAGCGCAACACGGACTAAACTTCGCTGCGCTTGGATCACATAAATTAATTTTTTTTTCGGGGATACCCGCGTACCTTTTACCCAGCTCGGTCGCTTGGTGTCCTCGGTTATTCGGGGGACTTTTTGTACTCGGTACTTTTAATCCCACGATTGCGTTACTTAATGCAGTTGTATAAGCGATCTATTTTGGCGAACAAAAAGTCCGCGGACAAAAGTTCCTTTGTTTGTTAAAAGAAGACAGAGATGGCATTAGGTTTAAATGAAAATCAAATAACTGATCTACGTTTTGTATTATGGGGGATAAAGTCAGGCTTGTAAAATGGTTACTATGGGATTGCTAAACTTTAAACACGAACCGTTTTGATGAATTTTCCTCTTACTCGTCGTGTTATGATCGTTTTAAAATTCTAAATTGCTGATAAGCAATAATCAGAACCGAATTTTTATTTTGAAATTTACTTACCTTTGAATACATTTTTCTCTCTGTACCTAACTGCTGTTGTTTCAAATCCCAATGTAATACTGATACCAATATCCAAGTCGCTATTTCTTTTATATCAATATCTCGGCTAACGGAGGCGATATAGATTTTATTCTAAATTAAAGCCATTTAAAAAAGAAACTTTAGTCTTTTTGCAATTATTTCGTTTCGTAAAAGCACTTGCATGCTGGCGTACATTGCCGTGCGACAAACATTACGAGAAATCCATTATTGCAATGGTGAAATTTCGATAGTCATAAAACAATAATAATTTAGTCATTTTATTGTGTTAATTATTAGCTTGTTTGCGATCGAGTGGTCATAATTAATTGAACTATATTATTTTGAAGAATTTAAACAATTTGTTTTGCATATAAAGGTTCTGTACTATAAAACATGTAAATATATAGATGTATTGTAGTGTAAAATACTACATAGTATTTCTATAACCTTGTAACTTTTGGAAGCTCTTCAGAATAAAAAAAATATATGCTAATAATTTTCTGCAATATAGTTTTACTCTACTTGGTAGCATAAATATAATATTGTTCTATAGTCCATACCTTTGCTTTACTGGTAAATAAAAAAAAGATTCTTATCATCACAACTCGCTTGGAACACAAGAAAAATGAGGCATAAAAATATTAATTATTGCTTTACAAACGGGTAAACGATACATTAATAGTATAGATAGAATCATAGTTAAAAAAAAATCTTGAAAAAATAATGGTTGCCTGTAAAGTCGGTTTTACGGGCGAAGATTTTACGTGACAACGTCTTTTTCTCGGTAGAATATTTATTGATATGAATATAATTAAATTGCACAATAGGAACAAGGAATTGAATGAAAATAAGAATTGCACAAATTTTAACTATAGAAATATATTTTGTTTACTAAAACATTGTACATGTAAACTTAAACTTAACACGAGAGACTCATCGTAACGTTACCGAGCGTTACACTTTTTCATAAGTGACTCCCAGCCGCAACCTAATTTAAGACGTTGTCACGTCAATAAGTATATTTTCATCCCACCACCTCGGAAAGTGTAATTTTGCGCTTCGAAATCTGGCTGGAAAATTCTATTTTATTCGCTTGAGCGGCAAAGTAGATTTGAATTTAGAACATCACATATAATGAGTACTCAATATAATTGTAAATTCAAAACGTCATTAAACCTATTTAATGTAACCTCTATGGTGCCAAATTTATGATTAGAACTTTTTAAATTGTGAAAAAATTTAAATTTGGAACCTTCTTGGTTTCTTTGTTTTATTTGCGTGCTTCGCGCCATTCTAGTTTTTCACGTTTTATTGCTTAAATATTTTGTCATTATAAATTGTTTTCTTTTTCATTTTGTCATTTCCTCGCTGAGGTGGGATGAAAAGTTACGTATTGCACTCGAGTGGAAAGATTTTTCACCTTGTGCTCGTTTGTTTCCCTCGCTGACGCTCAGGATTCTAATTTAGAATCACTCGCTGCGCTCGTGATTCAACTTTAGAATCCTTCGCTTGCTCGGTCATCCAAATCGAGCACGCGGTTAAAAAGGAACTTTCCACTCTTGTATAATAAATAACTATTTAACTATGATTCTCGGTGTTCTGTTCCACTTCCAGGTATCGTTTAGATGTATCCTTGCAATGCCTATAGTATATATAGTACAGACAGCTTCATAAAGATCGTAGTGGATTTATGCAGGTGTTCAGATGTCATGTGTAATTAAGAACTAACAATTAATATCAAACTTGAAAATATAATTGCAAAAAAATTACAATTTTTAATCGTAGTAACTTTCCTTAAAGCCAAACTAATGTATATTATGTATTCCTTTTAAAGCCCTTATATTGGTCAATCTTAGGTTTTACCAGTAAATTTTAATAATTACCGACATGAGTTGGTAAATGTAAGGATTTATAAAATAGGGACGAGTTGTTCGGGTTTTTACTATTACAATTTAGTAAGTATATGTTAGGGTTTGCCACTAACGGCTGGTAAATGTTGGTTTTGGGAATAAAACAATGAGTCATACTTAAATCATTTATTTCAATTAACCATTAGTCAAAACCGTACATATTTTTATAGGAGACTAAATATTAATAATTTATATTACTAATTAGTTTATTTCTTTATACTTTTTTTTGTAAACACCCTCAAAATATTTCTTAAGTAGTTAAAAATAGCACTAGTAAAATTATCGTTCCACAAACATAACGTTTACGATGGCTAATCTAACTGAATCAGTATTTTCTTATTATTTGGTTTTTAACAAACAATTACTAGATGTATTAATAGGAAGTCATACATATAATGTGAATGTTGTATATTGGTAGAAGTTAAAAATTAAATTATTTGTAACAGTATGCATTGATTTTGTGGTATTTGTTATTGAAAAGTTATCCTTATAACTTGCAAGTGTATTGGTTTGACAAGCCATTTTTGAGACAGTATAATTTTTTGAATCTTTGTCCTCCAATCAACGACAATTTTCCGAAAATTTCTTGAACACTCACTTTATTATTTATTATTATTTCTTCACATCTTTATTATTTTTATAAAATTTTAGGTTTCGCATGGTGTTAGTAGCAGGGGTGACAGACTGCCCACAAATAAAAGACGATACGCAGAAAACGTTGTGACATGTCTTTTTCAACATTTACCGTGTCTTTGATGTGTATCCTAAGGTTTACTAAATGAATGGTGGTATTAGTTCGAATCGTAAAACTATTGGACTTTTACCATTGACAGTTGGTAAATCTTAAGTTTTACTAGTAAATCTATATATAATACATGTAGGTACTTGGTTATTCTTTTCCCAAGAAATAACTTAGTTTCGTAGAACGAATGAATAAAAAAAGGTATCAGTATTTTTTATTGTTAATCTCATTTGATAATATTTGCCGTTGTACCGAATGTACTATTGAAATGCCCTTTTAATGGTGTGTTCCAGCATGCGAAGCGTCAGTGGTAGTTGACTGAACAGGCGGGTCACGTCCAACCAAGAAGCAACAGCCGAAACAATAGGCACACCAACAACAGACACTTAAAAAAATACAGGAAGGAGTGTTTTGCAGGAAATGCATCCTGCAACCACCCTTGCTGCTAAGGAAAGGCAGCGGATGAAATGGAGCAACGAAGTAAACCAACAATTGTTCCACTGCTGCTTCACAGTCATACACTGCGAAACAAACCTCACATGTTATCGCCTAGCACCAATCACTAAATTCATAGACATTTACCGAGACTTACAGAAAACGGTCTCCGAGCAAAGAGTGGCAGAACAGACCCGTGTAATCAGTTATCATCGACACCTGCTCCATAGTCAGACGATTCCACATACCAACCACACAAACACTCATATCAGTACACAACGAACCAACTTACTAAGTTTATCCCGTTATCGGTTCCCACCACCAGCACTATAGGTACTGAGAATAAAGTAAATTACCAAATAATAACAATTAATACCTTTTATTTTCCTCTCCAAATTACATTTATGTACATTACAGAAATACAGCTTAAAATTAAATACCATAAACTAAAATTGTAGGAGATTGGAGCACCAGCACCAGGCCCCTTACGCTCGAACATACGACTTGTTTTAAATAATGACGAAGGAGTTCTAATAGTTCAGTGAGTATATAAATAGATAATGAGAAAAAAGTGTGGTGTAGTCATAGGTGAGACACACAGAGTATATAAATATAGTAAGTATATAAACATGTTTTCCTAACATCAATTATCCTAGTCCCAAAGTAAGCACAGTAAGGCTTTTGCTATGGGATAATAAGGTAACGGATATAATACTGATACTGAATACTGATAACTATATAAGTATTTTTTTTATATAAAAAAACCTAATAAACATACATGACTAAGATAGAAATGCTCGTATTCATCACACAAACATTTGCTCTACGGGGATTCGAACCTGGGACCTCTGAGTAGGTGCGACACCTTAAATACCGGCTTATATACCACTCGAGCCACTGAGGTCGTTGAATTTGAAAACCAAGGAGATAAAATTCCAAAAAATAGCTATAGACAATTTTTGATTATAATCATGAGCTCATCTACAAAATTACACTTTTATCTCTTCAAAATTGACGAAGTTTCTATTAACTTTCATCCCCTGTGGTACAATTTCCATAGCAAATCAAAAGGAAATTTTTACTTACAAGCTTCTTTACCAACTTTAACTATGTATGTTTTATAAAAACAATATATAAAATATCAAACCCTAATCGATCGAGCTCTTACTTAAATGGAAATTTCGTAGCTGGTCTCCGTAGCATGATATCTATCACGGCAAAGCAGTAAAAATTGTGTCGAAATCAGTTTTTGCGTAGATATAAATAATAACCTTAGAAAATATTAGGCATTTCATAATTTAAAATGGTGTTAATATGGGTAATTAAAAAATATGTTTAAAAAACTGATAGTGAGTTTAATCACTCAATACAAACATATCAAAATACACATTCCACGGTACACAATCGATCAACGAGTCGAATATATAAATAAGTTGTTTTTACATTTCTTTATAATTATAGTTATTAATTTAATAATGATGATGATGGGGGACGATGTGATGAGTGCTGTGCTTCACATCGGCGTGGAAACTGTAACAAAAAAAATGGATTTTTACAGTAAAACCAACATAAAATTATTGGAATTGTATCTTAAAGAAAAGAAAAAAAATTGACGGCATTTTATCATCTGAAACTATGATCGGTATCACAGTATTTTGAAACTGCTTATTCTCATTTCGAACAGTGATTTGAAAAACTTAAAATTTATGATCTTTCTTCCTACTCTTGACAGAGTATTCGTGGTCATGTCTCGGTCAATCCCCGTGCCACTGATGCCCACGCGACGCATTGTCATGCAGCTCGATGTTTTGCACACCGAGAGCAATCAGTGTCGTTGATTTAATAAGGTTTGTATACCGTGTCGGAGAACACCCGCGAGATCTTTTGCCCCAAACTTTCTTTTGCACCACCAGCCGTTCCATGAAATTCTCGTTACAAGTAATATGCCCGAAGAATTTGAAAAATTATGATAGTATTGTATAAAATATTGAGTCTTACCCGGAGTGCTTGTCACCGTGGTAGTCCACGTGCCTGACGGATCCGTCGGGTTGGTGCAGCGAGTAGTAGCCCTTGACCACATCTCCGTCGCGGTGCTCGTGCTGCGACTTGAAGTCACCGGTGTGGGGGTCCTCTACTTTGTACGCGAACTCGAACTTGGGGTACGCCTGGAACGTGGAAATGTAATATTATATAAATTATTAAAAAGGGTTCAATAGTTGTATAACCACGATATCTTTACTAAACTTTATCTTTATTCGTTTGAAATAAGCTTGATCGGGAAATTCGGCACGGCGAGAAAATGTCACTAGCGTAAAGTAGGCATTAGGGTTTAATGTGTTTCTACAAAAACAAAAAATATAAATCATAAATAAAGTAAACATTTTATTCCATACATATTAACGGTATTGTAATATTGACAGTAATTTTCTGATATGTGCAAAACATGTATAAACTTAAAAACCAAACAGTCATAATGTCCTTTTACTGCAGGAATTTTAACCGAGGATCTAAATTACAGAAGGCAAAAGCACTGTTGCTGCATACTAGGCTGCGTGATACATCATGCTGAGACATTTTCTCTATAGGAAAAACTGTTCATCCGTAGTTATTTGTCATAATGACTTTGTTCCAGTAAAACTTAACTGCATTGATTTGAATGCTAACGATTAAGCAATACTATAAAAACCTATAATGGTCAAGGGCAATAGCGTAAAGTGCGTTTATGCGTGGTCTCAAAATAATGACTTTTTGTAGTTGCATGTTTGATAGCATTATTTGAAAAATGAGGCAACTGCTCTTACATAATAGTCGTGTGTATCGTGGTGTCCGTAGCCATGTCCGTGTCCGTGGACGGGGACGATATGGGCGGGTCCGTCGTGTCTGTAGATGTGCTGGGAGGAGAACCCATGACCGTGACCAAAGGCGGTGGTCATCGCTGACGCGAAAATGACGAAGCAAAGAACCTGGAATTAAAAAAAATAAAGCCGCTTCTCTTATGTTTCTTATCTGGAATATGAACAAAAGAAAAGCGGAAAAGTTATAAGCGTGACTATCAAACATTTTTTTACATATTAACAATTAAACTTAGTTTTTGACGGGTAATCCATAATATGTTTTTGTAAATTTTAAGGTTATTGTTAACAATTTTGCTTCTTTCTACCTTAGTGAACATTTTGTTTGATTGTTATGGTTTCAAATACAGTAGTTAACTGATACATGTCCGGTGAACACTACGTCTTTTATATCTATAACAAGGGCACTCAAGGTGATAATATTGATTTCTCTTTAATAGGCCTTTAAAGTATTCGTGAGCTTTGTTAGATTTTGTTTCGTAAAGTAATTAGTTCTACATGCCACGGCACTCGCCAATGTTGTGGGGTAGTGCACAGAATATTCACATTTAAGTTAATAAATACTTCGTTAACTCAGCATGCTTATCGATGGATTTCCCTTTTTTGTAAAGTTTGAGAAAAATAATAATTTATTTTACATAATATTATCATTGATAAAAAGTTGTTTTCGTGACCTTCAACCCAATACGAGTTAGTAAAATAATATAGTTTCTTTAACGTTTATTAGTAATTCAGACAAAGATTGAGGTTGTATTTCCGCAAAAAAAAAATCTTAAGATGGCCCCACGTTATCTTAATTAGATAGATAGATAATTCTTTATTGTACACACTACTTTATATATAACAAAGTTTGGAGAATTATTTAAAATAGTGAACAATTGGCTATGTAGGTGTGTGGCGGTCTTATGGCTATGTAGCCATTTCTTTTAGACAATCATAGGATGGAGAGACGAAATTTAGTTATAGAGGGGGTGCGATTACCAAATAATAATAAAAAATGCAACCATGATTAAACAAACTCTACATACTTTGACGACCTCCGTGGCCGAGTGGTTTGTACGCCGGATTTCATGGTGTCGCCTATTCGAGAGGTTCCCGGGTTCGAATCCCGGTGGGGGCAAATGTTTGTGTGATGAATACGAGCATTTTGTACTCCAGTCATGGATGTTTCATATGTATTTCTATTTAAATATACTTATATATGTGAAAGTATATGTATTCTATCCGTTACCCTAGTATCTCATAACACAAGCTTACAGTGCTTACTTTGGGGCTAGGCTAATTAGTATGAGTATTGGAAATATTTATTTATTTATCTATTTAGTGTGCTCAGAGCAAATCAAAATATGCCTTCAGTTTAAAAGTATCTTTCTGACGCACATTTACATCTCAATCAAATTAAATACTTTATTAATTCACGAGTATTGTTTTGTCTTATTGATTTGCTATCGCAAAGATATGACTCTGAGTGAGTAAGAGAATTTGAAGTTATCGACCTTAAGGAGATATATTTTGGTTTGGAGTAACAATTTATAAAACGCACCTGGTGTTAAGTTTCTGACGCACATTGAGATTTAATGCTTTGTTAAAGCACAAGTACTGTTGTGTCTTATTGCTATCGCAAAGATATTGGAAATATCTAATTTTATCATACTTATAAATTAATTGACGACTGAGTGAGTACGGCCGTTAAAAGTTATACTTAAATTTGGTTAGGAGTCACAATTATGTATAATATCACCTGATGTTATCAAGTGCTTTCATCCATAACATCGTAAATCGTAAAGAAATAATTTATAATGTATCGCTAAACAACTCTCTTATAAGCTTGACAGAGCATTTAATTTTCAATTTGAAATTAATAATAGTTATTTATGCAACTGTTGTATAATGAGGGGTACCTGTTGTGATATGATACTATATCATATTCATTGGGGAATTTGAATAACCTGTAACTTATAATCAAAATTCAATAAAGTGTACTTTAATGACGAATCAGCAAAATATTTTGCTTTTTAGAATCTTGCATTATGTTGCATAAGTAGTCGTGTAATATACGAAATTTTTTGTTTGTTTTTGAAGCAAATATTTAAATATTTGTTTTCTAACTCAAGAAAAAAAAATCTATCTCAATAAACCCATTCTATTGCATAGTTGGTTTAGATTTTCAAGCATGATGCCTATCGAGCCAACCTGTAGCTGTAAATAGTTCGGGTGTAAGCCAGGCACTTCCAAGGAGTTGAAAATGCAATTGTTTAGTTGGTGACTTCATCTTTGTTTGTAACAGCCAGCACCAATGGAATGATCCTGAATTAAGAAGTTTAAGTCATCCATATCTGTTCTCTTAGCCGCCGAAATAGCTCGTTTCTCTCAACTCTTTGTTGTTTCGTTTTTTTTTGTGATTTTTAGGAATAATTTCAATCATTACGCATCTAACAAATCTGTAGTCGTAGTAGAGGAGCTCGATGGCGCAAGTGGTTAGCGCGTTCGGCTGCGATCGTTAAATTTAAGCAACCTTCGCAGTGGTCGGTCTTTGGATGGGTGACCAAAAATTTACTATCTCGAGCTCCTCCGTGCTTCGGAAGGCACGTTAATCCGTTAGTCCCGGCTGCATTTGCAATCGTCAGCACCCACCAATCCGCACTGGGCCCGCGTGGTGGGTCATGGCCCAATCTCCCTATACCATCCAAAGGGAAGGCCTGTGCCCTAGCAGTGGGGATATTAATAGGCTGATGATGATGATGAAATCTGTAGTCTCTATGCAGCAGTGCTATTCTGTAAAATTTTCATGCGCGGATTCGATGTTGATCCGTGCGTTTCCGATATAAATACAGGCGGATTCACATCTTATCCACGCGTGATTTTTTTACGGAATAGCACTGCTGATCTTTTAATGTTCGTTCTATGCGCGTTTCAGTGCCGCAAATGTACAACATTCGTGCAATAATTGCGAAATTTGCCACAGCTTTAGTTTAGTTTTCCACAGGTTGTTTAGTAGTTTGATAATTAAAGACAATTTTACCGTACAAAAATTAACTTTTCTAAGCATGGCTTCGCTACTGTTAACAGCAAGATTTTTGTAGAAACAAAATCATGTTGTTAGCAGCACATTGCCTTATACGTCTTTAAAGCCTTTTACTAGCCGCATGATTACATTGACTTTTGCCACATTTTGCTAGCTTAATTCTGTTCCTTCCAGTGTAACAGGTTAACAGTCAATGGTACCATAAACGGTACATGCGGAGGAGTTCGTGTTGGTATACGAACTCTGACACGAAACTGCAAAGGGTTATGCAGTACACGAAGTATGTTTCTTTGTTTGATCCATTATCATGAACTCATCAAATTACAATTTGAATGATTTTTGTACACTGGATACTACAACGTTTTGAGTAGATAATTCAGTAATCAAATTCCCGGCTATTGCACAGAGGGAATTGATTTTTTTTTTGCAATACTTCAGGATTTTATCTCTCGTTCTATCATATTCTTCAGAAAATTGGGCCTATCAACTATAAGAGATAATAGTAATCATAAAAATATAAAAAAATAATTGCGGGGTAGTTTTTGTCGACAGGAAATAAGGTCAATGACTCGCCTATTGTCACTGTTGTTTCTTTACTTTAGCAAGTAATATTAAGTAGCAAAAAACTGATAAATAACTTCAGAGAAAAAGTTGGCTGATCTCGATGGAGCGTTGCGACATAATTATATTCTCCATACTACATTGTTTTTAATATTTTATAGTAGTTGTTTTCTCCCTTCTATGGCCTAGTTTTCTATGAGGTTAGTTACTTAAAGTAGTTTCCCTCCCCTTATGGTATTTATTTTTAACTTCGTTCCAACCGAGATTTCCACGACACTCGTGTTTTTTTTTATACCAGGCGTTGAAAATTATTTACTGGGAAAACGTGTATGAGAAGTGTCAATTAGGGGATAAAAGCTAAACCGGTAAACCCTCATTGTCATATATTATACTTAATTTATAAAATAGTTTTACGTCACAAGTAGTTCAATCCTCTACTCTTGCACCATGGTTTATTTAACAATGGAGGACGAGTTAGGATCTTAAAAAAAATATTTATACGGAAAGAACTGTATTTATCACATTGTACAAACATATAAAATAAAATTACAATAATTACAATAAAACATTAGTAAAGCGAGTCAACCTAATGATTATCTTTTCAATAATGGTGGTTGTGGTGGGGTGGAACAATATGATGAGTGCTGTGCTTCACATCGGCGTGGAATCTGAAAGAGAGATAAAAATTATAAGAACATGAATAAACATGAATTTGATGATTGGTTTTGAAAACACAAAGTTGGTTGTCTTAAGTGTCTTACCACTGCCAGCTTCTACGATGTTTATCGAGGGAAGGATTCAAAGTAAGTCGCTCGAGCTTTATAATTGTGTTGCTTTCGTGGTGGACACTTTACTATTTATCACCCTCTATGAGAAAAAAAGGCAACTAACATTTATAGCGTCGGATACAATGTTCTCGGGAGTTAATATAATAAAAATTTCATTCTGAATACTTGAGAAAGACACATAATGTTTTTATAAAACCAAATAAAATCCGAATTCGAGTAATAAAAATATAAACGAAGGCGGCATGTTGTTCATCGCAAAGATATGACTCTGAGTGAGTAAGAGAAATATAATAAAAATTTCATTCTGAATACTTGAGAAAGACACATAATGTTTTTATAAAACCAAATAAAATCCGAATTCGAGTAATAAAAATATAAACGAAGGCGGCATGTTGTTCACTTATTTCATAATTTTATTTTATTTTATTTGACAAGTGCGCGATTAATTTTCATACAACCTGTGACCTGTGCATAAGATGTTCGTGATTGTGATCTCTTTGGTGATTAGAACATTTACTAACAAAACAATTACTCATTCCTAATTCAAATCATTTTTAATCTCTGGGGATTAAAACGCTATTTTGGTCCCTGTAAACAGAGAACAAACTAACGCCTTTCGGATAGATGTGATAAAAAATGTATTAGCATACCCGGAGTGCTTGTCGCCATGGTAGTCGACGTGCCTGACGGATCCGTCGGGCTGGTGCAGCGAGTAGTAGCCCTTGACCACGTCTCCGTCGCGGTGCTCGTGCTGCGACTTGAAGTCACCGGTGTGGGGGTCCTCTACTTTGTACGCGAACTCGAACTTGGGGTAAGCCTGGCAAGTTAAAGAGTAGATTGATGTATCAAAACTTTTATACAAATATAAGGTAGTGCCACCAATGACCGTCAAGAAAAATGATCGACATTATTGATGTGTAACATCTTTTCTCTCGCTTTCCTGCAATTTGTGGGAGTGATTTCGTGAAATGGGACGGAAGTGTGTAACAGGAATTCGCGAAAGCGTGCGCTATTTGATTTGATTTTAGAACATAATGTTCAAATGGCTTATTCCTTTTGTAGTACGTTTTATTTCTTTTTTTACTAATATAAGGTGAGGTTACCAATGTTACACATCATACGCAACTACTGTAAGGCTCGCTCGTTTTTTTCTGTGATCAATGAAAATAAGAGTAGTTAACCGATCATTAAATATGGTAACACCGAGCGCCTATAGATCGATTTTCTTATCAACTTTTGAAATAACTAGTCATTGGATGGGTGACCAAAAACTTATTATCTCAAGCTCCACGTTTAGCCGTTGGTGATTGTTGGTTGCAATGGATTCCAGTGGTGGGTCATAGCCCATTCTCCCTATTCCATCCATAGGGAAGGCCTATGCCCCAACAGTGGGAAAATTAATAGGCTGATGATGATGATAGCTTACATAATAGTCATGTGCGTCATGGTGTCCGTGCCCGTGGATGGGAACGATATGGGCGGGCCCGTCGTGTCTGTAGATGTGCTGGGAAGAGAAACCGTGACCGTGACCGTAAACGGTCATGGCTGACGCCAAGGTGACGAAGCAAAGTACCTGAAATAGACAACTTATCATTAGTAATATTATTTTGCATTTTATGCGAATGCCATAGTATTGACAAAAATAATGAAGCACTGAAACATTTTCTTCCTGTAAGTAATTTTATTCGCAATTCAACTTATTCAAAAACATGGATTCGGGTGCGCATTAGGTTATAATTTTTCAAATTGATGTATCGATAAAATTAATGAATAATAAGTATCCTACAAAAATGTCTTTTTCAGAGACATCGCTTTAATTAGATAAAAAAAAACTTCAAAATCTATTCTTAAATGGTTTAATGCAGTAGCATAATAATTAAATCCGTATTTCGAAGCTATTTTTAAGGAAATGTTTTCACGTATGATTTTCGGTCAAAACTGCTACGTTCTGTACAAAAGCACAGTGTTTCAAATATGTCCAATTTTTTTTTACCTTTGTGAACATTTTGTCGATTGTTGTGGTTTCAAGTACAGTTGATAACTGATACGTGTCTGGTGAACTCAACGTCTTTTATATCTATAACAAGTGCACCCAAGGTAATAATATCGAATTCTCTTTAATAGGCCTTTGAACTAGGTATTCGTGAGATTAGAATTTGTTTGCAACAATTTCGTAAGGTAATTAGTTCTACATGCCGGCAATCGCCAATGCAGTGTGACAACGATCAGATTATTCACCTTTGTTTCGTGAAACTCTTTTAATAATCACGTAGATTATGGAAGATATCTTTCATGCTGGGTCGGGAAACAAGTAAATACAAAGAATTTGACAGTCAAAAATTTTGCGTGCAGATAAGTATAAACTAACAGCGGACAACATTAAATTTTGGAAAGAGTTGTAGCTGATAGGTTGGTCACTTTGTTTTCGGGTAACGATTTACTAACTCTAAAATATAATACATTGGAAGAAATATCTCAATGAGCTAAAAAGCAATTACGGCGTAGTGTTTCTTTAGCTTTAAGAGAGGTAGGACATAGCGGATTTCCGCTTCGCTCGAATTGGAGCGCCCGTCTGGGAAAGTATCTTCCACCTTGCAGAAGACACAGTAAAATAACACTACCTTTTGGTGGTGTTGTATTTCTGTCCGTATGTAAGGTTCCCGTGGAGTCCCACGGGGTAGGGGATTGGGTCAGGGTAAGCAATGGTGCGATTGATATTTTTCGTATCGCAAGCGTCTACAGCTTACCATCAGGTACGCCATACGCATGTTTGCCTCCCCTTCAAAAAAAAAAAGTTAAAATTGGGGCACAAGTCTTCGGAAGTAAACTCCATCTTGTAAAAAACTACAGTGAAATAACTATTTTTGGAGTTGTGTCGAAAAGTTTCCCAAGTTAGTTTCCTGGACTACCAGGATACAGCAAAATAGTTCAATTAAGTCAGCAAAAATCTGAGACGCTAGCGAGTTTAGAATGAATACAATGAAAAAATAATAACGATACTAGAGAAAGGCTCTATTAAGGTAATGTTAAACAACTCGAGAATTTAAGCTTATCATCATTAGGTACATAGTATTGGTTTGAAAATAAATGTATCCACTTACGGCTTCATGATAATAAAAGAGTCATTAAGTCATATAAGGCCAATAAATGTTCATGTTTCCGAACTGAGTTTTCTGAGATTTTTTAACCAGTGTAAAAAAAATCATAATGCGGTTTGAAAGTCTAAAAATAGAGGCGTGTGTTAAAATTTCGTTACTGTTAGTCTATCTGAATGTAAATGATTTCAAAAGCTTTCTTGCAGCTTGTTGCATTTTCAGCAATCATTTTTTGCTAATGTATAAGCAATGATTAAGTGATTTTAAAATAGAAATCGATAACGTAGTTTGGTAATCCAATCCTACTAACATTATAAATGTGAAAGTATGTATATTTGTGACTCGATCACACAAAAACAAGCGAATGGATTTTGATGAGTTTTGGTGGGCACGCATATTATGACCTGGATCGAGACAAAGGGTATCTCGGAAAAAACTTACGATTGCTGTGGTATTCTCAAAAAACTAAAGTTAACGAGGACGAAGTCGTGGGTGGTTGCTAGTAGCTGAAAACAGAAAAAGTCATCCCCGTCTTGCTAGTTTAAATTCATTCCACTAGTACGGGGATCCTTTGTTCCTTACTCACCAACAGAAATACAGCACCATCTAAAGACTCCACTGCAATATTACTCACTACGAGTGATATATCAATGCAGTCTTTTGTAAGGTAGGGTTTGCTTCCCCAGATGCTTCAATTATATAATATTACTAGCTGTCCCAGCGAACTTCGTACCGCCATAAAAAATAGGGGTTGGTGGTAGAAGGGTGAAAATTTAGGGTTGTATGTATTTTTGTACGATGTATCTTAAAAAAATAAAAACAAAAGAAATTGTCAAAATAAATTTAAGGGTGGACTACCCTTAACATTTAGGGGGATGAAAAAAAGATGCTGTCCGATTCTCAGACCTACTGAATATGCATATAAAATTTCACGAAAATCGGTCGAGCCATTTTAGAGTAGTTCAATTACGCACACCGTGACACGAGAATTTTATATATTAGATAATATTGCCTGGTGCAAGTGAGGAGTGATTGATTAACCTTGCAACATTAATAATTCGAGTATCTATGTATAGTTTGAGGAATGTCAAAGTTTTCAATATTTTGTGGCATTTTCAGGCGAAAATAGCTCCGTGGCGTGAGTAGTTTATTACGCCGGGTTTCAAGATGTCGCCTACTCCAGAGGTCACGGGTTAGAATCGCGGTGGGGAAAATATTAGTATAATGAATACGAGCATTAGTAAATAAGTATGGATGTTTATATACAGGGTGTAAAAAAACCTTTAACAGAGACAAACTACGCATTCTGTACACCCAAACAACTAATATTACAAAATATTATACGTGGGAATCATTTGTATTTTTAAGTTAAAAAAATACATGTTTTTTCCAGTACGCAATGTATAGCGCGGCGCGCTACTGTGGCGCTACGCAAAGAATGTGCCTGTGTGTATGTGTGTGCGTGTGTATTAGTGCGTCAGTAAAAAAGTTTCTAAATAACGTTTTGAAAATATTAATTTATAAATCTTGAAGAAAAATGTGACTGACCTTCAATACCTCCATAACCATAACTTTCCCAGGTATGGTCCAAAAGAAAAAAAATATCGTCAGGATGTGGAAAATATGTGGCCTTCGGCTTCGTTAAAGGATTTTTACACCCTGTATATTCTTAGATAAAATATAATTTTATGTATTTCTATCTCTTACTCTAGTATCCCATGGGAAAAGCCTTACAGTGCTGACTTTGAGGCTAGGCTAATTGAGGTGAGTGTTAGAAATATTAGTTTATTCAATATAGAAAAATTAAATGCGAAATTTGAATTTACATTTCCTTGTATATTATACAATTACAATAAACATCACAAGAACAAAATTATTTGGAATATACATATTAATTTTTATTCTACATGACTGTCAATAGTTATAGTAAATCAACGACTACCTAAAATAACAGCATGGAACCAATTCTAAGTGAATAAAATTCAATATATTAAAACATATAAACTTCAATAAAAAAAGTTTCAACGGGTTAGATGCACTGATTTTATTTATTTATTGACGTTTCGCATCCTTTGCAGGAATACGTCGTCGGCTTAATGTTTTTTTTATTTACTTTGTCGAGCTACCTTTGAAAGACCTTCATCTTTCGAAGAATAAATAAATAAAATCGGTACATCTAACCCGTTAAAACTTGTTTTATTTAATGAGTGATGTACGTGAAAACCTAAGAAACAAATATATAAACTTCCTACTTCATTAGCACAAAATGTACGACAGTTCAACAGCAGGAGTTCGGTGGCGCAAGTGGTTAACGCGTTCGACTGCGATCCTTGAAGTTTTTCGCAGTAGCCGTTCACTAGATGGGTAACCAAAAATTTACTATATCGAGCTCCGCCCTGCTTCGAAAGGCACGTCAAGCCGTTGGTCCCAGTTGCATCTACAGTTGTTAGTTCCCACCAATCCACATTGCGCCCGCGTGGTCGGTCATGGCCCTATCTCCCAATTCCATCCAGAGGGAATGTCTGTTCCCCTGCATTAGGGACATGGGCTGGTGATGATTATGTACAACAGTTCATTGACCAAAACAATTACATAAAATACCTACTTTTATTCAGCGGTCAATTCAGAGTTACTGACATTGACTGTGACATCAATAATCACGGCTTTTGATACCGTAACAAAATCGCAACACAAAAAATACGCTACGTATCTACGGTTAATATCTTCTTGAATTCAATGAAATACTTTTGGACGGTCAAAATGTGTTTAATACTGATAAAAAGTAATATTTTTTTACTGATTCCATCAGAATTTGTTTTATTTAATTAATATTAGTTACTCTAAAAGGAGTAAGAAAAATTGTTCCGGTTTCAATTATTATTATTTTTTCTTTAGCTTCTTACTATTTATTGATTTATAAATGTAAAGAAAATTTTGCTGGAACTTTCTATTGGATTCGAACTACTAGTGTCAACTGGATACAGTGCATCCGCCCAGATAGCGGAAGGCGCATTATGAACACACGTACACACACTATTCTCTAACGAGTTTATTTTGTTATCAAAATACCAAACTGTTACGCAGGTATTTAGTTAGGTATAAAATTTATTTTTAACAAAAGGATATCGTTTGCAATGAAAGAAAGAGTAGACGGGAAAGAGTTTATTATGCTGTACAAACAAGTATAAAAATATTTAACAAAAGATCACAGTTGAACACAATACTTATTAACTTTTAAGTTATCGATGAAGATCACATATTTATGAACTATGTCATAATAGTATCTTAATAGTGGTTGTTGTGGTGATGGGGCACGATGTGGTGGGTGCTGTGCTTCACATCAGCGTGGAATCTGTTAAAAGAAGGACATAGAACATTTTAGAACTTCGCAACGTTGTTGTTCTTAACTTTAAGATAATGAAGTGTATATAAGGTACAATATTTAGAACTACTGAAGCTGAAAGAATTAAAAAAAAATGTTTAATTTCTACTACATTCATAGTTTTCTTAATAATAAAATTTAATGAATCTATAATGGACGTTATAGCAGACACCTATTGGACACATCATTTGAGAATTTCTGTGCACTCTTCACTACTGGTCTCCTTACTTCACAACTTTCCACTTCCAATAGGAAGATATTGACCTGTTTTAGTAAGAATAAAATAAGTCTTCTCTTAGTCAAAACATATGCTTACCCGGAGTGCTTGTCGCCGTGGTAGTCCACGTGCCTGACGGATCCGTCGGGCTGGTGCAGCGAGTAGTAGCCCTTGACCACGTCTCCGTCGCGGTGCTCGTGCTGCGACTTGAAGTCACCGGTGTGGGGGTCCTCTACTTTGTACGCGAACTCATACTTGGGATAAGCCTGCCAATTTGATAAGTTATACGGTTAGTCATCTAAAGTACCTAATTCATATTCTCTACCTGATCTCATCTCATGGACTGTTACTTAAGATTTAAAGCCGATTTTTTTTCAAATTATATATTGTTTTAAAAGGTTTGCGATTTTTTAATTTATCTGTTATATAATGTCAAAACGTCGTTCTTAGTTATATAAATTCCCGAGCATTGGCGTCCTAACTTTTCAAAAATGTACAACATATTCTCCAGGTTAAAAATGGCCTATTATAAGGAGAATTCTAGATAACTAAACTACATATATATATATATATATATATATATAACCAACGACGATCTTGTGAAGGTCGCGGGAAGCCGATGGATGCGAGTGGCGCAGGACCGATCGGTGTGGAGATCCTTGGGGGGGGCCTATGCTCAGCAGTGTTCGTCATACGGCTGATATGATGATGATGATGATGATGAAACTATCCCAGCACCTCATAAAACTGAAACTCACATAATAGTCATGGGCGTCGTGATGTCCATGTCCGTGGCCATGAACGGGCACGATATGGGCGGGTCCATCGTGCCTGTAGATGTGCTGGGAAGAGAACCCGTGACCGTGGGCAGACACCGCAGCTGCGAAGGCGACAAAGCACAAGACCTGGAAAAAAAATGCTGATAAAGAAATGACCTCTTTTATATAAATAAAATTAAATCAGAAGTGCAAAGTGATTTCAAAAGAAAATACTTTCGAAGTCATGATCAATTTGAAAATCCTTAAAGGAGTAAATTTGAGTAGTAATTAAATGGAGAGATATTATACTATATTATTAGGTCTATTCTAATTAAAATGACTGACCTTAGTGAACATTGTTGTTTTGTTGAGGTTTCTAAGTTCAGTAGCAAACTGATACATGTCGGTTGTACTCTACGTCTTTTATATCTATAACAAGGGCAGTCAAGGTAATATCGGTTTCACTTTAGTAGTTAGTGAAATTATTTATTCACGAGCTTAGAATGCAGTATTTGCAACAATTTCGTAAAGTAATTAGTTCTACATGCCGACACTGCAGTGCATTGTCACAACGTAGTGATTATGAGGCAAAGCTTTCACTGAGTATATTTAACCGATTTAAATGAAACAACTGTCTGAAAGTATAGTAAAATTCTTAAATTAAAAACTTTATTTAATGTTTAGTAGTTTAACATAAAGTTATATCAAAACTGAGTAAAAATTAAGTAGGTAAGTTAAGTAAAAATAGGCCATTTGTATCACTGAACGAAGATAGAAAATACGCAAAATACTCATAAAAGAAATACCCAAATTAATCAACTCTTCATTTTTTATAAGGTCTGATGATCAGAAATAGTTTAACTTAGTTTTATGTTTTTCTGTGAGCGATAGGTTAAATATCTATAATGATATAAGATCAAGGATGATACATGAAATGTTGTTTAAATTATGTTAAAACTCTACAACAAATATCATTTTCAATATAATACTATAAGCGAATAATATTTTGATAATTAGACATTTAAAGAATACAAACTTAAATATTATATAATGTAACCTACTTACCTACTGAAATAAATAATTTACAAAATAAAAAATATGTTATCCCCAACGCCGCTATCAGGAATGGTGCCCAATAAGCTGGCAGCATTGCCACATTGGATGGGAAGGCTGATCCGTTGACTAAGTTAGCTGCCAGCCTTTTGATCACCAGTCACTTCGGTGAGCCTTTTTGACATTTCCTTAAAAATACTATTATTATCAACACAATGAAAATGGGTCGATTAATTAAAGTTAGTTTGTGATTTTTGTAACATGTGATTTGAAATTCAGTCAGAAAAGAAACTAACCAGTTACTAAAACTCATTGCTTGCCAGTAACTTACCGAGCGAATTAAATAGAATATAACTACTTATGTAAGGTGTCTTCTATTTCACCTTCTTAAAGTGTTATTTAGGAGATAAAATGATGTATTACCTCGAAATGTATCATTTTATCTATCTACCGAATTTCATCAAAATTTATTCTAAGAATTCAGCGACAATCGTAACAGCCCGCCAGATGAGTTGCTGTTGAATTGATAAAGTAAGTAAGATGCTGAATATAATACATGTACAGGAAATGGCCATAAGCCTACCAGTGAGTAAAAAGAACGAAGCATTTCAGTGACAGTGTTCCTGACACACTTCCTTCGCGTCTCACTGTTTTTATGCAATCACGATTATACCGGATATTATGGATAAAACTAAATAAAAAACTTTTTGCACAATTCACGCGCCATATTTCAGACTGGTCAATTGTTTGTGTTTTTTGGTTATTGTTTCTGTAAACATAATAATGTTTAATATTTCTCCATGAAGTTCATCTACCATATAACGAATATTAGCCGTCAGCTCAAAAGACTTTTTTCTGTTATCCGCGCTGTACATTCGCGAATTTAGCTACGACTTTCTTCTTCTCCCAGCCACTTTTCGTATCATAATAGATGGTAATATTTGGTACCTATTATTTAACGTAATATGACCTAGATACACAACTTTTATTTGTTTGATGGTCTGCATGATTTCGCTTTTCCTTCTGAGCAGGTCGACAGAGAATTAATGGTTATTAATTTCATTATTGGTCACTATAAAAGTACAGCTAAATGTACCTGTTGCCACAGCACTTCAAATGCTTGCTTACGTCTCCTGAGTTGAGTGATTCCGGGCCTCGCGTCTGTACAGTATCAACTTTTTAATGGTCTCTTATCTACATTATAATGGTGCGAGTTCGTTGTAGTATGCTACGAGGCACTAGCTAAATATTATAGAACATTAATACACTTCCATGGAATCTAAAAGGTAAAATCGAGCGATGCAAATAGAAAACTCTTTATATCCTCATATTATAAATGCTAAAGTGTGTCTGTCCGTTTTTTGTTACCTCTTTACGCTTAAACTGCTGAGATCTTTTTTTTTTTTTTTTTTGTTTCCTCCCAGGCGGGGGAGAGGGTGAGAAATCCTCATGGATACCCTACAGCCGGCTGTAGGGTTATGTCAGACTCCTACTGACTAAAAAACACCCTTTATTCATGCTTATGGCCAGAAGGGCCTTACAAGCTTCATCTGAAGCGGTCACCCCCCGAGAGGGGGATGATGCGGCGCTGCGTTAGTTTAAACTAGTGCATAGTTTAAAATAACGCAAAATGCGCTTAGAGGACAAGTGCACTCAGATGTGCACTTGAAACGGGAGGGGACTGGGAGGAATCGAACCTCTCTGTGTCGGGGGGGCGGGGGGGACTCATCGCGGGTGTTGGATCCTCAGCGGCCAAGAGGGCCGCGAGATCGCGCGTGAGTTTATTGTGTATGAGTGATGGAGTGTGTGGAGCGTATCCCGACGCCGATCTAATGAGTGTGTTAGAGTGCTCTTCTGCAGCTTTGAAGAACCGTTCCGAGCACTCTGTGAGGTGTGTTTGAATTGTGTCGAGTTGAAGGTCCCTGTGGAGGTCCGCGTTGCGGACGTACCACGGGGCCCCTGTGGCTATGCGGCAGAAGCGATTTTGAAGCACTTGAAGTTTGTTCAAAATCGCTTCGTCCGCGTGTGCGAACACTGGTGACGCGTAAGTGAGGACCGGGCGTATGCAAACTTTGTAAAGCGTTCGCTTGTTACGAAGTGACATTTTGCTGTATTTACCGAGCATCGGGTGGAGGCGGCTCATATAAAAGCGCGCGTTCGCGACTACGCGTGTGATGTGTGCACGGAAGGTGAGTTTTTTGTCTAGTGTGATCCCTAGGTATTTGACTGTGCGGTGCCACGGTATTGCTATGCCTTGCATTCGCAGAGACCGCGCACCGTGTTGTATGGTTTTGGTGCGGCGCTTGGGATCGAAGCAAATGGCCGAACTTTTGTCCGGATTTACGTCGATTCTCCAATCGCGGAACCAATTCCCAAGTGTTGTGATTGCCGGTTGGAGCTTGGCTATGATTTGATTTGTACTGGCTCCCCTAGAGTAGAGGGCCGTGTCGTCCGCGAAGAGAGCGAGCTCGACACCCTTGGTCTGAGGGATGTCATTGGTGTACGCTGTGTATAGCAGGGGGGAGAGAGCGGACCCCTGCGGTACACCGGCTCGTAGTGGGCGGGGCGTCGATAGTGAACCTTCGTATCTATAGCGGAAGGTGCGGTTTGATAGAAAAGAGGCTACTAACCTAACTAGGCGGTCAGGTAATTTTAATTGATATAATTTAAAGATTAATCCGTCGTGCCAAACCTTGTCGAAGGCTTTGGCGACGTCGAAGAAGACTGCAATAGTTTTATATTTATTATGTTGGAAGCCGCTTAGGGCGTGCTCCACTATGCGATGGATCTGTTGGGGGCAGGAGTGTTTGGCTCTGAAGCCGAATTGGTGGTCAATGATAATTGGATCGGATGGTGATAGGAGGTGCTCTCTTAGTCTGGTCAGTATGGTTTTTTCGAAAAGTTTCGCCATTGCCTTGAGGAGGCTAATAGGGCGATGGCTACTGGGGAGGTGCGCGGGTTTTCCGGGTTTGGGGATGCCTATCACTATTGCTTCTTTCCAGGCGGCTGGGAAGTAGCACAGATCAAAACATGCGTTAAAGAGAATTGCAAGCAAGGTTAGCATTTGGATGGGAAAATGCTTGAGCGCCTTGTTAGAGATGCCGTCGGCGCCCGGGGCCTTGCGTTGCTTAAAGTTTCTAATGGTCTGTCTGAGTTCGTCTGTCGTGACGGGGTCTAGGGGGTTGTCAATGAGTGGAAGGGCGGCCCGCCGGCGGACCTCCTCCTCCACTCCGCGAATATGTTGCGGGTTAGTTTCCTGCGTACTAGGCGTGCATTGCGCCGCTATGCTGTCTGCAAAACACTCAGATTTTTCGTCGTCTTCGAAGGCGACGGTGCCGTCGGGGCGAGTGAGCGGGGGGGTGTGAGTGGTGACGTCGCTACGGAGCGCTTTCGCGATTCTATAGTACGCAAGATGGGATGGGGTAATGTCCGCCATGAGTTCCTCCCAACGGGAGTGTCTCAGAGCGGCTAATTGGGACCTAACTTGTCGCTGAAGGCGATTAGCTGTAGCCCTATACTCGGGGGTGGGGTATAATTTGGCTCTCCGGAGAGCGGCGTTTTTGGTTTGGATTAGGTTCCGGATGGCCAGCGGGAGCTTGGGCTTTGGCAGCTTAACCTCCCGCGAGTTCTCCTTCGCCTTCTCGGTCACCAGTAAAGTTAAAGACTCTATAGTTTCGTCAATCTTGTCGGTGCTGTCGAGACTGTCCGGTGAGTTAGGGAACGGGGACTCGGGGGAGTCTAAAGCGGTCTCGAGAGCGGAGCGGTATCCGTCCCAGTTGGTGAATAGCCTCTTAGGGGGCGCGGGGGCGTCTAGTGGGTCTTGGGGACCTAGAACTAGAGACACCGGTCTGTGATCTGACCCCAGGTCGTCGAGCGTTTCGATCGAGCTGAGGCGAAGCGACACGTTTTTAAGGATCGCGAAGTCCAGGACGTCGGGTCGGTTTTGTACATTGTCTGGGTAGTGGGTGGGCGCGTAGGGACATATGACATCATAGCCAAGCTCCTCGGTTATGTGTAGTAATCTGCGGCCAGAGGTGGTGGTGGTCTCGCATGTCCAGTCGGTGTGTTTGGAGTTAAAGTCACCGAACATTATGACTGATGTACCTAATGAAGTGAGTGTTTCGAAGTCTGCGCGGTGAGGGTGTGTACCTGATCTAATGTAGACTGAGGCGATGATTAAGGACTGGTGTCCTGTCATCGCCAGCCTACAGATGGTGGCTTCCATGTTTGTGAGCGCGGGAGTGGGTATAGGTGTGCAGTGTAGGTTGCGTCTATAGTAAATTGCGGTGCCGCCGCGCGCGTTGGCACCGTCGTTCCGGATTAATTTATACTTAGGGATCGACAGCCCCTTCATTTGAGTTGGTTTGAGCCAAGTCTCCTGAAGGAGCAGAAAGTCGGGTTCCCTATCTTGCAAAAATAATTTAATTTCGTTGAGGTTGGATTTTAAGCTGCGCGTATTAAATGACACAAGCGAAGCGCCTTTCGGCTTGGTACGCCCGGGGTTCAGTTGTGTGATTGTTATGTTAGTGTTTTGCGCGGTCATAATTTAAACAACAGTGGTGTTTGTTTGAGTTATCACCGCGTGTTTTGTGTATAGTGTTTTTGTTTGTGTTCGGAGTCTGGTTATTTTCCAGTGTTATAATGAAAAAATTAATCGAACGCGGCAACGAGTTCGGGGTGTTCGGCTATAGCTATAGCCTTTTCAAGTGGTGTTTTAGCTAGCCGGAGCTTCGCGGCGAGAGTGTGGATCTCGGCGATATTCACCCTCTTGAGCGAGGAGCGAATAAGCGCCATGTCCTCGGCCAGAGAAACGTCTTGGGCTGGCTTAGCTTGTGTTGTTGGTGTGGTGTGTTGTGGTGGGTGTGGTTTTGGGCGGGCCCTGGCTGGTCCCCAGGCTGTCGGGGGCGCCGGGCTGCGAGGGGCGGCCGCCTTGGGTAGCCCCGGGAAGTTTGTGGTGGTGTTATTAGGTGGTGGTGGTGGGTGTGTTTTTGTAGCCGTGGTTGGCTTTGTGTGAGTGTGAGTGTTGGGCCTGGGGCGTGGGGCCCGCGGGCAACCCCTGTAATTGGCCGGGTGGCCTTCTTGGCCACACAGCACGCATGCGGGTGCCCCGGGTGCGTCACGAGTGCGGGTGCACTCCTTAGTGAGGTGGGGTACGAGGCACTTGACGCACCTCGGGGCCGCCGAGCAGTTGGCTGCTGCGTGGCCATATAATTGGCACCTGTGGCATTGCCCAGGGGTGCCTCGCCGGTGTGGGGCCTCGACTTTGATATTGTCGAGGCCACAGACTGTGATGGGACCTTTAAAAATATCCCTAGCTGCCGGGACCGAGGTCAAAATGACAAGAGCCAACGGGTATTGCTTCCCAGTCCGGCTGTGCAACTTGTGCACTGCCTCGGCTGGGAAGCCTTTATCGGTTAGGTCGTTCAGAATGAGCTCGTTGGAGAGCTCGAAGGGGACTCCTCTGAGTACCGCGCGGACTTTGCGCTCCTCGGGGAGGGCGTATGTGTGGTAAGGGATTGTGTGAGTGGTTAGTAGCCTTGTGAGGCTCCTAAATGTGTCGATTGTGGGTGTGATGATTTTAATGGCGTGACCAGTGTTCGACGCCTATGTGTAATTTATGTTCTGAGCTTTGCAAAGGTCCGCGACCTTTGCCCATTGCGCCTTATCGCGCAGGAAGACGGGCGGCGGCGGCTTTGCCTTGATAGGTGCGGCGGTGCACCTATTGTGTGGTTTTGTAGTGTTGTGTGATGTTGTGTGGGTTTGTGCGGTCGGTTGGGCGACCGTGAGAGGGGTGAGAGGGCTGAGAGGGACAGAGGGCGCCGTTGGAGACGCGGTGTCTGCGCGGCGCTTGGAGCGCCGCTTCTTCTTGCTCACCACAGTGGTGAACACGGAGTCGTCTGACGCCGACACAATGGTCGAGTCAGAGTCGCAGGTCGAGACCGGGCTCGAGGCGGGGCGCTTGCCCGCGCTCGAGGGCCCGGGGAGGCAGGGGGTGTCGGGGCGGGGGGGTTCGGGGGAGGGGCTGGCGGGCGAGTCGCGCATGGGGCGCGCTCTCGCGACGAGCTCCCTGATGGCGGCCTCATCCAGGGTGAGGCCGAGGGCGGAGAATAGGGACAGTACTTGCTGTGTGATGTCCATGTTTAAGTTTAGTGTAGTGTGTCGAGTTGGTGTGTGTGTGATGTGTGTATGTGAGTGCCCTGACTGTGGCGTGAAGCCGCAGGTCCTAACACCTATACGACAGCGGTGGACTCCCCTGCCCGCGGCAGGGGGTCGGTTGAGGCTGAAAGAGATGTGTTCCGATATTCCTAGCGAATATGGGAACAACCGTCACCCTTGGGAAGGCCCAAGTGCAAATGGGATCGGGTCTTCCGGTTTCCGAGCTCAGGAGAGCTCGAGACGTACCGGGGCTACGCCGACCAGTTTCGTTAACACCGCTAGGTATCCACTGGTCCAATCTTGGATCTCACGTATGAGCGCAGGCGCGTCGAGTCGACTCGGAGCAGGCAGCTGTGCGGCGGGGCGCACGGAGCAGGGAGGCGGCGGTGCGACGTGGCGCACGGTCCGCGGTCGGAGCGAGAATGACTGCTGAGATCGATTAAGATCAAATTTTATATAGAGATATATTGACGAGAATTTACATGAGATAGTTTTTATCTCAAAAATCATCCTTTAAGGTGGTGAAAAGGGGAGTGGAAGATTGTGGAGCACCCACTAGTATTATATAAATTATATTATCTTGAACATGCTTGGAAGGGTGAGCATTTTTTGAACAATCTTTATGTCTGTCGTGTTTAGCGGCCAAATTAATTATAAAAAAGGAACGATATTTTATCCTGAAACATGGCAACCAAGGAGGTTACTTCTTCTTTTTCTTTTTTATGGCATGCACAGTTTCTCCGAAGGAGTTACTTACCGAAGGAAATTACTTTCTTAATTTTATTTTATTTGAAATAGAAATCTGTTTATGAAAAGAAAGCAATTGAAAACTTTAACACAGGAATAGTACATTACTGCAGCGGCCAGAAAAAGAGGCATTGATTTTAGTGCATGTGTACACTGTAAGGGTTCTAGAAGGGAAAACCGGGGAGAGTAGCTTTGTTATTAAATAAAATATTTAATTTCCGGACCTTAACTATATTTCATTGAACCTCAGAATTAAAAAAAAATACAGTCTTATATTATTCAACCTATCGTGTATGTGCCCGTTTTCTATCTGGAAACATCGATGCAAGACAAAAGGTTATCGGATTCTAATATAGTTTTAATATAACTGCCAACCACAATAGGCACTATACAAGCAAAGAGGCTGTAACGCTGCGGGCGTTACATACTAGTCTTGACAGAGGATCCTCTGACTTACTTTCACGAAAATCTAGCCTCCAAAGCGGGAACCGTCTTTGACGATAAATGTTTTATTCGGTATTTTTTGAGTCCGGCGTTACCAAACCCCTTGTTTTATACCAAATCGTCTATGATCACAAATTTAAACAGATAGACAACAAAGAAAGGAAGTGGTTGAGCAGTCCAGAGAAATATATGAAATGGGAAATATTGATGATTAAATAAATCTCCCAATTAAATTGTCCCATATAACCCCATCTCCTTCTAATACACAAGTTAGTCTAGTGGATCGTCTACAAACCCCATCAAGTCATTTTCCCAGTCCGAATAATAATTCCCCTAGAAACCCACTTTCCGAATACATAATACCAGGCGCCTCCACCATGTGAGCGTAGCTTTATTATTAAATAAAATAGTCCTTACTGAACTTTAATTGTATTTCATTTTCTATCTGAAAACATCGATGCGAGACAAATGATTCTCGGATTCTAATATTTAAATATCTCTGGTTTGTTTTTAATATAACTGCCCAGCCACCAGCCATAGGCACTATACAAGCAAAGATGCCGTTACGCTGCCGGCGGTGGACCACACATCTGAAGTGATATTTCTTTTTTATATATATAACCTAATATTTGACAGTGCATAAGCCAAAGGGAAATGGAGCAACGCACGTATCACTCATTTAAACGAGTACATATTTATTGTCACGTGTGATGCTCGTGACGCTCGTAGCGTTTCAGTTTTCGCCGAGTTACCCTCCAACTTTCATGCTCGTCGGGAAGAACTGGGCACGCATCCCACACACACACACACATATATATATATATATATATAGTCGTGTGATGCTTGTGGCGCATTACAGTTTCTTCTTTTCGATAGGATTTTTCCATTTACAACCCGTCTGAAAAGAAGTTTCACTTCAAAACTACATTATTTGAGAAAAGTACTATACAAGTCTTCGTCTCGGCCCACATTTACACGTTCGTCCATCAATGGTTCTTTTGCTGGCCGCTGACTAATGTACTGTTAACATAAACACAACCATATGGACAAAACTATCCCAGGCGCTTGTCAAAACTAGCGCCTATTGAAGTTTTCAGGGTGCTGAGTCAATAAGGAACTAATGGTACACATATAAGTTATTACTCGATAATAAGTTTTTACTCGATAATAAGTTATTACTCGATAGTTTTACTCTCATCGTCGGGTCACGTCGCGTACTATGAACGAGCTTTCAAGTTGTGAGTTTTGAGATCCACACCTTGATTTTTACTCGCTTTAGACTTTAGAGTAAAAATATCGATTAACATCGTATGTGAGTACGGACCATTTACTTTCGCTATGTCCGCCCATCCGTCCGCAGCTTAGCTTAAAAATTCTTTGTACTAGTTGACTGGTATGGATAAACCAAGCCATGTATAAGTCAAAGTGATAAAATAAAATACAAAAACTAGTTAATACCTGAAGACATTATTATATTAATAATACACATGTATTATATTAATGTTTTAACGTATAGGGTCCCGATCATCTGCTGAGCCATGAAGCTAGATAAAATGAGCGGGAATCGCATATCCCTGTGTTCTCTCCTCTCTGTTAGGCCGGGAAGGCTTCAATCTTTTCCAGACATGAAAGCAAAAGGTAAGCCTGGAGTTAAAGCACGTGCGCTAAAATGTCGTTCAGATATGCCCCAATTACAAAAGAGTTAGGGCACAGCGTATTTGGCACTCTAATTGGAGCATTGTAAAATAACAGTACCTATTGGTGGTGTTGTACTCTTGCTGGTGAGTAGGGTTCCAGGCCTCCGCGAGGTGGGGAATTGGGTTCATAACGGTAAGGTGGCTGGAGTGGCACCTTCTGTCGTAACATCTATCTTCGTTACTGGACTTTAATTTTATTTATTTATTAAGGATGGCCAGTGAATGATACAAAGATTAATTAACATCTAACACAATTTCACAAAACAAGAAACAGTGTACATTCTATTTAAGGCGACCACAACATGCAATATATGAGCAGACTGGATTTTTAAAAATTACATTAAATAATAAAAACATTGTAAAAATTAAATTTAAATTGAATTTACACAAATATATTAAACATAGGAATACATAAAATTGATTAAATTAAATTGAAATACATTAAATTGATTAAATTAAATTTAAAGACATTACATTTATTGAATTAAATTGAAATACATTACATTTATTGAATCAAATTGGAATAAATTACATTGTTTTAATTATTAAAAATGAAATATTTTGATCGATGATTATGATTAAGCTATTATGTAGATAGCAAACACCGCAGTACCTCCTTCCTAAATTTTGAAATGCTGTCATGATATATATCGACTGACTGGCAGAGAGAATTGTACGTGTAATAGACTTACTCTTACCTACAGGTGGGGTTGGGTAACTATTTGCGCATCGTATAAAAAAAATGCTACCTATTGTTCTTTGTGATATGCTCGTGGGGTGAAACGACTGAAGATCCACGAAACCCTACATTTCGCGTGCCTCTACCCACACTTGGCCCATTTCATTGTCAAGTATAGGTGTGCTACATTAACCCAGTTTCCATAAATGTTTACTACGAGTCATTGCCTTTTCACAGTTGATTTGGAGGTATTTGTCTGAAAAACTTTGCTCATTAAGTTCAAGATTATGAGACTTACAGTGTCATGAACGTATTAGACAATTTTAATTATGACTTTAACATTTTGTGTTTTACCTAAAAAGTGACATGACACTTGAATGCGGAGCCTCCCTAAAATATTCATTTTGGATTTTCCCAAACTACAAGCAAAGAGCTACATTCCATTATTTTATCTAATTTAAGGTACAGAGCTAAGCGCGGGGGGGGGGGGACAATTTTAATCGTTTTATCTCACAGTTAACTCAATTTAAATTATTTGTCCGTATTTGGGTCACAGCCATACATATATGCCTAGAAGTTTTCTATAGAAATTTGAACAACGCCACAACGGATGTTATGAGAATTAAAAATATTCCATATAGAACTTAATGAAATTTGATCTGGTACTGGGCTACAATATAATAACAAAAAATGGTTGCCTGTAAAGTCGGTTTTACGGGCGAAGATTTTACGTGACAACGTCTTTTTCTCGGTAGAATATTTATTGATATGAATATAATTAAATTGCACAATAGGAACAAGGAATTGAATGAAAATAAGAATTGCACAAATTTTAACTATAGAAATATATTTTGTTTACTAAAACATTGTACATGTAAACTTAAACTTAACACGAGAGACTCATCGTAACGTTACCGAGCGTTACACTTTTTCATAAGTGACTCCCAGCCGCAACCTAATTTAAGACGTTGTCACGTCAAAATATAATTATTTAATTTCAACATAGGACTCATTAAGAAAATTACTTTAAATTATTCCTTTTCAATTTGCGGGAGTGTCACTTTTTTTTCATTATGGCGCCTGAAAGCATTTATGAATTTAACTCTTGAACACTTTACTATTTTTTTATGATTTTGGCCCTAACTTAAGGCGGCAACAGATTTGGTAGAGCCATCAATTGGAATTTGGTGATGAATCAGGAAATGGTGTGAAGTTCGCACGACGAAGGCGGGTAGACAATATAATAATTAAGACAGTACGCCAACTTATTCAAACCAAATTCAAACTGTTAGCTTTGTGCTTTGTAAGGCATTGGAATGAGCCAAGTGCAAAACATTTTTCATATGCGTCTAAACGTTCGGAAGCTTTACACTCGATGGATACAATATACCTTAACGGAGGACCAGAAATGATTGGTGTGTCCAGTGGTGGAGTAAAATGATAAAAAAGTTTAGCAGAGGACAGTCATTGGCTGTATATAATATTGTGACAGGTGATAAAACCTGTACTGAGTTGAATCCGAGAAAAAAAACCGGGCGGTAGATTGAATATTTTCTTTTGAAGAGATGCTGACATGATTTGAACGCACGAGCAATGTGCGGTTTAGAGGATGCCTAAATTCCTAACGGGTTTACAGAAAAATCTTGCTAATAAAAAGAAAAGGTTTGCACTTTTTACAAAGAATGCATAGCCGTTTTTTGTTCTGAAACAAAAAGTTACTCGATGAATAATTGATAATGAACGAAGAACAAATTGAATTAATCTCCGTAAACGTTTTTCATCTCAATGTCGATCTTCATTGATTCATAATTTTATCAACAGTCAAATCAATTCGTTTTGCTTGTTTTTACAAATTACTATAATGCTAAAAAATATGTTAGTTTAATAAAACTAGTTTTAACGGGTTAAATATTATTCTGACGATGCAGACCTGAAAAGGCTGCGAAACGTCAATAAATTAATATTCGTGCATTAACCCTTTAAAACTAGTTTTATTTAATAAGTGATGTGCGTGAAAATCTAAGAAACAAATATATTAGTTTAATAATAGCACTAAACTGCTTTATTTAATCTAAACTATGTTTACTTGAGGCAAAATTATTACTAACCCGCAATAAATAAAAAAAAACAGTTAATAGAAAATATTTATTTGGTAAAAAACATATCAAAATAACTAGCAAAAATCACAGCAATCACAGCATTCAACAATTTACATTAACAAAGAGTTCTTCGATATGAGTTCATTTATTCGTGGTGGTGCTTTTCAGGTACAATGTGGTGGATGCTGTGCTTCACAGTCGCGTGGAATCTGAAAATAATTATACGATACTCATGAGGAAAAAGTAATTCACGTTGTTAGAAATTAACAATTAAACAAAATGGAAAATTTTCATTTGTACACTTATTTCTGTAAAAAGGGTGACAAAAAGAATATGAACGAAATAACATTCGTGCCGTTGCTTACTCGGACCTAATCCTCTAACCCGTGGAGCCCTGGAACCTTACTCACCTACAGAAAGACAACAATAATAAAAGGTAGTGTTATTTAACGCTTAAGTGACATCTAATTCGCAAAGTAAAGGCACTCTGTAAATAAAAAAATACACATAATAATAAATAATAATAAATAAATATTTTCAACACACACACCAATTAGCCTAGCCCCAAAGTAAGCACTGTAAGGCTTGTGTTATGAGATACTAGGGTAACGGATAGAATACATATACAGTACATATATAAGTATATTTATATAGAAATACATATTAAACATCCATGACTGGAGTACAAATGCTCGTATTCATCACAAAAACATCTGCCCCCACCGGGATTCGAAGCCGGACCTCTCGAGTCGGCGACACCATGAAACCCGGCGTACAAACCACTCGGCCACGGAGGTCGTCAGACAGAGTGCCGTCGTCGGACAGAGTGCCTTAACTTTTCGAATATAGAATAATAGAAGGATATTTAGATAAGATTTCTTTGAATGTGTTTTATTCATCATAGCTTACTGCTCATTTACAATGAGGAATAGTTTTTTGTGAAAAAAATATACTTTGATCCTCGTTTCTGTAAAGTTACTAAAGTGACGTTTAAGCAATTTTGCTTTTCCACTATCGATATATATTTATCTAGCGTTTTCTATACAGCCTCCCTAGCACCGCGATATGATATATTATTATAACGCGAATTTATCACGCTCAATTGTCAAATTACTATGGGGTGGGGTTTGACAGTTAGACGCGATAAAAACTTGATATAATGTAAATTGTTGTGCTCATGCTACAGGGACAGAAGGGCTGTTATATTGTGCCTGTATAAGATTTTTTTTCATTATGTGTTGTTGACTTACCCAGATTTCTTGTCGCCGTGGTAGTCGACATGTCTCACTGAACCATCAGGCTCATGCAGGGAGTAGAAACCCTTGACCACGTCTCCGTCGCGGTGCTCATGCTGCGTCTTGAAGTCTCCGGTGTGGGGGTCCTCCACTTTGTACGCAAACTCATACTTAGGGTATGCCTGTGGTCAGAAATTAATTAGTTCACCATGTTGTCATGTATCATAAGTAGTCATATACATGCTAATTGATGTGGCTTGATAAAAGTTAGGTAATGTTTATAGATATCAATTGATAATAGAGAATAAGAAAATCACGGATCCCCAATTAATAATATGTTATCTTTTTATGAGAAATAAGTTAAAGTATTTTTTTTATGGTAACCCCTTTGTTGTTGGTAGAAAATTTAAGGCACAATCCATACTGGCACATATATATTTATTTTCCTTTTTAACACGTGAAAAGACTACACATAGCCGAGCGCCTATAGCTCGGTGTTACTATGTTGAGTAATCGGTTGTTCTTGTTGGTTATTGGTGCCTTATTTTCAAATAACTAGATACGTACGTAATAATCATAGTGGTCTCCACCATGCCCGTGTCCGTGGGCGTCGCCGTGTCCGTGCACGGCCACCTTCTCCGCGGGTCCGTCGTGCCTCGAGATGTGCTGCGACGAGAAGGCGTGACCGTGGCCTTGGCCGTGAGCATGGCCACCGGCGCCGTGTTGCGCCGCCACCACAGACGCCAGAGCGACGAAGCAAACCACCTACAAACGTCAACATAATGTTCAAAGTTCATTTGTCTTTCTTAATTATTAGCGGCCGTCTGCGACTTTGTCCGTGTCCGAATTATTGGATTCTTACAGGAACATAGCATTTTACAGGAATAAAAAGTATGTCTATGTCTTAATCCAGTTCATAAACTATATGCGTACCAAATTGCATTAAAACATGTTAAGTAGTTTTGCGTGATTGAGTAACAATTATACAAACTTTCACATTTATGATTTATAACTTTTAATTATTTTACATTCTAGATGTTTTTTTGGTGACCTTGCGTTGTGCTTCGCTACCATGACAGAAGCTAGAGCGACGAAGCAAACCATCTGTAAACGTTATCTTAATTCTCAAAAATAACTGTTTTTTTTTCATTAGTGACTGAATATCTTACACTCTAGATTTCATTTTCAGTGGGGAAATGATATTTCCAACATTCACACCAATTAGCCTAGCCCCAAAGTAAGTACTGTAGGTTTGTGTTATGGGATACTAGGGTAACGCATAGAATTCATATACTGAGACATATAGAAGAATATTTATATGGAAATACATATTACACATCCATGACTGGAGTACAAATGATCGTATTCATCACACAAATATCTGCCCCCACCGGGATTCAAACCCCGGACCTCTCGAGTTGGTGAAACGCGACGTACAAACCACTCGGCCATGAAGGTCGTCATTAGGTGTTATCTTAATAATCAAATATCATGTGTGCATATCGTAGCTGCATGCTCTTTGATTCTTATGATGTTGACAGAGTTACTAATACTTAAGGGATTATTATATTATTTTGAGTATTTGTTAGGACAAATAACTAATGATTTCTCGAAGTGAAAATACAAAACAAAAATCGTCGATCAATGAGGTTATCAGCTTAAACTACTTATGAAAACACCGTGGTAACGAATAACTAGTTTAAAGTTAGTCCTAAGTTTTATAGGCATACACTTTATCTTCATTTACTGGTCACAAATCCAAAATATTCACAAACTGAATAGTGAATATGACTCCAAATTGGAAAATTCCAAATTGCACTTCACTTCAACATATCACTACTCACTAATTAAATCACTATTAAAACCTTTTATTACCTTAGAGAACATTTTGTATTGATAAGCTGTCAGCTAATTTGACTAAGCACAAAACACAACTGATGCCGTATCAATATTACCCCCGACTTATATACCAATTGTAAGGGTAGCCAAGGCAATATAGATTTCACCGCGATAATGGGCACTCAAAAATTATTAAACAATTTAATACTTAGTGTTTGAATTGATTTCGTAAAGCACTCGAGCCTGCTTACACTCGCACTGTGACATTGTTACACTTTATTATGATCGAATTATGCAAGGCTTCTGTATAGCATAAATAGTATTGACACAAATTTAAATGAGCAAAAAAATGGCCTAACAGATAAAGGTGTTACAAAACATCGGTGGCAAAAAGTTCATTAAATCGTAATAGCCTTATACTCGGTTCGATTAACAGTGATATAAAACGATATTTAATGATAAAGATAACAATTATGAATAATGATAGTAATTTAGCTTTACGGGAGATAAAGGTTTTATTTTAAACTTTTAATCTGATGTTGTAAACTCGGTGAGATTTTTATTGATATCGATTATTATAAAAGTCATGTAGTTTCTGTCATTCTCGTAGAAATCATTAAAGCTAGTGTTAAAATATAGCATCAATAACATATTATGTAAAAACTTTCAGATTGAGTATCTAAAAGCAACTCATTATTAAATCAAATTAAGGCTTAATCCCACAGAATGCAGAAACCTCTTTTAGTTTGGTGCCTCCTCCTCCTTGTGTCGTGCTCCACATTGCTGGGGTTCGTGACCTCCACGAATTATTTTGTGGACGATCGCTTTCCACTCGTTGCGGTCTTGTGCAGTGTGTAATGCATCGCGGACTCCTGTTTTGGTGTTGTCGTGGATCAACAGTGTTATTCTGTAAAAAATCCACGTGCGGATCCCATGTGGATCCGCGCGAAACTTTAATGGGAAACGCACGGATCTGAATCGGATCCGCGCCTGAAAATTTTACAGAATAGCACTGCTGGTCTATCCAGCGCATAGGGCTTCTTCCTCTTGGTCGCCTTCCTTGTACTTTTCCTGTCACTGAGAGCAATTCCATGGTATTGTTTTTCTACCTGGCTGGTACTACATGTGACCGAAGAATTCGAGGATCCTAGGTAAGATCTGATGCCTAATCCTGTTTAAAACATCATATCATATTTTTCATATGTTTAAACACAAATTGAGAACGAAGCTTAAACACGATTAGCTTTTCAATTTGCTTTAAGAATTTTTGTGCAAGTTGGCCTAATGATTCTCCCACAACTGCGCTGCGCGATGAAACTTGTTACTAAATGCTCTGAAATGAGAGTTCGAAATTTGAATTTAGTTCTATCGTAATGAATTATCGGGCAGCGTGTCCTAGACGATAGCTTGACTGGCGATTAGGTCGTGGGATACGATTTTGTATAAATATAAAAAATAATTCTACACACACCAATTAGCCTTGCCCCAAAGTGTGTGTGCAGATGTAGGAGCATACTTGTTAACGATGAAACTAATTCAAATTTCGAACGTTAATTTCAGCGCATTTTCGTACCAAAACTTCGTCTTCGCTAGTGTGTAAGTTTCCAATTGTGGTAAAGCGATTTGATTATTTGTTAACGTGATTTACATTTTATTTAAGAACTTTGGTGCAAATTGGTCTAAGGTTACATTGTTATATAAATACAAAGCACTTGGATTCCTCCAAGGTGAGGCTATTCATATTCATCAACTTTGACCGTCCCACTACTAGGGCCCACTGCGGAGCTGATGCAGCCTGGACCAATACCTAGATACAAAACGGAGAAACTGGAGATGTGTTGTAAATTTTAATCAAAGTTTTCAGTAACGATTTCAGATTAAATGTGGGATATTGAAGAGAACAGGCTCAACGGTATGAGTTGTTTGTATGAGTGACGCGTACCACACAAACAGAAACCAAATCAAATAATAATATTAAGTAATATATATTGAGCTGGATGGCGCTGTAATTAGTGTGTTCCCCAATTTCTTCCATACTTCGGAAGGCACACTTAGCCATTGGCCTCATATGCAACTGCAGTCTTTAACACATATTATCCACACGGAGTTCACACCGTAGATCGTGGCCCATTCTCCGTATGCAACCCAGGGGGAAGGCCGTGTCCCTACAGGAACATTATAAGCTAGTGATGATGATGGCTACCAATTAATAATTTGTTTAGGTTTTATACAGATAAAGCGCAGAAAATTACCCCTACATATCTCATATTATGTGTGAGGCGTCCCCATTGTCGGCCTGTACCTTAATTACTAGAAACGTAAAACAACACTAAGGGCGCTTCTTAACGACCGGTTTTCCGCCGGTTTTGGGCACGGTTTCTACCCGAGCCGATGCCGGCTGTACCGGTTTGTACGTTTGTTCCGACTACAAACCATCACTGGCGCCGGTGACGTTAACACAACCTCACGAACGCCACACCTAACTGACGACTGGACGTAGACACGATTTAAAATCGTGCCTAGACCCGGATAAAAATCGTCTCGTTTTCAAGCGCCCTAGCGCAAACCATCAATTCTTCAGTGTGTTACATTGCATGGCTTGTTCTTATGATGCTTATTCTAAAAGCATCCTCTTTTACACGACTGTTCAAAAAAAGGGTAGTGTTTTCAGGGTTCGTAACGCTATGTATGTACATTTAAAAGAGTATGAATAACAAACGTTAACGATTTATAAATAAATAATTTAATGTATATACAATTATTTATCCATCATAAGTTCTAATTGCCTGAGTCGATTTAGATGTATGTGTGGACCGTTAGAATCTTTTCACTGTCCCGGGTGACATAGGACATCTAAACTGTGAAAATTATAATAACGTGGCATTGTCGCCAAATGCCATTTAATTATGCCAAATAAAAATGTCCTCTAATTTTTTTTTATAGCGAGGTAGGCAAATGACTCTACCCCACCTGATGTTAAGTGGTGATAAAGTCCAAACGCGAAGATAGCTGGTACAGCAGTTATGAACTGCTACACCAATCATCCTCACCTCGCCGGCCTGCAAAAATGTTTCTTCACGCCTCAAGGAAATCAAAGGATGCCAGATTATAGGAAGGAGGGAACACGTGCGCGGGTAAAGAATTCCACTTACGAATAGTACGACAAAGAAATGAGTCTCTAAATTTCTTTGTTCGTGTAGGAATCGTGGTCGCAGTAAGTCGGTGGCAACGTAGGCCAGCGCACGTGGTTCTCTGAAGAAAAGGTGATGGAGGGATAAGCGGGAATAGCTCCTCAGAACAATGAATTAATAATTAATTTATTGAATGAATGATTGAATTATTCTCTAACAAAGTAATATTACAATAATAGTGAAAGGGTAACAAAAATAATGCAGTTGTGAGGGAGCTGGAGATTGTACTAGGTTACAAAACCTGTGTAACGACCCCCAAAATTGCAAAACTAGAGACTAGACTTTGTCCGCGTCAACTTTAGTTTTTTGACATTCCCACAGGAACCTTAAATTTTCCGGGGTAGAAAGTGTATTATGTCTCAATCCAGGCCATAAACTATACGCGTACCAAATTTCATCTAAACCCGCTTAGTGGTTTTTGTGTCATAGAGTAATAAACATACAATGTGTTATTGTATGATTGTTACTTATTTACACACAAACAAACTTTTTCATTTATAATATTAGTAGGATAGGTATCATTTGAAAGGTCTATCCGGTTTGATGTGACCATCTCAAATAAATACGAATGTAGTAGCAACAATAAACGTATTTACCTGTAAAACGTGATAAATGCAACAAAATACATTATTACTTTAAGCCAATAAAAAAGGGAATGTTTTGTAATGAGAAGATGTCCTTAACAGTGCCTCCATTGAATAATAAAAGAAACCTAGACATTCCATCCTATTGAAAACACAAAATATTTTTTTCATCTTGGTTCATTATTTTTAACGTTATTAGCTTAGCTTAATTTAACTTCTGTGTTCTACATAGACATAAGTTTTAGTTTTCGGGTACGTATGTATACAAAGTGTGTAATGTTCAGTAATATCATAGGGATCGTTAATATAATGCTTTGTTTTATTATGTGTAAGGATTCACATTGTTTAATATTTAATTGCGACTTCAATATCAAAAAAAAATAACAAAACCTTAGGAATAATGGCTGAACACAGCTGGTCCTTTTTGACTGAAACGAAAAGAGAAAGTTTAAAGCGTCGTGAATATTAGCAACATCCGCGGGCGCAAGAAATAAAAGACTTAAAAAATAATACAACAAAGTAACATGTAAATCTTAGATATTGACGAAAAAACGAACCTTTCGGAGTGTTCAATGCAAAATTTCTACTACACCTCATAATGGTGTCATGAAAATCAGATTGTGATACGTGAAATATTGTTTAATGCTCTTCAAACACTGATATATTGTATGAAACTATGCATGTACCATGAATAAAATGTAAACATAACCACACAAAGCAATAGGGCCCTTCCTCCTCTTTTAAAGAGTAATACTTCATACAAAGTATGAATGTAATCTCAGCAAATAATAACCACTTGTTTTTTTCTTTCACATATGCCCCTTTAATCTGGATTGACTAATTAAATATTATGTAATCGCTTCCAAAAATGCGCTCATTGGCAATGCAATGACCGAAAAGTTGTTCAAAACCAGTTTTACACCTGTAAGTTTTCGATATATAAAATCAAAGGGTCTTGTTTCATTCAGTGTCAGATTTTCGTCTGTTCTTGCAAAGACAACATCGAAATGATCTCAAAGGTAGAAAGGAATAGTTTAAAGCTAAATTAACGTACAAAACAAAGGACTCTAATCTAGATGGAAATTAAAGTTTGTTCTTTAATAAATACAATAGTAAGGGAAAGTGCCGCGCTTATAATTATTTCAGTCCGTTTCAATTTCAATTTGCGGTCCATACTTCAATTCATTGTATTTAATTCATCATTTAAAGATAAAAATGCAAAGAAATCGTAATAAAAAAAAAAACATTTTATCTTATTTTAGGTTTTGAGCTTTGTCGCGGTTTTGGCCGTAGCATCGTGCCAAGAACACTACCAGAGTCAATACAACACTATCATCAAACATGAGGCACCGAAGAAATTGGAAGTGCATCATTCATTACCTATCCACATCAGCGAGTACCACACCGCTCCGCAGCACAGCGTTCAGGAAATCCACGGCATTCCGCAGATTCAGTCTGCATCAGCTGGTCATCACGCCGTGTCGTCCCAGAGCATAGTCCGCCACGAGACCAAGCACGAGCAGGCTCCGCAGCACTACTTCGTTCCTCAACACTCGGCCCCAGTCCATCAGTCGGTCGCCATCCACGCCGCGCCCATCATCAAACAAGTGCCTGTGCACTACGAGCAATCCCACAACGAGGAGTCACACCATGAAGATTACTATGTAAGTTGTTTTTACTTTTTTTATATTTCCCACACTTAGTAGTAGTTCTTACAGATGAGAGGCCTTATATGGGAAGGCCAGTACTCCGTCCACAGCCACATTGCCTCTGGTAATCATCAAATTCTCGTCCACCACGAAAAATCTCACAACAAATCCTTTTAATGGAGTATTTATTAAGATAAAGAATGAAGACGTATAAACATAGATGTACTTTTACTTGTTCCAGGCGTACCCCAAATATGCATTCGAGTACTCGGTGGAGGATCCGCACACCGGAGACCACAAGAGCCACCAGGAGACTCGCGACGGTGACGTCGTGAAGGGCTTCTACTCGCTCCACGAACCCGATGGCTCCATCCGTACTGTTCAATACGAAGCCGACAAGAAGAACGGGTATGACCAAACTTATTCCTTACTGTCATTGTATTGCCTGTTAGAAAAACTACTTCTAGATCTTCACAATTCAACTCCATATTATCATTTATGGAGTGGCAGTGCAACAATAATAAAACCGAGCGAGACAGCAGACCACAATCACTATCATTTTATATGATTATTTTGTTCATAAAGATGTACGTAGGTGTTAGTTTGCTTGTAGTCCGGCAACGGACAGTCACCTTGTGGGGTGTGGGCAGTCTCTTGTAAGGTGTCACATCACTACCTACACTCTCGACACGCATTCGGGAGACCTCGGTCCTCAGAGTGCATGTTGGGAGACCGGTGCAAGAGTATTGTCTGGTTTTTACTGGGTAGGACCCTGTCATTTCATCGCGCCCACGAGCTGGATGAAATGACAGGGAGAAGTCCTCAGAGCCCTCTGTCTCTCTTGGTGTTGCGGTCACGCATCTTTCAGACATGAAAAAAATTATGTTAGTTTATAGTTAACTTAATTAAACTTCAGTAAACAAACTACAAGTGAAAGATTGATATTTGAAAGGCAAACAATAGATTTTAATAAAGAAGATAATTCGATCGATTGATTCTTTTTATGTAACAGGTCTAAGTAAAGTCAAGTAAGATCTGTGTTGAGTCAGAAACTGCTTCTATTCACCTTTAGACCAGAATAAAATAAGTTATGGTTTCTTTCATTTCAGATTCAACGCTGAGGTTAAGACTTCAACAAAACACGCGCAGCCCCAACAACATGAATACCATCATTAAACGATCCTCACTTGTTAATTAGGTATCACTAGTCTTAAAAATATATAATTTAACTGAAGTTCATGCATTTTTCATTAAAATACCCAAAAGTATTATATGTTTTAGGACGCTTCTAATTCTATTTGCTTCATACCTTTATCTATACTTATATATAAAGAGGAAATATTGTTTGTTTGTATTGAATAGGCATCGAAACTACTGAACCTTTTTGAAAAATTCTTTCACGTTTAGAATTTACATTAGCCCTGATGAACATAGGCTATTGAATATTTAAAAAAAAATGCGTTCCGTATGAAACGTAACCCAGGGTGTGAAAAAATACCAAAAAGTTACCTTATGTCGCGTACACTGCGGAATTCATAGACAATAGAGCAAAGTGATGTACTAAAGTTTTATAGAAGCCATCAACATAAAAAAAAATCGCCATTTAAGAAATTAGATCAGTATTTTCTGAGATTAGCGCGTTCAACCAGAAGATCAAACAAACACACTCTCCAGTTTTATGATATTAGTAATTATATCTCATTTTCTCGGAAGATTTATAATTATTTGAAGAAAGTCATAATACAAGCATCAGAATAAAAACTATAGATTACACTACAGCTCTATACCGAAGCGAAGCGAGGGCGGGTGGGAGTTTCTTTAATAAAAAGTATCTTTACCAAATAGACGCCAAACTGAAGGAACTCCAACGTTTGTGCTCTCCTTTTGTTAATATATTGCTCCGTTTTTGTATTACTTCGTATGTAAATTTAGCGTAATGTATATGAGTAGGTACCTATATTAATTAACATAACAACCAGTGCATTGCTAGCGCAGAGTTAATCTAAATTCCCTGTACATTTCTCTATTATTTTATTTACCATTGCAAAGCTTATTATTAATGTTACTGCCAGTCTTTAATAGCTAATTGGATTAATAATATATTTCGATTTAAATTTAATAAAAAAAAGTAAGTATATAAAGGGTTTTCCTGGTATAATCTACATAATCAACATTTTTTTTAAACTAATTTGGAAAAACTGAATGTTTACAAAGACGAAGCAGTCAAAAAATATTCAATAAAATAACAAGCACGCTACTATGTTGACTGATACAGATACTTTCAATCAACATAAGGATGGTTGACCAATAAAAGAAACATAATTACTTGAATCTCTTTATGCATTAATTTCTTCCTTATCAGGGTTTCATCGAAAACGGGACCCTATTTTTAAGAGTCCGCTGTCTATGTGTCACCTCTGTTTAGTTGTTTATTCACTTTAAAATTATTAATAAAATAAAATAAATATTCTGGGGGGGCTCCCATACAACAGATGTGTTGTATGGGTGCCCCCCCAGATGTGATTTATTGCCGTTTTTGATACGAAACCTTTCGTGCACGAGTTCGAATCGAACATAGCCGTTTTTTGCGTCTTCTCTCACAAGTTTATTGTTTAAAAATGTAGCTGGAGTAATTACATTTTGGTGTAAAACCATAACAAAGTTGTCTGTGTGATGAACTGATGAAAACCCATACACAAGAAATACGACACTCTTGCCTTTCTCAATCTTTGCAGGTTAAACAGATATTCGTTAGCAAGAACCACCTCCCTTCACTATTTTATGTACGACAAATGATTAAGAATACAGTCATTTTGTTGCATATTTGTGTGTGCGCGTGTGTGTGTGTGTCATATGACGTTAGTTACGTGACCGATACTTAATTTCATTTATAATATAATATTATGTCTTACATTTGGGGTTAACAATCTCCAATTTATACGTGTTTTTTTTTCTTAAAAATGTCGACTATTAACGTTAAAAATTAGTTATTTGAGCAATTTCAACAGTATATTGTTTTAGACTTTCATGGTCACTTATATTATAGTCATTCATGTTATTTGCGGGATTGTTACCTCGTAAATAACATAAATTAATAAAACATAAGTAACTATAATTTCAACAGTACTTCCATAAAACATTCATCTCATAATTGATAAGATGTATCGATTGTTACGAATATACTTCATAGCAAACTACGCCCATTTATATGCTATTGGTGGGTTAAATGTTTTATACATATTTTTTTACCATTAACTATAAATATATTTTTTATTATATGTATATCACTCACTTTTTGATGTTCTTTTTGTTTGTTCATCATGTTCATCATAATATCAAAAAGTTGTGTTCTTACAAGATCAGTACCAAAATGGTTGTTCTCCTTTCAGGTCTACCTTTTATCGCATGAACTTTTAATGTCATAATATAATAATGTTTATCAGCGGATGGTATTAGTAGCAGATTTCAAGGCGAAAAAAAATCAGAACTATCATATCGCAGAAGGTTTACATGCAGGATCGTCTTTTGGCAGACAAATATTAAACTTTTCCTTATATTCCTATTTATCTACTATATCATGTGGCTGACGTTTCGCCTGCTGCTACCGCGGCACGCTCACACATAATAATATTAAAAAAAACGACGGGTTGCACTCCGGGAGTGCCGGCAGAAGTGAAAACTTGAATATTAACGTTGTGAATTTCTGATATTTTGGAATGGTTAGGGAATAATTTTGCAAGAATTGCTTTAATTATCAGTATAAAAGTACTATCATTTATGTGGGGTAGATTACAATATTTATTGCGCTATCGTTCACAAACATGACAATTTATATTAGATTAAAAAATATTATCTCTCAGGAAGATCAACTTACATGAATCACGTTTAAGCGCACTTAGCGACATCTATTGTAAAGAAATCATCTTACATAAATCACATTTAAGTGCACCTTGCGACATCTATTGTAAAAAAATGCATTTTCTTCGCAATAAAGCTGCCACGTGACTTCCTAGATAGAGACTTATTATTATAATACGATAAAATAAAATATTACTATGTTTCGTCGTTTATGTGTAATATATTGAAAGTCAACAACCTTTCCATTTTTATTGTGTATCATGATGCGATCAGCCCACTTATTTAACCTGACGCGAGTTTAACATTTTTTACCCATACAAAAAAAAGTGTACAACGTCGCTAAAAGAAGTGTTCACTTCAAAAATATATCTTTCATTACATTGCAGGAGCCACCATCTGGTTATTATTTTTATGTTAAAAGGGTGGCAAATAAGCATATGCCTCAGTTGATGGTAAGTGGCCACCATAGTATATAAAAGCTTGCGATAGCAAAAATATCACTGTACTGTTCCAAATCCTACCTCTATCTCTAGATCCTTACTCATCGATAGAAACACAACGCTACCAAGACTATAATTACTTTACTGTGGACCAAACGCACTAACCACTTAGCTATTGAGGTAAAAAATGTGGCACTCCAGCCATCCGTACTTTACGTACCGTATTGGCCTAACATACTCTTATTAAATATATGTTGGGCCAGACTTTACCCTTATTAAGAGTATATTAGGCTATATTTATCTTTATTTTTTTTCTGCATCAGCTATCCATGCGACTGGACTTAATTCATGTCAGGTGATGTGGATGTCTTGTTGAAAAATTAAGTCAGTATTATAATTACATTATAATCATATATATCCAAAAAAATATTCATAACACTAACATTTTCCTGTATTGAAAGCCTGTAGTTCTCTTCCACCGGAAGAGAAACGTAATGTTGATTTTTTCTCTCCGCTCATATTATTATCGAACGATATTGCTTAAAAGGTATGGAAGCATTAAGGTTGGCATCATCCAATAATAATAAAAGCTAAATGTCTTTTCTTAATATGTTCTATTACTTATACAATATACAAATAGTAAATAATCATGAACTCGCAAAATAAGTGCCCAAATGAAAAACCGTAAGTCGATTGTCTAAGATGTTTACTGCTCGGCAGCCAATAAAAAGTATTCTTAAAAACATTTTTTTTCTTTATATATTAAAATATATTCTTCGGCAAAGCTATCTTGTTCTAAATGCCGAAACCTCACGCCATCTAGTTTCTAATACCGAAATCTCTCTAAGTTATTTACAAGCCATCTAGATTCACGTAGTAACTAGATGGTGCTGTCGTAACAATACTTAAACAACGTACTAAGTACATGATATTTTTTTTATTTTTTGTAAGTTACACTTTCTCAAAATGACTCGGTGTGATAAGTTGTTGTTAGGAAAAAGTAAAACTGTAAATATTTACTACATTTATCAGTTTTTCTTATTTCCTAACAATAATTTATCTCACCGAGTCATTTTGAGAAAGTGTAACTTTAACGAAAGAGCAAAGATTTCAAGGACTGAAATTTAAAACTTTCAAGGGTGCCGGTGGCGTGATTACTTTCACATTTGATTTACGTATCAGTCGCAAGTTCAATATTTCGTAAGACTTCCTCTTGAACTGCTTAAATTACACCATAAGCCAGACTTTCAGTAATGCGGTCAAAAGTGCATTTCTGAATAAAACCCGTTTTACCACCTACGATTTTTAAAGTATAAATTTAAAGGGTGCTTCCCCAGTCAGTATCAGTCGGAAATTGGGTGTTGTCAGAACAACAGTAAAAATGATCAAGGTACATCACCATTATCAATCATAATGCAATAATAAGCAAAACTATATTTTAAACAATTCGGCTACAATTTATAAAAAAATGTCTTCTTTTCATTTATAGATTGTGTCTTGTTTGGCTTTGCTGGCAGCAGCGTATTGCCAAGATCACTATCAAAACCAATACAAGACTGTCATCAAACACGAGCAGCCGAAGAAAGTGGAGGTCCACCATTCTCTGCCGATTCACATCAGCGAATACCACACCGCACCAGTCCAGACTATCCACGCCGCACCACAACAGCAGTCAGGCTACCACGCTGTGTCCTCCCAGAGCATCACCCGTCATGAGACCAAACATGAACAGTCTCCGCAGCACTACTTCGTGTCTGCCCAGCCAGCTCCGGTTCACGAAACGCTGGCTATCCACTCTGTACCCATCGTCAAACACGTGCCCGCGGTGAAGCATGTCCCTGTCCATTATGAGGAATCCCATAAAGAGGAATCTCACCACGAAGACTACTACGTAAGTTATATAATTTTAACCAACCTTTTCGAAGAAGATATAAAATACTTTCATAACTATCGCTTTTGTTACTTTAATCGTTATTTTTTTTCTAGGCGTATCCCAAGTATGCATTCGAATACTCCGTAGAGGACCCACACACTGGCGACCACAAGACCCATCACGAGACCCGCGACGGTGACGTCGTGAAGGGTTTCTACTCGTTGCACGAACCTGATGGCTCCATCCGCACCGTCGAATACGCTGCCGACAAAAAGAGCGGGTAATTATTTGGTATATCTAGTATTAATTTTTCAAGGAATTAAACTATTGAACCTTTTTGTTATCATTTCATTATTTAAAATGGCAATGGTGTCCATTCAAGCATGATTCTTTAAACTTAAAACTAAATTTAACATCAGTCTCCTTTTCATTCTATACAGAGCATGACAAGGATACAATGTTGTCAAATTTAAGTTTAGATATAGAGAAACATGCTATAATCGTCACCATTATGACATGATTGACAAACGAATCTAGATTTGCATATTGTCATTATGATGGAAATTAACCTCAACTTTTCGAAAATTAAGTCTTTATATAAGGTAAATTTAAATATGTTCGTTTATTTCAGATTCAACGCTCAAGTGAAAACCACGACGAAACATATCCAAGAGCACCACGGTCACCAGTAAATTGTACCCTCAACTATTAGCAATAACTGTTCCTTATTTTTTAAGTTGTTAATAAATGTTTTAAAATAGTAAAAAAATGATTTTAATCAGTATAATAATATACAAAGTTTCTTATTTTATCACTAGAAAAAAATCTAGTATTTTATTACTATAAACCGCAGCCGGTAGTTTTAAATAGTAATTTTTTGCAAAATTTCTGAGATTTTTATTGTAAAAATTACGCGTAAATAACTGCTCGATCGGGCCCCTCGCACTTTTATTATTAAAGAACAGCAAAAAATTGGATGAACTTTTCAACATATAGGTAATTTATCAAAATATCACATTTTAATGGTCAAATAAAAAAAATAAAAGGATAACCTATAAAATTTTAACAATGAAAATCTTACTCTGTCGGTGTGTAAGGGTCTGGGCCTCTACGTGGTAGGGGATTCATCTGCAAACAGATCGGTATACATTGATAAAAATCACATCGAATAACTTATCTGCTCTGAATAAAAAAAAGGAAGTGTGATTTTTATTACTATGGAAGTGCCGACTCTTAAAATATTACTTGCTCGAAGACGTTTACATGATCTAACATTGTCCATACTATAAATTGAAACATTAATAGTGAAATAATAATAATAACAGACATACTAATAACAAGAATAGTTCAATAGTCTTTTTGTTTTAACGACGTCAGTGTCGTTTCACGCGGCTACGCGCTTTTCAGACAGAACTAGAAACCATTGCTTTGCTTTCAGAGCAGAGGTATCGCTGAGTTTTTGCCTTTTCTGTTGTTGCACACAGTTTCAATATACAGTAAATAATTATATTACTAAGGAGCTCGATGGCGCAAGTGGTTAGCGCGTTAAGCTGCGATCGTTAAAGTTAAGTAACTTTCGAAGTGGTCGGTCATTGGATAGGTGACCGAAAATTTACTATCTCGAGCTCTTCCGTGCATTAGCAGTCGTTAACACCCACCAATCTGCACGGGCCCGCGTGGTGAGTCATGGCCCAATCTAGGAACATGCCTTCCCTATGGATGGAATAGGGATTCCATCCATAGGGAAGGCATGTGCCCCAGCTGTGGATATTAATAGGCTGGTCATGATGAATTTTACTATTTGTCTACTCAAATTTGTGTGCTGTACATAATGGGAATAAATGATTTATATATCTAATTACCTATGTGACCTGTTGATGAAAAATAATCACTTTTTCGGAAGACGTCATTATTATTGCAAATGGCATCGTACGTCAATCATATAGATAAAAATGAATCGTCGAAAAATATGTATGCGCATCACTTCCAAATGACTGAACCAAATCGGATAATTCCTATTTTTTATTGTGTTCGTTATTGTCAGGAAGGTTATTGTCGAGGTTTGTAGAACAGAATAGGGTTTTTTCCAAATTTTTGAAATCTGCTTATATTCAAAGATTGGGACAAACGATTTAATATAAAAATAAATAAACTAATGTCTTTTTTCTCCATTCGACCAATTAAAGTTGAGTTTTATTTTATTGGTTTTGAATTTACCGCCAAAACGCTCGGTTAGATAACGTCTACTATGTGACGTTAACTTTGTGTATGCTATGTAATCATCTGAAGGTCAAATTAGTAACATTTTTACGTTTGCGATAAATTTATAGTATAATACTTACACACACTTAGTAGCGAAGAAGTTTGCAAAGTATTATACTATAAATTTATCGCAAACGTAAAAAAAGTTAATTATTTGACTTTCAGATGATTACATCGTATACACAAAGTTGATGTCACATAGTAAATGTTATCGAACCGAGCGTTTTGGCGGTAAATTCAAAAACATTTAAAATAAATTCAACTTTAACTGGTCTAATGGAGAAAAAAAGACATTAATTTATTTATTTTTTTGTTAATTCGTTTGTCACAATCTTTAAATATAAGCAGTTTTCAAAAATTTGGAAAATACCCTATTATATTTCAAATCGCTCTTAATGGAAAATTACTGACTATCTAAAAATCTATAAGATATATTTTTAAATAACTTAATATGAAAAGAGGCTGACTGTCAAGATTAACGGTATGGTGTCAAAATACAATCACTGCTTCTTTTGCTACAGCAAAGCCGATAGAATAAAGTGTGTTTTGATTTGTGTTTACAGATTTTTCGTCGTATTTTTTGATAGTTATTGATAAGAAAATGCTACCAGTGTAAAGAATATTTTTTTACACTGGTGACATTTTCCCCAATTTGTTTCAATCGTTCAAGTTTTACGCGTACATAATTTTTGACGATTAATTTTTATATAATATAGATTTGTTTGCCATTTACTACAAATGAGTAACATGCGAAAATAGATATTATATCATAATTATTTTTCTAGGTATTAGATATGTATAGACATCATTGAATTTGTTCATGTAAAATCTGACATTGGGGTAGCGGTTGCTTCTTCTGGAATAACGGGCATATTGTTAGAAAAATGTAGTAGATTAGGGTGTTTCGGAAGCGCAATAATTTTACTGCCTAGCAAGAGATTTTTGCGACAGTTATTCCAAGATTGACTACTAACAATGAAATAAAGACTTGAAGGTTGCCTCTAGTAATCGAAGTTGTAACGCCATTTAGGTTTGATGTAGGTAATGAATATTGAAAACCTCCGTAGCTGAGTGGTTTATACGCAGGGTTTAATATCGTCGCCTACTCAAAGGTCCTTGGTTCAAATCCCGATGGGAGCAAATGTTAGTATGATGAATACGAGCATTTGTACCTTAGTCGTAGATGTTTATATATATTTCAAGATAAAATATAAGTGTATAATATAATAACTCTACTAAAAGGATTTTCATTACATTTTTTTAAAATTTAGTAAAAAAGTAATGCCATAATGAAATTGGATTATTATTTTTGAAGTTATACTTCTTTAGCCGCGTTATGAAAAAATTATGAGAGTGAAATTTTAAGATGCGCGCGCATCACTGTAACACAAAAGTAACATAATGAAGTTAGCCGCGGGCGCGTTATGAATGTTAGTGTCTAATAATGGTGGATCATTAACCACTTAGTGGTTCGAAAGGTACTTTGAACGATCCACGGAGCTCCATAAGATGATCGCGTTGTCAAAAATAATGTTGGCACGCTCGTCGCCTCTGATCACTGTTTTCATATTTATAATATTTATCCACATGTTTCTAGTTTCTATATAGACACAACGTGTTTTAGTTACTTACAAGTGCTAATTACATATGGACTAATAACTTAAATTCAGTAGTGATTTAAATTGAATATTTTGATTATTTATTAAATTTTTCAAATTAAAACTGAACTTCATTGACTGCGTTGACTATCCTTTTCCAATCCTTTTATTATCTTATTGTAATTAATTATCTGCATGCAATTAAAAACTATTTTTTAATAATTCCAAAAAGAAGTATAACTTCTCACGCGCGTACTTAAGTACACGCACCCATATTTTTTTTGCACCACCTTGTATATTATTTTTGTTAAATAGATGAGACGCACCGTTGGGTCTCGTATTTTTTTTTCTTTTGCTTTAAACATTTAAATCACAACTGTTTTGTTATTTGTTGTTGTGATATATTAATTTTCATATTAATGGGACATGAAAGGGGCAGCCGTTGTTACCGTTAAAACATTTGGAAATAACTCATCCTCAAAATAAGAAAACCCTGGCTTCAAAAAAAAGCTAATGACTTAAAAAAATAAAATATTTATCTTTCCTTCATTTTTTTTCTGTAGTCTTTACCAACCTTCTTCTAGATTGAGACTTCAAGTAATTTTCGAGAAATATTATACCATTGCATTAATTAAAAACAAATTAGTTACTATTTTATAACATTTATTAACAACTTAAAAAAATAAGGAACAGTGATTGCTAACAGCCGAGGATACACATTACTGGTGACCGTGGTGCTCTTGAATATGTTTCGTTGTGGTTTTAACTTGAGCGTTGAATCTGAAAGAAAAGAAAACGTTGACATCCAGCTTACTAAAAAGGCTACAAAAAAGTGTAACCATGTAATAACTTCAAAAACTTCTTTGAATATCTCTAAGTGTTCTAAATAATTACCCGCTCTTTTTGTCAGCAGCGTATTCGACGGTGCGGATGGAACCATCAGGTTCGTGCAGCGAATAGAAGCCCTTCACGACGTCACCGTCGCGGGTCTCGTGATGGGTCTTGTGGTCGCCTGTGTGTGGGTCCTCTACAGAGTATTCGAACGCATACTTGGGGTACGCCTAGAAAAAATTGCACCTTATTATCTTATCCTTATTGAAGTTGAACTAAAATGCGCAATTGATTAAAATAATAAATCATTAATAACATCGATCATTAAAAAATATACCTATCTTCCATTTTCTACGAAAAAGTTGGTTAAAATTGTAACACTTACGTAATAGTCTTCATGTTGAGATTCTTCTTTGTGAGATTCCTCGTAATGAACAGGAACCTGCTTCACGACTGGTACGTGTTTGACGATGGGCACAGCGTGGATAGCCAGCGTTTCGTGAACAGGAGCGGGCTGGGCGGACACGAAGTAGTGCTGCGGAGACTGTTCGTGCTTGGTCTCATGACGGGTGATGCTCTGGGAGGACACAGCATGGTAGCCTGACGGCTGCTGTGGTGCGGCGTGGATAGTCTGGACTGGTGCGGTGTGGTATTCGCTGATGTGAATTGGCAGAGAATGGTGCACCTCCACTTTCTTCGGCTGCTCGTGTTTGATGATAGTCTTGTATTGGTTTTGATAGTGATCTTGGCAATACGCTGCTGCCAGTAAAGCCAAACAAGACAGGATCTATAAATCATGAAAAGACATTATTTTTTAGATAGTATTGTTTAAAACATATTTTTCATATAATAAAATTATATTATTACCTTTACGAACATTTTGACTGATGTTTCAACTACAAAACCAAATTTACGACTGATACAGAATGAGACAGCACCCTTTAATTTTATACTTTGAAAAGCGTAGGTGACAAAACAGGTTTCATTCAGATACGTTAACTTTTGACCACATTACTGAAAATCTGGTTTAGGGTGTAATTCGAGCAGTTTAAAAGGAAGTCTTACATAATATTGAACTTGAGATAATTTCGCTTTACAATCAAGCTTGATAATTTTATGATTTTCTGGTTTAACTTGAATAAGTTATTTATAGTTCACATATTTCAAATATACTTCTTACGCATTGGTCTTTTCGATTATTGTTTCTGGGGTCAACTCACACAGTTGGTTATTGGCAATAAGAATTACCCAGGAAGATAAATTAGGAATCTTGTATTCAGTGGGCTCGGTTAGGTTAGTATCGTGACCTGAACTTAGCGCGAGTCGAGCGACTGAAGCGAGCGTCCCGCGGCAGCCACTTTTTTACATAGCTATACTAATATTTTTAAGAGGTAAGACTTGACTGTGTGGTTTTTTTTTATTTAATAGAATCCGAAACTACTGGAGGGATTTGAAAAATTCTTTCACATTAGAATCCTACATTATCCCTGATAAACAAAGGCTTAAGAATATTTTCAAAAAAGTTACAGTTCCGTATGGAAACTGCGATAATGTAACCCGACGTGTGAAAAATATCCAAAAAAATAATCTTATAACGCCTACGCTTCGGAAGTTATTGACAAATGTTTTAAAGTTATTAAGAAGAATATGTACAAAAAACGACCGTGACACCAATAGATTTACTGTTACAGTTATGTCACAATAATTACTTTGCGTTAAGATATGAAATAGTAACGCCGATACAAACAAGGCATGACAAGTTCATTATCCTTGCCTGGGTAATAACCTTTATCCAAATAAATCTAAAAAATGAACATAAAATACTTTCAGCAATCTGTAAATTACTTTTTGAATTATGCTATTCTTAAATTTCATACCAATTAGGGAAGGTAGAGGGACAGTGTCTTATACATGCCTGAGAACAAAACTAAAAGTTTACAGCCAATGATATTTAATTATGTTATATAATTGCAGCATTTGCATCTACAGCTCTACATTGAAGCGAAGCGAGGGCCAGTAGAAGTTTAATAAAAAAAGCGGAAAAGTGGAATATTTGTATGCCAAATTAGCCAAGACAATTCTGACTGATGTGAAGTTACTGCGACATAATGGTTATACTTTTTAATTATTCTGAATATTAAATTTATGTTTACATATGATGACCTTCAGAGATGCTAATTGGTTAGAAAATCAGAGCTTTGTTAAATGTCTGTTGAAGGGTGTTGGCATAACACACTTGGCATAATCTTTTTTAAACTATTATTTTTAAGGCATATTTATTTGTAAATATACTCACTGCTTGGTCGAATGTTTTTATATTCACAATTGCATACTGTTAAGATGGCAGAATTTTATTAGGCATAAATTACTTATGCTTCTTATTTTAACTTAAATAGGTCATTTATAGTTCACTCGATTAAAAGATACTTTTACGCATTGGTCTTTTCAATTAAGGAGGTTTCTGGAGTCAACTTACATAGTTAATTATTGGCAAACAACAAATTAACCAGGTAGGTAATTTCAATAATTAATAACAATAATAATAACATAAACTCTGTCGTGTACAACGATATTAAAAATCTATCGTTGGACCTGTAATTAAAAAATGGAACGACTTTTTACTTCGAAACATGGTAACCAAAGAGGTAAATAAGGTCATTCTAATCCATGAGAAAAAAAGTGTCACTTGTTAGAATTACATATAAAATTTAAATAAAGTGTGCATTTTTTATTTATTTATAAAGATTACACATTAAAGTACATGTCTGTAAAATCATATACTTAAAAAATACATCTATAGGAGAAAAACCTAAAATAGTTGCTGATTCGTCATGTTCTGTGTATGTTACTTTATGCATGTTATGGTTTGCTCTTATTAAATAAAATATAAATAATCTGGTTTTAAGAATGCTATTTGATTTGTTTTCCGAGAAATATGTATTAATTAAAAACGCGTTTGAAAAATATCATTATAATAAATTTTCCAGTAAAACATAAGTAAATATTTGTTTCGAGTTTAGTCTTGATTTCTATGTAAATGAACATTTTTGCAAAAAAATGTAGTACTACTTTCTTGCGAGTTAATGATTTTTCTAATACAGCAACACCAAATCTTTCCGATATCGACTGACTTTTGTTTATGTTGTGGTTCTCCCACCGAGTCGAAAGAAGCAAATGAATGTGTGGACTTCCGGTCTATAAAAAGTTCAAGCGTCATTTCTGGCTGGAATGCTATCAGGTTAGTAAGAAAAATAAAAATATTTTACCAGCATATGGGTAATTCTTTTGTTTTTCAAAAATAAATATTCAATGTTATGAAAACAAATCCTTAAATTTTTGTCGCTATCACGTAGATATCTTACATGCATCATTTCTGGGTACCGTCATTTCTGTGTATAATTAGTACATTTATGGTGCTGTATGAAACACAAAGGTAAATTTTAGGTATTCTATATTTAAGGTATTCAACCTTTACTCAACTATGATATTCAAATGATTTTATTTTTATTAAAGCTCACCATGGGAAAAAACTAAAGCGAATTTTCATGCATTTAACTTGCAATGGACCGGTGGCAAAGTATCGAAATAAATATTTTTTTCTCATTGCACACTTTATTATAGTTAAAATGAATGTTGAGAATGTAATTTAGCATTATAGTGAAGCTGGCGATGGGATAAGTGCGCCTGATGGAGTAGACGAGTGTATTAAAAGATCAGTAAATTAAGCTCTACCTCTTCAAAAATACGTTTCGGGTTTTGAGTCTACTAAATTATTTAAAATGATTATGGAAAGATGTTAATATTTTGCTAATAGATGATTTGCAAATTGTCAATATTCAAAATCTACTGAAGCTAAGTGGTTCGTAAGCATCTGAAGATAAATTAAGTATTTAACAAATTATCTGGAATCACCACAATCTATCACTTTTAAATGCGAATAGGCTTAGCTGTTGGTTATATTCTCCCAAAACAATCTGTAAATATTACGGCGTTAGAGTTAAAAATTAGAAGAAAAAATCGGGAACTATCCACACCATCTTTTAATTATAGTACTGATGATTGTGATGTAACTCCCATACCTTGTACAGCAAATTGTATTATGTATCAACTTACACCGCTTATAGCTAACAGAAATAATGATAGTGAAGATGATTCTCCACCAATCGGAATGTCAGTCATTTAGATAAAGATCAATCACAGATCATCTACACCATCAATACAAGATATTTAAGCACATACCCAAACATCATACAATCTTCTTAAACCTAAAACCAAAAACAGGGGGCCATTCGCCTAACGGAAATTCTTTGGAAAACGCTAACGCTTTCGATTTTATTTTGTTATTTCTGACCGCCGAAGGTTTTCAAATACCTCACGCTCATTTTTTTTAATATTATTATTACCAATGCAAAAGAAAAAAAAAGAGCGCAAGGCATTTGAAAACCTCAGGCGGCTAGAAATAACAAAACGAAATCGTAAGCGTTAGCGTTTTCCAAACCATTTCCGTTAGGCGAATGGCCCCCAGGTTTTAGTAATACCTGATTAAAAAAAAGTTTTATAAGTAGTTTCATGTCATTGAAATAATTAGTATTAGTAGTACCATTAACCTGTAATAACTGCAATAATAAATTGAAATAAAAGACGGATTAAATATGTATGTTCTTAACGTAGATTTTTTATTGCAGGTATACACAGAAATGATAGTCATTTCTGTCTACCCATGAGACGACATTAGCAACAAATAATGACAGAGTCAGTGAAAACATATTGCATTGATTTATCTTTGATCTTATTTTGCCAGAGATAAGAGAGAAGAAATCTTTTTAAAATAAAGACGAAGTATGAGCCGTATTATATTTTTGCTTGTACGTGTATTAAACAACCAACATTGTTTGTGTCGGAAATTTAATTCGGTTACTTGGGTGAGAACATGGTGTGCGCATGTACGGTATATTGGGGCAATACTTACCGTATGGGGTCAAATCGGCTAGTAAGTACGATTTTGCCCCCAATCCCATATTTTTTTCTTATTACAAAATAGCAACAATGCCCTTAAATTACAAGACAAGATTGAAACGATTGAAATTGACACGAGTCAGTATCGTACATACATAAAGAAATTATTTACCGTTGAATTTATTTAAAACAATTTGTTACTTTAAAAACATTTATTTACAACTTAAAAAATAAGGAACGGTTATTGCTAATAGTTGAGGGTAGAGTTTACTGGTGACCGTGGTGGTGCTCTTGGATATGTTTCGTCGTGGTTTTTACTTGAGCGTTGAATCTAAAATAAAAAAAAAACATGTTTGAATTTGTGTTATTACATAAAGACGTAATTTTCGAAAAGTTGAGGTTAATTTCCATCATAATTACAATATGCAAATCAAGATTCAAATTCAAAAGCATGATTCTCTATATCTAAACTTAAATTTGACAACATTGTATCCTTGTCATGCTCTGTAAAGACTGAAAAGGAGACTGATGTTAAATTTAGTTTTAAGTTAATAGAATCATGCTAGAATCGACATCATTGCTATTTTAAATTATGAAATGATAACAAACAGGTTTAATAGTTTAATTCCTTAAAAAATTAATACTAGGTATACCAAATAATTACCCGCTCTTTTTGTCGGCAGCGTATTCGACGGTGCGGATGGAGCCGTCAGGTTCGTGCAGCGAGTAGAAGCCCTTCACGACGTCACCGTCGCGGGTCTCGTGATGGGTCTTGTGGTCGCCAGTGTGTGGGTCCTCTACAGAGTATTCGAACGCATACTTGGGATAGGCCTAGAAAGAAAATAACGATTAAACTAATAAAAGCGATCGTCATGAAAGTATTTTTCATCTTCTTCGAAAAGGTTGGTTCAAATTATAAAACTTACATAATAGTCTTCGTGGTGAGGTTTCTCTTTGTGGGATTCCTCGTAATGGACAGGAACCTGCTTCACAACGGGTACGTGTTTGATGATGGGCACAGAGTGGATAGTCAGCGTTTGGTGAACCGGAGCTGGCTGGGCAGACACGAAGTAGTGCTGCGGAGACTGTTCGTGCTTGGTCTCATGACGGGTGATGCTCTGGGAGGACACGGCGTGGTAGCCTGACTGCTGCTGTGGTGCGGCGTGGATAGTCTGGACTGGTGCGGTGTGGTATTCGCTGATGTGAATTGGCAGAGAATGGTGCACTTCCACTTTTTTCGGCTGCTCGTGTTTGATGCTAGTCTTGTATTGGTTTTGATAGTGATCTTGGCAATACGCTGCTGCCAGTAAAGCCAAACAAGACAGGATCTATAAATCAAGAAAAGACATTCTTTTGTAGATTGTATTGTTTAAAACATAGTTTCATATAATAAAATTATATTATTACCTTTACGAACATTTTGACTGATGTTTCAACAACAAAACCAAATTTACGACTGATACTGAAGGAGACAGCACCCTTTAGTTTTATACTTTGAAAAGCGTCGATGGCAAAATACGTTTCATTCAGATACATTAATTTATAACCGCTTTACTGAAAATCTGGTTTGTGGTGTAATTAAAGCATAAAAAAATGCGTAATGTTGAACTTGAGATAATATCCTTTAATAATGAAGCTTGAAAATAAAACATTTATAACCTTCTGATTTTAACTTGTTTGTCCGCGCAACTTTTCAGATATTGCACATTTTGACTAGACTCAGAGCATGAAGATCACACCGTTCGGTCGTCGCTGCGGCGCATTCGCGACTGGGTGCCCAATGAGAGTCGCGCGAACTCGAGTGGTGTAGGTATGACTCGCTTTCCGACCGTTTGTATGAAGATAGAATACTGTATAGATAATATTACCGTGTCGCAGCTGTCGGTATGGGATAGGTACGATTGGTTCGGGGCAGTGACTGACCCTCTCCTGGCCAGGCAGTCTGCCGCATCGTTGCCTCTTGACCCACTATATCCTTTTATCCATTGGAGTATCACTTCGTTTTCATTGCCTACCTCCATAAGTTTGCAGTGGCACTCGACAATTATACCGGAGGACATACGACATAGACGACAAATATACATACTTGTATTATTATGTTTTTCATTCCGATACTTTGGTAGTATCGGAACATCCCTATTTCAACGAAATCCTACAAGCTGTCCACACGACGCACAACGCACGTGCCGTGTAAAGTTTAGCGTCTACCAGGCGGGCCGCATGGGGTCGCATCACAATGCAAAAATCCGCTTGCTATACATTTTGTTTGAAACTGCCGTGGTTTTTTATTATTCTTACTAAACGTATCTTCAAATTGCACCATTAAACATGGATTTCTTATTGTATTTCACATGTAAGTATGTATACAATCTTTTCTGAAAACTCAAGTTTAGATAAATAATGTTGATGGCAAACTTCTCAACTCAAAAACTTTTCACGTTAATTCGTTTTGGGGTTTGAAAAATATAACCGACTTCAAAAAATCTTGTAATTAAAAAATGAGATTATTTTTTTTGAATATTTTTTTATCCAAATTAGAATTTTGCCAAAAAACAACATTTAGAAATCTACACCTCCGTTCATTTGCAGCGAACTGCTTGAAATTAGCCGTTGAAATAATACATTTTCACGGCTAATTTCAAGCAGTCTGTTAGTAAAAGGGCTAGCTATTATTTGAAAGGTATTATAGTCATAATCATCTGTGCCAAAACGCATCAAATTCCATCCCGGGGGTCTTTAGGTACAAGTACTATAACTATTACTTAGCACACCGACAAATCCTTGCGATTTATGGCGTGCTCTTAGCTATGTAATTGTTATTTTGATATGATATAAAAAAAGAACATTAATGAAACAAGGGAATTAATTTAGTTAGTTAGTTCGATCCTACATCATAGGGGGCTCAGGTATTATGGGTGTACTTCACAAGGTGCAAGGGTGTTTGTGTTATTCTGCCGCGCTTGAGTAAATCCAAAAATCCCCGCATGGGCTGGGGTTTTTTCAAACATTCTGTTCGTTATAGTAAATTGTCTTCTATGTAAAACGGAGCGACCACAAATCACACAAAGTTGTCCACGTTTCGAAGAAAACATGATTCCAGTTCATCCATACTAATTGACAAAACCGATAATCGTGTTCCAATGTTCAAAGCAACACGCTTTGGAGCGTGGAAGCGAACAATCACAACGAAGTAAGACGAGTCGACTATTTGCAACTGCAAGTCCTTCAACCCCCGTAAACTGTTTTGAGGTGTCTCAGTAAGTGCGAGCGCAGGATGGTCGGCAGGCTTTGTCGTATATCTGGTTGAATAGTGCGATATGGCATATTATTATGGTTACTAATAAAATAAAATGAAGGTACTATAAAATAAATTTATTTAGCTACTTAAATATGCTCATGTGTCATATCTTTTGACTACCAGGATATTTTTTTCGGTGTCATATATTTTGACTACCAGGATATTTTTTTACGGTGTCATAATAAAAAAGGCATAGATCTATCGATTCATACTAATTACATTGTTGGCGGAGCTGGGTGTGTCTTGCCCATTTGTCCTTTTCCGGTTGACCTGTATGATGTATGTATGTCTGTCCGTGATTATCTCAAAAACTACTGATCCGATTTGGATTGAATACAATAAGAAATCCATGTTTAATGGTGCAATTTTAGTAAGAATAATAAAAAACCACGCCACGGCAGTTTCAAACATAATGTATAGCAAGCGGATTTTTGCATTGTGATGCGGCCCCATGCGGCCCGCCTGGTCGACGCTAACCTTTACACGGCATGTGCGTTGTGCGTCGTGTGGACAGCTTGTAGGATTTCGTTGAAATAGGGATGTTCCGATACTACCAAAGTATCGGAATGAAAAACATAATAATACAAGTATGTATATTTGTCGTCTATGTCGTATGTCCTCCGGTATAATTGTCGAGTGTCACTGCAAACTTATGGAGGTAGGCAATGAAAACGAAGTGATACTCCAATGGATAAAAGGACATAGTGGGTCAAGAGGCAACGATGCGGCAGACTGCCTGCCCAGGAGAGGGTCAGTCACTGCCCCGAACCAATCGTACCTATACCATACCGACAGCTGCGACACGGTAATATTATCTATACAGTATTCTATCTTCATACAAACGGTCGGAAAGCGAGTCATACCCACGCCACTCGAGTTCGCGCGACTCTCGGTGGGCACCCAGTCGCGAATGCGCCGCAGCGACGACCGAACGGTTTGAATTGTTTTTTATGCAGTTAGCCGTGCTTAAACGTGCGATTTGTATTGTAAATAATTGATTGAATTAAGTAGATACCTACATAATTTAATATGGCAAAGAACAATAGACGATATTGTGCTATTTTTGGTTGCTTGAACTCTTCAATAACGCACCCAGAGATATGATTTTTTAAATTACCTGAAATATTGGTAAGGTAAAACTATAGAATATTTTTTTATATACCTATATATACTAGTACGTTATTTGTTTTTAATATTTAGGTATTTCGATTTTTCTATCGGGCAAAATATCTGGAATAATATATAAATAAGTGGATAGGGTGAAAAAAGACACAAAAGAGTAATCTACCTACGCTCGCGTTAAAAACAAAACTACATAATAGGTTTCCTTAGATGAAATATCATTATGAAATAATTTACGAGAGTGATAAATGGTAGGTGTTGTAGTGATCGGATCTTTTTGGTGTATCATCATCATCATCAGCCTATTAAGGTCCCCACTGCTGGGGCACAGGCCTTCCCTGTGGATAGAATAGGGAGATTGGGCCATGAACCACCTCGCGGACCCAGTGCGGATTGGTGGGTGCTAACGACTGCAGATGCAGCCGGGACCAACGGCTTAACGTGCCTTCCGAAGCACGAAGAGGCTCGAGATAGTAAATTTTTGATCACCCATCCAATGACCGACCACTGCGAAAGTTGCTTAACTTCAACGATTGCAGCCGAACGCGCTAACCACTTGCGCCATCGAGCTCCTCAGAAACGGAAGACGAAGACGTGGCTTAAAGGACCAGCATCCAAGCCATAAAATTATTAAAAAAAAAAGAAAAGACGGATTGTTGGCAGGAATTGATAGGTGGAAAATAATAAAATAGGGAGATTTGTGCGGAGTTTAAAAACAGTATTTTGTTTCTTGATAATAAAAATATAATTTCCTGAAAATAAATGGAGGAAATATTCCGGACATCATTTAAAAAAAACATATCAATTGTAAAGTAGCTGCAGGTATATATAACCAAGTTAAAGATATTCCCTTTTCTTTTCCTTGCCAATGTTTCCCTAAAGTATTTTAATTAAACTTTTTATAAGAATGCGTATTTATTATACACTTTTTTCCTACGTCTCAGTCCAGGCGTAAATATTTTTCTGTCTCAAATCTATATTTTTTTTAATTAAATTTTACCTAAAATGACATGTATTTTATTAAAGACTTCCTAATTCATTCATAACATTTTTTTTTACATATAATATAAAATATTTACAATCACAAAACTAGAAAAAGAGAAACTCAATTATGTATATGAAATTAAAATACTGTAGGCGGGCAGCCCTACCGCGTGTTAACGCACCGCTCGGCCGTAAGCAATTATTTCAAGGACAGGGCCGAGTCATAATACTGTGTAGATAATATGACCATGGTTGCGAGGTGAGATAAGGGAACGATACAAAATGAATACTGGGCAGGCATGTCAGGAAATGCATACCTAAGGTAGATCCACGGTTAGCAAGTAAGTTTTGCAAGGCATGTTTTGAAACAAATTGTGAGCATCCATACAGGACATGGACACTTTAATAAACATCTCTTTAAAATAAGTGTCTCGGATAGTTCTCTGTGCAGAGCCTGCATGGAGAAGCAGGAAACGAGCTCACATCCTGCTACAGTGCAGAGGCATAGACAAACAATGGATGACACCTGGGTAGCGCACAGATACTGCTCGAGGCCTGTGTGGTCACACCCAGAGACTGCCGAGTTTCTTGGGGGAGCTGGGATGGCATGACTAAATCCACTCGCGCAAAATAGACACCTGGTGTCAAGTTGCACAAAACACTTACAGGCCCGTATTACAGAATGCCAACTAAGTGTTGATCTTTATTTGAGTACAGTTAGAAAGGGATGTCACTATGTGCTATATATAGCGACATCCCTTTCTAACTATGCTCAAGACTAGATCAATCACTGAGAATCTTTCTATAATACGGGCCACAGAATAGAATAGAAGAAGCTTTATTGTATTTATTAATTCACTTATCTTCATTACTTGGTATCAAAACAACAGTATCGGGTATTTGCTCGTATTTACTGGTATCGGAACATCCCCAATGAAGCGTAATGAAGGCGCGCAACGCTACGCAAGTTGCGTCAAACTACATACGTAGCTGAAACTGCATAATAGTTATACATTACTGCCTATAGATGAAGATGGTTTTAAATACTGAAGCAACGGTTGTAGACAGAGATGTCGAAGCCACATTGAAATGAAATGAAATGTCATTTATTCAGTCTAGGCTGTTACAAGCACTTGTGAAGGTCAAGAAGCTACGCCATCGGTTCGCAAAACTACGGCGGGAGACCTTGTACTGAGAAGAACCGGCAAGAAACTCAGCAAGGGCTGTTTTTTTCTCCCTGTATTGTTATATACAGTGTCGTCAAGTTGAAAAATTACTTCAGAAATACGTCTGAAGTCACTTTCCATTACATCATCTAGTAGTTACAATTAATTTTATAGTTAACATTTTAAGTAGTATATAGGAAGCGGCATTAGATAGGTACAATATTACTGTTATGAAAAATGAGTAATACCCATTTAATATCAAGTTATAAGAAACACTATGTCCATGCATTACGATCATTTAGATAATCATCAACTTTATAATAGCCCTTATTCATAAGAGTATTTTTGATCTGAGATTTAAATTTAGTCAGTGGAAGCTCAATCAGATCTTGGGGAACTTTGTTAAACAATGCAATACTACAACCCAGAAATGAACCTCTTGATTTTTGGAGTCTGAAACATGGAACGGCAAGCTTGTTCTTAAATCTCGTGTTAAAGTTATGGGTTTGACTTTTTTTGCAAATTCATCATAGTTTTTTCTTACATGTATTAAATTTTCATAAATGTATTGCGACGCCAGTGTTAAAATATTAATTTCTTTAAATTTTTCTCTAAGGGATTCTCTTGCCTTTAAATTGTATATGGCGCGAACAGCTCTCTTTTGCAGTATGAAAATACTTTCGATATTAGCGGCTGAGCCCCATAACAAAAGGCCATATGACATAACACTATGAAAGTAACCAAAGTAAACTAATCTTGCCGTTTCCACATCAGTTAAGAGTCTTATTTTTTTAACAGCAAAAGCTGCGGAGCTCAATCTACTTGACAAGGCATCAATATGAGGATCCCATTGCAGACGAGAGTCTAAAGTAATACCCAGAAACTTTGTAGAATCCACTAACTCTACAGGCTGGTCATTTATTTCTATACTAGTATTAACCTGCCTCACATTAGGTAGAGTAAACTTAACGCATTTTGTTTTACTGGAGTTAAGTTTTAAATTATTTACCGTAAACCAGTGAAGGACTTCAGAGAGAGCACAATTTACTTCGTCATAACAATCATTTCCTCTTCTAGCTTTAAACAATAAAGAGGTGTCATCAGCAAATAGTACTGTCTCACACAAATCTCTTGTAAAGTGAGGAAGGTCATTGATATAAATAAGGAAAAGCAATGGGCCCAATATTGAACCCTGAAATGGGTGCTCCTGTAGACTCAGCTTCATTTATAACTACTTTCTGAATCCTAGCAGAAAGATAAGACTGTATCAGACTTAGTGAAATATTTGATACACCATAATGCTTCATTTTATTTAACAATGTTTCATGGCTAACGCAGTCAAACGCCTTTGATAAGTCGCAAAAAATGCCAATAGCATGGTGCTTACTCTCCCATATATCAAAGATGTGTTTGAGAAGTGCAGTTCCAGCATCAGTAGTACTTTTGCCTCTAGTGAAACCAAACTGTTTTAAATGAAATAGCTTATTTATAGAAAAGTGTGCTAGTAATTGGTTATAAATTATTTTCTCAAATACTTTACTTAGCGCTGGTAATACAGATATAGGCCTAAAATTGCTGGGATCTGATTTGTCACCAGCCTTAAAGAGAGGGATAACTTTAGCACATTTCATTAGATCTGGAAACACTCCCTCATCAATACATTTGTTAAATATAATGGCCAGTTGTGGCGCAATAACAGTGATAATCGGTTTAATTATATATGTTGATATTCCCCAATAATCCTCTGTCTTTTTAATTTTAATTGAGTTAAAAGTTTTTATGATACAGTCGCTACTGATATGTCTAAAATGAAAATCATTACTGCACTTATCAACACTTGACTCAAGGAGGGTCATTGCTAACCTAGAACAAGAATTAAGATTTCTAGTTGTTTCAAATGGTGCACTAGAAAAGAAATTTTCAAAAGTGTTTGCAACGGCATTATCTGTCCTAATAATCTTATTGTCTATTTTTAAAGAATATGTGTGTTCATTAAATTTATTTCTTCCAGTTTCATTATTAATTATATTCCAAGTTGTCTTTATTTTATTATCGGAAAGACTAATTTTTTTTGATAAAAACTTAGCTTTTGCTATGGCACACACCTTTTTAAAAGTTTTTGAATAGTTTTTGACATATTCTATAAACTTAGGATCAGATGAGGTTGCCTTGAGAGCATATAATTGATACAACTTATTTCTACTTTTGTAAATACCCGGTGTGGCCCAATCACTAAATTTCTTTTTAAAGCTATGGCATTTAATAACTTTGCGTTTGAATATTATATTAAATTCATCTTTAATTAAATTGAATAAATCTTCATACAAAATATTATTATTACTACAAACTGGTAAGTACGATATTTTGTGATAAACGCTATCTTGAAATTTATTTATACCTGTTTGTGTAATTGGTCTACAAGTTAGGTCATGTTTGGGTGAAGCATGATGGTGTTCAATAGAGGCTAATTGTCCGCTATGATCAGAATTAATACAATTTGTTATTGATTTATTAAAAACATTTCTATTACAAAAAATATTATCTAAACAGGTCGCTGATGCATGTGTGATGCGGGTAGGCTCAAAGAAGGTATGCTCCAAGTTATATGATTTAAATAAGTTTAGAAACCTACTCACTAATGGACACTTAACTAAAATGTTTATATTAAAATCATTAACAAACTTTTCAGATTTTAAGGCTTTGTTATTGTACGAAGTGATAAATCCATATATATATATAGAAGGTCAATGCTGCGGATTCGAATCATGTCAAAAACCTGTATCAAGTGAATATTTTTCCAGTAAATATTTTCTTTACACATTTTAAGTTTTTTTTTTATTTAAAGTTTTTCCATACCTATTTATTTCTTATATTGTCTGGCACACCATTCATTAACGTAGAAAACTGTACCTATAAACCTATATAAAAGTATTAAAAACCATGTGGAAACCCAATGAAAAACTGTTTTATTTATTTTTACATACCCCTTCAAAATTACCATGTATTAGGGACCCTTGTTTCACGGAGAATATTATCTTTTTTCCCAAAAATTAAACCTATCAATGAGCACGAAACCATTATCTGTAATGATTAAATCTCCAATTACACCCATTGTAGTCTTACTAATATACAAATACATTGTAGCATTTAAAGGTTAAATAAGAAGTAAAAAAATTGTTTTGAGAAATTTATTTACAATTTTTTACAAATAATTAACATAAGGGTTACATTTACAGGTACGAAGTAGAAAGTGTTTACAGATGATCAGTGATGATGATGGTACTCTGGTTGAGCGTGCTTAGTTGAAGTCTTGACATTAGCAGTGAACCTGTAAAAGACAATCACAATAGTTTGGGGGTTGCCACTAGTCAAATATGTATTGAGAAGTATGAAATAAAAACCATTCATAATAGGTATATGGAATTATTAGCATTATGATTCTCCCACACCTGCGCGATGAAGCTTTGGGTGACTTTAGTACTAAATGCGCTGAAATAAGCGTTCGAAATTGGAATTAGTTCTTTCGTAGTGAATTATCGGGCTGCGTGTCTATAGACGCTAGACGATAGATTGACTGGCGATAATTTGACACGCATAAAAGAGGTAGAACGATTTGTATGTGCAGCTGAAGGAGCGTACTTACCAAAGGAGCTAATTCAAATTTCGAATGAAAATCATTTTAGAGAATTTTAGTAAAGGTACTGCTAAAGAGGCCGTACTTTTCGGCTATTTGTGAGTCACCCATAAGAGAGGTAGGCCATAGCGGATTTCCCGCTGGAGTTAGAGCGCCCGTCTGGGGTAGTAACCTCCACCTTATAGAAGACTACAGTAAAATAACAGTACCATTTGGCCTCCACGAGGTAGGGGATTGGATCAGGGTAGGCAACGATGCAAGTGATATTTTTTGTATCGCAAGTGTCTATAGGCTATGGTGACAACTTTAATAAATATTTCCAACACTCACACCAATTAGCCTAGCCCCAAAATAAGCACTGTAAGGCTAGTGTTATGGGATGCTAGGGTAACGGATAGAATACATATACTGTACATATATAAGTATATTTATATAGAAATACATATTAAACATCGATGACTGGAGTACAAATGCTCGTATTCATCACACAAACATCTGCCCCCACCGGGATTCGAACCCGGGACCTCTCGAGTCGGCGACACCATGAAACCCGGCGTACGAACCACTCGAGCACGGAGGTCGTCGTCTATATTTTCTATTAACACCATTGCTACCTTTTTAAGATAAAACAATAAAAAGATTGTTTTTCAACATACCCCGTCTTTTTGTCAGAAGCATACTCCACGGTGCGGATGGAGCCATCAGGTTCATGAAGAGAGTAGAATCCCTTCACCACGTCACCATCACGGAGCTCATGCTGAGTCTTGTGGTCACCGGTGTGGTGGTCTTCAACTGAGTACTCGAACGCGTATTTCGGGTAAGCCTGGAAATTAATAATAACTCTTTATTACTTTCAAATTTACACAGTAACGTTTATTCAAAAATCTTACATACTGGACAGGGAGATAAAGAAAAATGTGGATTGCATACGAATCTTATTTAATCCCTTCATATAAAATTTATTTATGTCGGATATTTCGGCAGATAGCTACAGCGATGTACTTGCAACTTGTAATAATTCTGATCATAACTTTAGTCCAGTCGACACAGTGGCGGACTAACAGGGGGGCGGAAGTGGCGGCCCGCCCCGGGCCTCCGATTTTGGGGGCCCCCAAATGCCTCCGCGTTCCCCTGATCGCATCCTAAACTAGACTTTAAAAATGTGCTTAGTACCTACATAATTTCATCAAGATCAAAACACTACAGCCATCTAGACTTTTTACGCGGTACTAATATTCTTTTAACTTCGCTGAACGCGTCCAATACGCTGGGGGAATTCCCATCTCTGCAGCGGGTACTTCCTCAGGTACCCCTGAATAAATGAAGTACAAATAATTCACTCTTATACGCCTACATTTAATAACATTCACTATATTTACGTCGAAGAATAAACATTGGCCTCTTTTAAAATCCGTTCAAACTAACCTCATTAAAAAGAGTAATAGTGCTTTTGATTTTTGTTGCGGTATAAAAGTAAATGACATTAGAGTTGAGTTAGTGCATTTTTAAGTATTTGGAAAAACTAAGTAATTCTTCGTATAATTTAGCCTAGAAATCATAATCCGTAGTTACTAGAAACTACGTTATATAATATGCACCTACGTTTCTAGTCAATATGTACCATATTGTAGGTATGTATGTTTATTTAGCTTAAATAATTTAATTGGAATTTAAATTTCACTCGCCAGATTTTAACGAAACAAACTAAGAAACTACATTTTTTTCTTTAAAACTGGGGGGCTCATTTTGCCGCCCCGGGCCTCTGACGAGCTTAGTCCGCCACTGAGTCGACACCATAATATGTGCCATCATTGAAGTGCTGCTATACGACTGGCTTGAGCTCGCGACTATGTCCGCGTCTAATTAAGTTTTTTGAGAGTCCAGCAGGAACCTAACATTATTTCTGGATAAAAAGTATCCTATTTGTTAATCTAGGTGACAAACTATGTATATGATAAATTTCACCCAAGTCAGTTCAGCCGTTAAAGCGCAAAAGAGTAAGTAACATCCGTAGAAACTTTCGCATTTATAATATTACTAACGGCCGCCCGCGACTTCGTCCACGTATACTTGATTGTTTTTTGAAAATCCTATAGGAATCTAACATATTTTCAGGACAAAAGAATCCTATGTACCGTCAGCTGCCTGATCCGCGTGGTTTTTTCTAGTGGAATTTTCTTTATATTTAACATCAAGCGGTTAAATGCTTAAAAAAATAAAAAGATATCAGTATCCAATGTGTTAATCTAGGTGATAAATTATGAATATATATGCCAAATTTTATCAAAAACCGTACAGTAACACGTATACAAAATAAAAAATATCCTTTGTCTCAATCCAGGTCATAAACTTATATGCGTACTAAGGTTTATACGAATCATAGCATTTTTTACATTTATAATACACGTATTAGTAGGAAGGAAGTAAGATTATTACTAAAATTATATTCATCTATATCTTAGTGGATGTCATCGCCCCGCTAATATTTCTCAGCTCTCCAAAGTATAACAAACTTATTGTTATAATTTTTATTATTTTTTAAAGCATGTAACTGCTTGATGTTTAAATCTAAAGAAAATATAACTAGAAAAAATTCCACGCGGACCAGGCAGCAGACGGGACTCGAACCCGCACCCTTCGCAATCCGGGCGAATGCACTGACCAATTATGCTACCGCGGCCCTCACGGACCGCGTCGAAATTCTTTCTAGCTATTCTTAAGCTGCAAGGCAGCGCCATCTCTTCGCATTATAGGTAAACCCACAATGTCAAAATGAATACTTTTACAAGTATTAAACATTTGAAAGAAGAAATAGCAATTATAGTTATAATTTTTATTATTTTTTAAAGCATGTAACTGCTTGATGTTTAAATCTAAAGAAAATATAACTAGAAAAAATTCCACGCGGACCAGGCAGCAGACGGGACTCGAACCCGCACCCTTCGCAATCCGGGCGAATGCACTGACCAATTATGCTACCGCGGCCCTCACGGACCGCGTCGAAATTCTTTCTAGCTATTCTTAAGCTGCAAGGCAGCGCCATCTCTTCGCATTATAGGTAAACCCACAATGTCAAAATGAATACTTTTACAAGTATTAAACATTTGAAAGAAGAAATAGCAATTATAGTTATAATTTTTATTATTTTTTAAAGCATGTAACTGCTTGATGTTTAAATCTAAAGAAAATATAACTAGAAAAAATTCCACGCGGACCAGGCAGCAGACGGGACTCGAACCCGCACCCTTCGCAATCCGGGCGAATGCACTGACCAATTATGCTACCGCGGCCCTCACGGACCGCGTCGAAATTCTTTCTAGCTATTCTTAAGCTGCAAGGCAGCGCCATCTCTTCGCATTATAGGTAAACCCACAATGTCAAAATGAATACTTTTACAAGTATTAAACATTTGAAAGAAGAAATAGCAATTATAGTTATAATTTTTATTATTTTTTAAAGCATGTAACTGCTTGATGTTTAAATCTAAAGAAAATATAACTAGAAAAAATTCCACGCGGACCGGGCAGCAGACGGGACTCGAACCCGCACCCTTCGCAATCCGGGCGAATGCACTGACCAATTATGCTACCGCGGCCCTCACGGACCGCGTCGAAATCTTCGCATTATAGGTAAACCCACAATGTCAAATGAATACTTTTACAAGTATTAACAAGAAAGAATTTCGACGCGGTCCGTGAGGGCCGCGGTAGCATAATTGGTCAGTGCATTCGCCCGGATTGCGAAGGGTGCGGGTTCGAGTCCCGTCTGCTGCCTGGTCCGCGTGGAATTTTTTCTAGTTATATTTTCTTTAGATTTAAACATCAAGCAGTTACATGCTTTAAAAAATAATAAAAATTATAACTATAATTGCTATTTCTTCTTTCAAATGTTTAATACTTGTAAAAGTATTCATTTTGACATTGTGGGTTTACCTATAATGCGAAGAGAGCTTAAGAATAGCTAGAAAGAATTTCGACGCGGTCCGTGAGGGCCGCGGTAGCATAATTGGTCAGTGCATTCGCCCGGATTGCGAAGGGTGCGGGTTCGAGTCCCGTCTGCTGCCTGGTCCGCGTGGAATTTTTTCTAGTTATATTTTCTTTAGATTTAAACATCAAGCAGTTACATGCTTTAAAAAATAATAAAAATTATAACTATAATTGCTATTTCTTCTTTCAAATGTTTAATACTTGTAAAAGTATTCATTTTGACATTGTGGGTTTACCTATAATGCGAAGAGATGGCGCTGCCTTGCAGCTTAAGAATAGCTAGAAAGAATTTCGACGCGGTCCGTGAGGGCCGCGGTAGCATAATTGGTCAGTGCATTCGCCCGGATTGCGAAGGGTGCGGGTTCGAGTCCCGTCTGCTGCCTGGTCCGCGTGGAATTTTTTCTAGTTATATTTTCTTTAGATTTAAACATCAAGCAGTTACATGCTTTAAAAAATAATAAAAATTATAACTATAATTGCTATTTCTTCTTTCAAATGTTTAATACTTGTAAAAGTATTCATTTTGACATTGTGGGTTTACCTATAATGCGAAGAGATGGCGCTGCCTTGCAGCTTAAGAATAGCTAGAAAGAATTTCGACGCGGTCCGTGAGGGCCGCGGTAGCATAATTGGTCAGTGCATTCGCCCGGATTGCGAAGGGTGCGGGTTCGAGTCCCGTCTGCTGCCTGGTCCGCGTGGAATTTTTTCTAGTTATATTTTCTTTAGATTTAAACATCAAGCAGTTACATGCTTTAAAAAATAATAAAAATTATAACTATAATTGCTATTTCTTCTTTCAAATGTTTAATACTTGTAAAAGTATTCATTTTGACATTGTGGGTTTACCTATAATGCGAAGAGATGGCGCTGCCTTGCAGCTTAAGAATAGCTAGAAAGAATTTCGACGCGGTCCGTGAGGGCCGCGGTAGCATAATTGGTCAGTGCATTCGCCCGGATTGCGAAGGGTGCGGGTTCGAGTCCCGTCTGCTGCCTGGTCCGCGTGGAATTTTTTCTAGTTATATTTTCTTTAGATTTAAACATCAAGCAGTTACATGCTTTAAAAAATAATAAAAATTATAACTATAATTGCTATTTCTTCTTTCAAATGTTTAATACTTGTAAAAGTATTCATTTTGACATTGTGGGTTTACCTATAATGCGAAGAGATGGCGCTGCCTTGCAGCTTAAGAATAGCTAGAAAGAATTTCGACGCGGTCCGTGAGGGCCGCGGTAGCATAATTGGTCAGTGCATTCGCCCGGATTGCGAAGGGTGCGGGTTCGAGTCCCGTCTGCTGCCTGGTCCGCGTGGAATTTTTTCTAGTTATATTTTCTTTAGATTTAAACTTATTGTTTGTAAGTTCAACGATTGTTATGAAAAATGTGTGTTTACATACTCGTAGTTATGATCTGTAAGACCTGTAACTTACGTAGTAATCTTCATGGTGAGACTCCTCGTTGTGGGATTGCTCGTAGTGCACAGGCACTTGTTTGATGATGGGTGCGGCGTGGATGGCGACCGACTGATGGACAGGGGCCGAGTGTTGAGGAACGAAATAGTGCTGCGGAGCCTGCTCGTGCTTGGTCTCGTGGCGGACTATGCTCTGGGAGGACACGGCATGATGACCAGCTGATGCAGACTGAATCTGCGGAATGCCGTGGATTTCCTGAATGCTGTGCTGCGGAGCGGTGTGGTACTCGCCGATGTGGATAGGCAATGAATGATGCACTTCCAATTTCTTCGGAGCTTCGTGCTTGATTACGGTCTTGTACTGTTGGTAGTGCTCTTGGCAGGACACTGCTGCCAGCAAGGCCAAGAAACACAGAATCTGTGAACAAATTGATTATTAGAATTAACTACGTTAAAGTGATTTAGCAATATAAGAGTAATGCATAAATATTTTGTTTCTTTTATTCGTAACAGATTTTTAAAACCACGAGGTTTTTTTACAATTATTTTATTTTAACATATTTTTTTCACCTTTGAAACCATTTTGTTGTTGTCTTCTAGAGAACAGATGGAAATCTGATGTTGAATGCATTAAAACCCTTCGGTTTTATACATCGAATATTGTCTTACAGAACTGGTTTATTTTGGAATTCCCGATTGCACCGCTAATGAACATACTTTCACATATCTGAAAAAACAGCAGCTACTTTGTAATTTGGCAAAGAAGTTCAATGTTAATTTTGTATGTTTGTTGTCATTGAAGCTATGAAAGCATATCATTTATTCGGAATACTTTGCTTCACCATAATTTCACCTATGCATATTTTTATTGATTAGCCGTAAGCTTCTTTTATTTGTATATTCTCTCGCCATAAGTTTACTCTAATGGACTGCGCAGATGACGGACTTTTGTCCGCGTACATGAAGAAATTTTTCGCCGAAGACTTGTCACGGACTCAACGAACACGGTGTGCGGACATTTGTCCCCCGAAAAATTTGTAAGGCGCACGCTATGGAAGCAATATTCTGTGATAACATTGTATTGTAATAGACATGAAGTTTATGAAAAAGAGAAGTCGTTCTAAAAGAGAACACCGTGTCCAACGTTTTATGTCGGATTGATTATATATTTGTTTTGTTACGATTAATAATATTATGCTCTCACTATATCAATGTTTCACGATCTTTCTGAAAGATAATTAAATATTGTTTAAGTGTTAAGCGATCCAAAACATACGTACAACATACTTGATTAATAAAATATATAAATTTCATTAATTTTAAGTTTTTAATTCCAGACTTGTAATTAAAACAACCCTCCTCAGTTATTTTATAAATCCGTAAAGGTTACTTTATTTGCATTTCTGATGATGAAATCTAATTTTCATTTTTATATTTTCAATCTGAATTTTAAATCAATTTTAAATTTCGCAATTGTCCTTTCGGTCGTGAATTTTTTGATGTACATACAAAGGAGTTCTTTTCCACTTCTTTACCACGTAAATCACTATCGAGCGCCCACCGCGCGGCCGTGGACTAAAGTTCGCCGTGTGCGTTGACGCCTCTTGACATAAATGTTCAATTTTTTTTTGGACTCTCACATACTTTTGTCCTGTCCGGTCTCTCGGTATCCGCAGTAGTTCGGGGAACATTTTGTACGGTATTTTTAATCCGTAGTGTGCGGTACTACTCGCAGTTGTAAGCAATCTATTACGGCGCACACAAGGCCTCCGCGGACAAAAGTCCCTCGTCTGCGCTGACTTTTACTTTATTGAATCGATGGTTATTATACATTAGGGGTAAAGCAAAACTATGTGAAAACGGATGCATATAAGAGAGCCGTGTATGGTAAGTAATTAAACCCACCTGCAGAAAATGTTCCTAGGCTCATTCCGCCTGATCTTGTTAAAAATCTAAATGTAAAAATCGCAAGCAAATTTCTAATCTTTATTTAGTATCCATAGTGCAAGCTCTGCTTAATTTGGGGCTAAATAATTGGCGTAGGCTGTCCGGAATTCGTTATGGTTTGGCGTCCAAGTAGACTTGAATTTAGATTCTAAAAGCTCTGAGATCTATGCCCATAAATACATGGGCAGCATTTATTGTCAAACAAGGCAGGCGAGATACTTGGTGTTCACGTGATACGAATTTCAAGCAGATCAGTAACTGTAGAAAGTGATGGTTCTAAATCTTTTATCGCATACGTGACCAGATCTTGGAAGACATTCAGACCACATTAGGAGGAGCTAGTAAGCACTATACACCATGTTACAAAACATAGGCTTATTTGTTTTCGACGTCACGCCAAAGCCGGATTTTAATATATTTATATGAAATTCCGGCTTTGGCGTATATAATCAGCGTAGTGTTTTAGGACTACAATCTCAACACCACTCGTTTTTGGCTAGCTTCTTTTCAACATCATCATCAGCCTATAAATATGTCCCCATTGCTGGGGCACAGGCCTTCCCTATGGATGGAATAGTAAGATTGGGCCATGACCCACCACGCGGGCCCAGTGCGGATTGGCGGGTGCTAACAACTGCAGATTCAGCTTGGACCAAGGCTTTTTGGTCACCAATCCATCCAATGACCGACTACTGCAAAAGTTGCTTAATTTCAACGATCGCAGCCGAACGCGCTAACCACCCGCGCCATCGGGCTCCTCAAGTTTCTTTTATCAATTAGTAAATTGCACCCATGGCAAACCGACCCTCTAATTATAATAAAAAATGACAACTGAAGTTGATACTCTGCAAATTCAACTGTCGTATTTATAAACAGGTAAAAGTAATAAACCCGTCTGGTTAAGTAATTACTTGAGCAACATACATTTTCATTTCATACCTACTTAAGAAATGGATCAAAGTAAGAACTGTCAAAAATGAGATTTTTTTAGAAACCATTTTGGTTGTTAACTAACCATTTGTTTTATTGTAGAATTATAGTGATAAGTACTATAACTCGGTTACTTAGCAACAAAGTAGTTACTAAGAAACAAGTGATAACTTGTTTATAAATACGAGAGTTAGTTACTTAGCAATCATGAATTACTTGTTCATAAAATACGAGTGTTATTGTGTGTTGTGAAAAAAGGCTCTGTTGGTAAATTACCTAGAAATAGTAGAATGAAAGCTGATGAATAAGTAATTTCCTCGTTAATGAAATAAAACAAAGTTATGCTTACCTACACACTAAATTTTCAACAGAGTACTCTCAATTTTTAAACTCTAACAAGTACAAATAAATACCTTAATGAAATATATAGAAAAGTTGTATATATATACTGACTTCATTAAACTACAACAAAATATTGACTGCATAAATAATATTTTTCTAAAATTTTGTGCCAACTTAAAGTTATCAAAATGCAAAATCTATATTTATATGCATAAATTGAATTGAATTGAAAATTTGGGCTACTGGCATTTTTTATTCATATTTATTACTGCATCGTTACTATAATTCAATCAACTTTGATTTATATTCCATTTATATTAATGCATCGAGCCTAAAGATAGTTGAGTGTTACATAATTTCGGATACGTACCTACTAACCTAATCTTGTTTTTTATAATTGAACCGAGGAAATCCGTTTTCGATTCGATAGAAAGTTACCTTTGCATAAATGTATCAGTACATAGATCCTTTGAATTCCGTTTGCTTCACATAATTAACTTTTAGTTCCATATATTTATTATATATTTTATGTATCAATCTGAATATAGGATATAGATAAAGAATCCTACCTACTTTACAAAAAATATGAACAAAGTATTAATTTATTTTTATACCATTTAACTGCTGCCGTATGAGAACCTAAAGAATAGCATGAAAAAAAGAAAGGCATGCAGACGGCGCAAAAACATTTTAAGATCAGTAAATTGGTCGTATTATTAGCGTGACGGTTGAAAATAATAAGTATTAAATACCTAAGTAATATCTAATTGCCAAAATAAATAAGAAGCTATTTATTTATTACTTTATGATAAGAGCCGAACTTTATGTGACAAACTTCACTGTATATACATATATACCAGAATTTCAAATTTGAAAGTATGCTTGAAGCGGGATAGAATGTAATAATATCATGCGTACTCTATATCAATATAAAAAATCATTGAACCTGACTTTAGTTAGGTACATTATAAATTCAAATCTTCACAGAAAACCGTTTGAACGCACAAAAAGAAAAAAAAACAAGCGGCCCAAAAGTGTAGGAGAAGAGATCTAGTTTAATATATACTTCATTCCTGCAAATAAATCCTAGACAATCTACATTGGGCATTTGTTATATTTGAAAATCAATAGGGAATCTTTAGTGTATCTTGCCAGGATGCGTATTGAAGATTTTACACTGACGCATTATTATATCTTTCTATAGCTCTTGGTCTAGTAAGGGGCACATAATCTCCCTCCAAACAAACCAACAAACACGCATGCCATATTTCGGAATATATAAAGGAAGTAAGAACCATTCTCGTTCGTTATAAAAAAATAATAATTAATTATTGATTTAAATAAACATTAACACATTACCAATTAACAGTTGATATAAAATTAGATTCCTCCTGTGACTTACTATTCCACTTTAGAGATAGACGTAGTATAAGTAGTTTTCTGTTTTGTGAGACATAATAGTATTCATTTGATCGCTCAAGCGTAACAAACATCGCTACAGTCGGTTCAATATTACATACAATTTTTCTTTAATGGCAATACCGCATTGGACCTGCGACTATGGAAATTAAGTAACTTTCGTAATGGCCCGACATTGGATGGATGGCTTTAAATTCATCATCTTGAGCTGCTCCGTGCTTCAGAAGGATGGTTGAAGCTGCATATGTAGTATTCTGAAGTCTTTATCACCCACTAATCCTAAAGGCCTAGTTTCTATGTCGCAACATTTGGGTCAATAATATATTTCGCGTTCGCTACCCTTAGGGCGGTTGTTAAAGACTGGACTTCCGCCGGGTCTAGGCACGGTTCTTACCCAGGCTGATGACAGCTAAGCTTGTTTACGAGCACGGTTTGTACGTTGGTACCGACCCCAAACCATCACTAGCGCCAGTGTCATAAACAAACCTTCATAGTATCCCAAACTTAACTGACAGACGAGTAGACACGGTTTAAAACCGTGCCTGGACCTGGGTAAAAATCGTCTCGTTAACAAACGCACCTAACCTATTTATTACCAGTCCCTTTGTACCTTACTTACTGAGAGAAACGCAACACCACCAAAATGTAGTGTTTGTATTCTGTGTTCGTTGCTGTGTTGTTGTGAGATTACTTCCTCACTCGGATGCTCAAATATGAGCTCCTCTTAGCCTATACGCGATTGTTGAAACCTACAGTAAAAAATAGGATTTCGCGATCTTTCTTTTGCAAAAAATTAAAACCTATCAACAGACATTTTTGTATGTTGTTTGAAAGTGAAGTAATCGCAAATTAATATCGTTTAAGTCAATAGGTGGATATATAGACAGTAAAACATTTTTAACTTACAAGCTGGTGCACCTTTGATAATCTTCCTACTCCAAAAAAGATTTATTTTTCAATGTTATTATACACATTTTATTATATATTTTATCCTTTATGATTATTATAGTAAGAAGATATCGAAAGAAAAATATCCACAGCGTTCAGTTAAATGTAATTTAATTTAATACAGTTGCAAAGAGCGATCAGATATAACATTTTTGATAGATCGATTGTTCTCTTAAGTAACAACAGCTCAGCATTTTATTTGTAGGTATCTATTTAATAGGAACATTTGCAAAATTATAATGCACCAGTTTGATAGATAGACAACCTTCACATTGGTTACGTAAATTACGTCATGTACAGAATGCGGGGGGCTTACTGACATGTCGCCGCCCCAAGCGGCAACAAATTGATTCAATTCTCTCGCGTAACGTCTCTGGTATATATTGAGCTAATAACCTATGTTAATTCATCAGTTCTATCGCGGAAGTCGAAGAAGAAAGATCGAAATGTTAGCTAAAGTGCGTGATCTTTAAAATTCAAATAAAGTGGATTGTCGGTTTAGTTAGTTGAGTTGTGCTGATATTCCTTTGTTTTGTTACAGATCGTTATACTTGCTTTGGCCCTCGTGGCAGCCTATTGTGAGGAACATTCGTACTCTCTGAAAACACACATCCAGCATGAAGTGCCTGAGGCTTATAAGAGCCATTACGAGCGCATCCCAGTGAGATTGCACCAGGAAGCTAAGGAAGTGCAGTACCAGGCTCAGCCGGAACACCATGGAAATGCCTACTCATCTCAAAGCATTGTTCATCAGCAATACCAGCAGCAGCAACAACAACAAGAGTCGCATGAAGATTCTGGACACTCAGCTCCAGTTTACGAATATGTTCCTGCCCAAAGCCAAGAAGACTTGCATCAATATTCTGCTCCCCAGCACAAGGTCCAGGCCATACATTATGCCCCAGCTTCTCATCATCATGAGAGCCCAGTTCATGTACCAGTTGTACATAAAGTCCAATCTCATCAACCATCGCACGAATCATTAAGTCATCATCAACAGGCCCCGGTCTATCATCATCAGTTGGAAGCTCACTCCCATCCGTCTGAGGATGAACCTGTTGATTACTATGTAAGTAACCAAGTTTATAAAACGATAAATTTGTTAGAATGCCGGATTTCCAATTCAATGCGCTTTCTATTTATTCTAAACACTGTAATTGTTCATTGTAATCACGTACGCGTTTGCTTTAGAATATCACTGCTATGTAAATTTTCCTAATCTACTTTTACTTTCATAGGCTCACCCTAAGTACCAGTATGAGTATAATGTGGAAGACCCGCATACCGGTGACAATAAGTATCAACATGAGTTCCGTGATGGAGACGTTGTGAGGGGTGTCTACTCTTTGCACGAGGCTGATGGTTCCATCAGGACTGTTGAATACACTTCTGATAAACACAACGGGTAAATATTTTTAAAACTTGTAACTTGTTTTACGGAACCGGATACAGGAATCCACTTCCTTACTAATCTATTTATTTTATATAAAAGATATTAATTAAATCTTTACTTGCAGATTTAATGCGGTAGTGAAGCATACTGCCCCTGGCCAGCATGTGCAGATTGAGAGCCACCATCATAATTAATTTTCCTTGTTGAAGACTGAACTGTTGTTGTTCCGTTTTTGTTGTTACTAAATGTGTACTAATTATTAAATTATTTCTTCGCTTATACATATAGCTGTGTTTTAATTTTTAACCTCCAAATGAAAAAGTTCTTTATAACTTTAGTAAGAGAGTTTAAGCGATTAATCGTTCCCAATATGATTTTAAGACAGTTAAAAATATCACAAGTTAACTAGTTTTGTTAAGTTCGCCTAACAGCTTTTAATAGCCTAATGCTGACTGTACATTGTAATAAATTAAATACTCGGAATTAAAAGATTGGAAAGTACAATAAAGTTACTTATATAAGCGATCTAAAAGGCATCAGAAGGTGTAACGTAGATCAAAATCTTTAGAATTCACTACACGTTCTGATTAAGGCGTTCATAGTTTAAAAATATTCGTAATATCTTTTAATTCATTCGTAACTTGACTGACAGTGCTATGTTGAAATCTATGTCAGTCCTAATTGTTTTCTTTTTCTTGATCAAATGAAATATACCCGTAGCCGGTTATTTAATTGAATTATTATAGGTCTTTATGTGATTTCATACTCATTATAAATATTAAAAAAATAGGTTAAAATAAAAATAAAAAGACGACTCTATTATAACGAAGCAAGAAAATCTAACATGAATCGCATTTCCATTTGATAGGGGTTTATTTGGGTTGTTCTTGAATAAATTAGGCAATACTTCTTGCCTAATTTCATGATTCTTATTGAAAAGAGAGAAGTTGACAAAATATGCAGTATAATCTTTTGACTTTGTTGACATAAAAGTTTTTTGCTCCAATTTTATTTATTTTACCATAACTTCACGTGTTTCTAAGAATAAGACTCTTGAGATATAAATAGGCAAAAGAGACATCCTAAAAATATGTTTTCTCATTTTATAAAGGAAATTACTAAAATTAAACAAATCAAATTAAATGAATGTTAAAATATTTATTTAAAATATCAGTCACAAAAACCGAAGTCTTTGCTTAGCACCCCGTAGGCGTTGAGTCTAACGTTTCATAAAATGTATTTTCGAGTAAGTAAAGAATTAAGGAAAACCTTACACACTAGAAGAAAATATAATACAAAAGTTTGAACTAAAATGAGATGCTAATGATGTATGAATGAGCGAAGTAGTCTAACTTTGGGCCATGTAGTCCCTGGATACAGATTATGAAACGCCGAGCCTTAACGACCGCGATCCGGCTCATAGGACCACGTGTCGTTCCGTTTCGTTGTCGCATTCCGTCCGAGTCCTCTAATACTTAGGTAATTAATGGGTTATAAATAAATAGTCGTCGTTGAGGAGATACATAATTATGTTTAAGAATGGTTTATCCCAGAAGATGACCGTGCCCGTAAGCAGGCGCGGCGACTACGGGGGCAACAGCCGGATGCGCAGCATGACCTTGCCTGCTCACAACGGCGTTGAACCTGTAATTTAATATAATATGATGACTTCGAAAGACTTCAACATACGGGACGAATTAACCCGGAAGAAGGATCTGCTTCATTTGCGACTTGAAAATAATTGGATTTTAGTTAAAACTGTGACAGTTTTTTGGTGTAATGATTATCTTTTGACTTTCGAGAGCGGCCTATTAGCTCGAGTTCGAAGAATGCCTTCTAGAAGTATCCTTTTCCTACAGACTCCGTAGTTAAGTAACACTTTATGTGGTGCTGATCTTCAAGTAACAGAGGTTGCCAGTTCTTAAAAAAAGGGGGCAGAATCACTAACTGGCATGTCTGATAGCCACTTAATATCTACACGTGGAAAGTGAGAGTGATGAAGAGCAAAATAGAAATGACCCATTACTCACCTGGGAATAAACTGGGATATAACTCATTTGTTTACAAAACAGGAGGAGGTGGTTAAGTCGTCAAGTATATAATTATTTTTAGTTACCCATTGTGGTCGTCAGCAGAATAGTTGACAGTGCGGATGGTGCCATCGGGTTCCACAAGGGAGTACTGTCCCTTCACTACGTCACCGTCGCGGCTTTCCCATTGGCTCTTCTGGTCACCGGTGTGGCCATCAGTGACTCCGTAGTTGAAGGTGTAGCGAGGGTGCGCCTATTTTACAATTAAAAACAAAATTCTCATTATGTACCGGAGCGGAGGAAGAGTTTTAGAATAATCCTACTAATGTTACAAATGTGAAAGAACATTTGGCTTATTTTAAGTTTGAACATTATCAAGATTGTTTCGGTAAAGAGTTTATAATAATATATCCTTTGATAATGATTCGTCGTAGTATCAAAATCATGGTAGAACGTGTAATTTATTTTTATTAGTTTTATAATATAAATTAATAGCTTTCTACATTCCTCCGTATACCTACCTAAGTTTCAATTAAGTACAAATCTCACAATTCGTATCTAAACGTTTTTTATAACCACCACCCTGAAACATAGTGCGCACGCGCGCGCATGTCATGCGAACTTTTTCGGTAATATTATTTCCTCGCGTACTAATATAACATTTTTAGAGGTGTCTTGACTTACATAAACTTCTACAGGGGCAGCATGTGCGTACGAGGCGATAGGGGCACGGTACACAGGGGCGGCGGCGTGCGCGACTACTGCACCGTGACCTGTTACCAAATTATAATTATTAATATAAGTACAGTATATTGTATACATATTTTATATTTTGTATACGGGGATACATGACAAAGGGAACTTATTAATAAGCGTGTGACGTGTTCAATTCTAAGTATATTATGTTCTAAGTTTAATGAGATAATCATATTAATAATAACGAATGTTTTGGTTCATAAACTGTAAATAGAACATAATAAGTTAAAAAATAACAACTAAGCCTTCACTGTCTAACTGTCTGTCCCAGCACAAAGCTTAGTTTTTTAACTGATATAGGTAGACATCTAAAATTTTCACAAATTGCATGATTTGTTCTATCTAGTTTGAAATTTTGTACTATGGTACTAAATCCTTCGTTTCTGCATCTGACTTGCATTTTTATATCCACTTCTATGTTAACCGAGAAGCCGAAGCATAAAGTGAGTTAGCTGCTAACTATCCCTTTAGAATACAGTGCACTAGAACTAGCTCGTGTATAATTTTAAGCGGCAGGCTAAGAACTCTTGGCGCTTTTGCTCCCCAATTTATTTTGCTCCCGCACCCGCCGCGGCTTCGGGACTTCAACTCACATAAAAAGCGAAAACAAAATCCAAAAAAAATACCAAAGCCAAAATGATGTCATTATTTGACAGTGACAATTAAATGTCAAAGCGAATCCAGAGGCCCAAGCGCGAATTTTTGACAGCTTCGTAACATAATTATGTAAACAGCTCAATGAAGAACGGATATTCGATTATTTATTTATAGACTTTATACCACTGTAATCTGTTTCTACCGAGCAGTCTTTCTCGTGTCTCTCTCACTACGGGACATTGGCGAAATTTCTGTGTAAAACGGAGAAAGCCACAGACATAAAAAAAAATGTATTCCTACGTCCGATAGAGGCGCTGCTTAATTTTCATAGAAACTTTGGCGATACAATACGTTACTGATGTCGAAAAATCGTGCTGGGGCCTCAGTTAAAGTTTAATAAAATTTAACTTTAACTATTGGTCTGTGATGCAACTAACTGAATAAGTTCGGCGTGAAACACTGTATATATCTCAAATCACACTTTCTATAAAGTATTTTTTCGTTGTATTTACCAATGCCGTAGCCTCCGTAACCTGGAGCAGCGTAGCCTCCGTAACCTGGTGCCGCGTAGCCTCCGTAACCTGGAGTGCCCAGAACGATGCTTTGCGACGATAAAGCTCCGTGCGGAGACGCGATCAACCCTCCACGGGCCAAGCTCACCAGGCCGCAAGCCAGCATCAACTGAGGAAATTAATTGGGTTTAAGTTAGGTTACCTTTAAGTAGATTTTTGAAGTGAAAACTTATTTAGCGGCGTTGTGCACCTTTTTTTGTATGGGTAAAATTTGTTAAACTCGCGTCAGGACACGTGACCTAATCGAAAATTCGTAAGACGAAAACAATAAAATTGGAAAAGTTGTTGACTTTCAATATATAGGACGAAACATAGTAATATTTTATTTTATCGTATTATAATAATAAGTCTCTATCAAGGACATTCAGGTTGCAGCTTTATTGAGAATAAAATGTATTTTTTTTACAATAGATATCGCTAGGTGCGCTTAAATGTGATTCATGTAAGTTGATTTTTCTGATAGATAAACTTTTTAATATAAATTATCATGTTTGTGTACGATAGCGCAATGAAGAAATATTGTATTCTACCATATAAATGATAGTACTTTTATACTGATAATTAAAGCAATTCGTGCAAAATTATTCCATAACCATTCCAAAATATCAAAAATGCACAACGTTAATATTCAAGTTTTCACTTCTGCCGGCAATCCCGGAGTGCAACTCGTCTTTTTTTTTATAAGGGTGCTCACTGGGTAATGTTAACAAAACTTTATTTAGTCCTTCAATTACATTTTCAAAAAAAATGTACACATATTTTTTCTTTTGTTAATCCATAAAAGAAATACAGAGATATAGCGCGTCAAATTGGGGTAGGAGCTTGTGACGACACTTCTAAGTAAAAATTTTACCAAGGCATTACGTCATGCGACATTTAAATAAATTTGTCTTTGAAACGGTTTGTTTATGTGGAACAATAAAAAATAAATGGTCTGTACTTTTTGATAAAGTACCTGATAGAAGGAAAAAAAAGTCATCATCTCTATTACACAAAAAAATATTCACAACTATGAGCAATAGCATGCAGCCCAAATTATGATGGACTGGCGTCTGAAATAGGTTTCAGACGAGAACCTTGTATATCAGGCCCCACCCTCAGACAGTGCGGAAGCGCAAGTTACAATTTACAAGTTTAGTTCAATGCAGCTATTGACGAACAAATCTTTTTGTATGCCTGTTTTTATGTCATAAAAAATTGAGTATTCATAATTTAAAAAACAAAGTTTAAGTACTTTTGCAAATAAATGGTGCATTATATCCCTTAAAAAAGTTTTAGGTTTTATCATTTAGTTTATTTAAAAGTTTCGTATTTGGGTGTTTGTATCTATTGCTTTTGTTGGTTCTGGTAACAGCACGAGCTATTCCTACTAAAGAATCTAAGCAATGCTAAGTCATGTCTTGTTTAACATTTATATTATTAAAATTAAGATTAATAAAAAATATCTTAAATAAAGCCTTATAAGTAATATACCTAGCTTTATATGTAACACCAAAACAACCCTAAGTACGTAAATGTAAATTTAAAAAATACTTTATTGAGAAACCCATAAAATACCTACGGCAGCACAAAACAAATCTCATACCCCTAAATATTATGTTTAATTACAAAAAATACTGAAAAATGAAATTTCAACAAGGTTTTACACAAAAGTTATCTATTAAGTTTAGGTCACGATCAAAATATTATTACGTCACTTAGGTTATCACGATTTGTCACTAAAATATCACTTTACCTTGACGAACATATTTCTATTGTTTTTTTCTAATGCAACGCAAGTAGTCCACTCTAAGCACTAGGGCTTGCTGTGTGCCAAATTACGAGATATCTGGTGCTTATATAGAGACCTAATGTCCTATAGGTACTAAGTCCTTAGTCGTATAGGTAGGAAACATAGGTATATGCAAGTAACTATATCCACCGGGCGGTGCCTAGAATGAACTAGATCATAAGATTAGTATGGATACGAATGAACATAATGAAAATAAACCGACTTGGGGTTTATTTTGTTCATTTCCAGAAATGGTATTATCGATGATAGAAATAGTTTTACAATAATAATGTCAGATTTCAGTAAACTTAATTTATATTAATATTTAAGTAATTATGTTACATGAATGGTTTACGGGGTATCAATTAGTGAAATTAATGATGTTCTTTAAGCATTAAAATGTTTAAAACTGAAGAATATTTTTCGAGTCTCATCTAATGCCTGTTCCATGTTAAAAATTTGTAGAAAAAAATCTCTTTAAATATTTTTTTAAGGACACGCATATATAAACATTGTTATATCTATAAAAGGGGTGGGTATGTTATTGAATTTTAAATTATTATGATTGCATAAAATAAGAAATTTATTTTTATCTGATAAAAAAGTATAGCAATTTGGATATGAATATCTCTAAATATTTAAAAAAAAAAAACGAAAATTATATTTGAACTTCATACCCATAGCCGAAAATCCTTTTGAGATGCCTAATTTGAAGTTAGTAAATTAATGATAAAAAGAAGGAGCTAATTAAATAAACTAAGCCATTCCTCACAAATCCAACGTAAACCCAATATCAAATCAAACCAAGAATTTCTAGCAAAATTGTGCCTTAAGTTGTTTGATCTAACAGCATACATTAAAGTATTGACAAATTATTATTTTGTACATTGTCCCATGTCTTATTTGGTTATATGTCAATTCTTTCAGCATAATTTCTAGATAGACTATCATCTTTATTTCATTTAAGAAAATAATAAGTGTTCTTACATACATGTAATTTCTAATACAGTTACATAACACAATTTGTTTCTAAAGTAATTAACTTTAAAAGATTACTGTTTATAAAATTCATCTTTATTATAAAACTGAAGAGTTTGGTTAAACGCGCTAATCTCTGGAGTTGCTGGTTTGTATTTAAATATTGTTTTTTGTAGAAAAACCATTCAAATAAACTTATTTGTCGTGGTAGTTTATGGGCTATTTATGGCATCATCATCATCATCATCAGCCTATTAATGTCCGATGGAATGGATGGAATAGGGAGATTAGGCCATGACCCACCACGCGAGCTCAGTGCGGATTGGTGGGTGCTAACGACTGCAGATGCAACTGGGACCAACGGTTTAACGTGCCTTCCGAAGCACGGAGGAGCTCGAGACAGTAAATTTTTTATCACCCATCCAATGACCGACCACTGCGAAAGTTGCTTAACTTCAACGATCGCAGCGGAACGCGCTAACCACTTGCGCCATCGAGCTCCTCACACTACTTTAGATAAATAGCAGCAAAAGCTTCAACGATCTTCAATGATAAACCGGAAAAATTCCCTTTTCATATGTTTCGTTGCATATGCTGAAAATCATAATGGAATTGTTCCCATATAAAAGTTATTGGAAACAAACGACGACAGCATAATATGGCTATTTTTTAGATTCACATACTGCAACTTTTTTATGGTATCAAATTAGCTTTTATTTATTGAGGTTCTTATCTTAATGCGTCTAAAATGGCGGGGTACAGCCAGTTAATTATAAAAAATGTGATTCTTCTTCTTAATGCAACTACAACCAAAGGGCACAGCTAGTCAATCATAAAATTTTTGTTCCGAACCTCAGACTGAATCCACCAGCATCTTAGGATTCCCAATAGCATTATCGATCGGCGAGTAATCCTTTACCAAATAAGCTAAATTTATATTATATTTTATATTAAAGCATTTAACTGCTAGATGTTTAAATATAAAGACAATATTACTAGAAAAAAAACCATTCGGTTCAGGTTTCAGACGGGATTCCAACCCACAACTTCCGCTATCCAGGCGGATACACTAATCTACAATTAATCTAAAATTGTTATTTCGTCTTTCATATGTTTAACAATTGAAAAGAAATTTTGTCTGACACAATGCAAGGAAATGGCGCTGCTTTACAGCCTCAGAAATACTATAGTAAATTTGACACGGCCATTAAGTAGTATAGGTAGTATAATATAGTCTCGGTAGTATAATTAGTAATGCATCCGCCCAGATAGCGAAACGTGCGGGTTTAAATCCCGTCTGAAACCTGTCCCCGTAGCATGAGGACCTCAATTTACGTTATATCACGTTTTTTATCGCGTCTAATTGTCAAACTCCATAGTAATTTGACACTTGAGCGTGATAAGAACGATAAATATATATACGTCATATCGCGGTCCTCATGCTAGGCGGGCTGGACCGAGTAGATTTTTTTTTAGTAATATTTTGCTAAGCTAAAATGCAATTATACAGCGCCGTGTGTATTTTAATTGTTCAGTAAGGTATAAGTGGCTGCTGTTATTTTCTTGGAAATAGTACGTCGTGTCGAAATGAAGCATTTTATTAAAATGACAGTCAAAGTGTTACCGTAAACGCGTTTTGTGAACCGAATGATAGTTCGATCTTATTATAACTATTTTAAGCTAGTGTCACCTACGATCACTACTTCGATTCTTAGTGGGGTCACTATAGAAAACGAAGATTTTCACGATGTTGTTTTAATTTAAGTAGGCATTTCAATCAATTTCAAACTTAGCTTTAGAATGTACCATTGACCATATTTTTTTGATGTGTAACATCTTTCCTCTCGCTTTCCTGCAATTTGTGGGAGTGATTTCGTGAAATGGGACGGAAGTGTGTAGCAGGATGTCGCGAAAGCGCGCGCTATTTGATTTGATTTTAGAACATAATGTTCAAATGGCTTATTCTTTTTCTAGTAGGATTTATTATTTATTTTTTTACTAATATAAGGCGCCTAGAATAAAATAAAAAACGGCTTGGGCACCATTTTATTTTTTTTATTTTTTATTTCGTTCGATAATTTATCATGTCTACCGCGTAAGATATCGTCTGGTTTTGGATGACTCATCTGACTGGTGTCAATGCACCGCTCGCCGAGACGTGTCTATCTTTATTTAGTGAAACAGGTTTCAGCGTCCAGTTTCATTTGAATTGTCATTTCATTATTAGGTGACGTATGACCGTGTTTTGTCTCGTAGCTCCTTGTCCCCAAGTTTTCTTATAAAGGTTTACTATGCATCGAGTAACACTCAATTTAGCTAAACTATTTTGGTGGGTACATAAATATCTACAAAATATGATTTAATAAAAAAAAGACATAAAGTGCAAACAGATGTTCGGATCCGTTAGCCGCTTATACTTTTACATTGACCTAAATTTGAACTGAATCATCATTATCATCAGCCTATTAATGTCCCCATCACTGGGGCACAGTGCGGATTGGTGGGTACTAACGACTGCAGATGCAGCCGGGACCAACGGCTTAAAGTGCCTTCCGAAGCACGGAGAAACTCGAGATAATAAGTTTTTAGTTACCCATCCAGTAACCGACCATTGCGAAAGTTGCTTAACTTTCACGATCGCAGGCCGAATGTGCTAACCACCTGCGTCATAAAGCTCTTCAATCCAATGAAATACTGATCGGAATTATAATACTTATTATTGATGTAATTAAAGTGTTCGGCAATAGGTGTCAGAAAGATTTTTTTTTTAATATAGAGTGGTAGTGGTGCTGATTCTGGTGTGATTCTCTAAACCTAAACTTAAATTTGACAACAGTATATCCCTGTCATTCTCTATACAGATTGAGAAGGAGAGACCTGTGTTAAATTTATTTTTAAATTTAGATAATCATGTCAGAATCGACACCAATGTGTTTCAATTTCGACTAATGTTTTTTTTTTATTTAAATTATTTCATACACTTAAAAACTTTGTCAAACTGCTGTTCGTACATAAAGTTAAAGTAAACTAAAATTATTTACATGATTTCCTAATCTGTTCTCACAAGTGTTTTGCTTGTGGGCGTGGGCATCACCAGTTCACAACCCACGAGATAATTGAGCTAAACAATATATGATGATCCACAGTATCAATTACGTATTGAATAGACAGCATTGTCAGTGAGAGTAACTTTAACGGCTTCATAAGGTATTGATGAATTCATTACGTGTGAGTTGCACCATAGAGCTAGTTAAAACTAAATTTTACTAAAACTTTAATATGACATGACATTACAGTACGATTAGCAGGAACCAATATCGAATTCGAATGGTTTGCGAATGCGAAATGTTAATGTCAAATTTTGTATGGAAACTTGAACAGCAGCGCCACAACGGACGTAACGAAAACTAAAAATCATTACACATAAGACGTATATCTAGATATATGACGAATTCAAATAGTTAAATTCGAACTATTTTATAAGTCAAATGATTTTTATTTTTCGTTACGTCTGTTGTGGCGCTGCTGTTCAAGTTTCCATACAAAATTTGACATTGACATCTGGGACTCGTAAACGTAACGAATTCGATAGTGGGTCGTGCTAAGGGTACAGTTAATGATAAAGTAAGTTGGTGCAACTCTCGCTTGGTGTAATTTTGTAACTATCCGTGAAGATGATTATTGAATTACTGACAAGATAAACTGATAGCGAAAGAATAATGTTAGTTTTTTTTTCAGTTGCAATCTTCACTTAGCCTGTGTTGTTAGTGTCCTCATACATACATTTCCTGTCTCTCGTTAGTTAAAGCTTATTAGCCATTTTTCGCCCTTTGACATAACATAAATGCCTTATACCTCATTAAACCGACCCATGGAAACGACCTTGTCATTTATTGAAGTGAAACTTCTTTACGCACGCTTGACTTGGGGTAGGCTGGCGAATGCGTTACGCGTTACGAAAAGTGAGTTCGGGCGATTCGAACGGGATTTAAGTGGGCGATTTAAGCAAGAGAGAGCAGTGCGCGCGCACATTTTCTTTCTCTCTTTCTCTTATAGCTAGTAAATGAAATGTGTATATGTACATACATGTATATATTGTACACACCCACTATATATATGTATATATGTCACCGGAATATAATCCATTCCGTATGTTTACCAATTTCCTAATAAATTGATCAACTTTCGTAAGATAGTAAACGACAGATAAAATGTATTATCTTACGGGAACACTTATTATAGGGTATAACTGTACTTTCAGGGCCCAAGAGGCGATGTTTGATTTTTTTTTGTAGAAAAGTCTCTTTTAATAGAGTTTTTTTTCTGGCGCTTCGCCGGGCGCTACCGCGGCACGCTCGCTTTGCTCTTATTTTCTAATAAATAGATCAACACAGAATTTATTATATTCCGATGACATAATTATCTCTAATATATAAAATTCTCGTGTCACGGTGTGCGTAATTGAACTACTCCGAAACGGCTCGACCGATTTTTGTGAAATTTTATATGCATATTCAGTTGGTCTGAGAATAGGCCAGCATTTATTTTTCATCGTCTTAAATGTTAAGGGTGGTCCACCCTTATTTTTTTTATTTTTACACATTACACAATTTTTTTGGTACCTACATCATACAAAAATACATACAACCCTAAATTTTCACCCTTCTACCACCAACCCCTATTTTTTATGGCTTTACGAAGTTCGCTGGGACAGCTGCTGTATATATATAATTATATATATAATTATATATACATACAGGTGGAGCTAAAGAATTTTCACTTCAGTTGTGTGGTCATAAGAATACTCGTTTTTGTAATTATGTTATTACAAATGATATTTCTTTTATATCATTATTCATATATAAAAATCTAATACAATAAAGATATACATTCATATAATAGATTCGATCGGTCTAAATATTCGATCTGATCTACATTATTCATGCATTAATAATATTATTGCACTATTAAACTGTTAGCCTTGATGTATTAATAAATCATAATTCAGGGCATTCAACCCCGCAACTGTTATAAAAACCGACTCGTATTTATTTATAGTTACGTAAGCATAAGTCGTGCAAATAACTGTAACAAAATGTAACACCTTTGCTAATGTTTAGTACCTACTGTGCATAGTTTGTTTGATTCGTTCTCCATTTAATTAAGTATTATGTAAGATTACACGCATTCATTTGTAATGCTCTTTATGTAGTTGCGTGTCTATTAACAATAACAATACTTATTGGGATGCGGTCCATTTAAATATTTACTGTCTACGATCAAACTTGACATCTTAAAATCGACATTCGGTGTCTTCGTGATGTCCTTTCTATGGCATTGAAAAGTATGTAAGTTAGAGTAGGACGGAGGATAACGACAATCGCGATATATCGAAACGGTACTAACGCACACCGCGCACTAGACGGCCACGACCACGACTAGTAGCCGCAACGTTAGGCTGTTCACCCATTGCACCACGCTACACGTCGCGTAGCGCGTGAGCGAAAATTATGACGTTGTCTGCAAATACAGGTCGCGGTTTCTCTAGCGCTAAACAAAACGCGGACGGGATAGCTGCGCATGGGTACGACTGGACAGCCAATCGCCGCAGCGCACGCCCACCCGCGCGCCTCGTTTTCTCCCAAGACATCTTAATTTTTACTTGTGTGCGATAACGGTCAGCGCTAGAGTTTCGTGCCACGACTTATATCTCAGTTCGTATAGACATCACGCAACCTATAACACATTGAGAGCGTGCGTTTTTAATACGTAAAGACGTTTTCACAATGGACCTTGATGTGGATAGATTTAAGCGATTCGCATACTGGCAACGCCATTGCTTAGCGTTTGAGCGCTCTGCCTCCAAGCCATACGAAGAGTTCCTGAGTGAACATGCTTCGTGTCGTTCCGCAACTCAACACAACTACCTTTTTTTTGCAATGATTTTTGCTACATAGTGATTATAAATAAAATTAAGAAACAACCAGCACTGCGGCCGCTTTACGATCAGTCGTGGCAGAAAACTTAGCCGCTGCCCAACCGTGTCATCTGCGCGAGTTCTGCTACTAGTTCACGAGGTGCCTAAGTGTTGTCTATATTATAACATATTCTGCGAGAGTGTGGTCTAACAAGGGAAGTAGGAAGGTGTATTATTAACATTTTCTCGTCATAAATTTTGTTGTAACTCTCACCCAAAGCCGACAGTCGAACGTGTTATTTCCAAGTCTAATTAGCTCCGTTAGACACTATAACTGCATCAATGAAGACATTGTAAACTCTTTTTGTGCATTTAGCTGTTCCCAACTGGACTCGCCTTACACTTTAAAATGTGATTGTTGAAGTAATGGTCATACGTATTTATCTCTCAAGTTGTAGCACATTTGATGCTTTGCCAAACCCGAAAGAGGTAATCATTGGTAATCATTTAAAAGTGATTCGAATTTAATTGAATTTATACTACTAGAAAAAGTAAAAATAAGAAGTGAGGGGCCAATTAATTAAGCAATTTAAGAGAGGTATATGATAGAGAGGATTATTCCCTCGAATTAGATTGCTCGTCTAGGGAAGTAACCTTACAGAAGACTCTAGTGAAATACAACTTCTCTTTGGAAGTTTGTTTCAGCTTTCTAAAAACCTCACGGGCTAAAGGATAATGTCTGAGTAGGCAACTTGCGAGTGATACTATGGTTTAGGAGGGGGCCATTCGCCTAACGGAAATGCTTTGCAAAACGCTAACGCTTACGATTTCATTTTGTTATTTCTAGCCGCCTGAGGTTTTCAAATGCCTCGCGCTCTTTTTTTTCTTTTGCATTGGTAATAATAATATTTAAAAAATGAGCGTGATGTATTTGAAAACCTTCGGCGGTCAGAAATAAAAAAATAAAATCGAATTCATATGCCTAAACTAGTTAAATATTGTAACAGGTTGTTTCACATGCAAATATTTATCAAGATCTGGCAATTATATCTGAATATACTATGCCCGTATAGTAAAAAACACTGAGATTAATTATATGTATCAGTTTTAAAGCACAAGCATATATATTTATTCACAAAGAAATATCTTTATATATATTCAGAACAAAGCTTATTTACAAAAAAATCCACGTGGTCCGATCATCAGACGGGATTCGAATCCGAGCGGATGCACTAACCAATTATGCTACCGAATTTAAAATTGTTTGTAATTAATCGTAAAAAATATTTTAAGAGCTTTTCACTTCGACTATCGATATAGAATAAAGTTTAAACTCAAACTCCAACTCACACTTTTATTTGCTATTCAAGTGTACAAATGATCTTAAAACTAAACTATTTATTTAAAAAATAAATATTTTTTTATCTACTACCCAATTGCGGGGATATTTATTAAATTCAATGATTGTAATTAATATATATAGTAATATATATAATAGTTAAAGATTTCATATGAAAAAGTATCAGTGTAAATGTAACAGCGGCGCTATTAAAGGTGAGATGTTGAAATATTTCAGTTAATAAGTCGTAACAGGTAGGTATTCAGGCCACCCGCCCGGTAATTATAAAACGTCAATTATATCCCCCCAATCGAATTTTAATCTATCGGATATCGATAAATCTAGAATATTAATGTGCACATGTGGTGCATGTATGGATTGCTACACAGCGTCTACAGTTACACGTACAATGTTCTTCCTGTAATAAATGAGGATATAAAAACCACGACACTATATATTTGGGATAACCCCTATTAGAATTAGTCAACGTAATTATATAAAGAGTTAAAGGCTTATATATATACTTATGTACAGAGAAGGCGACTAAGTGAAAGAAGCACACATCTATCGGCCTACTTCGCGTTAAAAGTTTCAACAGTCTGTAGCAAAATGTAAATGAGTTAGGTTGGGAATAATTATATGTTTTAAAAAACTCACGTAACAGATGGTTAATAAATCAGCTTATAAACTGCGTTAAAACTTTCTTCTCAATCGTATATTTACTTTTAGCTAGGGACCGTCAAAACCTTATAGGTCAAAACTTAAAATCCTAGGTGGGCCGATAGATGTATCTGTGAGTATTTTTCAGTTAACATAAAATTTTCACTGACAGAAGACACAGTTAACTTGGTACAAACTTACCATAAAATATAATATTTATAAATAAATAAATTAAAAAAATATATTTATACCATAAAATATTCCCACGGTAAACAAACCGAGTAGGTACTTGTCGTATAATGACGCTGTAACAATTATCTCAAGCGCCTGGAAGTGGATCAATTACATAGTCCGCTGAACCGAAGTGTGTCAAACAAATCGGTTAAGATTACTAAGATTGCAATGTCTATCTTATGACGTCAGTGTAAGCGATTCGGCGTAGCATTGTTTTTTAAATGGATATATACACCTACCTACATAAATGTATTATAATATGAGACGCTATATATAATATTATCTCGATCTGATCTCAAAAGTGTAAGAGAATAGTTGGTGCGGCAGATGACGACTAAAATATTCGCCTTGAGACTTATAAAAAAAAAAAAAAAAAAAAAAAAGTAATCAGGCGGTGAATCTCTGTGGGGGCGCGTGGATGAATGGATGGAGTTTGACAGTTGTTGAATTTTGAATAGTCTTTCCCAGATCGATTTGAGTCCTCCTTATCGGGTGCTGTTTTTTAATCGATTTTGAATTTTACTCGAAATTGAATTTCCTCGCTGATTTGGGTAGGTATTCCCTTTTCCTCAGCTTACGGCGAGCGTAGGTATATAGTTTTGAGTTTATTCTTCGGTTCGTCTCGAACGCGGCGGCTGTCTGTTTGACTGTGGCCTTTGCCTTCAGTTGAAGTGGGAAACAAATCATAGACACATGTTTGGGAGTGGACGACCCGTCTATCATCTATGAGCAATTGTCAAAACAACTTTTAAAATTTCACGATCTGTTTGTGGTACGTTGAACTTTTCATCTTTTCTTCTGCCCAAAGTATAATAAAAGGCATATTATTGTCGTCGGAGTCGTGAGATAGATCCGAAAAGTTTATATCCCGAAGGATATTGGCGGAAAAAGCGCGGAGCCGCTAACCGAACTGAGTTTCGTGGACGAACACGAACCTTCGCAAGGCGATTGCAATAATAAGGCGGTAACTTGTGATAGGAAACAAAATACTTACGGATAGTTTCATATTTCGAACGGCTTGTACGTTCCCCTCAAGAAATATTGGAGGACTAACAAGGAGACTTTTTTTCTGTACACGGACCAGAAGAGACGCGGGAGTTTATTTGCCAGCCGCTCTCCGGTTTTATGTAACCCGGCCGTAACAGCAGACAGATTATACACAGCTAAACCTATCATAATCAAGGTATTTCTCTACTAACCCCGGGTGAACGTGGAAAGGAACCACCAGGCGAGGTTGGACCCCGACTTACCCATTTCCATATATTTACATATATCTATATAACTGGTTATCTCACTGAGAACTAGAATTAACTAAGTTTGTCACCAATATCGATCAAACGAGCCGTAGAACCTCTGAAATCCACTAAATAGCTTATTCAGTCTAGTCTATGTGGTATTTGTGGATAAAATATATTAGTAAGTATTATATTGTAAGTACATGGTAAAGTGTTATGAATGTCTGATATTCATATAATTATAACCTTTCATGACAACTTGTTGGTTTATATACACATTAACTTTGAACTACTGTATTCAGCTTAGATATTTATAATTAGTGAAACATAGTTATTATATAAATAATAAACATAGTTAGACTTGTTGATTTATATAAGCAATAACTTAAAACTACTGAATTCCTATGCTTTGGTATCTAAAGTGGATAAAATATACTTATAACATTATCTTAATTTTTTGGTTTTCTTTTATTGTTCCCCCGGTGCTCTGAGTGAGCTAGAAGAGGGCGGTGGAGGAGAATTTAACATCACATGTTCCATCTATCTTCATAACCGTGACAGCAGCCCTGCAACCTTACTTAATTTGCTTCTTGAAACTTTATAGAAGATAAAATGTCGTGTCGTATCAAACGGTCAAGTTCACGGTCACCATGACCAACAGAAATAAGAAATTGTTAATATCGACAAGCATATATAAGAAAGTTTAAACTTTCTTTTCAGTCTTAATAAATTATTGTTTTCATGACTGCAGTGCTATTCTGTAAGAACAAACTCACTTTTTACCGCTGAATCCGCGATGTGATATGAAATTAGAACACGAATTTCAAATCACACCAGCAAATTCCGCTGTAAAATGTGAGTTTATTCTTACAGAATAGCACTGCTGCAGTGCTACTGCAAACTCATCATTATCGTCCTCATCAGTCTATTCATGCGCCCGCTGCTGGGGAACAGGCCTTTCCTATGAATGGAATAGGAAGATTGCTTAACTTCCGAGTGTATAAGAGCTATTCGATGGTGCAAGTGAGTAATATACGCCATTGAGCTGCTGTGATACACTTATAAACAATTTTTATTCATTCCTTTTCTTGCGCACCAGAAAGATCTGGAACGATCTTTCCTCAACGGTTTTCCCTCTGAGCAATGATAAGACTTCATTCAACCAACATTTTTCTTCTAAACCGGTAACTCATGAGTGGTGTCCTTGGTGCTGCAAGTGTCCAAGGGCGGCAGCTATTACTTATCATCAGGGTGACTGCCAGCTCGCTTGCCTGCATAAACATTAAAAAAACATAACTCGATAACCCGGGATTCAAAGACAAACACTTTAAAGTAGAAATCAGAAGCATTGCCATTGCACAAACCAGTGTTCCATATCCAGCAGCCAGATTTTTATATTAATAATAGCACATTAGAGCATTCGAATGTTCCCGAAATTTCGTATAGAAATGATGAAGTTTTCTGCGGGGCGAGTTGCGACAATGGCGCTGTGTCACGGCCGCGCCCACTGGTGAATGTGCACGGAATGCGTGCGCAACTTGAATTAAACATAACGCCAATATTGATAGCTTGTTTCCAATGCACTAGATGATAAAGATGACAAATCTCCGCTCTTGGAGATGAACGAAATCGAAGAATAAGTTTATTCTCTTATAGGCATTTATTACAAGTGCTTTTATATTATTTATACTCCACCTGCATTTGGAGCACGTAAATAAAAACTCAACACACGTAAGTAAACACGTCTGTCAAGTATTCTCAATAAATTCGCCACATCAAAGAAACTTGAAAATGAAAAATATTTAACAAACAAACTTATAGTAACTTCTATTCCAAAGACTGATGTTCTGAGCGCGACGAAAAGACATGGTCATTTATTGAATTAAGTTTTGCTGCCCTAGATATTCGGCCCTACATAGAGGGATTTAGGTATGGGCAAGGTGCAAGTTTGCCCCCCTTATATTATATTTCCGCACTCGAATAAATCCAAAAATCCCTGCTTAAGCTCCCCTGCTATTAGCTGTAAGTCTTAGTTATTTAATTTCCTTTGCTTGTGTAACTAAATAGCTACAGAAAAATCAGTGCTTTCCGATCTTTGATATCTAAAAAAAAGTTCGCGGACAAAAGCTCCTGTCTGCGCAGGCCCTTTAAACTGATTTCTCATTTTGTCGCATATATAGAACCAAAATAAGGGAAGCACTAGATTAAAAACTCTATCTAAGATTCTTAATTCTATACACCATTTTTATTTCTTTAGTACTTATGGTTTTTCTTCTGATAATAATAATAGACTGTACATAAATTCAATTGTATAGTGGAAAACAATTCCAAATCGTGAGAGATTAACAGCGGATCACAAATCGGCGTCACATTTTAATCAACATTTGGTGTTGCCAATGATACCTGTTGTTTGGTTGGAAACAAAATCGGTCCAATTTTATTGCGATACATTTTTTGAATGAATAATTCATGTGTGGGCGCGTAACTGTTCCACATATATCATTACTTTTTCGTCTATTCTGAGGTGGAAATACCATGTTAACACCAAGTTGAAAAAATCTTAAAACATGCTGCCGTTAACGTGTCTTTCAATTCAAATACGTAATACATTACTAATTTTGATCAAACTTTTGTTATAAAATGATGATGGTGTTGCAACCTTTTATACTGTAATGATCCAATAAAAGCTTGAGTAAATAATAAACTTTTGTCAGTAGGGCTCAGAAGAAAAATGTTTACTAAACTTACTTGTACACTGTGAAAAGTGTTAATTAAATGTGTGCGAATTATGGCAGATAGCTTTACTCATCCGCATCTTGAATCGCATTTTACATTATGTAAATATTTTTCACAGATATCTTATCTGCCTAATAAGTCATTACTCCAATTAACTGCTTTAAACCTGAACACTTTTGTAACGGTAAAATATTATTTTCACCTTAACAATAAATTATTAACACAAAAGATAATCATCATCTCATATTAACAACGTATGCTGCTTATTAAATATTTAATTTACCGAAATAAACCACAACAGGTTTATGAAAATAGTTAAATCGTCCTTGTGCGGTAACTCGACACTCCCTCGCGCTCCAGTTTCTTAGTCTTATGCACTTTCACTATCTTGATATTGCGCAATCGCTGCATATTTAACAAAACCGAAAATACTTTTGTTGAAGGCAATTACTGTTTTAATTTTAAGTACCAATACGATACGCTCTGTGATTTCGAGATTGCTGTCGATGTCATTCATATAATTATAAAAAACCATAAAGTTACTTTAGTTAACTCATTCAAGGACTAAGAATCATAATACGTTTATGTTATGTTGAGAAATAATAAATATATATTTATTATGCTAAATATCGACCGAGAGGCAAAATATTTTTTCTTTGCTCATAGTAAAAGCATAAACTTTTTACTAAACGTATCTATGCAACGTTTGTTGAGAATCATAATTTTACTAATTGTATTCATCTAATATTCTATCTCTATATAGGATATGTCGAGCATTCATAAAAATAAGCAAAGGTTATAATTCAATGTGAACATAATTTATGAAATAAAAATACAGATGTTTTAAAGTTTGGATTTTAATGTCGAAACTTATAGAATATAGTACTGGTCTGAACTTCATCGTAATATTTGTGTCGAGAGTTAATCATAAAAATTCAGTCTATCACTTTTATGCCTACGCTTAGCTATCTACTTAACATTACCTTATGATCTACTTTGTGAAATAAATTATATATCAAACATATCAAGAAGATTAATTACTGGTTTTCGCTTTTTCACAACTTTGCGTATGATTTCTTTTTGGACGTGACTATGGCTGCCGTGTGGGGGATGATGATAGCGGTCCTCGTGTGAATCGTCTTCGTTAGGGTAATGAGGTCTATAGTCATCATAAGTTTCGTGATTGTAGTCGTCATCCTTAGGTGGTGTTTTATATTTCTTCTTTGGTACCAGAATATAATCATCCAAGTTATCGCTATTATACTCTGAATGTTTATTTGGCCTATATTTCTTTTTAGGACGCGGTGGTACCTCGTCATGGTAGAACTTCTCAGGTAATGGTGCGTCTGGTAGTGATGGATAACTATGTTTAATAGATGAAGCTGGTTTGTTTATATCTTCGTACTTTGAACCTTTGTACCCTGATCTGTAAGGATTCGGTCTTTTTTCAATTTCGAAGTTTTCAAACTTTTCATAATCATCATTATAATCGGGCATTGGATGCGTCTGTTTATTTGAATTGTGGTCAAGAATACTTGAAAATGCATTATTGTCTATATTTCCTTTCTTGTGTTTTGTTTTACAATTGGGATCAATGTTAAAACCAACATGAGATTCAGCTGGATGTTGATCATAAGGATGCTTGATAGAGTAGCTATGAGTGAAGTCACTGGATTCTAAGTCTTGTGGGTAGTAACTGGGTCTTTTTTTTGAATAATCGCGGAAATTTTCGAATTGTGGTTTATTTTTTATTCTGTGTCTTGAGTGGTGATACTCTGGATCCTCCTCTTCAGGGTAATCGTAAAACTTTTCGTAATCCCTCATTATCCTTTCTTCACGGACACTTCTACCGGTGGCGTCATTAATTTGTTCATTTTCGTTGTTAACAACTGCTTTAAAACCTGTATCAGGTCCTGCGGAGTATTCTACAGTTTTTGTAGAGCCATCGGGTTGTACGACACTGTATTGACCTGTAAATTGTAAAGTAATAAATGTTAAAGTTTTATATGAGTAATCATTTGATATAAAGAGTATTTTATTCTTATATCAAATGTTGACTAATAATAAATTAGTACGTATGGGGAAAAAATATTATTTTGCCAACTTTATGTAGGTACTCGGCGTAAGTAATTTATTAAAAATAAGTAAATAACTTCTTTCGATATTGTTTAATTCATAATCTTTTGATTCTGTAAAATTATTTAATTCAATATAGTAAGTCACTATATTTCAAAATTACTGACTCACCTTTTACGGTATCACCCTCCTTAGTCTCCCACACGGTCTTAATGTCTCCTGTTCGTGAATCTGCGACTCCATAGCTGTATGAATAGCTAGCTTGATTTTCCTGCAACAGTAAAAATAACAATGACTATACCAAGCAATCTATTTTATTTCTTGTTTAATAAGAATACACAGTTTTACTAAAAGAATATAAAAACGCCAAGAAATTGTGTAAAGAGTGATAGCTCGCGTGAGCAGATTCGTTATTTTACTCATAATGACAATTGCATGTGTGAGCTGACTTTAATATTCTGAATATTTATTAAGCATTGTAATCGTTTCCATAACTCTGGAATGCCAGTGGTTAATTACTGTCTATTACAACGTGCGATAGTAAACGTCAGTAAGTACGTACGTCAAGAAATCTAAATCGTGTAACGTTCACTGTATGCGCACACGGTTCATTTGTTTAACGACAGTATGTTAATTTTATGAAAATTGACATAAATCGCGTGCTAAATGATGAATCAAAGCCTGAGTTTCCTTATTAAGTAATATTGGACTGGGTTCATTAGTTTCTATGCCTGCTTCCAACTTCTGGTTCTATTTCATATGAATCACTGTCACTAATTTTCTTTGACGACCTCCTTGGCCGAGTGGTTTGTACGCCGGGTTTCATGGTGTTGCCGACTCGAGAGGTCCCGGGTACGAATCCCGGTGGGGGCAGATGTTTGTGTGATGAATACGAGCATTTGTACTCCAGTCATGGATATCTATCCGTTACCCTAGTATCCCATAACACAAGCCTTATAGTGCTTAGCTTGGGGCTAGGCTAATTGGTGTGTGTTGGAAATATTTATTTTATTTATTTGTCTTAACTAATTATTGAGGAATGTGATGATGCAGTGGTTATCGATGCATCTAGGTATTGAAGACACATTCACAATGGCTGATCATTAGAATGGTGATAAGAAATATTTATTTTGAGCTTCTCCGTACTTTGAGGTGCACGATGGTGCAGGTGGTTAGCGCATTCAGCCTGCAATCGTGGAAGTTAATCAAGGTTCATAATAGTCAGTCATTGGATGAGTGACCAAAAACTTATTATGTCGAGCTCCTCCGTGCTTCGGAATGAACTTTAAGCCGTTGGTCACGGCTGCATTTGCAGTCATTAGCACCCAAATCCGCACTGGGTTCGCGTGGTGTGTCATGGCTAGTCTCCCTATTCTATCCATAGGGAAGACCTGTGGCCAAGTAGTAAAATAATAGGCTGCATCTGTAGTTGTAAGCAACCATTAATCCACACTGGATCATTTTCACTATTATCACCATAGAAGGGAAGCGTGCAGCAGCAGTATTGTTAATGCTTGATAAAATGTGTCAGCATTGAAACATAAAGATCTCAAATGAATTTTTAAAATTATTTTAGTAAAACTTCTATAATATTAACCGAATATGTATGTTTCATACAATACAAGTTTTTCTAAAATAATCAATCGGTTACCTAATGCTGACGTAAACATTTAATTTTCTTATTTTAATAAGTAGTAAAGAGATTTTTTTTTCGAGATAAAATAAGTAGGAAATTTTCTACGTTGTTGCGATCCCGCTACATGAGAGAGTACCAAATGTTTTACGAGAATACTCAACTACAACAACTACTAGGTTTCTAAGCACGCTATTTTTGAATAGTTTTTTACTGTTTATTTCTAAGCGGGCAGAGAAAATTAAAAAAAATAAATAGCTCATTTTGTACCCGTTAAAAGGTAGCTTTATCTGAGTGGTGTGCGTGAAAAAATAAGAAATTAATATGAAAAAAATGCAGTTACATATTTCCAAATACAATTTTCTATTTTTTATACAAGTTTATTTCATCTTTAAATAATGACAACGTTACATTGTAAGTGTCAGCGACTGGCAGTCGTGTTCAAACTTCAAGTTCAAGATGCACAAGCGCATCGACCGTTACTCAATGTCAATGACAGACGGTTCACTTTCGCTTATTTCCGTTTGCGTTCACTTTTCAACGGCAATATTTATGAGCCCGTTAGATGCGTAGTAATAAAACTTTACCACGGCACTAAATATCAATCATTTCTAATTGACTGATGTGCCACAGCCACAGTCGAAAGTGTTAAAAAAGTTTGGAAGCAATAATAACGAGTTCAGTGTTATTTACTCACAAAATTACAGGAAATTAACAAGCGTTAGAAGTCAATTATATTTTTGATAAAAACCTGTGCGGTTTTTGTTAGTTTTTAACTAGCATATATATATCAATTTTATTACAATTACCAGTGTCAATGTAGCGCAAAAGAAAGCTAAAGTTTTAAATTGTCTGATGATCCCTTTAAGTAAAGTCAAAGTTATGGTTTCCGGAACTGCAACAATCGCATTGGTTTAGCTTTAATCTACGCTAGCTAATTATCTTTCATTGGAAAATCTTTAAGATTATGCTACTTTTCGTTGGTGTGCCATTCCAGGACTTTCGGAAATATACCTTTAAATAATGTTCTTCTATAGTTACCAATAAATAAACATTACCATGCTTTAAGTATTTAGAATCTAAACTTGCCCACATCACATCAGTAAATGGAACACGGGACCATCACACAGTGAAAGCCGAATGCAAAATTTATAATACAATGTATTTTAGCATAATATGGGACAAGACAACCTTGAAACGCGCTCACTTTAAAAAAAGTATTAAGTGTAACAATCGCGTACAAAACAAGTTGTAATGTTGCTATGGAGAAAAGTGGGTGAACTGAACGGGTTCGTAACATAAAATATTACGACACCCAATGACCACTTTCGATAAGTGTTTGCACTGTATATAGAACTGTTTCGACAATGTAACGACATTGCAATAATTATGTTAATAGTAATGCTATATTTTGTTTTAATATTGCAGAAGCTGATTATGATACTTGTAAGAACTAAATATTAATTTTATTAGTTTCTTAAAAACAGTGATGTTCACACACTTCATACAAGAAACAAAAATAAACTAACTTTACCTGCTAATAGGCTTCACAAATCAACAATTCATTTAAAGGTCTCCGTGTTCGCTTATAAAATTCAATCCAAGTCCCAAGCAATATACAAGAGTTAACCGTAAATAAATTCAAATATAGTATAAAAAAGCGTATTACAAAGTATCTGATTATATTAAAACAAAAATGCTTGGGTTTGCACTATTCCAATCATTCCAACAGGTTTTCTATATTAAATAAATCATGGTTGTATTGACGTTGTAACAACATAATGATTTGTAAATCTTGTTACATTATACTTCTAATGTTGTGGAGATTTTTCGCTCGTTTTTCTCCGCAGCTAAAAATATGTCCAATAACGAGTAATACATCCAATTTGAATAAAAATGTATTGATTTCGCATTTCTAATAAGCATGCAATGTAGCCCAATTTTAAAATTTACTTTTAGTAATATTAATGGCAGAATATAATATTTAGATAGAGTATATTAGATTTTCCGCTTGAATTGGAGCGCCCGACTGGGGAAGAACAGACCTTACAGAAGATCACAATAAAATAATACTACATTTTGGCAGTTATGTTTCTGTCGGTGAGTAAGGTTCCAGGGCTCCACGGGAAAGGTTATTTATTGGGTCAGAGTAGTAGGTCAGAGTAACGGCGCGAGCGATATTTTTGTATCATTTATAAGCTGTGGTGTTCGCTTAGAATCCGGCGGACCATATGCTTCTTTGCAACCCTTTTAACATATAAAGTATGATTATGATATTAATTGAATTTCAGTGATTTATTAACATTATTAATATCCGTGTTCACCAATTATATCTAAAGTATCTCCTTTAGTATATTATATTTAATGCTCTGCGCTGCAGTACAGTTGGTACTTAAAGAAAAAATCTATAAAATTTAACCCAATCATCTTTTAACGTGGTACTGCCAACCTAACACTTAGGGTGCAAACATCGGCTCCTGTTATAAAGACATTCCTTATAACCTGACGCGTACCTTAAGGGTTAGTAAAAGGAAAATTTTATTAGGTGTCTGCCACAAATATCAAAAGGTATCTTTAAACTGCGGATGCGGTGAAAATTGGAAAAGACGAATTAAATATTAATTTTATTCCAATCACTATAAACTTCTAATAGGTTTTACTGTATTCTATTCTATCTATTTTCTTAACAAATTTTAAACTATTCATTATATATTTGTAAAAAAAAAAAACATTCACATTAGGCCCTAAATTTTATTTTTTTAATTCAAAGTAATCATTTGATTTTATTTTTATTCCACCGTATTTGGGACATAGATATATGTACATGTCTGTACCAAATTTCAACTTGATTGCTCCAGTAGATTCCGAGCAAATTGACGTTGACAGACGTTTTTTTGATGGTATCTATTACATCTCTGCTCTTACACGCCTCTTGACGTTTAGTATATTTATTTGTATTTTTATTAATATGGCACTCATAATATAAATCTAAATATAATAATATATTTTATGTTGTAACTCATGACTGTTTTGTAGTTTTTTGGATCAAGTATAGCTTTTATATAACTTTTAATTTATTTTCAATTTCGAATTACGTATGAATTCTTTATTACTCGCCAGCTGTTGACTTAAGAACGCAAAAAGAATGGTAACACAGTCAAACATAACAGTAACACTGAGAAGAGGCCGTAAACGAAAACGAAAAAAAAGTTGTTACTCTGCCGTCTGTTTGTCTGTCTGTTTGCTGTCTGTCCGTATGTTACGGGTCCCTAGATCTCAAACCGAATGAGTTACAGAGCTGAAAAAGGTTGCGTCAATTCGAATATTTAGTTTAAAAATAAATACAATAGAAAGACTTTGAAAGCCGACGTACATACCCCTCTACCACGGAGTTCGTTTCCGGAAAACAACGTTTATGTTGTGACAAGTGATACAAAAGATATTATAATCAGATTTTTCAAAATCGGGGTGTTCGCAACGCTGATTTGATAGGGTAATTAATTTCCCATACAACTATACTTTCGTTTTCTATTTTATCTTTGTTTTTCTAAGAATCTTAAAAATAATGTGCATATTGTGAAACTAATGTCAATGTCATAATAGAACCTCAATCGAATTTTCTTTTCGCAAAAAAAATATCTCATGGTCTGTTCTAGAGTACCTATCTCTGTAGTAAAATTCATCAAAACCTGTTGCTTAGCCAAAAAGGGTTACAAATAGATTAAAATGTATATTTCATACTTTTGAATTGACTATATTTATATTTCCCAGATTTCCAAATCAGTAGAAAACTTTACTTGACTAGCTGATTTTAAAATACTTTCATGTTTTGATTACATTTATATGATTCATAAAAAATATTAATGATCCTTAATCCATTTTTTTATAATCGTTTAAATTTTTTCCTTAAAATTTGCTTAAGGTATGCTTATATCTGCTATAATAAAAAAATAATAATAATTTACAGAGCATAATAATTCTAATTTATTTTAATTTTTTTATTTTGCCTTCCTCATTTTATTTAATTTTTGTGTCATTGACTACTTTTGCAATGAAATTTTTGTTTTGTTCGATAATTTGATTTACTCGTTAACAATATACCAGATTTGTAACACAAACCTTAGGCATACTTTAGCGCTAAGTGTAAGAAACAAATAGAGTAATTTTTCATAGTTAATCCAGAAAAGGAGCCAAATTTTGACGACCTCCGTGGCCGAGTGGTTTGTACGCCGGGGTTTCATGTGATTACATTAAAAATTTATCTCTCAGAAAAATCAACTTACATGAATTACATTTAAGAGCACCTAGCGACATCTATTGTAAAATGCATTTTCTTCGCAATAAAGCTGCCACCTGGACGTCCTAGATAGAGACTTATTATTATAATACGATAAAATAAAATATTACTATGTTTCGTCCAATATATTGAAAGTCAACAACCTTTCCAATATTATTGTTTTCGTCTTACGAATTTTCGATTAGGCCACGTGTCCTGACGCGATCAAGCCACTAGTCCTGACGCAAGTTTAACATTTTTACCCATTACAAAAATAGTGTACAACGCCGCTAAAGAAGATTTCACTTCAAAAACTACCTACCTACAAATACATTCACAGATACTTTGATAAATTGAATTATCGAATCCCGGCAGATATTATAAAGTTTCCCCCGCTTCGATTCAAGATCATTAGCGATTCAGTGATCCGGCTCATTACTGCGATGGACAATTATGACGCTTTAATGACCACATGCGTGATTTCTATGTAATGGCTAGTGAAAATCGCGTTTTTATAGTGATGATCGAGTAGCGATGTCTGCTAATAATAACGCACTACAAGGTGACAGTAAACGTAAATTGCATCATAATATTATCCGAAATTAAACCTTTTTGGAGATATGTCCAGGTGGGAGAGTTGATCTTTCAAAATTGTGTTTAAATAAAGTGCAAACAAAGCGTCAATTCGTTCATTGGTCACATGCGAGATTGTTTTGTTGTGATTGGTGTCTTAAATGGAAAGATAATTCAATTATATAAATCTATGAACTACATTTTAACAGCAACTCTTGACTGATTGAGATGAACTTTTACACGGTTGTTTGGGTGACAATGCGTGGGCTAAATGACGTCATTCTCAATCCAGTAGTTTTTGTGTGCTCCCACGATATAGGTATCAAATTAAACAGTTTGTTAAAAAGGATTGCAAAAAACTAATTACTGTATTCAATTACTATTTAAATATCAGCTATTTAATACTAATATATATGTAAAACCGATTTCTGATTATAAATTTATTGAATTTAAACGTTATTGTGTCAAATAGTGTTGTTCTCCTAGGAAGCCTGTAAGAGTTTCAGGAGACTTTCGAACTCCGAAAGGAGTTGACAGAGCTAAGCCATTAACCCTGAAAGTACATATACCAGCTTTGGCGTCTCATTATCAGTCTTCTATGATTGCATGTACCTGAAATGCGTATATAGGAAGTATGTATATTTTTGTTATAATATAAGAATATTGGCTTTCCGCACTTCCTTCCATTCCATATTTGAATAATAATAAATCGAAAGATAATATAACTAGAAACACATAGCACTCGGTCCAGGTTCAAGACGGGATTTGAACCCGTATCTTCCACTATCCGATAACCAATTATGCTACCGATACCTTAATGGCAGTGCCCAATTTCCTATAGTATTTCTTAGTTAGCAAGGCAGCGCCATCTCTTTGCATTGTAGGTAACCCATAATGGCCAACGAAATACCTTCACAAGTATTAAACATAAGAAGAACTAGCTTTATTTGTAAGCATTTAAACATCTAGCAGTGAAATGCTTAAAAATAAAAATAAAATAATCTCCATAAAAAGTCTAGATTTCTAACTAACCTCTAATTAACCAAAGAATTTCCTAAAAGGCAATTATTAAGCCAAGTTTTAATTGCAATTGAATAAAAGAGCAATATTTAACAACTGCTTAACTTTAAGATTCAAAATGCCTTATATTACTCCAATATTTGAATAATATATTGTATCACTTGAATCACCAGCAAAAACTTAACACCAACAAACTGAAAGTTTTATTTTCTAAGATCTTCTGTTTGATCGGTTACTTCATTAGGCGCACACTCCAATTCAAGCGGAAAATTCCACTTTTAATTAATATGTAATGTCAATGACTGCTAAACAATAAAATTGATTCTCTGTTATCCAACATATTGGAAAATGATCTATGCTTTTTTTATTTTTAAAAGTTGTGATCAAAAATTAATACTAATAACTTACTCCGGTGGCGACGGCTTGCTCTAATTTGTTTTCTCTATGATCCTCTTCTTGACAATTCAACGTCAAGAGATTTGCCAAGAGGACCTAGAACATCATTTGTTTCATTACGCAAATAGGCTAATTAAACTAATATTAAAAAACTATGGTATAGAAAAAACTTTTTTTTACTTACCGTTAAGGCCAACGCACTAGCCATTTTAGCTGGCTTTGTACTTATAAAAAATCACATAAGATCCCACAAAACACAAAAAAAGGTTAATTAACAAACAAAAAATTTAAATATCGAATAACGACGGACAGCACTTGTCCATTGCCAAGGTCGTGATGATGCGAAGACGGTCCGACCCAACCACCACCTAGCTATTTATTAAACGCACACGTTTGCGTTAATGCACTATGAGTTTGATGCACAAACGCACACATGGACAGAGCGACAGTAACTCAAGAGATCCAATCGGCGTATAGTTAGTTGCAACGATTATCTTTACAGTAAGCGAAAATGCGGAAAGTGAGGTTATCTTCCAGGAACATTGTGTTGTTGCGATTGTAACTGTACTAAGTGACAGGCATCAGTTGAAATTGACAGTAACGGATAATGCGTTCGCCTCAGGATTTCCGGTATAACACCATTATTAAGTAAGAATGATACTTGCATGTAAATACTCAGATTGTTATAATAAATATGAAACTGTGGAAGGTTTTTTGTTGCTATTAAGTTACATTCTTGGATCTATGGATTTCGATGAAGTTCGGTACCTGCCTATGTTCTATACTACAATAAATTTCTGGTAAGATAAAATAGCTTAACGTACCTAACCTAACGTAACATACTAAGTAGGTACTTAGTATCTTATGAAGAACTCCCTTAAAATATAACCACATTATTCATTAACAAGAAGTAAGCTAAGACTAGTTACGCCATATTTTGTTGTGACAATGTGACAATGAACAGAGAAAAAACATAGAGTACCTAATCCAAGCTTATTCTTCGTTTACTGATAAGAAGGTTGAAGTTTAAAGAAACTTATTTTGTTAGCGGCCAGTATACTATAAGTATAGGCTTATGCCTAATGCACATGTAAATACTTTTTTTTTCACTGACATGAACTGCGAACTACATCCGTCCTTAAGGACGCAAATTCTACGCTCATGCAAGAACTCAGCTACCCAGGCGCAGAACTGAGCAGGCAGACCGTATGCAGGAAGCTTGGAGAGAAGGCTTTAGTGCCAGATCCTCAAAAGCCTTGGCGATGCCAGGCTGATAGCCAGAGACTCTCCCCGCTTGTCTTTAGCTTCACCCAAGATGTATCTCACGTACGCTAGAATGTCACCCGTCAATCGATTTGGCCTAAATCCGTGTTAACGATCAGATGGTTGTTAAGGACCCTTTCTAAGACTTTACACAACACTGAGGTGACAGCTATCGGCCGATAGTACTCCTCCGGCATACGCCCCAAAAAGTACGAGAGTTGGTACACGCACGTAAACACGTGAGACAACTCTGCTGCACAATGTTTCAGCACAACTGCTGGGATGCCATCGGGTCCACTAGTTTTCCGGTCGTCGAGTGATTGCAACTGCGCACAAACATCACGCTGCCTGATTTTAATATTGGGCATCGTAGTGCTACAATGAGGTAGTGAAGTGTAATTCCAGAGTAACCGGACTTTGCAGTTTATGCATATTTAGAAATTAAGTATATTATAATTTTCTTTAATTATAAACTTATACTATCGACCGGTTTCAATACCACAGGAGATTGGGAATGGCCATGGTAAAATTAAAAGTGTCTAAATAAAGTCGAACTATTATGATACTGTCACAGTTTTTTTTTATCTGATCTCATTTGAATCATTACATAGACAGTTTAAATTACAGTGCAGATGATAGCCTTCGGATAGGGCAGACTTTTAGAATTGGTCTGCTAGCGAATTACCAAAATAACAGTAACAAATCATATTAACCTTTTTTGTTTTCATTTTATCTATCTCCTTACGAAACGAACGGAAAATATTATTTATTAAACATTTATTAGTAAACAAAAGAGGTACCTGCCGATTTGCAATGTATCCTGAAAAGTAATTACCATCTATTACCAGTACCTTTGGGGGAAACGCATAATGCATGCGAGCTAGCGACCAAAGTTAATTGCGGCATCAGTGTAAATGGACGGAGTCAAGTACGCCCGAATTCGAGTAATTTCTTTCTTAGACATTCAAATGTCATTGCGGCATTATACATGTTTACAGATTTTATGTCAGCTTTCTATTTGACGACACTGTATGAAATAATACAGGGTGAAAAAAGCAGCTCTTGCTGAGTTTTTTGCCGGTTTTTCTCATTACAAGATCTCCCGACAAATGCTTGTTAAAGCCTAAACTGACTAAATGAATATTGAATTTGGAATTTCTTGTATATTGCGCGTCATAAGAAAGCCACCCAAAGGGCAATGGAAAGGGCTATGCTCGGAGTTTCTTTGCGGGATCAAATCAGAAATGATGATATCCGCAGGAGAACTAACGTCACTGACATAGCCCAAAGAAGCAATCCATAAGTGACAGTGGGCAAGGCACATTGCATGGACAGAAGTGACGGCCGCGTAACGTGAGACGCACCGTTGTTAGGACCCCTACAAGATGGACCGACGATTTGGTGAAGATTGCGGGAAGCCGCTGGATGCAGGCAGCACAGGACTGGTCGGTTTGGAATTCCCTGGGGGAGGCCTATGTCTAGCAGTGGGCGTTTCTCAGCTGATATGATGATGATGTAGGTAAAAGGGTTATTGAGATATTAACGTCTAAAAATCGCCAATTTTATCACTGACTGACTAAGCCACTGACTGGAAATAGACCAAAAAACCGGCCAAGTGCGTTTCGTGCGACACGCAGTGTAGGGTTCCGTAGTTGCCTGTAGTTATCACTTACATATTTGAGCAGGAGTCTTTATTTTCTATATTGAAAATTAGAAAAACCAATTAATATCAATTTATGTATCACAACTAAAATAGGTACCTAAGTCAAAGTCAAATTGCGTCTCAAACACAAAATCAGTTCGATGTTATTATTTTTCAAGTACGAATGATAACCCCCCATTTTTTTGTTTCCTCCTAGGCGTGGGAGTGGTTGTGAAATCCTCATGGATACACCCGTAGTTCATGCTTATGGCTAGAAGGGCCTTACAAGCTTCAGTTGAAGCGATCATCCCCTGAGAAGGGGATAATGCGGTATATCCAACGATTTTTCAAGCGCTTATATATTTTTTATAAAAACGTAACGATAGCGCGACTCAGAAGCCGTTGCCGTTAGTACTCGCGGTAGCGTTGTGGAACAAATGATATTTTATTGTCGTTTATAGTTTTTCTTTAGAATTTGTTGCAATGCAAGATTTACAGTACAATAACTTCATCTCATTCATGTCCCTATTAAAGTTTTATTCTAAGGACTTTTCAATAGCTAAGAAATTTTGTTTAACCAAAGTTGAACGACTATTCCTCTTAAACTAATAAATATATCTTAACCGTTATAGTTTTCCTTAAAATTTCATCATAAGCACTATCTATTATCATATTTTTTTCTAGGTTTTTCAAGGCAATAGTTTAACTTTTAGACGAGGGAAACGCCCTACTCGAACAAAAATTAGCACTTTAAAGTTCAATATATCGCAAACGGATTCCTTAATCGAAAAATTGTCCCCCTAATTAATTTTAAAGGACATATTCAACGACATCCCACACGATGGGATAGATGATGAAAAAAAACATCCCCAGGTTACATGTAGGGGAGCTACTCTAAAAAATATTTTTCAAAATTCTATTCTATCATTTTGTCAGCGTGATCGATATACATATCTCCACAAAATTACAGCTCCCTAGTGCTAATAGTCTCCAAGCAAAACAAGGGACGGACAGACGGACATGACAAAACTATAAGGGTTCATTGTCACGACTACGGAACCCTAAAAAACGCCATTTTTCACAAGACTTAAAAAGTAATAATTAGGGTAATTATGTGTAAACACCATAATTATTTAGAAAACACAAATTTTTTGTTTGTTAAAAAATATTTTTGCGCTTTTTGCTTACTTTCTTACTCTACATTTGTTTTATTTCCAGATCAGCTGTGATTAATTATGTGTGTAATTGGCTTCATGCAAGAAAAGTTTTTCATTTGTTTTTGTTGTTTTGGACTAATTAACGATGCGAAAGTTAATTTAAGTTATGTTAGTTTATTAAATATTAAACTAAAACAAAAGTGACAACTATGTTAACGAAAATTGTTTTGTAAGTGAAACTCCTTTACACACGCTTGACTTGGAGGGTAAGCTGGCGAATGCGTTACGCGTTACGAAATGTATGTGTAATATTTACATAATTGTACTCTACAACAATGTAACAATTAAAATGCATTATTATTGGCAACCAGGAATTCGCGAAAACTTTTTTATAAATGAAAGTCTGTTTTGACTTACTGGATTCATCACTAAACGAAGTCGTCATCAATGAAACGGTAGAGAGTATTTATTTTGTTAAAAAAAAACAATATTCTTGAATTTATATTTTTAGCAACATAAATTAATTTAACATAAATTAATTCATGTTGCTGAATCCTCTCAAAGGTAACAGTCCTTTTCAGAGTATATATTTTTTTATTTTTGTTTTTAACTACAAACTGTTACGAGACTTTATTATAATGAACATTAACAAAACATAATATGAATAAAACAGAAATTGTAAAAGGTACTTAATAGCGGTAACTTTCAATCGCATATTTCCAATTACGTGGATTTTTCCAACCAATGTTTTTCCATACAATGTTACTATAGTTTGACTGATTATCACAATACGACTATATAATTTTTTTTGTAATCTCTTATATTAATATTTTGAATTTATTTTATCGGACTCTTCATTTGGTGCTTAATTGATCAAACGCGTTCCAAAACTTTTTTAATCAAATACAGTTCTTAAATCATAAATACCAATGACTTGATCATATTCTGACGACCTCCGGGGCCGAGTGGTTTGTACGCCGGGTTTTATGGTGTCGCCGACTCGAGAGGTCCGGGCGCTCGAATCCCGGTGGGGGCAGATGTTTGAATGATGAATACGAGCATTGGTACTCCAGTCATGGATGTTTTACATGTATTTCTATATAAACATACTTATATATGTACGGTGTATGTATTTTAGCCGTTACCCTAGTAACCCATAACACAAGCCTTACAGTGCTTAATTTGGGGCTAGGCTAATTGGTGTGAGTGTTGGAAATATTTATTTATTTTATTCATTTATTCTATCGTTTTCATAATAGGCAAGTCATCAGTGCAGCGTAACTCCTAAATCACAGTACCTTGCCAATTGAAGTGTAACCATATGATAGAATCCAAAGTGTTATCCATTAATAATTTTACTTTTTTGCAAACTATTCTTCATGTTTCATGCATGAAATATTTTGTTACAATGATGAATTTCATCAGGAAAGATTTTTTCATCGAATCAACACTTTCCTTTGTATATGATTCCGACTAATTGGTAAGAGTCTGATAAAATAGTTGTTATATCTGTAACATCAGCTATAACATTGTATGTAAACTCTCATCAGTTTTGTTATATTTATTATCGTATTACAATTAATTATATTAAACGGATTACGCAAATTATTAACCACCATTTATAACATGACTTAATTCTAGTCTTAATATATATAAATCTCGTGTCACAATGTTTGTCCTCAATGGACTCCTAAACCACTGAACCGATTATAATAAAATTCGCACACCATGTGCAGTTCGATCCAACTTGAGAGATAGGATAGTTTAAATCTCAAATTATAGTCGCAATTTTAATTTATTGCAAATTATTACTTTTGGGCGGTACGAAGTTCGCCGAGTCAGCTAGTATACTATAAATTATATCTTGTTTCATTTCGTTTCTGTTTTTTTAACAATAGCTGTTATCTTTTGTGAATATACTAACAATTCGACAACTTTATATATTGCATACCATATTAAAAAAATACAAATCGCTACCGCTAGATTCATTTATTTTAACCAAAAGAAGGAAAGACATCGTATCTAAGACCAACAATAAAATTGTAAAACGCGTTTTACAAATCACCAGTACAAAAATCGATCATCTCACCTTTATAACTTCATAAACAAGATTCTGAACATTTATATAAAGACCGATTTCGAAAACAAGCAACTGCTTACCGACTGGCTAACAACTCTTAGTTATGAGAATACTGAAAGCTTGATAATTAAGTAGTTTCAACTTTACCACACTGAATAGGATAAACAGTTTGCATGTACACATTATTGTAGTAAACATGTACGACTTGCTATTAGCATTAGTAATGTTTGTATGTTCTTATTATGCACTGGCTGTATTTTACATAACCACTTCAAGCTATGAGAGAATGGCTTTCCCTGGCACAAGTGTTCTCACACTTAAAAGGGGAATCCATCCTCTATTATTGTAACATGCTATATGTAAGTAAAAAACATTTTTATTTTTTTTCATTTTTCATTTTTATGTGTATCCTCATGTCATGTGTATGTGGTGGTTTTTTGTTTTTATATTATAAGTTCTCTTTTTAGGGTTCCGTAGTCCTGACAAGAAACCTTTATAGTTTCATCATGTCTGGTCCATCCGTCCCCGGTTTTGCTTGAAAACTGTTAGCACTAGAGTGCTGTAATTTTGTGGAAATATGTGTATTAATCATGCCGACATTATTGTAAAAATAAATTAAAAAAAATTTATTAGAGTAACTTCTCCACATTTAACCTGGAGATGATTTAATTTTTCATCGTCTACTCCATCGTATGGGTTATCGTGGAATAGGTCCTTTAAAATAACTTCAGTGTTCCTCAGACTATTTTGCGATTTACCGTTTGCGAAATATTGAACTTTAAAGTGCTAATTTTTGTTCGCCCTACACGAATTATATATTTAGGTATCAAACAGTTGAAATTTGTGAATGATCAAGTATATTAAATGCTGCTTGATTCATATAACTTATAAGTTTAATTTTAAATCTGCGGGTTTTCGTATTTTAAGTCACATTTTGTGTTAAATGAATAAAAGGTGACTAATTATTCTTAAAATAATTTTATTTTGGTTATCTCTCGTATCAAAACAACAATAACATAATGTTTTGTCGAATAATCTTACATACTATTTATAAAATAAGGATTGCGATACCTACTTTGTGAAGAAGTAGTATACAATAAATATTTCAATGAGTATCACAGTTCATTACTGTAGACATAGTCAATAAAGGTACAAGTTACTTTTGGTTCACATTCAGTGCCATCTATGATGGAAATATAAAATATTCTTACAAAAACGCCATCTATGTATTGCAGTGTATACTAAGTATTGTCGTGTAGCGCCATCTAGTGGTAGCCGTAGTAACCATCGTCATAGTGTTTGTTGTAAACTTGTGGGTGGTGGGCGTGCCCGATACGCTTGACCACAGCATTGAAACCGTTGTGCTTGTCCGCTGTATATTCTACTATGCGAGTAGTACCGTCTGGCTCCGCGAGAGAGTATGCTCCTGGAAAAAGCATTCAATATTAAAAAACTTACGGGGTCATCTTAAAAGTATAATAAACAGTGTTTTTTTTTTTAAAGAAAGATAAGTTTCACTTCACATCTAAAACAACACCTCAAATAAAATACCTTTTACAACATCACCATCCCGTGACTCCCATTGTGTTTTGTGATCTCCAGTATGCGGGTCATTTACTGAGTAGTCGAAGGCATATTTAGGGTAGGCCTGAAAAATAACAAAAGTACAACTTTATACAAAAATTCCGATAAATCTTTTGTAATTAAAATTTCTGGTTTTCAGAATTGCATACGCTATAATTAGCTTTTTTTACCATATAATTTAGGATGGTACGAAACCAATTACGAATTACCAATTAAAACCAACTAAGTACATATTATATGTTTGGGCAACAAATAATATTAGACGCAAATATTCAATAATTTTTTTTTTATGAGCAAGTCGAATGCGTTGAAATCTTTTAAATGCTTTAGCCCGTTCATTTGATTCATTCATATAAAAGACATCAACGAGTTCAAAGTAATGTAATTTGTACACTTTAATTATGATTTTATTTTATGATTTATTAAAATAAAAGTAGATGGGTTTGTTATTTTTTCATTATAATCCAACGTCGTTTCAACGATAATTTCGGCTTAGGTCTTTGAAAATAAATTAGAGAAAATATTAAAGAGAAAACAAATAATATTTTACCAAAATGTAAAAAGTTGTTAAAATGCATGCATGGATTACACGAATATGTAATAATAGTTTAAATAACAATTATAAAGAATATAGGATTTGTACTCTGTTTATTAAACATGGTCAAGGGCCCTGTAATTTTAATTCGACTAAACAATAGTTGAAAGGATTTAATTGAACCCTTAATTTCCTTCAGTCTGATTGAACTTAAGCCAATTTCCGTCATGTCATCAACGTACGTCGTGGTTGCGTCATGTAAGTACAATGACGCAAACAGTCACGGTGTTTACACTCGTTATGGGCCATAACTGCTGTCGTCATAACAATTTTTAAGTATAGGGGGGATTGTTTGTAGAGAACTAACAATGTGCTCAATAAATAGGTCTAAGTATTTTTTAAAACTTAATTAATCATCAACGAAATTTGACGACCTCCGTGGCGGAGTGGTTTGTATGCCGGGTTTCATGGTGTCGCCGAATCGAGAGGTCCCTGAGGGTTCGAATTCCGGCGGTGGCAGATGTTTGTGTGGTGAATACGAGCATTTGTGCTCCAGTCATATTAGTATTCTATCCGTTACCCTAGTATCCCATAACACAAGCCTTACAGTACTCATTTTGGGCTAGGCTAATTGGTGGAGTGATGGAAATATTTATTTTTATTATATTAATCATTGTGTTAGGTCTTCTCGTATTATAATTGTCATACTAGCTTTTCTTTATGAAAGCAGAATGGCCAACTAGTGGTTGTAGCCAAGTATTGCTTGCCTGAAAGCGTCTACCCCGTGGAGCTAAGGAGAACCTTACACACCAACAGACACATTAAAAAGTTAAAAATAGGGAGTTTTATTTCTGTGGACACCCGTAACATAGAAGTTTATTTCCCAAACATGCATGTGCTCCAATTTGAATAGCAAATATACAATGCTCAAGTAGGGCAAACTCTTAGTGTCGCCACACACGGGCCACCGACTACAACCACAAAACGCCGCCACCGGCATATTTCTTGTAGTTTTCATACATTTTATATGGAAACGCCACACACGGTACGCCGGTGGCCGCCGTACGCTACAAATCGTCGTTGCTCGCTTCTTGTGGCCCGCACCGGCCACTTAATGCGCCGATACAAAACGCCGCCACACGTCACTCGCGCGATTCCCCACCCCTCTCTCCCTTGCCTAAGTCGGCCGCTGTCGCGCGCTCCAGCCACTTTAGTAGCCGCTTCTAGCTTCTCGTGGCGGCGTTTGTGGCTGTGGCGTGTGGCCCGTGTGCGGCGACGTGCGACACTTACGGTTCAAAGAGGTTAATTAATTTTTAAGTTTGTTTTGTTTCTTGATGTCACTTCCTCTACAATTCTTCAACTTCCAAATTTAACAATAGAGTATATAGGTTACGAGTTACTTTAAAATACCTAACATTTATATGACTTCTCTGAGAACATTCGTTAAGCTTGAAGCATAATTGATTGATCATATTTTTACCCGACTTCAAAAATATGGAGGTTATCTATTTCTTTGTTATTTTGTGCTTACGTAATAATCGCCGTGGGCATCTCCTCCATAGCCTTCGACACCCCCGTAGCCGCCGTATCCCGCGTACCCACCAATGTAACCGGCATTAGACGCCGCGCACAAGGCAACGAAAACGAAAATCTGCAAAAACCAAATAGATATAATTATATAAGTCTATACTGTACGGTTATAAGGTATACGGTTTTCTGATCAGAAATTCCGATTCGGAATTCCGTGAAACTAGCGCAGACATTTCATTTTCGAATCGGAATCCCTGATCAGGAAACCGTACATATGCGCCCAGCCTTATTGATATCCGCAGTTAACTGCCACAGGCGTGACGCCATGACATAGATAATCGGAAACCATTCTGAAAAACGCCCATGTTTTCAAAAATGGAAAGATATTTTTAATTTTAACAAAAGCTCTTCAAAAAATTTTGTTGTCTTTTTCGTGCTGACGCCTAATGAATTTTGATAAATCGTGTTAGAGAAACGGGTCACAGGATTACAAATTGTCTCTTTTCTCTTACAGTAACTTTTAAAATTGTCGTGTTCGTTAATATACTTCCTCGGGCTATGGGCAAGTTGGCAGCCTATATTTTATTTAAAGAGGGTTAAAAGAGTCATCGCACGTAGGCACTCCTAGTTTGCCAATATAGGTGAGTGTTCTAGGGTGGGCACTAAATAAATATAACTCAACACGGTCAACAGGCCAACAGGCCAAGACAAAAATTGTGAGAAAAGTAGAAATACTTTGTAAAAGAAATATAATGTTAAAAAAATTACTAAGCATACTTGGCAAAGTCAGGACCTAATGTTTATGTGATACTCGTAAAACTGTGCCATTCTAGATCAAGGTTGAATTACACTAAGATTATTCGGTTAATTAACACCACAACATCTCACTTACATTTTCAAATACCTATCATGAATGTTTATAGTAACCTTATCTGCTTACCATAGATTTCCATATGTGAATAATGGACTCTATATTTAACATAATAGTGTTGAAAATTGTTAGAGAAGTAAGCTATGTATTTTGGATGTGATCTGACCATATATGGTTTTGTATTAGAACAATAGCGCTGATAAAAACATATACAGGAAGCGACTCTAATAATTGTACACGCTTTCCGTCGTTGTAAGTCATCTTCATTTATTTCCCATAGAATATTACGTCTGACATGGGAGTAAGGTCAGCAAATGTAAAGTTTCTTTTTGATGGTTAAATTTCTTTTTATTATGCATTAATTTTCCTGTACAATTTTATCAAAGAGTCTAAATTATTTTGAGGGAAGTTTTGTCACAAAACTCTAATTCATAACTCGAAATTGATGAAAACGGGTCGGTTATTAGTGTGTGCTTGGATATTATTAAATTTTTATGAGTTGAAGAATTATCATAAAAAATTACACTTCCCGATTCTAAAATAATATTTTATCTAATCAATCAATAAAGCAATATAAAAACAGCGACTAAAACGAGAAACCTCCTAAAATGGGGGTGAACTGGATCCATTGTTCCTGGGTTTTATACATAATGCATATTGTTCTTCACGTGTTATATTTAACGAAATTAATTGAAAATGTGAAATATAAATATGGATGTTTAATATATATATTTCTATAAAAATATACTTATATATGTACTGTATATGTATTTTTATCCGTCACCCTAGCATCACATAACACAAGCCTTACAGTGCTTACTTTGGGGCTAGGCTAATTGGTGAGAGTGTTAGAAATATTTATTTATTTTTATTTTCATTTATCTTTGCATAAAATATGTCGAATGAATTATAAGCTTTCAACTAAACCATATTAAAGCCCACGGAACAGCAAATTTGTCAGAATTCTAAGACTAATTTACTATTGAGCAAATTTAACATTAAAATTTTTAGATACTGACAGATGGATGTATCTTCTAACCGTACGCATGACAAGCTGCGTTTTGCGACACTGCAGATGAAATAAACCGGAACGGACGTGAGCCGTTTGTTGTCATATAACAAGGCAAACTTTTGAAAACTATATCGCACAGTTAAAAGGAATCGTGATAGTATTTTTTAAACCAATTTGCTGTTTGTCATTCATCGTTTCATGAAAATGTATCACTTCCTGCTATTACAAATAATCTTTTGATAGTTGGTACTATTTCCATTAGACACGGTTGATTTTTTGCTTATTATTTTATTAGCGGCCGCCAGGACCTTGTCCGCATTAATTTTTGTTTTTTGAAAATTCCAACGGAATCTTTTATTTTTACGGGATAAAAAGTATCCTATGTCGTAATTCAGTAACAGATATACAAATTTATTATATTAGTTGGATTTCAAAATTGTTATAGAAAAAATATATTATACGGAAACAGTATCTTACAGATCAGAAAAACTTTATATGCATATGCTGTAGGTCTGAGAATCGGCTACTGCCTATTTTTCGTATCCCTAAGTGATAAGAGTTGTCCACCACTAACATTTATTTTTTATTTTTTTGAATTTATTTTATATTTTTTTATAATGTCGCATTAATGTATGTCGCATGTATAAAAAATACATACAACAACCCAAAATTTTCTTACTCTACCACCAGCCCCAGTTCGCTGGGTCAGTTAGTTAACTATGAATATCTCTCCGTAACTAATCACATTGGGCTTTCATAGCTTAATAAATATTTAGAATAACCAAATTTGATTTCGGGCATTTGTAATTATGAAATGAATCTTTGATCCAGAGAATATTAAACCCTTTTTAGGGTTCCGTAGTCCTGACAAGGAACCTTTATAGTTTCGTCATATCCGTCTGTCTGTTCATCCCCGATTTTGCTTGCAGACTATTAGCACTAGAGAGCTGTCATTTTGCGTGACAAAATGGTAAAATAAAATTTTGATATTTATTTTTTTAGGATAGCTACTTTTGCATGTTATATATAGGTGATTTTATTTTTACATCGTCTAGCGCATCGTGTGATGCATCGTTGAATAGGTCCTTTAAAATTACTTAGGGGTTTCTGAGACAATTTTTCGATTTAGGGGTCGGTTTGCGAAATATTGAACTTTAAAGTGCTCATTTTTGTTCGTGCTGGACTTCCTCCTCTAAAAGATAAACTTGAAGCTTGTAAAATTTCATGAGATAATAATGCTTTTCATGAATTTTTAATGAAGTTTATAATGGTTAAAATATATTATGCATTTTAAGAGTAATAATTGTTCAACTTATGTATTAGAAACTTAATAAAAATTCCTTAGATGACAACATTAAAAGTGACTTACTTAGACGAAGCAATTCCTTAAAATATAGTATTAATTATATTTCTATTTCCAAAATATTTTGTGGTGACGACGCGCATCCATGGTAACATACACTGCGCGTGGCACGACACGTACTTGGCCGGTTTTTTAATTATTAAAATATAAAACAGCACTGCACCAGTTTAAACAATACTTTAAGCGTTAATTTCCTTTGAATATAGAGTAGAATATAGAAACTGCTGTATTTTAATCGCATGACTATTGATTTGCGTGTATTGATTGCATCAAATATGAGTACCTATATATGATTGTTAATTATGTTTATATAATTTCATTAAAAACAGTACTATAATGATATTCGCATAACAAATATTACGTATATTGCGTATCGTTTGTATTTAATAAATTCTATGAAAAATGTATTTATTTCTATCAAAAGTAAAGCAAAACAGTGCAAAAGAGTTTTTTATCGTAAAATAAATCTGCCAGCAAAAAATCACAAATCTGACGGATGATCGCAGGCAAACGTTGATAAAACCGCTCTAAATTAAATGTTGTTACATTTTTCTGTCAAGATGGACCGGGAAAGCAATTTTTTTTTTTCTTATTTTTAACCGACTTTAGCAGGAGTTTCTCAATTCATCATTATATTTTTAGAATTGTTTTTCGCGCATATCTCCAAATACTTTTAACGTTGCAGATCCTTTTCCCTTTGGTCGCAAGACTCTTGCATAAACTACTCTCCCCTTTCAACAAGGTTTTACTCATAATATTTGTTTATGATTCATAATTTAATAATAAACCTTTTACTTATGTGAATGAATCGAAACTATTCGCCTGAAGATTTTTTTTTATTTGATTATGATTCAATTTATTGTTTGTTGTAATCAATGCACTCATTTTTGTTTCAAACAGTTTAAGGGTTACTTTCATATTTAAGTAGTCGCTCTATAGTTTTGGTTTCTAGAAGCTACATCAGTACTATTATGTGAAAACAAATTCACTATTCACCTTGGAATCCGCGGTGTGATATAAATATATGAAACGAATTTTAAAAAATATCAAATCACACCGGTGAATTCCGCGGTGACAAGTGAGTTTATTCTTACAGTATAGCACTGCTATTAGGTCTTTACGTCAGTAATGACACTATAAATCACTGACGGAATTTTAATATATTCGCACTATGTGCTCCGTTGTTAGATAGTTTACTACATTAATTTTTAATATGATTACTGATATAAGACCATTCATAATTACGTGAACGCATTTTCACTAGTGATGTATGTTTTTCTTTAAAGTCTGCATGATTGGACTAGTTGTCTTTAATTCCACTAAAAGTTATTTATGATAATGTATGTAATGGTGCATTATAATGTATCTATCACCTATTGATTAAAGATTTAATGACTCGCGTCGTTCCGACGTTAACAATGTTTAATGAACTGTTTTTAATAAAATATATCATAATTTATAAACATTATTTGAATTTCAGTTAACAATGTGAAATGATTTATTAGTACTTTATGAATTTTTACGAAACAAAATCTTGGTCAACTCACAAAAAAATAGACAGAAAAATCACTTTAAAAGACTTTGAATAGATTAACTTAATATCACTAACGAGCGCACTTACTTGGAAGGCACGCATGTTTACTATTATTATCGTTTTTCACTTAGGTCACTTTCTTCCTCTTCAGCTGAGCCGACAGGAGCAGAACTGACACTGTGCTGGAGTGTGTACTGCCACAGTATTTATAACTGTAGCTAGTTGCACCACTGCACGCTGCGTACGGCCTACGGATGCATGGTTCACCACTCGGAGAGTATGGACGACCGTAAGGAGCTTGAAACACGTGATAAAGTTATAACGATGCTAAGAGTAGTCTTTTATTATTTATTTTATTTTTCTTTGGGGCTGATTTTTTTATTCCTGGTTTAAACTTAATGCCTGATGTCAATTGAACGGGTAAATTGAAGAGTTATATTTATATCAGACGCAAGTTTGACTTTGCTGGATTTTATTTTGCAAAGAAAAGTCACCGAATTTTTATGTTTAAAGGTCGGTAAACAAGTGTATGCTGAAGCTCGATGACGCAAGTGGTTAGTGCGTTCGGCTGCGCTCGTTGAAGATAAGCAACTATCGCAGTGGTCGGTCATTGGATGGGTGACCAAAAATTTACTATCTCGAGCTACTCCGTGCTTTGCAAGGCACTTTAAGCCGTTGGATCCGGCTGCATCGGCAGTGGTTAACACCCACCAATCCGCACTGGGCCCGCGCGGTGGGTCATGGCCGAATCTCCCTATTCCATCCATAGGGAAGGCCTGTGCCCCAGCAGTGGGGGCATTAATAGGCTGATGATGATGATGATGAAACAAGCGTATGGCCCGCCTAAAGGTAAGTGGCCACCATAGCGTGTATGTCCTTGCGATACCAAAAATATAGCTCACACCGTTGCCTTCCCTGACCCAATACCCTATCTCGTGGAGCCCCAGAACCTTACTCACAGACAGAAATACAACTTTACTGTGATCTTTTGTATGTTACTTCCTCAGACAGACGCTCCAATTTGAGCCTCTACCTCTCTCTTTTCCTTTTTGATTGAATAATTCAGCAGATAACTTTTATCAGAGAATTGAAAAGTCAGCGCTTGGTAAAAGATAGTTTGCAGTGATTGTCATATTTTTATATTAAATATTTTTTTCCACTAAACGAAATATTTTAATATATTATATATTATACATCTTCTATGCAGAAACAGTTTTACTTATTATACTTTTCATACGGTTGAATTAAGAAGAAGATGCCATAGGACAAATCTTCTTTCTGATAGCCAATCTGAGAATCTGAATAAAATTACAGCATTCTATTAGAATTTTATTGACATACATTTCTTGGAACACAAGTAACAATTTCCAATATTAGGTAAGATCAATGGCTCAGGCAACATAATATTATAGTGAGCTGCTATGATACACTATAGTATGTTACACCATAGTTATCACTCAAATTGATCTACTTCATTTACTGCGCAGCTGTTGGCTACAGAAATAATTAAAGTTTTGAGTGTTCTTTGTATGTACGGAATTGACAATTAAACGTATACAGTAATATTGAATATTAAATTGCTATTGCTTCTACCAATCACTACATATTAGTAAATATTTTTTTGAACTGCATAGTTTGTACAACATAAGTAATTTAGAATTTTTCGTCTATAGATGCGGTGCTAGAATCATGTAACTAATTCATTTTATTATATATTTATGTTTTTATTTTTTTAAGCATTTGACTGCTAGATGTTTAAATCTAATGAAAAGTTTTTATAGAAAAAAAATCCAAGCGGACCAGTCAGCAGACGGGACTCGAACCCTCACCCTTCGCAATCCGGGCGAATGCACTGACTATTAATGCTATTTCTTCTTTCAAATGTTTAATACTTGAAAAAGTATTCATTTGACATTGTGGGTTACCTACAATGCGAAGAGATGGCGCTGCCTTGCACCTTAAGGATAGGAAAATTTCGACATAATTGGTCAGTGCATTCGCCCGGATTGCGAAGGGTGCGGGTTCGAGTCCCGTCTGCTGCCTGGTCCGCGTGGATTTTTTTCTATGAAAACTTTTCATTAGATTTAATACATATTACTTAAAAGATATTGGTTGGCAAATCAGGGTTTGTATGGTCTTTGCAATTTATCCTTGAAACTGAGCTAGAATATATTTAATTTAGAATATTAACTCGTAAGAGTAATAACGCTGCTATAAAATAGTATTAATAGATTAGTAGCTATGATTATAGTTTTTATGTTGCCAGTGCGCACTACATAAATGTGTATATAGGCACGATCTGTCCATTTTAAGAAGCTAAGGATTGTGAAATTGAAGATTCACTCTGGATTCTGATAGGTCTCAATATGGTAGTTTAAAAATCTATTACAATGAAAAGATATTGCTTATATACTAGAAGGGAAATAGTTAAAATATAATAAATGGTACACGAAGCCGTAAACTGCATAGACATAAATGAAAATAAACTTATGACAGAAGATTTTTTATGTTTATGCAGCCAACGAAGCAACTACCAAAAGGTGTAAAAACCGCTATATCATAGCTGAAAGTAAAAACCTCTGAGGAAGGTTCGTTCCTGATCTTCCTGGAATGCAAGAGGAAAGGAACGCACGTGTCGCAAATATCAGCTGCTCTGGGGTGCTTTAGGTTAATTTTAGCCATTTTATTATCAAACTTCTATCCATCGTAAATCACGGCAAAAATATCCCTAATATTTTGCTGCTACTTACCCGAATGCGATTCTGTCTTCTTTTAATTTTGAAAAGACCAAACAATTACAAAAAACCAACATGAGAGTATGTATTTCTGATGAGATGCTTGTAGAACATTGCCGTAAAGTTTTTTTTGTAAAAATTGTGGCAAACTAGCGTATGGCCCGCCTAATGGTAAGTGGCCACCATAGCCGTGACGACCTCCTTGGCCGAGTGGTTTGTACGTTGGGTTTCATGGTGTCGCCGACTTGAGAAGTCCCGGGTTCAAATCCCGGTGGGGGCAGATGTTTGTGTGATGAATACAAGCATTTGTACTCCAGTCAAGGATGTTTAATATGTATTTCTATAAAAATATACTTATATATGTATAGTATACGTATTCTATCCGTTACCCGTTACCCTAGTATTCCATAACACAAGCCTCATAGTGCTTACTTTGGAGCTAGGCTAATTGGTGTGAGTGTTGGAAATATTTATTTATTCTTTATAGCCCTGAGCGATATTTTTTGTACATAGCATATATAGCATCCATAGATAGACGCTTGCGATACAAAAAATATCACTCGTGCCGTTGCCTACCCTGATCCAATCCTCTACCCCGTTAGCCCTGGAACCCTACACACCGATAGAAACACAACACAACCAAAAGCTAGGGTTATTTTACTGTAGTCTTCTGTAAGGTGTAGGTTAGAGTCTGTGCTGAAAGAGAATTAGATTGGAGGGCGCTGTAGTGCTCTCATTATATAGATAATTGTTTATTTGTTAAATTCTCTTTTGTAATTTTTATCTATATTGCGATACCCTGACAGGGTTCATGTTAGGTACTTTATGCATTTTGTAACTTGTAACCATCCATGTAACCACATGACTGCAATAAATTGAATTGAATTGAATTTAGTAGTAATAAACACAAATATTTTTTAGGTTAGGTTAGGTTTTAAACTAAATATTGATTGAAATATTGAGTTATTAAACAATTGAATTAAAAAACTAACTAATATATTTATTATCATGTTATAACTTTTGTTTTGAGTAGTATATTTTTAAGCTCTAAATATGCTGGCCCTAAGTTTAAATTATAGAATGAATTGTACTTATACATGGATTTAATGAATCTATATAGTTATTGAGCAATAATTCTCATTGCAATATTTTTTTTGTTTAATGAGTGCTATTTTCTACGAAGATACCAGGTAAACTTTAAAAATGTATAGTATTTTTTATAAGCATATAATTTTGAGTGTAATCATGTAGATTTAGTAGTTATAAACACAAATATTTTGTTAGTTAAGTTTACTTTCAACTAAACGCTGTGTTGTTTTTTCAAATAAAAAAAGAAAATATTATAAAAGCTGTTTTTATTTGACTGTACTTTCCCGACATTAAAAATGAAGATAGGAACTTCCCACTGGAGTCCCAATATACCACTCAAAATAATTATTAAATTGTGGTGGCATTTGGGACCACAATTTCGGTCCACTTCAAAATAATTTATTAATTCCATGTCCCTATCAGGACTACCGGTCTCGGTCCCAAATGACTACCGATCACCAAAAGGTACTGTTATTTTGCTGTGGTTTCTGCGAGATGGTGGACGCTTAAACAGACGAACACCCCAATTGGAGCAGAAAAACCGTTGTGCCTTATCACTCTTAAATGCGTGAGGTTGCGTAATCTTCTGATAAAAATAAACTTAAGAAACTAAATACAGCGTTGCAACTCATATATTATTATTAAAAGAACTAAACAAATTTTGTGTCAAACTGTCTCGTACGCAATAATATTCGTTATGGCTTCGCACATTTGGTGCATTTAGCCAATGTCAAATAAATTTCAAACTAACACTTATTTCTACTGTGAAGGTCGATGACCGCAACGATGACCTCATATCACCAAACCCTTCAGTAAAAATACTTACATACTTATATGATTACAAAAAACGACAAAATTATCATTTATCTGTTCAAATGAGTACCTACTAGTGGTAATAACAAATTCTATGTAGATTTTAGTAAAATCTGACTCAAGGATGCAGTTGGTTCTCTCACAATAAACGTATCTTTATTTTATAATATACATAGAAAAATATTCTTGCCGAAATTTGTTGACGCTTCGTACTTGACAGTCTGGTCGGGGACGGAACGGTCTAGTACCTGGGTTCCGAACCTGGGGGTAATTACCCCTCCGGGGGTAAATCGGCCATACTTCGGGGGTAACAAAGAACCTAATTATTTGGTCAAATCCAAATAATAAGAAAATACTATATAATAATACTACTAAATAGAGCATGCGCTCCTTTTTGCTAGCGAGCCCGCGGGGTGCTGAGTGTGGGAAGCGGGGCGAGATTATCTCCTGATGATGACATTATTATTTACGTTTAGCGGCCAAATTGGAATTACTTGGACTGATGATAACATTTTAAAGTCGGGGTAAAATCTGTTTTTCTAATAGGTTACAGGGGTAGCAGTATTGGAAAGGTTAGAAAACACTGGTCTAGTGGGAACAGTGTCATATTTTTTAATATAAAGAATATTTTTTGTGCTTAATACGTTCCTAGCACTGTCATGGTACAATTCCGTGTAATGGGTAGACACTTTTATCCCCCTTCCGGTAAGTAAAATATTTTTACTGACACTCATGCATTCACAATAATAAACTTACTCACGCATACATAAAAAAATCTTGGAACTAGAAGACGTACTTACGTCACCACGTCAATTAACTTTTAAGTTTGATTAAAATTATTGCTGCCCCTTGCTTTGTTTTAACAACAGATTAAGATAATACGTGTCTTAAAATGACATTAAATTTATTTGTTTTTTCCGAGTACGGCCTAAAGTTTTTATAAGTTAATCTACAGGTGAAAGTCCTTCTATTTCGAAAAGTATACTACGACTATATGTAGAACAATTTTTGGTTCACAGATTTATTTTTTATCATATTTGTACTTATACGTCTTCTTGTATAATTTCTGCGAAACAGAAATGTAGATGTTTTTTTAATGTTGAAAATGTGGCTAACAAGCTTATGGCCTGTCTGATGATAAGCGGCCATAAAAGCCTATAGACGCTTGCGATACCAAATAATATCACTCGCACCATTGCCTACCCTTACCTAATCCCCTACCCCATAGAGCCCTGGAAACTTACTCATCGCCAGAAACACAAAACCACCAAAAGGTAGTATTATGTTACTGCTCAAAGTTGCCGCGCGCCGCTCCGTGGCTCTTGGCCGCGCTCGGAGTCGCCCGAGCATAGTATCTTCGCCGCGCCTCCCCAGTGTGCGCTGCGCCTTAGGCTTGTGTTATGGGATACTAGGGCAACGGATAGAAAGAACATCACATGCGCTTTTTAATATCATATCATATTATAGAACCTTGCATATCACAACAATATAAATGAGGTTGACTATGACTTAAATAAATAATTTATTGCTTTATTGTATGAGTGGCAGAGAAATGTATGCTATTAATAATTTAAATGTGAAAGTTTGCAATGTGTGTCACTCAATCACTTAAAAACTACTGGACGAATTTGAATGAAGTTTGAAGTTACGCACATTAGTTTATGACCTGAATTGAAACAAAAATAACTTTTTCCCGGAAAAATGTTAGGTTCCAGTGGGATTCTCAAAATAATAAAAAGAACGCTGACGAAATCGCGGGCGGCCGTTAGTACAAGCTAAATGCGGATATAGTTGAATTTACATTATTACCCCCTCCTCCCACACTAAAATGGCCGAGAACATTAATTTCTGTGTCAATTGCTTATTCAAACTTAACACGTTATTGTTAAGTGCACCTATTTTTATAGAAACACTACCTATATTCATGTTACATTTATCAAGCAATAGCTTGTTACAAGATTTACATAACTAGTGAAATGACCAAGTTACGGTGTGAGATATTTCACTAGGTTGTTGACCGACATTCCATAAACTATATTTCTAGTTGGGTATAACTATGGTGTCACGGTATTAAGTTATTTTATTCATTGACCAGCTTCTACCCGCTACTTCGCTTGCGTTGATGTTAATTTATTTGATCGTATGGTTTTAAATTTTACTGTAGGTAATTTGGCTATAAGTCTATATCCTATTCGCGTGGCCAGTCAAGAGCTACAGTACACATGCGCCTTCATAGAGTTCCTTCGAGTAACCCGTTGCGGTAGTGACGCTTTGGACATCATTACATTTTACGCGATTTATTGAATTGGTAGATGCTGACATATTTGAACCAACATGTTTTGTCTGTTAACCCTGATAAAGGCGATTTAGGGATAGGTTATACGGCTGGAGTCTTCTGTTGTCCCGAGCCATCTTGGTCCCGATATTATTAGTATCTTTACGGATTAAGTTAGCTGAAAGTGGTTGTTGCTGCTGCTGGCACATCAAAACAAAGACAAATAAAGCCACCAATACATGTTGGCTGAGCTTAACCCAACGCGCCCATAGGCAAAATTATACAAGGCAAGTGCTACCAGTGCTAGTGCCCTAGACGTTGGGCAAATTTTAAAAAAGGCTAATGCAAGTGGCCAACATAAACGAGGTTTGTGCAGCTGCCCACACGTTGGTGCGCTATCAGTTATTATGGACGACGTGAAACAAATGTTGGGGAGCAACAGCGAGTACCGACAAGTGACGCCGAATGAGGTCTAGACACGTTGGCGCTTCCCTTTACTCGGCAAATTAGGCAAGCGACGCCGAGCGATGACAAGGCAAGACAAATATGCTGTATATAAATGGTCTATACATTGGTATTAAACTTCAATTAGCCTACATGAGTATAGGCGGCTTAACAAGCGTTAGTCCAGCAGTGGACCTCAATGAAACAGTACTAATAATAAAACGTGTTGTGACTTGGTTGTGTTCAAGAAACAGTCAATGATAAATTTTATACGTAGCAAACATAATAATATAAAATTTATCATTACGCTCTTTAGCGCACTGAGGTCGTGCGGTTACCACGTATCTGGTTTTCATCACCGATATTATAAAGTTGTATTAGTTCCTCTAATAGTTATTCGCTATAGATATCTAGGTTAATGCCTCTATGATCTAAGATTTAAAAAATCGCAAGAATACAGAAAGGTTGAAACTGAGTCTTTATAAAAATTAAATTAATCTCTCAAATGAAATATGTACTGAAATAGAATAAAAAACGGATCAGATTTTAGAGAACATCAATGGTGTCAATTCTGGCGCGATTCTCTAAACTTAAAACTAAATTTAAGGTCAGTCTCACCTTTTCATTCTGCATAGAGATGGACAAAGATGCACTGTTGTCAAATTTAAGTTTAGCTTTAGAGAATCATGCCAGAATCGACACCATTATCTACTTAAAAACGTGGTGATGTAAGCAAAAATGAAAATTTGTGTACTAACAATAACATTTGTCAATGCAGTTTTTTTGGCCCTCTGCCCTAGTATTGGTATTTTTTTATTGAGTATATTTTTAAGCTTCTTAATGACAAAGATTTTGCAGCAGCACAATGCGGAATTTCCTGCCACCATTATCTTGATTTTTAATTTAATTCGGGAGATGGTGTACAGATTCTAATGATACCCTATCTGTTAAGGAAATTAGAAATTCTGATGGAATAATGTAACGCACATATAAAACACTTAATTACACTTAACTTACACTTAATTTTTGGCACTCACAATTACATAAAGTACGAATATAATTATAATTAAATATATGGATGTAGTAGTGAGGAGTCGAACTTGCGTCATCGAGCAAGTGGTTGCTCGTTCGGCTGCGATCGTTGAAGTTAATCAATTTTCGCAGTGGTGATAGGTGAACAAAAATTAAGTATCTCGAGCTCATCTGTGCTTCGGAAGGCACGTTAAGCAATTGATCCCGGCTGCATCAGTCTGCAGTCACAAACATCCCATCCCTATTCCATTGATAGGGAGAGCCTGTGTCCCAGCTGTGGGGACATTAATGGGCTGATGGTGTGGTGTGATGTAGTAAAGTATCGATTACGCCGAAGTCTTAAAAAAGAAAATGTTAGTGAACTAAAAAACTACAAGCGTATAATCAAGGTTTCACGTCGTTTTTATTCATCAATAGATTTCAGTCTAGATCAAGCATTTTTAAACGTATTATAACAAATATTTAGATTCTTTTTAAATTAAGATTAACCATAAATATTAAGAGACATCAGTGTTGCCATGATCCGTCCATAGGTAAAAGTAGCACATGACTATATAAAAAGTTTATTTTTACTTGAATCTCAGGTATATTCAGGTATTTAACTGGTAGACGTTTAAATCTAAAGAAAATTTTACTAGACAAAAATCCACTCGGACCAGGCAGCAGACGGGACTCGAACCCGCGCCCTCTACTATCCGGGCGGATGACTGACACTGACCATTATGCCACCGTGGCCCTAATTTACCGTTTCGAATCTTCTCCAGAATTTCTTATTCTGCAATGCAGCGCCATCTCTTCGTATTGCAGATAACTCACAATGTCAAATGAATACCATTAAAAATTGATTTCAAATGAATAACATTAAAAAACCTTAAGATTTAAACATCTAACATCAATCATCTAAGATTTTTTAAGCATTTACTTTAAAAAACTATAATTGCTATTTCTTCTTTCAAATGCTTCTTTTAATACTTGTTAATAATGGTATTCATTTGACATTGTGTGTTATGTTACCTACAATCCGAAGAGATGGCGCTACCTTGGAGCCTAAGAAATGCTACAGAAAATTCGACATGGACGATTAAGGCCGCGGTAGCATAACGGTCAGTGCTTCCGCGCGGATAGCGGAGGGCGCGGGTTCGAGTCCCGTCTATAAAGATAGGTACTTGTAAACTTAAAACGCGTTATTTTCACGCATTGTTTGCTAATGTTTGAGGAACCAGACTAAGTATGTACATTCATTACTGTTGAGGAAGTACTGAATTGGGTATTGGTTTAAGAGATTGTTAATTTGCAGAATGATTAAGTATTAAAGTGCACGCATGTTACAATAATTAAAGTTTTAGCCCTTTTTGGGTAATTTAATATACTTATTAACACAAAATAAGTTTAAAGATACATAACCACATGTTATATAGCGTATAAATAATTTTATCTGTTTAAAAAACTCAGATCTAAAACTCACCTGCCAATACCATTTGTATGCTGATGACCTACAAATTTACCGTCAGGCTCCTCTTGAAGATATAAATAATTTGATTGCACTTGTCCAGGACGACCTCAAGGTCATATACGACTGGAGTTCTGCCTACGGCCTTTCGATCAATCCCAGCAAATCCCAAGTCATCCTCATTGGGGGGTCCAAACAAATTTCCAAGCTGGATGTTGCTAATCTTCCTCAGCTCTATTTTAATTCTTCTCCTCTGCCGTATTGCAACACTGTTAAAAATTTAGGTGTAATCTTTGACTCCACACTCTCTTGGTCTCCTCATGTTGCTGAGGTCAGTAGGAGAATGTTTGCTGCTGCCGGTTCACTGCGCAGATGGAAAAATCTTCTCCCTATAAAGACCAAAATTGAACTTGCGCAATCACTCCTTTTGCCTATTTTGGACTACGCTGACGTTTGTAACATTGACCTAAATGAAGTACTTCTAGACAAACTTCAGCGTCTCCAGAATCTTTGCATTCGCTTCATTTATGGCCTCCGCAAATTCGACCATGTGTCCGAATTTAGGAGGGAGCTAAAGTGGCTTCCTATTAGACTGCGCCGTGAAGAACATGCTCTCACTTTGCTATATAATGTGTTGTATGACCCTCGCACTCCCCCTTACCTTAAGGAACGTTTCAAATTTCTAGGTACGGACCACAACCGCATGTTGCGCTCCAAAAATGATAATTTGTTGGAGATCCTTTTAACTCGCTCAGAATACTATAGGGGTTCCTTTACAGTTAAAGTGGCTCAACTTTGGAACAAGCTGCCGTCTGAAATCCGGAGTTCAAAGTCACTTCCCATATTTAAAAGTAGATTACATACTCTCCTTCTGCTGCGAACTTAGTCTACTTTAACATTACATATGTTGTTAGTATGTAGGTATATATATATATAATATGTATATGTTAGTGTATGATAGACAATTACTTATATGTACGTATATTATATTAATTACATTTCTCATCGACTCTGCTGGCTTACTACATCTTCTTTTCCGTTTAGCTTACTTATACCGCGAAGGTTGTCTGGAAGAGATCGCTTGTAGCGATAAGACCGCCTTTGCCCATATTATTGTTATTAATGTATTGTTTGTACCTATGTCCTTATGTATGTGAGCAATAAAGTGTTTATTATTATTATTATTATTATTATTATTATCTAAGATTAATAGGATGGAACAAAGTTAAATGTTTCTCGTCTTGTTTTCTACAATTAAATCAATTAAAAACGAAAGTATATAAATAAAATGTCAGGTTTTACGATTTGTCACAGGGGCGGCCGGGCTAAATGTATACAATCATGCTAGATATTACTTACAAAATTAAGTTTCATAAATACTACAATTAAGGTTAATCCTACTAAAACGTTAAAGTTTTATGTTTGTTACTCAATCATGGAAAAACGGCTGAACAGGTTTGGATGAAGTTTGGTGCGCATATAGTTGATTGAGGATGGAATGAGAATAACGGTACTTTTTATCCCGGAAAATGTTAGGTTCCTGAGATATTCTCCAAAAACAAAATTTTACGCGGACGAAGCCATGGACGGTGGCTCGTAGTATTTTTATGGACCTACTAACGTTTAAAATTCGATTTATTTTAAAATGTTTAACGGCAATATTGCTTATTTAAAAATATAACGTTAAGCTATATTCTTGGTTAAGTGTAAAAATAAGAAACTTAAAGGGTTAAGAGACTTATCAAAACGTGAAGTGCTTGCTTGAGTAAATTTCAACTAAAATATGCAATACCATTACCTATCTAGAATTATAACGCTTGCACTGAATTTCAGCAAATTAATTACCTATAATTGTTGAAATTGGATGCAACAATGCGTATAATATAAGACCAGATTGTCGATTAGACTCCAAATCCTAAGTAAGTTACCTAGAAATCAAGTGAAACCCTGTACTTAGGCATGGCCGAATAACGATTTATCCATTATTACTAATTAGAAGATCCGATAAATATCGTCGATATTCCGGTTGCAGAATCGGACCAAGGCGATTGTTGCGGCATCGACCAAGTTTGATCTCATACGCAAACCGATAGAAGTATCTTTAAGAAAGTACCTCCTGGACAACCCTCTCAAATAACTTTTGAAAAAAGATGGAGGCACAGTGGTCTTCAAATTTAGGCGCAGCGCATACTAGGAAAGGTGCGGCGAAGATACGACAATTTTTGTCAAACTCTAATTCCTACACTTCCAGACACATCTATCGGCCCAATTAGTGTAATAATTTTCAACGGTCTGCAGCAAAAATATAATTAAATTAGGTTAGCAATATAAATATATTCTTAGAAACACAAGAAAAAGATGTTTAATAAATCTGCTCCAAAAGTGTGTAAAAAAATTTGCCCAATGTTTCATTAATTTTAGCTAGGAACCGCCAAACCATACAGGTTAAAAGTAAAAATGCGCTAGATGTGTCTGAAAGTATACTCGTGAATCATAAGTTTCAAATTTTCATGGCGAACATGGAACAATATACAAGCGGGGCACAGCGCTGCAAAGCGGCCACGAGAGCCGACGCGTGACTCCTCCACTCCATGGCTCTAGGCCGCACTCAAGTCCCCGCGCGCCGCTCCGTTGCTCTTTCCCGCTTCGCCATGCTTAGTATCTTCGTCACGCCACTCCTGGTGTGCGCTACTCCTTAAGTGCACATCTGGGGATGGAACCTCCACGTTACATAAGATTGATGTCAAAAACCCAGTGTAAACAAGTTAGGGATATCCCTCCTGTACGTGTAATAAAGTAATTATACCGTTTTGTTTGCCAGCTCCTCGCTTTTCAGAAACCGACAAATATCTACTCATTAAGGACGAACCCACATATTATGGCTACTAACAAACATTCTATCGGTTTAAGCATAAACCTCTGTCTATCTCAACCCATTATTAGAGCAGTCGATGATAAGAACAAAGCTTCCATAGTGAGCAATTGATGCATCGGAAAATAAATCGGTAATCGGTTGGATTACGGTACTGAACGCGTTGGTGAATTTGAGTTATTATTATAGCTGACTTCTCTGCTAGAAGTTTCTTTCTTCTAACAGTTACCATTTAGTGGCATTTACAGGCAATTTTATTTTGAAAACCTGTGTTTAGGGACTCAAAATTATAATAGTTTTATAAATAATTATAGTATAAATAAATAATTATAAGATAATGTAAGTTTTTTTTTTGGGAATTTCGCAAACGGTGTAAACACATCGTTAAAGAATAAAAAACTGAATAATAAGATGTAAACTGTGCCTTCATGAGTCACTTTATGCCACTTATTTAAAACGTTATTGACTAATAGGTTAAGCCAGATACACCCGAAACATTTAACTGTGTCTGATTTTGATTATTTTTTTATATGAGGCTTAAAATCTGTCTAATAACATGGGAAAAATATGAAAAAATTAATTATAAAATTATAGTACTTGTACCTATTTAACTTAAAATGGGATGGAATTTGATGCGTTTTGGCACAGATGATCATGACCATAATACCTTTCAAACAAATGTAGTTTAAGTCGTGGTGGACATGGGTGCAGCATCCATACATTTTTTCCCAATGTCCTTTGAAACATTCACTATTGAACTAAATTTTGTAATAATTCTTTTTTTTCTGTATTATTAACTTTTTATACCATAACAACGATGACACAAAAAGTAAAGCAATTGTCACCTTCAATATTTATTTTCAAGTAATATGTCGGTTTAAACTAATATTCTGAACTACATGCACATGATCGATTTTAGTGGGCTGTAAAGGACACGTTTTATATCGTCTGGGCGTGAAGGAAAATCTATCTCCGATAATTTTAAACTGGGGACATTTCTGAAATTATTTCATAAAAGTACTAACATAATATAATAATATAGCTTTAAAAAAACAATTATTTTGTAGTTTTATTGCTCTGCCGACAAGTCCCGTTTTGTCCTTTATGCCCTATCAGCCTGAAGGTATCAATGTATCCACCACGCTTCTGCTCCACGCGTTTTTTTTTAAATTAGTATCACGTTCGGCCTAGCAAAGTTTAAACCACAGGTCTGACAATTGGATAAAATATATGCAAAAAACTGTCCACAGTCCATTAGCCATGGTGAACTCAATATTGCGAAAATTCAAGATTCTACAAAAAATGTGTTGGCACCCGTGGTAGGCCAAGGAAACGAGTATATCGGGCACGTACTTAGTTGAAGGTTGGATTGATAGTACGCTAAGTTCATAACGCCACTTGTTCATAAGTAGGTGAAGCGATTAGCGGGTATGGAAACATTGTTCCTTTTTATATCCAGAAGATTTTTTATTGCCTTCGAAGGCAGACGAATAGACGGGCCACCCGATGTTAAATGGTCACCGTCGCCCAAGGACATCATCAGCAATGCTGTGCCGCTCCCATTCGTGGAACACTCTAAACCTCTCTTGAAGAGGACCATGTTATAGTAATGAGGGATCACCGTGGTTTTGAGCTCATTACATAATTTAATGTCCGATATCTAGAAAAATAAAATTATTAGCCTATTTTACTTTTAAGGTTCCATAATATTAGGAAAAGGTTTGTATTAAAGAGTAGAAACTCTCGGCTTCGCACAGGTGCAATATACCCAAGCAAAATTAAGAAATGTTTCGGTTTCAATACATCAACACCAACTGAATTACCGAAAGACATTATTTTTCGCACAGGTCGTGTTTGACAGGTTTTCTTTCGATCTATTTAGGGAAACTAGTTTATTATATTTTTTTCTGAAAAAAGATATTATTAACATTGGAAACATTGACCGTTTTCCATTTAGAAAAAAAAGTCGACACTGTGTTGCACTGTGTCGACTTTCAATACTTTTCATTGGTAACACTGTTACCAATGAAAAGTATTGAAGTTACCAAGCTTTAGTTGGCATTAGGTTTTTGCTATAGTAACAGTGTTACCAATGAAAAGTATTGAAGTTACCAAGCTTTAGTTGGCATTAGGTTTTTGCTATAGTAACAGTGTTACCAATGAAAAGTATTGAAGTTACCAAGCTTTAGTTGGCATTAGGTTTTTGCTATAGTATCGTCGACAGTGCAACACAGTGTCGACTTTTTTTTCTAAATGGAAAACGCTCATTATGTTTAAGCTGTGTGTTTCAGACTGAATTAAGCTGTGCCTGTGTCAAATTTTTGAATTATTATTATTATTCTGTGTCGAACCCCGTAAACTCGCAGTTAATGAACGAAGTATCAACATGACTATAAAAGAATATTTCATTGATACCTGCCGCTTGAGTAACGTTATGTTACGTTTTACTGGTACATTTAAACGTAATACAATCGTTATTATGCTATTTTTTATCGTGTTCTTGTTTATTGTGTTTAGGTATACGTTTGTTACAAAAAAGTTTGAAAACCAAACGGTAGATTGGATTGTGATATTTTGTAGTTTTGCTGTTGAAATACATTTACAAAGTATACGAGTGTAATACGTGACATTATTATGTTAATGAGTTCATACACCAATTTGAGAAAAGATATCCAACTTTTCGTTAATATAGACAAAGATAGTGTTTGAATTTCATATAAGCTTTATACCTAGCTATATTTATACTGCTCCAGGTGATGGACTGGCTGCTAATTTCCGAACAACAAATGGCATTTATGTCGTTGTTCAGGTGTCTAAGGGACTCACCTGGCGGGTGCGCGGCCATTCGGAAACGGGTGCCGCGACCACACCCGCCCTCTCAGCACGCACTAGGGGTACGCGGTCCTCATAGTGCGTGTGGGGGGACGGTGCAGGAGTATTGTCTTTTTAGTGGCCCTGTTTAGAGCGTTAGGTAGGTCCCTGTTTACTTCAAACGGCCCCAAGGCTGGCTGAAAGGAACGGGTAGGGGTCCCACATACCTTCTTCTCGCTCCCCCTGTGAAGGATGTGTAAGGCATTTCCCAGACACAAAAAAAGGTGTCTAAGGGACTGACTTCGCATTGTGACCTAATCTTTTTCAACTCTAGAATTTTAGGGTAATGCCTTGTCAGCGAATACATATCCACGTCGTTATTTTTCACTTGGATTGTAGCATCAAAAATTCAATCAGGCAAAAAACACGGATATGTATAAGTTAATGCTGTATATTTAATAGACCATGAAATTACATAGAATAAAAACAAACCTGTCTGTGAAATAACAATACATTACAATCTGGCAAATAATCGAATGATTACAATCGCGTTGGTTTGTTCTTGTTTAGTTATTATATATACTAGAGGGTGGACGCGACTTCGTCTGCGTGAAAAGACTTCACCGCCCCCCCCCCTACACTCCCTTACAGGAAGAAGATTTCTGGAATAAAAACTACGGTAAGCCCTTTACCTGGTCTCAAACTATTTCTATACCAAACTTTTATCTAAATCGGTTCAGTGGTTTAAATCCGAAGAGGTAACAGATATACACGCTTTCGAGTTTATAATATTAGTTTAGGTTTGTTTTCAGTTCTATTCACATAAATACTAGAAGGTGACTGCGACTTCGTCTGCGTGGAAAATAGTTTCCCATACAAACTTCATCCCCATTTTAACTCCCTTATAGGAAATATTTGTTTCTTAGGTTTTTACGCAAATCACACATTAAATAAAACTAGTTTTAATAGGTTAGTGCACGAAACTTTATTTCTTTATTGACGTTACATTTTACGACGATGATTTAACATAAGAAGGAGATAGAAAGCCTCTCTGAGTTTGTTTCGCCGGTTCTTCTCAGAAAGGTCTCCCAATTTTGGAACCGGTAGTAGTTAGGGTCAAATAATTAAACTCAAAATTACAAAAAAGAATTTTAAATAAAGTACTTTACTTTATTAACTAAATTAACTAATAAATTCATACACAGACAATAAAATTTTAAAAATCTTCCAATGAAATAACCGAACGCTTAATAAAAGTCCTTCGAAGGTAGCTCGACAAATGAAATAAAAAATCCGTATTCTGACGATGTAGACCTGAAAAGGCTGCGCAACGTCAATAAATAAATAAAGTTTCGTGCATTAACCCGTTAAAACTAGTTTTATCCCTTATAGGAAGATTTCGTAAATAAAAACTATTCTAAGTGCATCACCGGATCTCAAACTATTTCTATACCAATTTTTATCTAAATCGGTTCAGGGGTTTAAGTGTGAAGAGGTAACAGACAGACCCATTTTCGAATTTATAATATCCCCAGTATTGATTCGTTTACGTACAACGATACTTTGCATTAAAACTTCAACGTCAGATGTGATCTCGAATTTTTCAGAATGCCTCATTTGAATACCATACTCATGACCTTAATAAGATGTACTTGAGGATATTATTAGTACAATGCTTTTGGGAACGAAGAAATGCAAATCACTGATTGATATGTACAACTAATCTCCGTTTAGCAAATGAAAAACAACTATTTTTCGTGACGTACATATTATTTAACTTGTACATGTGATTATGTTTCTACTGAAATTTGAAATGACTTATATCGTAGGTAATTATCAAAATAAGAAATAAGATGTCAGAGTTTTATTTTACCGTAAACTTTGTGAAACTCTGTATGATAAATTATAATGTAATCAAAATTTTTTTTTATATATGAAGATCAATTGTTTATCTTAGATATGCAAAAACCAAAGAAATAAAAATTTTACTTTTAATTACTTGGTAAGTGGCTAAAAGTTATATAGTATCCAGAGTGAATTATTTACGGTCAGCGCAAACATGCCAGTGCGCTGATTCCTCAATTTATAAATAACTGGTAGGTAACCCGCGACTTCCTATATACAAACTGCCCCTTACCACCCCCTTAAAGGATGATTTATGGAATAAAAACAATCTTACGTCCTTTCCTGGGATTCAAACTATCACTGTATCAAATTTCATCTAAATTGGTTCAGCGGTTTAAGCGTGAAGAGGTAACAGACAGACACACTTTCGCATTTATAATATAAGAATGGATATGTCAACTACATGTAATATTATAGTAATTTATGTTATTTACGGTATTGTTACCATGTAGCTTGTTTTTAGCGAGTTTCCGATATTTCGGTACTGTTACAAGCACTATGATCACGGAGGAACAGTTGCTCCGTGATCATTCGGCACTGTTGCAAGCACCATGATCACGGAGTAACTGTTAATCATGGCGCTGGTAACAATACCGTAAATAAAATAAAATACCATAATGTTAGTGACCATGAAAGTTTAAAAGAATACAAGTAATATGTATCTATCATACAATACCAACAAACATTGTTACGCGATACAACGTTTTAGCACTTATGAACGAAAGTAGGGTGCAACATTACGATGTAAGTAGATAGTTCCCACGCCCAATAGACCGAAAAGTAGCCTTGTAGCTTCATAATTGGATGCCAATGTCGATCCATTGACTCTTAGTGCAGAAATTAAAGATATAAATACCGTTTCCAGTACTACTAGCTTATTCAAATACTTTCTTCTAAGTTTTTCTTTTATATCTTTCAAATCAGTTTTCCGTAACTGACTTTGAGTACTCTATATTGAAGTGAAAACTTCTATACACGTAGGGCGTTTTTGAAATGGGAAAAAACCATTGAATCTGCGACACTGCTACCTTTACCGACTCCTCTGTATATAAGTATGTTCATATATTTTGTATATACGTACATCGAGAAGTGAAAACAACATGCATGTTGTTTTCCCTTCTGTCGGCACTCCCGGGGTGCCACTGTTTTTTTTTAAATGAGAGAGGATTAGTTCTGATTTTTTAAATTAAATTTTAATTTATTTTGATGTGATAATTAAGATCTGCGGTCTCAGAAATAATATAGTTTTACATAATTTCTGCCAGACCAAAACACCAAATGTTAATTTGACTGGAAATGTTGTTTAGATATAAAATAAAGAATAGTATTATTTCTTACTTTTTAGTGGTTTTGTTTTTATGAAGTCAGTTTTAATTTTTGTTTAAAATGTAATTTTGCTATTTATACTTATTTGCTTTAGCGTTATTCAAAATTCAATATCGTTTATTCAGTCTAGGCTGTTACTGTATCATATGTCGTCAAATTGAAAAATGACTTCAATATGAGATAACTCTGGAAGTCACTTTCCATTTTCTATTTGTAACTTAGATAATCAAAAAAGGCAAATTATATTCTACTTAAGTGAACGCCATCTAGCAAAGCTATGTGGACTCACTTGCATATTTTGCTCTTGCGCAGAAAACAGTTACGAAAAGCAGCTGCAAGCTTTTGCGAGTAACGTTCTAGTAGTGTTTCTTAGTAAATACGTAGAGGGCGTTATTCGATGACATTTTCATCATAATTGACGATAATAGTTTCTTAGATCTCTACATTTTTAAACGCTAAATTATACTTAAAAAAAATATTTATTTTAATAAATAATCGTCTTAAAGTAAATATTAAAGTATACTTCAATAGAGGTTATTCGCATGGAATTTCATATGTTGCTGAATAGTTATAAAATTTAAAAGTAAAACAATACGTATCGATAGTTTTATGTTCCTTAAAACTTTTACTAGCAACTTATAACGTCAATAGATAGACAGTTTATATGATATAAAAGCTTGTCGCGAGATTAAAGAAGGTACTTGCTTAAATTAGTTACGTAGGTAATTTAAAAATTTAATTCTAAAAGTATGTTGTTTCATTTACTTGCTTATCTACGTCTCTCAAGACATGCTTTAATAATTATTTAAAATAATTATATTACAGAAGAAACTGAGTCTTGAGACTCCAAATTTGGCACGTTACTAAGAAAAGATTAAAATAGGAAAAGAAAGTTTGTATGAAAAATCTTATTTCTTGAGTTAATAGATTTTAAACTTGACACGAATTCTTAACTATATGTATACTAATATTTTTAAGAGGAAAGAAATGTTTGTTTGTTTGTTTGTATGTCATAAGCTCCGAAACAACCGAAATAATTTGAAAAATTCCTTCACTTTAGAATCCTGCATTATCCCTGATGAACATGGGCTACAGAGTATTTTCAAATAACTTAGGGTTCCGTATGAAATCTGCGCTAACGTAACCCAGGGTGTGAATAAAATACTAAAAAATAAACTTAGATCGCTTACACTGCGAAAGTCATTGACAGTAGAGCAAAGTAATGTACTAAAGTTTTAGAGAGGACATCAACATCTACAAAAAAGTCTGCGATACTATAGGTCTAACTATTACAGTTATGTCATAAGTAAATGTCCCCTGCGGTTTCACCCGTAAAAAGATTGTAGTGAGCCTAATTTAAAATATGGGCATATGCTATCGCGAACTTTTTTATAGAACTTTTAAAGGGGAACAATTCCACCTTACATGATTTTTGTGTAAATTTAATCATTTACGTATCGCACGCAACGGAAGCTCAAAAATGGAATATTTTTACCCGTTTTCGCAACATTTTTCATAGATAATCCGCTCCTACTGGCCACAGCGTAATGTTATAATTATAGCCGTAAGGCTTGATCAATAAATGTGCTATCTAACACAATTTTTTTTTCAAATCGGACCATTAGTTCTTGATATTTGCGCGTTAAACCAAATAAATGGTGAATTCGGTACAACGGGTCCTAAAGAACGCAACAAAATATTCACTATGAATTAAATATGTTTTTGTCGAAGGTTTATATAAAGAAATTCATTGTGTATAATACTAGCCTGAGAACAAAAACAATAGACTACATTACAGCTCTACACCGAAGCGAAGCGAGGGCGGGCCACTAGTCTATATCTATACTTATAATAAATCTGTAGAGAGGTCAATTCTGTACATGAAATATATTTTCAAAATAACTATCAGGGGGTGATTAGTGATCGATACTGATGCCAAAAATGCAATCAGTAAAATTTTTGTCTGTCTGTCTGTCTGTCTGTGTGTATGTTCCTTATAGAAACAAAAACTACTCGACGGATTTTAACGAAACTTGGTACAAATATTCTTCATACTCCTGGGCAGGTTATAGTATACTTTTCATCACGCTACAATCAATAGGAGCAGAGTAGTGAAGGGAAATGCTGGGAAAACGGGAGAAGTTACTCCATTTTTTAAGCTTCCGTCGCGTGTGCAGCCTTAATGGTTAAAGTTACATAGAAATCATGTATGACGGAAATATTATACATAAAATTGTCTAAAAAATATCCCGCAACAGCATATTATGTCTATCTTTTATGGTTGACTCACAATAACACGTGTAACTCCTGATAGCTTAGCAGTTCGGAGCATTCTGATTATATTTGTTTACTCTTACGTTTATAATACTCCCACTCATCCCTAATTTAAAAAAGTTAACATTATTACCTATTCAATAAAAAAAGAATCATAGAAATCGGTATATAAACACCAAACTTATATATGAAATAAGCCATCGCGCCGTCGCACGTGAATACTGAATCATGCTTTATGGATTATTTTTGTGTAACGGTTGGAAACACTGATAATTTTAGAGGTTTTTAATGTAAGGTCGTAAATAAACACAGTTTTTTCCGCTTACATTGCAAACGCTGGCTGAACCCTACGAGATCGATCAAAATAATGTACTACAGTATTGTATACCTTAAAAATGTCTACAAAAAAGTCCGCAATGGTATCTGTCTTTCTCTTAGGGATAACCCACAATAACCATTTATATCCTATACTTTTTACGAGAAATAATAGATTATTTACGAAGCGATTTTCAGCAATATAACATTCTTCCTTATCGAATTAAGTACCTTAAATACATTGTGCATTTAATATAGACCAATTTGGCTATTTAACGCATGTAATTTAAATGAATATTTTCGAAGATATTACAGATTTAAAAAGCAGGGACATAGCGGTTCCGACGCTACCGGGCGGGGCGCCTGGTGGCGCGTGCCTATTGTAATTAGGTATTAGAAAAATGTCATTGTGTATATATAATACAAGCCTGAGAACAAAAACTATAGTCTATACTACAGCTCTACACCGAAGCGAAGCGCGGGCGGGCCACTAGTAAATAATAAAGTTTGTCATTTTTAGTTTTGCAAAACAAATTGGAGGGTCTCGAAGTTTTCATATGGTTGTATTTTAACGCGCATTTCGATTAACTCGAAACTTGGTTATTTTATTAAGGGCCGAAAATAAAGATTAAACGTTTAAGTATCAGGGGTTTTTTAAACGTAACCCTAAGTGGGTAAAAAAGGGAATGAAAGTTTGTACGTAAAATCTTATTATTTGAGTTAATAGGTTTAAAACTTGGTACAAATACTTATCTAAATAAATTATATTTTTTTCTATTTTAAATTGATGAACACGCAGAAATAACTACCCAATACACTAATTCCACGCGGACATCGTATAAACTGTATACTTATTGACAGAGGTGTGTTTTAAAATCTGGCGCCCTTACTTTTCTACGATGAGAAATATTTTGTTTAGGATTATTTTTTAGAGATGTACCTGATAGCGCCTGATACCTAGACGGCTCTGATTTTTTCAAGAAAAAAAATCTTTAAGTTCAGTAATGTCTCAAACGCCTAGCCATTTTTCACTTGCAATGTGGTTTCATCGAACTAGGCTAACATGCGGTAGGCATGATGTCAACATTCGCCTTGATCGTCGGAAGAACTTGGTCATTCACTCCATTATGCAAATGTTTTACAGCTAAACCCTCGCCGAACTTGCCTCAGAGGAGATCAACTTTTATTTAGATTAAGATATATAAACATGAAAGAGAAATAAGTTGTTTCCTTTGTACTCATCAATGAGCAAGTTCAATAATCTTTAATAGTTCTCTAGACAGAGAAATAAATATGAAGTAAACTAGTATATTTGTTTGTGGCTCGGTTAATTCAATTCGCAACTGCTTGAAAGAACTACATCAAAACGTTGACTTCATGTATCTGGGCGTACGACTTTCATACCTATATCGTCTATTATTATCATGTTTTAAGTATTGCAATGATGAAGATTCCATTCCTTAATATTTTTTAAGTTGTTTTTTTTTATTTATGGCTGGCATTTATTTATTTTAGTCGAAAACAGCAACTATTAATTTTAAGTTAATGTGATGCTTATTTTCTGGGAAAGTTTGGATATTGAATAAATATTACTTGAGTTGCCAATCAAAGTCGACATTTTCTCTATCTGTCTGATTAATTTCGATGAAAGTTAGAGTACTTAGCTACTTATACTTATCAGAACACACGTAAACAACTAAAAATGTTAAAAAATATTCAGTAGACCACATAGCATGTCATAGCATTTATTTAGCGAGTATCACGCCCTTAGCGATACCGGCTCAGCGATACTCACTCAGCGATACTCGTTCAGCGATACTGGCTTAACAAATCTCGCTCGGCGATACTGGCTCATCGAAACACGAACAGCGAAATTCGCACAGAGATACTCGCACAGCGATACTCTCTTAGCAATGCTCGCTCAGGAACAGGACTCAGGAAGTAGCCCTGAGACTCAGGGAGTATCCCTCAGTAATACTCGCTAGTGGTACTCTCTTAGCGATACTAGCTCAGCGATACTCGCACAGCAATATTCGCACATCGATACTCGCTCGGCGATACTGGCTCAGCGATTCGCGCTAAGCGTTACTTGCTCAGTGATACAGGTGCTCAGTATAAGGCAAGCATAGCGCGACTTAGAGTAGATCGAGCTCTGTGACGTCACACGCTCTGGCCGTACATCCCGTCCGTCGATAAATATTGCCCTAATAAAAAGAGTTATAAAAGCGCAACAGATCTACCGATTTTGATGATTTAAAAAGCAAAAAAGAAAATTTATTGAAATACTATTATGGATGTTTGTAGTTGATTTGTTGACTTCGAAACTTCGACATGATTCTCATTGCAATGCCTTCATCTGCGGGCCATATATATGAAGCTTTACACACAAAACCATTTCATTTTTTATTACTGTGTCATCTTAAGGAACCTATTGGAAGGGTCTGAATCCCTAAACACAGGCTATATTTATAGCCTATCTAGGGTCAGTTGTACTTTTTCATTCTAAGACTACTGCCTTATGTAAAAAATATAATAAAAATAAATTCCAGTACTATGTCTCGTAAATTTAACAGCTGTAAAATTTTTGTACCTTATATGTTTTTTTGGCATGAATAAAAATTATTATTATTATTATTAAAAAAACCATTTCATTATTTATATATCTCAACTGAGGAAGAGAGATGGATCAACCTGCAGGTAGGGTTCAGCACGTAGGCAAAGACGCAAGCAAGGGCGGATCCAGAGGGGGGGTCACCCCCCCTGGGCTGGGTCCATCTGTACCCACATCAAAATTCTGTACCCACTGTGACTTGACCACGGCTATATGACCCCCCCCCCCTGGCGCAAAGCTGGATCCGCCATTGGACGCAAGTGCGAATTGGTGGGTGTTATCGACTGCAAATGCAGCTGGCACTAACGGCTTACATGCCTTTCGAAGGACTTAGATACTCTTTAGGAGAAGTTGTGGTCAATCATCATATGAGTGGTCAGCTTTCATGATCGTATACTGGACGTGCTAGACACTAGCCCCCTTATTAATAAACGCAGAATAAGCTTGGATTAGTTAGTCATCCATGTTTGTCTCTGTTCGGTGAATGACAAATGGCATTTGAGCGACATGAACAAAACACGGCATAACTAGTCTAAGCTTATTCCTTGTTTATTTCTATCGCGGAATTTTTCGCTCTGTCACTTGGCGAACAAAATGCTTTGAACGATTTCTACAGTAGTTTTTACTACGCCCCGCCTTCGCGTCGGATGCGCCAATCCGGGCCGCCGCACATAAGTAAGACAGAGAGCATTTCATTGATTGAATAATGAATTGAATTGCATTTGTTTTAGTTGCAATTCGTCATCCGCATCGTGATCGCGACAGCGCTATACGAAAAAGTAAGACAACGATAATAGGCGTGATGACGGGGTACAGTAAACGAAATTCTATTTAGTCCGGCAGTTAGATGATTAAAAATAATGGACACGTATTTTTTCTTTGGGCAATCAACCAAAAAATGACCAAGTTATAGCGCGTCAAAGTTTGGGAGTAGGGGCTCGTGGCGTCACTTTTGACTAAATTTTCACTTATAAGTGTACTCAAGCGTGACGTCATGCGACTTTTCAAATCAATATATCTCTGCCATGTTTATATTATGTGAAAAAAGAAAAAATACGTGTCCAATACTTTTTGATAATCTACCTGATAAACGAAGAAAAAAAAATTAGTCATCATCCCTATTACATGTCTATGAATGAATTTTTACTACGCCGCTACCGCAAGCGATTATGGCATTATGGGTGACAGAGCGGGTCTTTCCGCGAGTGTACCTACCTATAAACTTGATACATTACTATAAAAACACAAAGTTCTTATAACCAATAGCTACAAATTAAAAATACGAAAGTTTGTAACTCAATCACGCAAAAAGTACTAGACGGATTTGGATGAAATTTGGTACGCATATAGTTCATGGTCTGGTTTGATACAAAGGATACCATGTATTCCGGAAAAAGTTAGGTTCCTGTGAGATTCCCAAAAAACTAAAGTTAATAAGTAGGAAGTCGCGGGCAGCGGCTAGTCTACAGTACTTTTTATATATTTATGTTGTTAGTGACCGCTTTCGCTTTACTTCAAAGAAGACTGCAGTTTTCGTCGCGGGTTTGTAATATTTACAAAACTTGCCATGAAAAATTATCAAACTGCTAGAGAAAACCCTCTGAAAATCGAATAAAAATCCATTGCGTGCTACAGGTGGAGATTAGGGACAGCTGCACAGAGACCTTTTTTTTTATTTTTTGTGACGCAGTTGTTTTTGTTTATCTCTCATAAAAAGTTGATCTTTGTATTCTTTGTATTTACTATATATACTTATATAGTATTTCTAGCCTTACCAGATTTACAAGTTGATGTAATAAATATTTATCACAACACCCTTTCAAGTTACATTGTAACATTATGAAGGTACTTCTTGGCATAAGAGCAAAGATTGTTTTTGACTTATTGTAATCACTATTTATAAAAGGACAAGTTTTGTATGATGCAATAATAAAAACATTTTACTTCAGAAACAATCTGCATCTTTATACCCACATAACTGCCATTAAGTAAGCCCATATCCAGCTTTTTACAAAAAAAAACAAAACGTGGCCTTTAAAAAAACATTTTTTTTTATTAATTTATTTGATTAAATATACTTTTCTATTATTGTTTGTAAGTATTTAACTGCTTTATGTTTAAATCTAAAGAAAATTTCATTTGGTGGGAGTTCGAGTCCCGTCTGCTGCGTGGTCCGCGTGGAATTTATTATATTCTAGTAAAATTTTCTTTAAATATTTTTTTTAATTCAACATATTAAAATTTGGTAAAATATTTTTAAACTATTCTCTTTCATTTCATAAAATTTTTGCTTCATACATTTTAACCAAACAGCAATATCATCTAAAGCTAGTTAAGACGTGGTAATCTATCTATGCTAATATTATAAAGAGGAAAGATTTGTTTGTTTGTATTGAATAGACTCCGAAACTACTGGACCGATTTGAAAATTCGTTTACGTTTAGAATCCTACATTATCCCTGATGCACATAGGCTATGGAGTATTTTCAATAAAGTTAGGATTCCGTATAAAAACTTCGATGACGTAACCCAGGATGTGAAAAAAAATACCAAAAAGTTACCATAGATCCAATCAGAACCAAGTTTTGGTCAATTTTGTTCACACATAAGTGTGGCGTGCCTGCCCCGCCCACAAGGCCCTTCTAACCTCTTTTTGTGTTCTGTGGTATTTATGCTACTGATGAATATCAACTAAATGTGAGAGTATGCATCTCGAAATCTCTTTTCCAAGCCAATCAAGCGTCTGGAAGAGCATATATAGCAAGACGCAGGTATAATTATTGCACATCTGCCAAAAATGGAGTGCAACATTTCTTACTCTTTTTATCGGAGTAGTTTTTTGAACGGAAACAGATGTTTGAATTTAGAATTGCATCGAATCAGGAGGTCTATTCTCTTTCTCCGAAACGAACTTTTGATAACGAAGTTCAAACGAATTTTCATTTCTTCAATTTATGGTTGTACTTAATTTGAACGATAAACTATCAAATTGAAGCTTTCTTTGAGTAGGCTTAGAAAAACTACACCCCAATCTATATTCCGATGACGAATATTATTACAATTAAAAACGAACCAGACACATAGTAAGAAAAGTGCGAAGTTTCAATCGAAACTTCGTTTTTTGTTGAATTAGAGTAGGCCTCCAGGACATTTAAATTGTGTAGGAATAGGTAACGGCAAACTTTTTGATCAAAAACACGGACGAATAAACTTGCGCTGTAGCCGTTTTTACATGTAAAATTGGTACTACGCAGGTTTTCTTATCCATGGTCGTTGCGCAAGAAGTTTGCCTGTGTGTATACACAGCTCTTTGAAAATAAGTGGTCTCAAAAAACTCATTTGGAAACCTCTGAAATCTTTTTCAGAAACAAGCTACTCACAATAATTCCTATATCGTAAGAACTAAACTGGTTTAATTTTAAGCAGGTACATAACATTACCGGTGGTAAATGTCAGCAAAAAACCTAAAATCCACATTTCTCCAGCAAGATTTTTGAACTCGAATCAAAATTTTGCGTAAGTGAACATCTAGACCGTTCCACATTAGCCCGTAACCGCGACATAAATCCCATCTAATTAACTGGCATTTAGTTTTGTTTGCCCACTCTTTAAAGTGGCGATAGGGTTGTCACCTTCATCCGTTATTTTTGTATTTCACAAAACATTTTACGACATAGCACATTCAGATTTGTGTCTAACGTATTGAACGTATAACCGATGAAGGTTGGGGTCCCATGGTGCTTTAATGGCGACCTCGCAACGGGAAGCGCAGTGTCGGTAGACTCCTCACGAGGTGGACTGACGACATGAAGCGAGTCGGGTAGACCCACTGGATGCGGAGAGCGCAGGATCGTTCCGTATGGAAATCCCCTGAGGAGGCACATATCCAGCAGTAGACGTCATGATCACATGATGATAAATATATTTAACAATTGGTACATTTTAGTGTCGCTGCACACGGACCACACGACACAGCCACAAACGCCGCCACGAGAAGCTAGAAGCGGCGACTAAAGTGGCTGAAGCACGCGACAGCGGCCGACTAAGGTAAGGGAGAGAGGGGTGGGAAATCGCACGAGTGACGTGTGGCGCCGTTTTGTATCGGCGCATTAAGTGGCCGGTGCGGGCCACAAGAAGCGAGCAACGACGATTTGTAGCGTGTGGCGGCCACCGGCGCGGCGGGCGTACCGTGTGTGGCGAGTCCATATAAAATGTATAAAAACTACAAGAAATATGCCGGTGGCGGCGTTTTGTGGTTGTGGTCGGTGGCCCGTGTGCGGCGACATTTAAGTAATAATAACTATAAAGTCGCGTTGTTTGATACATAGTTAAATTCGACTATTGACCTAAACCACGTCGATAAATAAGAAAATGTGTAAAATTTTGACAAATGGTTAGCTTTTCTATAGTATTTTAACTGTATTCACATTAAAATAAACAATATCACAAGAATATATTGTCATAATTCATAAACGATGTACTTACTCACTTTACAACACTTGCAGCATGTTGAAAGTAATACATGAATTAGCTGTGCAACAGCAGACTGTACGTCAAATTACAAATAACGTCTGTAGACACCTTTGACAATTGGCAAACATGAAATGATGTCTTAAACATGTTTATTTGAATTAATACCTTTGGTGCAAGTGAATCTGTGCGTTTATATTTGCATAATTACACATATTAAGTAAAATTTACTATAATAATTTATATTAAGCCCACATATTTAATTTATGGTTATTTTCAACTCCTTTGGCTGCAAGGCAGCGCCGTCTCTTTGCATTGTAGATAACCCATAGTGTGAATTTTTATACTTATTACTTATTTTGTGAGCTACATAAATCTTAATATATATAAATTACGCGCCACGTTGTTTGTCAGGGATGAACTCATAAAATACTTAACCATTTTTAATCAAATTTGCACATCGTGTTCATTTTGATCTTACTTTTAGATCATTCATAAGAAATTAGCTGTGCGCCGCGGTGTTATCCGCCGTTTATTAGGAATATTTTCCGTATGGACGTGAAGAAGTAACAAACATTTACACTTACTCACAAACTTTCTCCTTTATAATATTAGTGTGATAATAAATAAAAAAATACCTGTCTTATTGTTTATGGTCCGTCCTGCTTAGTAAAATAAATTCCTTTTCAAGTTTTATCAATACAATGTCAATTATTTAAATTACCTATGTTATGTCGTAAAAAATATAAATAAAAACAAAGTCTATTTAAAAGAATATATATATTAAAGAATTAGATAACGAGATCCTATATTTTATTCATAACATTAATGACTTACAAAATTAGCTGCTCCGCTACTTATGTGGTCTGTTTTACCAGAAGGTTTTCCCAGAAATAACACATAAAACGATTCCTTCCGACTTATTGCATTATCTGTCTTATTATTTGCTGTTTAGGTAGGCTTTTATGCATCTTCCAAAACTGTGTGAGTCTATGGGATGTTTTTTATTTACTTTATATTTTTACAATGCACTAAAACAGATTTTCATTATTAGGAAGTTTAAAATTATCTAGATGTTAAATTGTGAAAACATTTCATGTCTAATTTTACTATAAGATTGGCAACAGCAAAATCAGATTAATTTTAAGGCAATCACCTTTTACGATGTTTTGGTAACATCCAACACACTCATCAGATGCTAATCAAAACTAAATAATTAGTAATTTATTGATAATGGCTTATTTATTTTGAAACAAGATTTATAGTAGGAGTATATAATTTCATCAAATTGCCAATCAACCTGTTCTTTTTTATAGTTACTTATTTTGAAAGGTGTTCACTTAAGTCCTACATTATTTACTGGTGATTTTATGAAATTATGTGGAATATATATGTGAAATTAGCTTCTAATGCTATATAATAAAATTACTGTCGAATAAAATGCTTTAAATTATGTTTGAGTCAAAATGTGGTATATGACTTTTTGGCGGAATCGGGAAGCGTCAGTTTAGCAGTTTTGTTTTTCTTGTTAAAATTGTGTTGTGGCGGATGTTAGTGTCTAATAATGGTGGATTATTAACCACTAAGTGTTCGGGAACATGCACTAGTGCTGGCAAGTGAAACAAAATAGCGGAAAGTGTCTTTCGATGTTCCCTCAAGAAGTCCACGGGGAGGTTCCAGTAAATCCCCACACATTTACTGAAATTTAGGGAAAGGGGGATTGACTTGACTGCCACTTACTTTGACTTGATTTATTACTTTGACCACGAGTACATTCATAATATTTGGAGGCAGTGACCACTAACCAATACTCAAATAGATTTTTCAACAGCGTATACACAAAATGGGTACTTAGTTAAATTCAAGTCAAAAACTGGTCAAATTTGGGGCACATGAATAGCTTTATAATCACATTTATATTATAAAGGCGAAAGTTTCAGAATGTGTGTGTGTAAGTTTGTTTAAACGGCTGGAGCAATTTCAATAAAATTTGGTATGGAGTTAGCTGACACCCTGGTTCAACACATAGGCTACGTTTTACTGCGGGAAAATAATAAACTACGGGTAACACTGCCGGGTACAGCTAGTATTTAATAAGATTGAATGCTAGAATCTAAAAATTAAGACAAAAAAAGGGTTTCTTTAATTTGAAAGTTGCGTCTTTTTTATTATTTTTGCGGGATTAGAAGTTGCCTAAGTATGCTTACACTGTGTGAAAATTTCACATATGTAGCCGGCAGACGACAGATAAACGGACAGCGTATGTTTTTTTATAGAGTTTGGATATGGAACCTTAAAAATGTTGGGCAGTATTTAGTTATACTCGTACTAGAAAATTATTTCTTTAGATTTATAAATCGAGCAGATAAATGTTTAAAAATATTTTTAGAGCTACTTAATTAAAAAAGTTTTTGATTACAACTGAAATATACATCCTATATATTTGTAACTTACTTAAGTTTTTTTGAGAATCCCACAGGAACCTAAAATTTTCCGGGGTGAAAAGTATTCTATGTCTCTCAATCCAGATCAGAAAATATATGCGTATCAAATTTGTTCCAAATCCATTATAGTATAAGTAGTTTTTGCGTCATTGAGTATCAAATAAACAAACATACAAACCATTTATAACATTGTCAAGACATCAGAGTTTGTTTCCATATCAAAAGACACGTACTTTTCTTTAAATTACATACTTACCATAATTGCAACCCTGAAATAATGTACCTATGTTAATTACCGTGCATGTTATTCGTGATTTTAGATTCTTATATTAAAATTTGTGTTCAGAAAGCGACATAAAATTAAAGCTTGCACACGCTTGTAGCGCTACTTAAATTACTAAATGGTTTTAAAATATCTCGTTCTAAAAACACAATAGCATCTAATCTCCATTGTATGATTATTATTGTGATCACTTTCCTTTTTTTAATATTAAAGGTATAGATTATTATCTACCGTTATAAAATCGTGTCAACAATACATTTGTGTTCGTTTAGTTCATAATCTCAAATCTCCTAATGATACCTATTTATTTAGCGATTGTTTTTGTTCGTCAAAATTTCTACAATTCGTGCACGCTTATCAACAATACCTTATAGTGCCACAATAATATCAGTTAAAATAAGGGATTTTGGGAGAGAGATAGAGCATAGCGAACTTTTTACTGGAATCAAAGTGCGAAGCTGAGGAAGTATTCTCGAACTTGCAAAAAAACAATATTAAGTAATTCCATATCTTTTATTATTTATTTTTTCATCTACGGACCAGGAGTCCGTACTTTTTTATGTGAATTTGCATATTCTTAAACAAAAAACAATTACCTACAAAACTATGCAGGTATTACAATGAAAAACCACTCTTTTCTACAAGTTCTTAATTCTATCGTCGATTACTTCAAATGGTTGTGTCAAATCTAAAGGTCCCGTCTTCAGCACGACTCCCCAAATCGAATACTAAATCCTTAAATAATCACGCCAAGGTCTGACCACAGTTACTTATTTAAAGGGTATCTTCATCACTGCGCTTTCACCCCGTAATATCATAATGCTATCGTCCACGTCGCACTTTTGAGTTTTAATGGAGAAAAAAAAATAAAAGCCAAGAAATTAAAACAATGTTGTTACGACAAGTTCCGACTGGACTTCAAAATATTTAAATTCCAAAACACGCGCCTAAATATGTTCTATTTATTAGACTATACTTATTTCAAAATAAATATCTTTGTCGGTCACACTTTCTGAATTCATTTTCTCATTTTTCATGATAAAGGTCACGTAAAGTTCATTATAAAAAGACTTTTATAAAAAAAAAGTATTAAAGATAGACACGTGGGTGTTTTACTCGTATGTTTTAAATATGCACCTTGATCAATAACAGCAATAAACAGGAAATTTTTAGGGCAAAAAAAATACTGTTAAGCGGTAGACAGACACTCGCTCGCGTAGGTCTGAAGTGATTCGAGATATCGTGTCCGTGAGCGGTGTCTATGTGTGCGTTGCTCTAGTACTTTGTATGTAGATTACCTTATGTTATGTTTATTTTGTGGCTAAAATGTGTTGCACTATACTATGCGTGTTTCAATACCTGCATGCAACGTAAAAATACGCTCTCTGGCACTGTGAATATCGCCTTGAGTCCATTGATTGATATTAGTTCAATGTGAGGTTAGTAAAAGTAACCATTTGTCAATATTTTACACATTTTACTTTGTATTTGACAAGTATTGACTAATAGTCAAATTTTACTATGTATCAAACAACAGGCTTCAGACGCATATCAGACGAGGTGGAGCAGAAATATGCTAACTGTATATATATAAAACTCAAAGGTGACTGACATAGTGATCTATCAACGCACATCTCAAACCACTGGACGGATCGGGCTGAAATTTGGCATGCAGGTAGATGTTATGACGTAGGCATCCGCTAAGAAAGGATTTTGATCAATTCTACCCCCAAGGGGATAAAATAGGGAATGAAAGTTTGTATGAAACTTTGTCAATTTTAAACCGATCGGGCTGAGACTTTGCATGTAGATATAAGAAGAATCATAGATGAATGTCATTGTGTATAATACAAGCCTGAGGACAAAAACTGTAGTCTACACTTCAGCTCTACACCGAAACTAAGCGAGGGCGGGCCGCTAGTGTCTCATATAAAGGAAAAAACAACTCTTTTGTCGATTTATAAGAGCGAACTTCTCAAGAAATATACAAGAAACCCGTGATATACTGTCTCAGTATGAAAAATCCAGTCACTATTACTATGCATTTAATAAACAATTTGCAGCTGAATAATATGTGCCTAATATTATTATACAGTCAGTGATATAAAATTCCGGACAAGTGCAAAGTAAGTACGCAACATAAACGGCCGTTTTTTTTGAGCCTTACCTTCGCATTGTATGAAATAACTTCCACAATTTTATACATTGTTATGTTTTATGACGTATACATAATAATATAAACTCTTTTACGACTCATAATTGCATCATGCTTTGATGTAAAATAAAATCTACAGTATACTATCAAAATTTAAGCAATACACCAAATACTCTATTCGTACTTTTCATCATCATCATCAACAGCCTATTATACTATAGTAGGATGGAATAGGGAGATTTGACCTTGACATATCACACGGGCCCCTAATGCGAATCGGTGTGCACCTGCAGTCATTAGCAGCTATACTAACGTGCCTTCCAAAACACGGAGGCCCTGGATATGTTAAGTTATTGGTCACCCATCCAATGACCGACCATTGCGAAATTTGCTTAACTTCTATGATCGCAACGCCATCGAGCTCCTTGAGTTTATTTAATTCTCAAAACTGTTTCAATTCAAATTTTAACTCACCCATGTTAGTTTCGTCCAGTACCAAGGTACCTCGACGATAAGTTATTTATATCCATCTATGTAATTGTGTGTAAGCAGCTGTGTTAATCATTAATTTCGTATAACGTTGTGGAAATATTTTTATTACCAGATTGACCAACGGAGTTTAGAAAAAATTACAAATTTACTCCGAGATTACAAACGATAAAAATACGAAATGGAAAGAAGGTTTAGGTGTTTAGGATATTGTCTGCACCCCACCCGATGTTAAGGCTGTTAAGCTAATGTATGATTTCTTTATTTTTTATAACCACGGTACATGAAAACTTTGTTGCAGTTGTGCCAATAACCCTAAAATCAGTTGGACAAAATGTGAGTTAAAATTAAACTAAGATTTTATTTATAGACATAAGTAAAGTGAATTTTACTTTGAATGTAAAAAAAAAATGATATATTTAAGAATGCTCTTGCACCTGACCTGCACCTAATATTATAATCGGTATAAATTTTGAAGATCAAGGCTCAATCGAGGTCTCCAATGTGAGTGTCCGAATCCAAATACACATAGTGATACAGTGTTATAGTAAACAAACATCTTGCCTAATATTGTATTTGACCACGCTGTTGGCATCTTACCAGCATTTAGCGAAGCTCTTTTGACGAGTGATCAAAACCCTAATTCATAAATACATTAAATAATATAAATCCTCAGAATTTTAAGTATTATTTCAACAATCGGTAGAATAATTTTCAAACACTTTACTTTCACTAAAATTTTATAAAACTTAATTGTATTTTTAAGTCTGTCTTTTATTTTTTATGTCCCTAAAGAAATCCTTTCTTTGTCTCTGTCAGTTAAAAAATATGGGATAGTTAAAATAGATTTAAATATCAAGCAGTTACATGCTTGAAAAATAAAAATTATAACTATAATTGCTAATTCTTCTTTCAAATGTTTACTACTTGTAAAAGTATTCATTTTGGCATTATGGGTTACCTACAATGCGAAGAAATGGCGCTGCCTTGCAGCTTAAGAATGGCTAGAAGAATTTCGACGCGGCCGTCAGGGTCGCGGTAGCCTAATTGGTCAGTGCATTCGCCCGGATTGCGAAGGGTTCGAGTCCCGTCTGCTGCCTGGTCCGCGTGGAATTTTTTCTAGTTATATTTTCTTAAAATGAATTAGTAAAGGATATGGTTCCTTTAGTTTAAATCATTAATATAAAAAACATTGTATTAATATACATGGAGTATTCTTTGTTCTGAAAGCGATTTGCAAACTCTGTTCATAGTTATTCACACCTGAAACTGTTTTTGGCATTGTCTGACGATTCTCTTTACATTTTGTATCACAGAAACATATTTATTTCATACCAACGCAGACGTATCGTGCCCAAAAAGTCTCTTGTACAAAACAACAGAACGTCGGTAATTGGTCCTACAAAAAGTACGTAGTCATTGGGCACCGCCGTTAGTAACTTCATTATTTTTGTTGAGGTTCAATTAATTTCAGTGCAATAAAACTTTAAATCAGTTAATGCATGGTAAAAGTTACAGTAGTTTTAATCAACTGAAGTGCTAGGGAAAAAATCTAAATCCTTCAGTGTTTAGCCAACTCGGTGAATCTAGTGACGCCATCTCCAAGGTTTGAATCTCGGTATGGTTAAGAAATGAAGAAAAGGAAAGTCGAATTATGTTTGGTAGCTGTCGTTCTGTCATCGTATCTCATTTCCTTATAGCAACTGCTTCGTAATACAGATTAAAAGGCTAAATATTTAACATACATATTTATTTATCAGATTTCGTAATAAACGGTTGCCCTTAAATCTTCGTTGTTGTTATCAAGGAGAAGTATGCATCATTTTTTTATTATCCTTTTATCTAACTGGGGAAGAAACTCTTGCCTTACAGAAAACCACAGTTAAATAAAACTACCATTTGGTGATACTGAGGTTCTGTTGTTAAATTCCAGATCTATATACGGTTCAGGCTAACAGGGTAGAAATGGCTAGAGCGGATTCTCGGCTATCATATCATAACATCTAGAGACCACAGAGTAATTTGCTACGCATCGTTTATATATTAAAAAAAAACAGAAGGATACTGACTGCGCAATTAAGCTTAGTTCGGAGTAAATTTTACTTTCTAGTCATTATTTTTTGAATTAGTAATAAAGAGGAGCTTACAAGAAGTTTTTCTTAATAAGTATCAATATCCAAACATTTTCCTTCCTTGGTCATCATTACCAATTACGTAAGATATCACTTCCATGGCGAGTTGCCTTTAGCTCAGGTTACATTACAAAAATAAGTGGCTCGCATCATTCATCCATAAGGAGGCGTAATATCCAATCAGCGATTAACTGGCGAAGGATCGTTGGCATTGGCGAGATGCGGTCTTGCCAATAAAGTGTCAATTGTACGCCATAAACCTGATTTAATGCGTCCAATTAAATGTGGTCAAGCAAATAGTTCTCATCAAAGATTCCACGTACTAAATTTATAAGAGAGGTTGGTTATTTGTGCGAAGCGCACTGTATTTTTACGATGCTTTAAAATGGTGATATTAAAGCAAATAATTAAGTATGCAAATACCCACATTGGTAACTAAAATTTTAGAACCGAAACACGTTAAAATAACACTTAATTAAATCTTTTGGTGGGGGTGTATTTTTTTGCTGTAGGTGAGCAAAGTTTCCAGCGCTGCATTGGCTTCCGGTTAATTTTTCTGCCGCCTAAGCTACTCGTATGTTCCCTTTATAGCCTATAGCCGCTATCGATACCAAAACTATCACTGGCACCGTTGCTTAGCCTGATCCAATCTCGTACCCCGTGGGGCCCTGGAATCTTACTCACGAAATAATAATACGAATTTCAATAAAATTTCTTCCTGAGGTTTGATTTTGAGTATAAATTAATTTCAATATAAAAAACTCACCGCAGATTCAATAATTGGAAATTCTAAATGAAACCTTCATCATCATCATCATCATCAACAGCCCATCATAGTCCACTGCTGGACATAGGCCTCTCCAAATGCACGCCACTCAGATCGATCTTGGGCTACTCGCATCCAGCTCCTGCCAGCCACCTTGCGCAAATCGTCACTCCATCGTGCCTGAGGACGTCCTACACTACGTTTGCCTAGACGCGGTCTCCACTCCAGAACTCGTCTACCCCAACGGTTATCGGTTCTTCGGCAAATATGGCCAGCCCACTGCCACTTCAACTTGCTAATCCGGTGGGCTATGTCGAGAACTCTGGTTCTCTGTCGGATTACCTCATTTCTGATGCGATCTTTCAGAGAAACGCCGAGCATAGCCCTTTCCATAGCGCGTTGAGCGACTTTGAACCTGTGGATCAGCCGTGCCGTCAGTGTCCACGTCTCGGCTCCGTATGTCATCACAGGTAGGACGCACTGATTGAAGACTTTCGTCTTTAGGCACTGTGGGATCGACGATGTCAGGACTTGACGTAGCTTCCCAAACGCTGCCCAACCTAGCTGAACTCTTCTATTCACCTCGTCCTCAAAGTTGTTTCTAACTAACTGCAATGTCTGCCCGAGGTATACATATTTTTGAACAACTTCGAGAACGGCACCGTGTATTGCAATCGGTTCCGGTAGAACATGTTCATTGAACATGACCTTGGTTTTATCCAAGTTCATCCGTAGGCCGATGCGTATAGAAGAGTCAGCCAGGTCATTCAGCATCTGCTGTAGGTCCTGCAGGGTTTCTGCCATGATGACGATGTCGTCTGCAAATCGCAAGTGAGAGATGCGTTCGCCATTTATGTTGATGCCATGTCGTTTCCAGTTCAGCGTCTTGAACATATCCTCCATTGCATTAGTGAACAATTTCGGGGAAATAACGTCCCCTTGTCTCACTCCACGATGCAACGGTATGGGACTTGTTTGCTGATTCTGTACTTGGACAAACATGGTGGCGGCTTCGTAGAGACATCTTATCACTTGGATGTATCGCCAGTCGACTTGGCAACGCTGCAGGGACTCCAGGACAGACCAGATTTCAATCGAGTCAAAGGCCTTCTCATAGTCCACAAATGCTAGGCACAGGGGCTGATTGTACTCCTCAGTCTTCTGTATAATCTGCCGCACTGTGTGTATGTGGTCTATGGTGCCGTATCCACTCCGAAACCCAGCCTGTTCCGGTGGTTGGAAGTCATCAAATCTTCGCGCAAGACGGTTCGCGATCACTCTTGAGAACAGCTTATAGACGTGGCTTAGAAGGGATATGGGTCGATAGTTCTTAAGTAGGGTCTTGTCCCCCTTTTTAAAGAACAAGACGACCACACTCCTACTCCACGCTTCCGGAGTTCTCCCTTCGAACAGGACAGTGTTAAAAAGCTTTTGGAGCTCCCTCAGTACGGGTTTACCTCCAGCCTTCAAGAGTTCTGTTGTAACACCATCCTCTCCAGGGGCTTTTCCATTTTTAAGCTGTCCAAGAGCAATCTCGATTTCGCCAATACTGACTTCTGGCAGGTCTTCGGTGAAGTGGCGTGTTAATGTGGCTCTAGAATCCTCATTTCCGGGATCAGGTCGAGATGCATGTGATGCGTATAACTGGCTGTAGAAGTCTTCCACTTCCGAAAGGACTGCCGGCTTTGAAGCAACAACTTCCCCACTTGCTGTGGTCAACTTCGTCAGATGGCTTCTTCCAAGAGATTGTACGAACACTTTGGACCCTCGATTCTGCTCGATCGCTCTCTCGATCGAGAGAGTATTGGAGCATCGGAGGTCGTGTCGTACGTGCTTACTGATCTCTTGGTTTAGAGTCCGCTTTGCCGACGAAGTGACGGGTGGGTTTTCACGTCGTTCCTTCATTAGCCCTAAAGTCTCTTCCGAAAGCTTTGACTTCCTGCCCTTACGCTGCGTTGCACATAGTTTCGTACCCTCTTCCCTGAGAATCCGAACCACATTTTCGAGGTTTTGGTTTACGTCTGATGTGGTTTCCACGGCAGCAAATCGGTTCTCCAGATTTGACTGGAACGTTTCAGATCCTGTTATAGATTGGAGCAAAGTAGGTTGGAGCCTGGATTTCATTAAACGGACGCGCTCGGCCTTAAAGTTGATATTCAGAGAGCCCCGGACGAGTCGGTGATCACTACCGGTATTGAACCTGTTGATCACGGAGACGTCTCTGAATATGTACCTCTTGTCCGTCATGATGAAATCGATCTCATTTTTAGTCATAGTGTCGGGGCTCTGCCATGTCCACTTCCTTTGGGGCTGTTTCTTGAAAAAAGAGTTCATCAAGAAGAGCCCCTGCTGTTCGAGGAAGTTGACGAGCATTTGCCCCCTATGATTTCTGCTTCCAAATCCATGGGATCCTACTACCGATTCGCTGCAATTCTGTACTCCCACTTTAGCGTTGAAGTCCCCCATAACAACGTTGTAGTGGGTCTTAGTAGTGGAGTGGAGGGCCCTCGATATATCATCGAACATATCCTCCACTTCGTCGTCCGAGTGTGTCGAGGTCGGTGCGTACACTTGCACCACCTTGAGGCTATACCTCTCGGTGAGCTTTATAATAAGGTACACTACCCTGTTCGACACGCTGGACATTTCCACAACGTTATCGGCAAGGGACTTATTTACCAAAAACCCAACGCCACCTTGGGACTGTTGGTCTCCCCCGCGGAAGTACATTAGGTGGCCCGATTCGAGGGTTATGGTGTCCTCCCCCTCTCTTCGGACTTCACTTAACCCTAAAATGTGCCACCTAATCTTTCCAAGTTCCACCTCGAGTTGCGCCAGATGCGAGTCAAGCCGTAGCGTGCGTCCGTTGTACGTCGCCAGGGTCAGTCTTTTGTGGTGGCCTCCCGTAGCCCGGAGATTCTTGGCACCCCCCGCCCCACCGTTACCGTGGTCGCCACCGTGACCAGGAATAGCGGGGCTGCCGGGAACTGGGGGCCGTGGCTTGAGTTTCTTGTGCATGAAGGTTTTGCCCATAATCGCCACGCTGGGCAGGCGGGTTGGCGATCGCAGAGCGTAGGTTTATTTACTGATGACGCTGCTGCCCGTCACCAGTGACATTTTCCTCCCCTACGTCATTTGGATGGTTATACCGCCATCGGTCGGTTTGCCAGAGCCTCGTCTGTTGGTCAACAGGGTGCACCACGTGAAGGTGAGGTTGGCTTGGGTTCTTGCAGGTGTATTTAGAACCCCTTACACCCCTGAAACCTTCACATTCGAGTTATATTTCAATAAGATCAATTAAAAATATAAAAAATAATTCCTAGCATCATTTCTAAATTAAGAAACTGTTCCGCGTAGAGCTGACCACACTATACTCAGAAAAGTCGTCATAAAAAGTATTCATTATTAAGGTAACAAAATTGTATTAAGTCAGTTAGATTATCCAAATAAATTAATACTTTAGAAAAACTGGAAAAACACGCTTTTATAAATGCACGTAAAAACCAAATATAATTAAGGATCGTTCAAGTTGTTTCTATTTCTGGCCTGAAATATTAACTTTGTGCTTTTAATTATAATATTTGATTGTAAAAGCGTGGGGCGCTGGAACAGGAAAGACTTTTTGTATAAATTGCTGAGAAATCAATATTTTTTATACGAATTAGTAATACGATATACATCATTATAATGAATCGAATATCTAAGGGAATGAATATCTAGTCGTGCTGCAACTCCAGTTACTGGAGCGCCAATCTGTGTAACCTGCTTCCCGTAACATCGCTTAACTTGATTTCTCAGCAAATTATATTCTGTTCCAGCGCCTCACGCTTTTACAATCAAATATTGTAATCATATAATATTATAAATAAGAAATCTTTATTCAATATCATCACATATAAATAACTTAAATCTAAAAAATACAAAAGGTAAAAAAAACTACATAGCCTAAACTAGGAGGGACACAGGACGTGTTTCAGGCAAAAAAATATTAATATAAATCTACTTTAAATAAATCTAAATATTTAAATAAAACAAAACAGCACAATCAAAAACGACAATGACAAAAAACAAATTAACTTCATCCAATTTAAACGTTTTAATAAATATGTTATGCTAATTTAATCTCATTTCATTTTTTAAAAAAGGTCATCAAGTTCTTTGTATCTTCATATGGCATCGTTTAAAGGGTTTCTTGTAGGGTTACTTTGATGATTTTAATATACGCCGGATAAATATATATTACAACCTACTACCCTATTTACACGTCAATATTATTCTATATACACTCTCCATATACAGGCTATGTGTGAACAAAGCATAATTGTTTGTCGTATCCATTAAAACGGGTACTGTAAATACGGAGACCATGTGTGAATAGGCTGTAATACATATAATGCGATTCAAATAAGAATAGAAAATCCAATGACCCCCATCTGTCAAATGTCGCTTGTAAAGTACAGTTTGCACAAAAATCTCGGAACACTTTTTAGCACTCAGCTAATTCTAGAATAAAAATCAAACATTTTTTAACAAACAATAACAAATATTGATTAATAATATTGGTTGATATTTTCTTTCATTTATTGAGCTTTGGCAATGAATGGTTGTTAACCTAAATCGTCAACCAAATGTGACTTTATGTTGCGTTCATAAACTCGATTTAAAACCTTCGTTTACATATAGGATGCATGTTCGTATGTGACCTGTATGATTATTCATAACTACTCCGGCGGTAATGCAGAGATGAACGGAATTGAAGAGCTAGACTCTGATTAATGTTTTTTCTCACACAGTCATAATAAAGAAATATTATTAAAAATCGGTTGTTTTGTCACTCAATCTTAGTAAATTAATTTTACAAAAAAATATTGATGTTTTTTCTCACTAATCTAAGTAAATAAGTTTTATTAAACAGATTTTTTTTGCTCACTCTACCTATTTGCTTTGAATTGACAGCTATGACGTCAAAATATGGCGCCCAGTCGGTCCTATTCTTAGTTGAATAGCATTATACAACTGCATACGCCAATATTGTATACATTTAAATCCGGTCCATGAAACGGACTGCTGCATATTTTAATGAATCGATATTTCTTACTGGATCCTGAATACTATGGAATACTATCTTGTGGATATACTATGTGAACTCGCTCAAACAATTTGGGTACATACGCCATCCAATAACGGACCTGTTAAACGGATCGCTATGTGTAAGGTACTTACGCTCTCTTTCTGATAATCAATCAATCATAAGGTTCCACTGGTACCTACTCTTTAAGTATGGAACTCTCAAAGACTCTGGACTTAAAAACACATATTATTCTTACCAATTGTCACTGTTAGGTACCTAGTACCTACATACTTTTGTTCTTAATCCACCACAGAAATGCTTTAACAACTCACCTTGACTCCAGAGCGATGTATGCGAATTATAATGTTTTATTTATAATGACGTGTTTAAATGCACTCCTCACAGAGATGGTGAACATTAAATTGCCACAGTTAATAAAATGTGAACATTACACAATTGCGAAGGTGTTCCAACCTTGACCGTTGATACCTACCAAAAATTGAAATATGAGCGCGTGCAATTGTATCATCGTTACAAGTATATCATATACAAATCGCACTGTTAATAATACACTAAGATACTTTTCATTGCTGTTTTATTTGTTAAATTCTGACTAATTATATTTATTAAAGGTTTAGAGATGCAATTACTAATTTGCTTATTCGTTTTCGAATAATTAATTTACGTTCATTTTAGTACGTGGTAACCCACTACACGAACTCTGTTAATTTATCACGTTCTGAACGTGGGTGATGTCAGATGCCAGAAAAACTTCAGACGTGCATGTAAAGAGTTATGAAGGCAGAAAAAGCGAAATATTTTTGTAAGGACATCGGGTAGTGGCACTCTGTTCTGTTCTGTGTTTAATGCTTTTCCAAATTTAAAATCACCATCTTTATCTTATGCTTTTCCCACATCTGCACGACGAAGTTTCGGGTGCCATTGTACTAAACGCGCTAAAATAGCGTTCGAGATTTGAATTGTTGAGGCTGAGTGTGAGACGCTCCACAATAGCTTGACTGGCGATAATTTGACCCACTAAAAGAGGTTGTGGAAAACGATAAATTTGTATATGTAGCTCACAACCTGTTTTATGTACAAGACCCTTTTAAGCGTGTCAAAATGTGTAGCGCATTTAGTACCAAGCTTCGTCGCGCAGGTGGGAGTGAATCATTATAAGTAGCTATTGTTTCGGGTTTTTTATGTACAAAAAATATCATGAAATCAAACCCAATAAATGCTTCACAAATCTACGAAATTATTAATTAGTGTAATCAGAATTCTACCAAAATTTACCCCCCCCCCCCCCCCTCGTAACCCCTAGATCTTTGTCGATCAGAGTCGGTTCACTCGGAGCGTGCCATCGTAGCATTGCCTCACATCTGATGCAATCACACGAGTAGAGAAGCCATAGAGACAAAATTTTATACAATAGGAAATAATATGCGTTTATTTATATTTTTATTTGCTAGTTTATATCCCCATAATATACAATAAAAATATTCAATGTGGAAAAATTATTAGGTACACATAATTTGAATTACATGTATATTTCTATTGCGCGTGAGTGATGAGCACTGGTAGAAATGGCGCGTACGCAGAGAAACTTTTGTATAGGCAGCGACAAGCCACCAGTGCTCTCCAACACACGTGCACTCCGTGAAGCTTTGCCTCTGTGTCTTCTTCACTCGTGTGATGCAACTGACTATTTACTATTAAGAAACTGAAATATATGCGCACTTACCCTTCGGACGGTCGTTTGCATGTAGGGAAGCAATTTATTGACGATTCTATCGAAATGAGGCATAATTGCTGTTTTCCTTTTCGCGTTGTAGTCATTTCATTGAACACAAAAACAATTGATGTTTATTACGAGTATTGGTAATTAGTGAATACAATGTTAAACGAATGATGTGAACATTACAATAAATATGATGACTTTTTATTCGTCTATCAGATAGATTATCAAAGAGTATAAGACATTAATTTATGATGGTTAAAATTGTTAAAAGTTTCAAAGGAGATTGCTCAGCTTCCAAACTTGTTTGGCCTAAAGACCAATAATCATGAAAAAAAAGTCCTAGATTCGAAATTATATATAAATTACTGTAGAAACGAATATTATTGACGGACACCCCTGAGAACTTCTATACACCATATACACTGAACGATTTTGAGGTTATGTTTGCAAATAGGTACATAGGTATTAAAATAATAAAAAACAAATAAGTTATATAGTGAACTAGGGAAATCACGCCAAGTACCGAAATAGTATTAGATTCAGGTATATAGAGCATGTAGATTAACAGATAGTTGCCTGTTTTTAAAGTTAATGCACAAGATTAACTTTTAAAATCAGGTATCTTCTATGCATTTCCGGTTATAATAAGGAAGGTACTCTGCGACAGAAACTGCGTGCCACAGATTAGAGAGAATTTTTAAACTCTCGTTAACCAAAGAGATTTAGGTTATACAGCCATATCTTCAGTAGCTTCATTATTTTTGTTATGTTTACATTATAACCATATTTTAGATTTTTAGTATATCACACCTTATAATGTGTTTATGGCGGTGTTTGGCGAAAAATGTATGGCAATAGACTTTATGATGTTGCCTACCATCTATAATAATTGTCTAAGCACATTTCCATGTAGTAAAAATGATAATATAGTTGTGGATATTAATACCACAGTGTAATAAAAACAATGTTTTATTTTATTGATTTTTACAAAATAGATTTGATTTTATGTTATATAAACAACTTCGATCAGTCTTTGGTTGAATGTTACTACACCCATAGCCATTAAAAATGATTCATATGTTTTTCAAACCGGTAAAATTAAAAGTCATTTTTAAAATGATATTATACAAAGGTGTCCGTTAAAATCTAATGACTGTAAAATAAAGTATAAATTACGCCAAAAATTACCGTATATGTCAATATTTTTTGTGCATTTGGGCCAATTTGAGCAATCTCCTTACTACAATGAGTTAACGTGGAAGTACTTTTCAAAAAAAAATCAAAGAAAAACTTTTATTTTTGCGGAAATACAACCTAAATCGTTGTCTAAATAAAGTTTTTCAGGTAACTCGGTTTTTCGGTGTACCTATATGTATTTTAGTTTTAAGACGTTTGGATCTAAAGATTTTTTTATTATGATGTTTAAAAAAATAAAATATAATTTCTTCTTTCAAATGTTTAATACGTGCAAAGGTATTCGTTTGACATTGTGGTGTCTGTCTCATTGTACAATGTGACAGAGGTGGCACTGATTGCAACCTAAGAAATACTGGAAGAAATTCGACACAGCCATTAGAGCCACGGTAGCATAATTGGTCAGTGCATCCACCCGGATAGCGAAGAGTGCGGATTCGAGCCCCGTCTGCTGCCTGGCTGCGTGGATTATTTCTAGTAAAATTCTCTTTATAATTTATGTCTCAATGATTATATTTTCCCATCTTTTGTAAAAAAAGAATTGATAAATAAGATGTTGATTAGAAAAATCTAAATCGATATACATACGTATTTCGTTTTTACATTGTCTTAGAGTATTCTTGAATTTTGCTAGAATTGAAGTTTTAAATGTCGGCCACATCACAGAACTATCTCGTAATACATCACAATCTTATCTGGAATCTCACCGGTTGTCCTCACCTCATCGCACACTATGGAAACTGTTGACAGGCAGTTGTTTTAGGATTTGCACACACTTAGAGACTCGACGACGAGACCTAAATTAAATTCTTAAGTAAATACTTAAAAAAAAATATCTAAAATTTTAATGAGGAAAAATTTTGCATTACTCTCATAATTTGGTGTGTTTTTTTAAGTTGAGAAGTCAATTACAGATAAATTAATGTACTTCACTAATACTACAGGGTGATCGCTTTTCATTAGAACCGCTACACCTCTACTATTAACCCACATTTCATAAAAAATATCTACGTATTATTTCAAAAAGTTTTTTACATAAATAATCATAACTGGGAAATGTTACCACATGGATTGGTGTCGATTCTGGAATGATTCTCTAAACTTAACACTAAACTTAACTATAGTATCTCCTTTTTATTCTGTGTAGCAAAAGACAAGGATACACTGTTGTCACATTTAATTTTAGTTTTTTTTATGTTAAACGATTGGCAAACAAGCTTGCGATATCAAAAATATTACTCCCGTCGTTTCCTACGCTGACCCAATCCCCTTCCCCGTGTAGCCCTGAAGATTTAGAGAATCATGCCAAAATCGACACCATTATTTAATTAACAAATCCATACTTATGGATGGAATAAATAAGTTTCGGGGAAATTCAAACTTATTATTTATTTTGCAATGGAAGCAGTTAAATTAGAATAATCCACAATGCACTGAAAATTTATAAAAAAGAAATAACAAAATAAAATCGTAAGCGTTAGCGTTTTCCAAAGCATTTCCGTTAGGCGATTGGCCCCCCTTTTTTTTTTTTTTAATACGCAGGTAAAAAATCTATTTACAGACGACGGCGCCTTTAAGAGGCACGCCGTCGAACGGACCTCACACCTGGCTCCCGCAAGTCTTACGGACCCCCCAGTGGCTACCCACCGAGGACCCCGCAACTCTTACGGGCGCTTTACGGTATAATATCCGCTAAAAAAGTCCTGCGAATACCTCTACACTGCTTAGCGCGAAGCCGCGGGGTCCCCGTTTAGGGAGTCTACCACGGCTTCGCCCCCAGCAGCTTCCCGGCCTCGCCGGGGCTCCACGGCAAGGGTCTCCCGCGGTATTTCGGGGACCCCGCAGACGTGCGCAGGTAGGCCCACGCGTGGGGGCTGGGTACGCGGCCTACTGCCCACCATACCGCCCCCCATCCGCTGCGGAAGGCTAAAGCCCTCCGCCACCCTCCCCTTGCAGACAGAACCACATGAGGAGGGCCGCCGTTCCTGGAAGGGAGGACCGGGAGGGGAAGCGTAGTTCTTCCCGTCCCACTCCCCCCTCCCGGTCGCCCACGTCTCCTCGCGTCTTCTCCTAGGAGAAGAGGGGGGAAGAGCGGGCGACAGCATTCGTGGGGGGGTCCGAGCGGCCGAGGCTACTCGGACATCCCCCCCTCCGAGGGCGTCCGCCCGGGCGCCGCCTCAGAGGGCCCTTTCGCTGGAGGTTTCCCCTTCGTGACCGGCGGGTCACACCTCCCTTTCCCCATTACATGGTCGGCCGGCAGACCACTCTGTTCACATATGGCGCAGCAGGGCTCGGCAGCGCATTCCGCCGCCTTGTGTCCCTGCTGCCCACACCGGAAGCACGCCTGGCTGCGGTCGTGCTCAGATGGGCACTGTCGGCAGGTGTGCCCCCTGCCCATGCACCTGAAGCAGCGCATAGGAAGGGGGCCCAGCAGTCGCACATGTGCGGCGCACCAGCCCACTCTGAGCACGCCGCCAACAATCACCTTCTTGGCGATGCCAATAGGGCAACGCACCACTGTGAGCCCCATACCCCCTGGGCCAGGACGCAGTTCCGAGGCTGTAACCAAATTGGTAGGACAGCCTCCCTTTTCTGCCACCGCCTTTATGATGTCCGCCATCGTGGCTGAGTCCTCCAGACCAGTCAACCGTAGGCCCGCCATTTTTTCTGGCCTCCCCACCTCAGCGAGGTCCGCCACCGCCTCTCGTATGCGCACCGCTAGGGCATCAGCCTTCTTCCCGCTGTCAGGCCCAGGGACAATCAGCAGCTTGTCCCCGGTCTGACTCGCCTTAATGGTGAGACCACCCGTTATGCCGACGTCTGGCAAGGAGATATCACTCCTTGCCTTCTCCATCACCCTCTGGAGGGTGACGCCCTTATTGGCGGCCTCAGCTGTTAGTTTCAGCGTGATGGCCGCCGTCGTCGGAGTCTTCAACTTCGGGGGGCGCTGACGATCTCCCCGCCCTTTCTCCCTCACCTTGACCGGCTCCTGCTGCGTGTCTTGTGTCGACACTGCGGCAGGTGCCGGAGTCTTTCCCTTGCGGGCCACCACACTCCAGGACTTCCGTGGGTCCACGGCCACCACCCCAGTCGGCTGGGTTGCCGGCTTCTTCTTCATGTCCACCCGGGGAGGCTCTGGAGCCTGGTCCCTAGGCGGCAACCTTTCCTCTATGGAGGCCAGCCGAGTGTTGACCATCTCGCTTATAGATGATATAAGCGAGCCTTTCAACTCCTCGATGACCTTCTTCCATCCCGTTCCGCTACTCGCGTCCTCGCTCACCCTATTTCGGAGGGTCCGCACCTCCCCGCGCAGCTCCTCCACCTCCTTCGCCAAAGCGGCGTTCTCTTGTCGGAGCTCCTCCACTTCATCGCGCGCCTCCTCTCTCTGCTTGCGGTACTGTTGTGCCCTTTCCGCAAAGACCCGATCAACATGGGCCTTGCGAAAAGCTATGTTTAGGTAACTCTCCACCGTGACACAGCCGCCATATAGCCGGTTGATCAACGAGTCCTGTAGCTCTCGCTCCTGCATGGCCTCAGACAATTCCTTGTGCATCTCCTGCACAAATTTCGTGGCCCCGTGCTCCAACTCCGGCCATGAGCGACGATCAGCCTCCTCCTCAACATTGCACCCGAACTCCGGGTCATCATGCGTCACCATCGGCTTCATTGAAGCCGTCGTTCTTTTCCTGCCCCGTCGGGCCTTATTGACCTTGGCGGGGAGGGATGTTCGACCCCCGTCTTCATCGCCTCCGCCTCTCAACCTGAGAACCCCTACTGACGCCTCGGTAGCAAATTTAACACCAGGGGTACCGGAATCCCCCTGGCGCCGGTGGCCAACCGGAGCGCATAGGCCGCTGCTAGCAAATTTAACACCCTGGGTAGGAGCTTCCCCAGGGCGCCCGGTGTCAGCGGGATCGCAGGACAAAAGAAAACCATTGTCCGACATACTCATTAATTTTTTCCCTCTTCCGGGCGAGGGAACCCTACCTGGCCTTCTTCAAAGGTAATTTTTGAAAAGGTTGTCTTCCTTGCAGCCCCCGTCCCGAAGGACGGCGGCCCCCGGCCCCCCACCACGTGCGGGGTTACGGGTTGGCCGGAAGCGACGCGGAGTTCGCGCCGCAACCGCCCTCACCAATGGCGTTTCCGCCTCACCTATGGAGTCTCAACCACCGCTACCCGGGCTACCCAGGGCGCCGGCCGAGAAACCCCTCGGGTGATTTTTTAAAGAGGTTGTCTTCCTCGCAGCCCCCGCCTCCAAAGCAAACAGTTCCTTTGTAGACGACGGCCCTCGGCCCCGCACTGCGTGCAGGGTTACGAGCTTAACTCGGCTGCCGCTACCCGGGATCCAGGACGCCAGCAGAGGCCACCACGGGGTAATTTTTTAAAGAGGTTGTCTTCCTCACAGCCCCCGCCTCCAAAGGAAACATCCTTTGCAGACGGCGGCCCTCGGCCCCGCACTACGTACGGGGTTACGAGATTGTCGGTTATTCGACACCTCCGTAACAGCACCCTCAGTGGGAGACATTACGCAGATGCCCGGGATGCACCGTCCCGGACCCATTTCCGTTCCCCTATCATAACTGACCAGGGACAGGAAATGGACCGGGCACACGAGGAGGTTACCGACGTAGGCGATTGGCCCCCTGGTCTTAACGTCATCTACTGTATGCAGACCCTAAGTTCAGACGCATCAGCGCACCTTTTACGATGTCACGTCATTATGCAATCTACCATCGGACCTTGTACTCTTTTCTATTGTGCATGTTAACGACACTTCGAACATTGTTTGTGTGCTATATTTATTAACATAAATACCTTTATTTTAAGTACTTGGTGCAATACTGTTATACATTCCAAAGATGACATGTTTTTGTGTATATAATACCTATCCTATACAAAAGGAGTAGTAGGTATTACCGAATTCTTGTTTTGTTTTATAAGATTGCGTTTTACTTATTATCAAGCGACCCAAATTACACTTAATCACTTTAAAGACAATAAAACACGAATCGTGAAAGGAAACTTATGTAATGATGTGATTGTCTTACTTCTACAAGACCTATGTAGTCATCCATAACTATTTGCACGCAAAATAAGAAACTGAACCGTGGGAGGTATTAGGATAGAAAAAATGATAGCTGTCTTCATTTACAATGCCCGAAACTAGGTATCGTGATTATCAAGCGCTCATAGAGCAGCTTAAAAGTGCAATGGTTATCGCATTCGGTTTGCGATTATTGAAGTTAAGTAGCTTTCGCAATTGCTGGTTATAGGTTGGGTGACCTGCAGTGCTATTTCGTAAAATCAAAAACACTTTTCACTTTGGTAACGCGGTGTGATTTTAAATTAGAACACGTATTTCAAATAAATTTAAAATCACACTGGCTAATTCCGCGATGAAAAGTGAGTTCGTTCTTACAGAATAGCAAGGCTGACCATAGGTATCCCAAGCTCCTATATGCTTAAGATACATTAAGCCATTAGTCTTTACTGCATTTGCAGCTGTTAGAGCTTAGTACTAATCTGCACTAAACCTGCGTGGCCTGTTCACCCTATTCCAATCAGAGGGATAGCTCCGTCAGTGTGGACATTATGAGCAAATGATGATGTCGAAGTGACGATAATCCTATAGCTTTATGCTCCAAATGAGATAGTTTTAATACCGTAGTAGGTCAATGACACGACAAAGTACATGATAGGGGAGCCTGTACTAATGTTGGCGTTCCCACAATGGTTAGGCCTCTTGCATTTGTACAAAATATAAATAAAATACTGAACACAATAATAATTTCAAAATAATACGACTTTTAAATGCTCCATATTAATATATAATAAAATATTTCAAAGTGAACAGAACATTTTTCAAAAGTATAGTCATTGGCATACTACAGATTCAAAAGAATGATATACCAAAACATTGATATTTTGTTCAAAGTGAGAAAAAAACATATTTAAAAACCTGCCTGCTGTAATCGATTTTATTTTATTGGACTCAATTATTATTTGTTTTTGATTTTATTTTATTTGATTGATAACTGGATTATTGGATTATGATGTAATTTAAATGAATTGTAATTATTTGAAATTTATATTTGAATTATTATTATTGTGATTGTAATTATTTAATTTGATTGTCTTTTTTTTTCTGTATGTAATATGGGTAGTATGCCTGAAATAAATGGTTATTATTATTATTATTATTATTATAACCCATAATCACCTCAATAAATCTGCATTTTCGTAGCATATGCGAACCAGCGACAACCATACTTTATTTTCAAAAAAATATCCATTAATATATTTATACATCAATATTTAAATTAGCATTTAAAAGTCATTTTATTATAAAATTTCTCCTATTAAAGAGCACTGTGGCACCACCGTTCAATAGAAAACTGATAAGTAATGAACTACAGAGAAAAAATAAAGAATTCCGCTTAAATTGCCAAATATTATATAGTCTACCCTACATTGTTGTCGAATTTATCTGTACAACAGCTTCAGAGCTTACTATAAATAAACTCTGTAATATAAAAGTGCAAATAGCACTCTCATATGTTATACAGGACGAGGACGATTATCCAAATAAAGATCAAAAAGGTCATGTTGCTATATTACTTAAAGGATCGAGACGATTTCTATAAGTATTATTCTATATTTTTCTTAACATTCTGCAATTTGACGACCTCCGTGGTCGAGTAGTTTATACGCCGGGTTTCAAGGTATCGCCTACTCGAGGGGCCCCGGGTTCGAATCCCGGTGGGCGCAGATGCTTATGTGATGAATACAAGCATTTGTACTCCAGTCATGGATGTTTAATAGGTATTTCGGTATAAATATACTTATATATGTATCGGTTTATTTATTCTATCCGTTACCCTAGTATCCCATGACACAACCCTACAGTGCTTATTTTGGGGCTAGGCTAATTGGCGTACAAAAAAAATTTAGTAACTAAATTATTTTGTATTTTTCGATTTATCTTGAAATTGTTTAATCTCATCGATTGAAGAACGGTTAAATGTCAACGTATAAAGATTTTTCGTCTCGTAGTAACCTCGAATTCTCAATGGAGCCGTGAAAGTATCACAGTAGGTAATACGGTCACAAAGGAGAACACTCTTATTTTCTTCCAGTGTACCAAGAAAGTGGATTTTGATGTTACTGTACGAGTACTACTATAGAAATTTAGAGCTTTCCTCATTGACATAAAGACCAAGTGGAATCAAACTTTTTTATTGTGCTATGACGTAGCGTGTCGTATCTTCTTACTTTTATTGAAAGTGAATCGAAGAAAGTGACGATCTTAAGATGGCTTTCGTCATTTGACGTCAACTTTATACGTCACGTATTTTGATTAAATGCGTTAAATAAGTAGGTTTGTCAGTATGGTTTACAAAAATGTAATTCAAGTTACAAATACTGATGAGGTTTCACAATCATTTTAATTAAGACATCTTTACTATGTAATTAAGACAATTTCTTATAAATTATTGATGCTGTGTATTCTAATAATTTGATAACTTATCATATTATAAAATACTATAACGTGATAACTGCATAGAGCAATACAGCCCACGCGGCTAGGAGGGGAGTAGCCATAATGACATTTACTATTACTGAAATCATTCTGTCGCTCTTTGCGAGGGGAGGAATATGCACACAAATGCAGTCCAACATACTTTCACAAAAACGAAATTGTAATTACGACCCACACATAAAAATGCACTAAATCGGGCATAGATGAAATTTAAGATTTTTTATTAACAGATCTGAAATTTATACTCGCGAGTGGATTGCTTTGTCAAACAAGTCCAACGATTGAATTTTAACAAAATAATATGAATTTTATGTTTAAAAATGGTTAAATAGAAATAATATAAATAAAACTAGTTTCAACGGGTCAGATGCACTGATTTTATTTAATAAAATCTAACCCGTCGAAACTTGTTTTATTTAGTGAGTGATGTGTAAAAAAAAATAAAATAATAAAAAATGTGTTAATAATTCTACTTATATGTGAAATTTAAAACCATCCTTTTGTAAGTTTAGTATTCCAAATATGTTTTACAGCAAATTACATAACATTTTGTCATTTTTGTTTTTATACATACATACACTCGCGCGACTTTACTCAGTCTAGTGAAATATTCAAGCATAACTTAGTTTTATTCGTGAGCTGGCCTAACAGCAGAGGAAGATCGTCAGAGGGGAACGCTGTGAATACCGCCTCCCTTCCTCCCGCGTCTGCCGCGTTGCTCTATGGATAACTGTCATAATTATCATACACATACATAAATAGTAATGTACCTGTAGATACAAAATTACAGAAGACAAAAAAAAATATAAAACCAGCGTTCATGGAAACCTCAAAAAAGCTTTATTAGTATTTCGTATCTGTAGTGTGTATGATATGTTAAATGCACACCGGTGCGTATACCGATACGCTTAAATTTCGCGTGCTAGTCAAAACTTATGTGAAAGTCATCTATCTACGCTCGTTGTGACGATTTGTTTAAAACGTCATTGTGACGTGTTGGCCTTCACAGATTTAACTTGCACTTTCAACAAAAGTGAACGAACGAAAGTGAATTTGGCCGCTGTCATTTGACGTCGACCAAACGGCACACCCCTTTCTTCGAAGCGAATAGTGACCTTGTTCTTCAACATCTATTTATATACAAAACCGCTCTTTTCTGTTATTAAAGTTACAATTTTAGAATTCTAATTAAATGCCAAGCACGTGTCTAGCCTCGCTCTTTTAGGGTACCGGAAAATCATTTCTTTGTTTTCGTCACAACCTACAAAGTACATTATGAAACGGTGCTTTCAGCATTTGTTGTGTAAATACAGCATATGGGATATCATATACCAAAATTTCACATTCTTGACTAGCTCACAAGGTATATTTTTTCTCGTTTTTGCATCATTTTTTATACGAGCTCTGCTCCTATTAGTCGTAGTGTTATGTTATATAGCCTTCCTCGATACGTGTTCTGTCCAACACTTAAATAAATTAAGAAATCAGACCAGTAGTTAATGAGATTAGTGCATTCAACCAAAAAAAACTCTTAATCTCTATAATATTTTATTATTTATTTATTATAAACATATTTTAATAATGGGTAATAAAGGAGAACTTATAAAAAATTATCACGACTTATATACATAATCAAAGTAATATACTTATTTTTTTATTTTATCACGCACTGTTAAACTGAATATCATTAATCTGAGTTTACAACTTTTTTCTGTTCTGTGGCTAACAGTTGTTCCGTATTCTGTCTCATCTTTATTAATTATATTTTCCTTACTTAACCTATTTATGTTCCTTACTCAACCCACAAAAAATATTTCTTTTGATATTCCTTGTTCACCCCATCAGTTTTCCTAGCTCGACCCATTTCAAAATCACGTAAAAATGTAAGGTTTGCGTGTAGGTACAGTCTGAACAAAAATATTGTTATTAAAAATATTTTAAAGCTCAGTTAACTTTTCTTTTATAACAGCTGAAGGTTACGTTACTGTCGTTGGGTCCGTTCAGGTCAAAGTATATCAGTGATGGATAGCTATTCCGCCACATGTCTGATTTGATAATTCTTAAATTTGAAATTCTATTACATCATCAAGTCTTGATTTAAAAACGTAAAGGGTTTCTTTAGAGGTCAAAGCGATCATAAATTATTATAGCTTGTATGAACTGTTGAATGCATTTGATGTTATGACAAGCTGACTACTTCTTCTTTTACATTTGCCTCTTTACTATTTTTCTTTTTTAAACTCGGTGTTGCTATTATGTTATCTGGTTAAGATAAAAACATCATTATTTTTTATCTGTCAGTGTCAAAAAACAAGCTAAGACATTAGTTTTAACCTTGAGTTTGTCTGCGGCGAGGGGTAACTTTGTAAATATTTGTTTTTATTTATATCTTAGTAACACTGCACGCAGTCATGTCAGCCTAAAAATACGATTTGCAAGTTTGAATTAACTATTATATACAGTGGTGTTAAAATGAAACTTTTTATTGACATATTCCTAGATGATAATATTATGAGATATCCAAAATACCCAGGTACATTTTCTCTTTTTAAAACATAGTATTATTTTGATTATTAGAAAAAAAGCTAAAGAAATTTATATTAAGTCAGTTATTAGTCAAAGGAAGTGCCAGGTATATATTTTTTTCCTAAACTTATGTATTTTTTTTTCTAGCTCTGAGATACACTAGATATTATTTATTTTCTTAAAATAAGTTCTTCAGTTGCTTGTTTTGAAGTCAGAGCGGATAGGTCATGTTTGAGTTCACTTTATTTTTATCTTTGAAGTGGACATGTCAGACTAGCCCCCTTAACAAACACCATAATATAGCTTTTATCTTGTAAATTAAAGACTTATTGTTTTATATTTAAGACTATATAGGTATTATTTATAAATTATAGAATTTTCTCTAAAAATTCAATGTGCAAATCACTTAAATCATATGTAATATGAAATATTTAGAAATAAATTTCCGCTCTCAATGTAAACTATTACAGAACATAGATGTAACTCATAATTTTATTAGTATTTTTCTAATTTCAAATATGTTTTATATGGTAATATGATATGTTTGAAATTGAAGGTCTCACCATGCCGTTTTATTATGGAATCTAGTCTCTTTGTTGTCGAATTATGGACCACCCTCGCTTTGGTTTGGTATTAACTGTAGCTTTTGTTTTGCATACAACACTCACAAATTGCTTTCTATTGGTAAAAGAATTTTCAAAATCAGTTCAGTCAATGCAGGGATCACCGCCTACAACGTCACTAACACACAAAGTTTATCTATATATAGGTCGGGGAAAAAGTCTTTTCGCATTATAGAATGTACTAGCAAACCAGTGAACCAAATGTTCACCAAAACCTGATTTAAAAAAAAATGTATTTAATTAATTGAGGACTTCGGAGATTTTGTGTGGTTTCGTTTGAAATTCGTGATTTCTCGAAAACCGGAAGTGCTACGTTACTCAAATCCGGTTTGTATTCTTATCAGACTATTCTTAACTTATAACTTAAATATTCTCTTTATCTATCTCTTACGGTTTGGCCGCTGAAACAGCACCGCAGACAGACGGACGGACGGACTTGTCTAATAGATAAGAGATAAAACTGCAATAAAATCTTTTTGGCTATACCATTAGTATCTGGATGGTTTTGGTATATTTTTTTTTTGAATTTTAATGAAGATAATTTCAAATTCAAAATAGAAAAATATGTGATTTTAATTTATTTTTATTACTGTCACGATGAGTGAAACTAATAAAGAAATTCAATACATTTTAAAATGTTACTACAAAAAAGGTAAAAATGCAATGCAAGCCGCAAAAAAATGAAATTTGTGATGTTTCTTCTTCTTCGTGAGTAGCACAAATTTGGTTTAAGCGTCAAAGATGAACTTCGCTCTGGTCGCCCTGTTACGAAAATTAAAAATGATAGTTAAGTTCAAATTGATACAAAAATGGAGGAGCAAGATCGGCATATTGGTAGTTACAACATAGCTGAAGAACTGGGAATTGACCACAAAACAGTTTTGGCGCATTTGAAAAAGCTGGGTACACCAAAAAGCTCAATATTTGGGTGCCTCACGAGCTCACTGAAAGAAACCTAATGAACCGTGTACCCATTTGTGATTCTTTATTACGACGTAATGAAACCGAACCATTTTTGAAATATCTTGTGATGAAAAGTAGATCACATACGACAAGAACGTACGAAAAAGTCGTGGTCAAAGGCTAGTCAGGCTTCACAGACTCTGGCGTAACCCGGGTTAACTCGGAACAGAGTGATGCTGTGTATAAGGTGGGATTGGAAGGCCATTATTTATTATGAACTGTTACCGCCAGGTAGCACCATCGATTCTGAATTCTACTTCGAACAACTAATAACATTAAAGCAAGAAGTTGAGAGAAAGCTGCCGGAATAAATCAACAGAAAGGGTGGGGGTTTTCATCATGATAACGCTAGACCTCACACATCTCACACAGGTTGGGTGGCTCAACAAAAATTAAGAGAGTTTAACTGGGATGTGTTAATGCATCCGCCGTATAGTCCTGACCTTGCACCTTCAGGTTTCTTCCTATTTCGGTCTCTTCAGAATTCTTAAGGACTGCCAAAACAGTTTGTCGCGGTTTTTTTATTAGAAGCCCAAAAAATTCTATAGTAATAGGATCATGTCCTTACCTACAAAGATAAGCAAAAAGTTATCGAACAAAATGGCACCTACATACCTACTTTAGTTAAATGGAAATAAACTTTTTAAGAAATGATTTGAATTTTTATATAGAATGCGAAAAAACTTTTTACCCAATCTAATTAATTAAGATGTTATTTATTTCATTAGTTCTTGTCCTACAAATTTGATCGTTTAAAAGTATCACAGTAAAAGTTAGCAATATTTTGAATTTTTAATTTGAGGATAATCTAACATCTTATGTCACAAAAGTTGTGTAAAATGAACCCATAATTTTTGAATGATCTTTATGATGCTAATGATATTATAATAGCTTTAGTTTATATTGGGGTCAACAAGCAAATAAGGTGTCTCTACAAAACTGGTATGAAATTACTTAATATCGAATTAAATCAAAGATTTTTCACTTTCCGTTTGCATAATAAATAGGTCACTCTGTTGTTAAACACAAAATTGATTAAAGGCACTGCGAATGTCTAATTGAGTATGAAATTCCTGCCATTGTCGTCAATTTTAAATACTTTATGCGTTACGTTTTTCTAAAACAGTCATAGTTGAGTACTTTTTAAGGAAAAAAACAAGGAGGGCCGTTGTTGCAAGGCATTAGCTGAATTCTGCTTTACCTCCTTTGATGTTTGCTTGAATCAATTTAATATTGAAAATTCACTAGTTTACTAGATTTTGTCATCCTGAGCTGCCATCCATTAAAACCACAAAAAATATTTAATAATAAAAAAAAAACTGTAAAATAATCCCTTTAATGATTTTTGGCTGTACTATACATTTTTTAAGTAGACGAACACTTACTCCTTCTCGGTAACTAGTGTGTTTGAGAACCTAATTATTTGCTACTCTATTGAGAACACAATAGATTTTGCATTTTTGAAATTATGCAAAAAAGTACTGAAAATAACCCTAATAACTCTGTAAAGTTCTACGGTTCGAGCATGTAGGTATATTAACGAATAAAAATCTTAAATACATTTCAAGAATTCATAAAAAAAGTTAAAATTCACTATTACCATTACCTATTTTTTAAGCATTTTATATTTATATATGTCTTTAATCCACGTAAAATTTACGGGATAAAAATCATCATAAGTCTCTTTGTAGGTTATAAGCTGTCTCTGTGTAAAATTTCATCCAAGTGCGTTCAGCCGTTTTTGCCTGATTAAGTAACAAACATAGGTAGTGCAAACAGTCAAACATAGAAATTTTTACATTAATATTATTAATATGGTAGTAAATAACTAATTTATCTTTAAAGGACATTTTGTGTGATTTATAACGGGATCAAAAAATTCTAGCGAGAATACAAAGTTAAGGAAAATCGATAAAATAATGATGATGATGATGATGAAGTAATATAGACATTCTTTGATTTCAAGTCACAGCAGCACAAGACATATTTCTCGCTTATGCTATGGGACATGAATGTGAATTTCAGAAATGTAGGCCAATTAACCACTCCGGCAGTTTTTAACGAGATAAAATGTAGGTACTTACTGCATGATACAGCCTGGATTACCGCGTATTATTTCAAGAACTCCGTTCGTAAATCTGAAGTACTTACTTGAAGTTATGATGATCATTTAATAACTTGAATGGTCTTAAACAGTTATGATCATTTACGTAGTTTTGTTAACGGTTGCTAACATTATCATTCATTATTTCTGCGCGGTTTCTACGTTTTGTACCTATATCTATTTTCATTAATATGACGGGTAACCTTATATTTTACCGAGATATTTTGTCTATTCTTTGTTCTAGTTCAGTAAATTAACTCCCTTTTACTCTTCCAAATTTAATCCAAATCTGCCATTTTACGCGATTGAATAACAAACGTCCAATCAGACAAGCTCTTAAATTTATGCAATAAAAACTACGTGATCGCTTACTGCTGAATATCTGCTAAAACTCCGAATCCTCCGACTGCTGTGGTATAGGCGTTCCCTATTAATGGAATAGGGAGAACGAACGTTGACCTATCAGGCTCAGTGCTCATTGGCGAGTGTGCATGACTACGAGAGGATTTGATTTAGTCAAATTATCACTCAATCCAGCGAACCGTCACAGAGCACAAGAAGGAAGTTTAACATTTTTTTATTTTTTTTCCTAATTAGATAAAGCCAGTCTCTTATTTCTACGAGGTCACAGATTATATAATCTGTCCAAAAAGAGCATCCAAGGGCAAATCAAAGGTCTTTTAAGGCGTAATTAAAAAAAACAGCGAGAGGCGCGGAAATTTGAAATTGGGAAATCGGACTATTTTGTTTACCAATGAAAACATAAAATAAATTTAAATATTTGTAGAAAATTAATTTATGTATATATTGTACACACACATATATATATACAGATGGAGCTAAAGAAGTTTCACTTCAGTCATGTCATAAGCACACTCGTTTTTTTTTTCATTATAGTCCTCAAACCCGAAGTTATTCCTGGATCCCGGTATTGGCTAAGGGTAATCTATGTAATAAAGGTAAGGGTGATTAGAAATAAGGACCGGGATTGAATCCTCGACTACACACGCATCCGCGACTTTCAAATCGTGGATGACTCGTGATTCTACATTTTTAGATAACTATCCTATTACCGGCCAGATGATGGTACAGTTCTTTAAAATCACGATTACCTAATGGAACCGGTCTATTGCGATAAGTCAGAGGACGTACTCTTGAAATCAAGTTTCTTTTATATTTCCTGAACTTGGTCGTGCTACTCTACGGCATTAAAAGCTATAATGATGATGACGATCAGCATACCGAAAGTACACAGTGGTCCAACTCTCATGGTGTGGGTTACTTTTGGTTAATTTTCTCGGTATTTAAACTAGAGTAGAAGATCCTACTAGATCCTCCTAGTGAAACTCGATGGCGCAAGTGTTTAGCGCGTTCGGCTACGATCGTTGAAGTTAAGCAACTTTCGCAGTGGTCGGTCATTGGATGTGTGACCAAATATTTACTATCTCGAGCTCCTTCGTGCTTCGGAAGGCACGTTAAGCCGTTGGTCCTGGCTGACTCTGCAGTTATTAGCACCCACCAATCCGCACTGGGCCCGCGTGGTGGGTCATGACACAATGTCCCTATTCCATCCATAGGGAAGGCCTGTGCCCCAGCAGTGAGGACATTAATAGGCTGATGATGATGATGATGAGAAGATCCTAACCTACATTGACCTCACCGAGCTGATAATAGAATGAAACATATTTTTTCATGAATTGAGTATATTAGAAAATATGTTAAGAGTGGGTTGTCTAAAAAACCCTGGACGCACTATATTTTTTAATTAATTAAATAAAATAATGTTGCAACATCAAGATAAAAAGTAAATCCACCTTCACCTTTTTACCACAGAATAACCAGAGAGACAGCAAAACGCCACAGATATACCGTAGAGGTCCCGCAAACTCGTACTAAACGGTTTGCTTCCACCTATATCGTCAGAACAGCTAGGTTGTGAAACTCTTTGCCGGAATCTCTGTTTCCAGTCACATATAATCTGGGTCTCTTCAAGTCGCGAGTGAATCGGTTTCTTCTAGGCAAGCGCGTCCCACCTTAGGCTGCTACGTTATTCTTCATCAGGCGCGTGGCCGTCAAGCGTAAGCCCATTTAATGTAAAGAAAAATGACCCGATTAAAAGTATAAAACATATGAATGTGCAGCCATTGGGTAACATAACTGGCATCGACATAGCTGTTTATACCTGGCAACCCAGTAGTTCGCGCAGGTAAATAATAGGAACCCCAGCGGCTGCACATTTTATAAGTTTTATAGTGTAAGTCAGACAACATTTTCTTATTATCTTGATGTTGCAATTTTTTTTACATTAATTAAAAACAGTTTGTCCAGGGTTTTTAGGCAACCCATATTTAATATATATTCCAATATACTTAATACATGATAAAGTCGACCTATCCATAGGATAAAGCTACTTCTGCATAATCCCTACTTTACAGTAGAGCGATTTGAAGTTTGTATGATGTAAAATTTGCTGTTATTTGTATTGGTATTTTTCTAGCATTTGACTATTTTTACTAATCATATAAAGCATTAAGAAGCAAATTATCACGCATATATTGAAAAAAAAAACTACATTTGCGGCTCATATTTTGTTATATAAGAATATCTTATGTGATTATGTGACAATTTACTACGGACATCTTTATGTTACATATGCATATCAGACCTTATGCTCGGGAAACGCGTCAATATTATCTGTAGATATAGCTTTGTTTTACGAAATTTATATGTCCTGCGCGTTACATTATGATAATATTTCGAAGATTCGGCAAAATCGATCAAATAAGAAAAATAGAATCAAACATTTAGTAAAAAGTCTCAGTTTGTAACAAAATTGAAGCTGTGCAGGCTGCGTTCTTGCCTATCTAAAAGGTACTAGTGCTCTTGACTCTATATTCTTCGGAAACAAAAATCACATGTACCTTTATTCAATTGCTATTTTCAAAGTTATATAAGTTTTAGAATAAATGTTTTTACCAGTAAAACATATGCGTCCGTTTCGCCTAAAAGTATAATAAAAATAATTTGATACAATTTTAATATGTAACTTTATTCTATACATAGGTCGAAGTATGTTTCATTATATAATCAGCTCAGTGAAGGTCAATGTAGGCCCGGATCTTAGACTTCTATGATCTATAGAACTATCTCTATTTTTAAGAACAATGTGCAAATAAACACGTTATTTTATATTTTCTATATTAGATACCATAGAGAATAGGTCTCAACGATGGGTATCATGCAGAAAATAGGAGTCGATAACAGCTATAGCAATTTAAACACAATGTTTTTATTCATCATGCAGAAAAAGACATCAAACGGGTAATGATTACCAGCAGCGGAACAAATGGCGTAAACATATGAGATAAATAAGCATAACTGGCTAAGTCAAGGAAAAGGAATGGGTATCAATCACGCACAAATACATATTATTTTTAAAATTAAATCAAATTTCAGTTGCTTTACTGCGTGATTACATAGAGGTCAATGAGCAAGATCACATCGGACCACGATTCATAACGCAAAAGCTCGAGATTGCCTCCTGTTATTATCGTATACCGTTCATACTTCAGATTGCGCAAACGACAAGTCCTAATTAGAAGATATAATGAACATTTTGTTCGACAAATCTTAAATTTACTAAGCTTTAATGCTATGGGTCGTAGTGATTACGGGGCGCTCCTAATGTTGCAGTAAAATAGCTTTAATGATCGGTTATTTCTGGGTGGAAGTTTTTCGCAACGTTCCTTTAGTAGGCTTTTGTCCTTTCTTACTTATAAAGTAAATAACTAAACGTTGACCTACTTGCTCCTGTAATAACTCCAATTTCTACCTAGTTCAGAAATAATTGTTGTGTTGTTTTCAAGAGCATTTATTGAGAGAGACTTGTAAATGTTACCTGATAATGTTAGTACTTACTAACATAAAATTTAACAAAATTTAACGTTGAGAAATATAGCCTAGCCTAGTATCTTAACTCCCTTATTTAACCTAAGTACATAATTCCAAATGTACCAATGTGATTGTTTCCAATGAAAGTTCTGGGTCTAAAGGAAGGACATAGAAAGAAACCGAAGAATTGGTATTTGGTACGGATGTTACCAAATTAATGATTCTATTTACTTATTAGTAGCGTTAAATTCGAGTCATTAAATTAAGTATAATATATATTATATGTTTTTGATGTGTCGTATGAAAGTGATGACCGACGGAGTGGGAGCTTGGTGATCTGTAAGACAGGTTTCACAACCTAGTGCAGACACCAGTCTCGGGAAAGGTTAAATTATTTGTTAATTATACTTTGTACTTTATCATGTAAGTCTTCCTAACTATTCTTGAAAGAAATATATAGATTACTAGCAAACCCAGCGAACTCCGTTTCGCCACCAGATAGCTTCGTTTTATGTAACATTTCGTTTTGTGATTAAAAGAAAACGATTTTTTTTTAATTTTTCCTGAATTTTCTTTGCTATAAACCTCACGGAGCCCGAGACCTTTCCAACGAATGCAAAACCGTGGAAATCGGTTCGTGCGTTCTGGAGTTATAGCGTCAGGAAGGAAAACCCGACTTATTTTTATATAGTAGATAATTATTATTCTACATTTATAAATCGAAAGAACCTCTATAATACTGTTTTTATTTTTGAGTTTCTGTTCATTTATTTGCACGATCCTCATATTAAAAAGAGAACTATCTCCATTTACCTTAAACTTTGTTTCAAAGTTCACATTGGATCTTCTTCTTTTGCTACGTTTCCACTTAAGCGCAGAACAGTTCTGACCCGGCAAACATTTGCCTGTTAGGTAAATGGAAACATCAGAGCAACCGAACGAGTTCGTACAAATATGTTTGACTGAATGCAGGGAACTAAAGCTCTCTTTCTAAGTCATCAATGGAAATAACGCAACATTGTGTGTTGTGTTTCTGCTGGTAAGTAGTGTTCTAGGGCTCCACGGAGTAAGGAATTAGGTCCAGGCCGGCAAGATGAGGATGGAGCGGCACTCCTTCTGCCGCGTCATGTAGTCCAGTCAAATCTTCGTGACTGGACTACACTTACACTTAACATCAGGTGGGGAGAGATAATCGGTTGCGCCTCGTTTAAAAAAAACCCTACGTTTCTTGTTTTGTCCTATGGTTATCACACTTCTTAAAGTAATAAAAGGCATCTTTGTTTAAAAAATATTTATATTACATATTTACAAGCACTTCGTTACATCTATCATAGTTATCTTAAAGACTAATATATAGTAAAAATAACAAACAGTATTCCTCAGTAAGGTACTGGAAGATATTAGTATAAAACGTTTTTGTTTAACAATACGTATATATTAAACAATCAGGAACAAAGTTTTGTGATATTTTTAAATACGTGATGTTTTTAAAATATGTATGCGTCTCATATTTTTAATTTAAGTAATCCGTTAACATTGCTTCCAAAGTGTAAAGCAAATAAGTTGAAATTAATATTAAAGTAAATTAATAACGATAGTATGGAGTTAAGACTAACGCATACTCAAAGACGTCAATAAAATTATATGTTTGTCCTCTTATTCTATTACTTTAGCAAAGAAAGAGACAGCATTAACTTTAAACAAAACTCAAAAGTTAATGACATCTTAGAGTATGGTAGTTACTGAATAATAGTTGTTATTAATCACAAAATCAAATTACCTACTGTACGAAACAACTTCAATATACAATTAGGCAAAATTAACTTAAGCTAAGCTCACACTACAAAGAGCCTCGCTTAAGGCCAAGCTGAGTGACAAACTAGAAATTAGGCTTATTATATGGCCAACCAAGATAGCATGCGATACATCTGTACACTGTAATTAGTTACTTAGCAAATAGGTTGGATTTTACCCTAAGCAAAGCTTCTTAAAGTGTGACCAGTACAGAATCTGGGGTAGAGTGGGAGAGCAGCCGTTCTATGGGCCAAGTATTTAGCAAGATACGCCAAAAGCAAAGAATTTTATCTTGACAAAAATCGTGAAGTCAAACCGTCTATCAAAGTTCTGATAAAAAAATCTACCACCATGCTATAGTGCTATTCTGTAAGAACAAACCATGTGATTTGAAATTCATGTTCTAATTTGAAATCCCAACGCGGATTCCGTGGTGCAAAGAGAGTTATTACAGAGTAGTACTGCTAATCAAGAGTTTCGGTCATTGCTGAGTGTGTCCTCAGCCGTAAACGACCATAATATTTGTTACCAAATCAAATTATTATGAGACATTAAAAAAAAGATTTTAAAAAAAACAATGAATTCTTTGTCAAGGAGTGAAATATAGAAATTATTAAAAGTCGGCGAACAATAATTCACGTAACAAGGCTGCCGTTATCGGTGAACTGAAGACGAGTCTCGCACAGTTATGACTTACGACATCGTTATATATAATAATAATATAACAACCTTCCTGTCTGAAGTAATCTAAAATATAATAACTTGAACCGAAAAAGCTGCTTGAATAGATCCTTCCGAAGTTAACCTCATTACTAAATTCGTTATCATAAAAGCTTATTTTGCATCAATGGAACTTTCCATAATTGATCCATATCTTACATCCATATTTACACTTAAGCCTTAGGATTTCTAATTGCATTTTGTCATAATTAAGTACTTATTATAAATGTATAAATTGTTGATCATTTTATCATTTGCAAGCAATATCGAAAACACATAAACATTTACAGCAAATTATTACGTCATCATAAAAACGGTGTGTGTTACGCAATTTTTCATTCAAAAATACTCCGAAATGAACTGATGTACTTATACTTTTTTTAATTATAACAAAAGCTTATTGAAAGACAATGAATCTGGTGTATTTCGATTAATAATTTATTCACATTGCAACACACAAACAAAACAATGCATTTAAATTTCGTAAATTGTTAAACCTCTTAGAAATAACCTTGTCCTGTATTGGTCGTATTTATCAGATTTTTCGTCGTCAAATGACAACAAAACGCAAATCTATGAAAAAAAAAATGTTTATGCAATCTTAGACACGATAAACATGACTCGATTAAAAAAATATTTTGTGGTTTGCGGCAAAAAGTTTTCTCAAATGATATTTTAACAGATTTTTGAATTATTTATTCTTGGATTTAAAAGTAATATTGAAGATTAATTAAAATAATAGATTTACTAAATCAAAAATTTAGGTATACATTTTCATTTATTAATAAATTCAAGATCTAAAATAATGTTTTCATCTGGCACTTTTATCTTAAACTAAACTATCTAATGTCATCACAGCGATTAGTTTAAAAACGTAATTTTAGTTTAATAATCTGCGATGTCAAATATGTGAAGGCTATCTTTATAAGATTGAAAATTACTATTCAATATTCTGTCGAACGAGTTATAAAAAAAATGTATCAAATACAATTTTCTATTGTGATGTTATATTTGAATTGTTTTATTTATAATTAAATTCTTAGCCTTTAAAGAAGACATTGACAGATCTTAGCATACAAGCTCATAGATATGGGTATTATATTTTAACATGAAAGGCGTATAGTTTCTAAATATTTTATAATGGAACAATCTTTTAATTTCTAATTCAAGCCGAATGAATAACTTTACTTTTTATTGATTTTACTGAAGATTTGTGGATATCACTAAAACGCCACTTTCTTTATAACTGAAAACTTGCCATTTTAATGCCCACTTTGTGTCTGATAACTCTTAATTTTCAATCTTATATGTCCTTGACAACTAATTATAAGTTTACAGATGTCTTGGAGGCACGTACAGGGGCCACTGATAATAGGGAACTGCAACGCCCTGTAAAATGAAAACAAAAATATATTGGAAGAGAAAACGTAACATAGAACTTTCAAGAAATAAAGAGCAAAGGCTGTATTGTGTGACAAATGAAAATCACATCCTTGTGTAACGAATAATCCATATTACGCTGCTTAATTACATTGCGTGTTTATGACACAATGGGTAGTAAATGCTCAATTAAAAGTAGTTACAAAATACCATTTTGTTTAAAAACTCATTATTCACAATATAAGTTGAAAAATTAAAAATATTAATTATATATTATGAAGCCATCCATGATGTTTTTCTACTTACTTCTTGCGTGTTTCTTGAAACTCTTTTTGCTAATTCCTTCTCGAATTTCCACTGCAGGTCGCTGGCAGAATCCCTATCGGGTCCGTTGACGTCGTTACTAACAACGTTATTCTGCTTGGCATCCTCCTGTCTGTAATTAACCTTCCTTGGTGGATCGACGTAAGCTGGTATAAAGTACCTCAAGCCGACACCAGGTAAACTCTGTGAGCTTAAAAATTGAGCTGGGGAAATATAATTTGTAGGCGCTTCAGCTTTTATTGGCTCTGGAATCCTCTGTTTGTTTGGAATGTATGAGTTGACGAATCGCTGTGCATTGCTCTGAGGAGCCGGAGTCGGGTTGTAGACTATGTTGGTGTATCTTGGCTGGGGAATGAATAACTGCGGTCGCCTGCAAAGAAAAGAACTAATTATTGGCACAAAGTCAGTGCTGCTTTGCAATTAAGCTCGGAAGTGAATTTCTTACCAAATTGTGGCAGTTGCTAATTGTATGAATTCATCGTTGTCATTTTTATATTTATTTTTTTAAATTAATTTCCATTGTTTTATATAGTTGAGTACTTTTTATTCAAAAACATTTTAATTCTGCAGTTTACTAAAGAACTTACAATACGTACGTAAGGTACGGAAGTACAGATAGAATTTTATCTGTAGAGTCCATATTATTATTTTTATTTCGTAGATAATATAATATGAACACGTTGTGTAACTGGGGCATGCCATATTTATTGATAATTAAAGGGTCATGTATCAATAATTCTTTAATTTTTCTTTCATGATACAGATGTGATCCATAAATAGTGACAAAACCATAATCGTGAGATACAACTAGACTGGTCTGACATATTGCTGTTTCTACAACATATAATAGAAAAGTTCCATAAATAAATTCAGTAAGTAAGAGATTTATTAAGAGATCATAAATAATAAGTTGCTGTATACTCGTTGACTTGTCGATTTACACTTAATAACTCAAAACCGCGTATGGAATGGGACATATTATGTAAAAGGCTATCTCGATCTACCAAGGTGACAAAGATTACGGAGAGCCAAGCCAGTACAAATAGGTAGTTAGATTTTATAATCATGTTGTGTTGGAATGTGGGCGCGTAGAAGCGTTTACAGACGCATACATTAAATATCGTCCCGGTGTTAATCTGTTTTATTACATCGCCAACAAATTTTTTCATTCATCTTGAGAATAATGCATTACATTTTTAATTATCATTGAAAAAATTAGATCTCATCAATAACAAGCATCATGGATCAGTGGTAGAAAGCTCGCCTGCTACGCGGGTGGGTGGCCCGGCTTCGATTCTCAGCTGAGGAAAAACTTTTTTATTAATGAATTTTAACATTTCACTTTTTTGGTTAGACTTTCCTTCATTTTTATAGCTTATTGATTGAATGCTATTTTTTGTAAAAAATATAAACAATTTACATGCAGTAGAACAGTCTAATCAATGCAGAGTGGCCGAAATTATTCAATACCTTAATGAATTCAGACAAAAACTTAAACCCAGCTTACGAGTTTACACATATAAATTGAAGTCGTCAGAATGTAATTATTCTAAACGAAATGACGGTACAATTATCCATCAGATGGTTCAACTGAGCCTCGATGTTCTGATGCATATCTCTTGAGATGATGTAAACCTTAAACATGTAACTACGTATTAGGTATTGCGTTGATCAAATACAGATATTTCTCAGTCACAGAGTGTCTACATTGAAAACCGAAATCATATGCACGGTTTGGATTTTTGGTTGGAAAAGTTTTATCAACAGATTGAAAAAACTTATCCTTAATGAGTTTTTCTTTTATAGCAGGGGAGCCTAAGAGGTTCAGTTCACCATCAGACAGGTCAGCAATTTATGGTCTCTTACTGTATTTTGGACATGACGATGATGATGATACTTTACCAATGTGCGTTGGGGCCTGGCCCGTCGATGGAACGTTCCTCCCACATGGGCGCTGAGACTCGGTACTGCTGCGGCGGCGGCAGTTCCGGTTCCAGCGTCGGCGACACTATTAGTCCATTGTTCGTGCCATACTTCACCATGATTGATTGTGCTCATGGCGCGTATATCATCAGGAAGGTCAGCAGAGTTTGTTTCTAAAACTAGGTGTCTTACAGTATTTGAGACATATAATAGTACTTTACCAATGTGCGTTGGGGTCTGGTGCGTTGTTCAAGCGTTCCTCCCACGCGGTCGCTGGGACTCGGTATGGCTGTGGCGGCGGCAGTTCCGTTTCCAGCGCCGGCGGCACTATTCGTCTATCGTTCGCTCGTATAACATCAGGAAGGTCACCAGAGTTTCTACCTAACTCTTTGGTGTTGTTACTGTATTTTGAACATCTAATAGTAGTTTACCAATGTGCGTTAGGGTCTGGTGCGTCGTTGGAGTGTTCCTCCCTCCCACACGGGCGCTGGGACTCAGTACAGTTTCGGCATCGATGGCACTATTGTCCCGTCATTCGTGCCAAACTTCACCATGATAGAGTATGCGTATGGCGCGTACACCACCAGGCCGGTCACTAGAGATTTTTTCTAACACTGTGGAGTCGTTCCTGTATTTTTACATCTTAAGGTACTTTACCAATGTGCGTTGGGGTCGGGTGCGTCGTTGGAGCGTTCCTCCCACACGGGCGCTGGAACTCGGTACGGCTGCGGCGGCGGCAGTTCCGGTTCCGGCGTCGGCGGCACTATTGGTCCGTCGTTCGTGCCGTACTTCACCATGATCGAGTGTGCGCTTGGCGCGTACACCATCAGGCAGATCAGCAGCTGTGAAGTTAGTTCGGATTGTTAATGCTAATTTGCTACGTAGCAAATTTTATGCGTGCACCATGCCAAATACTACTAAGTTCCTTGTTATTTGCGAGTCCTTGATAATTCAGTAGGTACTGTTTCTAGTGGATTGATCACGGAGTGCCGAAATGTCGGAGATTCGCAAAAGTTAAGGTCCATGGTAGGAATAACTAAATAATGGGCAAAAACGATTCCTAAAATATCCCCTCGCAAACAACTTTACGCAAATTTTTTTTGGCCCAAATCATTAAAGTCACATCTAATACATTTTTTAAGTAACCAAAATTCTTTTTGGCAAAGTATTATTTCAGATAATTATATGGTTATTTTTAATTTGACCAAGTAATATTTAGTGAAATGCATCGTTTGACATACTCTTCCCAAAAGCCACGTTCGCTTCGCTCTAACCTTACCTGCTTTTCTGGCTTACGCTGTAACTTTTGTGGAATATAATATTTGGCAAATTAAAACATGACTGCTAAATAAACACTTGACTTAATAAAATTTTACAAAGTAGATCAAATAGACCGCATTGTTTCAGCGATAGTTAAATTGCCTAAAATTAAATCCAATAGAAAAATAATACCATTTATCAAAATTTTATACAATTATGTATTTGATGTGACATTAACTATAGTCAAATTTATCTTATTATGAAACAACGTGGCCCAAGCTCGTTCGAAATTTAAATTTGCTAAACTTTTATTTTAAAAATGAAATTATTGTAATTAGGTTTTTGAAAAATTAAATTTGGTGGAAAAATATTTAGCGCAAAGGGTGGAAAACCTTATGATAGCAATTTCGTTAATAACATTAATTTCTGTAATGTTAGTTGACAGAGTTACTTCTTTAGTACACTATAGAAACTAAATAAGGTTAATCTCACATTAAGGGAATTGATAACAATAAATAATGCTGGTACTTGAAAGTAGAACCTTTGATAAAAAAATTAGGATCACTATTAGTCGTCCACACAAAGTTACGTAAGTACTAATATTATTAATTTATAACTAGAATACGACAGCACACCTCCAAGGATGGATTAATCGTGATAGTGCTTGCCCGACGCATCTTATCTTTACCTTGCAAGTAGTAAAAGCCTATTCACGGAAAGGAAAAGGAAACCATTGTAGGAAGTGCGCGGGCGGAACTTTACGATTCAAATGATTTTGCTTGCCATACGTTGCTAACCCTAGATGCATTTTATCACATTGTGTTAAAATCTATAATATTAATAACGTTAACAAAACTGTTACGTTAACAGCGGCCCTAAACTTGACTTTTGATTACAAAAATCGTAGCGGACGCATATTATTATCAAACAATGTCATCTACATTAATAAATACCAAATTCAAAATTACACAACTTCATACTTAAATATGTACGATTAAGATAAAACTTCCCTTGAATCTCCAAGTTCTCAAGCATAAAGGCATCCGCTTTGCGATCTGATTTCATTTCGATCAAATAAAGTCCAATCAAGATCATCTGCCGGCGACCTTGCCGCTTATTCCCACGTGTCTTCAAATGTTTTATGTTGTCGTAACCGAATCCCAAAATTTGCACTAAATTTTATCTAATAAATGCTTAGCAAGAATTGCGTAGCCATCCGAGTTACCTTCTCTATTGTTTGCACATCTACTTTTGTAACTTGTTACCAAAGATACGCTTTTAAAACGCCACGACCGACGTATAAAGAAGCCTTATCGGTGAATCTTGACGATTTTATTTATCAGTTGATTTAAAACAACTAAATGAGTTAATAGCCGGTGTTAGGTGGCGTAACAATTGGCGCGAACAAACTTGTATTGTTTGTGTGAGAATGTTAATTTGATTTGATTCCGCGTGACCTGGAGCTCTACTCTCTTTCTCCGAAACGAAGTTTCGGTAACGAACGAATTTCAAACGAAATTTCGCCAGTGTCTCTACTCTATTACATTTTCGAACAGGCACATTAACTTCGGAACCATAAACAGTTTTCGTGAACGAATGGAATGTGTCATGTTTGTGAGTTCTTTTTATCTCTACTTTTAAGAAAACGTTTTTTTTACTTGGAAACAATATAGTAGTTTACGGCAAATTTTTTGATGACATTAAAAGAACCTTCTTTGACAGTGTTAGCCGACTATTTGTAGAGTCGATACAATCTACTGTATGTCAACCTCAATTTGTCGTTTAATACTTTGAAGTATTAAACGACAAATTGAGGATTACAAAAAATAATAAAAAAAATGATTTATTTGTTAATTTTACATGCTAAAAATGTTACTCGAGCTAAGCAGCTATTATTAAAAATACTCTTGCAAGTATTTTAGGCTTAATTAAAACAAAAATCTCAAAACGAAAATGAAAAGGTAACACTTTTCATTTCGTCGATTTGAGGTTAAAATTTCGAACAATTATTGTCAAATTCAACTTATCCTTCGAAAGTTTAGTGAATTAGAGTAGGCTTGGAGAATTTAATTGTCAAAATATTTCGGACGAACGAATTTTCGAAATGAAAGGAAACAGAGTAGGAAACGTGCGAAATTTCGACCGAAATTTCGTTTTTCGTTAAAATAGAGTAGGCCTCCTGAGCCTTGTTACATTATTTAGAAATGTGATAAATATTAGCAATTAGCAATTTGAAACACCATTAATTGTACTTAGGTGATGTGAACGAAGCGACGCCTGTAAGCATCTTTGCTTTAGCAATTTATATTTTTTAGTATTGCTATTCCTCCAATGTATGAAACTTTTTTTCGAAGACGGGGATATATAATAATCAACTCTTCAATTTTCCATTTGCCCGAGAAAAATAATTTCAAGAATGAAGAGAGGTCGGCTATTTATATTTTTTCGCATAAGTTGGGAGATAACTGGCTGCGTTTGATATAAAAAAGAAGTTATCAGACACGGACGTTTTGGTTGACTTAACCTCTTCGTTCTACATTCAAAATTTGTTAAAGATATATGATCAGCAATATTTTTTTTCGCTAAATCTCTATAATCGAGGATAGAGTCTTCTGAGGTCTTACAATTTCCAATATATTTTCTAGAGTTTGTTCGAGCGTTCGTCACTGAATCTACATAATTTCCATACACAAGTACTTGTAAGAGTGGCATCAATAATTACCCGCTCAAATAGGAGCACCCGTCTGGGGAAGTAACCATCATCTAATAGAAGGCCACAGTGAAAATAACACTATATTTTTGGTGGTGTTGTGTTTTTGTTGGTGAATAGGTACCAGGGCCTGGGGATTGGGTTACATAATTAAAAATTTCAGCTAGCCCAATCAGATTAAGCACAACATACACCAAAACGCTGACGAAGCTGACCGACACTGTGACCTTGTTGAGATGACACTCGCACGCTACGCTTAAGCCCAGCACGTCAGCAGCCGCATGCAACAACGCTTTGAAATTGGCTACATAAAATTTGATTTTTAAGAGACCCAACAATGAAATTTATCATTCATCGCAGTCCAAGCGCGCACCTAAATGTTATGTAAGAAATGCATACGCCTTACGCGTGCGGGTTCTATGCGTGGTCGGTGCGGCCCTTCTGAAGAAGCCCTGGCCAGTGGCCTATATGAAAAAAAACACGTGTCTAGTCTATGCATGCTACCTCCTTCCAGTGACTTGCATAGGTACTGACACAGTTGCCACTTAAAACACTCAAGCGGCCATCGATAACTGGCAAAACATTACATTGTGAAGTACTGTCATGCCGCTGATAATGTCAAAATTCAAGAATGTTTTAAATGAGTGAAGCGGACAATTAGCCTAAAAAGGTTTGGTTTTTAATGCTCTATAGACTATATTACAGGTCACTTGTACAAAAAAAAGTAAAAAAACAAACGAAAAAAAAAATTGAAAAACTCCTCCTATTGTAAGTCGGTTAGAACTAAACAATATGGGTATGAAACTGCTTTTGTGTGTCTAATTAAAACGTGGTACCTGTAAACTTGCAAGTGTCCTCATGTTTCTGAACTCGTTGCTTTGTCTTACAGAATCTTCGTAATGCCCTGTAACAAAATGAATATGTTTAAAATGCAATCGAGGTACTTAAACTGGTGTAGAATTTGTAGCGTCATAATGAATTTCACTCCAATTACTATCTTTTCGTCTATAATAGATACAAGTAAGTCGTGGGAATGAAAAAAAATATTGTAATTTTATGAATCCACGATGCAAGTGAAACTTTTGATGTTCTTAAATGATGTTGGTTTATAAAAAGTGAATAATGAAAAAGCCTGCGTGGCAGGCGAGCTTTGGCGAGCGTGTTGATAAGATCTGAATTTTTGAATAGCTATTGAAAATGTAACGCGATATGCTTAAGCTGAACGAATTTTTTTGTGACAATGTAATAAAAGTACATTATTAAATCAGCGATTTAGCGTTATAATTGCTTCAAAGCCTAAGCAATAGCTTAGTTGTTTTCTATATAATATTTTTTTTGCGATTGAAAATAAGGCATTTTATACTTAATGTTTTCAAATAAAACCGTATCATATTAATTCTTGTATTACCAACATATAGATACCAAGAGATATTGTCATGAAACACTGTCATGTAACATGTTGGACGATGCTTTCCCATATGTGCACTCCAATTGGAAAGCAAAATCCGCTGTCCCATATCAATTATTCTTATGAGTCAAAAACCCCAAACTTGACGATGTCTGGGTTAAGACCCAGACTATCCCTACGTTCGTTCGTAGGAATAGTAAGCTATTCCTACGTAAATTAAAGGGTCACACATTTTGTATTTTCATTTTTTAGGTTATTTTTAGGGGTCGAGTTTTTTTTTATTTTAAATTTCATTTCATTATTTTTATATTATGGTTAGACCCAGAAGTAACAATGCTTCGATCGTCATTTATTCACTGACACCATTCTGTGATCCTAAATACGCCACATCTGCCGTAAGTTACTACTAGCGTATCACCTACAATTACCATATCTTTGAAATATCACCGAAGTAAAAATGTATCAAATTTGAAATCAAAGCAACTGTAAAATTTGTAACAATCTTTTCTCAAATGGGAAATGAGCTGATGAATTCCAAACAACATGGATAGATCTTCATAAATTATAGCCAAGAACCATTTCGAATATGTGATCTTTCAAATAAAAAATAAAAAACCGGCCAAGTGCGAGTCGGCCTCGCGCACCGAGGGTTCCGTACAAACCTGTAGGTATATAAGTAAAAGTTCACCGTATTTGCTATGAATTTCAATTTAATACGTCTATGCGTTGATGAGAAAAGAGGTAGTAACATTAAAATTCAAAAATATTTTTTATTATATGATATAACTAAAAATTTACGGTTTTCGCAATTTTTCCTTTATCTGTACTATAAGACGTTACTTTGTACCAAATTTCAAGATTCTAAGTTCACGGGAATTACCCTTTAGGTTTTGATTCCCGTGCGAATTTGGAAAATATGCGAAAATTTGCGGTATAAACGGCTGTTATGATTGATTTTTACACAGCTCCAAGGGACAGTAGACCTGAGTATTAGATATGAATTTCAGTTTGATACCTCTACGCGTTCCTGAGAAAAATGGTCTTGACAGACGGACGGACGGACAACAAAGTGCTCCTATAAGGGTTCCGTTTTTTCCTTTCGAGGTACGGAACCCTAAAAACGCACCCAAATCGCTTCGTTCTTCCATTCGTTTATAGCTACGATGCCATAGATAGACACACACAGACAAAAAAAATATAACACCTCCTGTCTCTATTTTAAAACTAAGGCTTATAAATTGGTGTTGAAAAGCTACGATGATTATAATACATCAGCTAAGTCTCAAATGGCAGAGCTTTTAAATTGGCTTAATTGACCGTCAATTTAACTATAATTCCCGCCACATTTAGAGACGTTAGTAATTTTTTAAGTCTGACTAAAGTTAAAGAAAGGTATGGGATTGCGCGATTAATAGCGGACTTTCCCCTGGAATTGGAGCGCCCGCCTGGGACAGTTACCTTAACCTTACAGAAGACCGCAGTAAAATAACACTACTTTTTGGTGGTGTTGTGTTTCTGTCGGTGAGTAAGGTCCCAGGGCTCCACGGGGTACGGGGGGCGGTACGGTGGGCACTAGGCCGCGTACTCAGTCCCCACGCACGGGCCATCCTGCGCACGTCTGCGGGGTCCCCGCAATACTTCGGGAGACCCCTGCCGTGGAGCCCCAGCTAGGCCTGGAGGCTGCTGGGTGCAGAGACGCGGAAGTATCCCTAAACGGGGATCCCGCGGTTTCGCACTAAGCAGCTTAGAAGGTATTCGCAGGATTTTTTACGGATATTATGCCGTAAAGCGCCCGTAAGAGATACGGGGTCCTCAGTGGACAGCCACTGCGGGGGCTCGTAAGGCTTGCGGGAGCCAGGTGTCAGGTCAGTTCGGCGGTGTGCTTCTTAAAGGCTGTTGTCTGTAAACTGAGGTTTTGCCTGCGTCACAAGAAAAGGGCTCCACGGGGTAGGGATTTGATTCAGGGTAGGCAACGGCGCAAGTGTTATTTTTGTATCGCAAGCGTCTAAAGGCTATGGTGGCCGCATACCATCAGGCGGGCCTTAAGCTTGTTTGTCACCCTTTTAATATGGAAATAAGTTGATGCTGTCACACTCTTTTGCGATACCAATAGTACCTATAGGAAAATACGACACTAAAACAAGCTTATGCGATACAGATAACTTAATTTATTGTACAAACGCGATTCTTAGCTAAGCTAACCTTTGTCATATACTTTTTGGGCAGTACATCTTTTACATTTATGTTATTGCCTCATTCATGCAAAAGTATAAAATTAAAATATGCCAAAATCATGATAAGACTTTCCGTTCAGTGCCACATAATAACAGTGGTAAATTCGTTTCGCTTGCTAATTTTGTGTTTAAATTGTCTGTCTGTATGTGTAGAACGACTTGTTAGAATTTATAATGAAATTATTACCTACCGATTTATCAATGTCACATCATGGTCGTTACACATAGAGACCCTATTATATTTTTAAATTTATGTGAAAATAATAACACAATATTAATCATGAACATGAAAAACCGGCTAAGTTAAAAGATATTATAATATTTATATTTTGTAGGCATGTTACTGTTAGATGTTTTAATCTATAGGAATCCCGTCTGAAACCTGGACCAAGCGAAATTTTTTTTTTCTAGTCAAATTTCTGTACCTCATTTCTGTACTGTGTTGTGATGTTTTCAATAAAGTATTGTGTATTGTTTAAGCATTTAGCTATGTTAGCATTTTATCGTACAGTGTAATTTTATTCAAAATAATTAAAACTAAACACGTTTAGATTCAAAATGGTTTAGAAGGAGATTTAAGGAGAAATAATAATTATTATGAAAAAGAATTGCTTAATATATTTAGGTATTGAATTCTAGAAAAGATGTTAGATTAATGCATACTGTTTATTTGTTGTTTAGTTATTATATACCTATATTATTTAAGCAAATCGTTTTTGAATTGTCTTTCATGGTATTCGTATTTCAAATATAATTTACAAAGTGGAGAGTGAAGTCGCAAAATAAACTAGTATCCAACAAACACTGTCGAAATGCGTACGTATCTAGCTAACCACATTTTATACAACCTTTTTCATGTAAATTAGTAGTTATTAAAACAGAATTGCAGCTATTATGAGAAATATTTTAACGTTTCGTAAGCCAAGTCATTCATAAGGAGAGATTATATTTTGCAGTTTTATTAATTAGTTTACTTTTAAAAACTTAGATGCGTCTAACTAGAATTTTAATTTATGCAAAAATGACGTATACTTTCTTGTTTCTCTACTTAAATTCTTAAGTTTAAAATTTAAAATTTTCTGTAAATGTACCTACATGCTGATAGTAAGAAGACGCTGGAGGGACACATAAAATTGGGTTTAATGTAACGGGTTTTGCTGGGACTCTAAGGTTAATTTAAGATATTTGGGCTGCACATTCTTGGTAACAGACAATTTTCACTTGTTCCTGTGTCCTTGTACAACACAACTAACAACAGCCAACTTCAAGTGCCATTGTCACACCAAATCATCACCTACTTAGTTGATATTGTGAAATGCGTCGAAGAAAGGTGAGCCAGTTGCCAATCTCCCGCACGCATCACAATGCTTAGGAATTAAATAGAGCTTGACATTATATTACAAATACTACTTTAGATAGCGTAGCTTGTTTGCTGCGTGTCGCAACAACAAACAACTTGTAACCGCATAATACTTAAAGATGACATGACTTCACAAACCAGCTACCAGTTTAGGATGGAAACAGATGAGATTTTAGCGTAGAATCTTCAAAATTACTGCGGTCAGAGTTTCCCAATGCTAAGCTATAATCCCCGTAGTAAGGTTTACATAATATCAAAATGTGTAAATTTGTGCTCTGAAACAAGAAATAATTTTGTTAATTTTTAACACAACACCTAATGTGTTAAAACAACTTACTGTAGGTAGTTAAGATGTAGTTTTTATGATTTGATTTTAATTTTTTTAAATAGTAATGTCATAAGAAATTCTATTAATAAATGATGATAGCTGTAATTAGTAGTTTAAAGAGATATCTGACTTACTGCTCGAATTGGAGCGCTCGTCTGAAGAAGTAACTTCGAGTACAGAATCTTGGGACTCTTATTCAGTCAATTCGACCTGTTCTGATTTGGACCCGTGTCATCCATTGGTGGTAAATAAAAATATCACATTTTAATTCAAAGCATTAATCTGCTCAATTTCTAACCCAAAAAAAACTTCTTACTAGAAAAAAACTAACTCGGTCAAGGCTTTAGGCAGAACTCGAACCTGGGTCTTCCGCTCTCCGGCGCGGATGCACTTAACGCCATGCTACCGTTATGGTTAGGTAGGAACAACATTTTTTTTTCATTTATTTTTCTTGCGTCGTCGAACTCACTTTTGTACGAGATGTACCATTAAACACAATTAAGATGAAATCGCTCTAAAATTAATTTTATAAAATAAATATCAACCACATCAACCAAAGAAAATCCATTTCAGCAAACCCAATATTTTTTTTTAAATCGAATAACCGGATGATGTATTATAAATTGCAATGAAGCAGCATCGAAAATGGGGGGTTTTAATCTTATTGCCCTAAAAGGTTAACCATATGGACGTCTGAAGGCCTTAAACCTTTTTCGTCCGAATGTATTAATAGCATCATAAAGTTAAAATATACAAGCTGGATGGTATGTGCGCAAGTTGGTAAACATGTGAAATGTCAGAAATAAATCAATGAATTCCAATTTCTCTTGAAAAGATCAGGAAAACGAGAATAACTTAAATATGATTAATTTAATTCACTTAATTTATCATGATCGGGAAATAATAAGCTTTTACAATGAGATAAATGGTGTAATTGTAAGCTGTCAATATTTTTTGTGAGAAGATGTAGCTTTCATTTTATTTAATTGCATATCTCGGCAGTAAACCAATTGTCTTACATTTTTCAAAATTGAACTTAAGAAGCTATGTTGTTAATGCGATGGACTTTAATGGTAAAGTAATATATAAAAATATGTATGACTAGCTGACCCAGCGTACTTCGTACTGCTGACAATAATTTGGAAGAAATGAAAACGGCTACGTTCTCCAAACGATTCTGATTCTAATATCATGCATCTTAGTGCACAATGAGATAATGACGGTGGCAGTGCATTGCAGTCATCGATTCAAAGAGTTTTGCCAGTAAATCGTCTTTCTCTTGCGGCTTATAAGCTACTGTTAAAGCCGTAAATTATTATACTGTTAGGTTGTATTTTTATGGAATGATTCCTATGAGTTCTACTTGGCACGCTGTTATAGTGGTCACCTACTAAGCCTGCAGTGAGTAAAGGATTTAATTTAATGATGAAGCTTTTCTGAACATGTTCGTTACTGCATTTTTGAGTATATATTTTTAACAGTCTTTCTTTTATTTCTTTCCTTTAAAAAACTGTTGTTATTTTTATTTTTTTCTAGTTCTTTTCTATTTATTACACACTTGTATGAGTTTAGTAACTACAACCGATGTTTTCGTAAGAAATCGTTCATTTTGTAAACGCGCACGGTACCTAAAGGTTACGGTATTACAGCAGATGTTTTCTATAATAAAGCGCTTTAACACTTGATGAAGATCGAATCTTAATATAATAATAGTAAACTCAAACCGATTCACAACAAAATTACTTAGTTCCATTTAAAGCCGAGCTTATAATCTGTAATTTAAATAAAATTATAATCGCAAATTCATACTCATTTTATAAATTAGATTTTTTTTCTGTCTTTTACCTCGATGTAGTTTATATGAAATTTGGTACGGAGATACTTTGAGCCCGAGAAAGGACAAAGGAAAGTTCTTATCCCAGAAATGATCCTTTGAGGCAGTGAAATTGCAAGTTTGTATGGTAAACTAATTTTTACACGCAGATGAAATTCCGGCACCCACCAGTTAATCACACTAATATTATAAAGGTGAAAGTTTGTGAGTATGTATGTTTGTTACTTCTTCACGTCTAAACTGCGAGCGGCTGGAGCGATTTTAATAAAACTTGGTATGGAGTTAGCTGACACCCTGGATTAACACAATGACTACGTTTTACTACGGGAAAATATCCCTAATAAACCGCGGGTAACACCGCGTTGCACAGCTAATTATGAATCAGATTAATAAACAACCATGATTAAGGAACAATTGTGGAGTTCAGGCGCGAAGTCGTCTAACATCCAACTTTTGAAACTATTTGTTTCTGAGGTTATCTCAATTTTATCTTATTTAGAAAAATGGTATTTGATATGAAAATAAAATAGGCGATCTTCTCTATACTATCTTCACGCCGGGACCCGGTTGGGATTGAAAACAATGTGATGGTTTATAATAACAGTTTTTTAATTTTTAATAGATAAAAGCTCCTACTTTTAAAATGTAGACTCATCCAAGATTAACTAGAAACAATTTATTCATTAATACAAATTAAACGTCTGTATCAATCGGTAGAGTTTACCGAGAATTTTAACCGTCACATTCTTATAAACCACTACGTAAAGACTGACATGCACATCGATGCTATTCGTTCTAAAATGTGTGTCATTTACGCCTAATTTCAAGTATTCGACATTAACATGTCGAATGCGATTTACGGCCGATCAAATACGTCAGTTATGGCCTAGCCACATGACCACGTGAAACAGCCGCGGCGTAGCACTGAGGTCCAAGCATAAATTGACAGCTCTATAATTGTATCGTTTTGATAAAGTTTCGATGAAATTTAGTAAAGAATTGTCAAAATTCGTGCTTGCTAGCTCATACACATATACCGGTACCGTGCCGTATTGAGCAGATGCTAGAGGTACGGCGCCGCGTCATGTGAATGCACGGCATGGCTAAGTAGCCGTACCGTGCATCCGTTCAACACGGCACGGTACCGGCGAACCGTAGCGGACGGCGAAGGAGCGGTACCACGTGGAAGCGCAGATGCTCTTGCGGAAAACGCTCGGATGGATTATCCATTTTCCGGACACCAAGAAGGCAAATAATGTACAAAATAAAGTTTATAATACATAACCGCCCGAACTTGCAGTGTTGTGCATGGTCTCTCTACAAGTCTGAATGATATTACAACCACGGGTCGGCGCGCGCCCGATAGCGGCGTCCATTCACTCGCGCGGTTACGGGGATGCCAGTGCTATGTCATACCTATGCCTTTACAAATTAACATACAAATAACCCGCCGCGGCTCGAAGCTAGTGTGTTTTGGAACTCAGGCACACGTTTACGACACCACACCGTGGTCATGTGGTAAGGCCCTTTGAGGCGAGCGCCTGTGTGACAAAAAGCAATAAATTAAATAGCCGACGCCGGTCTTAGGACCGCTTCCATACTGAGTGTTTGAGATCCCCATAAGTGTTTGGGAATTTGTCATAAATCGGCAGCCGCCGCATTCTAGACTCGAGCGGCTCCTCTACACCTGAGCCTGTATTCCTTCTACGTCCATAATGATTGAGAAACTTGTTTGATATTTCAATAACTTGTTAAAAGTAAGCTGCGCTTAATTTAAAAAAGAATAATTTATTTATTTTATACATTATCGTTTTTATATTGGTACATAAATGAAAAGTGGTGAAATTTTAAACGCGAAGAATATTTTTGTAAAGTAAGATAAAACAACATTCTATTTATTTAACTTTATCTTATATAAAGTCAGACATTTAATAGCTTTGCTCTATTCTTTGTATTGGTCTTAATTGCTTTTCGCCTATCATTCTAAGTAATGGTCAATTCATACTAGCGCTGAGTCGCAGCGCATAGAAGCGAATTTCAGAAACGTATCAAAGCAAATTTATTATTATCTCCGCAACATAATGCGCATTATTTCTTCGATAATAAGAAGACGCGTCTGTGCGCCAATTCCGATGATTTAACTAAGCTCGCTAGGAATATGTGCATTACGTTACGAAGATAAGGGTGAATTTGCTTTGTTACTGTTTCAGAAATTCGCTTCGATGCACTTCGACTCTGCGCTAGTATGAGCTGACCATAATAGTATATTAGAATTTATGTGTACTAAAAATGTTGTTAGAAGACCTTGGTTTATAATCTTTATAAAATGCGCACTTGACCGCAATAAGTAAATAGGAATCCTTGTTAACTCTATGTTGGATTGTGGGCTAGCGATGTAAAAATACAATCATTATGAAACAAAATATTGTCAATTTGCTTATTCTTAAGCTAGAAGTGATTTTTGCCTATAATCGCCTTTATTAAAATTGAATTAAAGATTATTTTTGAGGTTGATGTGCACTTCAATTGACGTAACCAGTGGTGCTCTACTGTTAAGTACGTCTTAACGAGACAGAAAATAGTACATCAATAACAAAATTATTATAATAAGCGGCGGACACCAAACATTGTAACGCCAACTTTATGTCATAGGCAATAAATAAAATGAGTCGGCAAATGCGCAAATAAATTGCTCTCGAAGCTGATATAAATTGCTCGGTGAGTTAGGGTGTTAACTACTTAGCAAGTTTATTGACCAATTATGTCAGGATTTAAATTTTCAATTTTGTTAGCAATCTGTTCCTTTTTATTTAATCTAATGTAATTAAATAATTATTTTTATTTTTATTTACGCGCGCTAAACGATGTCAGTAAAATTATATACAAGAGGGGACGTATTATTTTATATATTATTTTTTTATTAATCAACATGTTCTGTTATCGGATTATTATTATTCAATAATCCAGTCGTACGCCAATTAAATCTGTTTTGTAAGACGTATAATATATATAGCAGCACTATAAAAAGTACGGATTTAAGTAGGTAAGTAAAGAAAGAGCGACAAAATTAAAGGATAGGCTTGTATCAAAGACGTGATGACCTATTATGCTGCAATGAGAAAACTTGAATTGAATTAATCAATTAATTTATATTGAAATCTTTAAATTTCTAAACTGTCAATACAGACACAGATTCCATTTTTACGACATAAAGGACAAACGAGCTGACACTATTTGGCCAATTTATAAGTACCTACTTAAGGTTATAATTTTATCCAATCGGCAGCCCTAATAGTACCAAAGTGGGTACATTAATCGCGAGGAAGCTGTACAATAATCGCCTGTCTCCTTGACTCGATGCCTTGACAATGTGTCAAATCACAAAGAGCCAACATTAGTCAAGCCAAGTACCTACCTAATGCAAATTGTCCAACCCACTCGTGAATTACTCAACGGACAGAGACAGCATCAGGCACCGGCACCGCTTTTGCATTTCAATTTAAAACTTGATTTGAATTCTACTTAAACTGTTTAATGATTGGTAGGACTGTATCTTTAGTATGACATGCGTATTTTATTAATATGTAGGTACGTGCCAAAAACGCAATACCATTACAGTGTATAAGGTTACATCATAATTACCTGAACTAATTTTGATTACGAGGACGAAAGTCCCTGAATCGTGAAATAAATGGCCGGGAGGACATGTCACAGAATCGATGCACACGACGTGCGAACATTTTGTCTGGCGAAAATTAGAAAAGTGCACGCTACGGAAGTTGTGTTGTTGTTGTGTTGTAATTAAAATGAAGTTTAAGAAAAAGGGAAAACTTTTCAAATACGCAGAACACTGGGTTTAATATTTGCTGTGTGTGGTGTTATGCCTAGTCACATGAGTTCTATTTTTTGGGACTCCAGCATACTGTTGTCCTGTCCAGTCTCTTGGCATCCTCGGTTGTTCGAAGGGCCTTTTTTACGCGGTACATTTAATCCCTCGTGCTCGTGCGTTACCCAATTATTTGTAAGCGTTCTATTTGACGGACAAAAAAGTCCACGGACAATTGTCTCTCGTCTGCGGAGGCCATAATTGAGACACGTTTGACTTAACACTAGTCAGTTAAACTGGGTAACTTATCTGCATTCTGCCGCATACCCCCTTATTAATAAACAAGGAATACGCTTGGAGTAGTTACGCCGTGTTTTGTTCATGTCACTCAAATGCCATTTGTCATTCAATAGACAGAGACAAAACATGGAGTAAGCAATCCAAGCGTAGTCTTCGTTTATTAATAAGGGGTATGGAGTCCAAATTCATACATAACATTAAATCTGCACCTGTGTAATGATAAATCAATAATCATTGCATAAGCTCCAGTTAATTAATTAGTGCGCACATACGACGCTGAACTCTCATTAATTTATGCTGCGATTTTAATTTGGCTTAATGATATATTACTGTCGTGAGTGCATATACTGCAGTTAACGTGTTGGCTGATTAATAAACTAACTTGGCGAATATTTTTTGTATAACGTCTTGTAACGAAGTTCGCTATAGTATGTTAACCATTCACTTTATATTAACTTCATAGCTTATTTATGCTAAAAATCTGACTAATTACGCGCAATTAATAAAAAATATTGTGATTTCACGAGTTAACCTAATGATCTGCATTTAACAAACTTTAAGTGTGATATTGTTAATAATAAAATATCTCTTATACTGGGGAAAGAACAAAAATCAACATGATATTTTGTGTAAAAACGTACAGTTCTTAATCTTTTATTCTTTTAAAAGTGAGAAATACGTATCTGCCAAAATCGCGCACATTTCGCGAAGATAGATATTCGTGTGAGAAAACATTATCTTTGACCTACGGCAAAACACTTGCACCCTTGTGAACTTCATTGTAAAGTCACATCGCGATAAAATATTTACTTAATAAATTTGATAAATTATTTAATTAGGTACAAGTGGCCCAAGCTCATTACTAGTACCTTCTAATGTCTAACTTATATTTTTTTGTAAACATTTAACTGCTAGATGTTGAAATCTAAAGAAAATTTTACTAGAAAAATTGCACGCGGACCAGGCTGCAGACGGGACTCAAACCCGGACCCTTCGCCATCCGGGCGAAAACACTGACCATTATAGTTCATACAATCTTATTTATTTTAGGAAAGTTGATTAGACATGATAATTAAAAGTTTAAAAATAACACCAGCATAGTACCTGTAACTTTACTGTTTACGCACTTATTTATAAACATTTAAAAACTATCCACATTTATTGTGAAATGCGCCCATTACAAGTATCCGAGCCTAATGATTCCACTGCGAGTTATCCCGAGGCTGTTTTCATTCGCTCCGTGCCAATCATAACGAAACAAATAATTACTGAGATTCAGTGCTAACCTTTCGAGTTGTATTCAAAATTTATAATAGTTGCTGCTTGGGCCAGAGGTGTGTACAAAGGGATTGCAAAAACAGTATTTCACAAAGTGAGCTATCGATACCTTCAAATTTGAAACTTACTTACCTATCCATTCCGACATGTATTCTCTAGCTTATCCGTTAATTACGCAGATAATGTTACTACCAAGGGAATAGTATTCAGGAGTCTTACCGTAAGCGCTTTTAAGAATAGTGTTCAATAACCTTCCCTAATTGTACTCTTTAAACACTGAAATTTAATTAATTTTAATAATATTGTTCCTCCTCCGTCCGGTTGTCAATTTGAAGTCTTCACAAATTGAGTATTTCTTTTACCTACTGTTACTTATAACGACCAATAAGGGATTTAATACAAGTCATACAAGAAACGTTATTGTTTAGAAACAGACCGAATTTTCATCTGTTTCTTAGTGTGAACTTATAAACTGACATCTAATGTATAATTTTACAATGCAATATAGGTAGTACTTCATACTTACTAAATTTAACACTTAGAAATGCACGTTTTGGCAAGGTCGTTTTCCTCAAAAAAATATACAAGTAGTTAAAAATATAATTCTAACTAATTTTAACTTTTACCAAATTATTATTGTTTTTATATACAACCCGCTGAGAAACAGTCAGAAAGCTTGGTATTAGGTTCGGTTTTTACCCTTTTGGTTTGAGATTAAAGAATCACATCAAAAATATTTTAATGTAAAATGTTGCCAAGACGAGACCATTATGACTGCACTGTCAAAAACATTATCATCACCAGCCTATTAATGTCCCCAGTGCTGGGATACAGGCCTTCCCTTTAGATGGAATAGGGAGATTAGGCCATGACCCACCACGCGAGCCCAGTGCGGATTGACGGGTGCTAACGACTGCAGATGCAGCCGGGACCAACGGCTTAACGTGCCTTCCAAAGCATGGAGAAACTCGAGATAGATGTTTTTGGTCACCCATCCAATGACCGACCACTGCAAAAGTAGCTTAACTTCAACTATCGCAACGGAACGCGCTAACCACCTGCGCGAAAGCATTATCAGTAAAATTAAAGTATAACGGCCATGTAATTAAAAAAAATATTTACTAAGTTCTCTATTGACAGCATATCCCGAGAATTCTGCTGATCTGGTTTAATCCAAACCCAACTTATAAGGGTAAAAATACGACAAAGCGCTTCGAGAAAAGGTAGAGTGCTCCTGTGCTTGGCTCGTCTTGTCGGTGGCGGGGCCACTACTTTGCACCCAGATGTGAATTGTGTAAATTCATTGATCTATAACGGTACTCGTTTCTGTCATATCACTGACTAAATACAGAGAAAGGGAGTCGTACCCACCCTTCCTTGTCGCAAACAACCTGTCCTATTACGTTACGTTACATGCACTGTAATGTACACCTCGAAATGTCCCTAATGATACCTTTCATTATAGCAGACACGAGCTGATTTATATGTTGCAAGCACACCTATGAAAATAGATCTTATGTCAACATTACCACTTGCTCGATCGTTTAGGGTAACTGCTCTTATTTTAAGTTAAACTTATGTGTATCTTAAAGATAAAAAATATTGACGCATTAATAGCACTTCACAAATTGATAAATGACCTTCAATCTTAGTTGAATTGGGCGCGGATTCTGACTTATGGAATATGGAGATTGAGCCATGACTCGCCACGCGGAACCAGTGCGGGTAGGTGGGTAGGAAACTTTTTTTTGGAATAGGGAGATTGGGCCATAACGCGGGCCCAGTGCGGATTGGTAGGTGGTATATAAATATTGTTAACTTCGTTCCAACGATGTGTTCTACGACACTCACCCAATTTTTCATTCTTTATTTGCTTCATTTATATAAAGCATATTTTGTTATTTTAACAGTAGAAAAAAATAATATTTACAGAGCTATAAAACATTTCATGTACTAGTTACCAGTTGAAGAATAACTTAAGAATGGAATCTATTTAATGCCAATGTGAATAAGTTTCATAAATTATTTATAGTGTATATAATTTTATAGCAACTTTAATGTTTAAGACATTATTGAAAACTCAAGTTCAGTATTGTTATATAAAAAAATCTTAGAGTTTGTTAAGTAATAAAATGTTAGGTTTTTTTTTAATTTTGCAATCTGTTGTAACATGAATCCCTCCACATTTATTTCAAAAATACTGTATACCTTTATGTCTTATTTTCGCCTCTGATGTGGAATTTCAAATAATTCATGCAACGTTAATATTATTAATTTATTCATTGTCTGTAATGGAAGGTGATTTCATTGCGTGGTTATGTCGTCATGTCTCATATCATTGATGAAGTTGTATGACAAAATGAATATTTGTCTTTGGCTGGAAATGAGAAATAATTTTTGGCTAATATAAATTATGGGTTTACGAGCAGATACCCTTATCCTTAGAAATATTGAATGGCATAATAGAACAAATAATCATTATCTCAATATTTTCAAGAGATGATACCATATCCACGCCTTAATGACGCTACTTTTGGTAATTCTTGGGATTTACTTGTTGAGGAATAGTTAACTAGTCCATTGACTTCAAGGGGTACATTCTCATATATGTATATTCTTAAAGATTTCATGTTCTAGACGGTATATGACAATATAATTATGTATATTTGATACACAATCTGGCGCCTGCAGAGCAGCCTAACTACAAGGTTAAGATTAACATTGTCAAAGATTGCAATGTAATCTACGGCGAGTAATCATACATTAATATTAATAGTGTTGCTGCATTATAAATTTCTTGATAATATCAAAGGCTTAACAACAAACTATTAACTCTGTTATTAAATTGCACTCGAAATAAAACAGAACTTCAAATATGTCGTAGAATGATTTCATAAATCCTAGGGATTTTGCGAAAACGTGGATAATTAGACAATGCCGATGTGGAAAAAGACAGGATTTTGCGAAAATTCGAGTCGGCTCAGTAACAATGCGAAAATAATCGTTGGCTTATTATAAATTTTCTTGGGTTTTTGGGTTCATACTAGGTTAGGTTGTGTTGTGATGACGTCCGATCCGAGCGAGCGTAGCGAACGCCCCACGACAGCAGCCGGCTCATCTTCCAGTAAAATAAATTAACAGTAAGTTTCAGCAATGTCAACGCCGTTATCTAATATTCCGCGCTTTCGCAAAATCCCTAGGATTTTTGCGAAAATTCGATTTATAAAATCATCCTACGTCATACATAACTTTTCAGATATAATTTATATAATAACTTTCTTTTTCTATGATGTTTTTTATAGTTTTCGTTTGTTTTATAAGTAGATATGTCTGAATCATATTAGGAATGAGGCGTTTTTCTACACTTTGTTTTTATATATAAAAGTTTACCATTAGCTTTTTCTGTGTTTTATTAATGTGCCTGTCCAATTTGTTGACAACTTATGTAGTAGACATTAGCGCCATTATTATTATTACTTCTTTAAGTAAATATAAAACACAGCAAACAATAGGTGCTAAATGTTATGTTAATACTACAGATAACATGTATTATCGTAATATCAATCAATAACAGCGATCCTCCTATTAACAATCAGTTATTTCAAAACAAGGCCATCGTTCACTTCAATAACTAACAAACGATGAGCGTTCTAATTACCTCCCATATCCGCTATATTTCTTGTTCTACGTATTCATAGTTAAAGAAACAATTATAGCAACAACATGTATGACGGCTTTTTTGCAAACGCCATTGTTACACACGTAAAATTATAAACATTGTTATGCACAAAAACAATCCGGAAACTATTAAAGAACATCTTTAAAAACAAATGTTTCCTTAAGTATGTGTTGTTTGAAGTGCCTGTAAATTGGGATGTTAAATGCCATCGAAATTTAGGTAAGTATATGCTTATGAACTGAATTTCAGCTCGATTCAGTAGCTGTCTTGATTTATATTTAAAACTTTAGCAACTGCGGGGCTATTCTGTAAAAGTTTCACGTTTTGGTGAGAATTTTACAGAATAGCCCCGCAGATCTATTAATCAGGCGAATATGTTATATATTTAGGTATATTTTTTGCCTATAAAATTTTATTAATACTTTAACATTCAGACTAAATCAAATTTTCTTAAGATATAAATATCTAGCAGTTAAATGCTTAAAAAATCTATACATATTATGGTAGGAAAGTAAAACTGTACATTGAATATTTTTTTAAAAGAATACTTGGGGTGGTGATCTACAATCGATACCGAAGCCGAAAATATAGTTGTTTCATTTTTTGACTGTTTGTCTGTATGTATGTGCGGGATAAACTCTAAAAGTACTGCATGGATTTACTTCAAATTTGGCATGAATATTATTAAGAAGTCGGGTCAACATATAGGCTACATATTATCACGAAACTCCACCCCTAAAGGGGTAATACGGGGGTTGGAATTTTGTATGAAATGCCTATGTTTTGAAGTAAGAGACTTAAAATTTCACATGTATGCTCTATAGATGATGTAGAGGTGTACTAATAATGTATCTTTAGAAGCAAATTCCCTTTTGGGGTCAAACAGTATGTGCAAATTACAAAGTCGCGGGCGGCCGCTAGTAAAAAATAAATAACTACAATTGCTATTTCTCATTTAAAATGCTTAATATATAAAGGTATTAGTTTGTCATTGTGGGTTACCTACAATGCGAAGAGATGGTGCTGCCTTGCAGCCTCAGAAATACTAGAAGAAATTCAACACGACCTTTAGGGCTGCGGTAGCATATTGGTCAGTGCATCCGCCCGGATAGTGAAGGGTGCGGGTTCGAGTCCTGGCTGCTGCCTGGTCAGCGTGGATTTTTTTCTAGCATTTTTTAGATTTATATAGGTACATCTAGCAGGTTAATGCTTTAAAACACACATTTTATTAATGTCTTACTACAAGATTTAACAACATTTTTTTTAATAAAAAACAAAAAAATACTTATGTTTTATTATTTATCTGCAATCTAAAATATACTTAACTCGTGATAGATAAAAATAATAAAAGAATTACACCGTACAATTTTGGAGTTACTTGAGAAACTTATAAATCTTAATCTTAAATAAAAATAGTGAGAACAGTTATAATATTATAAGCAGTGGGCTAACTAGACTCCCATACAAAAATATTGATTTATATCGTTTATCAAATATACTATAACGGCGGTAATATAACCTATATCTTTGTTTAAATTTGCTAGTAAATTCCCCAGATAACTCAAAATTCACGATAAATACCTACATAAAATATTGCCTTACAAGATACAGAAAAATATGTAAGTAGTTAAATAATTGCATGGGTATTTTATTGGTTATGTTGCTAATTATTCGGCATTAATTAATTATAAATTGTAAGACCCTACAATAGCGGGAAGTCTACAATTAAAAAACATGTGTACGTACATACACGCTACGCTATAAGAAGGGACGCTTCCTTTAGGGTTGCAATGAGTTACTATGATAATTTAATAAAATAAATTTTAATAAAATAAAATTATAATACTATGATAATATTTTTAAAATAAATAAATAGTCATAATTGTCAAATTAAATAATTCACAAAATAAAACATATTTTAGTTCTTTCATCCAATGTCGCCATTTAAACCCTATGGTCATATTATTAACCCTACTATTAAAAATTAAAATATAGCTATGTACGTAGTACAATAAAAATTTTATTCACTTCATTTTTTAATGTTATGTAGTTCAGAAGTAGTCGTAGCAAAATGGTCTATACATAAATATTTCATTAAAACTTAAATGCCCATTACAAAGGATGATTCAAGGCTGATGTTAACAAGTACTTGCATACCAATCAAATTTTAGGTATTTAAATATTAAATTGTATGAATTGATTATAAAATTCTCATATCATTGCTAGATTTATTATATCTTGACAAAAAGTACTAGAAAAATTATCTTGACACATACCTGATACAAGTAGAATTAAGTCATATATTATTTTTCTTTCGATTGCTTAGAAGAGAAGTAACCCGTAAGTAACATCCGATAGAAGTAGTTTTTTATTCTACTAATTATTATTTACATTTCATAAAAGAACTACTTTTCAACGGGTTTAAAATGCGTTTTTTAATACTTTTATATAAATATCTACGTTTGTAGAGAAAGTATAAAAAAGAACGCATGTTAAACCTGTTGAAAGTACTTTTATTTAATGAGTGGTGTGCGTGGAAACATAATAAATAAATATGCATAAAATAAACTTTCAAAATAACAGTCTTACTAGCGGCAGCCCTGTCTGTTACACTGCATTCGAGTTCACGGCCACGCTAGTGTTGTGTAACGTAACGAGCGATCGAACGGCGACCGCGACCGAGCCGAGATGGACTGATGTGATGTGATGACTCGCAATATTTACATTTTACGCGGCACAATGAGATCTTATGCTAATAACTCTGGCGCATCCACGTTCTTTAATTATTTCTTAATTATGCCGGCACAATGACATCGTATGCTAATAACTCTGACGCATCCACGTTCTTTAATTATTCCTTACTAGTGGGTGCCCACGACTCCTTCCACGTTATGATTAATCCACAGGAACCTAACTTTTTTCCGGTTAAAAAAGATTTCAAGTGTTAATCTAGGTATATGTTAAAGAACGTGGCTTAGAAACTGCCCTTAACGTGTATAATTATTTCACACTACCCCGTAACAGTTTTTTTTATTAATTATAACGTCCTTATTACTCTCATACAACTTTCGTGAAATGATCAAATACTTATTTAAGAATATGTAAATTCACTTCAGATCATTCTCAGAAAAGAAATGTTCCATTTTATAAAAATAAATGAACTATAAATATACACAAAAAATATTTGTGTAAGTATATCGAAATAAACAATATTAATTGCAAACTCCTAAAAACTATGACATATTTGGCCCTCATTTTTATCATAACAAATCACAAAAGACCTAAAATAATAATAGATATAATTTTTATGATCAGGCTTGAGACAAGGCTATATAATAATTATTCCTTTGATTGCTGCAACTAAATAAAACAAAACTTCACAGATTTCCTGTTAGACCGACGACGACAAATTATTTGTATTTATTTTTACTTTAAAAATACTTTTTGTGAAGTGTTAATCATAGAAATGGGAGGAAAGGTTCTAACAAAATGCGAAATTGATGGCTCTATAAATAATTGGCAACACGTTTTATCAAATGTAGCAAGGTCATGACGTAGTCGGAGTTCTTATAATTTTCAAAACTGTGACATTATCAAAAGTTTGTGAGCCTATTTTCATAGAAATAATAAATTGTCAGTCATCCAGCATTAAATATTACTAAGTATTATATTTAAACATAGCTAGGGCAGTCATTCATACAAAAATTTACCATGTACTTACTTATATGTATATTTTATTGAGGCAGAGAGCTAAATAACTAACTAAATGTATGCTGCAAATTATGAAGTCCATCAAAGTAAAATTTGAAGTAAGTTAGGACACAATGGGTTTAATTTTACAATCAAATAAAATAGAAAGGTTGATTACAAAACAATACAGCAAAGAGAATATTAATTTTAATTTAGATAGATAAACCATAAATTAGATATTTTTTAATGTATATATAATAGATAATGCTATAGAGGTACACAGGGGAAAACCTGGAGACGCCCAGGTAGGAGAGTCAAAACATCTTTCAAAACTGTATTTATATGAAGTGCAAACAAAACGTCAATTTATTTATTGAACGTAAGCGAAATATCAATCACAACAATACAGTCTTGCAAATGACCAATAAACGAATTGCTGAAAATGAACAAATTTGAATTGGTCCAGGTAAAATCCCTTCGTTTGCGGTTGCTAACATTTTCATAGTTGATGTATCTCATATGCGTACCTATTTTTAGATTGATATAAACTTTAACAATCTCAATCTAAATGCATGATATGCAAAATTATATAACTCTCCAGACTACTTCCGGTTTTTTGTTACAGTTATTACTATAAGTGGAGATATGTTCCACAATAAAGTATAATTTTGATGTATTTTTAAGTACTTAAGATGTCTATTATTTTTTTTGAATCCCATACGAAATACCCTTATGAAACTCTTTGGATACTAATAGACTTTACCATTTCATTAGATAACGACACTATACTCAATATGATTTCAGCCTGTATATTTAATAACTTTATTATATCTAATATGGTATACCTATCACTTAACCTATGTTTAGTTCCTTGCACTGAACTCAAAAGTTAATATTTACGTTTAGCAATTGTTATACAACTTCCAGCTTACTTACATAAGCATTTACTAGTGTAATAAAAGCAATTGAACTATGATGAAAATTTAAATAAAGAAATTTAAGTCGTCCTCTCGTGAAATTTCAGTTTCATAGAATAGTCTATTTTATATTCTACATTACATAGACATGCAAAATTTACACAGAAAATGATACAGCACACAATTATAAGTAAATATTAATAAAGAAATTAAACAATATAACTTACGCTTCTGTTGAAATTGTTTTATCACAACTATTGTAGCGTTGGCGGCGATCTCGAGATGTTGTGACTTGAGACTACAACCGTTTATAATAATGTTGTCGTAAGACGAGTGATTGTGATTGAGAGAGAACAAGACATCAACATGTTTAAAGTTGGATCTCAACAGTATTTGAGTAAGTATTATAAATAATAACTTAATAAACATTATGACGGATCGACAGATTGAAAGTAAACACACGATAACTCGTAAATGACGAGTAAGTCGTGATGAAGTGTTGGGAATTCTTTGAAGAATACATAATGCACATTGACAGTGGAAAGGAAAAATCGCTTATATGCCACGTTTCGTGAAGTTTGAGTACTTTTGTGGCGCTTAAACTACTATTTTTTTTTAAGATTTTTATTGACGATCTCCGTGGCCGAGTGGTTTGTACGCCGGGTTTCATGGTGTCGCCGACTCGATAGGTCTCGGGTTCGAATCCCGGTGGGGGCAGATGTTTGTGTGATGAATACGTGCATTTGTAGTCCAGTCATGGATGTTTAATATGTATTTCTATATAAATATACTTATATATGTACAATATATGTATTCTATCCGTTACCCTAGTATCCCATAACACAAGCCTTATAGTGCTTACTTTGGGGCTAGGCTAATTGGTGTGTGTGTTGGAAATATTTATTAATTTATTTATTGTTCACAACTTTGAAGCGACCTAAATTTTGGTGTTTTAAATCAATGGCGCTTATACCCTACTATTTGGCATAATATATGATTGTTTGATTGACAATAAATGTATCCTAAGGCTTAGTGATTTTCGCTCAAGCGACATCTAATTCGTAAAGTAAAGGCACTATGTAACAAAGGCCTTCTCATAGTCCACAAATAGTGCCTAGGCACAGGGGCTGATTGTACTCTTCAGTCTTCTGTTAATTTTCTGCCACACTGTGTGGATGATGATGGTCTATGGTGCCGTATCCGCTCCGAAACCCAGCCTGTTCCGGTGTTTGGAAGTCATCAAGTCTTTGCGCAAGACGGTTTGCGATCACTTATAGTCGTGGCTTAGAAGGGATATGGGTCGATAGTTTTATAAGTAGAGTCTAGTCTCCCTTTTTAAAGAACAAGACGACCACACTCCTACTCCACGCCTCCGGAGTTCTCCCTTCGAGCAGGACAGTGTTAAAAAGCTTTTGCAGCTCCCTCAGTACGAGCTTACCTACAGTCTTTAAGAGTTCTGTTGTAACACCATCGTCTCCAGGGGCTTTTCCATTTTTAAGCTGCCTAATATTAATCTCGATTTTGCCAATACTGACTTCTGGCAGTTCTTCGGTGAAGTAGCGTGTTAATGTGGCTCTAGAATCCTCATTTCCGGGATCGGGTCGAGATGCATGTGATGCAAATAGCTGTAGAAGTCTTCCACTTCCGAAAGGACTGCCGGCTTTGAAGCAACAACTTCCCCACTTGCTGTGGTCAACTTCGTCAGATGGCTTCTTCCTAGAGATTGAACGAACACTTTGGACTCCCGATTCTGCTCGATCGCTCTCTCGTTCGAACGAGTATTGGAGCACCGGAGGTCGTGTCGTTTAGAGTCCGCTAAAGTCTCGTCAAAAGCTTTGACTTTCTGCCCATACCCTCTTCCCTGAGGATCCGAATCACATTTTCGAGGTTTGGTTTACATCTGATGTGGTTTCCACGGCAGCAAATCGGTTCTCCAGATTTGACTGGAACATTTCAGATCCTCTTATGGATTGGAGCAGAGTAGACCAGAGCCTGAATTTCATTAAACGGACGCGCTCGGCCTTAAAGTTAATATTTAGAGAGCCCCGGACGAGTTGGTGATCGATCACTACCGGTATTGAACCTGTTGATCGCGGAGACCTCTTGTCCGTCAAGATGAAATCGATCTCATTTTTAGTCAAAGCTTCGGGGCTTTTCCACGTCCACTTCCTTTGAGGCTGTTTTTGAAGAAAGAGTTCTTGAAGAAGAGGGGCGCTTCTCGATGTTGATGTTCGCGTTCGAGGAAGTTGACGAGCATTCGCCCCCTATGATTTCTGCTTCCAAATCCATGGCATCCTACTACCGATTCGCTGCAATTCTGTACTACCACTTTAGCGTTGAAGTCCCCCATAACAACGTTGTAGTGGGTCTTAGTAGTGGAGTGGGGGGTCCTCGATATATCATCGAACATATCCTCCACTTCGTCATCCGAGTGTGTCGAGGTCGATGCGAACACTTGCACCACCTTCAGGCTTTACCTCTCAGTGAGCTTTATAATAAGGTACACTACCCTGTTCGATACGCTGGACATTTCTACAACGTTAACGGTAAGGGTAATTTGGTAAATAATTTACCAAATTAGTAATTTATTTTACTCTACTTATATTATTTTTGATTTCACGTAGATTTATATTGAATTAATAGTTCTGAAGATAATTATAAAATATTAATAATTAAATAATAAAATAAAATATTGTGAAAATTTCACTATTACCTTAACAATGCATGTCACAAATTTTAAAAAAACTGCATACAGCCCTTGTCTAAAACCTTTTGTGAAAGTACATAAAAGTTATGCTTTGACATGGGAACATCGCATTCGATCGTCTTTTTACATAACTTATTACTTAGCGATAGAGGTCAAAAGAGCAAGACAAGTTGCGTGTGCCTTACGCGAACACGAACGCTCATTATTTAACTTACCCGAAACACTATCGTACACGTAAGTCTAGTTATAATTGTGGCCTGTCAGCTCATCTCGTCACATCAAAATCGTTTTAATAAGATCAGACTATGTTTAGACATTCGGAGAATGGACGTACCAACGTGCTTAAAACCACCGTTGCCAGTAAAGCTAGATCCATTAATCATTTTCGTAAAGTTTTTCCGTTGAAATATATGGCATAATGTGACTTAATGGCGTCGTCCTTGCATTATCTACATACGGCCATCAGTGAAGAGGAAGAGCCGTGTCTCTAAAATGCGAACCAAAACTTAAATTATAACAAAAACATTTCATTATAAAACGTTACACATCCATTCCATCAGGAACAGAAATAAATGAATTACGTATTATAAACCGCAAATCATCGCTTGCCGGTCTATTGTGCTCCGAGTCAACCACCAGTGAAACCGCAGACACGAAATAAAATTCCATTTATTATTATTACATATATACATTATAACACTGAATCCTTACCTACTTTCACGGTGCAGTTGCAAATTTATGGAGACTTTAATATGGCATAACTTAAGAAAATAATAAGGTTGAATCAATAACATAAGGACGCACGTTCTGTAGATGCAACAAGAATCGAAATTGAAAAATTCTCATGCGCCGCGCGTCCATCCCTCATTCTATATGACGTAATGAATCGACTTTTGTAAGCACTACTCGATTTGGCGATCCACGCAAGTTTCCGAATAGCCCGTTGGTTGAATTGATGCAACATCCCTTGTGTAAGTTATACGATTTTGACATTTATTGGTGTGCGGATAAGTGCTCACTTGAGGCGAAGATTAACCATTACACAAAAGCTGAAGTAACGACGCCCAATTCCACACTGCGTTCAGTAGTATGACACAATAATTGTTTTCTAGCATTTGAGCGGACAATTATCGGAATGCCGGAAGCAACTTTGGAGTCATTTTCAGTATTGCATTAGGATGCATTATTGTTACGGTGTTCGAAAATTTTGCTTTCTAAGCATACACTTTTGCGTGTCGTCTTTCTATTAGCATATAATGGGTACAAGAAATATGTGCAATTGTGGAATTAGAACAAGTTGCACGGAGAATTATGCAACCGGGTTGCTTGGAGGTTGATGGACATCTTCCGTGTTGAGGAACTTTAACACAGCAATGAACGAAATACATTTACTCGTATAATTCGTTGGCATATGGTAAAATAAATGCTTTGCTAGTAAATCTAGAAACATGTTTAAATATAATATTATTATATTATGTAGGCAAAACATTATTTATATAATAAACTGAAAATCAACTTAGTTAGGTCCTTATTTAATTATTGCGCATAATATGAAGTGCTTGTTAGTTTTACAACACTGGCAGAGCTACTGTAATAGATTCTAGGTTCAAGCCTAAGATACTCTCTTTAGTTGCGCCGATGCCTGACAGGCTCGAGTGGCCTAGTGACCTGCAGTGGAGCGCAGACCTCCCAACGATAAGATGCCCTAGAAAACCACTAGAACTATTCGTTATTTCCCGGCTTGAGGTTTCTTAAGGATCTCGATGTCCCAAGCCAGGTAACGCAGTAGTATAAATTTAAATCCTCCTTGAGTCAAGTGTTGATAAGTGCAGTAATGATTTTCATTTTAGACATATCAGTAGTGATTGTAATATAAAAACATTTAATTCTATTAATATTAAAAAGACAGAGGATTTAAGGGGAATATCAACATATATAATAAAACCGATTATCACTGTCATTGCGCCACAACTGGCCATTATATTTAACAAATGTATTGATGAGGGAGTGTTTCCAGATCTAATGAAATGTGCTAAAGTTATCCCTCTCTTTAAGGCTGATGACAAATCAGATCCCAGCAATTTTCGGCCTATATCTGTATTACCAGCGCTAAGTAAAGTATTTGAGAAAATAATTTATAACCAATTACTAGCACACTTTTCTATAAATAAGCTACTTCATTTAAAACAGTTTGGTTTCACTAGAGGCAAAAGTACTACTGATGCTGGAACTGAACTTCTCAAACACATTTTTGATATATGGGAGAGTAAGCACGATGCTATTGGCATTTTTTGAGATTTATCTAAGGCGTTTGACTGCGTTAGCCATGAAACATCGTTAAATAAAATGAAGCATTATGGTGTATCAAATATTTCACTAAGTCTGATACAGTCTTATCTTTCTGCTAGGATTCAGAAAGTAGTTATAAATCAAGCTGAGTCTACAGGAGCACCCATTACTATGGGCGTGCCCCAGGATTCAATATTGGGTCCATTGCTTTTCCTTATTTATATTAATGACCTTCCTCACTTTACAAGAGATTTGTGTGAGACAGTACTATTTGCTGATGACACCTCTTTAGTGTTTAAAGCTAGGAGAGGAAATGATTGTTATGACGAAGTAAATTGTGCTCTCTCTGAAGTCCTTCACTGGTTTACGGTAAATAATTTAAAACTATACTCTAGTAAAACAAAATGTGTTAAGTTTACTTTACCTAATGTGAGGCAGGTTAATACTAGTTTAAAAATAAATGACCAGCCTGTAGAGTTAGTGGATTCTACAAAGTTTCTGGGTATTACTTTAGACTCGCATCTGTAATGGGATCCTCATATTGATGCCTTATCAAGTAGACTGAGCTCTGCGGCTTTTGCTGTTAAAAAAATAAGACTTCTAACTGATGTGGAAACGGCAAGATTGGTTTACTTTGGTTACTTTCAAAGCGTTATGTCATATGGCCTTTTGTTGTGGGGCTCAGCTGCTAATATAGAAAGTATTTTCGTTCTGCAAAAGAGAGCTGTTCGCGCCATATATAATTTAAAGGCAAGAGAATCCCTTAGAGAAAAATTTAAAGAAATTAATATTTTAACACTGGCATCGCAATACATTTGTGAAAATTTAGTATATGTAAGAAAAAACTATGACGCATTTGCAAAAAAAAAGTCAAACCCATAACTTTAACACGAGATTTAAGAATAAGCTTGCCGTTCCATGTTTCAGACTCCAAAAATCAAGAGATTCATTTCTGGGATGTAGTATTGCATTGTTTAACAAAGTTCCCCAAGATCTTATTGAGCTTCCACTAACCAAATTTAAATCTCAGATTAAGAATACTCTTATGAATAAGGGCTATTATAAAGTTAATGATTATTTAAACGATCGAAATGCATGGACATAGTGTTTCTTGTAGTTTGTTATTTGATGGGTATGAGTCAGTTTTTGTAACAGTAATATGGTACCTATCTAATGCCGCTTCCTATATACTAAATATAAAATTTATTGTAACTATATATCTATATCCTAAATAATGTAATGGAAGGTGAGTTCAGAAGTATCTCTGAAGTCATTTTTCAACCTGACGACTCTTAGTATATCAATACAGGGAGAAAAAAGCAGCCCTTGCTGAGTTTCTTGCCGGTTCTTCTCAGTACAAGGTCAGCCTTGACTGAATAAATGACTTTTCATTTCATTTCATTTCATAAATATATACACATAATATATTTAGAAAGAATGTAGTGCAGCTGAACTTTGCTGTGAAAAATAGCAAGGCCGAAGTAACGTATTACCATGATGCCAGCAACCAATGCATTAAGCCTTTTCATTCCGTAATCGACGATTCTTAGAGTTATTCCACTAAGAACTGGATAAGTAGGTGATGTTTCTCAGAAATATCAGTCACGAATACCCACGAGCAAATATTTAACTTAAGTAATTTTGTAATATTTGTTAAACGACGCTTCGGTTGTGTTTCTGTAAATCGTGTGAACCCCAGAGGTGATTGCGATCTCGTTAGTTAAGTAATTTGTATTTCTAATAATATAATACATCAACTTTGAGCATTATCTCTGCATCTTATGTTTTTATTCGAACTGCCTAATGCAATAGTGATGCTAAACTAGAAGCAAACACATGTTGATACAAAATATTTGTGCCCTTTTGCTGTGTTTAGCGTTACATGTTATACCAGTACTCCAAGCACGAACTTTGACAGCTTATTGTCAAAGTTTCTGTGGAAACTAAGCATGAGTTGCACCAACTGGACTTTAACTTTAACAGTTCAGTTAAAGTGCCAGTTACGTAAAAAATGGGAGGGACCATTAGACTATAGTCAAAATGAGTTCTAATTCGACAGTGCCAATTAACTGTCCAAGTAAGGCCAATTAAAGTTATAGTAGAAATTTAACTTTATAGAACTCTGTAATGCAACTCATACTAAACTTTTTCAGCACTAGCTTTTTCCATAGAAACTTATTAAATACTTTCTCGCTTGTTCTTTGTGCTTGGAAGTACTGTTTCAAATATCGCTTCGCTGACTTTTCGCTCTGAGTGTCCTATTCATAATACATATTCCAACTCCCCTTGTTTCAGAAAACAAAAATCCTATTAGTGTATTGTAATAATTCTTACAAACTATGTTTTTAATCTTTGAGGATTTATTTATTTTCATGGGATCATAGCTGTTCAATACCAAAGCTCTAGGGCTGGTTTCCTGATTTAGTTTCTTGATCAGGAATTCCGTGAGCCTAACGCAGACGCTTCGGTTTTTTTACTAAATAGTTTCCGAACCAAAAGTTTGAATTTTTTTTTCATTCTAAATAAATTAGAAAAATGTGTGCCTCCTTGAACATTTTGTATGAAGACGTGTATTCAGGTCTCCAAATCGGAATTCCTGGTCAGAAAACCGGTACATATGCATCTAACCTAAAATTACACGAGATATTAATGATATAAACCTATATCTTAAAAGTCTTAAGTACATAGTCGAATCTCTCTATCTATAAAATTAAATATTGGCCCTTATAGTACGCCATACGATGCTACATACATGCTACTATAAAAAAATACGATTTCAAAATTCATTCATTGTACACTTCTCCTTATGCAAATTGTGTATAAACAAGGCTACGCGATTTTTCTTTCACGTGAAGTTAAGTAACTTACGCAATGGTCGGTCATGGGATGGGCGACCAAAAACTTACTATCACGAACTTTAGAAATTACGTTAAACCGTTGGTTTCGGCTGCATCTGCAGTCGTTAGGACCCACCAATGCGCACTGGGCCCAAGTGGTGAGTCACTGCCAGTCTACCTATTCCATCCATAAGGAAGGCCTCTGCCCCAGCAGTGGGGACATTAATAGGCTGATGATGATGAAAACGGTATTCTTAACAAGATTTTGTATGACCGTAGAATAGTGCCGTACTTTCCGAAAAAAATTTAAACGGTCCCTGACCTACATTTCAACGTACCTAGATATCATTTTCAAAACACAAAACATGTCAAGGTTGTAACTATATCCGATGACAAAGTCAAAGAATGTATCGATCAATCAAAGAAATTCTATCATACCCATATTGTGAAAGGTGAGGCCAGCGACCGACTCTCCGATTCCCACTGTGCCATGAAACTACTCACTTATATAGATAATTTATATTTTAAGCTTTAAGCTGTTTGATTTTGATATCTTAAGAATTTTCTTAAGATATCAAAATCAAAAAAAAAGGAAATTTTTTTACAAGAAAAAACATAGCAGTATCTTACGAATGACGCTGGTTTGAAAGAATATCTGAGCCTAGTTGATTTTCCCCTAAATTTGTAAAGAAAGGAATGAAAAAAATACTTCTATATAATCTGGAAAGCATTTTTATTTTTTATTTTAAAAGGGTGTCAGACAAGCTTATCTTCCCCGCCACTTACCATAACGGCGCGATTATACTTGGTCGTTAGCCCGAATACGAGTGCCAATAGAATTCGGGTAAACGACTAAGTCTAAATGAACCGAGTCGAGTACGCCCGTATTCGGATAGGGTTTTGTTTACCCGACACCGTCTTTCAACCCGTATTCTAGTGCAAATATTGCTTCGGGTGCCCGAATTCGAGTAATGTCTTTCGTGCACCCGAATACGGGCTCAGGACCAAATGTAATTGAGGCATAAGGCGGGCCTTACGTATGATTTTGTATGTATTGTTATGAATAAGGTTATAAATTAAGTTAGTTTTGGAAAATGTATTGCTATTTTTTTTTATTTAAATGCCTTGGCAATTATTGTTTTGAAATAGTTATTAATAATAAAACTTTACTGTCAAAGTTACCTTAACCAGTGTTTCTTGGGGTATAGTGATGCGTAAGGACAATAATGTTCATGCCAACGAGATTAGAATGACCACTCGAAAATGAATCCTAATACTTAACGCCTAGATAAATTGTGTAATTAGACTATCATTTACAATGCTACCATAAAATTATAATTATGATAACTAGCCCTTGTTCAAATAAAAGCACATGTCAAGTTTACAACGAAATAAATATAATTATAATTTGGCATACCCGTCATAATTTCAACTTTATTGTTCACTAATTTAAAGCGTTAATCGAATGAAAAAATTAGGTGTTTATTACATCACCTCCTTAATAGTTGCGTCTCATGTTTCTACGGCTATAGTTAATTTAATAGGCGTGCACGATAGTGTTACAATGAATAGGAAAAGAGGTTAATTTTATTATAATTCCATTCTATTATAGTCTTAAATGTGTGTGTGTGCTTGTTATTTAATTCAATCTACTGGGCTTTGTAAATTTAGGAATGATAAATTGCTTTATTATAATATGTAAGCGATGTTTTTGTGGTATTGTAAGTAAATATGTATCCTTTCCGCGCAGTTAAGCGTTGTTAACAATTAACCAATTACATATTGTTAGATTTTTTTTTATAGTTTTGTTAAAGGTGGAAGGTTCCGATAAGAACCGGAAAATACACTCTGCTCTTTTTCAATTTCATCACTTTATTTCGTGTTTTTAAACAACAATACGTCATCTTGATAACTTTTTTCTAACTTTAATTTTAGTCTTTGGATGCTTTTCTTTAAATTGCCTCAATCTTTTAAATCAGATGGCTAAAATAGTCAACTTTAGATATAATATTTTTAGCATCGATCATAATTAGTTGCCGACACAAGTCAACACTATCAAAAACATATAAAAAGCGTCCGTAACTATAATAAAAACTATTAGACAGATATTGTAACGCGGAAGCCGCTAAAACCAACACTCACTGACATCAGTGGTGTCAAATTAATAGGTATCAGAAACGCTGTAGGCAAAAGGTAAAATCACTATCTGGTTGGTGCTTGTATTACTGAACGCTCTATATTTAAGGAGAAATATAAAGAAAGTAAACGTTTTGTAAGGGCATGATGCAGCAACCGAGAGTAATTGCTAAAAGCGAGCGATTTGCACTACAGTTATGTGGGGTAAATAATTTATTGTCATAATAATTTCCTCTAGTGGATGCTTTCAAACAAAGATAAACATCAATTGATTTCAATCTCGAAGATATGGTCATTTTTTTACAAGGCCTAGAAATGATTAGTAATGGTTATTTATCTTAAAAGTTACGATTTACTCTTATAATTCTAATAAGAGTAATTAAATCTTAAAATATAATTCTAGTATAAGAAGTTCGTTGACGGATGTACTTACTAGTATTAACTGTAACTATATCACTCCACCTGGTGTTAAATTAATAAGGGTCACCTTATTAATTTAACACCTTATTTATTTAGATAATCATATCTAAGGATTATGGGAGCTGAAAGGCAGTGATATGTAGATATTACTACCTTGAATATCCCCATGGAAAAAGTCATGACTTTTCCTTCCGTCGCTGTATATGATGGTATTCGAAAAACGTCGTTGTGGCAATACGCACGACATTCCTAACAAAACCACATTCCTAACAAAACCGTATTCTCCAAATGATGTCGGTGAGTAAGTTTCCAGGGCTTCACACGGCATGGGATGGGGTCGCGCAGACAACTGCGCGAATATTTTTTGCATCGCAAGCGTCTGTAGGCTATGGTGGCCACTTAACAACAGGCCTTTCATAGTTTGCCAATCTTTTGATATAAATAAAAGAAAATAAGTATGATGTTAAGTTGATCAGAGACTATTTGTGAAAGAAAAAATCTCGTTGAGATGTGTGCCGCAGAAATTGATAAATAATCGTTATGATGAATCATTCCACTCAGTTATTAATTATTATCTAATATCTAAGTTTGCAGTAACAAATAAATGTCCATTTCAATATAAATACGAATACTAAAGCAGTAACATTTTCCTAAGATTTAAACATCTAGCAGTTAAATGCTTAAAATAAAAATAAGACAATACGAATGCTATTCACAACCCACAGGATTTTGTATAGGCGAACCTCTATCGATCCGTTTATACCACCTCGCAGACCTTAAAAGGCAAGAGGAAACAATTGGATGACAGTTGTCAGTGTAATAGCCAACAAAGCTATGGTGAGGTTTCCGTATTATATTCCTTAAATGAACCTGCTATAAATTTCACTTGTCGTACGTATAATGCAGAAGACTTGGTTCGCAATAAAGTGATAACTACACCATACTCGATACATAGTACATACATAAACCATAATTTTACCAAAAATGTCCTTCTTAAGACTTTTAGCAAAGGTTGAGTTTGATTATGATATTTTCTTTTAATTTCGTATGACGATCTCCATGGCCGAGTGGTATGCTTTCCGCCGGGTTTCAAGGTGTTGCCTACTCGTAAGGTTCTGGATTCGAATCCCAGTGGGGCAAATGTTAGTATGAAGAATACGTCTACTTGTACCTCTGTCGTGGATGTTTATATTTCTACATAAAATATACTTAAAAAGGTATGTAACAATATATGTACGGTATTTTATCCGTTACCCTAGTATCCCACAGCACATAACTTTCAGTGCTTACTTTGGGGATAGATAATTGGTGTGGGTGTAAAAAAATGGTTAGTCACGTCGTATATTAATAAATATGGTGTCTATAACTTTGCTAAGGCCATGTTACTCGACGTTACCTAAAACTGTGCAGTAGTATGAGGGATTAAATAAGAATAACTTTATACCTAATGTCACCTAGCATTCTAATAAAAATAATTCCTTGAAGTTGTTACATGTTGTATATGTTAGGTTACAAGATGTGATCAATGCGCAGATGAAACATTCACAACTACCATAATTATAAACTCGTTCCTTCCTTATAAATGCTCTCGGTTGACAATAAGGGACAAAAACAATGACACACTTAATTGCCTTCATACAAGTCACGTTTATATTGTAATAAACTTCGTTCCTCGTGTTTAAGTTTTTTGAGTACAAAGGAATTTATTGCGTCTTAATAACTATAATGACTGAGTGAAAAGTGATATTAATTGCAGAAAGGTTTTTAAAGCCTTAATACATGTTAGCCAAGCTTAACCCAAATGCCCATACGTTGGTGCCCAATCAATTATTATGAATGACGTGAGAGAAAATAAATGTTGGCGAGCGACAACGAGTGCTGACAACAAACGCCGAGTTATATTCACGTTGGCTCTTCCCTTTACTCGGCAAATTAGGCAAGCAGCACCGAGCGCTGACAAGGCAAGACAAATATACTGTTAATACGTTGATTTTGGCTTTCCAATATGTATAGGTGGCTTAATATTGACTGTGTGTTAGACTGTTTTCCATCATTTCGCAACTTGACCTTAGAACCATTCATGGAGATGAGAATTCCAGAAAATACTCGTTGACCAATATCGATCACGCTATGTGATTTTCGTTATGCAGTTATTTTAGTTAATAATCCCACGGAAACTTATTATTAAAGCAAGTCTATAGGAAAAAAGTTTGTGAATGGAAAAAATACAATCCTAGGCTAAAGGGGGCTAGGGGGTTAAAGTGTGATCGTTGGTTCATCATCATCATCCGCAGACATACGAACTCGCTTACAACTTCCAGGCCCGAAAGATCCTCTGTAAGTTCGGCTTCACTTGCACGATCAATTACCATTACCTTGGTCTTGGATTTATTAATTCATTCCACTCGCATGCTCTACTCTTCGCAATAGTTCCGCTAATTCCAGCTTAGAGGAGGCAATCAACGTAGTATCATCCGCATATCGCAAGTTGCTGATCTTTTTGCCCCCAATCGAGATGCCTCCATCCCAGTCCTTTATAGCTATCCTCATGATAGATTCGCCATAAATGTAATGTAATAAAAGAGAAGCGGAGATAAAATGCATCCCTGCCCCTTTTTGTAGTTCAAACGGACCTGAGACCACATCTTCCACCCTGACCCTTAATTTCTCGTCGTCATATATGCTCGCGATCAGAGATATTTTGTGTGGAGAGAATTAAAATTGATATGTTTTCATAATTGAAAAATTAGTTAACTAACATGGAGACATTTTGCGAAAAAAATTGTTGTGGAAAATTTTTTTTTTTGGTAATATAACCTAAATCTTTGTCTAAATTAGTAATTAAAGTGTCTCAGGTAACTCAAAATTCACGGTGTATACGACGAAATTTTGTGCTCTAGCAGTGTGATTATTTGAATTGGCATAATAAGTTTCCAATTTTTAATGTATTCTTACAACTATTAAAACAAATCTTAACTGGTAAAATAGCAACAAGTCAAGTAGTTTTTATATATTAACACATTAGTATCCTTAAATAGATATTTTATTTGTATAATAAAATCATCCTTTAAAAATTTACAACCTTTTTCTAGAGATTAATGTCATGTGACAAAAATTATCAGTATTTTGCGGTATATGGAAAAACAGTTCAAAAATGCAAAAAAAACTGTTATCATTACAGAAATGAAAAAAGAGGTAATCAAGCTATAAAATGTACTCATACTTCTTGTGGATTAAATAACCTTTTATTCACGTACTTGACTATTTTTACAACCGTCTACGATAGAAGATCTTTTTTTTGTGATTATGAAATAAAAATTAAGGAAACCAGCTAAGTCTAGAGCTAAGTGATAACTTGCCATCTGGTAGGGCATAAACTTATTCTTTACCTTTTCAAACTTTTTATAGATGTAAAAAAGACCTGGCAAAAGGAACTCTATATAATATAGAAATGTACAAAAGGCTATTTTCATTATAGTATCAATACATGTTAATAAGAATGCCGCGTCTGATAGTAAAAATACATAATTATACTTAATTACAAAATTTTCAATGCTTATGTTATGTCCATATCAAAATGTAAGGTTAGCCACGATCTGCGCTACTGTTGTAGGTACGATTTAAAATTATAGTTTTTATTTTAATTTTACAAGCCACTCTGCATCATCATCATCAGCCTTATCTTGCTGGCCTGCCACATAATCCCTCACAGAAATATAGAACCACCATATACAAGGTAGTGTTATTTACTGTGTCTACTAAAAGGTGAAGGTAAATTTCCCAGATTGGCGCTCCGATTCTTCGATCACAGAAAGCTCCGATTCGATAGAAAGACTACTATGCTAATAAAAAAATTATCCTCACAGTCAGATCAAACCACCTGAAATGACAAGTATGTCACACAACTTTCCCGGTTAGGAAAGCGGAAAAGTACAAGCTAGATGAGCTGCAAAGTAGGAATGAGGACGGCTACCTTATCTGCTGAGTCAAATATTTTGCATTCTTATTTCTATTCCTTAGGGTCACTTTTGCAATGATACCGTTTAAATAGGGACACAGATATCGTGTTTGAAGTTTCATAGATTATTTAATAGGTGTATATTCGTTACTACTAATATAGGATTAGAAAAGTCTGAATATCTTTGGCCCGTAACACATTCATCAAGTAAACAGCTAGCTATCTTTACAAACTATACAATTGAATACAACAGAAAGTAATAGATAAGCCTTAATTACTTTAGCATCATAAAATGTATCAATAACTCGGGTAAAAAAAAATATAATCAACTCTGAAGTTGCTTCGCGCAAGTGCACAGTCTGAACAATGCATAATTCGCGTCGTAACAAAAGACAGGTTTATAGAGGGACGATGATTGTGCATACGACTGTATACCTGCGAAAAGCAACTTCAGAGCGGACTAGAAGTTTGGCGCGATCTGTATGCAGTTTGGTAACGTATTTATCTTTTTATGTTAATGTTCATTTGTCATCGCAATAAACACACGTCCGAATAGTTCGCGTGCATTATTAGTCAGTCATTAACCGATAATATCGCGTCCGGTGAGGTGCCACGCGCGGTTGAGTGTGAACAGCGTTACATGATGAGAACTAATTGCTTTGACATTGGTATGACGACTACTAATATGGGTAACTTATGTATTGCTGTATAAAATAATCTTGCACAGTTGATCGGAGTACGTCTTTGACCCACATAGCGAAAACTTTAATGTGTCCTCATGATGATTTAAAGATTCAATGAAATTAGAAGATACAAATAAATGACAAAACTTTAATTAAAATTATATTATTTCTAAGGCAAAATATTTCTTTTCTTGACGATATTTTGGATGACGATATTTTTTTAATTTTTTTTTCAACAACTTTTGTAAGTATATTATTATTGAGATAATTATTAACTATCGTACAATGTAATGTGTAATGACATGTACTAATTTAACTAAAGAACAAATAGTAAGATATTTTTAAACTAAAAACCTTAAAATTATAATAACTAAAATACATTATTAAAAGGAGTCCCTTTAGGCAAGGTTCCAAAGATACTGGCGGCGTTCCCCCTTTGAATAGCTAGACTAATTCTTTATCCGAGGTAGCTGCCAGCTCTTTGGTCTCCCGTGATGTCGACCAACCTTTTTGCTATTTCCTTAAAAAGCCTTACAGCGCTAGGGCCCCACGGACCAAGGGTCTCGACACCGAATGGGACAAAATCATATTCGCAGCCTAGACCCCTGTATTTGCATGCCTTAGCTTTTTCAGCCGCTTCGCAAGCCGAACCAGCTCTGTTGTTGGTTCCATGTAGATGGGAAGGGGCCAGCGTGTCTGAACAGGTTGCATCCCATACTAGCACTCGGCCCATCTTCCATGGAATCAAACTCATACCGTCCGGTCCCTTGCCATCGTCTCTTGCAATACCAGTCGGCTCAAGTAGACTTGGCATGTTGACGGTGGCAAGGGACCAGCGTATGATATCGTTAAGTGCGGCATGTCTCGAGAAGCGGCCTGCACCTTTTTGGCATGACAGTCCGTGATGTCCCAGCTTGTCGACATCACCGCCACAGGGACATTTTTGAGGAGCGCAGACCGGGACCCCAAGCCGTAGACAGGTTGCGATTCGGAGCGTGTCAGGCTCAATAAACGTTCCTATATTTGCCGGCCTCATGCGCACCCACGGCCAAAAGCCTAGCACGCGCCGACCCCGTACTACAGCTCAAAAGATTATTATAAGTCAATTTGCAAAATATGTCGTCCCAGCTCCTTTGTGAATTTGGAGAAACTGGAAAATTTTGACCTGGGCATGCAATTAAGAAAGCGTTTCTAGCTTCTTCCAAGCCAGCAATCTCAAAGTTTGAAGGAGATGCCCTTAAAATTTTACTTATGAGATTTGCTGAACTATGGACAGAAGATAGGAAGGCTGATAAAGCGACACTGGAAATTTTGCGAATCCCTAAACCACCATGATGGGTTTTTTTTTTTTTTTTGAATACAATTACTCCATAGGCGTATGCCCATGCCATTATTTAGTTTGACTTTTTTAAGTTTTGTTATATTATACATTTGTTTGTGCACTCAGTGCGGCCTTTTATATTTAATCATGCAAACATGCGGCATGCTCACTTATGTCTACTTAACTAATAATATTAATAATATAATTTGGACATATTGTCCATCCCCTTTTTAATAAATATTCTATTATATGTATACGCTTTTTTTTTTTTTTTCACTTATTATCTATTGTACATGCTTTGTGGAACAAAAGGATTTTCAGTTTATTCTATGTTTTTGCGGTCTCGGGCTCCTGCGTGAGTCCCCTCTCCTTGTCATCGCACGCAAGGGCCCGAGATGGGTAGGGATGCTTGGGTCCAAGACTGCTCGTTTAGCTGCATATTAACAATCGTTTCTAAGTTAATTTTGATTAAGTCGTCTAATTGTGTCAAAAGATCTGGGTGATTCCAAAAGGAGCAGCAACGGAGCACATATGTAAATTTTGGGACAAAAAGGCAGAATTTTAAGATGCAAAGTGCATAATGTGGACTAATTTCAAGGAGACGGTCAGCAAAATTTTGAAATTTATTCCGTAAATTATTAATATATTCAGAAAAAGTTTCATCAAAAATAGGAGAACCTAAAAGATGAAGGGAATCACTCTTAACTATTTTAATATTTGGAACCAAAATATTAAATTTTATTTTACGTCATTTAAATTTAGGTCGCTCTTATTTAAAAAAACTTCGCATTTGCTAAAAATAAATAAATAAATTTTCTGGGGCAAATTGAAGATACCTACATGAGCGGTTTTTATTTTAAACAAAAATTCGCGAAAAACATTTTAATCTTATTTTTTTATCTAAAAAGCGTATCAAACACACCTTTGGCTATATTTATTAACGCTCGCCTGATAATATAATTAGCGGGCACCTTAGCCTTCCAGTCCCTGTAGCATGATCACCACAATTTATATTATATCACGTTATATATCGCGGCAAACTGTCAAATTCCATAGTAATTTGACAACTGAGCGTGATAAAAACGCGTTATATCAGATCATGCTAAGGGGGACTGAGTAACTATTCGCGTTGCCTCTTCTACCCATGGAGCTTTGGATAATCTACACACAGACAGAAACTCTAACAAAAGTAATAATATTTCAGTCTGTAATCCTACCTTCTGTAAGGCCAAGGTTACTTCCTAAGACGGGCGCTCTAACTTTAGAGGTAAATTTTCTGAGGTTTAATTATGTTTATCATTTGTTTTAATACGTGCATTCATTATTTTTAAACTAACTGTAAATATGGTCAGCATCGAGATTATTATATTTTTCTTTACTCAAACACATTGCCATACCTTACAAAAGAATGACTATCAGGCATAATTTATCATCTCGTCCTTCTGTTTACGAACGTCGGCAAATACAACATTTTTATGTACCTTGGTATGGTACAAAAATCGAGTGCATTATGTACGTTTATTTTGTGCGTTTATTACCTTAAATCATAGTTAACATGCACCCACCTGATGTTTGAAGTATTCGTTGTTTGAAACATGATAACTGTAAAGTGAAATTTTTATTACATATCCACAAAAAAATCTGTTATTTTAGCATGCTGCATTTCATTTTTAATTACATGTTATTAAAAAAACAGAACTTAACTACAAGCATTGGTGGTCCAGTGGTAGAAAACTCGCCTGAAAAGTGGGTGGGCCGGGTTCGATTCCCAGCCGAGAAATAACTTTCTTTTCCACTTTATATAAGTCAGAAAATTTGAGGCGATATAAAACACTTTAAAAATAAAACCATGAAACTATTAGTGTTTTTTTGGTGTTTCATGTAACTTTTGTTATTGTTTCTTTTGTTTTTAGCTGTAAATATTATTGATTCTATGATATGAACATTTCAAACCAAGTACTTATTTTCATAGTATGTACTTGTTCGTCAATCATTTTAATTTTCAACAGCTTTACTCAATAGATTAGTGCGTTAAGCTGCGAAAATTATACTTGTAAATGATAAAAGTACAGTTTGCGCAGCATATTATATTACACTTTTTCCTTGGCCTGCTGGAAGAAATTTCAATAAGAAATAAGTAGTTTCCTTATACAAATGTCCTATTTCTGTTTTTATTTGTTGATTATATCGTGTGAGTATACTGAATTTGTAAATAAACAAATAATTATTAACACCAACAACAAAAAATATTTAAGAACATGACAAACATATCTAAATAAAGGGTCCGCTTTCCAATGTCTAGTCAAAGGATCAGATTAGACTTTTCTCTATAGGATATAAAACTTATTTTTTATCAAGAAGATAACTTAAACTATACAAAACTTAAATTTCTTTTGAATGTACTTATCTAGTCAGGCAATCACGTACCAAATTATATAATTTAAAATTTCTGACGTGCATAGCGCTTTTTGAAGTTTTCTTAATGTAATGTAAAATACATTTTCTACAAGTGTACCTACCTAGCCTATTTTCCTTTCACACGAGAAAGAACTTGGAGAAAGGAGAATGCTTTTGAAGGCTTGTTTGATAAAGTTTATCATACTTCGAAGTTATAACAGTACGTTAATATAAACATTCTACGAATATTGCTTCCCTAGCTACGTAAATATTCTAGGGAAATATGCTCCATCCACTTACTTTGGGTCCATACAATGATTCAGATAAGAAATTAATGATAAATTTAGTCATACTAGATATTAGAGGGGCGTCAGATAGTTGCTAGATTACTTTATCTAGTTTTTCGTAAATTTCAAAAAAGAGTTCAATTTTGAAAAAAAAGAGTCAAAAAAGAGTAAAATTTGTGAGTTATACACCTCGTGATTGATAATAGAGAAAATTGTAATAATTTTTATAAAGACCAATAAAACACACAACGCACAATTTCGACGCACCTTGGAAGTTGCTCACAGTAAAGTTGTGCAAGTGCAAATTAATTAAGTACATAATGTGTAAAATTTCAACAATAGCAGTTACATTTTTACTTTTTCATTTCACGATATATAATGATAAGAGAACAGGTAAACTGTTCTCTTATCATTATATATCGTGAAATATACGGTACCCGAGAAACTTAAATATCGTGTAAATAAAAATAATTCGAACGGTTTATAAGCATATTAAACCATCCAATAATATTGATTAATATCGTTTACCAAATTTAAGCTTACATAATTGCACAATTATTAGTGAGACATTTTTTGCAAAGAATAACGGTAGTTTTTTTTGCTGAAATATAACCTAACGTTGCCTAGGTAACTCAAAATCCACGGTGTATATGTAAGTGAATCTAATTAATGATCATTGTTAATAAATTGTGAAAAACGACAAATAATACATTGACAAAACAAATAATACCTGCATTACGAAAACACAAAAAAAAACTTAATCGCGTAATGGAATATTGACATGACACAATGACTCAGTCTACTTAAATATGGTATTAATAACGGGTTGCCACTGTGGGGCGTGCAATTACCGAGTGTAAGAAAATATTGCAATACCTGCACTTTCTATTGGCTACAGACCTATATCGTACATCTGCATATTGGCAACGCAGTAACTACACTTAGATTTATTTGATGCTTACGAAACGTTTGACGAACCAGGGGGCCTACTCTCTTTCTCCGAAACGAACTTTCAGTAACGAAGTTCAGTATAACCTCAAATTGACAAAATTTAATTTCGGCAATTTGATGTTATACTTAATTTAGAACGATAAATTATGAAATTATCTTTTTCTTTGGGTAAGCTTAGGCCGCGTTGAATCATCTATACTTAAATTTAACTATAATTAATGTCACGTCAAATCATCTATAGTATTTTAACTATGGATGAAACACGCGGCTTCAGAGAATCTGTTGAAATTGACTGAGGTTTGGTTAAGCCTCAGTCTATTTTCGGACGAACGAATATTATTAAAATTAGAAAAGAAAAAGGGAGAAACATGCGAAGTTTCGATCGAAATTTAATTTTACTTTGAATGAGAAAAGGTCTCAAAGAGGAGCCTGATAGTACAATAATCGTGTTCATTCTATGATTGCGGAAGTTAAACTACTTTTAATGCTACCGCGGACACAGGATGGGTAACCAAAATTCTATTTATTTTGGGTGCCGCCTTGCTTCAAAAAGGATAGTTTGTACCAAACTCGATAATATAGAAAAGTGCTAATACCGGTCTTTGTTTTGTATGTTTTTTACTTCTTCGATGTCTTAATGTAAGGGTGGACTTTATCCCAGTAGTAGAGAAGGCTGCTATGATGATTATTACGATTTTACTCTCTCTGGGGACGGTTCCCTCATGTCTGTGGATCGTGGTCAGCATCAGGGTGGCATCTGCTTCCACCAGTTTATGTCCAGTGCGATGATTACGATAAGAAGCATTTATTTCAACCTTGAAATTTACATAAACCTATTGTTCGCTCATAAATTTTTGTTACACATCGCCGCGTCGTTTAGATGAATAGGAATGTAAAAAAACAACATGTAACTTAGAAGTTATCGTTGTCAAATTGATAATACTTTGGCACGTCTTAGTGCAAACTGAAACTGGTTTGTAAAGTCTTTTTTGTCTTTAAATATGTAGTAAATATCAGTCTATTTTCAGTTTTTAAATTCGCCTCATAATTTTATCGAAAATCGTAAATGTTTTTCAATATTAAATTACAAATAGAAACTATATTCTAAAACTATTTTTTCACTGAATATTAATATTCAAAGAAATAAAATAACCAAATACGTTTTACAAAACATTATTTAGCATAATGATGAGTCCCGCGCAAAGTCAACCATTTCCGCATAATGAGATTACAACAGACTTTCTTTTGAATAATCGACTACAAATCAACCTCTCACTCAAGTTCATAAAATAATAATATCATAAATACCTACGATAATGCAAAAAAATATTGCATTTGGAAAAAATACCTAATGCTGATTTTAATTAAGATTCACTGACATAAATAAGACCCACCGAATCAGATAGGCATTACACCTGGCAACATTGAAAGAAATAAATTGTAATATTTCACGTCTATAAGCAAGTGTGCCGACGCCTCCGTTCGTCATTTTGATAACATCGTAATTATGTGATATAACAACGTATACCAAATATAACATAAATTACATTTAGCTCTATTTCATGAGAGTGTAAATAACAATTGCTATTAAGTACATTATACAGAGACAGGTGAAGTCTCATGTCGACGACATGCCGTATAAAGGTAAATACAATTAAGTGTTTAAGAAAGTCGCTTAGTGATAATAATTGCAGTTAACAAAGAATGAATTCTATAGCGTGCGAATATATTTTATATTTAACCTTTCACGTGAGTCATCGAATACTTGACATCGTTATGAAATGTTTTTTATAAATACAAATTAACGAATTAAACAATATGATATCCCAATGAAACCCATGGACCGTAGTCGGTCGAACAGCGCCTTTAGAATGTAGTCCAAAAAATAGAAGATATAATTATCGTCTATGTTGTTTTGGATGGGCTTCATTCCAGCTTGGCGGGATACCAGCAGTGCTATTTTGTAAGAACAAACTCACTTTTCACCTCGTAAACCGCGATGTGATATAAAATTAGAACACGAATCACACTAATATTATAAAGGCGAAAGTTTGTGAGTGTGTATGTTTGTTACTTCTTCACGTCTAAACGGCTTGAACGATTTTAATAAAATTTGGTATGGAGTTAGCTGACCCCCTGGATTAACACATAGGCTACGTTTGACTGCGGGAAAATATCCCTAATATACCGCGTGTAACACCGCGGGGCACAGCTAGTCGAAAATAAATTTCAAATCGCACCGGCAAATTCCACGGTGAAAAGTGAATTTGTTCTTGCAGGATAGTGCAGCAGGATATAAAACTATTATTGTTTATCAAATAGATAACATAAACTATACAAAACTTAGATTTCTTTTGAATGTACCTATCTAGTAAGGCAATCAAGTACCAAATTAAATAAATTGAAATTTCTGACCTGCATGCAATGCGCTTTTTGAACTATTCTTAATATAATGTAAAATACATTTTCTACAAGTATACCTACCTAGCCCTTTTTCCTTTCACACGAGAAAGAACTTGGTGAAAGGAGAATGCTTTTGAAGGCTTGTTTGATAAAGTTCATCATGCTTCAAAGTAATAACAGTACGTTAATATACACGTTCTACGAAATATATTGCTTCCCTGACTACGTAAATATTCTAGGGAAATATGCTCCATCCACTTACTTTGTGTCCATACAATGATTCAGATTAGAGAAGTGATATTGAAGTGTAATCTGCATAAACACTATGTAGATTTTTTGAAGTGAAAACTTCTTTAGCGGCGTTGTACACTTTTTTGTAATAGGTAAAAACTGTTAAACTCGCGTCAGGACACTAGGCCTGATCGCGTCATGACACGTGGCCTGATCGCGTCCGGACACGTGACCTAATCGAAAATTCCATAAAATTTGAAAGGTAGTTGACCTTCAATATATTGGACGAAACATAGTAATATTTTATTTTATCGTATTATAATAATAAGTTTTTAATTAGGACGTCCAGGTCGCAGCTTTATTGCGAAGAAAATGCATTTTTTTTACAAGAGATGTCGCTAGGTGCGTTTAAATGTGATTCATGTAAGTTGATTTTTCTGAGAGATAAACTTTTTAATGTAATATAAATTGTCATGTTTGTGTACGATAGCGCAATAAATAAATATTGTATTCTACCACATAAATGATAGTACTTTTATACTGATAATTAAAGCAGTTCGTGCAAAACCATTCCAAAATATCAAAAATGCACAACGTTAATATTCAAGTTTTCACTTCTGCCGGCACTCCCGGAGTACAACCCGTCGTTTTTTTTAATCTCTAAAGGGTGAAAAGCAAGCATTGTGGTACACCCGCTGTAGCGGCCAACAAAGCCTAGCGATACAAGGAGGATCACTCGCGCCGTTGTCTGCCCTCACCCCTTTTCGCTACCCCATAGAGTCCTATTTTAATGTCTGGGAAATGCTCTTCCGCATCCTTCAACCACCGCGGTCGCAAGAGGAAAGTATCTGCAGACTCCTCCCTGCTCATTTCATCCAGATCTTGAAACCCAAAAAAAATCCTAACATTATAGAAACAAGTCAAGACGTAACATATTGCACAATAACGTTCTTCAAACGCTAAATAGAATAGTTTCTTCTTCAAACACATCAACTTTAAAAAATAAATTTCGAGTATATACTTAAGCAACAAAGAGGTAAACACGGTAGACAAGCCGTCGCCATCTCAATTAATGCAAGTCCATATATATATATATATATATATATATATCCATACGAAAAAAGAAGCCAAAAAATTCTTAGTTATGTCAATTCAGAACGGTCAATATTTTTTATTTCCTCAAGACAAGTTTTCAAAGAATTCTAGTAATATTGAATGGTAATTTATATGATTTATTATTTCCGTATAAAATCAATACCAATACAATAATATTGTAAGATCGTATTTCTTTTAGTGTCGCATTTTTAGGGTTCCGTAATCCTGACAAGGAACTCTTATAGTTTCGTCCATCCATGTCCATCTGTCTATCCGTCCCCGGGTTTGCTTAAAGACTGTTAGCACTAGAGAGCTGTAATTATTTGGAAATACGTATATATCAATCATGCCCACAAAATGGTATATGAATTATGAAAAATATTTTTTTGGTGTAGCTCCCCTACATGTAACCTGGAAATGATTTTATATTTTCATCGTCTACCCCATTGTGTGGGGTATCGTTGAATAGGTCCTTTAAAATTATTATCAGGGTTCCTAAGACTATTTTTCGATTTAGGGAACCGTTTGCGAAATATTGAACTTTAAAGTGCTAATTTTTGTTCGTGTAGGGCGCCCCCCCCCCCCCCCCCCCTCTAAAGCTAAACGAATGGCTTGGCTTGAAAATACTGGAAAAATCATGGTAATAGTGCTTTTTATGAACTTTTAAGGAAAACTATAATGGTCAAGATAGATTTGTTAGTGTAAGTGTAATAGTCGTGCAACTTTGGTTAAAGAAAATTTCTTACCTTTTGAAATTCCTTAGAAGAAAACATTAATACTAATATAAATAAATTTATTGTAGCGAAAAACCTTGCAACAAAATCTAAAAAAAAAAACTATTTAAAAACCACAATAAAATATGATTAGTTCCACAACGCTACCGCGAGTAAATATCATCGGCAACCGCTACTGAGTCGCGCTAACGTTACGTTTTTATAAAATAGCATATAAGCAATTGTAAAGGACCGGCGGTTATACTGTATCATCCCCTTCTTTGGGGATGATCGCTTCAGGTGAAGCTTTTAGTCAGTAAGAGTCTGACATAACCTTGCAGCCTGCGGTAAGGTATTCATGAGGATTTCACACCAGCTCCCCCGCTTGGGAGCAAAAAAAAAGAATTGGTGGTTATCATTCGTATTTAAAAAAAAATATCGAATTGATTTTGAGTTTGAGACGCAGTTTGTCTTTGATTTAGGTATTTTAGTTGAGATATACAGATTGATATTAATTGGTTTTTCTTATTTCCGATATAGAAAATAAAGACGACTGCTCAAATATATTGTGGTAACTACAGGCAACTACGGAAACCTACACTGCACGTGGCACGACACGCACTTTGCCAGTTTTATTATATTTACCTTCACGTAATAATTATAATAATAATAATAATAAAAAATAATAATAATAATAAATAAATATTTCCGACACTCACACCAATTAGCCTAGCCCCAAAGTAAGCGCTATAAGGCTTGTGTTATGGGATGCTAGGGTAACGGATAGAATACATATACTGTACATATATAAGTATATTTATATAAATACATATTAAACATCCATGACTGGAGTACAAATGCTCGTATTCATCACACAAACATCTGCCCCCACCGGGATTCGAACCCGGGACCTCTCGAGTCGGCGACAGCCATGAAACCCGGCGTACAAACCACTCGGCCACGGAGGTCGTCATTATATACCTTAGCAGAGCATCAAAGTAAAAAAAATACGGCTGAATTGAATTGAACCTTCTAATTTTTGAAGTCGGTTAAAACAATGGATATAAACAATACTGGCATAACCATATCTAAACGACACCACGTTTGGCATTATTTGGGTCTAAGGCGATGTCCGGAAACAAATTGGAAAGGTTGCCAGTCAGTTACAGTTTCCGAACATGGGAATATTAAAGTAATATAAACATTCTGAACTGGTACGAAAGCAGCTGGCACATTGTATGTTTTTCTTTTGCTCCCAGTCCAACGTGACGCTTAAGTATAATAAGTTTATAATTTATAACCCCACAATAGTTAAACGGCGGAAATGTGTGTTATATGTATAATATTGACTTAAGTATCAGCCGTTTTTTAAGCCTGTCTTTCACTACCGTATTCAGCATTTTTAAGCATGCAGATGATTATATTATAAATAAAAATCTTCTTGACCTTGTGGATTTTCTAAAATTTATTACCGATTGCTTTCTATGTTTGTCTTTTTCAAAATTGGCCTATGATTCTAGAAGAACTTCCTCATATATTAAACAATTAATTAGTATTAATTGTTGATAGTGTAGATTTGATAAAAAGTCGCATTTTACAGGTACCACAAAACATTAATCGTAAATTACACAACGGCATACTCTCATGCGTCTCAAAATTGACAAGATAATCTTACGAATCAAAAAGCGCAACGCGTTTTCTAGAGAATCGGGCTATTTGTACTTAATAAGATGTGCTGTGCGGTCAAATCTCCGACTATGTAACATATTGTGTTGTCTGACATAAAATATTCGTCACGGGCAACGATTTTGCGTTCGTTTTATAAACGTTCCGTTATGTAGAGAAAGCTTATTACCTTAAGTAACTTATGTTTAAGTATTTTTTTGGAAACAAAAGACAATGATAATTTCTGTTTTACAAGAAATAGATGAATTTGTCGTCTTACAACACTTACAATGCTTCCAATAATTATGTTAAAATTAGCTCATTGCTTTGATTTCAGGGTGAATAGCTAAATTCCAGGATGGCTGCTGTTATGGAAATCAAAAACATCTAAAATGCCTACAACCACCCAAACTCCAGGAAAAATAAGTTATTTCGCTTTATCATTGCCACGGTCGGATATCTAACCCATCACCCCAAAGGTAATGACACCGAGACTCATGATTGCTTCTCCTGCAGAAATTGACATATTTTACATCTGTAACTGTCGTGCCGTTTAATGAAAAGACGACGCGTCGTTTTGAAACGGTATCAGTTTCGATGGAGACGCTACCAATCCCTTTAAAATAAACAGCATACACGCATTCAAACAAGAGAAGAAGAAAAGCTGCATTTGCATCGTATAAACAAAAACAAAACACGCACCCTCAGCGAGATCACACCAGTGCGAACCGTTTGTTTCCTTTTATAATCACACGCGAGTTTGTTCTCACTACACTACACTGCGCGTATCAAGTTGGTGCGGTCGGTGTCGTCCTCTCGGCGCACGAACATCAACTGCTCGTCGTCTCGTCGCCCGCGCACGATAACCGATACCACTTGATACGGTGAGCTTACAAAAACACGCTGCGATCACACGCGAGTTAACAACGGATCGGATCAAATGTGACCGTGACAACTTTGATGCACACCGAGAGGTGTTTTCAGCGATCTTTTGCAAGCTTTAATTGTTATGAAGATCGTAAATCGAAGTGTGAATGTGCGATTTCGTTTGCAAGTCTCACTAATCGATCGGTCTCGAGTTAAGCTTTAGTATACAAAGGTTGCATAAAATATCCTCGGATGTTTTTGTTTACATTAGATTGTCGATTGGCCAAAATGAGGTTTGAATTTATAACTATAGGGTAAAAGTCAGTCAGTTGGTACTTGCCTCGGTTACAAGTACACTGTGTTAGGGATGTTGTTGGCATTTGTGCTCTTCTATAACAAAGTGTATCTTTCCCGAAGGCATTAAGGTCATGTAAGTAGAATTAGACGCATGCGTTTTTTCTCCGTGTGCGAAAATAACTTCGGCTGCAAAACGTTGACTAACATCGAAATTTATATTAGGGAGTAATACATACTTTTGAATATGTTATGTACTGAATAGAATAGAATAGAATAATAATTATTTATTGCAAAACTGTTATATTTAATGATACTGCTAGATGTTAGTGCACACAAATGAAACAAACAATTAGCCTAATCGGGCATTCAATAGTCATTTTTACAAATCATTATTTAAATATTCCTTTCGATTATAAAATGCAATACATATTTACTACTGATTGGGAATTAAGTACACTTTTAGTGTCATTCATTCATTAAAGTTTAAATTGCACTGATTCGAATGTGTTCTTGTTGAATAGTTTTATAAAAATATATCCGTATCCAAAAGGATAGATTTACTTTTGCGGATAATTGGGCAATGTATGGGCAACTGTAAATTATTTATCGTCGGATACTAAAATTAATGTTCTCCTAACTTATTATGTTTTTTATATATATTAAATCCTATTACGGGGAGTAATGCTTCGTAAATAGCCTTTAAACAATAATAAATCAGATTGCCAGCATCAGCTTATTCAAGAAAGCAGGTGTACTTTTGCAAATAAAAGATGGCAACCATAAAAAAAAGTTCAAGTGCGAGTCAGATACCAACACTCAATATTAAAAACTGATTACGCAAAATGAAATAGATATATTTGTATCTTCAGAAAATCATAGTGAGTGATCTATTCCCACAAGGGACAAGTATCCCTCGAATATTTTTTATCGTTAAGCTACCCTCTTATCCCTTTTTTGAGAGGTCTATCAAATCCGGATTTATCTTTGATTTTTTAAGAACTGCTACAAATTTATAGCTTGGGTAACCTGATGTTAAGTGTAAGTGGAGTTCAGTTGTGAAGACAGATGATGCGGCAGAAGGTCTGCCGCTCCAGCGATCCTAACCTTGCCGTCCTGAACCCTTACGCCACGGAGCCCAAGAACCCTACTCACCAGCAGAAACACAACACTACCAAAAGGTAGTATTATAAACTCTGCTCTTCTGTAAGGTGGGGATTACTTCCCAAGACAGGCTCTCAAATTCGACCGGGAAATACGCTGTGTTCTACTTCTTTTAAGCCGGTATTAATTACGTTTACAAAAATAGGCTACTATACATAAATGACACATATTCCTGTTGCGAAATAAAATTCAATTATCTAACACAACAATTTCAAAAACAAAATCCTCTTTTACACTCATTATTTTACACCTGTTTTAGTTTCATCACAACTTAATGTGTTAATTAGACACAATGATATAATGTCTAATTAAGGCTAAACTGCACATGTTGTACCTGCTGAGAACTTTGGGAAGATGCTATCTTTATTTTAATTGCATAATATTTATTAGGGAAGGAGTAAATTGTAAGGTTTTAGTTGCAGATTAATTAATATATTAAGTTTAGTATATAATCTTAATATAATTTTACCAGATACCTATATGTTTACGATTAACGACAATAGATTCATTATTATTTTTTATGCATTCAACTGCTACATTATTGTATTAATTGAAAGATGCGCCTAGTTATAATATTTTCCCCGTAATGGGTCATGGATGGTCATCAAGCTACTGGTATTATTTACAAACTAGACGAAAGAGAGCTTAATCATTATCGTTATTGACACATAATACAACGAAATTGTATTATGCATTTATTTCATTTTATGGGCGGCAAGGTAAGGATTGCTATAGCGGCACACATTCTGCCGCATCATCTTACTGGACTCCACTTACACGTAACATCAGGCGGGGTGGAGTTATTTGTTGCGCCTCGTATATGAAAAAACGCCTACAGATGCAGCCAGGACCAACGGCTTAATGTGCCTTCGTAAGTCCCGTGGAGATCTATCCATTCAAGATATTCTCATGGGCCCAAACATGCTATATCTGGTGTGAGTTGCATAGGAGTTGAGCATCCAGCAGATAGATAACTCGATGCTGCAACATCAGCTAAAAATTGAAATACTGCTAAAGTAGTATTGGATGTACTACCTTAGTAGTATAAATAATCTTTATATACCTAAAAGTACATTACATAAAAACATGTGTACGTTAGAAGCTGTTAGTGCTGAAGTATAAAACTGTGATACAGCCGCTAACGCCAGAGAAAAAAAATGAAAATTACCACAAAAATAATTAAAATCAATTTAAATAAACCAATTTGAAACTTAACATTAAAAAAAACGATGGTATCCAAAACATTTAGTTGACAAATTATTGTAGAATTATGTACATGATTCATTATTCAGTTCTTGATTACGTTCTCAGTCTCAATGTGTGTCAAACTTTGAAGCCATTTACTTAATTAAATTTTGCATTCTCCTAAGGTTTTCAAACTACTCAACAGATCTTCACATATTATAGCTAAGAACTATCACTAAAACACCTAATTTCAAGTAAAAAAAATACGCAATAAAATCGGTCTTTTCGTTAAGTGTCGAGCTACGACACTAGCATAAAATATTACTATTCCTTAAAAAATACACTACGCAAATGAAATTCTTAAAATAATTGATAAAAAAAAGTTCTTCCACGGCTGGAAATTGACCCGGGCTGCCCGCATAGCAGGCGACATGCTTTATATGAACTTAAGTAACATAAGCAATGTAATCCGACAAAAAAATGAAGATAAGTAAAAAAACAACTGACAGACACGCAGGGACCCCAAAACTACACTTGGATTCTTCTTTTTGCGTCAGGGTTTAAAATGAGACTAGTTCATATATCATGCGTCTGAAATTATAAGCCGACCTTTCCTTTCTTTAATTCTATCCCTTTAGAAGCCATTGATAAAGAACAAATTCGGGATTTATATTAATATTTGCATAATAATATTGTTTCGGACAGTCTAAAATTTAATTTGTCAATCATGAAGGATCAAAATCAACCATTTAAGACTTTCAGATAATAAAATGTAGAGCATAAATAATTTTCCTACACCAAAACCGATTGAAGACCTATGGGGAATTACCGTTGCCCAAACACAAGGAATACATAAACATAACGACGGGTACGTGAATTTTGGTTTTTACTATTCAGAAGCCTAAACTTAATTGTAATCCGTTTCGACGAAATAAAATATCGTATTACAACAATGAATTTGCAACATTATTCTGTAAGACAGGCGTGAAATCATATATCTGAATCTGATATTTCCTTATATTTATAACAGCATAGAGTCCCTGCAGGTGAAAGGAAATAATTACTCAAACATAGGTAGTATACGAGCATTTGCATAATCATGTGGATTCTAATATAGAACAGCAAAATAAACTAACGAAATGATGTATTTACGCAGCTATAGAGAGTAAAGTGTATAAAATATTAATTAGACAGAACATTAATATTAAATAGTGTAATCCATTATAAATGTCCGCCTGACTTCTGTAAGACGCAACACGCAACCTCAAGCTACTGGTATTACGTATAAACAAGACGAAATAGACTTAAATCACTATCGTTAAAAAGACGCATTAACAACATTGTATTGTACGTACACGTACAGTATTACAAAGAAGGTTCTATTTTTATATGTTTGAGAAAGGTAAAACACAACGGATTACCACTCAATTTCAAACGCTTACATAGTAACATATTATTAGTATAATATGTAATTTTATATCCTATAGCTTTCAGAACACTGCAACTAAATAATATTATTTTGTACTTAGGTGCTCTTTAGGGTTCCGCACCCGAAGGGTAAAAACGGGAGCCCATTACTAAGACTTCGCTGTCCGTCTGTCGGACTGTCACCAGGCTGTATCTCATGAACCATGGCAGCTAGACAGTTGAAATTTTCACTAACCATGTATTTCTGTGCCGCTATAACAATAGATACTGAAAAGAATCAAATAAATATATAAAGGTAGGCTCCCATACAACAAACGTGATTATGCAGTTTTTTGCTAAATATTAATAACTGTAACAGGCAGACGCTGAAATATTCACTTGTCACAATGTTGAGTTGTTTATTCACTTATAAGATAAATAATTACCTTTATTAAAATAAAATCGACATTTCAGGAGTCCCCCTGAAATATTTATTTAATTTTAATTTTTACAACATACGTGATTTTTTGCTCGATATGTTAATGTAGTAACTGTTGTTGTATACATAAATTAAAATAAATAATATTTTATCAAAAGTAGCCAGGGATAAGTAATATATTTGCCGAGTAGTATAATGTATTTGGTAAGGGTTTTTTTTTTTGTAAAAGTAACCAAAAAATATTTTTTGTAAATTTAATCCAATTTTAATGGTGGCGTCAATAACCTATGTCAATGTAAGTGTATTGGTTAATTTATCCCTGGTCACTTTTGAAATGTATATTTAAAAAAAATCGAAAGTAACAAAATACGCGAATAATATTATATAACATACAGTATCAAATGCACCGAGCTTAGCAACAAAACATAAAGAGACAAGTTTAAAATGTAATAAAAAAGAGATAAAGCATTAAATTATATTCATGGAAATTACAGCGGTCGGCAACAACATTGAAACAAATTTTTATTAGCTTCATTCAGATTTAAGTATCAATCATATCAAAGCTAGTTTGCTACTAAATGAATCCGATCACTTCCATCAACACATTAGTATTACAACATCGATGTCTATTAGAATAATAAAATAAAAACATAAATCGCTATGTAGACCCTTCAAAAGTCAAAGTTGTAAGCATTCTGTTCGCCTTGCTTGTATATTGTGAAATAGAACGAAAACTAAACAATGTTATGGGCTATTATTTTTTTCGCATATTTTTTATCGCGTCTATAGGTGTTAAAGAATAAGTAACCATCGGACTAGTATTGTTCAATGAACTGTTTGCTTTTATTTCAAATATAATATTTTTGAAACCTACACTTTCGAGTGTATCGCTTCTTTTTCGATTTCCGGCATATTTTCAGTTATAAAGATCTCAACTTACTAGTCTTTAGTAGATATATCAATTGAAATACCTATGTTTTTATTTGATGTTCTTCGATGACATCGCAATTACTATAATATAACAAAACATATAAATAGTCGGATTCGTACTTGTGACCTTTCATCATCAACATCATCATCAGCCCACTGCTGGATAGGCCTTTTGAGTACATAGTTCTCGACGATTACCGTCGAGCGGAACAGCGTTAGACATAACTTTCGACTTTCTTAAAGCCTACTTGTTGAAGAGGTCTGCTGAGATTGTTGTGCATTGCATTGAGCGGGTTGGAAAATCGAAGGTGAGACTCTCCGTTGATATTGATGCGAAGTCCGCTCCAATCCAGAAGGTTAAAGACGTCGATCGGACTTCGTTGCAACGGTAAACAGTTACGGGGAGATCACATCTCTCTGTCGTACTCCTTGTTGCAATAGGATAGGTCTCGTAGTCTGATCTTGTGTACAGACTGTCATGGCAAGTCTCTTCAGCACTTGAATGTGGCGATAGTCGATACGTCGCCTTTAGAAGATTAATATTCCTTTTTCTTTCTTAATGCACTATAGAAGCTCGATGGCGCGGGTGGTTAGCGCGTTCGTTGAAGTTAAGCAACTTTCGCAGTGGTCGGTCATTGGATGGATGACTAAAAATCTTTTATCATGAGTTCCTCCGTGCTTCGGAAGGCACGTTAAGTCGTTGACCCACGTGGTGGATCATGGCCCAATCTCCCTATTCCATCCATAGGAAAGGCCTGTGCCCCAGCAGTTAGGACATTAATAGGCTAATGATGAATGTATCATAACCTTAACCAAACTGTTTTCGCTACAAATACTGAAGACTCAAACGTTCTTACAAGTGTAAACGTAGTATTAGTAGTCTGAGCTTATACCTACTATAGCATGCTTGAGATCACTTACAGTTTCTTTGCATGCAAATGAAAAATCACGTACATAGGTACCTTGTAAGGCTCGTGCTAAATCTTTAAATTTGTTAACATCTTCTTATATGGCTTACTTCGTGCTGATCTTTTGCAGAGTTGCCAGATCAAAGGCACCACACGATAGGGATGTCAATGATGCCGTGGACTGTAGGTATTCATCATTCGGTAATCGATGCATTGCGAATTTAGTCGTTACGTGTGCGTCTACTCTACGGAATTCAAAAATACGTAAATTAGAGTAGAGCGGACAATTAAGATATAGACGAAAATTAAGAAATATCGAAAGAAAAAGAGTCCAGGCACTAGAATTGGTAGGGTCAGTTGGGGTGGGATAGCAGGCTACCGGCGGCCCATTACTGGCAATTTTATTTTGGCTACCATTTAATTACGGTATTTTTTTATCAGCAGTATTTGAAACATTAATAGTATATTATTTTTTCTTTCAGTGTAGCATGAAAGTTTTTACCCGATATCCTAGTAACGTTTACATGTATAATTTTTTTTTAGACGATTTAAATTTTTTTTTAAATTGAAAGTCTAGAAACTCTATCAACCTTCTTATAGAAAATAATTACGGCTGGGCGAACGTGGGTTACATGGAGCAAATGGAAATTACATCTTTAATATCCTTGTTAAGTAACACGTCTTAAGTTACATAAGTATATAATAACTATCTCGCAGTATAGGCACGATAACATGATAAGTAGTAAACTGTCACAGCTAAACGATTAACGCGTGAACTGGTTATTTTTGTTTGAAAGCTGAAATTGAATATAGAGAAGAAAAGAATAGCTTAGTCGAATGGCTGAATTTTCGGCTCTAACAGTAAAAAAATGTAGAAGCAGGGCTGTGACTGAAAAAGGAGATACTGTCACTAATATTACTGCATGATGACGTTAACCTACTTGATACCAAATGTGAGCTTAAGGAGATGTAGCTTCAGAAGTGATTTTAGGTCTAATTGCCAACGCGGTATTGACGGGCGCAGCATGAAGTAGTGAAACAAACCTTAAGAATTACAAGTTATTACCTTATGCTGTTACAGTTTTGTCGTTTGACCCGTTTAAGTACACACACTGGTCTGGTCCCATCACGACTTAGGAAAGATAAAGCGAATAGGTGTTGTTTAACATAATAATCCATTAGAGCGATGCAGTTGCCATTTTTAATACGAAACAGCGCGGTAACCATATGACGACATAGATCACGTTTAGAACATAGACCACATTATAATATGTATGTCTATTAGTAGTAAAGCGCATGATCTTTAACTGTACAGTTATCTAATGTAGTTATACAATTTTTGCTGATTCAAGTTACCTTGGTAAATCACATACATATAAAGCACATTTATGAGATTTACTGACTCATGATGGATGTTTCTGTCGATGCATAAGTTTCCAGGGCTCCACGTGGTAAGGATCTTGCCGTTGCTCACTGGCGGGATGCAAGTGTGATGCTTTTATATCGTAATCGCCAATAATCTTAAGCAGTGGCCGCTTTCCATCATTAGAACCATATGCTTAGAAAATTTAAATTCAAAATCCATATTGCATATAATAATAAACAAAAAGCAAAAAAATTGTGGTTCTAAACTAGGAACATATTAACTGTTCTTAAGAACTTTACTAATACTTAAAGTCCTAAATAACGAGAAATCGCATTTATATTTAACAGTACCTTAAACAGAATTATCGATACAATTTATCAATCCGACATTTAATAATATAATAAAGCGCATATTGGTATAATTTTAGACTTGTACAAATGGTTTCTCATTAAGTATGATTTTATCAATGGAACCTCAAATAAAATATCTGTTTGTGTATCTCACGTACTAATGTGCGCTCGTTACAAAATTATATAACTGCAGTTATTATGACATAAAGAGTAATAAGTATGAAAAATAGTTTGATAGGAATGTGAGCTTTGATAGCGAGTAGCCTGGAATAGTTCAGATAGATTATTAAGGACCTTTTTGTATTACATTTTTTTTTTAAGTAGTATAAACATTTTGCAGCTTACATACATACATAAATAAGATGAACATTGATTAATTTTCCTAATAAAAGTTGAATTATCATCAGCAAATAAAATCACCTTTGATTCGTGATGTACAATAACACGAGAAATATACAGGATATAATTATGATATCATTATTACATTGTGTTCAATGATAGATGAATAGACACAGCAATGATTGACCTCAAGCGTTAGATTAGTATGTGGCCAGTTAATATTATTAAGTTAAAAATAATTAGTTTAATAAAGTCACGATTGAATTGGTGTGCTAATCAGGAGGATATTTCCAATTATTCAAATAATAGAAGTTGGTGAATGCTTTTAGTCACTGACTTAAGCCCAATCTTATCTTTATCATGGACAAATTTTATTATTATATAGGAAGTTTCAGAACTTAAATATTGTAAAACTAGTTCCGACGACGATATACTGACGATATTCTGACGATGCAGACCTGAAAATGCTGCAAAACGTCAATAAATAAATAAAGTTTTGTGCATTAACCCATTAAAACTAGTTTTATTTAATGAGGGATGTGCGTGAAACCCTAAGAAACAAATATATTAAATATTGTAGTTTCTAATTAAATATCTTTAAAGTTTCCACTGAACTCTACTAATTTGACATTAGAACTTTGATGAAAAGGCCAATAAGGGCAAGCAATCTTAACTTCTTTTATTGTCACATTCTTATTGAAGTGAAAACTTCTTTAGCGGCGTTGTATACTTTTTTTTTGTATGGGTAAAAATTTTTAAACTCGCATCAGCATCATGACACACAATAAAATTGGAATGGTTGTTGACTTTCAATATATTGGACGAAACATATTAATATTTTATTTTATCGTATCTCTTATCTATTAGACAAGTCCGTCCGTCCGTCCGTCCGTGGTGCTGTTTCAGCGGCCAAACCGTAAGAGATAGATAAAGAGAATGTTTAAGTTATAAGTTAAGAATAGTCTGATAAGACTACAAACCGGATTTGAGTAACGTAGCACTTCCGGTTTTCGAGAAATAACGTGATTTCTATTTCAAACGAAACCACACAAAATCTCCGAAGTTCTCAATTAATTAAATACTTTTTTTTTTGGGAACATTTGGTTCACTGGTTTGCTAGTTATAATAATAAGTCTCTATCTTATTATTATAATATGATAGCAGCTTTATTGCGAACAAAATGCATTTTTTTTACATTAGATGTCGCTAGGTGCGCTTAAATGTGATTCATGTAAGTTGATTTTTTTACAATAGATGTCGCTAAGTGCGCTTAAATGTGATCCATATAAGTTGATTTTTCTGAGAGATAAACTTTTTTAATGTTATATAAATTGTCATGTTTGTGTACGATAGCGCAATAAATAAATATTGTATTCTACCACATAAATGATAGTACTTTTATACTGATAATTAAAGCAATTCGTGCAAAATTATTCCCTAACCATTCCAAAGTATCATAAATGCACAATGTTAATATTCAAGTTTTCACTTCTGCTGGCACTCCCGGAGTGCAACCCGTTGTTTTTTTTTCTCCTGTCACCTTGCACACCAATCTTCTGATCCGGTAGTTGCATACTCCTTATCCTCACTTTATAAATGTTTTTTTATGCTTAATAGGCAAGGCGTTTGACCACAATCTCGCCTGATGGAAAGCGATGATGAGGCTTAAGATGGTACATGCCTGTCAAGAAGATGCCTGTTCACTCTGACCTTGAAGATGTCCAGATTATATTGGTCCGGGAAAACAGACCTCGGCAAGAAGTTCCACTCCCTAGCCATTCGCATAATGCAATACTTATACTTGACCTTAAGTAAAGTGTAGTTATATGCTAGTTCTTTAAAAACCTATCTATAATAACGGATATAGGAAATAGCTGCAAAACCACATCATAAACCGGGTTGTGAGTTAAGGACAATATATGAAAATAAAAAAAGAGCAATAAGTATTTACCAAGAAAACATTTCGTGTTTTGTGTAGAACTTTTCAGCTTTAGGACTGGTTTGCAGGTTTGTTTACGGAAACGAGACGTCGGCCGGGCGGCGACTTTTAAAACGCAGTTGACTTTGTTTTTTTCAAAATTTGTATGCATTTGTTTTTGTTTTTTTCTTTATAGGACGAATGTCGTATGAATATACTCGTACAAAAGTGCGGTCATGTAAAAGAATGCAATCCTGTCAATCTAGTTCCGAAGGTCCGAAGACTAAATCTAATTCTGTCGCCGTAAGGAACTGACACGACCTGCGCAGACGAGGAATTTATGTCCATGGATTTTGTTATACGCCAAAAATATCCGACAGACGAGAAATTAAAAGTCCCGCGTACAAAAAGTCCCCCGAACAACAGATGACACCGAGAGGCCGGACAAGATAAAAGAAAAGAAAAAATAGAACTTCTGTGACTAGATGCAGCAACGCACACAGTGATCTTTTCGTACGATTTTAAGAGATAGACCCAGTAATATGGTTTAAAACGTTTTCTCTTTTTCTTAAACTTCATTTTAATCTGAGAATATGAACTTCCATAGCATTTCGACGACCTCCGTGGCAGTATGGTTTGTACACCGGGTTTCATGACGTCGCCGACTCGAGAGGTCCCGGGTTCGAATCCCGGTGGGGGCGGATGTTTGTGTGATGAACACTAGCATTTGTACTCCAGTCAATAGATGTTTAATATGTATTTCTATATAAATATACTTATATATGTAAAGTATATGTATTCTATGCGTTACCCTAGTATCCCATAACACAAGCCTTATAGTGCTTACTTTGGGGCTAGTCTAATTAGTGTGACTGTTGGAAATATTTATTATTATTTTATTTATTATTGTTTTATTTCTCTCTAAATTTTCTGGCATCAAATGTTCGTACACCGTGTACACTGAGACCGTGACAAGTCCTCGGCGTACATTTTTTTCCGATACAGAAAAATTTCTTCAAATTATACAAATATTTCTTCGCGGTGATGTGAAAAAGTAGTGAACAGATTTTGTTGTAGTTATTATATACCTACAATCAGTTAGATAATATTTCTCCAAAGCTTTATTTTATGTATACCACATGCCCGAGAACAAAAACTTTAGTAGGTATACACCGAAGCGAAGCGAAAGCGGGTCATTATTAATTACATTATGAACTTAATTAAATAATATTTATTAAAAAGATCTTGTTTTAGTGCTAACAATTTTTTAATAAGTTACTAAAATACGTTACTAACCTTTTATCAAGCATTAGGCCTAAATTTGATAGTTTTCATATCTACTTGCCTTTTTTGATAAACTCTTTCTATTTTACTCTGTAATAGCGCCGTAAAAGAGTTATTTGCTTTTTTCATAGATGCAGTTAAAGATCTTGAGTGCTTTCATTTTCAATTAAGATTGTTTAATGTGTGTTAAAAGACGTAATGCGTTATAAAATAGGCAATAAAACAGTCTTAATCAATCATAGTACAATCACAAAAAGTCTTGTATATTTACCACAAATCATAGCGAACACACCTTATTGTGTTCAGTTAAGTTATTGTTACCTATCAATAACGTATTTACATTTTAATAGCATAACGTACAGTTATAAATCATGTAACTGCATCCTATGGTATAAAAACAATCTTCCTAATTACATAATCGCCTTTCTACTGCTTATCGCTGCATATAGGTAACATTTGTAATTATAGTACAGGTTGCTATGTTATTATAGCTAAAATACTTTTTGCTGTTAATTCATTATATTGCACACGCAATATGTACGTTCTTATCGTAATTTTAGAACATTGCGTTATTCAGTACAACTCTTATAAATAATAGTACCTAGTAATACCATGATTTCCGAGCAACATCTTTATAAGCAGTTACTACCTATATGTTGAAGCAATTTCATTCTGAGCCTTTCTAGGTAATAAAATGTTGCCCATTGTGTTATTGTGTAACGTTGGAATGTAATTTGCAATAAATTATATTGCAGCCAGTTCCACACGCCTGTAAATACACACATCAAAAGTGTCTAGGGATCAAGCATTTTTATGCGGATTTCTTGAGATTGAGATGTGGCTTTGTAATAAATTTATGATTTTATAAATTTATATGGATCCTTTTTGGTGCATTTCATAATTTGAATCAGGAACTGTGAATCAAATTCGAGTAAAAGATGAAAATCAGCTGTCAATATTTTCCCTATAAAAACATACAACGCATTGAAGACATTATTAGTGCTACTGTTTCCCTACTACTGATTAAAACCAACGTTATTATGGAGCGGCGACGTCATTTAAGCAGGGAAGAAATGCTCAGAGCCGTGGGAATGATAGAAGCTGGTTCCCGGCAACGTACTGTGGCTTTAGCTCTGAATACAAGTCAGAGTGTTATCAGTCGACTTTGGACACGATACCGAAGCACTGGTACCGTGGCTGAGCGCCATGGAGGACGGTATCGCTGCACCACACGGAGACAAGACCGATACATTCAAATCTTAACTCGAAGAGCTCCAACAATAACCGCCATGATGTTAGCCGTGAGGCTTCATCACTCTTCAGGGAACTTAATTAGCGACCAAACAGTCAGAAACCGCTTGCATGAAGTGAACCTTCATTCCCGAAGACCGCTACGGGTACCACCTATAGCAATGCACAATCGTAGGATTCGATATCAATGGGCTCTTGAACACAGAAATTGGGCAGAAGAACAATGGCGTTTCGTGTGCTTTTCTGATGAGTCTCGTTTTGGTATGAGACCGGATACAAGACGTATACGACACTGGAGAACCCCTGGACGCCAACAGCGATTAAAATCCTGCCAGGAAGTCCATCCTTATAGTGGTGGAACCATCATGGTATGGGCGGGTATTTGGATCGGCGGAAGAACTGAGTTGATTTGGATCAGAGGCAACCTCAACGCTCAAATTTATGCTGAGACGATTGTATCAGACGTCATCGTTCCTCTACAAGTGCAAATCGGTCCCTTATTTCAGTTAATGCATGATAATGCACGACCGCACACCGCAAGAGTTGTAAGACAGACTCTCGCCGCAGCTAACATCAATGTCCTGCCCTGGCCTGCTCAGTCGCCAGACTTGAACCCGATTGAGCATGCATGGGATATGCTACAGAGAAGAGCTCTGCCGAATATGGAGGGTATCCAGTCGCAAGAAGACCTTTTTTTGTTGTTGCAACGAACATGGGCGGCCATTCCACAGCGTGATTTGGATGAACTCATTTTGAGTATGCCAAACCGATGTTCTTGTGTTGTTAGTGTTCGCGGTAGAAATACGGATTATTAATTGTTTAAGTTACCCAATAAAATTTTAGAGAAAACTGTTATTTCAGTCTTTTTTTCGAACTTTTGTGTTAGTGGTTCAAATGTCAAAAATCCCTTTATTAGGAAAATGGCAAATTTCTTTATTAATGCAAAGGTGACTTGGTTTATCGTTACTGTGACAAACGAAAACACTTTATTTGATGAATCCTTAAAGAAAATTTTAATTAATATCAATCAGGAGAAAAGTTATTGCAAAAATATATGTTGATCCCTAGACACTTTTGATGTGTGTATATGAAAGCCTTTTGTATCAGCAAGTGCAACAATACTTATCACTTTGGTAAGTGGTAAGGTCGAGGACAGCATACTAAGTAGTGGATGAATAGATGAATTCAATTGAAACTGGTTAAGCATAGGATATAAGTAAATATGTAAACAAAATTATTGTATAACAAATTAACTGATTTAGCATCATCATAACTAGCATTTTAATATCCCCAATGGTGGGGCACAGGCTTTCCCTACGGATAGTATATGGGAAATGACCCACAACGTGTCCTAGTGCATATTGGTGGGTGCTAATAACTGCGGATATATGCAGCTAAGATCAGTGACGACATGAAGGCATGTCAGCCTTCCGAAACACAGAGTAGCTAGCGATTACACAAATTTTTGGTCACCTATTTTATGACCGTCCATTACAAAATTTACTTATCGGGCTGTTCCGTTTTCGTTTCCGTACCGAATCTGTGCAGATTCTTTACCGAGAATCACTCCGGAACGACTCATTTTGGTGCGATATCGTATCGTTTTGTTTGCTACGGTGTTTGTCATTTGTTATAGTGGCGTCACTTTGGGCCGGGCGAGTCAAAAGTTTTTGTTACACTCGGCACAGAGAGGTACGAGTATGTATGCACTCAGTAAAGAATATGTACCGAGACGACTCAGTGAGAAAGCTCTCGTTTAATTACATGCACTTAGTAAAGAATCTGAACAGATTCGGTACAGAAGTGAAAACTATAAGACACCCCACCGACCCGGTAAGGAAGACGGTTGAGCCGATCCCAAGTGTAGGCTCAGTGGGTGGGCGGGATTTGGGTTGGGAGGAGTCCAACATAGCTTCATCTCTTACGCGGTGGCATCACGCATTGCCCTAAAATAAAAAAGGCTGAACATAAATCCTACTAAATAATATTATAAATTTAAGTTTGTATGTTTGTGTGTTTGTTACTCAATCAGCCAAAAACGGCTGAACGGATTTGGATGAAATAGTACACACAAATAACTTACAATCTGGAATAGATTATAGGATACATTTTGTTTCAAAAAATGTAAGGTTCCTCTGGTTTCTCAAAAAACTAAAGTTAATGCGGACGGAGTCACGGGCGGCCGCTAGGTAATAATAAAATAACTTTTCATACAGAGATTGGTTACGAAATAGTTCATTATCTTCGTTAGGCTTAACTTAGCTTAACGTTTTAGATATATACCTATGTAGGTAGCTTCGATCTATCCAAATATTACAAAACAAAATTTGATTGTATTTACGCGATTAAAATGATTAAAGCGATAAAGATTTATTGTTTACGTGCAAAAACATAAACTGCGGAATTTCATCCGTAGAATAAACATTGCTACATGCATTTAAAGCTTTACGCTATCCTATAAACTGATGAAAAACCATTGAAAATAACGATTGTCTGCAGAAAATTAAGATGATTGACTGGAACAATACAATATTTTATTTCAATTTGGTAATCTTCTTAGTCTAGTGGCATAGGAACGGATTCCTGGGTAATCTACTTGTCTTATTCAAGATGGAATCCTTGATGCTAATCAAGGTGAAATACCTTTATCTTGAGCTCGATGGATCGTTCATTGAATAGATGATCAAAAACTTAGTATCTCGAGCTCCTCCGTGCTTCGGAGGGTACGTTAAGCCATTGGTCCCGGCTACATCTGCAGTCGTTAGCATCCACCAATCCGCACTGGGCCCGAGTCGAGGGAAGGCCTGTGTCCCAGCAGTGGGGAAGTCAAAAGGTTAATGATGATGTTGTTCAAAATTATTGCGACTACTCAAAAAACTGAGGAACTTCGAAGTATTGTTTTTGATACATTACATAACTTTTTTAAAAATACGCAGAACTTACAACATAATTATTATAACATAAATAACTTCGGTGCTACGCTAATTGGTGTGAATGCAAGAATCTAAGTTTTTTTTTTATTATAACAGTTTTTTTTAACAACCGAATACGAAAGTGTACTTTCCTGTGCAGATCAATTTTATCAAAGGACGGACTGGTCATTACGGGAAATCTGTTTTTGATATTAGTAACGAACTAGCGGCCACCTGCGACTTCGTCTGACAATCCCACGGGAACCTAACATTTTCCGGGATAAAAAGTATCCTTTGTCTAAATCCAGGTCAAATTATATGCGTAGGTACCAAATTTTACCCTAATCCGTTCAGTAGTTTTTGCGTGATTGAATAACGAACTCAAACTTCACATTCACAATATTATTAAGATGATAAATTGATATTTTATAAATTTAATTCCCATGCTTCCTTTGATACTTTATCCAATCGCTAAAAGAATATGTACTTTTCGTAATAAAGTACCTATGACTGTGATCTAATTGTATAAAGAAAAATATAAAAATTGTAAAAATATAAAATATTAAACCAACGAAACAAACAAATCAAAGATCTTGTTTAATTCTTTTGTAATTAATGCTATGAATAAAGAGAACCTTTATTATAAATGCAGTATTGAACGTGACTTTGAGGTCGGTGTCTTGCCAAAGCATTATATGCATACAGGATCAGTGCCTGTTTGTTCATCGAAGTTATAATAAAGCTTACAGAGGAAAATTTAATTACTTGTGCACGCTCATAAAAATGATCTCAATACTGCTCCAAAATTCTGCTTCCTACACGTTTATCTTAGCTCACATAAATGGAGGCACTTCAGCCAAAACCTGTTCTGGAACCTCGTTACACCGATGTACACCAAAAGCAATGTCGGCGTCTGCTCTCTCAAGGTTAATGTTATCACAAATAAACATTCCTATGTTGCCGGAGATTTATTTCCTCGTAATTTGAATGAAGTTCCTATCATTGTTTGATTGACTAAAACTAGGAAGGGACGTGAAAGCTTTTTACACAATGGACCTGTTGTGTGGATCAACAAAGTTCGTTGTCCTTACTTAAGTACCTTTCCATTCCTTTGCGAATCGTGAAATTTTAATCGATTGCATCGCTGCACGTTTAAAAGGCGTGTCGCTTTTCGAGGAGATAAACATTAAAACCTCTTTAGTGACAGTAAACATTGTGTTCCTATTTGTCTTGTTGCATAATTTATGTGAAACAATCGGACAATAAATTTAAACTTAAAGTCCGTTGAAAATAATAAATTCTAATGGCTTAGCTATTTCGTTGATGTCTTCATTTGTTTAAGATAAACAATCAACGTTGTGAAAAGTCATAAAATTTAGTTAATAGCGTTAATAAAAAAGTGTGATAAATAGTTTTATATAAATGATACGCAGCAGTATATGCGATACTTTTAATCATGAGGCACATTCAATAGCTTATTTATTGAAAAGGAACTTTAAAATAGGTCTTTAATGACTAAATGTTACTCGGTTTTCATTGGTATAATTTTTCAGATAGGTCCTATTACTATGGTATTTAAGCTTTTTATTAGATATTTTTGTCAATTAACATCTAATAAAGTGAATATTTTTTGAATGATGTGACACTGAGAAATACAATTTTGCACAGTTGTTGCCTATCGCATTTAATTAGCGTCAATTAGCGTGATGAGGATTTTGTCACCCTCCCACGACGCCGTCATTCATTCTGACAGATAATAATTTTACGCACCACCAGATAAGTTAGGCCGCTTAGCACATAAGTAAAGAAATGTACAGTCTGTACTCTTTGCCTTTAAAATTCATTACAAGCGCAATAGAGCTGCGTGTGCAAAATCTTTAATTTTGGAATAAATGCTAATTGGTTGTTACGTTATGCTGTCTTTGGAATACGATAAGGTTCCAAAGAGTTATTACTTAAATATTATAAATTTAGTTTGGGTTTTTTTATCTAAAAATAATAACTTTACCAGGACGATTATCAGAATACGACAATTACAAAAGCAGATATCAAAAACCAAACAACAAGCTAAAAACTATGGCTATTTGGGAAACAGTTTTCACAGTAGGCATGAAACTCTTATATTTACTCGGGTACTTGACTAGTATTCTATCATTAGTGTTAGTGAAATAACTCAAACTTGGAAGCCACGACTTTACCTAATTTGATGAATTTACTTTAGTTTAGGTTTTTCATTGTACATTAAAATTTTGTAAGTTTTTATTTTAGCGGCAGACCCCTAGAAGTTATCGTCTTAAAAGTTTTTAACTTGGTGGCGAGTCAAACTAGGTCTTTAAGAAATATCTTAAAAAAATTTGAAATAATAATAAATGCTTCAAGTCAGAGTAAAATAATACATTCCAACTTACTAAATAATATACTGCAGATATAATTATAATCAACAATTATAAAACGAGATGTTGCAAAAAGAGTCACTCGTACTTTTTTTTAACTACATAATTCCTTCACAGGGCTTTTACCTTTCCATCATCTTAATGACAATATAATGGCATAGCAAGCGCCAATTTTAAATTTAATTTAATAAGCTGTTCCGGTGTTCATGGATTACAAATTACTCGTTTTCTTGTTTTTATTATATAAATATGTACCCATAAATAGCTTTTGAAATATCTGGTTGGCATGCAAAAACGGTGAGTGTTGGTGAGACAAGATAACAGCCGTCAGATGAGAATATAAGTTAATAAAATAATAAAAACGCTCAATTCCTTAAGTTAATCGAATCATGGTGCGGTAAATTATCTCAGATGAGTATAAAAGATAGTCGCGACGATTGATGCTGTGACAGAAAAATGCTTGCCTCGAGGAGATAATAACATGTACAGATAATGTTATTTTTTTAATTATAAATGATTATTTTAAATCATGTTTGAAAATTTAACAATTTCGTAAGAATTCTGGCCACCTAGTCAAAAGTGACGTCATAATTTTAGTCTGTGGGAACTTATAATGTCAACCATGATATCAACTCAATAACTATGTCGCATGTCAATCAGTCTAATCATGCATGATATTCGTGAAATCGTGGTTAAATTATTATAAAAAATTATGATCGATTAATCTTAAAGTAAAATGCCCACCAAATACCTAATAATAGAATGGGAGATGAACACAACAATTATTACTGCTTTAGTTACCTATTAAACATAATATATATTTGATGCTTTGGCAACAAACAGTGCATAAATAAACAATTTGCCATCAATGTAATTAAAATAAATAATTATTATTTCAAAAACGGGGATAAAATAAATTCAAGTTTTTGTACAATTTGGAGTCTGCCGGAGACTCACTACCACCCTTCATACAAATTTTAACCGTCTCCTTTGACACATCGTCAAATATATGGTACCACTAAAACGCACCCACTGATGCAGAGAGCTGAGGACCGGTATGTGTGGAAATCCCTAGAGGAGGCCTATGCCCAGCAGTGGACGTCCATCGGCTGATGATGATGACAAAACTTTAATTTTATTGTGGTTTTTGCAAGATGGTATGTACCATCTCAGGCAGGAACTCTAATTAAAACGGGATATTTGCTATAACATATCTAACCTATCCTACTTAAAGGACTCGATGTCGCAATGGTGAGAGTAAGTTAAGCAACTTTTACAATGACCAGTCATGTAGGATTTGTGGCCAAAAATAAGTTATTTGTTTCTAAGGTTTTCACGCACATCACTCATTAAATGAAACTAGTTTTTACGGGTTAATGCAAGAAACTTTATTTATTTATTGACGTTTCGTAGCCTTTACAGGCTAAGTCGTCAGAATCAAACTTTTATTTAATTTGTCGAGCTACCTTCGAAAGACTTTTATTGAGCGTTCGGTTATTTCATTCACAGTCGACCGATAACCTGCTATACTACCTTACATGAAAGGAGTCACTGACAAGATTGGGAGGATTCTGAAGCGTGCTTCAATCAGTACTTACTTCAAGCCGCCAAAGAAGATCAACCAGTTTCTACGACCGGTCAAGTGCAATATACCCTTTCAAGTTGCTGGTGTCTATAAACTTGAATGCGACTGTGGGCTCTCCTACATCGGGCAAACAAAGAGGAGTATAGGGACTCGGGTAAAAGAACATATCGCAGATATGAAACATAGGCGCGAAAATAAGTCTGCAGTGTGTGAACATGCATTAGGGCGACCAAACCATTACATTAGATTTGATAAACCACAGATCCTTGCAACTGAGCAGCGATTCGTTCCTAGAATGATGCGCGAGGCTATTGAGATTAAAAACTATCCAAATTTCAATAGGGAAGATGGTTGGTATATACCACCAGCTTGGGAACCCATTATACAGGAGATAAAATCCCAACCCCGAGCACACACTATAGACCAACAGATACTATTAGTTCTTTTTGTTTGCATAATTTAACATAAGAAGGAGATAGAAAGCCTCTCTTGAGTTTGTTTCGCCGGTTCTTCTCAGAAAGGTCTCCCAACTTTGGAACCGGTGGTAGTTTACGGTAGTTAGGGTCAAATAAATAAACTCAAAATTAAAAAAACGAAATTTAAATAAAATACTTTATTAAGTAAATTTAATAATAAATTCATACATAAACAATAAAACTTTAAAAATCGAACAATGAAATAACCGAACGCTCAATAAAAGTCTTTCGAAGGTAGCTCGACAAATTAAATAAAAGATTGATTCTGACGACGTAGCCTGTAAAGGCTACAAAACGTCAATAAATAAATAAAGTTTCGTGCATTAACCCGTAAAAACTAGTTTTACAAAAATAAGTTAGTCCTTGAGTGGAGTCCGGGAATCGGCAAACGTAGTGTGGAACGTCTTGTGACTAGATGAAGCGACGATATTCGAAAAGCAGCAGGTATGACTGGATGAGGAAAGCTAAAGACTGGGCTCAATGGCGTGCCATGGAAGAGGCTTATGTCCAACAGTGGACTGATGATGATGAACTCCTTCGTCTGTCGTACGGCGCGTTAAACCATTGGTCTCGGCTGCATCTGTAGGTATTCTTAATCCCCCTTTTCCATCCATAGAAAGGCCTGTGCCCTAGCAGTAGCGACATTAATAGACTGATGGTGAAGACTTCTATAGTCTTCATTAAAAGTATCTTGAAACTTTAAAAAAACACCAAACGTTGCAATCTGCTATAACTATGAAAATACGGTTAGTGATATCAAGTACAGCATTATTAAAAAATAATAAATTAATATTTCCAACACTCACATTAATTAGCCTAGCCCCAAAGTAAGCACTGAAAGGCTTGTGTTATGGGATGCTAGGGTAACGGATAGAATACACATACTGTACATATATAAGTATATTTATATAAAAATACATATTGAACATTCATGACTGGAGTACAAATGCTCGTATTCATCACACAAACATCTGCCCCCACCGGGATTCGAACCACCTCTCGAGTCGGCGACACCATGAAACCCGGCGTACAAACCACTCGGTTATGGAGGTCATCATAGCATTACAATAGTATATTACAATAGTAGTGTATGGTACGTTTTTGTGCTCGCCAACAATTGACTAAAATATTCTTGACATTTCCGCTGCCCACTTCGTTCTATGAAATAATGATTCACCAACACCCATTTTAACGATAATCATATATGCTTAAGTACTTAAGTATTATGATGAAACGGTATTCGACTTATGGTTTTTCTGAGAAACATACTGCATAAGAAATTAGATGTATTGTAATGTTGCACTGTTAGCTAATAAGATAAGTAAACGATAATGACATACTTTGGCTTACTCAGAAAACCTGTGAGTGAAATATGAATCATTACATGTTTTCAGTGGCGGATTAGGCTTGAGCCTAGGGCGGCAAATTTTTGCGGTGGCGGCAAAGGAACCCGATTTTTTTCCATCCTCATAGAAATCTAAAAAAATTTTGGATGGTGGTTTTCTGATGTCTTACAGATAGAAGAGTAAATACAAATAGTTTCTCACAATTTTTTTCGATGACTTTCCTGCCTTACTTATCATTGCACATTCCGAGAGTAGCAAACTTCCATATTCTAGAGTAAAACAGCTAGATCGCCGCCCCCAACCAGTAATCGGCCTCTGCTCCCTCTGCCCACACGTTGTATGATTGAAAAGAGCGAATTTGTAGAAATGTATTTCCCTCTCCCCACTATCAACCCAAACATGCCAGTTCTACTACTGGTTGGAGGCTGCGAACTGGATTGTTTGTTTATAGTTTTGTGATTTTAATTCTAATACAGTAAATAATTTAGTGAATAATTTTACCGATTTTAATCTTATGAATCGACTTTTATGTGTTGAACATGCAATAGCTTATAAAAAATCGTTTGATTTGGGGAATTTTATTAAAATGATAGTTATGTTTCGTAGATGTGGTTTCGTTAGGTGCTCATTTACTGACTCAACACAACATAAAACAGAGAGCGTCTCGAATCACGACGCATTTGCAAGCGTTAAGCCGGGTCTTTAGCTCGTGTTTTGCCCTACACATTCAACAAAAACATCAATATTCAATAAAACCGTCTACACAAAACTTAATTTCACTACACATATTTGTTTGCATCAACAAAGTTTTTGTTTACCGAGTCCGATGCGCAACTTTTTACTTTGACGTTTGCAGTTTGACATAAAGTGTATGAAACTTTAGGCATATTTGAAATTTGTTGCCTTTAAAACTGTCAACGTGTGTATATACTTAAGCAGCTACATTCAATTCCTAAGGAACATATACTAAACGTTCAAAAACCAGTTTTGTGTTCAACCTACTCGTATAACAATCATATCAAGAAGCAAACAAAAAATCGCGCCAAAAGATATTGCTACAAACTTTTATAACTTGTCTGAATTGATTATTTTAAATTGTTTGTAAGCGCAATAAGGTTTATTTATTCACGTTTACCAAATGTTCATTATTGTTTAAATAATATCGTAGCTCGTACATTACGTACTGAGATTTGATTAGCTCAAAAATGTACGCGAAAGTAATTTTTCGTGAAATTTCAACAAATTGTTGGATTGTAAAAATATGACATTTGTAAGAGGCAAGGGCGACAAAAACTGTACATCTTATACCTTGAAAATTTGTAAATACGCCACTGCATTTTTATCGGTAAATGACAGAAGACATATTGCGAGAAAACGACAAGAAACTCTGTAGCAACGAATATTGTTTCTTTCACAATACTTTAAGTTAAATACCGATGTCAAATAGTAAAAAGGGAGGTCAATGTAAAAAAATATAAAATGTATAAGCGCTTAACACTTTGAATAAAAATCGAAAAAAAAGCACTTTGATTTTACAGTCAAGTTGAGTAAGGATTAAGCATGCACTGTAAATACCAAATGTAAACGTTCCACAAAACAAAAAGGTCATGTATTCATATATAACGCATTTGGATGTAAATATCATGTAATGATTTTTTTAAGATCTTAGTAATATCACAAGAAGGAAAAAAATACGTGTAACACATGACAATGTTACTTTAGATTCTTTTTGTCACTAATTTTAACATTTAACATTCACATCGAATACGGCATTTAGTTTTCATTTGTAGAAAGAATCAACCATTACAAACTCCTGAAAATCATTTCAGAATTAGAATGATTAAACCTCCATTCATATTGTGTCTGTTTCCTGCACGTCTACACGAGGTCTACACTACATCATGCCATCTTGTAATATTTCAAAATAACATATTCACCAGTTCATAATTCTTGACACGTCAAATTATGTACCTCACTTATCTGATGTTCGATTCAATAGTATGTCGTAACCTAAAACCAAAAACAGAAAGCCATGGCCAAATAACATCAAGATTGCTTTCAATAAATATTGTGTATCAGAGACAAAAAGGCTTTAATCGAATTATGCGAAGTCAAGATGTGTCAGCTCACGTTCATCGTCTAATAAATGCATGAACTTATATTAAATGTGACATACGGGGGCTCATTGTATGTTAATAAATAACGACAGCCAGTTATGACAGTCAATTTTTTAACTCCCATTTAATGTTGAAGCGTTTATTTGGGGACATTGAATATAATCGCTGACTCCCACTTGATGTCATTTCATTGTTGTTTGCAGTCACTGTATTAAGACATTAAGCTATAATTTATTCACTTCTAAAACAAATGATAAATTTTAGTTACAATAACAGATTGGTGTTTAGTTCAAAATATATTTATCACTTTAGTTTTCGTCTCTAGATTTAAAGTAAATATATTTTTATATTATTTATTAAGAGAAAAAGGTCAACGAGTAAGGAATCCCTGTCGCCCTGATTAATTCCAAAAATATATTAATCTAAAAGTTTGTGATCTCAGTTATATCTTCTTAAATTATTTTTCCCGATAGCTGTTATTGCTGATTGGTTACATCTTTATTCTAAGGTCTGGACTGATGCGTGAATTTGATCGTCATGATTCGTAAAAAAATATTATTTATGAGTTACAAACTCCAAGCTGTGACTAGCTTTTAGTTCTACCGTTATGCCTGCTCTGTACGTTGTCCAACATTGTGCCGAATGGATATGGCCATAACTTATGGTCACTTGTAGAGCAGGGGTTTGTGATTACTTGGTATGTATTGAAATGATGGCCCATAAGTTGTCGCAAGTTCCGTATAATGCCAGTTTTTATCAAAAGATTAAAGGGATGTGGCAGAGTTATGGCCGTGGTGTCCACAGATTGGCCGCGCGTTTAGTGTGCTAAGAGCTCCCAGAGTGGTCGCATGCACGCACCTGATTCAAATTTTATATTCACATGTCGTAACTATTGTATCTAGTAGTATAATAACTATAATAGGCATATGCTCTGAATAAATAAATCGCAGGAGCCGTTAGCGTCTATATACCCAATTAGTAAATTCGTCTGAACTTTGGCTTGAACCAAAGCAAACTGAACTACCTTTCAACGTGTGGATGCCATCATTAACGCTTGGCTAATCTTTGCCATAATATTTGCTACAATGTTGCCAACGTGTAGCGCAGGCATTGGTCGCAGTAAGTTAATGCAACCAAAACCGCGTAGTACCATGGATATGCTGCGTGAACCCTGACAAATGCATCCTTCGACAGCAGTAATGCGTTCCTAATCTAATTGTTCACGGTCACCTATTGTGAAAATGTCACGCCCTTATTTTTCCATAATGGCAGCCATACTCTATTTGCATAAAAGCCTTATATCCTGTATTTAAGTTTCAATTATACGTAGCGTTAAAAGGTCGTTAAAGATCAGTAGTTATAATCTGCTTTGATACGAATACATCATGTTGTAAGTCCAAGAACAGACCAGTAGCTGTCGTATATGGCCTCTATAGCAAGATGTATTGCATCGAGGCTTGATGATCTGTTATTGTAATCTACCTCTTTATATTATATATCACAGATAGGTAGCTGCTGCCTATGATACAAATGCAAAGTACCTTCAATAGACTTAACGTAATTCAAATATTCCACATTATAATTTCGTATATATATATATATATATACACGATGATGATTGAAGAAGAAGATGAGGAGTAGATGACCAACATCGTCACTAGACGGCCGCTGTCCAGCGACGCCCAAACCCGCGAGGGCCGTCAGAAGCAGCCCGGGAAAGGAAGAATTCTTCGAACCCGAACCCATCTAAGATGGAAGACGAGAAAGTAACGTGAAATAAATAATGTTTGTTAATTACTTGTTTCACGTACCTAATTTTATCGTAATCATACCTACAAACATACAAAAATTATATGAAATTAAAACAATCAAATATATACATATATTATAATAAAATGGTATAAAAGTAAAAAATATACATTGAATATTTTTTTAAAGAATACTTGGGGTGTGATCTACAATCGATGCCGAAGCAAAAAATATAGTTTTTAGAATTTTTGTCGGTTTGTCTGTATGTATGTCCGGGATAAAGTCAATAAGTACTGCATGGATTTACTTCTAATTTGGCAAGAATATTATTAAGAAGTCCTGTCAACATATAGACTACACTAGCAAACCCGGCGAACTCCGTTTCGCCACCAGATGGCTTCGTTTTATGTAACATTTCGTTTGGTGATTAAAAGAAGTTTTTTTTTTAATTTTTCCTGAATTTTCTTTGCTATAAGCCTCACGGAGCCCGAGACCTTTCCAACGAATGCAAAACCGTGGAAATCGGTTCGTGCATTCTGGAGTTATAGCGTCAGGAAGGAAAACACGACTTATTTTTATATAGTAGATATTATCACGCTATCACCTACGGGGAACGAGCAGTGAACCTTTAATTGTAACTAACTCCACGCGTACGAAGTCGCGGGCGGCCGCTAGTATTAATTCATAGAATTATGACATATTTCACAAACGCTCTTTTAATATTCATGTAGGTTAAATATGGAATATAAGCAATAAATATAAAGATAAAGATTTACATAATTACATACAATTGCAGTTATGATTGATTACTAATGAAGATATTGATGAAATCCTTAATTTTAATGATGTAATATGTGAAGGCGGGACGGCTAAGTGTACCAATTACTTGAAGTCTGACGGCAACACAACAATTCTTAAGTGTATACTTAATAAAAAGTGAATGATTTCAATATTCGCGTCACTTTGACTGATATTAAATTAAGAGATACGATTAAGACTGATATTTGAGTGTGGCTTCAATCCACCGTTCATCAGATGGGTAACCGGAAGTTCAAATTGTGATTTATTCATCCCCAAACATGTGGTCCCCAGATAAGAGTGTTTCAAAGGTACTAAAATCGGAACTATAACATCCGGCGATCATGTCCAGTGCTCATAGACAAGACCTGTGGTCCAGCTATGCATTAATTAATCAACACATTGTTTAATAAATATTTAAGGTTTTTCTACAACCAAGCAGGCAGAAGAGCCGCACCAGCTTACAGGGCTAGTGACATAACAAATGTTTTTATACACTGTCATTAACGAAAACAGTGCACTTTTGTAAAGGTCTTAAGGTCGTCCATGTCTAAAAATACTCGTACCACCTGGATTCCTTGTCCAAAAAATAGGTAGCGGCAAAGTTCTTATATTTATTTATTCTAAATAAAATTGTACAGTAAAAGTTTTTGTATGTTAAATTGCTACTGTGCAAGCTTCCTTATGCTATTTATTGCTTTATGCTCAAAAAGTTTGATGGGTTATACAACCAGAATTTAATCTACACATAATGCACAGTATAAAATTTCGAGAGCAAAGTCAAGAAGCGACAAAATTTGTTTGATGTAAAATAATATCAAAGGACATGGTAAAATTTTGTATGAGCCATTGCCCTAGCAATGTATAAATATTGTATTTAGTAATGTTTAATGCTGAATGGCTGAAAATTTATAATTTCTATGAAAAATGGCTAAGGAACTTTAGATAAAGTCACACTCTTGAAAATTATGAAAACTCCAATTACCTTTCTACATTTGATAAAAGATGACTGATTAACACTTCGCAAAAAGTATGTACAAAGCAAAAATAAAGACAAATAATTTATTGTCATCGGCCTTACAGGAAATCCTGTGAAGTTTTATTTTGTTCATTTGCAAAAATCAAAGAATTAATGAGCATACAGCCTTGTCTCAAGGCTTATCAGAAAAATAAAATCTACTATTAAGGCCTTCAGTGATTAGTTATAATAAAAAATAGGGGAAAATATGTCATAGCTTTTAGGAGTTTGGAATTAATGTTGTTTATTTCGATATACTTACACAAAGATTTTTCGTGTACATTTATTGTTCATTTATTTTCATTAAACGGAACATTTTTCCTTTTAAAACAGACATGAAGTCAATTTTTATACTTTTAAACATTTGATTACTTCACGAAAGTTGAATGAGAATATAATTAATAAAAAAAGTAATGTAATGTTACGGGCAAGTGCAAAATAATTAAGGGCAGTTTCTTAGCCCTTTTTTCAACACTTTAGAATAAGCGGATATGGGTGAAATTTGGTACGCATATACATAGTTTATAGAGGCAAAGGATATTTTCTATCAAAGAAAAAATGTCATGTTCGTATGAGATTCTTAAAAAACTAAAGTTAACGTGGACAATGTCGTGGGTGGCCGCTAGTTAAACATCATTAGATTCTTTCGTCTTTGTAGTATAGTTTTCCTTAGCAGACGCATATCTAACATTCATTAAAATGTTTCATAAGATTCTTAGCCTCTCAATTCTAGTTAGACTCCTCGTGGATGCAGCAAAAATTTGCAACATGCGGTTTGTTTCTATTAACTTTACCAAATTCCACGAAAGATTGATTAAAAATTTCAATAGGTGAATTTTCAATTACGTAGCTACTTAAGTAAGTAACGTTATCATGTTCAAGCATTTATCTTTATATATATTCTATCCATCTATTTTGGCTTTTCTATGTTTTGTGTTAGAGAAGATCTTGAGGAGCGTGTTTCTTTTGACTTTTGAATGTATTTTGATTACTTTCCTATTTTTTTAAATTAAACTATTTTTAGCTCAGATATCATATCACACGGTTGTAAGGTGTTGTTTCAAATCCAATCTGGGACGTTTTCTTTTTTTATACAATTTATGATATGGGAATAGGTTAGAACTATGCTAAATAGAAAGAGACTAGATTGGTCGGACCGATATGAGGCACTATGCACCCTTTTATTGATTAAGATTCAGGGAGTCAATCGCATAACGGGATTGCTATGGCTATCGCTATTGCTTACGATTTCATTTTGTTATTTTTGATCGCCGAAGATTTACAAATGCCTCGTGCTGTTTTTTTTTCTTTTGCATTGGAAATAACAATATTTAAGAAAATGAGCGCGAGGTATTAAACGGTCAGAAATAACAACATAAAATCGCTAGCGATAGTGGTAGCCATAGCAAGCCCGTTAGGCGATTGGACCCCAGGAGTGGAAGGACGGGATGAGATAAAATAACAATGTATGGAATGGTATATGGTACAAATCATGCTAATCAAACAATTTTCTTACAAGGGTTCCACTCACTTTCGAAACGTTTGCTCTGACTTACGAAAAATAATGAAATAGACCCATCTCGGGAACTTTAATTTAGATTGAACCTCACATCATAACAAAAATGGTACAATTACCATTCAAAAATGCATTCAATTTTGATTTCAACATGACATGTGAATTTATGATAAACACCAAGCAAGGCTATAATATAACCTCATTATCCTATTTGCCGGTTTGATTACGACAGATCATTACCTCACTTAATTCCACGACTTCACAGTAATGCAAGCCATGGCTCTCTGAACTGAATGTTACGCACTTATAAGGAATAAAAAGATTTGGTTCAGACAAAAATACAGTGCGCTGATTACAAACGTCTTCATTATGACCCCGCGCACGTGTTATCACACAAACGGATCGAATGTTAACGATCTATTTGTAATCGTTAGCACTAGCAAGTCTTAACAAAAACAAAACGTTCAAGTGCGAATTTAACTAACGCACTGAGTTTCGGTTCCGTACAAACTCTTAGTTCATATATAACGAGAGTTGAATATCAAAGATTTTTGCCGTTTTTTAAATTTATCTTAACATTTTCCTGTTCTTTATTATCGGAACGTAGCTTCTTATCGCACGGTACGGACTTGGCGAATGGGGGCTAGGCGAAAAACGTGTAAGATTTTTCCTTCACGATTTTCCGTCACGACTAGTGTTGCCAGGTGTCCCGATTTGCGCGGGACGTCCCGATTTTCAGGGGTTTGAGGACGCGTACCGATTTGCACCTGATCGGGACGGTAAATGTCCCGATTATTCAAAAAAATAAATTTAGGTAATAATATTTAATACTATACTTGCACTAGTAGTTTAAAATGCAATAAATTAAACCTAGACTCCTTGTTTTTTGTTTACCGTCCCGATCTGCAACCCTAAATCCCGATTTTTTTAACTTCATGTACCGATTTAAAACAAATCGGACCTGGCAACACTAGTCACGACCATCAGCTGCTTCGTAGCGTATCGTGTGTGGTTTTGTGTCCTTAACTGGTGGTAGGGCAAAACAATATGGACGATTTGCTACTTATATGTTTATGTTTATTTTTAACTTCGTTGGAGTTCCACGACGCTCAGGTTTTTTTTATTATTCCTTTATTTGTTGCTTCTAATATCATTGGTTCTTGCCAAATTCAATTATTTTCGGTTAGATAGAATAGTACTCTATATGTTAAGATTCCCTTGGAAGCGTCAAAATATTCGGCATAAGCGGCCGTATCTTTTGATTGTGTAGACTAAAAAGTTTTTTTACTGCTTTGAGGAATTGGAGGGACGAACAGACGGACAAACTATAAAGTTTCCGTTTATACTTTTGAGAAGCGGAACCCTAAAAAGGAGTAATACTTTGTTAGGCCAGTATTCCTTTTAAGGAGAAAATAAAACTTAGACACCTTTATTTATGTGCTGTCAATATATTTTTTTGTTGTGCTCTTTGTATTACTTAACGGCTTAGCTGCTCCGTTGTAAATTAATAGCCTATAGAATGATGCCTGTCAGTTGAGTTTTTATGGGAATAAAGTTTATTTATGTGACTTTATTAAGTCAACTATATAACCGTAGTTGTCTTGATTGATGTTACATTTTATCGACAAGAGGTTGTTTTACTACAATGTTATTGATTTACTTACCAGTATCTCGAAAGCTTAGGCAGTTTTCTTTAAGTTTTGACTACCACATGTAAATAATGATTTATTTAGCATTTTTTTTACATAGGAAATCTGTCCCTTTGTGAAAATATTTCGTCCCGTTCGTATCCCTTAAACCGTTTCAGAAACTTAGTAAAAAATCTATGCTTACAAACTATTAGGTGTAACATTTATATTTATTAAATTATTTTTCCCTTGCTTGATTTCTCTCGTTAAGTAAGCTATTTAGAAAGCTAATGTTTATTTGGTAATCAGCGGCTTTGCCCTGGGTTGCAAAGAAAATAACACAGACCCAATGGGAGTTAATAATACAGAGTCACAGGGTTGTCACCTGCAATAAAAAAACCGTAGTCTTGAAACTGAAAACAAAAATACTTATTTATCTTTGGGCGGTTAACAGCATAATTATGGTGGAAAAATAACAGCAAACAAAACTAAAAGCTATTAACAAGGTACTACTTAAATATAATAATAATAATATTGAAATAATTATAACCTTTCGTCATCGTAAACAGTATCATCAGCCGATGGACGTCCACTGCTGGACAGGGGCCTCCTTAAGGGATTTCCATGCACAACTGTGCTGTGCTTTCCACATTCAATGAATCCATCCAACTAGCTTGATGACGTCAGTCCACCAACCTATGAGAGGTCTACCGACACTACGCTGCACTGCTTTTTAAAATGTTTGTTCAATCTTTTTATTTTTTCAATAAATACACCTCATGTCAACCCTAATAAAATCCAGTACTGCTCTTTACATTTGCCTTGTGGTAAATAGAACAACTCCATGCCTTAATGGGAAACCATAACGTTGCCATAAATTATCATTTCACGTTGGTTTCGACATTTTGTAACGAGCGAATAACACGGAGCTACCTACTACATGAAAAATAATAATGAAATTATATAAATCGTGAGAAACGCACTCACACTTTTGATATAGTTTTGAAATTCTGCATTGAAACAATCGTTCATGTCCTTTAATTTTTTTGCTTGGCCAGATGTGACCTTCCCATAAGCATCTTCTTAAGAACTGATATACTTACTTACTTATGCACAAGATTTAATTAATAGAGATAAACTGAACCGTTAACGAATTTAAAACAAAATTATGACTATCAACAAAAGGCGATATTATTCAAGATATACATATATTTTACAGTAAGATATTTGTTCAGTTCAATCAAGTTAGGTGTTTCGGGACATAAAACATAAATAATGGACTGCTTTGGTTATCCCTGATTTTCGGCCATTAATAGTCTTATTTTTCAAATAGATAACGTGCGTATTACGAACATACAGCAACACAGCCGACGCGGCCAGGCGGGGCAGGCGTTTATTTTTTAAGCATGTAACTGCTTGGTGTTTAAATCTAAAGAAAATATAACTAGAAAAAAATCCACGCGGACCAGGTAATATAAAAATTATAACTATAATTGCTATTTCTTCTTTCAAATGTTTAATACTTGTAAAAGTATTCATTTGACATTGTGGGTTACCTACAATGCGAAGAAATTGGCGCTGCCTTGCAGCTTAAAAATGGCTAGAGGAATTTCGACGCGGCCATCAGGGCCGCGGTAGCATAATTGGTCAGTGCATTCGCCCGGATAGCGAAGGGTGCGGGTTCGAGTTCCGCCTGGTCCACGTAGAATTTTTGCTAGTTATATTTTCTTTAGATTTGCTTAGAAATAAAAATTATAACCTTGTATTTTTACCTAATTTATAGGTACTCTAGTTGACATGGCGGTGGCACAATCTGTCGAGAGCGAATTTAGCGCCTAGTTATTACAATTTTGACATCATTTAATCTATGTTTTCAAACCGTTGTTTACATAAACGCTTACCTGTATCAATAAAAATATATGTATATACTATAGAGATGAAGTCTGCCCGCCTTATTTATTGCAAACGCAGTACTTGCAAAATAGCGATTTAAAGATAAACGCGATAAACATACTATTACTTGAAATCTAATCTAGTCTGATAAATAACTTTTAGTGTTACCTAAAAATAGTAAAAAAAAATCGGGCTTTCTATTAGCATATTTTTTCTTTACTTTATTTATTGCCTAATTTGGATAAAATGATCAGTACTGCAATTTCATCGACTAACGCACCTTGTGGGCATTTAAGTATCACTTAGACTAAATGCAGTACTTGGTTTATTACTGCAAAATCACCTAGCACGTGCTCAATACTGCGTTTGTAGTTAGCAATCATTTTGTTATTTTCGCTTCACGCAAATGCAATAACGGTGAATACTGCGTTTAGTTTTAGTGCCGCAAGAGTAGCTCTTTGTTATTCTTGCTTTATTCAAATGCAGTAATGGTGAGTACTGTGTTTGGATTTAGTAAGTATTCGTTGCAAATAAGTTATATGCTAAATGTAAACGCAACAAGTACTGCATAATGTTTTAGCACATGCTTAATGCTGCAGTTCATTTTAGCACAAGTAACATTTTGGTGCAAGTACTGCATTTTATGTAACATAAAAATGTTTCAATAAGAAAAAACTTGTAAATATTTTTTTGTATAGATTATGTCCTTGGGATGTCATTTTGCAAAAAAGTGAAAATCACAAAAATGACAATTACTGCAAGTACAATTAGCAGGGCAGAAGTGCGTAAGGAATTTTCCGCTAAAATTAGTTCGCCTGACTGAAGAAATAGTGATCTCCATCTTTCACATCCTACTACTGATGCTTCTGAAACACAGTTTTGATGCTTGAAAGAGCAAGAAATGTGAGATGTTACGAAATAGATAACGGATGGTCAAAGATGAGTATTCAATACCAGCATTTAGTTTTCGATAAATCGCGAGCTTCATCGTCGTCCACCCACGAACTTATATAGTTTTTAATGCATTAGAGCAAGACATGGCATGACGAAGTTTACGAATTTTAAGAGAAGTAAAACATGGCGGGTTTTCCGCTCGAATTGGAGAAAGTAACCTGTGCCTTACAGCAGATCACAGTAAAATAACACTTCCTTTTGGTGGTGTCTTCTGTCGATTATCAAGTTTCCACGGCTCCACGGGGTAGGGGATTGGGTTAGGGCAGGCAACGGTGCGAGTGATATTTTTAGTATCGCAAGTGTATAGGCTACGCAGCTACGGTAGCGGCTTACAACCAGGTGGGCCATACGCTTGTTTGACAGCCTTTTAACATAAAAAAGAAACATCGATTTTATCAACTGCTATAGGTATAGTTTTAGAGTATTGCGGAAAAAGAATCGGTAGAACGTCTGTTGCTGGCTGCATGTATACACTACTATGCAGCCACGTTTTTAATTGTGTCTAAACATAAATCTTGAGCATCGTGAGGAAGCAATACATCGCATCACGACTCACGAAGGCACATCTAAGAAGCTCAGTACGTTATGTTATTCCAACATTAATAGAATGTTGAGTCATTTTTATTACGATAAACTGATTAAATAATTACCGATTTCGTCTCTTATTTAGGGTTAAAATCTCCAATAGAGAACCAAATCAGTAAGTAAAGCAAATAAAATTATAGGATTGTAAAATTTTATATAGATAAAAATGAATCACTGTAATATACACACATCAAAAGTGTCTAGGGATCAAGCATTTTTATGCGGATTTCTTGAGATTGAGATGTGGCTTTGTAATAAATTTATGATTTTATAAATTTATATGGATCCTTTTTGGTGCATTTCATAATTTGAATCAGGAACTGTGAATCAAATTCGAGTAAAAGATGAAAATCAGCTGTCAATATTTTCCCTATAAAAACATACAACGCATTGAAGACATTATTAGTGCTACTGTTTCCCTACTACTGATTAAAACCAACGTTATTATGGAGCGGCGACGTCATTTAAGCAGGGAAGAAATGCTCAGAGCCGTGGGAATGATAGAAGCTGGTTCCCGGCAACGTACTGTGGCTTTAGCCCTGAATACAAGTCAGAGTGTTATCAGTCGACTTTGGACACGATACCGAAGCACTGGTACCGTGGCTGAGCGCCATGGAGGACGGTATCGCTGCACCACACGGAGACAAGACCGATACATTCAAATCTTAACTCGAAGAGCTCCAACAATAACCGCCATGATGTTAGCCGTGAGGCTTCATCACTCTTCAGGGAACTTAATTAGCGACCAAACAGTCAGAAACCGCTTGCATGAAGTGAACCTTCATTCCCGAAGACCGCTACGGGTACCACCTATAGCAATGCACAATCGTAGGATTCGATATCAATGGGCTCTTGAACACAGAAATTGGGCAGAAGAACAATGGCGTTTCGTGTGCTTTTCTGATGAGTCTCGTTTTGGTATGAGACCGGATACAAGACGTATACGACACTGGAGAACCCCTGGACGCCAACAGCGATTAAAATCCTGCCAGGAAGTCCATCCTTATAGTGGTGGAACCATCATGGTATGGGCGGGTATTTGGATCGGCGGAAGAACTGAGTTGATTTGGATCAGAGGCAACCTCAACGCTCAAATTTATGCTGAGACGATTGTATCAGACGTCATCGTTCCTCTACAAGTGCAAATCGGTCCCTTATTTCAGTTAATGCATGATAATGCACGACCGCACACCGCAAGAGTTGTAAGACAGACTCTCGCCGCAGCTAACATCAATGTCCTGCCCTGGCCTGCTCAGTCGCCAGACTTGAACCCGATTGAGCATGCATGGGATATGCTACAGAGAAGAGCTCTGCCGAATATGGAGGGTATCCAGTCGCAAGAAGACCTTTTTTTGTTGTTGCAACGAACATGGGCGGCCATTCCACAGCGTGATTTGGATGAACTCATTTTGAGTATGCTAAACCGATGTTCTTGTGTTGTTAGTGTTCGCGGTAGAAATACGGATTATTAATTGTTTAAGTTACCCAATAAAATTTTAGAGAAAACTGTTATTTCAGTCTTTTTTTCGAACTTTTGTGTTAGTGGTTCAAATGTCAAAAATCCCTTTATTAGGAAAATGGCAAATTTCTTTATTAATGCAAAGGTGACTTGGTTTATCGTTACTGTGACAAACGAAAACACTTTATTTGATGAATCCTTAAAGAAAATTTTAATTAATATCAATCAGGAGAAAAGTTATTGCAAAAATATATGTTGATCCCTAGACACTTTTGATGTGTGTATTTACGCACAAAACTTTTAAAAGATTCCAACAAAATTCTGTTTTCATTTAGTTTAGTATTATCAGGAAAAGGTTTGTATAAAAAAAATCTTTCAAAAAAATATGCCGGTACGAAGTTCGCCAGGTCAGCTGGTATATAATATAAATATGGCCGATGCAGCAACGATAGGAACATTCAAAACGTAATGATGATGTCTATTAATAATACTTTATCTTTATTAAATACTAGCGGCCGCCAGCGACTTCACCTGCGTTAACTTTAGTTTTTTGAGAATCCTACAGGAATCCTACATTTTCCGCGATAAACTAAATGCGTGCCAAATTTTATCTAAATCCGCAATACAAACAAAACTTTACAAACTTTCACATTTGTAAATTAAGAAGGATTAGTAAGTAAACATTTAAATATTATCAACGAATTTTTTTATTATAGACGATCTCCGTGGCCGTGTGGTTGGTACGCCGGGGTGTCGCCGTCTCGAGAGATCCCGGGTTCAAATCCCGGTGAGGGCAGATGTTTGTGTGATGAATACGATTTGTATTCATCACACAAACATCTTCCCCCACCATTTGTACTTGACGCATTTGTACTCCAGGCATGGATGTTTAATATGTATTTCGATAAAAACATACTTATATATTTATACTGTATAATAATATGTATTCAATCCCTTACCCTAGTATCCCATAACATAAGCCTTATAGTACTTACTATGAGGCTATGCTAATTGGTGTGAGTGCTGGAAATATTTATTTTTTAACAACTAACCGTGCTTGCGGCTTTGCACGTGTGGATGGATGGATCGGAAAATAACAACGTGTCGTATGACGGAGTGACATGACTTGTTGGCGAAGCGGGGAGCTCTGCTTGCATTTCTTTAGGCTAGTTCTTCGTTGTAGACGCTGTTATGAAAAAAATATTTAGCTCTATAATTTTCCATTGAAAACCGAAAAAGTTAAAAAAACTTAAGTTTAGTTGCCCAAAAAAAAAATCTGGTGCTGTGTTTTATATTCCGAAATATCTCCAAAAGGTACTAGACAAGGTCTGGACGTTTGGTTATTGACAGTCTTTTTACCAAACATAAAATAAAATAGTAGACAATTTAAGGAGTAAAAATCAGACGATTGGGATGAGACCCTGATGTAAATGGGAATTTCTACAACACATACCAGCTAAATCTACGTATAAAAGTAACATAATAGTAAAAATCTCTGTGGCTACTTCAATAAATCACTAAAATGAATAATTCCAAGACTCCAAAGAACTAGAAGTGAGCGCACATGCTTACCGATAATTGAAAATCACTCGGTCGTGTTCTCATCACACAGTTTCAACATCTATCAACTCAAAATTTGTTACAAATCATGCGGAGAAGCTTTAGGCTGTCGCCCCACCGCACCGCCGCCGGGGAGGAAGCGACTAACTAAGCTATTTTCTGGCACAAGAAACCTACAATAAATAAATGAATATTTCCAACACACACCAATTAGCCTTGCCCCAAAGTACTGTAGGCTTGTGTTATGGGATTCTAGGGTAACGGATAGAATACATATATAAGTTTATTTATAAAAAATACAAAAAAAAATACAAGTGCTTTATTTTCATACCTTATTATTATCTAATATATAAAATTCTCGTGTCGCGGTGTTTGTGGTTAAACTCCTCCGAAACGGCTCGACCGATTTTCGTGAAATTTTATATGCATATTCAGTAGGTCTGAGAATCGGATGTAATCTATTTTTCATACCCCTAAATGTTAAGGGTAATCCACCCCTAATTTTTTTTTTAATTTTTGATATATTTTTTTAAAATTTTTATGATACATCATACAAAAATACATACAACCCTAAATTTTCACCCCTCTACCACCAACCCCTATTTTTTTATGGCGGTACCGCCATAAAAAAATAGATTCGAACACCATGAAACCCGGCGTACAAACCACTCGGCCACGGAGGTCGTCACAAGAGATATAAATTCCATGTAAATAAAAGAAATGCATATAGGTATTAAGTTAATCGCTGACTGTTCAGTTTTTCGCTGAGCGTCAAGAGCTATTTAGCGTTACTCGCTCAGCGATACTCAATTAGCGATGCTCGCTTGGCCGACAAAATGCGGGCACGTGCACTTTTGCTCAGAAATGTCACCGTGAGCGAGCGGCGCAAATAATCGCCCGTTGTACTCGCTTATTCGCTTATACAGTGTGACCAGATTCAGTATTTTAATACTTTTCAGTATATTTCATCGATTGTTCCGAACATCAGTATATTTTCAGGTATATTGCTGGCAGTCAGTATTTTTGGGTATATTTTGGTAGAAGTTATGGCAACACCGTAATGAGTGATCGTCTTTGCGACAATGTTTGCGGAATTCCCCGGAACGCGAATATTGGGGACTTCCCCGGATTTAGTTTACCTGTACTTATACATGTTATCTATGAGTAAGTTACAGATATGACAAGAAAGACGGCCGTTGTCGGCGTTGCAGTATTGTAATATACTACATATACAATTATCAATCAATACATAGTATTAATCAGACTTGCAGAATGTATGTTCGCCTAAAACTTTACAACTGCTGGACCGATTTTAATGCGGTTTGCACTATTAGATAGAGCGTGAAGGAATGAAGGAGGTTGTGTAAATTTTAATCCTTCGAAAAGGATGTTAAAATATAACTCTAACATTTATTGTGAGTACGTATGAATAAATAAAATGTGTTAAGAAAATCAGTATTTTTATTGGTATATCTGTCCTATGTAAGTCGGTATATTTCAGTATTTTTTGAGGTGCCTCGGTATTTTCGTAAAATTTAATCTGGTCACACTGCGCTTATAGCCCAGCGATAAAACTCTTGACACTACACAATCGCTTCCCGCTGCTCGTCAACTCGTTTCTAGTTCGTCTCGATCGCCGGCGGTGAATCAAGTGCCTTAAGCAATTATAGAATTTTCCAACTAATCGTATTATACCAAAAAGTACGAGTCTGTATTCCTATTAAGGCCAGAGATCACTACAGCTTAAGTTGCCTGAACACACATTAAGATAATTATTGGGTAAGAAATCATACCTATAAGGTTTCTTGCCGTGCCTTTTTCAATTTATGAGAGAATTTTCAAAACATTATACTCCTCTTTCTTGGCAATCAAGCAGCATGCAACCGAAGGAGCGTAATTCAAAGCTCGAATGCTAATTTTAGCACCTTTTAACCAAACCAAAACTACCCGAAGCTTCGTCAAGCAGGTATGGGATAAGCATGAGATGTGTGTTTATATTAAATTCCGATTCAAGATCAAAATACCTACATAGCTTTTTTAAGAAGGGTAGATAGGAATTTCTTACCTAGTAGCGTATTTCCAAACCAAATGAAAGCACAACCAATGAAATTGCCGGGAAATAATCTCCTCTTTGCAGAGGAACACGGTGAAATAACGCTTTTGAATTTTTTGTTGTTGTAGGTATTTTTATTAATGAGTATGATTTAAGTTTCCATGGAGGAGAGATTTATTTTTGTCACATCTGTTATCTTCATTACTGGACTATACTTACATTAAATATAACATTATGTGAGGATAATTAACTTCACCTCATGTATAACTAAAAAAATATCATCAGCCTATTAATGTCTCTACTCCTATGGCACATGCCTGCTTTAAAGATGGCATAGTGAGAATGATGGAAATGATTGCAGCTGCAGCCAAGACTATCATGCAGAACACTCGAAATAGTAAATTTTTGGTCACCCAAATTATGACCAAAGATGAAAGTTGCATAACTTCCACGATCGCAGAATCGTGTTGCAAACCACGAGTTCCTTGAATAAAAAAATATTAGGTATATAGTTTTTTATCTCGTAGTTATACAATCTGGAAGCGCATACAAAAAATGATAAGCTATAAAAAAGTACTTATAATTTTACGCGGTAATATCAATAATTTAATTTATTTTCATTATTGCCTACTACACCAATTACAAATGTTGTATAAAAAATGTTAATTGTGTTTTGATAACTCGATAATGGATTTGATTCGTATTAACTTCAGCCAATAATTAACTTAAGACATTTAATTTCTTACCACCCAGAGCGTTATTGCTTAAATCGCGAAACTTATCGTTCATTGACTCAGTCTCAGATTATATAAAACTATTATACAGAAAATTTAAGTAAATATAAAGTACTTAAGAACTTTGATTTTTGATTTTGAATGATCTGACGTACTTAGATGCTTGAAACATAGATGGGAATTTAGGCGCTTTTGCGTATTGCGCTTCAAAACAGAGAAATTTACGAGTTATTTTTATATGTTGCACTGCCTGTGTAAAGTATACGGGCCAAGATAAGATATTTTGCGAATTCTTATATGATAAGGTATATCATTTTGGTTATACTGGGTAGCTTTGGAGTGTGGGTAAATAATGTAGACTATCAGTCCCAACTGCATTCGTCACCGCCCTGAATAGCAGAATAACTATTAAAATGTCGGGAAAATTGGAAATTCGGTAAAGTTTTTGTAGTCCACGCCAGAATAGCTAGCAGATGGAAGATTCTTTTTCCAACTTATGTGACAATTAAGTATTGTTATATTTTCGCCAATAAACTCAATAGATAATTAATTATAGCCTATCTGTTGTTCTGATGCATGAGCTATAACTATTGTAAAATTTTATTAAAGTCATGTAGTAGTATTTTCGTGAAAGAATAACAAACATCTATACAAACTTTTGCTTTTATAATAATAATAATATAGTAATGAGAATGGGTGAAGATTACTTTGTGTCCATGGAAAATTTGGTTTCCCATACATACCTTCAGCCTTCAGCACTCGTTTTCACCTATTAAAGGAATGATGATTTCTGGAATCAAAACTTTCCTATGACCTTTCCAAGGACTCGAACTATCTCTATACCATATTTTATATAAGTCGGTTTATTGGTTTAAGCGTAAAGAGGTAACAGACAGAAAAGCACACTTTTGCATTTATATTATAAGTATGGATTTTAGAGTTTTATCCCAACGCGGATTGGTAGATGATAACGGACCCAGTGCGGATTGGAGGGTGATAACGAACCCAGCACGGATTGGTGGGTGACAATGGACCCAGTCCGGATTGGTGAGTGATAACGGACCCAGCGTGGATTGGTGGGTGACAATGGACCCAGTGCGGATTGGCGGGTGATAACGGACCCAGTGCGGATTGGTGGATGATAACGAACCCAACGCGGATTGGTGGGTATTTCGAAGAAAGAACATTGTCATTCACGCGCAAACGCGCGTCCATGAAAAGTTTCGGCGCTGTGGTAGTGAAACCACTACCACAGCGCCGAAACTTTTCATGGATTTTAGTTTGTAGAATGCTGCATACTTTCAGAATCTTTTATAGAGGATTCATATCATGGGTGTCTGTCAGTCTTTTATGCAACTGTCACTATCAACCCTCTTAGTCTTAGTCTTAGTAGAACGGCGGGCTGTTTCCGCAACTCGACACACAGTGCCTATTTTGCGTGGGGATTGGCATCAGTCCTGCCATCCCAGCTCCTCCGAAAAGCTCAGCAGTCCCCGGATGTTGCTGCAGGCTTCTACTAGTGTCCGCGGGCTTCCCATTAGAGAAGTCCTTTGTCTTGCAACGCCTCTGCACTCCAGCAGAACATGGGCGCTCGTCTCCTCTTCCTCCAAGCAGGCTCTGCACAGAGGGCTGTCAGAAATACCTATATTATAAAGGTGTTTGTTGAAGTAGCCGTGACCCGTGAGTATACCCACGATTTGTTTCAGGGCTTGTCTAGGCAGTCGGATTAACTTACGTGATAGCTGCTGGTTTACCTTAGGAACAGCTTCCCTAGCTTGCCTGCAGTCAGTGTGTTTTGCCCAATATTCATCGTGTTGTCGTTGACAGCGCTCCCTTATCCAGGTTCTCAGCTGTCGATAAGGTATGGGTACAATTGGCTCCGGGCCAATGGCCGTCCTGCTGGACCCCTCTCTAGCCAGGCAGTCAGCCACATCGTTACCCCTTGAGCCGCTGTGTCCCTTAATCCATTGTAAGGTCAGTCTATTGTCATTGCAAAGATTGGATAACTTACAGTGGCATTCGTAAATTAACCCTGATATCATTATATTGTTGTCTAGTGCCTGTAGGACAGAAGCGCTGTCAGAGAGAATACGAATATGTTTTCCTCTTACCCCGCGGCAGTCTATCGCCTCTGCGGCTCTAATGATGCCCACACACTCTACCTGGAAGACTGTGTTATGTGCTCCCAATGCTGTTGAGATGTGTATATTTAGGTCTTCGGAGAAGACACCCGAACCTGTCCCGCAGTTGGTTTTTGAACCATCCGTGTAGACCCTTAGCTCCTTGTGCAAACAGCGGTCCGGAGTGTCTTCATACAGTTGTACTTTATATTTTTTGTCAAATACGTACGTCTTAGGAATAAGGTCGTTTACTGCTGCAAAGTACGGAAAGTGCCTGTGTATGTCTGCTAAGATACTGGTATGTGGAGAGTTGTTGTCCCTCCATGGCCCCAGCATGCTTAGGCGAGTGGCTGTACAAGCAGCCTCCTGTTGTATAAATAAATGGAGTGGTCTCACATTAAGTATAGTCTCCAGTGCTGATGTGGGAGAGGTTTTCATGCAGCCGGTGATTGCACAGCAGGCTCGCCTCTGGAGACGTCTTAACTAATTAGTTGTCGTTACCTGGATTGTCTTGGTCCACCATACTACTGCTGCATAGCTGATGATGGGCCTAATTATTGTCGTGTACAGCCACCTGACAATGAACGGTGCTAGTCCCCAAGTTTTGCTAATCATTTTCCGACACTGCCAGAAAATGATGTTGGTCTTCGTAGTAGTTTTGTCTATGTGTGATCCCCAGTTCAGTTTAGAGTCTAGGGTCACTCCTAGATACTTTACCTCATTGGAGAGAGTGAGTGTCGTGTTTAAGAGTTTCGGTAGCCGATAGTCACCTAAGGATCTTTTGTTCGTGAACATTACCAGTTCTGTCTTCACCGGATTCACCTTGAGGCCATAGTCGTCACACCATTTTTCAACCACCTTCAATGCTCCCCTTGTAACATCACAGGCGGTGCTCGCAGACTTACCCGGGACCATGATTACCAGGTAGTCCGCGTAGCTCACCGTGTGGAAGTGAAGGTTGTTTAGTTTGGTGATTAAGTCGTTTACGACAACATTCCACAGAAGAGGTGATAGTACTCCTTGAGGACATCCTTTAGTCGCCAATGCTCTGAGATGGTTGTCGTTCTGTAGTCTTATTAGTCTGTTAAGGAGCATGTTGCTTACCCAGTATATGATGGTCTCGTCTACTCCGTGTTTGCCGAGTGCGTCTACAATACTGGCGAAACTTGTTTTGTCAAACGCCCCTTCTATGTCTATAAAGGTGCCCAAACATAGATCTTTCCGTCTGAGACAATCCTCTATTTTACTTACGACTGCATGTAGTGCAGATTCTATCGACTTGCCTGGACTATAGGCGTGTTGGTTCGGATGTAATGGAATATTGACTGTGGTTGGTCGCACAATCTTTCTAGAGTCTTTAGTAAAAATGATGAGAGACTTATCGGTCTGAAAGATTTCGCCTCGTTGTAGTCTGCCTTACCTGGCTTTGGTATAAAGATTACCTTGACCTCCCTCCAGAGCTTCGGCGTGTATCTAAATGCAAGACACGCTCTCAGGAGGGGCACCAGGATAAGGATAAGCGCTTCACCTGCCCATTGGAGCAGCGCCGGAAAGATGCCATCTGGTCCGGCTGCCTTGAATGGTTGGAAGCTGTTAATGGCCCACCTTAACTTGTCTGTAGACACTGTCCTCAATGCAGTGTTCCAGGATTGTTCCGTGGGGGTCAAGCTAGTGTCATTCCAAGTATGTGTCGTGTGTATGATGCAGTCCGGGAAGTGGGTTTCAAGTAGTACCCTCTGTGCCTCCTCAGTTGTTTCTGTGAGGGAGCCATCAGCCTTCCGAAGCTGCGCTAGTTCTTGCTGCTTGTCTTTAGATAGTAGTTTCCTTACCTTGTTTGCCTTTGTGCATGAGTCTATTTCTGAACAAAATTTTCTCCAAGACCCATTGCTCCAGTGTCGAATGCGTCTTTTGTAAAGTGCCTTGGCATCTTTGTACGCGTCCCAGTCCTGGTCGTCACATGTATTCATGGCCCTGTTAAAAAGTCTTGTTACCTTTTTTCTCAGTTTTTCCAGCTCCGGACCCCACCAAGACTTGCTGGCATCCGAGCTGGATGATGGCGTACTGAGAGGACAGGCTGTCTGATAGCATGAGATGATTACTCTTGTTAATTCCTCAGCTGTTTCGTCTATCTTATTTTTTTCGTTTTCTTTTTTTTCTTTCGTCTATCAGTTTCATTCAAACTTTCAGACTGCATATGTCGCAGTGACCGAGTTACCTGTTTGCGATACTGGCTTCTGTTTGTTTTGCTAGGTATGCGTCTGGGTGGCTGGGTAACACGCTGTACCGCGATGTTGAACCTAATCCACCTGTGGTCAGAGCAGGATGCCTCTGGGGACACGTGCCATTCAGAGATTAGTTCCGTTGCTCTCCTTGATGCAAGTGTAAGGTCGATGATGGATCTACCTCTTCTTGTTACAAAAGTAGGTTCAGATCCTGTGTTTATTATATTAAGGTTAGTGGTAAATAGGTAATCTACTAATTCCTCACCTCGTTTGTTGCTTTTCGTCATACACCACAATTGGTGGTGGGCGTTGGAGTCGGCGCCGATGATCAGCGCCTTGTCTGTTTGTTCGCAGTGTCTCACCAGCTCAGCCAGTTCCCCCGACGGAGTCTCCTCTCCTTCAGGCATGTAGGCAGAGGCAACTACCAAGACAGGTACACTTGGATTTTGCTGTTGTATTATTTGGATTGTTGTTATGTCGCTAGAACAAAATTGTGTCATTATTTTTGCCTGTAGGTTACTATCAACCCTCATTATACAACAGTTGCACAAATAACTATAACGTAAATTTAAGGAAAATCAGTAATACGTCGTACCGTCTGTTTTTAATACATAGTTTTGTAAACGCCGTTGATTTTCGAATGAATAAACAAATAGATTCCGACGGATATAAATGACGCACCAGTAACTATCGCCATGCTGACCTGAATTTTAATGGTTGACTCCATATAAGTATACCCTTTAAACTTCACTTACTACAGAAACATATTATAAATTAAACAGCTACGGCCGCGTTGTTTGAAACATAGTTTTTGACTATTCAAAATTAATTAAATTTGACAGTCAATGACACGTCAAATACATAGTAAATGCGTGTTGTTTTTTATAGTGTTTTAACTATAGTCAAATTTAACTGTTTCAAACAAAGCGGCCTTATTGTAGACAGGGCTAAAATGGAAAGGACTGGAATGGAAACGACAAGAATAATGGAAAATAAATTGCACTTATACCCGTTTATATGACTTTAAACGAATCAATAATTTTTAAATGAAGTAATGATGACTCAAACTGTTACTAAAATTTGTATAAAAAAATATTAATTAATAGTTTAAATTTAAGTACGTCTATAAAAATGCAATAAATACTTACTTATGGCTTAATGTAACCACTTAGAGTATACAGGTCTTTTGTAATATCAACACTTAAAAATAGTGACAGAGGCAATCAAATATCTTGCTAACATTTACTCGTTTATTATGGTATCCTTTAATCGTGAGACGATTTTGCCAATCATTACAAATTATACATATTATGGATAAACAGTAGACCAATTTTAGTACCTCGACATTATTTCATTAGATTATATATATATTTTTTTTCATCCCACCACCTCGGAAAGTGTAATTTTGCGCTTCGAAATCTGGCTGGAAAATTCTATTTTATTCGCTTGAGCGGCAAAGTAGATTTGAATTTAGAACATCACATATAATGAGTACTCAATATAATTGTAAATTCAAAACGTCATTAAACCTATTTAATGTAACCTCTATGGTGCCAAATTTATGATTAGAACTTTTTAAATTGTGAAAAAATTTAAATTTGGAACCTTCTTGGTTTCTTTGTTTTATTTGCGTGCTTCGCGCCATTCTAGTTTTTCACGTTTTATTGCTTAAATATTTTGTCATTATAAATTGTTTTCTTTTTCATTTTGTCATTTCCTCGCTGAGGTGGGATGAAAAGTTACGTATTGCACTCGAGTGGAAAGATTTTTCACCTTGTGCTCGTTTGTTTCCCTCGCTGACGCTCAGGATTCTAATTTAGAATCACTCGCTGCGCTCGTGATTCAACTTTAGAATCCTTCGCTTGCTCGGTCATCCAAATCGAGCACGCGGTTAAAAAGGAACTTTCCACTCTTGTATAATAAATAACTATTTATGTTAAAGGGGGTAAGTGATTACCGTCGCCCATGAACACTTGCAACACCAGGAGTATCACAAATGCGATGCCGGCTTTTAAGGAAGGAGTACGCTCTTTTTTTGAAGGTTTTTGGGTCGTATTGGTCCGGAAACACTGCTGGCGACAATATATTCCACAGTTTTGTCGTACGTGGTAAAAAAATTATATTCCTAAGAAGTTATCTCCCATGCTGGTCTAGGGGGCGAACGTAAAACATTGAAATCGTCAGCTGAAAAATTTCCAGTTTTATTTGTTTAATATGGGTAAACTTTGAAAGTATTCATCACAACGATGTTAACTGGCAAACTTACTCACAGAACTAGTGGGGGAAAAATAGTTCGGTTAACAGAACCAATGGGAACTAAAAGGCAAATAATAGTAAAAGACAGAACTTAGACCTTACTGATGCCAAATGTGGCAATGGCCTTTAGCCTAGACCCGGCTTGCGGTGTTCCAGTCAGAACTAAATGCTCTCCATATGGCAGTGCTAAGGGCGAATGGATTGGAAGGGAAACAGTGAACATTCTTAGCAATTCGAGATCTTCTGATCTACTCACTAACCCCAAACTCCTACATCCTTTGGCGAAGTCCATTTTACAGAACATATCACATATTTTTGCAGCGGGAAGACAGGTGCGTCTATTTTGGCTTAGGGCACACGTTGGAACAACAGGCAATGAAAGAGTGGACGAGCTAGCAAAAATAGCAGCTAGCTCACACTAGATGCAGAACGGTGTGAACGGGAGTGGAAGCTTGTCATCAAAACACCACCCTACGACTCAATAGTGGTGCTTGCAAAGTGTACAAGGTTAGGTTAAGAAGGCTTGCCTTATTATCCAAGGATACAGAGACCATACATGAAACACAGGACAAACGTTGGAGACAGTAGTAATATTACATACGACCCCAAAAAATTTTGCTAATACCAAGCATTGCAGCGATTCCTTATTTCCCTATATCTGGCACGATTGGCATCCGTTGGTCTCTTTCTGAATTTTGTTTTTGCGCGGGTCTTTTTTCAATTATTGTGCGTATGTCCTCCGTAAGCCAATGAACAGGAACATGCTTGCCGCGTACAGGTCCCACGGGAGCGTGAATATTCATTAAACGTATGAGTAAGGTATTAAATAATGTTAATGAAAAAAATTGCAGTCAATAGGTCCACGGGATAAGATTTAGGCTGTTTTTAAAAAATCACATTTTATTACTTATCTAGGCAATAATAGGAACCCGCTGTCCTTCTAGGTCCAGCCATTTCGTCTGTATGTTGATGAGTCCGTCTGTCATTGTATCCTTTTCTCTTTTTATATGATAGGATAGATTTGTTTCAACTTCAGCTAATGCATAGGTAAATCTTTGAGTCACTTACACTTATCTAATATTCCCTGAATATACATTAAGAATGATTGCTATAATTAGCTTACATAATAATCTTCTCAATAAAGCGTAATTAAAATACTACTTTAGATAAAAACATTAGTGAGGATATAGGTATACTTACTTTATGAAATAAGTTTTTGTATGTATAATTATTACCTTTTTCTTGAATGTTGATATACCTAATTAACATGTTCATGAATAAGATAATTGAAAAACCGGCCAAGTGCATGTCGTAACACGCGCAGTATAGGGTTCCATAGTTACCTGTCATTACCACAATATATTTGAGCAGGAGTCTTTATTTTCTGTATCGGAAATTAAAAACAATCAATTAATATCAAACTTATATATCTCAACTAAAATACCTAAATTAAAGTCAAACTGCGGATCAAACTCAAAATCAATTTGTTTTTATTTTTCTTTTATATACGAATAAAAACCGCCAATCTTTTCAAGTGCATACTCTTTCTGAAAACTTAACTGATTCTCTTTATGAAATTAAATGATAGCGCTATTAAGAAGCCGTTGCCGTTGGTATTCGTGGTAGCTTTTTGTGACTAATGATATTTTTCTGTTGGATTTTAAATTGTTTTTATATATTTTGTTTTTCAGTGTAAAGTTTTACGCTATAATAACTTCGTCTATGTCACTATTTATGTTTTTTTCTAAGGAATTTTCTTTAACCAAAGTTGAACGATTATTACTCTAAAACTTACAAATCTATCTTAACCGTTATAATTCTATTTAAAGGTTCTTGAAAAGAATAAATATCATGAAATTTGTCCAGGCCATTCGAGCCAATAGTTTAGCTTTTAAAGGGGGAGGGATTCTCTACTCGAACGAAAATTTACCAATTAGAAGCTTAATATTTCGCAAACGGTTTCGTAAATCAAAAACTTGTCTTAGAAACGCTTATGTAATTTTAAAGGACCTATTCAACGATACCCCACACGATGGGGTAGACGATGAAAAAAAATCGTCCCCAGGTTAGACCTTAAAAAAATTTTCAACATTTTATTCTACCATTCTGTCGATGTGATTGATATAAATATCTTCACAAAATTACAGCTCTCTAGTGCTAACAGTCTAAAAGCAAAGCCGGAGATGGACATGACGAAACTATATGGGATCCTTGTCAGGACTATGGAACCCTAAAAAGTGTGTAAATTTAAGATGCGAGTAAATATTATTTACAAGTAATTACTATATTATTTCACAAGAGCAAAAAGTACCAAGTTAATATTGAGAGGAAATCTTTGCTTCATGTCTTAAATCGACTGAGAGAAGTCTTAAGCATTAAAAAAAACTGCAACTGTTTGTTTTTTTCTTCTGCCTGTTATTTCACAAAATGTGGTTAAGGCGGTGAATTCCTCAATTTCAAGATTGAGAACAATGTAGAAAAATAAAACGAACTTAGCATATTTAACATATTTAACATAAAACGCTTCTGAAAGTAGGAGCCAAAAATAAACGTGTTTATCATCTAAGAAATGAAAATCCCCTAATAAATGAGTGACACCAGTTCGAGTGGAAGATGCTGAGAGAATTTATTTAAGGCATGGCGTTTTAAAGAAAAGGTTTTATTCGAGTATTTAGTGGCACTTTAAACAGAATCTAGCACAGATATTTTGAACACACTGCATGGCTTCAATAAACAGGAACTAAAATAGGGAGATAATTCATCTTTGAAAGCACAGTACTAATGGTGTAAGATCCTAAAACGCCATACATTACTTATATAGGTAATCGAGAAGTATTAATTTGTACAATGAACATATACATGCTCGCTAAAGCCGGGTACTCATTAGCGAGCTGTAACCGTAACCGCTGCATGCACTGTAGCCAAAAAGCATAGTGTGTACGTGGTTCGCTAACCTGCTGCGAGCGGTACCCGTGTGGTTTGCAGCGAGCCGAAGTTTACAACTGACTAGCGATGTGCCGAGTACGGCTTGACTCGAATCAGACTCGATTCATGCCTTGGATTCGCTTACTCAAATACCATTTTTTTGATTCCAGTACGCCGGACTCGATTCCGGTACTCGAGTCAGGAAGAATCGACTTGGTACTCGCTGACTCGGTTGTTTAAATTACGCTAAAATTTTATTGTGTATAAGTTTTGAATAAAAACATTCTTTAAATTAATTTGATTCGCCTGGTTGTTTGTATAATTTGATTCTGTTTAAATAAGTAATATGACTTGCAAAGTTTGTTAAAACTAATGGTAAAAATATCTAAAGTTCTTAAATAGCTTTTAAAAAGATCTCTTTTTGTTGTGTAATAAAACAAGTAGAACTTGATCTCATTACTAGTTCCTAGATGTTCTATATTTTTTGTAATGTTTCTAAATATTTTCATTAATAACTTTGATTTGTTATGCTGTTTGAAGTTTACTCCATTTCAATTTTTCCCTTTAGTTCTAACATCGTTAACGGATTCGTGTTCTGGACTCAAATTTCTAGAATCAAGTCCAGGGCTTGAGTTCTGGACTCGAGTCTACATTCGAATACCGTATAAACCAACTCGGGTCGTCTCGAGCCCCCAAAAAATCGACTCTGCACATCACTACAACTGAGCTACAAACGTACACACTAGAATCTCGTACTGTATCACACATGTTACGGTTACAGCTCGGTAATGAGTACCCGACTTAATTTGGGCTGTGAGCCAATTTTAGGTATCAGGTGGCTCAGGTGGTTCAGGTGCGTAAAAATTTTACTCACTTTACCTACAATCTGAGGACTGATTCTTACGTACCTACATACGTTGTAGAGATAAGACATTGTAAAAAAAATGAAATTGTTATAATAAAACGAAATAGTGAAACCTTCTATGGTGTTTTATTAAATAAATTATTCTTACAATTTCGCAGCGCAGTGCCTTGCAGACCAGAGACCAAAAGAGAGAGCGAGAGCATAGATTACATAGACCGAATGTACATTTTTCTTTTTTATAGAACATACAATTTATAGCATTAGATAGGTACTTCAACAGAAATTAATACTGCCAGACACATTGTGTCAGCAGAATTTACTGCAAGACACTTTAAATGTCGAAAGAAAAAAAAACATAATATTACTTACAGTATAAGACCTGTATTTATCAATGCAGCTAGTCATTACCCCGCGATATTACCCGCGGTTTATTAGGGATGTATATATTACTCGAAGTAAAACGTAGTCTATGTGTTAATACAGGGTGTCAGCTAACTCCATACCAAATTTTATTTAAATCGCTGTAACCATTTAGGCGTGAATAAGTAACAAACATACACACTCACGAACTTTCGCCTTTATAATATTAGTGTGAAATTAGGGGTGCTATTATTATATTTTGTAAGATGCCAGACCAATCCTTGGGACCAAAACTGCTACAGAGAGAAAGGGAGTGCTCATGGCCTTTTTAATAGAAAAGTACCTTTTTAATACTTCAGACTTTATTTATTACAAAGTTAAATAAAAACGCAAATTACCCTGTTATATATAATACAAAATACGGTAGCATAGTTCCAGTAGGTATGTTTTTGTGACATTACAACAACAAGTAAACGATCTGTGTACCTATCTACCATCAAACATTTTATTGAAGACACTTATTGTGTACTTAATAGAGTTCAAAATAAAAAGGCAAGAGTGACATACCAACTTATGCCTAGGGATTGTTCTTCAATGTGCGACGAAGAACAAAAACCGGTCAAGTGCGAGTCGGACTCGCGCACGTAGGATTCCGTACTATTATATTTAAGACGCTATATTATAATATCTAGCATGAAATGAAAAAAAAAACGTCTGTTGTATGGGAGCCCCCTAAATATTTATTTTATTCAGGTTTAAGTATTTGTTGTTATAGCGGCAACAGAAATACACCATCTGCGAAAAAAAAAATTAAAAAAAAATCCAACACTCACACCAATTAGCCTAGTCCCAAAGTAAGCACTGTAAGCCTTGTGTTAAGGGATGCTAGGGTAACGGATAGAATACATATACTGTACATATATAAGTATATTTTTATAGAAAATACATATTAAACATAGCAATGACTGGAGTACAAATGCTCGTATTCATCACACAAATATCTGCCACCACCGGAATTCGAACCCGGGACCTCTCGAGTCAGCGACACCATGAAACCCGGCGTACAACCACTCGACCACGGAGGTTGGAGATTTTAACTGTCTAGCTGCCACGGTTTATGAGCCTGGTAACAGACAGACAGACCGTGGAGTCTTAGTGATATGATCCCGGTTTTACTCTTTGGCTGTGGAACCCTAAAAAGCTTGTCTTGCTTTAAAGGTTAACAAGAACAAATTATGGAGGCATGTTGGTACGCTGCCTGCCTCATCAGCATATTCACAATACTACTGGTTCACCAACGCCTCACATCTTCCACCTTCTATTTAAGAATTGCCGTTTTCCTGCAATATTTTTTTGTTAGCAGAAGTATCGTAATCATTCCTCGAGATAGGACTCGTCAAATCTAAAGAAAATCTTACTAGAAAAAAAATCACTCGGACTAACTAACCAATTATGCTACCGAGACCGAATTTCTTCTGAATTGATTATTAAATTGCTTCTGCAAGCAAGCGTCAAACCTGAGCGAGTGCATATTTTTCTTTAGACTTAAAACATCTATAGCGGTTATTCGCTTTGTGCGAAGTACATGGTGGGGGTATAGTGAAGCGATCGCAGCGCTTATCGTGGCAGAAATACGCAACAATCCGGGAAAGTAAAGTCAATTTGCACCGAGTTCGTAATAAATAAAAAAAAATGTCTAATAATAGATGTTGTTGTGTTGTGAACTGCAAAAATAACATGGTGAAACATGTAAACTTAAACTCATCGTAACGTTACCGAGCGTTACACTTTTTCATAAGTGACTCCCAGCCGCAACCTAATTTAAGACGTTGTCACGTCAAAATATAGGTTATACGACCCTTTAGTAAAACTACTTATAAGGTATTCGTTCCAAGATCCCCTAGCTCAACTGCTTGTAAGTGTTTACGTATTTGTAGACGATTTGAATGCGTTTTGAAGTAACGGACATTAGAGTGTTTTTAAGTTATGTCTTCAGTGCATCATTCATTCTTCACATTCTTTCTCTTGTCCTTACTAATTTGGAAATGACCATTAACTTCTTACCAAGTTTACGGTTTGTAGGCATAATTTATAACGGGTAAAACTTTGGCACCGTAGCAGATTAGAATAAAGTTGATGCCAAATATTAAGTTGGAATTGGAACAAATTTACCCACACCTTACAGGGAAGAACAATGAAAAAGCATTACCTTTTATTGGTGATATGTTTCTGCCCAAAAATAAAGATTTCAATCCTCCACTGACTAAAAAGTTGGGTTCAGGGTAGGTCTATTATAGGTTATGGTAGTCCCTTGCTCACCTGAGGGGAGCCAAGTGTGTTTACTAACTGAGCGAGAATTAAATGCATTTATGTCTTATTAATAAAACTGGCAAAATAAAACGTACGAGCAACAACTGTGACGACCTTAACCTATCTAAATTTCGCTTGGTTCCAGTAATAGTTTTTTTTTCAGAGCTTTATATGCTAGAAAGAAGTAATAGTTATTTATTATACAAGAGTGGAAAGTTCCTTTTTAACCGCGTGCTCGATTTGGATGACCGAGCAAGCGAAGGATTCTAAAGTTGAATCACGAGCGCAGCGAGTGATTCTAAATTAGAATCCTGAGCGTCAGCGAGGGAAACAAACGAGCACAAGGTGAAAAATCTTTCCACTCGAGTGCAATACGTAACTTTTCATCCCACCTCAGCGAGGAAATGACAAAATGAAAAAGAAAACAATTTATAATGACAAAATATTTAAGCAATAAAACGTGAAAAACTAGAATGGCGCGAAGCACGCAAATAAAACAAAGAAACCAAGAAGGTTCCAAATTTAAATTTTTTCACAATTTAAAAAGTTCTAATCATAAATTTGGCACCATAGAGGTTACATTAAATAGGTTTAATGACGTTTTGAATTTACAATTATATTGAGTACTCATTATATGTGATGTTCTAAATTCAAATCTACTTTGCCGCTCAAGCGAATAAAATAGAATTTTCCAGCCAGATTTCGAAGCGCAAAATTACACTTTCCGAGGTGGTGGGATGAAAATGATGTTCGTGTATTGTGTTTGTGTGGGACTAGGGAATTACAATGCCAGCTTTGCAGCGTACCTACATCCTCGCGCTTCCTACGGGCAGTTGCTGAAAATCAGCATTTTGTCTATTAAGGCAAAAACACTGCTGAGCTTCTGCCTATTTGCATCACTGTCACTCACTAATGATTGTAGTTCATACTAGTTATTTAAGAACTGTCAAACTTATAATCATTTATGTCTGCTTATTATTAATTGTATTAATTTGTGATGCAGATAAATGAATTTATTATTATTATTATTAGAAGAATGAGGTCAAATAGGTTGTTATCTATATCAGTGAAATGTTCATCAAAGATATTCCAACGCAACACACTTTACTATGTTAAAATTCCTCGTAGTTTAACTTAAAATATTAGTTCGGATAAGGTAAACGAGTGTACTTTTCATTTATGAATGGATCACCTAAAATGCGTGCCGTAATTATCTTTCAATGAAAATTATAATTTAGTGTGTTGCCGTATGACACGAAGAGAACTTTGCAGTTGAGAATAAATAAGCAATTTTACAGAATAGAAATAAGAAGTCTTTAAATAAGTAGTAAAAACAAGCTACATACTGTATCATAGCAAATTCTTATTTTGTGCAATACATTAACAAATATTAGTGTTCGTTTAAAATTTATGAGACTCATATTCAGCGACACGCGGCTTAAGATAATACGCTTTTTATGTCTAATCTATAAGCTCTCCAGATTTTAAAAGTGCACACTTTAAGTCATAGTCATCTAGTAAGCTGCTTAAGTATAGACTCGTAATTAGAGACAACCCAGTCAATCAAAGCCTATACAATTCCATATTTCTATTTGGCTTCAAAAGCATTACGCAAAGATACAATGTATTATCTCAAAATAAACGTTAATTTATACTTACATAGTCATCTTGTTATTCTCCGCGTTGCGAGGCAGTTTGTTTCGCTCCAGTTTTTTCCTCAAATGTCATCGACTTTACTTTTTATGAAGTTGTTGTACTAGATGAACCAGAGGACAACTATCGTGAAGGTCGTTTTTTATGAGATTAACATTTATCATAAAACATATTACGAATGTTTTTGTAAAGCAAAATTGTAACACATTAGCATAGAGATCCGATTTAGTATTAGAAGTAATTACTATATACTCGTGTATTTTTATAATGTCCGTAACTTCGAAGGCTTGATCAAAGTGATACGTGGAAAAAGTAGATATACACGTGTCTTGTGTGAATGATTAAATATCTAGGTAAGTACAGTATTTGAGTATAATATTTTCAAATGAGAAGCCTAATGATACTTTTTATTGTCATACTTATCAAATTAAACTAATACCACAATTTAATTTTTTTTACGGGACAGAACCATTTTAAATGTGACTTTCATTATATTTAAACATAACTACTAAATTTTTATAATTATCTAAATATATATTTAAACCAGATGGCCAGATTTGTCCACTACTGATACGCAATTATTGCAAAAGCCCTTTTTATAGTGGCCGCTTATTATACGGCAGGCCCTCTGCTCGTTCTTCTTAACAGCCAAGTGTATAACTTATAGACGAAGGGATCGTACCATCGTAAAAGTTTACCATTTGTTTTTTTTTATTTGATTAAGAAGCGGCAGCAGTTACCTATATACCTACATGAGAAATCACATCATATAAATTCATATTCTAATTCCAGATCACATGAGGATTCCGCGCTGAATAGTGAGATTGTTGATTGTTCTTACAGAATAACACAGCAGCACATCCATTCTGTAAAATAAAATATCACTGAAGATCTCATTTTATTTGGATTTTTGTCAATTGTCAAATAGTACTGGCTGCTTCAACGGTCATTGTGAGCTGCCGTATAATAGCGTAATACGTATCTAACTAATGTCTATAATGGCAGATTGAATTCGGAAGTGACATTTTATTTTACAGAATCGCACTGCAGTTAAGAAAATATTGATCACAATATTATTATAATGTCTTACAGCAATCCCACGTTCTGATCACGCCGCCGAACCACTATCGGCCAAAACAGATTTTCGCAAGAAGCGCTTCACACCAGAACAATGAGTAAATAACGCACAGACGCAAAGCTTAGTACAGGGTACATGTGCGAGTGAACACTGCCGCCTGTCGCGTACGCATAGCAACGTTTCTACACAGTTTGGATAGTACAGAAGGGTAATGTCAAGTATATACTTCACTATTCATACCTACGCTCGGCGGGCGGTCGCGCTAGAATTGTAAAGTTTGGCTTGTACACAAAAAGTGGTAGTGGCACTCGTACGTTTGCAGTTGTTTGATCCATTATTGAGAATGAAACGGGAAGAATGAAATATAAACGAATATTATCTAAAGTATTTAAATTTTAATGTAATTTTTATAAATGTTATGATAGTTACAAATTAAAAAAAAGTTTAGTTTTAGAGCAAGAAGACATTGAGCCTCTAGTCACGTCCACAAGTTGTGGTCGAGCTTTTCATACATTTTTTATAGTATCGGCGCAAACTCAGCGTTTGAGTGGCCGTCAATAAGCACTAGCGGCGGCATTCGGTGGCTGCATCTGGTGGATTGACTGAGCCACTGTTCCCTTGTGCCCTTGTTCTTAATTTTGAATTCAAACAACCGTCCACTAAACAGTTATATTAACTTTTTGTTGCTCCAAGTTTGCATGAAAAGTTCACAGACGCGTGTCACAAGCGGCCACTAAAAGCAGCCACTAGTGGCTCAATGTGCCCTTGTTCTTAATTTTGAATTCAAACAACCGTCCACTAAACAGTTATAATAACTTTTTTGTTGCTCCAAGTTTGCATGAAAAGTTCACGGACGCGTGTCACAAGCGGATGGAACTCACGTTCGCACTAGTCCCCAGCAGTCCGAGATATCGTGTCCGTGAGCGATGTCTATATGTGCGTTGCTCGAACGCTTTTTGTGTGTAGAATACCTTAGCCAAGAGGCCCAAGCACGATCTTTGATAGCTAAGCAGCGCCATTACCAGACGTAAGAACAAACTGACTCCTTATAAACAACATTTGACAATGACGATACGATTAAGGATCTGTCAAAGTTCGTGGTTGGGCCTCTGTATCTATTTTGTGGTTTCTTTTGGCCGTTGGCAGGCCACCAGTGCTCTATAACACATACGCACTGCATGAAGCTTTGTCTCTGTCTGCGCCTTGTTTACTCGTGTACTCCACACAGCGAGGGCCCGTCGTGGCCTCGCCGACCGTGAGCGCGGCAGACGAGTCTTCCATTAAAACCTTATCCTATCCAATATCTTGTATACTACTTAAATATACGGTTGCAACGCAGCTGTTTACCGCTCGCCATAAATCGCGTATAATTATGGACCGATGTAACCGTGAACAATGACGGAGTATCTATCTATCCACACGATTTAAATTGAACTCATCGATGATGGAATATCTTTTAATACTCACACAATCTAGTACCTACACAAGATTTTTTTTAATCTCATTTGGATTTTGTTTACGATAATCTTACTAGCGGACGCCAGCGACTTCGTCCGAACTTTAGTTTTTTGAGAATTCCACAGATCCTTAACATTTTTCCGGGATAAAAGTATCCTTTGTCTCAATCCAGATCATAAACTATATGCGTACCAAATTTCGCCCAAATTTGTTCAGTAGTTTTTGCATGATTTAGTAAAAATATACAAACAAACAAACCTACAAACTTTCACAGATATATTTGTAGGATGTTTACAGATGACCAAGAAAATATATGTATTCTTTTTTCATTCAAATTATCCATTGTTAAAGATAATAAGTACATTTCGAAGTAAAACCCCCTTAATATTAGGATATCTAACGGCCTATTAGAGAATTTTAAATTTAACTCACTGTCGCAAAACTTTTTACATGTTTGATTGCAAAGAAAACGTGTGACATGCAGCATTTTTAATCAAACTTAAAAGTCAATTGACTTATATACTTACTAAAATTTACCAGTTATTATTGTTGTGTTCCTTTTGTCACCGTTGTAGCTTTGTGCAGCGTAAAAGGACATCTTTTCAATCATTAAAGATAAAGTTGACCTGGGAAGTGTCCGATCGTTTAAAAGGAGATTTTTATATAATTAATAACAATGATGCTAGTGGCTTGAAAGAAAACCACAACGACATGACATACAATACAAACAGTGTAATTTGTTCTAAGGTATGCTGTCCTATCTCACAAAAAATGATAATCTTTTTAAAATGCCAATTTTTATTTTAAATATTATTCTTTTTCATTATTGCTGTAAGTAAACCTCGGCAAAAGATGTAATAAATAAATGATATTGATATGGTGCTGAAAGAATTTTATATGAGTACAAATTATTTTTTCTAATATTCAAGAGACTTGACTTATCTGTCATTGATCCCGCAATACTCATAAAATGTTTCACGTTGATATAATAAGCATTTTGCGCCCATTAAACTCAATTAGGCACCTAAAAAATTTAAAATTTTAATAAACAAGCAATTAATTTACGACATATAGGTATCTACGTTCTGATTTTGAAAGCAAAATAAGATGATGAAAACTTAACTTGTGATTGCAGTATGCTCCATAAAATTTGATTAGTTACAACTCTGATTTAATGAACGAGGACATTCAACATATCAACTACATACTCAACCTTTTTTTATATTAACGAGTAAAAAAAAACAATCAATAAATTTACTAGAAAAGAAGTATTGCAAACATACTAATAAAACCAACATGTCAAATTGACAGCATTTCATGAATTCCTGATGAAATTTCTAATGTAATCTATGTTATGACATTATCTAACAAATTTACATTTAACTTTATTTTTATTTAAAGCATTGAACTGCCAAAAATTAAAACTAGTGTGAAGAAAATTTTACTAGAAATTTTTTCACTCGGTACAGGTTTCAAACAAGATTCGTTCAATAACTGCGAGATAGATAAATCTAAAGCAATGTTTGCTAAAAAAAAGCTCCACTGAGGCCACGTTTCAGACAGAATTCAAGCCGCCCGGATTGCGGTTTAAGAAATTACTCTCTAATAACTAAAAGTTGCTGATAACAGGAAGAAATTCTGACAGATTAACTATTTGGGTCGTGCAAAACCAAAATTTGTAATGAATCTGATTTATAAATTCCATGGCAATCAGCAATTTTATCAGTAAGTAGTGCAAAACGCGGCTTTCGTATTGAATTCTTGCAAGAAATTGAATTCGTTAGAAATCCGTAAAACTGGTAGACATTGGGCGAACGATACCATCTAGTAATTAACTGCAAGCAAGTATATTATGATGTGAGTGAGGGCCGCTAAGACCTTCTAAATAAGTATTTATTTTTTAATGGTTCTGCTGTATTCTTTAATACGTGAGCCGTAAATAATTTATCTATGTGTCGATACTACTGATTACAGATAGGCAACGTCACATCTACCTATACATGTTTTTTATATTTTATATAGCCAGGTAGGTAAATGACCCCACCTGATGTTAAGTGGTGATAAAGTCCAAACGTGAAAATAGCTGGTTCAGCAATTATAAACTGCCACACCAACCATCCTCACCTTACCGGCCTGCAAAAATGCTTCTTCACGCCTCGCTTGAAAGACCCCAGATTGTAGGAAGGAGGGAACACGTGCGCGGGCAAAGAATTCCACTTACGAATAGTACGATAAAGAAATGAGTCACCATATTTCTTTGTTGTAGGTTCTTATTTGTGGCAAAGTAGGCCAGCGCGCGTGGTCCTCTGAAGAAAATGTGATGGAGTTATAAGGAAAAATAACTCCTCAGAACACTCGCCGTGGTATTGTCGGAAGAATGCGCTTAATAGTGCGACATCGCGGCGTATTGTAGGGACTCGAGTTTGTTAGTTACCTATTCATTGCCAATGATGCGGGCAGCGCGCCGCTGCAACCTTTCCAAGGCATCGAGTAAGTACTTAACGGAGCCATCCCAGAGGTGCGAATAATACCTATTCCACGCAGGACCGCACTTGTGTTTTGTACAAAAAGCACAGTTGGTCAGGCGTGAAAAACGGTTACATTTACTCTTGAGAGCAAGATTTTTTATAAAGGACCGTAATCTCAACTTTATTCAAAAATTAGCAAATTATTAGCATCAAGTTTCTTGCGTATTACAAAGTCAGTTGACAGCAAAAACTTTAGATTTTTTGCTTTAGCTGCTACCTGCCAAGAGGGTCAAGATATAATTTGTTTGCGACGAGAAGCTCCAGATCGAACCTAGGCTTATTTTCTCCTATAAATAGTATCTCCTATAAATAGTTCTCTCAATCTTAGATTAAATTTGTTTTAATCTAAGCTCTCAGTATAATTCAGTGTCAAAGTCGACCGATAGACATCTTTGCAAATACATTGAAGAAAATAAAATCTTTGTTTGGTTGTGCCCACATAGTTTTTCATTAATTTATTTTATTGTTTTTGTTCAATTATTGTCAATTTTTAATTTTATTTTTATTCAAAATTGCTATGTATTTGAATGTCATTATCAAAATTTCATAAGATTTAATTTCTAGTTAGGTATATATTGCATGTCGTAATCGCCTTTAATTAAAGTTCCACTAATAAAGTGTCTTACTATAAATGTGTAAATAAGAAATGTCTAAGTGTAACTTTGTTGGTGATCAAATAAATAAATAGTATGATACTTAATATAATTTTTTTCAAACAATGTAAGTTTTTGTCCATCGTTTTATTTTTCGAAGAGGACTCTTCTTGAAAATTCTTAGTAAAACTTTTTACTTAAATTTAGCTATATTTTTTAATTTATTATAAAATACAATTCAATTTAAATTTCGTCAAACACTTCCGTGTCGTTCCTGGCACAAAGGTGCCCATTATGCTTGCAGCATTGCCACGTTGGACGGCATTAGACAGTCTTTGTACCAGAAACGATCCGGAGCGAGGGTTATCAGTTTTTGCCTGAGTCAGCGGCCCAGGTTCCTCACAAATTGCTTGGCTTCTGCGCTCCAAAAACCCGCTGTTTCCACTGCCAAAAGCACAAAAATGTATCCTTGCCCTAAAGGGGAATATTTTAAGCGTTTCGCCGCCGCCTGATGCACAGCCGCCACCCTACCCACGCTTGTCGTGCGGCCGATGTGGGTAACGGCGAAAGTGCTGACACACGTCGCCTCCCATACTAAACATCGTCCCCTCTCCCACGGCACCTTCAGTCAAACCATCAGGCCGTTTCCGTATATGCGGCTGAGACCTAGCCATCCTAAGAGCTCACAAAATTATGTGGCATCTTTGTCGTGGGTATCTATAAGTATATTGACGCTACTTAAATTGAATTATTCTTTATGAAACGCAGTTTCTATAGGTGTAACTTAGATAGTTGTAAGATTTATACTTATGGAGTAATCAATTTCAGAGTTCCAAGGTAGCAATTGACCCAGTGTATTTGCTGTACAGTGTAGTATATTTCAATATCAGTTTACAAGAACGCGGTCAGTAAGAATTATAATTAATTAAAAGTTGATCATCTTACGACCACGTGCTTTGAAGTGTATGTTAAACCAGTAGCGAATATATTTAACCGCTAATATTTATTTTAATGTTTGACCATTAATCCTTACAAAGATCGATTCTGGTTTGGCACTAATAGACTGAATACATTAATCACAGATAAACGGCTAACCTACAACATACTTCCTCGCCTTCAACTATTATTAGATGCAATTGTGTTATACTGAACTGTCAAAAACAACTAATGGATTGTCTCCGAGTTTGTAACAAGTTCATAAATGTCAAAGGAAAACGTTTTGCGGAAAACATTCTAAGCAATCCAAAAGTCCTCTGACTGCAATGTTTTTTTTTAATTGTATCCTCGGTTTAATTCGTATTATCGTGATAAATTCGTATTTTATTTTATTTATGTTTTCTTGTATCATGTATAAACTTTTGCTACTACTGTATGTAAATCTTAATTTAAGAAAATCTCGTGTCTGTTTTTTGTCGAACTCGTCCATAATTGCTTCACGGATTTTTGTTTTTTTTTATATGATTTAGCACTAAAATATACTTAAAACTCAACATTTTCCCTTTTTTACTACCAAACTTTATTTTTATGGAGGTACGATGTAACGAATAAAGAAAAAACAATCGTATTTGAAAACGGTATAAAACCAGTGTCACTCGTGATGACGTAAAGGCTGTAAATATCCTCTTCATTCTTAAAAAATATTGTAGACTAATACAACAGGCATATAAACAAACACATTATGAACTATTATAACATTGCACTCCATTTTGAACTCGTGTGAAATTGTACAATTTTAACAACATTAAAATACTCGTATATCTATTTTAACAACTAAACTCATTGTATATAGCGTAAATACCTGAACATTTCTTTTATTTAATCTTTTGAATAAGTAGTTGATAGAATAGCACGTACGTAATCGTAAGACAGATAAATACTGTAATATAAAAACCGGTATTCCAGCCCTCTTATGTAATTTTTTTTCTTTCATTCGTTCTTTGAATTTCGTATATCTTCAATAGATAAGCTTGTTCGTAGCGGCTAACTTTTCCGTATACTACATAGTATATAAGAATAAATCATACGGCTACCTCCGTTGAGAGTCGTTCACGGCTATTTGCAACCTAAAAGGTGCAATTATACTTGGCAGTTCGTTAGCTCGTATAGGAATTAACTTAATTAAGTAAATCAACGGAGTCGAGTACCCCCGTATTCGGACCGTTTTCGTTTTGGTCACCCGATGCCGTCTTCCAGTAAAAACAATATAAATATTGCATCGGGTGCCCGAATTCGAGTAATGTCTTTTAATAAAACACGCCGGGAGGTTGTTCAAAGACTAAACTTTTATTTTCTTAATACAGAGACAATAGACAATTATCAAGAGATGCTAATAGTTGACAACAGATGGCATTATTAGTATATTTATGAAAGAATATTATTTTGATAGTAATTTTAACATCTCCACTTATCAAAATAATCTAAACCCTATGTAACAATAAAAAAAAATACAGTCACAAACAATTCAGTGCATACTTAAAATATTGTTTTTTTTTTTTTTTTTTTTTGCACAGGTACTAATAAGCATAATTGAAAAACTGAAAATTGAAATTGAAAGTTTGTTTATTTATATATATATATATATATATATATATATATATATATATATATATATATATATATATATATACAGATCACACAATAATATGCATACCTAGCTTCTTAACAAAATTGTTATGTTTGACACTACTCAAGCCTTTTGTCAGCAGGTCTGCAGGCATTTCAGATGTTGGCAGATAAACTATCTTTACATGTTTTTTAGCGACTGCTTCTCTCACAAAATGATGACGCACATCAATGTGTTTGGTTCTTTTATGGAACAATGGATTCTCTGTCAACTTCTGAGCCCCCTGATTATCATTAAACAAAGTTATTGTATAGTTACAAAAATCAACAATCTCATTCAACAAGTTTCTCAAATATATAGCCTCTTTACAAGCTTCTGTTATCGCCATATATTCGGCCTCTGTACTGGACAAGGCTACTGTCTGTTGTTTCTTACATTCGTAGGAGATAACAGATCCTGAGAACTTAAAGTAAAAACCTGTATAAGATTTCCTATCTAAAGTATTTGAGGCCCAGTCGGCATCAACAAAACCTTCTAAGTTACAATCATCTTTACTAAACATTAGCCCATAAGATTTAGTTTTACTTAAATATTTTAAAATTCGCTTTGCATGCCTCCAATGCGTGAGTGCATAACAATTATTAAATTGACTCAAAAAACTTACACTATATGAAATGTCTGGGCGAGTTAAAACACTTAAGTACATCAAGCTTCCTAATAATTGTTGGTAAGGATATTGTTTGCAAACTTCAACACCTTTTTCTAGCTTTAAATTGCTCTCAATGGGAGTATCAACACTATTACAATTTGTCATATTAAATTTACTTAAAATATGATCTACAAAATGTTTTTGATCTAAAGAAATACAACCATTCTCATACACTTTTATTCTTATGCCTAAACATTGTTTTAACTGCCCTAAATCTTTAATTTTAAATTTTTGCATTAGTTCAATTTTAATCTCACTTACCATGTCATCACAATTAGAAAAAATGAAAAAATCATCTACGAAAATTGCTATAATAATCAGGTCCTTTTTACACCTTTTTACATATAAACATGGTTCTAATTTTGACTTGACAAAGTTGGATTTTATCAAACAATCATTTGCTTTTATATTCCAAGCCCTGGCTGATTGTTTTAGACCATAAATTGCTCGTTTTAACTTAAGTACAAAATTTTTGTCACAATTTAAGTTAGGAGGAGCTTGCATGTATACATTTTCGTTCAGGTCCCCATTTAGGAAAGCTGTAGTGACATCCAAATGAGTTATTTTTAAGTTAAGTTTTACACTTAAAGCAAATAAAAGTCTTAATGTAGAGTAACGTAGCACTGGTGAGTATGTCTCTGTATAATCCACACCTTCTTTTTGCGTAAAGCCTTTCGCGACCAGTCTAGCCCTATAACGCACTTTATTATCACTTTCGAGCTTTTTCTTAAAAACCCACTTACACTGCACTACTCTATCAGCTTTTTTTCTGTCAACGAATTCCCATGCTTTATTATCTTCAAAAGCCTTTAGTTCTTCTGTCATCGCCTGTTCCCATAGTTCCTTCTCTGGTCCATTCATTGCTGTTCCATAGCTCAGTTCTTCACCACATGATTCCAGCTCATCTACAATGCAGAGATTGGAATAGCCGAATCTTTCTACTGGCTTTCTCTTGCGCTTACCAAGCTCCTCTGAGTTTTGAGCATTTTCTTCTAAAATAGATTCTAAGGTTGACTCATTATCACTTTCATACACAGATTGATATGAATCTTCGTGGGAACTTGATGAGTTATAGATATATGTAGGATCGTTAGCATCTATCGCTGAATTTTCTGACACACTTCCCTCTTTCTCTGAGTTTTCAACTTTCTTTAACATTTCTTCTTTATTTTCTGATGTTTTTTCTTCACTATTTACTACTACCTGAGCTGTGTCAGAGTATTCTTTCTCTATTATAATGACATCCCTGCTCGTAGTTATCTTCCTAGTTTTGGGGTTATATATTCTGTAACCTTTCACGTTATCAGGATAACCAACTAGGATTAATTTGTCAGCTTTCTTATCCCATTTTTGTCTTTGCACTTTGGGTACATGCACCATTACTTTACTCCCGAATATTCTGACATGGCTCAAGTCTGGCTTCCTGCCTGTCCACTTCTCGAATGGTGTCATCATGCCTAAGCTGGCAGCTGGCGTTCTGTTCATGAGATATACTGCAGTGTTTACTGCTTCACCCCAAAAACTTTTCTCGAGATCTGATTCAAACAATAAACATCTAGCCCGTTCAACTACAGTTCTGTTGAACCTTTCTGAGAGTCCATTCTGTTGTGGAGTGTGAGGATTGGTCTTCTGATGGATGATTCCTGTTTGTTTTAAGAAATGTTCCATCTGTTGTGAACAAAACTCACCCCCATTGTCAGTTCTCAATACTTTTATCTTGTTTCCCGTTTGATTTTCCACCAAAACTCGAAATTCTTTGAAATGCTGGAATACCTGGTTCTTCTCCTTTAAGAAATAGACATAAGTCATTCTGCTGGCATCATCTATGAACAGAAGAAAGTACTTTGCTTGACCAATCGATTTGGTCTCCATCGGCCCGCATAAATCTGAGTGTATCACTTCCAGTATTATATCACTTCTATGATTAGCAGATGGGAAAGGAAAACGTGTCTGTTTTCCCTCACAGCACACTTCACAGTTCTGTATTCGAATGTCAGCTTTCTTGTTAAAAGTAACCCCTTCCACGGCACCTTCTTTCATCTTTTCTAGAGACTTGCTGTTTACATGTCCTAGCCTTCTATGCCACATTGTCATGGCCGATAATGCGCTCTCTAGTCTTTGTATTTGTAGCTTGTACACACCATTTGTTAAGTTTGCAACTCCTATTAGCTCATTTACTTGGTTATATATCAAACAGACTTTCTTCTTGAAAGTTACTCTGTTGCCATTAGCTATTAACTGGCTGACTGATAGTAAGTTTGTTGTGAGCTTCGGTATGTACAAAACATTCTTCACAATGACATCATGCCGAGATCCATTTACATTCGTCGTTATCTGTGTTTCACCAACACTTACAACAGGTACAGTCATTTGATTTGCGACTACTATTTCTTTGTATACATGCACGGGTCTATTTAGCAGTAAACAATCTCGATTTGCCGTCATGTGTGCGCTTGCACCCGAATCGACGTACCAGTCTTCTGTACTAAAATGTCCGTTGAAAAATGCAGCACTAAAAGCATTTAAAGTCCTCTTTGTTTTTAGTTCTGGACATTTGTTCTTAAAATGGCCTATTTTCTTGCAATTGTAGCATTTTATTTCTTTACTGCAGTTTTTATTTGCATTTGCACTGTCACTATTTGACTTTGACGTTTGCGATTTGACACCGCGGTTAGTGTTGCCACTTTTCCACCGCTGTTGTTTTGACCAAAATGCAGAGTCCGTTACAGTAGTGCCAACCTCCTCACACATGTCGAGTAACTTTGTCTTAATGACGTCAGCGCTAATGGCGATGCCAGAATGTTCGATCGCCATTATCATAGGTGAAAACTTATCTGGAAGTCCCGCCAACAGCAACGATCCAATCCACTCATCTGTGATTTCAAAACCTGTCCCCTTCAATTTTTGCGCTGTTTCAACTACTTGAGACACGTAGGTTGTCATGGAATCGCAGTTTTCAAGGCGGATTGAAATTAACGTTCGAAGCAAACTGATTTTTCGTTGATATCCTGTGTCATCGAACAATTGTTTCAATTTATTCCATACACCACTCACTGTAGTCTCACTCTTGATATGCGCGTATAATGAAGAATCAATAGTCATCACGAGTTTGGCTTTGGCTTTCTTCATCTCAGCTCCACTTATTTCCGCTGGTAGGTTCTCCAAGTCAATTCCCTCGAGTAGCAAAAAATTGCTTGTCGCGAACGCCCAATCGTCGTAGTTTTCGCGACCTTTGAGCTTTGGCACATTGACTAGGTAGCCCGACGTCAACATTTTTTACTTTTCTGACACAATTTAACTGTTTTATCGCGAATTAATTAGGAAAAAATGGGACTGGGCCCATAACCTAATAAAACACGCCGGGAGGTTGTTCAAAGACTAAACTTTTATTTTCTTAATACAGAGACAATAGACAATTATCAAGAGATGCTAATAGTTGACAACAGATGGCATTATTAGTATATTTATGAAAGAATATTATTTTGATAGTAATTTTAACATCTTTCGTGCACCCGAATATGGGCTAACGGCCAAGTGTAAATGCGCCTTAAAGTCTTGTACGTGCGTGCACTATTTATTGATACTTGACGTAGTATATAAGTACTCTGTGATACTTGCGTCCAAGCATTGTATATAAATTTGCATTGGGGAATTTCCATTGAAGTATTGAACGTTTTAGAAGAGAAGTAAATTTATTTATGTGCTGTTTACGCAAAGAATAGTGTCGAATAGATCAAGCATATTATGTGTTGTTTATACCATACAAGTAATTTAAGTTATTTACGGGATTGCTACGATGTACCTTATTTTCAGCGAGTCTCCGACATTTCGGGACTATTGCAAGCACCAAGATCACGGAACTCATCAAAATATCAACAATTTCCAACTTCAATTTTTTTAATTAAAAAAAAACGATTTATGTATATAAATAAATTCGATACATTATTAATTCATTGCACCTGATATAATTGACGGCTCATCTGCTCAAAGCTCACGGTCGCACAAGACACGAGTGAAACCCGATCATTTTACATAATTATAGCATTCAAAACGTAGTCTCATTAAAGCACCTTTTTTCTATAATTACATCCAAGCACTCAGCTTTGTCCTATAGCCTTAAATATTGGACTGGAAGTAGTAAAAACCAAAGTTACACTTCAGTCACTAACTACAATAATCAAAAGCCTATTTTCCGTTGAACAGACTAGAATAATATGAAGTTCATGTTACAAATGCAAACTTAATACAAAAAATAGAAATTATAAAAACAGTGGAACATCGATTAACAAAGGTAATAATTTAAGGACGTCGAGTTGCAAGGAAGGGCCCGTTGCAAGAAGAAGAAGAAGGAAGTAATAACAGTCTTATATAACTAATCGATCCTGCAAAAAATATTAATGGTCATAATGAATTACGTCGAAAACGACAAACAACCTTATGATTCCCTATGGACTCATAAGGTTGTTTGTCGTTTTCGATGTTTTGTCCTGATGGGCAAGGTAAAAATAGGTATATTTGATATAATAAAACACTTTATAATCGAGTATGAAGCGCGATTAATATTTCTTGTAATAGCTCTTCGGATTAACTTTTTGTTAATTTGATAGCAGTATCTTCTTTTTATTCCGAATAAAGCATGGAGCAGAAATACTGCTGAGTACAAACAACAAATAAGTTGGGTCCAACAGTTTAGGTCCTTTGCAGGCTGTGTGATCACAAGACTATTCATGTAATAAGACTGTTTTGAGTAATAATATAAGAAAATTTAATGTTACAGAAGTAGGTCAGGTCCTCATTATTCTTTTTGGACAACAACAACGTAAGCTCGAGCAATGCAAATTTCATTTAATAAAGAATGATTGATGACAGTAATTAATCAATAAGTAGCTTGACTGGTTGGAATTTGAAGCAATGATAAGAATCTTGCCCACATACTTAGGTACTTTTAAGTTTATACCTTTGTACAGTGTGTTGCAGAAGTAGTCACTCTATCGGAAGATGTTATAATTATCCTAAAAGTCTCAGGTTTATGCAAACAATCGAAATCAAACCAAGCGAAATCTTGCTGAAATCATCGAAAATGCAATTGATAGATATAATTTTTTCCACGTAACAGGAGAAATTATAAGGGACTTTTTAAATTTTCCATCAATCATTTTTATTTAAGTAAAAAAAATATACTTTTGGATTATTACTTTTATGCCGCTTTATACTATGTGCAAAAGACTGCTCGCCCCGTCCTGATTTTAATCGGACTTACACACTCACTCTCTTATTAATAAACAAGGAATAAGCTTAGATTAGTACGCAGTGTTTTGTTCATGTCACTCAAATGACATAGGTCATTCACTGAAGAGACACAAAACATGTAATTACTAATCCAAGCTTATCTTCGTTTATTAATAAGGGAGTCGGAGCTCAGTACCCTCTTGCCAAAATTAAAAAAAAATCGTAAAAACCACTAAGCAGCAGAAGTATATCAAATATTTTATAAGTAATATAAATTCATTTTTGGCCAGTCATGTCATAGATTTTTCAGAAATGTTTAGTGCACTCTATGCATTAAAAACATACCTAATTTAGTTGTTTCTCAACTGCCAGATCTCATTTTGTTATGATAATTATTATACTTTCATACGTTTCTTAAGACGTTTTACACTTTAGAAACCAAATTGGTACTAAACATGAGCGTCGATGGACTGCTTGACACAAATTGACTTGTAAAATGCCAGTTGCATGCAAACTGAGAAATGCGCACCTATTCTCGACTATTTCGCAACCATAATGCACTGTCTTGCAGGCCATGATTGATACTCAAGCTAAGTACTTAAATTAATGTTTAATTGCTATTAGTAACAACTCATATTCAAATGTCAAATAGTGTGCTGAATAATATTAAACTACCGTGCACTTGAATAAACAGTAAAAAAAACATTAAATTCTTACTGTAGGTCCAAACTGAAAGATATAGGAACTCCCTTGGTGATAGTAATTGGCCAGATATAAGTATATGTTCTTTTTATAAAGGTGTTGTCATGTATCTGAATGTATCATGGATACAGCTCTGTTTACATACTTACCTTTATCTTCTTGTCATCTACAAAATAAACAACACCAAGTCCATCGATTGTATTATTTGGCTATCGTTGATTTCCGTTGTTGCTGGCAATAATTCCCAACACAAAAGTCCTCACATTTCAAATGTTTACTTGATACGGTTAACGTGTTACAGTTCGCTAATAAACGTTACCCTTAGCATGAACCACTATCGAATTCGAATAGTTTGCGAGTGCTAAATGTCAATGTGTATGGAGACTTGAACAGCAGCGCCACAAAGTACGTAACGAGAGCTAAAAATCTGTACACATTTAACTCGCAAACGATACGAATTCGATATTGGTTCGTGCTAAGGGTACCGGATCACATCGCATCGTAGGCTTAATGCGCTCCGGGTGCATCAATGTTAATATGGATATATATATATATTATGTATGACATTTGCGTAGACGGTAGCGCCCCCTGAACTGTCACTCACATTCTTGTTTCCTTGTCGCATTGTATTACTGATTTAGTATTTTTATATTGTTTTTGCTTTGTATAGTTTGTTCATGGTTGTTCGTGGATTTTATTTTTGTTATATTTATTTTATTGTTTGTTAATGTTATTGTTTCGTGTCGTCACTGAACAGGTTCCAACGGAAGACTAGCGATGATGGCAACATCAGCATCATGCTGAGTTGGGACCGATTTAAGACAAAAAAAATAGATTTGTGTTTTTGTCTATATATTCTTTTACTGTTGTTTTGTCTCAAATAAAATTATATTTCTTTTTTTCTTTCTTCTTTTAATAATGGGATTCAATGACAAACCCTTAAATATGTGTGCTGAATTACACAAAATTGACTTTATTTTCTTAGCTTCATTATTTCTCATCGATTTCAATAAGGCCTAAAGGCGCGTTATTATTGTTCGATAATATCCGATGCGTTTTTAGTATATTGTGCATTAAGCAGCAGGCAACAGCTGCGAAAATAACAACGCAATAGATGAATAACAAAATAACGCATCCGATATTATTGACCGACGTGTCTATGGGCGGGAAGTATAACGTACATAATATATTGTCAAGTTTAAAATTTCGCTTGCCTTCAGAACTAGCTTGCCGTCACTTGCCACAAAGAATTCAGGAAACATTCTACTTTCAAAGTTCTACAATATCAATTAGCCCATCAGTTATTTAACTAATTCTTTGCATTAGGCGTTAAGTGTTGTCACTTAACTGAAATGTTAATTGATCCGTTCGTAATTCGTGACCCCGGATAAGGCAGTGAACGTTTATGAAACAGTTGAAAAAAAATAGTAAGTACTTCATTAAATGTCAAAGTTAGTCATAGGAGGATCCGTATTTACATCCTCTTATTATATGCCACAAATATGTGTTTTTGAATTGTCCTTTTATTATTATTTCTAAATAATTGTCACAGAGTACTTTGTATGTAAATTTTAAATATTCGTATTGATATTGCAACATGTCAAAAAAAACAAAGAATTATATTTCTGTTGAATTGTATGACTGTACATATAGAAACAGGATATAATTAATGAATTAAAGTCGATAAGAGAATGGAAATGAAACTATTTACAAATCATAATTGGGTGCCAATCGTTGTAACTTTAATGTTCTTATAGTTACCGTTCGAACAAAACGGATTTGCCGTTTTATTTATTTTATGTTAAAATTCAAAAAAAAGGTGTCCGTTCGCAAGATAAGTCCTTTAGGTAATAATCCCCAAAAATTATATCGCGAAAAACGGCACGAATATACATTATCATCAGCCTAGGGATGGAATAGGTCTCCAATCTTCCTGTTCCATCCATAGGGAAGGCTCACCACGTGGCCCCAGTGCGGATTGGTGGGTGCAAAGGACTGCAGATGCAGTCGTGACAAGTGGCTAAACGATCGCAGCCCAACGAGATAACACCTTCGCTATCGAGCTCCTCAATATACATTTAACGACTTAAAATTGGAATGATGAACCAACAGATAGTCCTTCTTCCCACTTCGTGACCAGTCCAGTCGATAGAAAAGATCGATTTCAGAGTTTCGGTGATCTGATCACATTGTTTTTTGATTTAATGACGTTTCTAAAGATAAAGAGTGCATTAAACAAAAGACTGCATTGTTTTTTTTATTATTTCATAACGTTTGCCTTTCGCGTCAATGTTTTTTTTATCATTGTACATCTTTTCGTTTCGTTGTATAAAAGTGAATTAAAAATAATGCTTTTAAGTTTGTGAGTGTGTGAGTGTGTATGTTTGTTGCTTCTTCACGTCTAAACGGCTTGAGCGATTTGAATAAAATTTGGTATGGCGTTAGCTGACACCCTGGATTAAAACATAGGCTACGTTTTACTGCGGGAAAATATCCCTAATAAACCGCGGGTGACGCTGTGGGGCATAGCTAGTTGAATATAAAATTAATAGGTTAATTTTTTTACTTGTAAATAATTTTGTATTTTATTTTACATAAACCCGTTTTTGCTGAAAATCTACTGAACTTTCGACAAAACTTTGAAAACACTACATATACAAAAACTTTTCATATTAGGACTATACCTATATCAGCAAATTTTCGTTAGTTCCATACAAGTGATTCAACAAAAATAAAAACATACAAAATGCTCTTTAAGTTTTCTTTGCTAGGTATGGAGCTTGGATTGGAGGAGCTCTATGGCGCAAGTGGTTAGCGCGTTCGGCTGCGATCATTAAAGCTAATCAACTTTCGCAGTGGTCGGACATTGGATGGGTGACCAAGCAATCTTCTATCTCGAGTTCCTCCGTGCCTCGGAAGGCACGTTAAGGCGTTGGTCCCAGCCGCATCTGCAAGCGTTAGCACCCGCCCGCGTGGTGGCTCATGGCCCAATCTCCCTATTCCATCCATAGTGAGAACCTGTGCCCCAGCAGTGGGGACATTAATAGGCTGATGGTGATGAGGGAATTTGACGGAACATATCATAAATTATCAAAGAAAGACCAACTTCTTTTAATTAATGTATCGAATACTTCATAAAACGAGAATTACTTTAAATTAATAACAAGAAATAAAGAATATAGTTACTATAGAAATCCGTAACTGTGATTTAATTGGATTAGCCATTACAATATCTGTTAAACGATACATTTTATCTCATAATAACATTCCTCGGTGATCATATTTCTTAATTTTACGTAACCTTAGTAAAAACTAATTAAAGATATTTTTTATAACAGACGTTTTATATAATTAATTGATTAAGAACGAAAAAATCTCAGTAAAAAATAATTGTTAAAGATAAAGGAGACCTTGGAAGAAGCCATTTTATTACTGTTAGTCCTAAAAATATATAAATCTTGAGAGGATATAAAGGAGTCTGAAAAAAATGTATGTGAAACCAAATTATCCTATGCAGTTCAAGTGGCAGGCCTTAGCTTGTTAAACTATTCAGATTATAAAGATCTACAAACAGTAAGCAATACGCTGGCAATCTGAAGCAAGGTAAAACTTAACCAATGCCAATGTGACGTCGTCAAACTGTGGATATGAGAGCAATGGTATGCGTACCCATCTGAGATATTTCACCCACGGGGGAGTGTAAAGCCGCCTAAATATGTTGGCCAAGCGAAGGCCAATACCAACGTATACACAGCATATTTTGCTTTATCTTCTCTCGGTGTCGCTTGTCTTATTTGCCGAGTAAAGGGCGCCAACGCCAACGGGGCTGAGGCCCCAGCCCCCGGGACTGGGTCTGACAACTCAATTGAACAAACGAAAAACATATACCACATAATTCAGACTAATGGAATAGAGTCAAAAAAACAAAAATAAAAAAGGGCGCCAACGTATATAGACCTTATTTGGCATCGCTTGTCGGCACTAGATGTCACTCGGCAACATTTTGTCTCATTTCGGATCGGTGTCGGTTTTTCTGTTTTTGAATTTTGATAGCATTTGAAAAATAATTGACGTCTTAGTAAGAAATGACGTAATATTGTAATCAAAACTTCCTTAAACATACGTATAATGTAAGTTACTCGAAATGCAATTGTTATAATAGCATTAAATAATTACGTTTTAAAAGAGATATGACCAAATTATAGTCAAAAAATGCAATTTTAATGAAGACATTGCCTCGGTAAAAAAAGTCATCCGAAAATCGAGCTAATTAAGTACATTAAAAAAAGATTTTGCGCTTTTTACTTGCTTAACTTGCATAATTACATATTATTTAACAACACCAGAACGAGTTTTTTGAATTCCATTTAATAAAAAAGGTTTAACATTTTTTCATAATTGGCAATTTAATCGAAAATGAACATAATTGATTTACTTACTCCTCGCACATTATTTGCGGATGACTTCTCAATAATTTTTCCATATAGGAGAACCAAATTCTCATTTGAAACTAACGATCACAACTTAATAATTAATGCAATACAAATCTTATCAAAAACAACCTTTAAATATATTTATAATATTTATTTTTAAGCATGTAACTGCTTGATGTTTAAATCTAAAGAAAATATAACTAGTAAAATTCCACGCGGACCATGCAGCAGACGGGACTCCAACCCGGACCCTTCGCTATCCGGGCGAATGCACTGACCAATTATGCTACCGAATGTCAAAATTCCTACAATGCGAAGAGATGGCGCTGCATTGCAGCTTAAGAATAGCTAGAAGAATTTCGACGCGACATCATGGCAGCGGTAGCATAATTGGTCAGTGCATTCACCCGGATAGCGACGGGTGCTGGTTCGAGTCCCGTCTGCTGCCTGGTCCGTGTGGAATTTTTTCTAGTTATATTTTCTTTAGATTTAAATATATTGTTTTTCTTTTAGCGCTAATGATCTAGAATGCGTAAAAACATATCCTCTTCTAGTATTGTAATCTATACATAATGAACATGGTAGGACCATCTGTCAAAACTTAGCTTAAAATTGTCCAGATTTACAAAGGACTGGCTCTCATACACACGTAAACCTTAATAGGTTTCCGTGTATGGTTTTTGAAATATGTATGTGTATGGTCTGTATTTGTATAATAAAGTAAATAAATAAAGAGACTGGATTAATCGCTTACTATGGATTTGCACATGGCTGGTTTCAGTATGGTATAGTTCTATGGGGAAACTCAACATCTATTGTATTTATATTTACATTGCAAAAAAGGTGCATTCGAATAATTACAAATTATTTTACAGGAATACAAAAACGTTATTTTACTAGAATTTTAATTAAATTCAATTCGAAATTACATTTTCAAGTTTAATTTACCATAACAATGATAAAAGTAGGTCAAATAATTTTTAATCGTGTTTCAATGATTTTTAGCCTATCTGCCTTCGAAGGCCAATTACAACAAAAATAGGCTGATTAAGTACTCTTTTATGATTTTTGGTAGTTTAGAAGCATACGGAGTTTATAAATTTAATCAGTAGCTATGGAAACTCCTCTTTGTATTTTTAAATTGAAGTTGAATGTTTGAGTAAATTCTACTAAAAACGAATGTTACAACTTTCAAGCCTTTTTTAAGTAACTTTAAGTGATTTCAGAGAGCTGAGTTATTGTTTTTTATTAAAACAACAATTAAGACAATTATGTCACAAAAAAAGACTGCAAAATACCTACTACAAAAAAAGATATGAATTTTTGAAACCTCGCTGGCAGAAATCATTTAAAATACACTAATAAAATTATAACTCGAAAACTAAGAAAAATCGCTGAACATACATCGGGTATTTTCGGATACCCCAGGTGCGAGGAATTTAAAACAAATGTTGATATCACTAATTGGACCACCTGTATGTGTGCCAAATCTCAGCGCAATCCTTTCAGTGGTTCGAGCTGTTCGTTTATAGATCAATCTATCAGTCAGTAATAGCCTGATATATGTATATATATACAGAAAAAGATTTAGGTTATAACAACATCTCTTTTGTGCTCTAATAGTTACTTATGATATTAGTGCTGTAAGTTGGTTATTACAAATGAGAAGATAAATGAATTTAAGCCCGAGACAAAGTCGATGGCTTACCATAGTCACGAGTTTGTAATACCAATCCGCACGAATGTCATACAACTTTTCTCAATACATTTGCAAATAAACATTATCATAATTTGAGTAACGAGGCAATTTTTTCTAATAAGAAAATGGCGCGCATTTTCAAATGGCGCCACATGCGGATGGTGATAATTAGAACTAATTTTTTCGTCTCTTTTTCTTTTTAGTATTAAAGTGATTCATAGGTTTTGACTAAAAGCGCATGGCCTGTAATTTTGAATTTACGATTAATGTATACAACCTTATAAATGCATTTTTTCTTTTTTGAGAAAATGTGTTGAAAAAGTTATTAATGTTTAAGCTCCATTCTGTCTGTATTTGACTTTAAACAATTTACATAAACTGATGAAAAAATGTGTTACTTAAGTCTATGACCCATGTTCTAAGTAGAATAATACATTTTTCACAGAAACTTCTTTCCTAAATTTCACCCAATGTAAGTAATTTTTGGGCAACAACGAAGAATGAATCTTGGGCCACAGTGGTGTCGATTCTGTCATGATTCTCTAAAGCTAAACTTTAATTTAACAACAGTGTATCTCAATCATTCTCTATACAGACTGAAAAGGACAGACTGATGTCAAATTTAGTTTTAAGTTTAGAGAATCCTGCTAGAATCGACACCAGTATGTGCTTAGTCCCACTTGCACCAAATATCTTAATTCAAAGTAAGGATTAATCGTGTTTAACACATTCCGTCTTTATCAATAATAATTTATAGTCATATAGAGATAGATCAAGGATTGAACATGATATAAGCTTTTAACTTTGGTGAAAGTGTTCCTAATACTCTTTTTTAATAAGTAAATGATTTTAAAGTACAAATTAATTTTTATTATTAATTGTAATTGTGTTGACATAATGTAGAAATGGCTATTGAATATAACTAGTTTTTGACTATTGACTTAGAAAATTTGACATGTAATTTATAATTATTGGACTGCAACTGTTACTCAGTTTAATTTTATTTTTTTAAATATTTTATTAATACTTTGTATGCTCCTCCAATATATTATTTACCAACTGTAACAAACTATGTTTTCATGCAAATAAACTTTCATTTAATTTCGGGGATCATTATTTCTTTATCTAACTATGCCAAAATTCATCAAAATAGGTCAAAAGTTTAAGTTATAAAAACGGAACAGACGTCTGTCTGCAATCTCTGCCTATCTAGACAGAGTTCGTAAAGTGACTAAGTACTTTCGAAATTACAATATTAGTTATATAGACTGTGATGTAAGTACAGCGTGGATGTCGAAACGATTATGAGTTATCTCGACCAATCATACGTCACTGCTCTATTATTGTCGCTCGTCGGAAGCGTTGGGAGGCAATCTTTAAAAGTCAAGGTCAGCGGTGGACCAATGTTAACTTGTGTTATTTAAATATCAACACATTGCATAGTGACGATTGCTCGCTTACTTACTACCTTTCGAAACTTCACATTTTTCATCTAAAGGACACATGTCTCCCATGCTTGGTCTGAAGGCGTAAGAAAAACAGTATAACACAGCTATTTAGTTTTCGTACTTCCGTATGAACAACCTAATAACCTTGCTATGTTATCATCGCCACTGCTCAGACTTAGTGCTTCCATATGGGGAGAGGGGGGTATATAGGTGTATTAATTATATAATCATGAAAACCACTCGATCACGAGAGTTATGAAATTTCATTTGTGACAATTAAAATTTTACCTTATACCAAAACGTGGACTAAAGTTAGTCTTGGTTTAAACCTAATACTGTCCTCTTTTTAGCAAACAGAAATGACGACATCAGTTTTAGACCAGGTTTAACTTTAGTCAACGTCCTGTATTGACAACATATCCCGAGAATTTAGTTTATCTGGTATAATCCAAACTCAAGTTATGAGGTTCAATAAACTGGCGAAGCTTAAGAAGAACTTAGATTTAAATGTTTGAATCTAAGGAGGAAGCGCTTTGAGAAAAGCTGTGTTGGCTCGTCTTGTAGACTTGGCAATGCATAAGCATTTATAAGTGTTAAAGTAAAAGTTCTCACGAATCTATACAAAAATCCGTCGTGCCTTTACAACCTTGACTTTGTAATTAGACAAACTTACCTACGTAGGTACATGTTTAAACAACTCCTTATTATTATAATCGATCAATGTTGAACGTGTTAATGAAGACTACACGCATGCAAAAGTTTGTTTTGAAACTCAATTGTTCACAGCCATTGAATAATAATTTGTTGTTTTAAAAATGATTTATTATAAAATATGAAAAACAAATATGGACGCTCCATTGTGTATGTTCACCGTGTTTTAAAAAAAGTTACAAAATGTTAATTTACGGAAATATTAAATTTTCCCGGGAATTTTGGATTTTTTCTCTGGAAAATGGTAAGCTTTACAGGAAAGGTAAAAATATAATAATATAACCGAAAACTGGATTCATCACCAAGCACTAGGGGGCAAAAAATCTCTCATTAGTCACATGCGAGACTGTTTTGTTGTGATTGGTCTTCTTATGTGACCAATGAACGTATTGACGTTTTGTTTGCGCTAAATTTAAATACAATTTTGAAAGGAAGTTCAACTCTAGCACCTGGGCAAATCTCCCGGTTTTCCCCTACTATCCAAATAATAGGAGTGATAGATAAAAAAAATCTGTCAGTAACTAACTTTTTCGATTATTAAAACCCTATTTAAAAGATAGGATAGAATCTTAAGTATTATTAGCAACCTAATTACTTTTCTCATAATGTTGCACCGTTAATTGACCTGAATTTAGGTTATTCCTGTTAATGACGGCTCTCGTAGCCTAAGGGCAAACGCGCTTGACTTATGATTTGTGACCATATCTCAGACTGAGGGTTTAACATCGAGTCATTTCGATGTAGATATTAGTAAAGAATGAAAGGAGAAAGAAAAAGCCTTAGACACAAGTAGGTAAATAAAAGCAGATTATATAACAAGTGAAAAAGAAAACTAATTAAAAGGACACAAGGACAAAGATGCTTCTTTATAAGTTATGTATATAATTTTCTTCTTAGGATAAATAGCGAAAAAATAAATGGTTATAATATTTATCCTTGCGGTAACAAATTATAGAAATTGCTGTTTTAGAACAAAACGATTCCGACGACTGGCAAAACTAATTTTATTTTAATTACCTATGTTAATAAATATTGCAGTATCATAAAACAACCACGTTCCACAATCAAGAATACAAACAAACAAGAATCCCAGTAATTAGGCCCTGCCAGAATATCAGCGCCGCAGCGGCCTTGGTGTCGTTGTGGCATTGTGCTGAGGCAGGGACCTAGTTGACCTGTTTGTTATCTGTGCTTTTTATTTGTATTTTTTTTTTTATGGTCAATAAAAAATTTCTTTCTTTCTTTCTTTCTAATTATTGGAATGTCGGCTGTTGTCAGTAGTTTAAAGAGTGGCTGACTTTTGAAGGAATAAATCTATTAACTGACCACAGTTTACAGTAACGATAGATACCAACCTATGTCACTGCATCTGATTTCAATAAAAAAGTTGCTTTAACCACTTACTTTACATCAGAAGATGTATGTACAATAATTAGAATTATATATTAAGCAAACTAAAATTTATGAGACTTTTACTCTAAAGATCAACACTTTATACCTGTATAATGCATGTGCGTTGCTTTTTGACAATCTCCTGATAGAAAAAAATTAGTCATCGTTGAGTTGAATATTGCTTTTTCGGTTACACATACATAACTACTAATATTATATTATCTTTTCAACATCAAAATAAACTTGATACCATCCTAATAGACAACAATGATAAATTTAGTGCAAAAATAACCGTACACGTCAAGCCTCATAGCGTTTGCAGAGCTAGACAAATTACTAACATTCGCGAGCCTGCATACAAATCCGTTAAGTAAATATTCATGAAGCCTCTAAGCCGATACACAAACTATGTAAGCAAGCATCAAGTAACGTCATTAAGTAAACACATTACGGATTCACCCTTGAAACGCAGCAATAACTTCTCGGAACTGGTTCAATCATACCAAGTTGCATAAAAGTTTAGGGCTCTATATTTTAATCCATCAGCGCATTTTATGCTACCTGGGTGGATCTACTAGTGTTTTGATGTTGGTTTTTCCACAATCGCCATTTGTTCCTTGCACAAATTGTCATTTTAACACAACATAAACATTTAATATACTTACCTACAATATTGTGTAAATTTTGTGTGAAATTAATGTATTTATCGGTAATATTTTGCTAACCGACTTCAAAAAAGGAGGAGGTTTTGTGTTCGACTGTATATACACAAGATTCGGCGCCAGCTCATAGAGCGAAGAGCACAGAAGACTAGCTGGCGGCGCGTGAAATCGACTTCATCCGGCACGAAGACTGGCCCTCCTCCAGTCCAGATTTGAGTCTGTTAGATTACAAGATATGGCAACACTTGGAGGAAAAGGCGTGCTCAAAGCCTCATCCCAATTTGGAGTCACTCAAGACATCCTTGATTAAGGCAGCCGCCGATATTGACATGGACCTCGTTCGTGCTGCGATAGACGACTGGCCGCGCAGATTGTAGGCCTGTATTCAAAATCACGGAGGTCATTTTGAATAAACTTTATTGTCATAAGAATCTATGTTTTGTTAAGTTCATTTTGTTATATAAATGGTTTCATAATGAATAAACTTGTTTTAATTATTTTATATTAAACATGTGACAGAATTTAAGACCTGACAAGGTATATATATATTATGTATGTTTACCAATTTCTCCGTCAATTGTGGACCGATTTCCAAAATACTTTTTTTATTCGAAAAAGTGCACTTCCGCGTTAGTCCCATTGGAACCAAGTCAGGATCTGATGGTGGAAATCGAGGGAAACCTTCAAATTTCAAAGGCACGCACGATTTTTTTATGCATGTTCACCGATTTCTCCGTCAATTGTGAACCGATTTCCTAAATTCTTTTTTTATTTGAAAGAGTGCACTTCCGAGGTTGTCTCATTGGAACCAATTCAGGATCTGATGGTGGAATTCTGCGAAATCGAGGGAAACCTTTTTATAAATTATTACTTGGACGATATAATTTTCACGATACTTTGTTTATATTTATACCGATTACTTAAAGATTAGATTAAAACATTTAATAGATTTCCGTTTCTGATCGGTAATAATACATCTTTCAATCTTGACCCGCCCTACTTCCAGATTATGAACCAGATTTATTTTTTTACTTTTTAGTACCATTTTCGATTTTGTAGTCGGTTTTATTTTTTGTTTAAATAATTACCTTACGTTAAATTGTGAGATAATAGCAATGAAAAACAGACCGCAAAACCTAAGTAGATTTACCCACCTACGAGAACAGACAAGACACCTGAGGGCGACTCGATATCATAAAGAATACTATTTTCAATTGGAATATTATACATAATGTCTGCAACTTGAAAAGTGGCGCAGAATTAACATAACGATGGACCCAACATGGCGTGCGTATGCGTTAATTATCTTGTCTTTTATTCATTATAAATTAAAATGGTATCGTGGAGAAATATCTAAATTCTTACTTGTTTTCATTACTAAATGCCAGGTTTACTAGATAGCAACAAAGTATGCGTTTCGTGACTACCTGCTTGTAGGTATCATACATATTATTTGATAACTTCGTGCAGTCTATTTTCGACCGTTTTTTTATTACAGAAAGAACTGTCTTAAGTTGTAGGTAAAACATTCGATTTAAAAGAGTTGTATCACCTATGCATACAGTAAAAAAATGCTTGCCTTGATATTTCAATAAACGTAAAATACTTTTTTACAAGCATTATTTGTTGAATTTTCACATTGTATTTGTAATTGTATCTAAGAAGTCGAGAATAGTGTAATAATTTATTAAATCGCGTTTCATGAAACGTGAATCATCATCAGCCTATTAATGCCCCCACTGCTGGGACACTGGCCTTTCCTATGGATGGATTAGGGAGTTTGGGCCATGACCCACCAAGCGGGCCCAGTTCGGATTGGAAGGTTTTGACGACTAGAGATGCAGCCGGGACCAACGGCTTAACGTGCCTTCCGAAGCCACGGAGGAGCTCGAGATAGTAAATTTTTGGTCAAACCCATCCAATGGCCGACCACTGTGAAAATTGCTTAACTTCAACGATCGCAGCTGGACGCGCTATTTGCGCCATCGAGCTCCTCAAACATGAATACCAGTTTAAAAAGTGATTAGTTAAATGATTAGTGTGTCTAAATGTTTCTGAGTAAGGCACGGCGGATCCAGTTTGATTTGAAGTGCCCATCTGTGGTAATAATCTCCACTTAACAATAGTGCGTCCAAACAATATTTTAGTCTTGTCTTTCTGTATAGAACTGGGGGCCTGACTTTCTGACTGCCAAAGGTTTTCAAATAGGTTCCTCCCGCTCACTTTCTTTTAATTTGTTATTATCATAAGCTATAACAATAGCCAAAGCAATCCCGATAGGCGATGAGCGGTGATAGTAGGGGAAGGCGACAGGGTAATCAGGATAGGCAACACATTACCCGCGGCGGGGTAAGCGTAACGCATTTCCTCGGGTCAAAAAAGGCAACACATTAGGTACTCGAATCGCAAGCGTCTCTAATGCCTTGATTACACGTACCAAATAAACGGGCGAGACAGTAAAATGTTTCTCAGCCGAGACAGTGATGGAAGTTCAAACACATGTAAAAGCGTATGGCCGAGCACTTGGCGCTGTGTTTATACGTACCGAGCGGCAGTACAGCAGCACCGAGTACCGAGTACTCGGCCGGGAGCACTGTCTCGCTCGTTTGCTCGGTACGTGTGATCGAGGCATACGCTCTAGTAGCTTTATGCTTTATACAACCAGAACAGCCGTATGCTTGATTGTCAGACTTTTTGCATGAAAAGTAACAAATACATTTGAATCAACTGACCTAAAAAATAACATCCAAGTTATATAAAAGGTAAGTAAAATTTCTTTGTACATTGCTACAATAGCTCTTTTTATTTCTTAAATTAAGTATTAGATTTATAATCTAACTCAATCATAGAATGTTTTGAAAATATTGGATTCTATCATATCTGAATGTTTCAGTTTTCTTTTGTTCTGTCGATTAAAAGAATACAGATGTTTCCCAGTAGTTTTCCGAGCAACCCAGTAATTACTCTACTTACTAATGTGGTGGAACAATTCCCTCCATGGAACAAATGATTCACTTCTTCGGTTTACCTCACTTTTAGTTAAGGTTAACCAAAACTTTGGCAGAAACCCAAAACATTGCTCTAATCTATTACTTATAGTCGTCAGTAAATTTTCATTTTATAAGAACTAGGAAAATTACTATGAAGCGTCCGAAATAGTGATTGTGTACCTTTCAAGTATAACGTTTAAACGTCAATACGAACTTAAACTCGTCAATAAAAAAAAACTTCTAATAATGTAAAACTTAAAATATTTCATCAAAATAAGTATTAATACTTTAGTATTAAAATTTAATTTATAGTTTTGGATAATTTGACTTCTTATAACTTATGAGTATTACAGACCATACATACATGTGTGTATGATTGAACTGGGTTGCTTGATGAATAGCACCTAGCACCTTGGTAGGAACATATTTTTTGTATTTATTATTTTACCTCCCCTCCGCCCGCGACTTACTGAATTGAAGTATCTGCATAAAAATTGGTACGCATATAGTTTATGACCTGGATTGTGACATAGGGTAAGTACTTTTTATCTCGGAAAAATGTTAGATTCCTGAGGGCTTTTCAAAAAAACAAAAGTTCACGCGGAAGAAGTCACGAGCGGCCGCTAGTAATATTATAAATGTGAAATTTGTATGTTCGTTACTCAATGACGCAAAAAATACTGAATGCATTTCGGTGGAATTTGGTACGCATATAGTTTTGACGTAGGAAACTTTTTATGCCGCAGACGGTTGCTAGTTTAAAATCGGGAATTAAAAACCGCTTCTTTTGCTTGAAAATTTTATACCTTTTAACTGCCATTTTACTGACTCTGGCAGCCCTGCCAACCATCCAAAGCGTCTTTAAAACTCAAAACGTAATTGGAGATCGAACTCATTTGATCGATCGATATCATCGTAATTGCATCGATAAACTTGGACCTAGCGCAAAGACTGCTATTATGTAGCCCATTATGGAATACTATAGGAAGTTGCTATCACTAAGGAAGCGCCTTCGAGTTACACAGTAGTATAACTATAGGTATATGAACTTATTATTACTGAGGAACGAAAGTAATAGTGACGGTAAATAACAATGTATTAGTTAAAGAAACACGTTTTGATAAATAAATACGTTTATAATACATTTTTACAGTTTTTTTTTATATTTCTGACGACATATCCTGAAAAGTATTTAAACCGCTTTTATACCCGTTTAAAAACAAGTTTCATTTAATGAGTGGTGTGCGTGAAAACTTAAGAAACAATTCTATGTATTAGTCTATACATAAAGAATGCAACCGTCACTGACTGATCTGTCAACGCTCAACTCACTGAACGGGATGCGCTGAAAGGAAATGGTAAAATTTTATATGAACGATGCCCTAGCAATGTATAAATATTGTACTTAGTAATGTTTAATGCTGAATTGCTGATTATTTATAATTTCTATGAAAAAAGGCTTGTGATAAAATCACAATCTTGTAAATTATAAGAACTTCTACTACGTCATTACCTTGCTACATTTGATAAAAGTTGTTGCCTATTATCTTTTATTTACAGAGTCATCAATACCGCATTTTCTTAGAATCTTTCCTCCCATTTCTCTGATTAACAAATCACTAAACGTATTTTTAAAGCAAAAATAAATACAACTTATTAAGCTGTCGTCGGCCTAACAGGAAACCTGTGAAGTTTTATTTTGTTCATTTGCAATAATCAAAGGTTTAATTACCATTAAGCCAGATCAGAAAAATTTAGGCCTTTAGTGATTTGTTATAATAAAAATTAGGGCCAAATATGCCATAAAATTCAAAAAATTCAAAATTCAATATCGTTTATTCAGTCTGGGCTGTTACAAGCACTTGTGAATGTCGAAAAGCTACGCCATCGGTTCGCAAATCTACGGCGGGAGACCTTGTACTGAGAAGAACCGGCAAGAATCTCAGCAAGGACTGTTTTTTTCTCCCTGTATTGTATACAGAGTCGTCAAATTGAAAAATGACTTCAATATGAGGTAACTCATAAAGTCACTTTCCATTACAATTGAAAATAATATAAAAATTGTGACTATATAAAAAACTACACACATCAAAAGTGTCTAGGGATCAAGCATTTTTATGCGGATTTCTTGAGATTGATATGTTGTAATAAATTTATGATTTTATAAATTTATATGGATCCTTTTTGGTGCATTTCATAATTTGATTCAGGAACTGTGAATCAAATTCGAGTAAAAGATGAAAATCAGCTGTCAATATTTTCCCTATAAAAACATACAACGCATTGAAGACATTATTAGTGCTACTGTTTCTCTACTACTGATTAAAACCAACGTTATTATGGAGCGGCGACGTCATTTAAGCAGGGAAGAAATGCTCAGAGCCGTGGGAATGATAGAAGCTGGTTCCCGGCAACGTACTGTGGCTTTAGCTCTGAATACAAGTCAGAGTGTTATCAGTCGACTTTGGACACGATACCGAAGCACTGGTACCGTGGCTGAGCGCCATGGAGGACGGTATCGCTGCACCACACGGAGACAAGACCGATACATTCAAATCTTAACTCGAAGAGCTCCAACAATAACCGCCATGATGTTAGCCGTGAGGCTTCATCACTCTTCAGGGAACTTAATTAACGACCAAACAGTCAGAAACCGCTTGCATGAAGTGAACCTTCATTCCCGAAGACCGCTACGGGTACCACCTATAGCAATGCACAATCGTAGGATTCGATATCAATGGGCTCTTGAACACAGAAATTGGGCAGAAGAACAATGGCGTTTCGTGTGCTTTTCTGATGAGTCTCGTTTTGGTATGAGACCGGATACAAGACGTATACGACACTGGAGAACCCCTGGACGCCAACAGCGATTAAAATCCTGCCAGGAAGTCCATCCTTATAGTGGTGGAACCATCATGGTATGGGCGGGTATTTGGATCGGCGGAAGAACTGAGTTGATTTGGATCAGAGGCAACCTCAACGCTCAAATTTATGCTGAGACGATTGTATCAGACGTCATCGTTCCTCTACAAGTGCAAATCGGTCCCTTATTTCAGTTAATGCATGATAATGCACGACCGCACACCGCAAGAGTTGTAAGACAGACTCTCGCCGCAGCTAACATCAATGTCCTGCCCTGGCCTGCTCAGTCGCCAGACTTGAACCCGATTGAGCATGCATGGGATATGCTACAGAGAAGAGCTCTGCCGAATATGGAGGGTATCCAGTCGCAAGAAGACCTTTTTTTGTTGTTGCAACGAACATGGGCGGCCATTCCACAGCGTGATTTGGATGAACTCATTTTGAGTATGCTAAACCGATGTTCTTGTGTTGTTAGTGTTCGCGGTAGAAATACGGATTATTAATTGTTTAAGTTACCCAATAAAATTTTAGAGAAAACTGTTATTTCAGTCTTTTTTTCGAACTTTTGTGTTAGTGGTTCAAATGTCAAAAATCCCTTTATTAGGAAAATGGCAAATTTCTTTATTAATGCAAAGGTGACTTGGTTTATCGTTACTGTGACAAACGAAAACACTTTATTTGATGAATCCTTAAAGAAAATTTTAATTAATATCAATCAGGAGAAAAGTTATTGCAAAAATATATGTTGATCCCTAGACACTTTTGATGTGTGTAGTTTAACAAAGTTTAGGAATGCCGTGTCCTGCTGAATAGAAAAAAAAAGTTAACGATTAAAGTTTAGTACAACGATTAATAGTATCCAATGAAGCAAGAGCAGACTCATCTCCGCTGGCAGCACCCGTTCACGAGCATGACGCATGAACCAGCCATCGCTTCGCTCAACCATTTTTTAGGAAACGTAACGACCCGCCTCACACGACACCACCGAAGAGATTTTTAAGAGAGCATGACTACTCATAACCACATATGGATACTAGATAGCAAAATAGGGGAAAAAAAATTAAGTACCAGTTTACATTACTATAAAAAACTATAAACACAACTGTAGGACACATGCATGTGATTACCTAAACACTAGTGTCGACTCTGCCACTACTCTCCAAACCCAAAACCAAACCCAACATCAGTGCCCCCCCTTCACTCTGTATAGAGAATGACAAGGATACACCGCTGCAAAACCAAAGTTCAGGTCTAGAGAACCATGCCAGAATCCACACCACCATTAAATCTTTATCAGAGAAATAATAAATGTTCACTTACATTTTGATTGCTGTGTCATACAGTATAAATACAAGTAGTTTAGTTAGAAATAATAGTTTTTAGGAATTTGGAATTAATATTGTTGAATGTTTTTGTGAATGTTGAATTGAATTAATACATTTCAGACAACAGAATTAAGACAATGACAACTATTCGAATTCGATATTAGTTCGTGCTAGGGGTACTGGTGCATGGTAGTAAAAGTCATTTAACATTTTGCACTAAGGAACCATAAACAAGCTACAATGGTGCTGTTAGAAGTCGTTGATTGGAATCCTCTATTCTATCTCTCGGCTAAAAGCAGAGTGAATGCTTCTTGATTATAAAATAAGTTGCTATCAATGGCGAGTAAATTTTAACAATTAAATTTATATTATTAGTCATTTAATATGAAGTAAGAAATCTTGTGGCCCATAAAAATATTACATAAAATATTAGGCTTCCAGACGAAAAATGTAAATCCGCCTATGAATTTGAAAGTCATAGCTTAGGATAACTGAATTACATGTATAACTGTAAAATTGTGGCATAATTTCATTTATTTTCAATTTGTTCTCTTCATAAACTTGCACAACATTGACTAATTTTACAATAGATAAAACGTTATATGAGCGTTACCTGATAGCTTTTACGCGATTAAACAGTCGCGAGATAGCAACCGGACTGCTATTACTACAAATAAGTCGAATGTAAGACTTGTAAACAGCTAATGTGTGGGATGACGGCATACTGACATCAATTCATAGCACTAGTTACACTTTAGTTTGCGATTACTCGATATTATTTAGGCTATTTCGTTGTTCAAACGATAATTTTACTTTATTCATAGCATTTAAAGCTATGAGAAGTGCGCCCAAATTGCGTCGAGAACAACATGCACAGATCGCTCACTCGACATTTTGAAGATTAGTCTCTCCGCTAATACCTAAACTAGAAATGTGCTGCTGATTTTTTTTACGATATAGTTTTGCTAGTTGGGTAATAAACTAGTACAACTCAAACGTGCGTTTCGTAGCTTGAAGGAGTGAGCAATAACTTTTAAACGAACTTAATATATATGATTGAAACACTGCAATCAAGATTCTACTTTAACATTTCCTTAAAGTTTCGCGCTACAGGCCACATACCGATGGCGCTTACTATAAATCACACTAACGGCTAGTTTTACCAGTTCCTGATAAACATCTGATATTTATCTGCCATATAAAACTAACAATTACTTGAAGGTTGTCAATATATCATTTTTTGCACAGAATTTTCTATTCATAACGATATCTACAAATTCTAAATGAATTTTGTGGCATTTGTACAGTAGTGGTGTCATAACTTGGTTTGCTAGTAGTTTTGATTACTTGTAGCACTCGTGCGTTCCATTTCAACAAATCTGTCTTAATTTTTGACGACCTCCGTGGCCGAGTAGTGTGTTGCCTATTTGAGTGGTTCCGGGTTTGAATCCCGGTGGGGCAGATGTTTGTGTGATGAATACGAGCATTTGTACTCCAGTCATGGATGTTTAGTTTGTATATCTATATAAATATACTTATATATGTATTAATATATTTATTCTATCCGTTTCCGTAGTATCCAACACAAGCCTACAGTGCTTACTTTGGGGCTTGACCAACACTCAGGTTGGAAATATTTTTATTATAGCAGAATGCTTCTGATTTCCTTAAAACTTACTAACCTGGGTATAAAAACCAGTGTAAACTAATTTTTGTAATGTTATATAATTTGTATGTATTTTTTCTATTAATAGTTCCTAAATAAATAGATCCTACCAAATATCTCTACCAAACAGAGGCCCTCACTACATCCAATAATGTAATTTAAGAGATCCACGGAGATAAGCATATAAACGCTTATCAACTCCAGTAGCTATTTGTTTCTTAGGTTCCCACGCACAGCACTCATTAAATAAAATAAGTTTCAACGGTATGGATGCACTAATTTATATATTTATGACGTTAAAATCTTTCGAAGGTAGCTCGACAAAGTAAATAAAATCATAGTTCAGTAGCTACGTTCTCATGAAAGGTCCATCAAGTAACTCAATATCCAATATCGGCATGAAAAAAATCTACGTAATTTTGGACATTTAAAACATCTTTTTTTAATTAAATTGAGAATTTATTTTCGTAAGCACCCATTTTGTATTCCAGTATAATATACATTTCATATTATTTATGTATATTTCATGTTTTTAATATTCATATATGACCTGAAACTATTTTTTTTATTACCGTCCCCTAATCAGAGTAGTTGTAGAAGTAGACGTTGCGTCGTCGAGAAACTGCAGCACAGAAAATTGACTAGCTCTTCTTTTGAACCATTCTCGGTGAATTCGAACCCATTATATTCTTCTATATCCAAAAAGTACGAAGAGGGGGAAGGAGGCCCTTCTTCTACTTTCTCTAAAAAAGTTTTTTTTAAATACACGTCTCGCTGGTATCCCAGCAGTGCTATTCTGTAAAGACACAAAATCTTCATAATCCACGCGTGAACGAGTCTTGACAGAATAGCACTGCTGGTTAAAACCGAATGTATTTCTTACAGTGTTTAATAAAAAAAATAGTAATAATACTTATAACTTCAATGACTTTCTCTTTACGACGAGTTTTTCACGAAGATATACGTAATTCTGCAATCGAATTATGAGCTTTTATGTTGCGAATCCAATTTTGGACTGCAAAAGATCTCATCTTAAACGAGTGGGAACAATAAATTCTATATTATGATGGTTATGTATTTTTATTAAAGGAAATAAAGCAAAGCGAAAAGTTTTACGTGCAGCAATATGAGTTATGACTCTGTGATGACTAAGGTTAAGCTGTTCTAGCAAAAACCGAACAACATAAGGATAAGTGAAAAATATTCGAATTGCCAATACGTCCGCGTCATAGACATATTATGTGTACTTGCGTAGGTAAATCGAACATGTGACACCTTGCGGGTGCGCGGACAGTCGGCAACGGTCGCGACCACACCTGCACTCCCGGCGTGCATTTATTTAAGGGACTGCGGGTCCTCAGAATGTACGCCGGGTGACCGGTGCAGGAGTATTATCTAGTCTTAGTTGCCCTGTTCAGGGCTGTAGGTAGGGCCCTGCTCATTTCACCCGGCCCAAGGGCTGGCTGTAATGAGCAGGGAGGAGTCCCACATACCTTCTTCTCGCTCCCCCGGTTGTTGAAGGATGCGTAAGTCATTTCACAGACAAAAAAAACATACATACATAGGTATGTCAAGGGTGCTATCCCTAAGTAGTTTCATATATCTAGACTTTTACTTTTTCAATTGCCAAAAGACCTTTAAATTTTAATGCGCAGCAAAAATAAAAAGGGTGACACATACGCATGAGGTCGTAGGAAGCGACCTATAAAATGAATTAACCTGGGCAACTAATTCATGTTTCGAGTTTTCCTTCAAAATGAATCGCCAAACTGAACAATAGGCACGCATATTTCGCCAATGTATACTGCCGGTTCCTACCTACGATGTTGAAACCTGGCTCTTCACCAACGAAACACTGATTAAGTTAAGCGTGGTCCAGCGAACGCTGGTGAGAAAATTGGCTTTGATGACATTCATACATTCATATCAGCCATACGACGCCCACTGCTTAGCATAGGCCTGAGGGACAATAAACAGATAAGGAGCCAAGACAATAGAGCAAAGGCACAGATGTTATTGGCCAGACTTGGTATCTTAGCCCGACTGAAATGGGCGGATCATACAACACATAAGACCGTTTCGTGGAGCAAGCAGCTATTTGTGGATTAAGGGCCCGTGTTCCAACCGGTTTGTCCTACATTCAAAGAGACAATACAGGATGAAGTGAGAGAATATTTTCTTTCTCTTCATTCTGTATCGTCCCTATCTATGTTAAAGCTTCATTTTTATTCTTGATTTTTTTGCTCAACGACGCCAGCATATCCACTTTTCAATCCTTACACTATAAAAAAATACATAAGTATGCCAGAAAGGCAAGGTTGAAACGACATTTTAGAAACTGAACTGTGATTAAATGAGTTTCATTTGTTACTAGCTAAACTTTGGATTGCCTTGGCATTAAGATTCAACTTCAATATTGTAGTAGAATAGAATATGAGAAAATGAACTTTTAGATAATTTAAAAGTTAATGTAATACGTAATATCAATTATGTATTAAGCGATTTGTATTAAAAAAAACTTAGTAAACAAAAGAGTATAAAGCTAGGCTCTTTCAATATTCAGACATTTAGATTTTTTCGATTTTATGAAATAAAGAATAAAAGATAACTTGTTGAGAAATTCTGCAAGTAATTGATTTTAAATGCATTTAGATACACATAGGTAATATTGATTATTTTTAGCATATAATTAAGCAATAGCAAAATACAATTAAGTTATTTTTATGATTAATCAAAGTTATGAGCGAAATGTACAACGAATCAGCTATGGATGTAAAGCTTTATAGTCGAAAGGTCTTCGGGTTCTCATAGTTTTTAATGTCACTTGCCAAATAATGCAAGCGACTTAACTTATGTTGCATATGCATAACTTTATTGCGTAATCATTGTAATAACAATTGTATTGACCACAATAGGCGCAATATATACTATAAACCAGTAGCAGAACTTCAATCTACGCTCGGGGCATTGACACTATCTACTTACCAATGTTTATGGCTTTAACAACTTCTAAGGACAGTTACATTTCCAAACAAAAATGGGAGGATCGATTATGATAAATTGTTGTTTTATTTAGATGTTTTCTTGTATACTTTTCAGCTTTATGAATTATACAGAAGGTTACTCTTATTTTTACGATTAGAGGTCCACAATCACAAAGAAGGCCAATAAGATTTCACGTTGCTTTCGACTCATTTGGAACACCTAATTCTAATATCACTAAATAGATTATCAAGGTGACGGCTGTAATGCTTAAGGTAAACCAATATTGTTAGCGTCAAATTGTAACCTTTGACAAGTCCTTAACACTATATTATTTGTAGGAATAAAATTTTCTATAGTAGGTTACCGTTCAAGTTTATCTACTGTGGCATTTTATTCTCCCGCATACATTAATTGCCATCTGTTGGTGTTAGAATAGTGTGCATACAATAATATACTATCTATTTTGTGATAATATGTACTCTATTCAACATGATATGTTACACATTTATTAGATAATACGGGCTTAGAATATTTAAACGGTGCCACTACTCAATGAGATAATGATGCCTGTGACAGATAAGTCTTTGATAGGTACAGCCAAAGTCATGTTATGTGAATACAATCCTTACACCTTTATCTTTCAGGTACCAGCTCATTAGATCCACCCAGAACCCGACCAGTACCGCCTCAACTCGTGCGGTCAATATTCTTTGTATGGATTTCTATTGGTCACACTTGCGCCGTGTGTGCTGGCCGCTGGTTATAATGGCGTTGCTCCTGAGTGGATCACGCTCGACCTGCGATTTGAGAACGCATTTCATTATCTTCTTCATCAATCTCCACAGTTATTAGGGGCAATTCACGGTTTGTAAAATTAAACATTGTGAAAACACATTTAAACCTATTGAAGATCTCTAACATACATACCACTTAATTTTAGCTGACGACGCAGAGTCAACAACGCGGCAGCGTAGCGTTTACCTGTCGACCACATGACGTTCACCGGTTGACAAAGATCCGTCCATCCGTGCTCCATACGACGTTAGCTGGTTGACAACGTGGCGTCCACCTGAGTTTGCTCGTTGTGCACGAGTAGACGTCCTGCGACGAGGCGATGCCGGTTGACCTTAAGGAGCCTAATTTAACTTTTATCTTACTTAACATCCTTTACTTATTATCTGATTAATGTCAATCAGATCATCTAAATCAAAAAAAGAAGTTAGCTTGCATTGTTTGACTTCGATTACATAATGGTTGGTATAGATCCTTGCAAATGATGTTTAACTAACACAATTTAATTTTAAGAACAAGTTAAAATACCTCACAGCGGGAAAGTTTTTATACAGATCACATACAAAATATGTATCTCATGTGTAAACTTTTAAAGTGTTTTCAGTATTGAAAGGGAATGCTCTGAAAGCATTTATATTCTAGAATTCATTTTACCAGAATCGATTCAAAAAACCAGTGAACAAGCTTATTGGGGTAAAGGTTCGCAGTAAAATGTAGTCAAGAACAAAAGACCATAAGATGATTACATGTACAATAAATAATTGTATGACCTAAATTCAGTCAAAGATATTCTAATTATAATAAATTATATTTGTTTAGTGAATTACTTCTGTTTTTTTAAGAATGTTGTATGGACTTGTTTTAACTTAACATACAGTACAAGTGGATGGTTCGTATCACTTATTGTACTCACCATGATAATGTATAATATTTTAACTTATCGAAAGGGATCAAACATGACTCTGCCATATAAATCAGAATACCTTTGTCTGAATTTAGGTCATACAAATTACATGGGTATTAGTAATATTATTAGAGTTTCTAACCGCATGACCTTAGGGACAAAAGGAATGCTGACCAAGTACAATATTAGTAACAGTTGATCCAATTGAAAGAATCCATTGCTCATGAGAGATTTTATCTTTATTATTCGTGCTCAGATGCGTCGACTGCCGTGCTTGTCAATAGGTCACGAACCAATACAATGATTGCAAACAAATGCACTTAGGTGCAATAAAAATCAGTAATTGGCAGTTCACGTTTAAATCAAACGAGAATATAAATAGTCCGGTGACTATTTATATCAAATAAATATATTGATATTTATTTGATATAATTTATTGTTAAAGCAGTTCGGCGCCGATCAATGTAGAGAACTTTGGGAAGGGCCTGTAATTATGGTCAGTTGAGGGCGTCCTATAGCTGAATGATGTTGATAATATTAATTTTATAGTACCTAAGTTTCCCACATCAGTTCGAAAATCCATTCTGCGAAAATTGTTACATCGATTAATTTATATCGAGAAGCGATGGGTTGTATTAAGGAATGATTGTAGATTTTAGTACCTTTTATAAAAAAAACGAAGATGTAATAAGTATTTATATATTGTTATAGGAAGATTTACATCTTCCGTAATAACCATTTATCGAATAGTCAAATAATAATTTATATCAAAGTGATAGCAACAATGTCGTCTCAATATTTTTTTTTTTTATCTAAAGAACGAAGTACGTGTTGAATCCAAAAAGTGTAATTCAAATCATACAGTGACGAAGAATGGAAGTTACAAACGTATCTTGCATAATACCTATGCCTATTTATCAATGTGACATGCAATGAATAAATAAATAAAATCGTAGGATAAAGTAAATTTTTGCAATAAAAACCAACTCCAAAATGGATCAGCATTTTACCTTAATTCTTATGTACCACAACTTACACCATTTTTTTTAAAAAATAATAATAGTAACAGTTTTGTTAATTGTGGAATAACTCCTGGGTAAACGGCGCAGCATTAATTACGTACTCTGCGTAATATGTGATTCAAATAAGAATAGGAAAGCCAATGACTTCTATCTGCCAATTGTCGCTTGCAAAGTACGGTTTCCAAAAAACCTTTTTTAGCACTGAGCTAATCTTAGAAAAAATAACCAAACAGTTGTAAACAAAAGAAGGAAATAAATCATATGAAACGTATAGGATATGAGTACTGGAAAAGGAAAAAAGAAGAACTTTAATATAAATACAGGTGATAAAAAAACTTTTTTTATTTTAAATAAAGTTGTCGTTTAAAAACCTACAATAACCGATATTTTAGACGATGGTGATGTCTTCTCCGACAGTAGTGCAGAGATGAGCGGAATTAAAGAGCAGGATTCAGATTAATAATTTTTCTCACTCAGCCTTAATAAATAAAGGGATATTTTTAAATGCACAGCAAATAACTTTTAACCCATCAAGATATTTACAGCAATTAAATACTTTTAACCTCAAAATAATTATTTTACTGCAAAAAAACATTTGTTGAACAAAACTAGTGCTGAAAATAATTCGAAAATATACCTTTAATCTGTAGTAACAAAAAACTTGTTTAATTGTACAGAAATATGATTTTCATATCAATTATACTGATTGTATAGCAAAAATACCGATTGCACAGAAACAGACACAAACCGAAACAAACCAGGGTTTCGACGCAAAATACTCACACTCATAACAAACTATTTTTGCAACAGGTTTCCCATTTAACATTTCAAAACTTGCTCAACATTGGGACACTTTTGATGGTTATAAAAAAGCGAGTATGCTTATGACGACACGACTAAAATAAGTAAGTGAGTACTTTAGCTCCAATGATCTAAAAATTATAAACTTAACATGAAGATTTGTTGATAGAAAAAAAAAACACCAATCCGCGCTGGGTCCGTTATCACCCTCCAAACAACACAGGGTCCATTATTAGCCACCAATCCGCGCTGGGTCCGTTATCACCCACCAATCCGCACTGGGTCCTTTAACATCCACCAATCCGCACTTGGTCCATTATCACCAACTAATCCGCGCTGGGTCCGTTACCACCCACCAATCCGCGCTGGGTTGGTGACGGGTATTGTTCATTGTTTACCGATGAATCACCAATGATACTAATCGTAACGCGAAATCGTAACACATTCGCCAGTTTACTCCCCAAGTGAAAGAAGCCTGCCTAAAGAAGTTTCGCTTCAATAATAAGATTCCTGTGTCAATTAAAATGGTGTTTCACTTCGGTAAACTGCTGTATGAGATAAAAATATGGCAATTATGTTTAAAAAAATGATGTAATAGATTTGTTTTTAAGGTGGTTATTATTAGCTGTGCATTCTTAAAAAAGCTTTAGTTTTAAATAAATAGCGATGCATCACGAACTTAAATTGTTACAAATATAACAATATTTAGAGGTGACTATTTTGCTGTGCAATAAGTATTTTTGCTTAGGATTGGGAATTAATTTTTAAAAAAAATGTCATTTTTTTGATTTTCAGTTAAATACTAAATTTATAAATATTTATATGCCATTTGCCATATGCCATAAATAAATATTTTTAAATATCTGATATTTTTTCTCACTTAATTTTGGTTAAATAACTTTTATCAAAGAAAAACTTTTGTGCTTACTCTTCCTAACTGGTTTGAACAACATTGCACCTACATGATCCCACTTTTGATGTGTGTTGATCTTTGGAAGCTTTCATTCTCTTCTTACTTAAAACAGTTTCTTTTTAGGTTTTAGTCGCCTAAATTCATCATGATTGTGTATGATTTCGCCTTAAATCCTAATGAAAGTAATAGGGTTAATATGTACAGAGATTAAGAAGTATCCTTCCTTATTGAAATATTAGAAATATCTTTGTACATATTAACTGTAAAACAGAGAATATCAATAATTCATTCCTATTTATTTAACTGCAAATGTGTCATCACAATGCAACGCACTGTACGAAAAAATGAAGATGCGCCGTCATAGCTCGTTCCGCGTTCTATAAAAACGGTCACGATTCGTTATTGAGCATTGAATTCTTCGATTACAATGAAACATACAGAACATACCAGTGCACTGTTATCATAATTTTCAAATAAAATATGCATTAAAGCTTACTGCTTCAGTATTCAGGTGGCATTATTTTATTTTTAATGACGGTTTTAAGAATATATATCCATAATATATGAAGAAGGGCCATTATAAAGTGGATGAGTGTCTAAACGATCGTAATGCATGGACATAGTGTTTCTTGTAATATGTTATTTGATGGGTATTAGTTATTTTTCATAACAGCAATATGGTACCTATCTGATGCCGCTTCCTGCATTCTAATTATAAAGTTAACTTTAAAATTTATTGTAATTATATATCTATATGCTAAATGATGTAATGAAAGGTAACTTCAGAAGTATCTCTGAAGTAATTTTTCGGGTTGATGACTCTGTATATAACAATACAGGGAGAAAAAAATAGCCCTTGCTGCGTTTCTTGCCGGATCTTCTCAGTACAAGGTCTCCCGCCGTAGTTTTGCGAAGCGATGGTGTAGCTTCTTGACCTTAATAAGTGCTTGTAACAGCCTAGACTGAATAAATGAGTTTGAGTTTAAGTTTGAAATAATGTGTGCTCTGTTTGTATGTCTGTTACGCTTGAAGAATGTAGCTGCAAAGTTAAAGAAACTCGAAAATTTTACCGCCGACAGACACATGACACCACCAAAAGGTAGTGTTATTTTACCGTGATCTTCTGTAAGATTGAAGTTACTTCCCCAGACAGGTTCTCCAATTCGAGCAGTAAATTCGTTATGCCCTATCTCTCTTGAAGCTGATCATGGATTAAGTTAATAATTTGCGTACTCTTCTTATCCACACTGGGTTTTGCCGTGATGATCCTCTTGGTTTCAACATAAATTTTTATAAGAAAGCCAGGTATGTGCTTCAGTAGTGGGGACGTAATAGGTAGGTTGATGATAGTGATGGGTTCTTTCTTTAAAAACACTAGCAATGTTACTTTCACCAGTTTTACAAGAAGCAACATAATGTAAGGCGTTTGAAAATACATACCCGAAGTTACTTATATATCTAAGTACTTTAAAATTTTAGTAAATGATAAGTACTTATTGTTTATTAAAGTTTAGAGCTCGGATTACAGCATAGGTGTTCTAAAAGATGCAATATCGCTTACGAAATCTCATTTTTTTAATCGGTTTTCTGACAAATGTCAAATATCTAATACTGGCTACTTCTAGAGACATAGAGACAATTTGCCGTGAAATAGCGTAATACATATCAAACTAATGTCTTAAATATCAGCTACCAAAATCTGAGGTAAGATTTTATTTTACAAAATCGCCCTACTGAAGACAGCGATTGCGTGCCACCAAATTAAACAGCAATAGCAAAAGCGACTTAACTCGCGTCAGTACACAACAACGCAACGCATCGTGTTGCGAATACGTCCCGTGAATATAATGTTTTTATCAAAAGTGTGCGTCTTGTTCAAATATTGTAAAAACTGTTCACTAGGAAAAAATTAATCACCAAATTGGTTTGGTTCCCCATACCTAAAATTAAATTTGACAACAGTGTATCTTGTCATTCTTTATACAGAATGAAAGAGAAGCCGATGTTGAATTTAGTTTTAAGTTTAGAGAATCATACCAGAATCGATATCATTGTATGTATGAAAATAAGTTAGAACTATGCTGACTAGGTACCCAATTTTACTTTCAGTCTGTGTTATGGAAAGAAGAAAACAAATTACCTTTGCCTTTTATACTTAAAAACTTCGTGGTATGAAATGGATAAACGATTTAGACTTTAGTAAAGTATATTATTTTTGGTACACTTATTTTTCCTTCATTGTTTCTACGGTAATCATTGACTTGTCCAAACGTTAAATTCTGTAACGAAATAGTGTTTTGCGTCATTTTAATCTCATTAATGTTTTGAGAGTTTCATTTTTTAGTTCTCATCGACATCATTGACGACCTCCGTGGCGGAGTGGTTTGTAGGCCAGGTTTCATAGTGTTGTCGACTCGAGAGGTCCCGGGTTCAAATCCCGGTGGGGGCAGATTTTTGTGTGATGAATACGAGCATTTATTCTTTAAAATATACTTATATATATACAGTATATGTATTCTATCCGTTACCCTAGTATCCCATAACACAAGCCTTATAGTGCTTACTTTGGGGCTAGAGTAATAGGTGTGAGTGTTGGAAATATTTGTTTTTTATTTATTTTATTTATCTAAAAGAAGTCCTAAACTGGTGACAGGATAAGACTCCTAGATTTTTCGAAAGACTTTTTGAAGTGAAACTTCTTTATCGGCGTTGGAAAAAAATTTACCGTCACATTTTTCGTTACGCGCCATCTTTTTTTATATTAATAGTTGTTAGCGAATGATCACACTGTCGCCGGCGAGAACTCTCTCTACTCGTTTGTAGCTGAGTGACAATAGTTATTAAAGATAAGACTCGCTCAGCGATACTCGCTCAGCGGTACTCGCTCAGCGATACTCGCTCAGCGATACTCGCTCAGCGGTACTCGCTCAGCGATACTCACTCAGCGATACTCGCTCAGCGATACTAGCTCAGCGATACTCGCTCAGCGATACTCGCTCAGCGATACTCGCTCAGCTATACTCGCTCAGCGATACTCGCTCAGCGATACTCGCCCAGCGATACTCGCTCAGCGATACTCGCCCAGCGATACTCGCCCAGCGATACTCTAGCGAACAGGACGCAAAGATTTTGGCAGTTTTGGTATACACATTGATTTTAATGAAAATAACACAAATACTTGGGTTAAGAGTAATGAATATGATTATATACTATTAAAATATTGTATATGTTATAGTCAACATCGACGCTCCGGTGCTTCTTGGTTTGACTAGTCAAACCTCAGGTGTGACATATAAAGTATTAGTCAAACTCGAAATAAATTGTTCTGCCTTTGACTAAAGAATTAGACTAATCTAGGAGGGTTGGAAGTTAAAACTTTGAGACTTAATTTAATAAAATCGGGGTTTGAACAGTCAGATCTCAAATAAGCATTAGAAATATGTTAATTTATTACAATAGGTATAATCAAACGTATTCTAGTTATCTTTAAAGCAAATTTTACTAGAAGAAATTCCACGCGGACCAGACAGTAGACGGGACTCTACTGTACTACTGTACTGTACTGGTAGATTGAGGAGTCTGAGGAAGTACCTTTTTTATTCTTATTTTTAATTATGATAAGTATTTTAAAAATATAGTAGTATATATGACATGGTATGAGAAGGTGATGCGTTATGGCATTTCAAAGTACATAAATAATACGATTGATTTTTTACATTTGCATAATTTAAGACCAATTTAAGGGTTCCGTACCCAAAAGGTAAAAACGACACCCTATTACTAAGTCTCCACTGTCTGTCTCTCGGTTTGTCCGTCTGTTTACCTGTCTGTCTCCATGTTGTATCATGAACCGTGATAGCTAGACGGTTAAAATTGTCACTGATGATGTATTTCTGTTGCCGCTATTACTACAAAAAACACAAAAAATATAATAGAATAAATGTTTCAGTACTTATCATGTAGGGGGGGTTTGGACCATAACCCACCTCACCTTGGCGACATATAACGGTCGCACGCTACGGCTCGACTCTCATCTAGCACAACTGGAGGAGGAGCTGAGGCACATAAGATGGCACGTGCTCGGGCTGAGCGAAGTCCGCAGAGAGGGCGAGGACACGCTGACCTTAAAGTCTGGCCATCTTATGTACTTCAGAGAGGGAGAAAATCCGTCACAGGGCGGCGTCGGGTTCCTGGTCAACAAAGTCCTCACTGACAGCGTTATTGAAGTCTCCAGTGTGTCGGCGAGGGTTGCGTACCTCATTATAAAATTAACCAGAAGGTATAGCCTAAAGGTTATACAAGTGTACGCTCCAACGTCGACATACTCGGATGATGTCGTGGAAGAGATGTACGAGGACATCTCTCGAGCCTTACACACCACCACCAAGGCTCACTTTAACGTTGTCATGGGGGATTTCAACGCTAAAGTGGGAGTACAGACCTGCGGCGAATCGATGTTAGGATCATACGGCTATGGGAGTAGGAATCATAGGGGGCAAATGCTCGTCAATTTCTTAGAACGTGAGGGGCTTTTCTTAATGAATTCGTTCTTTAAGAAACAGCCCCAGAGGAAATGGACGTGGCGGAGCCCCGATAATATGACCAAAAACGAGATTGACTTCATCATATCGGACAAGAAGCGCATATTCAGAGATGTCTCAGTGATCAATAGGTTTAAAACTGGAAGTGATCACCGACTTCTAAGAGGCACTCTGAATATCGATTTTAAGCGCGAACGTTGTCGATTGATGAAGTCCACGCTCCGGCCAAATCTGCTTCAATCGGCCGTTGGTTCTGACGCATTCCAACTGAAACTGGAAAATCGATTCGCTGCCTTGGAAACCACAATTGACGTTAACATCGACGAGGAACTCGACCAAGTGGTAGAAATCCTTCGGGACGAGGGTGCGAAGTTCTGTAAGCTGGGACGTACGGGCAAGCGGTCTAAGCTTTCGAAAGAGACTCTGGATCTAATGGACAAGCGGCGAAACGATCCACTAGTCACTTCGTCAGAGCACCGGGCTCTGAATAAGTCCATCTCCAAGCTGATAAGGCGTGACCTCCGACGCTCCAATACACTCTTGATACAGAGAGCAATTGAGCAGAACCGGGGGTCTAAAGTCTTCGTACAACAGCTTGGAAGGAGCCACCTTACGAAGTTGACTAAAACAAGTGGAGAAGTCGCCACGTCGAAACCAGAGATTCTTTCGGAAGTTTATACTTACTATAGCCAGTTATACACGTCACACTCGCCCCACCCTACGTCGGATGAGAGAGATTTAAGAGCCACATTAACCCGCCATGTGACGGAGGATCTCCCCGACATCGACCTAGAGGAGATCGAGGCGGCTCTTGGGCAACTTAAAAATGGAAAAGCCCCGGGGGAGGACGGAGTCACAACCGAGCTTCTGAAAGCTGCCGGCAAGCCGGTGCTGAAGGAGCTCCGGCGTATATTTAACTGTGTTCTTTTCTCCGGGAGAACTCCAAGGGCGTGGCACCGGAGCTTGGTCGTATTGTTCTTTAAGAAAGGCGACAAGACCTTACTGAAGAACTATCGACCAATTTCACTCCTGAGCCACGTCTATAAATTGTTTTCAAGAGTCATCTCGAATCGCCTTGCACGAAGACTTGACGAAGCTCAACCTGCGGAGCAGGCTGGGTTCCGACGGGGTTATGGCACCATAGACCACATTCACACAGTGAGGCAGATTATACAGAAGACCAAAGAGTATAACCAGCCCCTGTGCATGGCGTTTGTGGACTATGAGAAAGCGTTTGACTCCGTCGAGACCTGGTCTGTTCTTGAGGCCTTGCAGAGGTGCCAAGTTGATTGGCGATATATCGAGGTGCTGAGATGTCTGTATGACGCCGCTAATATGTCCTTCGTACTCCAGAATGATCAGACCGAGCCTGTCCTGCTGCGCCGTGGTGTGAGACAAGGGGATGTAATATCCCCGAAACTCTTCTCCGCTGCGCTGCAGGATATGTTCGGAACGCTCAACTGGAAAAGACGTGGAATTAATATTAATGGCGAATACATCTCACACCTCCGATTCGCGGACGACATCGTCATCCTGGCTGAAACCCTGCAAGAGCTACAGGTGATGGTGAGCAGCCTGGCTGAATCTTCCAAACGCATCGGTCTCCGGATGAACTTGGATAAAACCAAGGTCATGTTCAACGAGCTCGTTGATCCGGGACTGGTTGCTGTTAATGGAGTACCTCTTGAGGTTGTTCATGAATATGTCTATCTAGGACAAACGCTCCAATTAGGCAGAAACAACTTCGAGAGAGAAGCCAATAGAAGAATTCAGTTAGGCTGGGCAGCATTTCGTAAGCTTCGTCAAGTCTTCTCGTCACCCATCCCTCAATGTCTCAAGTCGAAAGTCTTCGACCAGTGCGTCCTCCCAATTATGACATACGGCGCCGAGACGTGGACACTCACGGCTGGACGAGTCCACCAGTTTAAAGTCGCTCAGAGAGCTATGGAAAGGGCTATGCTCGGAGTATCCCTGAAGGACCGCATCAGAAATGATGTAATCCGACAGAGAACCAAAGTCACCGACATAGCCCACCGAATTAGCAAACTGAAGTGGCAGTGGGCTGGTCACATTAGCCGCAGAACTGATGGACGTTGGAGTCGGAAAGTTCTTGAGTGGAGACCGCGACTCGGTAAACGTAGTGTAGGACGCCCTGAGACAAGATGGGATGATGATATTCGTAGGCTGGCTGGAGTGGGCTGGATGAGAGTAGCACAAAATCGGGAGCAGTGGCGTGCATTAGGGGAGACCTATGTCCAGCAGTGGACGAACATGGGTTGATGATGAGAATGTTTCAGGGTTGTTTGTTGTTTATCCCATTCAATAAACGTGAACTTTTGCTAGATATTATAATTACTTATAGTTGTATAGATAACGGAACTGTTCGTGTGCGAGTCCGACTCGCACTTGGCCGGTTTTTTTATTACAATGGAATGGAAGCCTTGACAACTAAACTTAGAATATATTTAGCTTATATAGGCTTTAGGTACGTTAGACACATATTTGAAATAAATAATTTCTCTTTGCGTTCTTGTATCTGATTTCTAGAAAGAAGTGTGTTTATTTATTCCGTTTTTCATTCCTACTCTGTATTAACTATCAGCTGATTTTTCCATTATGATACCTAAAACATTTCGTGTATCTAGGATCAACTAGGCAAAGTCCGATACAGATTATTTTACATTTGACTAACAAGTTAGGTACTTCTATATTTGCCTAAAATTACTTTAGTCATAGGCCAAATTGAAATTTATTTCGGGGTTTGCCGAAAACCCTTGGGCAAACCTAGGATAAAAGAGTCATTCCCAGATAAGACCGCGTATCACCCTTTGACTATTACATAAATTTAAACTATATCATCCACTATCACGTTCACGGATTTTTTATTAAGAACTCAATTCACTTAATTGTAAAGTATAAGTGATAAATTAAAACACTGAATTTACGACACGCAAATTGCTTTTAATCATGATTTAAAAAAAAATATTTTCAAAGGCAAGACAACGCTCTCATATTCGAAGTCTGATTTAAACCAAAAAAATGGTCTTGTTTAATAAACGTATTATACATAAATTTAGCAGATAGTGTAAACTCTCTTGCTAATACACAAAAGAAGTTATTTAATTATATAATTACTCCAGTTTACTTCCCAAGTTTTGTTTTTTTGAATTCTCTATCGCCTACTTTGCGATACTCGCTCGGTTAAGCTGGCTTGGCTGTCAAAAGCCGTGCGCGTGCATTTTAACTCAGGACTGCCAATTCGTTTCTAGTTTCTACTCGCTTATCGTTTATCGTCGGAGGTGGAACATGTGCCTTAGATTACTGAGCCGTGTAAACATAACAGTTTCATAGGCAGTAATTTGTATTCATGTCTATGATAATAAAATCCTTTTGTTTAAACTTTATCTAATTTAACTTTATTTAACCAATTTCTGGAAAGTTGCATGTAGATCATTTTTCGAAAAATAAGGCCATAAAGAAGTTTCACTTCTTACGTGTGTACACTAGTACACGTACACATTTTTTTATGTTAAAAGGGTGGCAACAATTGTATGGCCTGCCTAATGGAAAGCGACCACCTAGCCTATAGACGCTAGAGATACCAAAAATTTCACTCACACCGTTGCCTACCCTGACCTAATCCCCTACCCCGTGGATCCCTGAAATATTTTCACCGTCAGAAACACAACACCACCAAAAGATAGATAGTGTTATTTTACTGTGGTCTTCTGTAACGTGGTGGTTAGTTCCCTAAGCGGGCGCTTCGATTTGAGCAAAAAATTCGCTATGTCCTACCTCCCTTTAAGTTGTTTTTTACCTACAAATAATATATTTATCTATATTTTTTTTGATAATATTCCATCATATATTGGCTACATTTCATCGCAGGTCGATATTGTTTGTAGGAGCAAAAACACTTTACACAAATTTTGCAGCTAACCCTAAAGTAGGCGATAGAGAATTCAAAAAAACAAAACTTGGGAAGTAAACTGGAGTAATTATATAATTAAATAACTTCTTTTGTGTATTAGCAAGAGAGTTTACACTATCTGCTAAATTTATGTATAATACGTTTATTAAACAAGACCATTTTTTTGGTTTAAATCAGACTTCGAATATGAGAGCGTTGTCTTGCCTTTGAAAATATTTTTTTTTAAATCATGATTAAAAGCAATTTGCGTGTCGTAAATTCAGTGTTTTAATTTATCACTTATACTTTACAATTAAGTGAATTGAGTTCTTAATAAAAAAACCGTGAACGTGATAGTGGATGATATAGTTTAAATTTATGTAATAGTCAAAGGGTGATACGCGGTCTTATCTCGGAATGACTCTTTTATCCTAGGTTTGCCTTAGGGTTTTCGGCAAACCCCGAAATAAATTTCAATTTGGCCTATGACTAAAGTAGTTTTAGTCAAATATAGAAGTACCTAACTTGTTAGTCAAATGTAAAATAATCTGTATCGGACTTTGCCTAGTTGATCCTAGATACACGAAATGTTTTAGGTATCATAATGGAAAAATCAGCTGACTGTAGGAATGAAAAACGGAATAAATAAACACACTTCTTTCTAGAAATCAGATACAAGAACGCAAAGAGAAATTATTTATTTCAAATATGTGTCTAACGTACCTACAGCCTATATAAGCTAAATATATTCTAAGTTTAGTTGTCAAGGCTTCCATTCCATTGTAATAAAAAACCGGCCAAGTGCGAGTCGGACTCGCACACGAACAGTTCCGTACCATTATCTATACAACTATAAGTAATTATAATATCTAGCAAAAATTCACGTTTATGGAATGGGATCTCCCCTCAAACATTTATTCTATTATATTTTTTGTGTTTTTTGTAGCAATAGCGGCAACAGAAATACATCATCTGTGACAATTTTAACCGTCTATCACGGTTCATGATGAACATGGAGACAGACAGGTAAACAGACGGACAAACCGAGAGACAGACAGTGGAGACTTAGTAATAGGGTGTAGTTTTTACCTTTTGGGTACGGAACCCTTAAATTGATCTTAAATTATGCAAATGTAAAAAATCAATCGTATTATTTATGTACTTTGAAATGCCATAACGCATCACCTTCTCATACCATGTCATATATACTACTATATTTTTGAAATACTCATCATAATCTATACTTATAATAAATCTGTAGAGAGGTCAATTCTGTACATGAAATATATTTTCAAAATAACTATCAGGGGATGATTAGTGATCGATACTGATGCCAAAAATGCAATCAGTAAACATTTTGTCTGTCTTTCTGTCTGTCTGTCTGTTTGTATGTTCCTTATAGAAACAAAAACTACTCGACGGATTTTAACGAAACTTGGTACAATTATTCTTCATACTCCTGGGCAGGTTATAGTATACTTTTCATCACGCTACAATCAATAGGAGCAGAGTAGTGAAGGGAAATGTTGGGAAAACGGGAGAAGTTACTCCATTTTTTAAGCTTCCGTCGCGTGTGCAGCTTTAATAGTTAAAGTTACATAGAAATCATGTATGACGGAAATATTCTACATAAAATTATCTAAAAAATATCCCGCAACAGCATATGTCTATCTTTTATGGTTGACTCACAATAACACGTGTAATTATATAAATATAGTCATTGTCTATAACACAAGCCTGTGAACAAAAACTATAGTTTACACTACAGCTCTACACCGAAGCGAAGCGAGGGCGGGCCACTAGTTAAAAATAAGAATAAAAAAGGTACTTCCTCAGACTCCTCAATCAATTATTATAATATTGAAATGCACTACAATTAAAAAAATATGTTTGTTTTGGGTTCGAGTCCCGTCTACTGTCTGGTCCGCGTGGAATTTTTTCTAGTAAAATTTGCTTTAAAGATAACTAAAATACGTTTTATTATACCTATTGTAATAAATTAACATATTTCTAGTGCTTATTTGAGATCTGACTGTTCAAAACCCGATTTTATTAAATTAAGTCTCAAAGTTTTAACTTCCAACCCTCCTAGATTAGTCTAATTCTTTAGTCAAAGGCAGAACAATTTATTTCGAGTTTCACTAATACTGTATATGTCACACCTGAGATTTGACTAGTCAAACCAAGAAGCACCGGAGCGTCGATGTTGACTATAACATATGCAATATTTTAATAGTATATAATCATATTCATTACTCTTAACCTAAGTATTTGTGTTATTTTCATTAAAATCAATGTGTATACCAAAACTGCCAAAATCTTTGCGTCCTGTTTCGCTAATATACCTATAATCTTATAAGTACATACGTATATAATATTTTTTCACCTTTATTTATCTTATTTCATGAAGACCTTTCTGCAAAAACACGCCAACCTTACCTGTATCATATCCTATTTAAGATATTAAGTTTATAAAATTACTGTAACTTTAATTTGTTTAGAATAAAATCTAGGGCGACATTTTAATTACGAGTAGGTACTATTTGTTTTTAATAATAACAAAGAGTGTTGGTTTGAAGCGTATAAAATATATTTGTACAATATTAAATTAACACTCTTAATTACAAATTTAAATTAACACAGTAACTAAACTAAAAGAATGTGCCAGGCGGTGGTGGATACGCTGCGTCAACGTCAAACCCGTCGTAGTCTGGGATCTGAGGACCGGCATTCGGGAACACTGAAATACCAAAAGAACAATATTAATGAAATTAAAACATGCTGTGCAATAAAAAACATGATGAAGGTACTTTTACATGCGTGTTATATAAGTAGTTCTTCTTATCCTTCTCCCACACTTGCGCGACGAAGCTTTGGTACTAAAATGTACTAGTTCCATCGTAAGTACGCTCCGCTGCACATATCTCCCATAATCTCTTTTCTGCGTGTAAATAATCGCCAGTCAGGCTATCGTCTATAGACACAAGGCCCGACAATTCATTACGATAGAACAACGTTCTTTCGAACGCAAATAGCGCATATAGAACCAATGCCACATTAAGCTTCGTCACGCAAGTGGGGAAGAAGTATTATGAAAATATAGCGGCAGTCGAATCGATAGCCGAATGGTTTTGATAAGTGTGATTATCCTACCATCATCTAACAACTTAAAGTTCTTGTTATAGAACAGCGTCATCTGGCGACACTGTTTCACTAAGAGTTAATATCCTTAGGAGTTTTAGAAACAATTTAATCATATAATTTTTATTATTTTTAAAGCATGTAGCTGCTTGATGTTTAAATCTAAAGAAAATATAACTAGAAAATGAAAATGGCGCTGCCTTGCAGCTTAAGAATAGCTAGAAGGAATTTCGACGCGGTCCGTGAGGGCCGCGGTAGCATAATTGGTCAGTGCATTCGCCCGGATTGCGAAGGGTGCGGGTTCGAGTCCCGTCTGCTGCCTGGTCCGCGTGGAATTTTTTCTAGTTATATTTTCTTTAGATTTAAACATCAAGCAGCTACATGCTTTAAAAATAATAAAAATTATAACTAAAATTGCTATTTCTTCTTTCAAATGTTTAATACTTGTAAAAGTATTCATTTGACATTGTGGGTTTACCTATAATGCGAAGAGATGGCGCTGCCTTGCAGCTTAAGAATAGCTAGAAGGAATTTCGACGCGGTCCGTGAGGGCCGCGGTAGCATAATTGGTCAGTGCATTCGCCCGGATTGCGAAGGGTGCGGGTTCGAGTCCCGTCTGCTGCCTGGTCCGCGTGGAATTTTTTCTAGTTATATTTTCTTTAGATTTAAACAATTTAATCATTATACAAATAGAAACTTTTTTTCCCCATACGGGCCAAAAGAAGTATAATAGCAACTAATAAAAAAAGTCATTTAAAATCTAGTTAATCGATTTTAGTGCCGAGTGTCCGTACGTCTACGTAAATATATTTTAACAATTATTCATATATGTGAAATCTATAAACTGGTATTGATAATCCAGAAAATCTCTCAATGAATACGACACTAAATTATAAAGTTTTATTTCCATGACCTTTCTTTATATTCATAAACGACAAGGTAGACCAGGGCCAATGCCTTTGAAAATCATAAAAAGTGAAGAATATTCGAAACTAGTTGAAACACATGCCAAAAGAAAAAAAATATATTAAAAAACCGGCCAAGTGCGTGTCGTGCCACGCGCAGTGTAGGGTTCCGTAGTTGCTCGTCGTCACCACAATATATTTTGGAAAGAGTCTATATTTTAAGCAATTACTTCGTCTAAGTCACTTTTAATGTTTTCTTCGAAGTAATTTTTATTTGGTTAGAAATTTTCTAATACATAAGTTGAACGACTATTACTCTTAAACTAATAAATCTATTTGTAATTGTAACCGTTATGATTTGCTCAGAAAATGCAAATTCGTCGTCTCGATTCCCACCCTCTTTAGGGGATGGGTTATCGCATTTTTAGGGAAAACTACCCTACAAATCTTATCGAAAAAATTAAAATTCAAAATTCTAGGTAATCGAAAGATCTACAACTTTTGTATTTACAATTTTACAGTAACTTTTTAATCAAATATCAAAAGTCGGTCATTTAGAATTATCGCAGAAAATTTTAGGTTATTTGAAAAAAGTGTGAATACAAATTCGTGATAAAAATATCAAACAGGGATATACTCACGGAAAGGGTCCGGTCCAGAATAGGGTTGCGGGAAATACTGTCTCGGCACTTCTACCGGCACTGGTATCGGTTTTGGCACGTACTGTATGAATTGTTTCGGCTGTGGAGCTGGCGTGGGGGCTGGGGCCGAGTGCACACTGGGCCGCGTCTTCGATACAACGGCGTTGAACCCCCGGACTGGATCAGCAGTGTAGTCTACGGTGCGGACTGAGCCGTCAGGTTCAACTAACGAGTACTGGCCTGAAAGTTTGAAAGTATTACAATGAGAAAACATTTGAACGCTTTCCTTCCTGTAGCTAAAAAAGGTGAGATCTAAATAAAACAAACATGTGCGACAACAACAAACACACATTGATGTTTTCAATTGTTTCTCTCCTCGTCAAAACAGGGAAATCAAACTAACATCAAAGACATAATAATAATAAAAAATAAGACAAAACAAAGAAGATTAATAAAAAACAGGTAATTCTGGAGAAGTAGATTGCAGTGTGTTGAGAAGTAATCTGCACCGTAAAGTAGTCTTCAATCGAATATTATGATGTTATCTTGTGCTCCTTTAATGAGTAAGTTTGTCCGGGTGCCCTGTGGTTGGTGAATAAGGTTCCGCACAACAAAGTGAGGGTGGCTAAAACTGTACCTTTCTCTGCCATATTAGCTGTATTCATACTTAAAATCAATAATCAATGAATCGCATAAACTTTGTGAAGTATCCTAAGTACTCTACCTAAAAAACCTATTTAAATTAGAGTTAGATGTATGAATATGGTTCCGGACAACAAAGTGAGGGTTGCTGAAACTGTACCTTTCTCTGCCATATTAGTTGTATTCACACTTAAAATCAATAATCAATGAATCGCATAAACTTTGTAAAGTATCCTGAGTATTCTACCTAAAGAACCTATGTAAATTAGAGTAAGATGTATATTTGTTAGTCTGGCATGTTAGTCTGTGTGTCTTTACGCATATGGTCGTTGTCAAACTAATATCTGCCATGTAAAAAAAAATACTTTAAGACAGTAGTTAATCTCTTATCTATTAGACAAGTCCGTCCGTCCGTCCGTCCGTGGTCCGGCCAAACCGTAAGAGATAGATAAAGAGAATGTTTAAGTTATAAGTTAAGAATAGTCTGATAAGACTACAAATCGGATTTGAGTAACGTAGCACTTCCGGTTTTCGAGAAATAACGTGATTTCTATTTCAAACGAAACCACACAAAATCTCCGAAGTTCTCAATTAATTAAATACATTTTTTTTGACGTGACAACGTCTTAAATTAGGTTGCGGCTGGGAGTCACTTATGAAAAAGTGTAACGCTCGGTAACGTTACGATGAGTCTCTCGTGTTAAGTTTAAGTTTACATGTACAATGTTTTAGTAAACAAAATATATTTCTATAGTTAAAATTTGTGCAATTCTTATTTTCATTCAATTCCTTGTTCCTATTGTGCAATTTAATTATATTCATATCAATAAATATTCTACCGAGAAAAAGACGTTGTCACGTAAAATCTTCGCCCGTAAAACCGACTTTACAGGCAACCATTTTTTTTGTGAACATTTGGTTCACTGGTTTGCTAGTATTTGATAATAGTCTGGCTCTGTTCACCGATTAGTAATGTTAGTAGTAGTATATAGAACAGTCATCATCATCATTATCATCAGCCTATTAATTTCCCCACTGTTGGGGCACAGGCCTTCCCTATGGATGGAATAGGGAGATTGGGCCATGACCCATCACGCGGGCCCTGTGCGGGTTGGTGGGTGCTAACGACCACAGATGCAGCCGGGACCAACGGCTTAACGTGCATTTCGAAGCACGGAGGAGCTCGAGATAGTTAATGTTTGGTCACCCATCCAATGACTGACCACTGTGATAGTTGCTTAACTTCAACGATCGCAACCGGACGCGCTAACCACTTGCGCCATCGAGCTCCTCAGCGCCATAGAACAGTAACTTTGATAAAAATATCGAAATTTCCAAAAAGTGCACATAACAGATATTGGTTTGATAATGACGTATGCATTTTACAATTTTATTTTGGCGGTTTATAAACAAAAATCTAACAAGCTTGGTGGATTCAGCTGAAATTTGTCCCTACCGAACGTCAAGCCAACGGAGACGCGGTTATAATTAGTTTTTTGCAAAAGGGTGAATCTATCATGAAGTTGTTGTAATTACTATATTTATCTTTATATATGTAATGCTGGTAAACAACTATGACAGCACAATACAATAAACAAAGATCATTTGCAGAATCGCATTACAAAATGAACTAAAATTTTCTACACATGCATGTTTTAACTTTTTGTAAGCTTTCTGTAAACGTTCATACGATAACAAACGTAGCTAGCGGCATAGTTTACAAACAATACACAAGGCTTGCTAACGAGCAGATATAATCAGCTGAGAGTAGATTTCTAACTAAGGATACAATGGATAATACCATGCGTACGTACCGAGTGCGGAAAATACGCAAAAACTGAGATTCCGATGATAAATATTAGTTACTCGGAACCAAGCATTGTTAATATCGCTTTTGTATTTGTTTTCAACTGACGAAAAATAACGGAGGGGGGTATCCAATTCGACGTGTATATATTTTTTTACGCATTGCTTTTTACAGAGTAGTGTGATTTTGATAATTTATTTTTGAAGTTATACTTCTTTAGGCGCGTTATGAAAAAATTATGAGAGTGAAATTTTAAGATGCGCGCGCATTACTGTAACACAAAAAATTAACAGCATGAATTCATCATCATTTTCATGCTGTTACTTTTGTGTTTACCGCACATTAAGAAAATCTACCAACAAAATAGAAATAGAATCTCTATTTAGTGGGTGCTAACGACTACATTGTGAAGGCCTATCAAAAGTATTTATTAATCTGGAACAACGGAACCAAAGCGCAATTCAGGAGATTACAGCGCCATCTCTTGACCATTGGTGTAGTAGAACCAAAAACCACATCTTTATTTTTTGTAATAAAGTAACAGTTATAGGTATTCATATTTATAATATCAAAAGTATTTATTAATCTAGAACAACGGAACCAAAGCGCGATTCAGGAGACTACAGCGCCATCTCTTGACCATTGGTGTAGTAGAACCAAAAACCACATCTTTATTTTTTGTAATAAAGTAACAGTTATAGGTATTCATATTTATAATATTTATCCACATGTTTCTAGTTTGTATATTCGGAATACGTGTTTGAGTTTCATACAAGTGCAATGTTCTAATAAATTATATTCAGTAGCGATTTTAATTGAATATTTTGATTATTTATTTATTTTTTCAAATTAAAACTGAACTTTATTGACTGTGTCCTTTTCCAGACTTTTTATTAATTTATTGTAATTAATTATTTGCATGCAATTAAAAACTAATTTTAAACGATGCCAAAGAAGGATAACTTCTCACGCGCCTACATAAGTACACGCACCCATTTTTTTTTATTCAAAAGGGTAAACTCCGAAATTAGTCCCATATAAATTTGGAAACAAAATTGTGACCCTAAGGTAGGAAAGTAGAAAAACAGGGGAAAATCAATTGTTCACTCGCATAACTTTTTACAAAGTGGTCCAATTTTGATGACTCTTTTTTTATTGAATTGTACACTTCAAAGTTGGCCCTACATAGATTTAGAAACAAAAATCCTACCAAAATAGGGGCTATTGTTTACTCACAAATTTTGATGCTGAGTCATTTATTACAAACATTAAAGCCACAAAAAATATAAAATACAAACAAAAAAAATTAAACTACCGAAAATACTAAAAAGCAAAAAAATAAAAACGTTTTTTTTCCTTTAGTCAAAATAAGTCGGTGCCATGCTAATCTGAAAGATCTGAGTTCGCATTTACTACTTGGGTTTGGCATGGCACTGAGTCCAAATATTAATTTCACTAAAGATAAAAAAAGATTTATTATTTTTTGCTTTTCAATGTTATCGGCGGCTGAATTATTTTGTTAAGAAATCTAAAGAAAATTTATCGCTTATAGGAAGGATACACAGTTACACTACTAGTTTGAGGATAAGAAAATATGCAAAACATTGAATAGCTCGATAGTGCAAGTCAAAGTTGTTTGCGCATTTAATGTTGGTCTGCGATCATGAAAGTTAAGCAACTTTAATCTAAGCGGTCATCGGATGGCTGACCAAAAATATATTATATTTTTAGTATTTACAGTACGAAATGAGTCGACGAAATTCTAGAAATAACGATCATCTATTTTGAGATGCTCAAGTCCAGAAATAATAAAAATATACAAACAAACTTAATGAGTTAATTTCTTTAAGACAGGATTGTGGAGATACTGGTATCTGAACTAGGCCGTAGCCTGTATCTAAGAAGACCTAATACTCTCCAATGATAGAGTCACAATGCATGAATGTTGTCATTATTTTAACTTAGTTAAATGCACTTTTATTTATTTTATAGAAATGTAAATCAAATAAAGATTGGTACGGATTTTTACAGGACGCTAGCTTTATAGTTACACTAGTAGTTGCCCGCGACTTTGTCTGAGTTTAAATATTAGTTTTAGAAAATCCTGTCTTAGCGCACGCTTACGTAGGGACATCATGGTAGCTATATGTGTGCCAAATTTCAGTGCAATCCGTTCAGTGGTTCAAGCTGTGCGAGATATCAATCAGTCAGTAAGGGTTGCTATTTATATATACAGATTACGTACCCTTAACTACATCTCCATCTCTTGTCTCGTGCTGTGATTTGACATCTCCAGTGTGGGGATCCGCGACTCCATAGTTGAAAGCGTATTTGGGATGATCCTGGAACAAAACATTCAATTAATTTTATTTTTAAGTATTAAACTTGTAGAGAGAGTAGAAGAATAATCCCAGTCAGCCCAGCGGCTGGTAGGATCCAATTTTTGGATCTAAGCCTAGTTACTTGTAATAAAATTTTCTTTTTAGAAATTAAATTAAATATCAGCGTGGTTTCAAACATGCAAAAAATTGAAACATTGAACCTTAAAGACTGTGTTGCTAATTTAATCCCATTGTAACTAAAGTTTTAAAGATGTGCAAGCATTTGCAATAGTGCAGAGCGGCCACACCGCTCCAGATATATCCACGGTTAAAGATTGGCTGTCATTATTGTTTTCTAATAATTAACAATACTTATTTGTGTAAGCAAATATGAGTGTTTTTACAGTAGTACAAACAAAAAATATGTTTATCAATAATTTCAAAGATTAACTAGATTTGAAACTAATAAATTAAGTAATAAGAATGAAATATATAAAATATTTATTATAGTTATTTAAACTATTCCGTCAACTAGTTGCACATTAGATGATTGAAAAAAGAATAACAAATAATTTCGTCTGGACAAAAACTGAATTGGGAATAAAAAAAATAACACTCCTCTCACATAGTATTCTTCATATCCTGGTTGGAATACTGCTAGCTTAGCTTGTACCGCACCGAACACCACTCCTACCAACAAACACTGTTTCCAACACATAATTACTTATTTTAATTAATCTCTTGGCACGTCCAGTCGGTCTAATGTCGTCTCCCTGAATACCATTGAGGAGGTTTCCCAGGCATTTATACGTGGCCTTATTTGCCAGTGAGTGTTTGTACAGGCAGCCTTGGGAGGCGTGGCGAGTAGCTAGCTTCCGAAAACGTTAAGTTTCCTAGCGCGTACTAACTAACTGAGAAGGTGATGGTAGCGGTGACTAATTGAGAAAATTTTCGCACGGTTTGTATGTACTAACACGCCATGGTTGTAGATTATGTCGTAACACTGGGGCGACTTTATGGTAGCCTCGTGGGTTTCGGAAAATTTTAGTTTAGTAGTTTGATGTATGACAATGTAGTTGTTAGGGTATTTGTTTATATTGGGTGCAGTAATTAGAGACCACGCGTGCCCAGTGCGGATTGGTGGGTGCTAACGACCGCGGATGCAACAGGGACCAACGGCTTAATGTGCCTTTCGAAGCACGGAGGAGCTCGAGATTGTAATTTAATTTTGGTCACCCATTCAATGACCGACCACTGCGAAAGTTGCTCAGCTTTAACAATCGCAGCCAAACGAGCAAACCATTTGCGCTATCAAGCTACTCCTAATTACCCTACCTGTCATAAATGTGAATGAAACCCATTGAAATTAGCTCGTGCGGCAAAATATGGCGCTCTAGCAATCCTCACCCAGCCTGAATCCAATCCTCTACCCAGTGCGATTCCTTTCACACAAACAGAATCGCAAGACCACAAATAAATAATAAATAAATAAATTATTCCAACCCTCACACCAATTAGCCTAGCCCCAAAGTAAGCACTGTAAGGCTTGTATTATGGGATACTAGGGTCACGGATAGAATACATATACTGTACATAATATAAGCATATTTAAATAGAGATACGTATTAAACATCCATTGACTGGCGTACAAATGCTCGTATTCATCACACAAACATCTGCCCCCACCGGGATTCGAACACAGGACCTCTCGAGTCGGCGACACCATGAAACCCGCCGTACAAACCACTCGGCCACGGAGGTCGTCAAACACGGCAAACACACCTCAAGGCAGTGTTATTTTACTATGATCTTCTGTAAGGTTTCGGTTACTTCCACAGACATGTGCTCCAATTCGAGTGCAAATTACGCTGTGACCTACTTTTATTGAAAAGTACTTAGTTTCGAAAACCATTTATAGAATAAAATTAAAAGTTATGAAGAATTAGTACGTGGAAAAATCAGAGGTACTACACAGGTGAAGTCACAGTCACTCGCTGATAAATATTATTTGACATAAATATTATAAATATAGGTCATTTAATATAGCTACCATTAAGAAACCTTTAGGGAGGCCACACACCGGATCCACAGGGTACATGCACGTAACATTTACCTTGCCATAATATGCACGCTACATTTTTGTTTTCTTCTCACTACAAATGTGTCCTTGGGGTTTGTTTAGAGTAAGTATGCTGTTGGTCGCAGATGACCTTTACAGCGTCACCGGGTTTGGGGACGGCGAGATCCTAAGGGGACCTCAAGCCGAGAATTGGCGAGTGCCTCTAGAGGAATTCCAGGCAGATGGCATCTCCCCACGGGGGGGAGTCTTCGTTCTGTCTGGAGCCTCTAGACCACTCAAACCTGAGGGGGTCAGCTCAACTTGAGGGCGTCTCTGAGACTCGGACCTCGGCTCTAGTTAGCCGTTGTCGTGGGAGGATGGGGAAATAAGCCCAGGTATGTACCTGTCCCTGGTATAGCGTGTCGTGTGTAGACCGGGTCTTCGCACTCTTATCCTACGGGTGCGGTGTCTGCCTAGTGATAAGCTAGTGTGCAACTATGCTAACTGTGTAGTGTTGGTGTTTGTAGCCTGTGTGGTCCTTGGTGTGCGTGCTTACACGCATATATATGGGGGCGTTAAATGTGCGGCGTTTTAAATGTGGCGCCACAATTATCGTAATGCAATTGTATGTCTGGTGTGCGGACCTCTTAACATAACATGACAAGAGAAAAACAGATGCTGGTGTACAAAATATATGTTTTTTAACATACACGCAAAATTGTGAATCAGCAGATGTCTCCAAGTTAACCTTCATTAATATTCAATAATTGTAAAATACTGTTTATGCCCAATTAATTTGATGCTGCAATAACGAAATATATGGCAACACGAAGTGCCAACATTTAAAAACTATACTTACGTAATTTATCAAAGCTAAGTGTGTTCATGTAAATGACGTTAGACCAAAACGATATCCATAAAACTAAACTTTTAGCAATATTTTCACAGTTGCACACTAACTTTTGCACATCACATAATCATATCGACCTACTTAGTTATTATTGGGAGTAAGTGATAAAGGTTTCAAGCCAGAATGTCAGGGTTCATTATTTCAACATTAATCTTATGTAAACACTGACAAACTGAATTTCGCACACGATTTAAAATACATTTGACCTGTATATAAAATAACTGAAGTATTAAAAATTGTTACGCATGATTTTTGATATTAATTTAAATATATTACACATAATAGCTTCGTAGAAACTTATCAACATGTACGATCGAACAATCTGATTCCTGACCCTCTTGACCGATAATTTGCTTCAAAATGTCAAAACAGATAAGTTTTCTTCTAGAGAATGCGTAATTGCACTTTGAACCTTCTAATTACAAGCAACTGTATTAATGATGATTAAAGAACTTTGAAATTATACCTTTGTTTTCAATGCAGAAGGCATGCAAAGGGTCATCTTTTAGATAAAATTCGAATTGTAGTTTGTATCACACTAATGTTATAAAGGCGAAAGTTTGTGAGTGTATATGTTTGTTACTTCTTCGCGTTTAAACGGCTGGAGCAGCTCGATTTTAATAAAATTTGGTATGGAGTCAGCTGACACTCTGGATTTACACATAGGCTATAACAATAACGGTTTACTGCGGGAAAATATCCCTATAAACCGACGGCAACACCGCGGGGCACAGTCAGTTTAGAAATAAATTTTAAAATCGTAAAACAATAGAAACTTTCTCGATTTCTTGACATTAATAAAAATTATGGTAAAATAAAAGGAAATCCTTATTCTATGGTCAAAAATCCAAATAACTAACGTCAGCATTATGTCACAGGGAGGCGGCTGTCGGCCTGAGGGAAAATCTGTCATTTCAATGTTCTGAAAATAACAACTTTGTTTCGAGGAATACATACATTCAAGCGAATTTCTACCTTATTGTTTTGTAATAGTTGTAAAAAATAAGCTTATGGGGGGTCAGGAATCAAATTGGCTGGTCGTACTATTACGTAGTACATTATAACATATTATAAAGGTTATGTTTTTATTTATTTTTAAGCATTTAACTGCTAGATGTTTTAAATCTAAAGAAAAGTCCGGATTGCGAAGGGTGCGGGTTCGAGTCCCGTCCGCTGCCTGGTCCGAGTGGATTTTTTTCTAGTAAACTTTTTATCTAGTAAACTTTTCTTTCGATATTATAAAGGGTTAAAGTTTGTTTGTATAAAGTAATCTCCGGAACAATTATAGAGATCCTTTATTCACCAGTTGAAAGACACATTATTCCTGAGTGACATAAGCAATTTTTTATCGTGATAAAATAAATTTCACCTGTGCATAGGTCGCTAGTTCTTTAAGAGACAATAGCGGATAATCCGCTAGAATTTAAGCGCCCGTCTGGGAATGTAACCTTACAGAAGACAAAAGTAGAATAAATAACACTACCTACCTACCTACTACTTTTGATGGTGTTGTGTTTCTGTCGGTGAGTAAGGTTACAAGGCTCCACGGGATAGGGGACTGGGTCAGGGTAGACAACGGCTCAAAAGATATTTTTGGTATCGCAAGCGTCTATTGGCTATGGTAAGCAGCCAGCTTACCAACAGGCAGGCCATCATCTAGTTTATCACTAGTTACAATACCCAAGTATTAACAATACCAAGTTGTTTGTTACTAGTTATAATATTTTTCATTTACAGACTCGGATTAGCAATAAATAAGGAGTTGTTACCAAACAAAACATTAGAACCTCATTCTAGGAGGCGATATCTGATATGGAGTTCTGAATTGTACTTTGTATATTCATACATGGCGCGTGTACAGAATATTCATTGTAATTAATCGTGGGATACATCATTGAGGTCTTTGTTTGAGACCGTTTAGTACAACACAAGGAAACACGGGCTATGTTGAAGGTGTATTCATACCTATCTATATGAGACAAATCTCAATGAATTCTTTTTGTTTCGAAATAAGCTAAACTTATTCTTAACTTCTTCTTTTTGTCTAGTCCCCATCCGTCATACCGTCCAAAAAGGAACTTTGTTCCATTAAGTACCAGAAAATTGTTTGGGGTTAAAAACAGGTATATTACAGAAATTGTTGATTACTACATTGTGATATGCTTTACAGTAGTTGTTGTAATAAGTATTTTCCATTATGAATAAATGAAAATTTTCTGATACTTCAGGCTCTTCCATGAGCCTTGTATTAATTTTATCATCAATTTCAAATCTCAGTAAATGCTTACATGGTTTACCAACTACGACTTATCTCACGCTATAATTTTATTTTTTTTAGGCATAAAACTGCTTGATGTTGAAATCTAAAGAAAATATAACTAGAAAAAAATCCACGCGGACCAGGCAGCAGACGGGACTCGGAACCCGCAGCCTTCGCTATCCGGGCGAATGAACTGACCAATTATGCTACCGAGGCCCTGATGGCCGCGTCGAGATGCTTCTCACGTTACTACACGAACTTAAAATAAAGTTAAACAATATATTTAACTTTATGCAAAACTTTCTTGAGACAAAACAAAACTTTTCGTATTTTCAATATTGCACCTACCGATTTTCTATGGTACTGTGAATCCCTATGTTACTGTGCAAGATCGTTCCTATCATCCGACGTTGCGCTGCCCAAAGATTCTCCATAGGAGAAGAATCACCATATGGTGGAGGCGCCGAGTATAACATTGTTTTCTTTTATATTTATTGTCAATTATACCTTGGAAGCAGGGTCGTCCTCTTGTATGGGACGCAACTTGCGTGGATACGCTTACTTCGTGCCATCTACAGGCGCGGCGGCGGCCTCTGCCGAGTGCTCCAACCGGCGCAAATATTCAGCTCTCAATATTACTACATATTTTTGGCGTTTGGTTGAGAGTATGGGACCATGGGGTCCAAGTGCTCGTCCTGTTTTTAAGGAAATGTTAAAAAGGCTCACTGAAGTTACTGGTGATCAAAAGGCTATCAGCTATCTTACGACGCCTTTTATATACATAAACTGCTGCAACTGCTATTTATATTATGAAAATAACTAAGCTAAGAAGCCGAAAGAATCATAACTTTTAAAATTATAATATTATTGGTAGAGCATAGCTGCCAGCCGTTGGCACTAGACAAGCAATAGGAATGGTAACGCTGCGGGTGATATAGTACCTATTATCTTTTAAAGCAAATAATATTTTGTTCAAACTCACAAATATCTTTGTACGGTCAAATGAACTGTATACATGAAACGAAGCTTAACCTTAACGCGTATCAATCAGCGTCATCTATTTATCAATACTCATAGTTAAATTTTCTATAAAATCATATCACCATACATCTGCGTGGCTTTAAATTGTATTAACTTTTAATAGAGTGCAACGATTTGAATGAATTAAATCTAATTTTTTCCCAGAGATACCTACACTCCCCTACACTCTATAAACATATTATCCATGCAGTGCATATGTTAATATAATAATAATAATAATAATAATATATTTATTTATTTCTCCTCACAACATGATGCTATTGTAATAGGTGAATACAAAAATGATAAACCTGTAGGTTGTGAGAAGCTGGTGTCTGACATGGGTATAGAAATACCTGTATTACAGATCACCAGGCCCTCGGCCAACCAGAATGAGATAATTACAATACAACTTAACCAAAACAATTCTACAATATAGGAGAACTTATATAAAAAGACATTAAATATTAGCCTAGTTGTTCGTTTACAGAGATTAACATATCAAAGATGATTGAATGCCACACAAGGTGCAAACAAGTATAGCTGGAAGTTAAATGGACAGTTTCTATTGTGTTGTTTGTTGATACATTTACTTAATTACTTTAAATTACCTAATAGGTAATTAACATTACTTTGCTTTACATAAAAATAAAAATTAAAGATACTCATTTGCTAGAATTTCATTGAGAAAGAGAGAATCTAAGAGAAAGTTAACTGCTCAAAAGATTCTCTGTTGTTAGATAATCCAGATTTTGTAGCCAATTTTTTACTATTCGCTTTAATTTGAATTTTGTGACATTATAAATAGATAAAATGTTGTTAATTTTATTGTACAAACTACCGCCTTGAAAACAGAAAAATCGTTGTGAGAATTTCATATTAAATCGACGTTGCGCACAGATTCTGTTTCTTCTACGTACAAGATCACTTTTACTGGGTACGTAAATCAACTCAGAGTGCTGTTTGATCACTGTTTGAAAAACAAAAAGCTGTCGCACAGTTAATACCCCAGCCAGTTTATACAAATCTACCGTGGGATAGCGGAACGGTAGGCAGAAACTCACTTTGAGCAAAGCTCGTTGGGCCCTCTCTAATCTTAATAATTGCGATTTGCAGGCACCACCCCATGATGTAATACAATAGCAAAGTAGTGACTGGCAAAGAGCATAATAGATAGTTATCAATAATTTTTTGTCTGCAATATGACGTAGATTTTTGAACACTACCATTAATTTGCGTATTCTAATAGATTTATTACAGCAGTTTTGGTTTTGATGCGCGAACAAATATACAGACAGACCGACAGAAAACACACACAAAAATGGCAGAAAATGTATTCTCGTACTTATCCTAAGTCCGTCATATTTTTTCCCCCCAAATATTTTATTATATAAATGTATATAAGTTACTAGTATGTTTTGTATTCTGTTATATTTCTTTTTATCGAAAGTGTTGTTTTTAAAGTGTGTTTAATGGTCAATTAAACACTTTTTCTTTTATTCTTCCAAAGAGGTCGTGCCCACTGCCCACAAACATTCCAATAGACCTGAGTTGCTGCTTTACTACTCGCGTTGAATTTGCTTTTATTTTTCTGAAGTTGGATTCAATATTTATAAAGTTTTTATTTTAACATATTTTTATAAGTCAATGTAAAATCAGCCAGCATCTTTCTTTTATATTTCCCTTCACTAAAAGACAGTATTACAAATGAGGCTCATAAATCACCATTCTGTAATGAGCAAGTATTCAATAACTAGTGGCTATTACATATTACGGTAAAAGCCAAACCACCGATTAATGTCAAGATACCTATATAAGTATTTGTCGTCCATTTAATGAGCTTCAAATTGCGTATCATTTTTAAGAGTGTTTTTTAATTTATCACAGAAAAATGTCAATGCCATGAGCGACCATATAGTGTTAATACATTATAAGTGAGATCCGTCCTCTCATTATTATACCAATATACGAACGCTTTCAATTGTGAAAACTCTCATGGTGATATTGCAAAATAAGCTTAGCTCTTAGATAAAAAAATCTTTAAAATCAAGGGTGGCGAATAAGCATAGGCACCCGGAACATCGGATATTTCAGAAGTCTGTTGCCATCTGTGTTTACTCTACCTAAGGTAGATGCGGTAAAAATTTCAAATTTCTCGTTCCACCCTCCATTATATGCATTTTCTTTTTTTGCGAGTATAACATGAGCCTGTTTCATACTCTGTCGTTGGGTTGACGACAGGGTTACATAGGGTAAAAAAGTGCCCTTCCTCTCCTGGAACTTTTTTACGAGAAAATTTCTACCCGGGTCTAGGCACGGTTTTACACCGTGTCTGCGTCCGGTCGTCAGTTAAGTATGAGACAATATGGAGATTTGTTAGAGACATCAGTGCTAGTGACGGTTTGGAGTCAGTAGAAACGTACAAACCGTACTCATGGACAGGCTTAGCTGGCACCAGCCCAGGTAGAAACCGTATAGAAATCATCTTGTTGACAAGGGCCCTTAGTGTTCTCCCATGTTTCTCAGTAGAAAATTAAAAAGAGAAGAAGAACATTCACGTACTCAAAGGTCGTTGAAATTGAATAGCACGATATGCATATCTGAGCCGATCTATCAATGGATCTAGCGTAAATAGTCATTTTATTATTTCTACTTTGATTATATACATGCCTAGATAGAGCAATCCAAATAACCACGCAAAGACAACGGCTCATGTTTCGCGAAATGTGTGCGTCAGATTGTTTGAAAGCAATCAATGTGTGCGTGTGTACTGACGAGCGTATCTACCAGAACTAGTAAATATTTTTGGGTGCTTCCATGCAGTAGTTGATGAAAACGGTATCTAGGCATGTATATAACGAAAGCCTAGAACCTAGTGGCAAATAGGTGTTCTACGCACGTGAAGGTGGTTTTTCAAATTACAAAGAAATTATGTCCAAATGGTTTGACCGAACAAGCATTGTATATGATGAGCCGTTCCGCTGTCTAAGGCTGGTACATCCTGCGTGCTGAACAATAGCGGGTCCCCTAATCAAATATTCTTTGTTAGCCAATTACCCGGAGCTTCTTGAAGGTAATTTGTCAGTTTTGAGGAAATATTATTTGTATACCAATTTGTTTATCTGAGCGCTCAGACTGAGAGATTTTAACTTACTCGATTACGTTTGTGCGTAAACACGAAATTCAATGATTTATCGAGAATGCTCTTATGAAAAAAAAATGTATGTATACCATCCCCATCTAATATTATAAATGATTAAGTTAGCAGGCTAAATCGGATAAATAGATATGGAAATTTTTACACACAGGCAGCTTATAATAAAACCGGGAAAGAAACATATGATACTTTTATCCCAGAAAAGTGTTAGATTCCTGAAGGATTTAAAAAAATCTAAAGTTAACGGGGACAAGGTGGGGACAAAATTTTCCTACCTGCGTGTTTATCTTTTTTTCCAAATGTGGTTATTTTTCTGTTTTCAATAAAATCTTATGAAAAAAAGAAATAATGAATATACTATTGACCGGAAACAAACCAGCACCATCTGGTCAAATACTCTAACCATTATATTTCGGGGTCCTTATTGAATGTGCCTGGGAACTGGGGGAAGAGGATATTTTTTTTCTATTTTTTTTAAGATGTTATCATCATATATAAACATCTCTTTAAAGGAGATTGCTCAAATTGGCCGAAACGCACAAAACATATTGACATACACGGTAATTCTTGGCGTAATTTATAATTTAATTTACAGTCATTAGGTTTCAACGGACACCTTTGTATAATATATTTATTTTAAAAAGGACTATTAATTTTACCGGTTTGGAAAACATACGAATCATTTTTAATGGCTATGGGAGTAGTAACATTCAGCCAAAGACTGATCGAAGTTGTTTATATAACATAAAAACAAATCTATTTTGTAAAGATCGATAAAATAAATCATTTTTTTTAGTGCACTATGGTATTAATATCCACAACTATATTTTCATTTTCACTACATGCAAATGTGGTCAGACTATTATTATAGATGGTAGGCGACATCATAAAGTCTATTGCCATATATTTTTCGCCAAACACCTCCATAAACACATTATAATCTTTATATATGTTAGACTTTAAGGTATCTATCTATGGGCCTACGTTGCCTGACTATAAATTAATAAGTAAATAAAATTATAACGTGTGATATACTAAAAATCTAAAATATGGTTATATTAAAAACATAACAAAAATAATGAAGCTACTGAATATATGGCTATTTAACCTAAATCTCTTAGTTATAATTTTTTTTTTTTTTTTTTTTTTTTTATTATTTTTAAAGCATGTAACTGCTTGATGTTTAAATCTAAAAAAAAAAAAAAAAAATTATAACTATAATTGCTATTTCTTCTTTCAAATGTTTAATACTTGTAAAAGTATTCATTTGACATTGTGGGTTTACCTATAATGCGAAGACATGGCGCTGCCTTGCAGCTTAAGAATAGCTAGAAAGAATTTGGACGCGGTCCGTGAGGGCCGCGGTAGCATAATTGGTCAGTGCATTCGCCCGGATTGCGAAGGGTGCGGGTTCGAGTCCCGTCTGCTGCCTGGTCCGCGTGGAATTTTTTCTAGTTATATTTTCTTTAGATTTAAACATCAAGCAGTTACATGCTTTAAAAATAATAAAAAAAAAAAATAAAAAAAAAAAAACAATTATAACTATAATTGCTATTTCTTCTTTCAAATGTTTAATACTTGTAAAAGTATTCATTTGACATTGTGGGTTTACCTATAATGCGAAGAGATGGCGCTGCCTTGCAGCTTAAGAATAGCTAGAAAGAATTTCGACGCGGTCCGTGAGGGCCGCGGTAGCATAATTGGTCAGTGCATTCGCCCGGATTGCGAAGGGTGCGGGTTCGAGTCCCGTCTGCTGCCTGGTCCGCGTGGAATTTTTTCTAGTTATATTTTCTTTAGATCTAAATCTCTTAGCTTTCTTTGATTAACGAGAGTTTAAAAATTCTCTCTAATCTGTGGCTCATTCACAATCACCACACAGTTTCTGTCACAGAGTATCTTATTATAACCGGAAATGCATAGATGACACCTGATTTTATAAGCTACTCTTATGCATTAACTTTAAAAACAGGCAACTATCTGTTAATCTACATGCTTTATATACCTGAATCTAATCCATAATTTCGGTACTCGGCTTGATTTCTCTAGTTTACTACATAACTTATTTGTTTTTTATTATTTTAATATGTTCAGTGTATATGGTTTATAGAAGTTCATAATATTCGTTTTTTTTTTTTTTTTTTTTTTTTTTTTTTTTTTTTTTTTTTTTTTTTTTGTTTCCTTCCAGGCGGGGGAGAGGGTGAGAAATCCTCATGGATACCCTACAGCCGGCGGTAAGGTTATGTCAGACTCTTACTGACTAAAAAACACCCTTTATTCATGCTTATGGCCAGAAGGGCCTTACAAGCTTCATCTGAAGCGATCACCCCCCGAGAAGGGGATGATGCGGCGCTGCGTTAGTTTAAACTAGTGCATAGTTTAAAATAACGCAAAATGCGCTTAGAGGACAAGTGCACTCAGATGTGCACTTGAAACGGGAGGGGACTGAGAGGAATCGAACCTCTCTGTGTCGGGGGGGCGGGGGGGGACTCACCGCGGGTGTTGGATCCTCAGTGGCCAAGAGGGCCGCGAGATCGCGCGTGAGTTTATTGTGTGTGGCTGTGAGTGCGTGTTTAGGCCTGCGGGGCCTGAATCGAGATGGAGTGTGTGGAGCGTATCCCGACGCCGATCTAATGAGTGTGTTAGAGTGCTCTTCTGCAGCTTTGAAGAACCGTTCCGAGCACTCTGTGAGGTGTGTTTGAATTGTGTCGAGTTGAAGGTCCCTGTGGAGGTCCGCGTTGCGGACGTACCACGGGGCCCCTGTGGCTATGCGGCAGAAGCGATTTTGAAGCACTTGAAGTTTGTTCAAAATCGCTTCGTCCGCGTGTGCGAACACTGGTGACGCGTAAGTGAGGACCGGGCGTATGCAAACTTTGTAAAGCGTTCGCTTGTTACGAAGTGACATTTTGCTGTATTTACCGAGCATCGGGTGGAGGCGGCTCATATAAAAGCGCGCGTTCGCGACTACGCGTGTGATGTGTGCACGGAAGGTGAGTTTTTTGTCTAGTGTGATCCCTAGGTATTTGACTGTGCGGTGCCACGGTATTGCTATTCCTTGCATTCGCAGAGACCGCGCACCGTGTTGTATGGTTTTGGTGCGGCGCTTGGGATCGAAGCAAATGGCCGAACTTTTGTCCGGATTTACGTCGATTCTCCAATCGCGGAACCAATTCCCAAGTGTTGTGATTGCCGGTTGGAGCTTGGCTATGATTTGATTGGTACTGGCTCCCCTAGAGTAGAGGGCCGTGTCGTCCGCGAAGAGAGCGAGCTCGACACCCTTGGTCTGAGGGATGTCATTGGTGTACGCTGTGTATAGCAGGGGGGAGAGAGCGGACCCCTGCGGTACACCGGCTCGTAGTGGGCGGGGCGTTGATAGTGAACCTTCGTATCTATAGCGGAAGGTGCGGTTTGATAGAAAAGAGGCTACTAACCTAACTAGGCGGTCAGGTAACTCTAATTGATATAATTTAAAGATTAATCCGTCGTGCCAAACCTTGTCGAAGGCTTTGGCGACGTCGAAGAAGACTGCAATAGTTTTATATTTATTAAGTTGGAAGCCGCTTAGGGCGTGCTCCACTATGCGATGGATCTGTTGGGGGCAGGAGTGTTTGGCTCTGAAGCCGAATTGGTGGTCAATGATAATAGGATCGGATGGTGATAGGAGGTGCTCTCTTAGTCTGGTCAGTATGGTTTTTTCGAAAAGTTTCGCCATTGCCTTGAGGAGGCTAATAGGGCGATGGCTACTGGGGAGGTGCGCGGGTTTTCCGGGTTTGGGGATGCCTATCACTATTGCTTCTTTCCAGGCGGCTGGGAAGTAGCACAGATCAAAACATGCGTTAAAGAGAATTGCAAGCAAGGTTAGCATTTGGATGGGAAAATGCTTGAGCGCCTTGTTAGAGATGCCGTCGGCGCCCGGGGCCTTGCGTTGCTTAAAGTTTCTAATGGTCTGTCTGAGTTCGTCTGTCGTGACGGGGTCTAGGGGGTTGTCAATGAGTGGAAGGGCGGCCCGCCGGCGGACCTCCTCCTCCACTCCGCGAATATGTTGCGGGTTAGTTTCCTGCGTACTAGGCGTGCATTGCGCCGCTATGCTGTCTGCAAAACACTCAGATTTTTCGTCGTCTTCGAAGGCGACGGTGCCGTCGGGGCGAGTGAGCGGGGGGGTGTGAGTGGTGACGTCGCTACGGAGCGCTTTCGCGATTCTATAGTACGCAAGATGGGATGGGGTAATGTCCGCCATGAGTTCCTCCCAACGGGAGTGTCTCAGAGCGGCTAATTGGGACCTAACTTGTCGCTGAAGGCGATTAGCTGTAGCCCTATACTCGGGGGTGGGGTATAATTTGGCTCTCCGGAGAGCGGCGTTTTTGGCTTGGATTAGGTTCCGGATGGCCAGCGGGAGCTTGGGCTTTGGCAGCTCAACCTCCCGCGAGTTCTCCTTCGCCTTCTCGGTCACCAGTAAAGTTAAAGACTCTATAGTTTCGTCAATCTTGTCGGTGCTGTCGAGACTGTCCGGTGAGTTAGGGAACGGGGACTCGGGGGAGTCTAAAGCGGTCTCGAGAGCGGAGCGGTATCCGTCCCAGTTGGTGAATAGCCTCTTAGGGGGCGCGGGGGCGTCTAGTGGGTCTTGGGGACCTAGAACTAGAGACACCGGTCTGTGATCTGACTCCAGGTCGTCGAGTGTTTCGATCGAGCTGAGGCGAAGCGACACGTTTTTAAGGATCGCGAAGTCCAGGACGTCGGGTCGGTTTTGTACATTGTCTGGGTAGTGGGTGGGCGCGTAGGGACATATGACATCATAGCCAAGCTCCTCGGTGATGTGTAGTAATCTGCGGCCAGAGGTGGTGGTGGTCTCGCATGTCCAGTCGGTGTGTTTGGAGTTAAAGTCACCGAACATTATGACTGATGTACCTAGTGAAGTGAGTGTTTCGAAGTCTGCGCGGTGAGGGTGTGTACCTGATCTAATGTAGACTGAGGCGATGATTAAGGACTGGTGTCCTGTCATCGCCAGCCTACAGATGGTGGCTTCCATGTTTGTGAGCGCGGGAGTGGGTATAGGTGTGCAGTGTAAATTGCGTCTATAGTAAATTGCGGTGCCGCCGCGCGCGTTGGCACCGTCATTCCGGATTAATTTATACTTAGGGATCGACAGCCCCTTCATTTGAGTTGGTTTGAGCCAAGTCTCCTGAAGGAGCAGAAAGTCGGGTTCCCTATCTTGCAAAAATAATTTAATTTCGTTAAGGTTGGACTTTAAGCTGCGCGTATTAAATGACACAAGCGAAGCGCCTTTCGGCTTGGTACGCCCGGGGTTTAGTTGAGTGATTGTTATGTTAGTGTTTTGCGCGGTCATAATTTAAACAACAGTGGTGTTTGTTTGAGTTATCACCGCGTGTTTTGTGTATAGTGTTTTTGTTTGTGTTCGGAGTCTGATTATTTCCCAGTGTTATAATGATTAAAAAATTAATCGAACGCGGCAACGAGTTCGGGGTGTTCGGCTATAGCTATAGCCTTTTCAAGGGGTGTCTTTGCTAGCCGGAGCTTCGCGGCGAGAGTGTGGATCTCGGCGATATTCACCCTCTTGAGCGAGGAGCGAATAAGCGCCATGTCCTCGGCCAGAGAGACGTCTTGGGCTGGCTTAGCTTGTGTTGTTGGTGTGGTGTGTTGTGGTGGGTGTGGTTTTGGGCGGGCCCTGGCTGGTCCCCAGGCTGTCGGGGGCGCCGGGCTGCGAGGGGCGGCCGCCTTGGGTAGCCCCGGGAAGTTTGTGGTGGTGTTATTAGGTTGTGGTGGGTGTGTTTTTGTCGCCGTGGTTGGCTTTGTGTGAGTGTGAGTGTTGGGCCTGGGGCGTGGGGCCCGCGGGCAACCCCTGTAATTGGCCGGGTGGCCTTCTTGGCCACAGAGCACGCATGCGGGTGCCCCGGGTGCGTCACGAGTGCGGGTGCACTCCTTGGTGAGGTGGGGTACGAGGCACTTGACGCACCTCGGGGCCGCCAAGCAGTTGGCTGCTGCGTGGCCATATAATTGGCACCTGTGGCATTGCCCAGGGGTGCCTCGCCGGTGTGGGGCCTCGACTTTGATATTGTCGAGGCCACAGACTGTAATGGGACCTTTAAAAATATCCCTAGCGGCCGGGACCGAGGTCAAAATGACAAGGGCCAACGGGTATTGTTTCCCAGTCCGGCTGTGCAATTTGTGCACTGCCTCGGCTGGGAAGCCTTGGTCGGTTAAGTCGCTCAGAATGAGCTCGTTGGAGAGCTCGAAGGGGACTCCTCTGAGTACCGCGCGGACTTTGCGCTCTTCGGGGAGAGCGTAAGTGTGATAGGGGAGTTTGTTTGTAGTCAGAAGCCTTGTGAGGCTCCTGAACGTGTCAATGGTGGGTGTTGTGATTTTGATGGCGTGACCAGTGTTCGACGCCTGTGTGTAATGGATGTTGTGTGCTTTGCAAAGGTCCGCGACCTTCGCCCATTGCGCCTTATCGCGCAGGAAGACGGGCGGCGGCGGCTTTGCCTTGATAGGTGCGGCGGTGCACCTAGTGTGTGGTTTTGTGGTGTGTGTAGTGTAGGGTTGTGCGGTCGGTTGGGCGACCGTGAGAGGGGTGAGAGGGCTGAGAGGGACAGAGGGCGCCGTTGGAGACGCGGTGTCTGCGCGGCGCTTGGAGCGCCGCTTCTTCTTGCTCACCACAGTGGTGAACACAGAGTCGTCTGACGCCGACACAATGGTCGAGTCGGAGTCGCAGGTCGAGACCGGGCTCGAGGCGGGGCGCTTGCCCGCGCTCGAGGGCCCGGGGAGGCAGGGGGTGTCGGGGCGGGGGGGTTCGGGGGAGGGGCTGGCGGGCGAGTCGCGCATGGGGCGCGCTCTCGCGACGAGCTCCCTGATGGCGGCCTCATCCAGGGTGAGGCCGAGGGCGGAGAAGAGGGACAGTACCTGTTGTGTAATGTCCATTGTGATGTGTTTGTGTGTAGGTCTGTGTAGGTTGTTGTGTGATGTGTGTGTAGGTGTGCCCTGACTGTGGCGTGAAGCCACAGGTCCTAACACCCTATGCGACACCGATGGACTCCCCTGCCCGCGGCAGGGGGTCGGTTGAAGCTGTAAGAGATGTGTTCCGATATTCCTAGCGAATATGGGAACAACCGTCACCCTTGGGAAGGCCCAAGTGCAAATGGGATCGGGTCTTCCGGTTTCCGAGCTCAGGAGAGCTCGAGACGTACCGGGGCTACGCCGACCAGTTTCGTTAACACCGCTAGGTATCCACTGGTCCAATCTTGGATCTCACGTATGAGCGCAGGCGCGTCGAGTCGACTCGGAGCAGGCAGCTGTGCGGCGGGGCGCACGGAGCAAGGAGGCGGCGGTGCGACGAGGCGCACGGTCCGCGGTCGGAGCGAGAATGACTGATGAATAATATTCGTTTCTACAGTAATTTATATATAATTTCGAATCTAGGAAACAATTTTTCATGATTATTGGTCTTTAGGCCAAACATGTATGGATGCTGAATCTCCTTTCTACAAAGTTAAAGTTACACTAAAGCTTTGATTTTTCAATGAAAGAAAAATATTTAACTGTTGAAAATTCTTTAAGTTTTCTTTCCTGTTTTTTTATAAATGTAGCAGTGCTCTTTAGCAGGCCGCAATATTTTAAGTAGATATATTTGTGATAAAATTCTACAAAGCCAATCTTGTCTTATGTTATGTTAGACCAGAGTTACATTAAAGATTTTTTTCAGTCACTTTTTCCCAAAATTATATATCACCTGCTTTCCTACGTACGTACTTGACAAGAAGTCCTGTGGATCGGAATTCATTACATATAAGTTAATAATACTTTGTCGGTTGCAAATCTTAACGAATTAACCTAATCACAATAAACAAGTTACTTGTGTTATCTTACTATTAACGACTTAATATAGTGGAAACAAAGAATCAACAATATCCTAGATTTCTCGGTCTGATTATAAAACAGCGTTGATGTCTTTTTGTTTCACGTTCTCAAGATGGAGAACAAAGAGCTCGTAGTGCACTTAGGCAAAGTGGTTTATGTAAACAAAGAAAATATTTTGAATCAAATCAAATCAATGCTGAAATTGCCGCTCAAATTGGAGCGCCCGTCTGGGGAAGTAACCTCCACCTTACAAAAAGCTACAGTATAATAACACTAACTTTTGGTGTGCTGATAAGTAAGGTTCCAGGGCTCCACGAGGAGAGGATTGGATCAGGGTAGGCACCGGTGCGAGTAATATTTTTGGTATCGCAAGAGTAAGTTAGACTGTTGTAAGAAAAGAGTAGTAGTATTAAGGACTAAGACTAATTATATAAAAAATAAATAAATATTTCCAACACTCACACCAATTAGCCTAGCCCCAAAGTAAGCACTGTAAGGCTTGTTTTATGGGATACTAGGGTAACGGATAGAATACATACGCACTACATATATAGGTATATTTATATATAAATATAAATTAAACATTCACGACTGGAGTACAAATGCTCGTATTCGTCACACAAACATCTGCCCCCACCGGGAATCGAACCCAGGACCTCTCGAGTCGGCGACACCATAAAATCCGGCGTACAAACCACTCGGCCACGGAGGTCGCAAAATTAATTATTAGGAAGAAAGAAAAAGGCTCAAAGTAAGGGAAACAATTATAATAAATATAATTAAAATAGATACAAACCAAAATGCAAGCTTATATCGAGGATGACAGCAAAGAAGACTAGGAAACCAAAGACAACCAAAGGTCAATATAAAATTGTCTTATAAAATATCTCACTTTCGGCCAAAAATCTTCCTTCATGAACGTCGCCAGATGTTCGATTGGCACCCGCACCTCAAAGGAATTAAAGTTCACATTGTGACGGGACTCTAACCGTGTGACTCTGAGGGAGAATTTGGTCTTAATCCGCAGGTACCCTACGATCTCCTTTCCTTCGTAGAGTAACGCAGTCCGGACACGTACAGCGGCGTCGTCGTTATTGCAGGACGCAGCAGATGGTTCGGTCCGGTCGAGGCGGCACCACACAGATTGCGACGAATGGGCTTCCTCTTCTTCCTTTCCATTTTAATGAAACCCTCTTCGTCAGATATTCGCTTTTGTGACGCTGCCGGAGTAGCACGTTGGATGCCGAGTTTGCTACTCTTCTCTGTTTGTTGTTTACTATGACGCTCGCAATTCGGAACCGCATCAACGGGTCGGCAGGTGGCTGCAGCTGCTCAAGCACGTTGCGGTGTAGACGTGTATGCGCATATGCCCAGTGCGGATTGGCGGGTGCTATCAACTACAGATGCAACTGGGACTAGTGCCTCCAAAGCACAGAGAAGCCCAAGTTAAGAAATTTGTGGTTACCTATCCGATGGCCGGTCTTGCGAACAAATGCTGAACTTAAGTACTTTATTTTTTTAAGCATCTAGCTGCTAAATGTTTAAAAAAATAAAAATATAACTAATGTAAGAACTTATGTATAATAAACATTTAACTGAATACACTCGTATCTTTCACAGTAAGTAATAATTATAATAGGAATGATATAATAATAAAAGTAATAATAATCTTTCAACTTATAATATAAAAGTACAATGGAGTTATGTAACTAGTTTAAATATATACATGTATAAAATTTAAATACAAATTTCCTTAACCTACTTATAAAAAACATCTTATTTACAAAATAAAAAATAAGTGGTGACTTATTTTTTAGACTTAGACCAGCGCCACCGTCAGGGATAGTGCCCACTAGGCTGGCAGCATTGCCACGTTGAATGGCAAGGGTGATCCGTTGACCAAGATAGGTGCCAGCCTTTTGATCACCAGTTACTTCAGTAAGTCTCTTTGATATTTCCTTAAAAAAGGAACGAGCGCTTGGACCCCATGGGCCTATGGTCTCAACACCAATCGGCACAAATATATAGTTCTCATTGAGAGCTGAATATTGGCGCCGTCTCAACACCAATCGGCACAAATATATAGTTCTCATTGAGAGCTGAATATTGGCGAGCATTCAGCAGAGGCCGCCACCGCACCTGCAGCAAGGAAGGTGCTCCCTGTGTAGCACGGAGCAAGCGTATCCGCGCAAGTTGCGTCCCACACAAGAAGGCGACCTTGCTTCCATGGAATGAGCGTCATTCCGTCAGGTCTCTTGCCATCGTCACGAAAGATGCCGCTAGGTTCAAGGACCGCTGGCACGTCGACTGCGATAAGAGCTCTGCGGATGACGTCATTGATGCAGGCGTGGCGGAAGACTCGGCCGGCGCTCATTTGGCATGAGAAATAATAATAATTTTTATTTGCATTGTTGTGCAATTTTCAATCCTGAAGATTCTGTATTCTAATCTAGAATTTAAAGCCAACTCGGAATTATAACTGCAGAATGTGCTAACGCAATCAAAAACACTTCTATATTTTCAAGTTTTATATTTCTGCATATTACAATTTATAATTAAAACTAAGATAACAGAAACAAATAAAAACAATAACAATTCGATATTATTAGATCAGGTACTTTGTGGTTTTTAACAAAAATCGAATATAAATAAAATTTAGTTTAGACAAAAACAAACAAAAGTAAAAATAATTATAGCCTTATAACAAAACAGTTTTGTAATCTACTATTTCTGAATTTTGAATGACTAAAGTATGTAAGTGAAGAGAATTATAACAAGATACAAATAAAGTAAGTCATAAACTTTAGTAAGTTACTTGACTACAACCTAACCATAATTTTAAAGCTCCATTTTGTTATAAAGCTATGATGATTTTTATGGTTTCTTTCTTACAATCTAATATTATTCTATGAATTAAATAGGTAAAATAAACAACATTCAAAGAAGGGCAACAAATTTTCATAATACCTAATTTATATGAATTTCAAACGAAATATTCATTTACAATTTTTTTTTCACATTACCGAGTTAATTTTTTTCACATTACCGAGTTTGTCGATTTATATCGACATAAGGATGCTTGCTTTCATTTAGTATTTATATTTTCTTATTAACTTTTTTAATTTTTTCATAAAAGTTTCTTTGGATTTATCATTTATATCGATACTATTTCTTCTTTTTGGACCAATCAACACAATCTAGCAATATGTAAGTATTGCTAGATTGTTCAAAAACTACCAACAAATAAATTAAGTCTTAGTTAACTTTAACTCAGGTAATGAAATTTTCGAGATGATTCTAAAGAAAATTCGTTTTGAAATTCTAACACAAACATTGACACTATCGCTTTATAGATGCGCAGCTTCGTGCTGTGAGATCGGCGCGGTTTTGTGCACTACCGCGTTGAAACCGTTGTGTTTGTCGGCGGTATAGTCAACAGTGCGGATGGAACCGTCAGGCTCCACTACTGTGTATTGACCTAGAAAACATTAAAAGAGGAAATAATTAATAAATAGTACTTTCAAATCTTCGAAAACAAAAACAGAAAAGTCTAAAGAAAAGTTTACTAGAAAAAGAATCCACGCGGACCAGGCAGACGGGACTCGAACCTGCACCCTTCGCTATCCGGGCGAATGCACTGACCATTAAGCTACCGTGGTCCTGACGGCCACGGTTGTTCGATTATTTTTTTTTCCGGTAAACTTTTCTTTAGATTTAAACATCTAGCAGTTAAATGCTTAAAAAATAAAAACATAACTAAATGAATTACACTTAGTTGAAAAGATATGATCAGGAATTTATTAAAGTAAAATGAACTTGATATTGATACTTCTATAGTTTTCCTAGTATTATTGTTTTTTTTTTCTTGTACCTTTTACGACATCTCCATCCCGGCTTTCGTGGTGCGTTTTAATGTCGCCAGTATGAAAATCGTTAACGCCATACTTGAAGATGTACTTTGGATACGCCTGAAAGAAACAAAATACAAAATCAATTAATATAAATTAATTGTTAACATAAACTGTGGAATTCAATAACTCTAGATTATTAATACACTCATCAAGTTAAAACATATCCGTCTAACTGTGGCCACAATTCCAACGCGTACAAAGAAATTTGGTGACTCATTTCTTTATCGGACTATCCGTAAATGGAATACTCTGCCGACTCACGTGTTCTCTCGCTTTTACAACCTGGGATCCTTTCAAAGAGACGTGAAGAAGCAACATGCAGGCGGGCAGGGTGAGGTAGACTGGTGCGGCAGGTACAACTGCTGTATCAGTTATCTTTGCGTCTGGACTTCACCGTCACTTAACATCAGGTGGGGTGGAGTCATTTATCGGTCCTATCTATGCACCTCAACAGCAAACTTAATCATATGAGCTACGATCACCATCATAGATACAAATCTAATTGAAATGTATGACCTTTCTAAAAATCCGTATATTAATTCACTTTACATAATTCATCTATAAAATGAGAACACGCAAATATCGAGGCGCTGTAAATTTTATTAAAATTCTTTAAGCATTTTAAACGTAACATTACCTATCGATTACTATTACGTGCTTGAAAGAACATTTGTAACACATTAACTAGACGAAAGAGTGTCTTCGGAAATAACATACATTGAGCGTGCAGAGAAACTATTTATGCTATGGGTGCGCAAAAGGCGCACAAACATTACACAACGGTTCTCATGAGTTTTAAGTTATGGACGAACGGCGGAATTCGGTCACAACGGATTTTCCATACTAAATGTATGTTTTTTCCGATTTCTTGTTAGTTTCACTAATAGCTACTACGAGAATGTGAAGTTTGTACAGCTTTACCACAGGTAACATTTAGTAATTCCAGATACTTGTTACTATTTTCTATATCTGTCTTCTTGATTTTCTAAGGTAAGTTGAAGTAGGTAGTTTAATCACTAACCGTTCATTAATAACTACAAATTCTTCTTCGCTTTAATATTAATATTATATGGTTCTTGTTGTTTGTGATTATAATGGTTCGGATTTAAAGAAGGATATCTGATATCGTAAGGCCTACCATTCTAATAAAAAGGTAACGTTTCAAGACATATTAAATAATTCCAACAACGTATACATACATACATACTTCATAAATATCAACAAATTATTCTGGAAATGAAACATTCTAACTTTCATTTTAAAGAACTGAAAGCAGTTATAAAAGAATCATTTTACTTTTCCGCTACGGCTTTTACTTCGACCATACCAAAAAAAATCGTCGCGGGCGCAACGAACCGATCACAATACGTTATTAACGCAGGAAGTGTGCTATCTCGTCACCAATACTTATTCAAATAGATCCTTACTTCTTATGGAAATTAAGTAATCACTATTGTTTTGGAAAAGAGACGGAAAATTTAAACACTTTTTACACCTTCAGAATATCATTGAAATCTCACTATAATCGAGCTTTTGTTTGTTAAGTTAGATTAACAGTAGTTACTAAAATAAAGTACTTTGTATTAAATAGAAATAATTTTCTGTAGTCGTGAGTCCTCCTCTCTGGACCGTGTGATAAGACATGGCTAAATCTCCATATCCCATTTCATTGCCCCATCACATCAGTGGGGACTTTAAAAGGCTTATGATGATTATTAAAAGCGCTTAATTTTGATATCTAATGATATTTTTTTTAGAAGTAACATTCTCTCTTTAAGATGTCAGACTCGTCATGGGTGAATACTCTGGCCGCTCCTATTTGAAACATTTGGATTGTCGTAACATTTCATGGATGTGTCTAATTCCTTCTAGTACCTATATAATAAATGGGAATCTCAAAATGGAATGTTGAATGAAAATAATGAAGTACCAACTAACCTATTTAGCTGTTTAATCGGCAGTTACACATCATGTGCCATAGATTATAGAACCGAGGTGAGGAAAGCGAATGAAAGTGCTCCTAATCGACGCGTAACCAGAACCGACGGTGGAATATGACACCTTAGGAATGATTTCCATTTCATTCCATGCGAATAGCCAATCACTTTAAAAAATCATAGTATTTACAACATTAGATATCATGAATCCTAAGTGTCTACGTGTTATGCGTACATGTACATTTATTAAAGTAAGTTCAGTACCCTTAGTACAAGTTTGAGCTCACGAAAACTATCATAGTTTTCGTAATTGTAAATTATGTTTCTATGTCCATTTTGGTGAAAAGTAACCAAATATTCTTAAAATGTAAGAAGACGCAAACGATTTAATGATAGAATTTAAACACTGTTTATTTGTATTGAAACGAAAACAATAAAATCAGTACCCTTAGTACGAGTGCGAGCTCACGAAAACTATCATAGTTTTCGTAATTGTAAAAGTCGTACTAAGGGTACAGTTCAGTTGAACAAAATAGTTTACATAGTAACAAAATTGTAAAAAACGAACTTTGATGCGTACGTACATATATAGAAAAAGGAGAGGATCATTTAATAAAACGTTTATAGGCGAATAAAAATGTTCCGTTACTATATAAGGGGTTAACATATAGAAGCATAGAAAAGGACTGTAATTTTATATGACTTTAAATACAATTGCATTTTACAATTGAACGAAAGATATACCATCCCTATACTGCAGGCGGGTATTATTCTGTTTACCCTTGGATGTTCCCTTATTTATGAAATGAAATAATACTTTATTCAAATTGACTTATTAAAAGCCCTTGAGTCGTCTAATATTTTTTCTTGCCATCCATTAAGGACGTGTTTTAGCTGATGAGAAGAATGTGCGCAGGAAACATCAATTACAACAAAAAACAGAAGTAACAATATTTACATAAAATCATGTCACTACCAGTACAACGTCCTCACACATTTTGATTGCTATGTCACACAGTATTATACCCAGGGCCTGGTGGATTTACAACCAGATCGACTGTCTCTGTATTTCAAATTTCTTTTCAGCACTGGCGCTTTAGATTATTCTGTATGTTTGAAATTATTTGCCCTCAAAAGAAGCAGTAGAAGAACTAGATGGCACGTTTAACTTACATAATAGTCTACGTGCTCATCTTCGGTGATGTGATGATGATCATAACCGATGCGCTGCTGCGGCCTAAGAGCGTGCTGCGATTCTGAGGGCCGCAGGAATGCGAACAGCCGTGCGTTTGCGCACACCGCCACCGTCAGGACAACCAACGCCATCTGTGGAGATTGAAAATAAAATATGAAAAGACAAAACTTGGGAAAGATGTGGTGTGAATAAAACTTTTGTGGTGGTTGTAAAGTTATCAGCGAGCACTGCTATCCGCAGGTACCAGTTCGGTAAAATAAAACCCCGCTTACTCCTAGATTTTGTTAACTGTGCCATGTTTTGCTCTATCTTCTATTAACATGTTATCAAATTTACACTTATTCAGTTATATGCATAAGACTTTATTGTTTCAAGGGAGACATTTTACACTTATTATCCGTTTCTTGAATGTTTTTGCAATAACTTAAAGTAAAGAAGATATTGACGGAAGTGAGAAAAAATTACTATTAATTTATTTACACTGCCCGCGTATCTTTTCTAATCTAGTTTAACACTTTAAAGATAAATGTGCCTAATAAAATTAACGAACGCATTGTTCCTTGAAATAATTACAATTTAGAGATTCGTTATCATTCATTCCAGCGGGGTGATCAAAACGCAACGTTAATAAACTAACCGACCATTACTTCCAACTTCCAATAACGTATTTGTCGTTTTCCGGAACTTGTAATTGAGTAAGTAAGCAAGTAGTATGGTAATTTGGATAATTAATTATAGTGAATTATGCAAAGACGCGGTAGGAAAATATATTCGATAGAGGAAGCAAGCTGTCTTAGCGAAACGCTTGCTGCCCCCTCTGAAATATTATATGAACGGACAAAGTGATTGCAAATCACTTTCGGTTGAATAAATTAAATTGGTGTTATTACGATAATTTTAAACTTACGCAAAGAAAACATATAGTTGTACCACAGCTATTCTTAAAATCTGCTATAACTAAATAAATATAATAATATAATAACCTTTTTGCTTTCTTGTTTGTGAATCCGTTGGTTCACATAGCAAAAAATATATAAATAAACTAAACATATTCTAAATGAGTACTTATATGTTTAATATTGACTTAAAACTGCCAAAATTAATAAAAAAAAATAAAAGAACAAGAACAATAAAATTATTTATTACTGTATTAAACTGTAATGAATGCTGGAGACATCATTTAATTTTTCCAAACTTAGCAAATTTTGTACTATGATTGATTACACATACACACTGTTATAAATATTTTTTTTAATAAAGCAGAATATTTTTTTGTTATATAATTATTTTATTTTTCTAAACCAACTTTGGAGCCATCAGTGCATTGAGCAAAGAATTGAATTCGAATTGCGATTTTGAAAGACGAGAGCAAGTTAAAATATCCACCTTTATTGTTATTTTTAATCCACACAACATTTAAAAACATTAAGAAAAATATCTCTGAACTTGGACTGAAAGTTTGTCATGTTATCATGGTTTAACTAAACAACCATTTGTTCGGAATTATTGAAAAGTAAATTAGTTAATTGTTAACATGAGAGCGTAAGAGATATGTTTTTCATGGCAATATAACTTCGACCAAGACAATGTGCCCATTATCTTTAGAAGGTAGTACCAATACTAAGTCTTCGGATGAACAAAGGTTTCGTTTTTCAACATTTCCCATGCTTTCGATGAATGCCAGTTATCATCATTACGTGTTACGTTTTTGCCAAGTGTTACGACTTAATACATAACTCGTTTTCACTTGTTACAGTGTTTGTTGTTACAATATGACTTAATTGTTGAATAAGAACTAGAATTGTTCAATTATTTGCTTGAATCTGATTTTCATAGCAAATTGGTTTACTGTGATTATCTAGTATTTTTTTATGTTAAAAGGGTGGTGTAGCGGAGAGCTAGTGGAATGGAATATGAAGACTAGGATTTGAACGCAATGGCTTTATTTGCACTATTTTAAAGTGATGACAGATAACAGGAAAAGACTATGACACACAATAACAATTTTGATAGCAAAAATCATAAAAATGTCAATACGTTAAAAACACTTCAAAAAACTATAAAAACTAAATCTATAAAAGAGGTCAGCAACAAGTGGGTAAGAAGCTCCCCTGATGGTAAGCGGCCATAGTGTATAAATGCTTGTAATACCAAAAATATTACACGCGCCGCTACCCATGGAGCCCTGGAACCGTAAAAACCAACTGAATCACAACACCACCTAAAAGTTGTGTCATTTTACTATGGTCTTCTGTGTAGATCTGTGTACTTGCCTAGTATATTTTATCAGAAAATTTACAGTGAGCATATAAGATGCTCTTAATATTGTCACCGAGTTTATATAGAGGAGCTCGAGATAAAAAAAATGGTCACCAATCGTACGACTGGCCACTCAAAAAGTTGCATCACTATCACAGACTAACCACTGCGCCACCGAACTTCAAGTCAAATCACGAAAACTACATTGTATAGGTATCACAGATACAATACCTATACATTGCATTACCGGGTTTCATGATGTCGCCGACACGAGACGGGACGGGTTCGAATCCCGGTGGGGGCAGATGTTTGTGTGATGAATACGAGCATTTGTACTCCAGTCATGGATGTTTAATATGTATTTCTATATAAATATACTTATATATGTACCGTATATGTATTCTATCCGTTACCCTAGCATCCCATAACACAAGCCTTACAGTGCTTACTTTGGGGCTAGGCTAATTGGTGTTAGTGTTGGAAATATTTATTTATTTATTATTATTGCCGGAATACAATTTTGTTCATAAACTTTTGACATTCAAAGAGAGGTAGGGCATAGCGAACTTTCCGCTCGAATTGGAGCGCCCGTCTGGGGAAGTAACCTCCACTTTATAGAAGACTACAGTAAAATAACATGAACTTTTGGTGGTGTTGTGTTTTTGCCGGTGAGTTAAGTTCCAAAGCTCCACGGGGTTAGGGTTTTAGCGTCTATAAGCTATGATGGCCGCGTCCTAACAGACGGGCCATAAGCCGCAGACTTTTTACATAAAAAAACGAATGTGCTTATGACCACACGACTGAAGTGAAGTGAAGCTCCATCTGTATGTATATATATATATGTGTGTGTGTGGGTCTGTGTACAATAATATACATATTTCATTTACTAGCTATAAGAGAAAGACAGAAAGAAAATGTGTACACCCACTGCTCAATGATGCCAACTTAGCTATTATTTCGTGTAACTCCAGCTTACTTCATCAACGAAAACTACTACACTACCAAAAGATATAGGTTATTATGCTGTGATCTAACACTAATTTGAGCGAAAAAGCGATCTACCTGTTTATCGAACTTAAAAATATACATTTTACTATAGACTATTCTGTATAAGGTATAATGTACCAAAATAATACGAAAAATAACAGCCGGCAGCCGAAATGTTATAGAAAAGTTTAAAGGCTTCTATACTGAAAGGGCGACTACGACAACCTTATTGCAAAGACACAAATGTCCCTTGTTATTTGCGAGCAATAACTTATAAACCGTAGTACTGAGTGTTACTACTGCGATGATGAATTAATGATAAAGATGAAAAAAATATACATTTTAGTATAGACTTTTCTGTATAAGGCATAATGTATCAAAATAATACGAAAAATAACAGCCGGAATATTATAGAAAAGTTTTAAAGATTCTATACTGAAAGGGCGACTACGACAACCTTATTGCAAAGTCACAAATGTTCCTTGTTGTTTGCGAGCAATAACTTATAAACCGTAGTACTACGATGATGAATTAATGATTAAGATGAAAACTACATATAATTTAAAAAATAAATGGGCCCCATATAAGCAGCGAGATAATGTTACGGTGTCTGCCCGAGCTAAATTATTTTTTACATTGACTGAGTCTAATATTGAACCCAGGAAATCTAGATTGGGACAATGATAGTGCTCAAGCCACTCGACCACCTAGGTCGTCAGCCAACGAAAAATAACATAAAATATGTTTTATCATAATCTATACAAATGCTAATAATTATTAAATTCAATAACTTCAGAACTTTAAGTAAATAAGTATAAGCCTTTAAATCAATCAATATCCACAAAAGTAACGAATATAATTCCTTAGTTTTAGTTTAAAGTCAGTTTTAATTAAGACTTTATATAAGTAATTTAATAAACAGCTTGCGTTTAGAAAATTAACACCCAGATCAAAGACATTAAAGACAAGTTCACTTTCTCTGCTAACCCAATCGAGGTTCGAAGCCAGGACTTTAAAAATGACGGCACCTAGCCTATATATTATGTTGCCATCATTGTACATTATATGGAAACACTTAAAAGATTCCTATTATTGCATTTTTTTATCTAATTACTTTATTTTAATTGCTAGCATCATTAAATTAAAGAAGAATTAATTTACTCAAGAGAAAACTGCTTAACATTTTATTCTCAATATCTATAATCTGTATATTTGTATTTATATGTTTTTGACTGCATTTTTAATTTCATTTTATTTTATAAGGAACTTATTCTTACCTTTAAAGCCATATTTATTTATTTACTATCGCAACACAAACTTAAAGACACCAACACACCACTTGTAACGCAAGCGAATGACCGTAACAAAAGCTGTATGTTGTATGAGTAAGTGAAACTTGGGAGTTAATATATATATGTGGAAGACAGGAAAGTGGGGTTGGCCAGAGAACAGTCGGAAAAAGTATAATGTACCTAAGTATTCTCCTCAGTAAAAAATCATGACAACTAATTATATTCACGAATTATCCATATAGGGTGGATGTCCCGGTCTCAAACCAATTAAAGGAAATTATTAACTTTAAAATGTTGCTATATAGCCTAACAGCGATATTTATTGCTACTTTATTTTTTATATTGTAAGTAACCTAGTTATAAGTTGTATTTGGGAAGGAAAATATTTGATTTCTTTTTGTTTATTTTATTATTCAAGATAATCGCTATAAAACTGGGATGTACCCTAATTTGACCAGCCGGCCCCAGTTGTTATCAAGATTTGTACCAGAGGTTGACCACTTATAAAAAAGTGAAATAATAACTACATTCACAATTAAAAAACAAAATTATTTTATAATCAACTTTATGGTTTGTTCTTAGGACTAATTGAGATCAATAAGTAAATTAAATTAAGGTTAGTCCCAACAATCACAATAGTAATTCTTAAATCTAAATGGCACGTTTTCAAATCACCATAAAATAACGAATCATAACTTCACTTAAACTTTGAACTTTTTAAACAATCTAAAGTTTTGGTTAAGTAATTCTCTGTTAATATCAAACTTAAATATTTTTTTTTATTGTTAAAAAAAATATTTAAGTTTCATAATGAAATTCACGTAATGATTCAAAATTAAAAACTGCAAAATTAAAAAAGGAATCAGATCCAAAAAAGATACTTGGTCATTTCTGGTACTTTATATGAACCTCTATTATTAATTGACACAGGAGCATTAATTTTCTCCACTATGCTGTCATTAGCATACCAAATTTTATCTTCTTTATCTGGCCATTTAAAAGTATTAGAAGTTGATATCACCATCGTACTAACTTCTTTACTCTTTAGGTCAATATTTTTGACAATCCCGGGAAAATGCTCCCCTCGTAGTTTACTATAACATATGATCCTATTTCCTCGTCTGATCTATCTTTATTACTGTAATTAATTGATCAAAGGTAAATTATCCTCATCGGAATCAGAATCAATTCTATTCTGAACTCTCTTTTTTACTCGTTTTGTTTTAGGTTTCTCAACTTTTTTCAACTCTTGTACTTTCTCAACTTTTTTCAGAATTAAAGTCCCGTTTATTATGTATATTTGAAGTTGCAAGCATTATTATTAATTTTAATTTCTTTTTTGGTAGCATATTGTATCTAAAACAAGAAAACAATACTCATATTAAGAGTTTGGTCAATTATAGGATTTGTATGCAGTACCAATGTCAAACCACTGGTCAACTAATGGAAACGTAAGCAATTTACTCCTTTAAAATTGATAGTCGAGTTACAATTCACATTCTGGACATGAAACTGTTAAAATAAGTAAAAAAAAGAGTACCACTTCAGTGTACTAATCGCTGACCAATTGGTCAATCACAGGAGCACCTAATCAAATCATGTACCTTTTGTTAACCAGTAAAATAACTCATGAAATATATCGTTTTCATTTGAAATTCATTGAAAATCTTTATAATAAACATAAAATGATTACAAAAAACAATCATCCGAACAAGTTCATTAAAAAACAATACAAAATAAATTAAAAGTGTTCTTACCTTTCTAAACATTATCCTTACTACAATGGCGGCTGAATGGCAACTGTCAGCGACAACTCAAAACAAAATTAAATTGTAGCTTTCACTGGTTGTCTCTTTCTAGTCGTAATGTGATTGGTTGATTTGTATTAGTACCAACAAGATGTAGCCAACATGAAATGAAACGCTTAATCGCCGGAAAGCCTAATATTAACACTCAAAGCCGCAAGTGGTCAACAACCGGTGCGTGGTCAACTATAGGGTCAACCATCCTATAACAAAGTTTTTTTTTTCAAGACGTTTTAATAATTATTGTTTCGAAATATCATTATATCAAATGAAAAAACCGCCCAAGTGCGTGTCGTGCCACGCGCAGTGTAGGGTTCCGTGGATGCCTGTAGTTACCACAAATATTTGAGCAGGAGTCTATATTTTCTATATCCAAAAATTAGAAAAACCAATTAATATCAATGTATGTATCTCAAATAAAACACCTAAATCAAAGTCAAACTGCGCCTCAAACTCAAAATCAATTCTATTTTTTTTAAATACGCCGATTTTTTTACTCCCAGGCGGGAAATCCTCATGGAGGGTGTCCATGAGGATTGTCAGGACTACGTAACCCTAAAAAATAATAAGCTTGGATTAGTCACTCCATGTTTTGTCTCTGTTCATTGAATGACAAATGGCATTTGAGTGACATGAACAAAACACGGCGTGACTAGTCTAAGCATACTCCTTGTGTTATAAAAAGTGGGAATAAGATTAAATCAAACATAATAAATAGTTGCATAAAATGAAAAATATAATATGTAGACGTTTAATGCACCTGGTACCAATTTGCACTTAATAGGTAGTTTAATGCAAAGTTCACCTAATTTCTCCGTCAATCCATTATGTCAAGTGTTGGTGTATAACTTGGGATGATAACTGATGTGGTAGATAGTACACCAAAATATCTCTGAAGATTTATATATAAAAAGTCTGATTTTCCATTCAACATCACAATAATACAAACACTAACCGCCTTATTCCAAAATCTGGATCAAAGTTAGTCTTAGTTTAACCCAATGCTGTCTCTGTCTTCTTTTTAGCAAACAAAGTCGTAATAAGGCTTTTTAATTAAGTAAACACTCAAATACTGCCCTTGATTCAACAACAACCGATTAAATTACTTTAGTACAAACTTTTAAATTTATCAATGGTTACAACCCCATCGTTGCCCCGCGTGATGTTTATTTATCTTTTAAATAACTAAAACATTACAACTAAATTATACGGTGATTTTATCTGATATATTATCATAAACAAACTTAACATTCACACACCACAGGTTAAGAAATAAAAACATTGGAACCCACTTGCATGTTTACCATTAGTTAGCGTTAAATCACCAACAATAAGGGAAAAACAAAAATTACATGCCGTACCAGCCACCTGTTAGCGTATTCGCTAACAGCTTTAGACAGATGGAAGTGCTAATCACTGATCCATTAAGCGATCCACTACTGATTTATTATAACGTCACTAGGATACTTGTTCTGAAATTCATCAATGGATATGCAATTTTCTCTTTAGTTACACACTTTCAATATCAAAAAAGCTAGCGAATAGGCCTGCTGAACGGGCTACATTTTGATCCCAAAATTTCACATTCCCCATTTCATGGCCACCACGCTCCCCTTGCCAGTCTGGAATCTACCACCCGGATCTAGAATAAGTTGCACGGTATCTGCAAAGTTTCAATAATACAGAAGTGTTTGTATTTGACTTCAGTTCAAAAACTCAGTTTTACGCTGATAAGTGTTTAATTTATTTCAGAACATTTTTAATTATTTCATATAAAACACTGAAGGAAATAAACTAAAGATTTTTCTACAGTTATTCAAGTAAATATTTTTAGACTTGGTAAATCCACAGCTTAATTATTATTTTCAATCTTTTCAATGCAGTCAGTGCAGGAAAAAGACACCAACGAAAACGGAATACATACTCATAGCTCTTAAATTTTCGAGCAAAGTATGTAGACGAAAAGAAAATTCTGTTATGTGTTATGAAAATAGTTGAAAAACTAGACAACATCGACGTAACATTAAAGACGCAGCCTAGGATGAGTAAATTACTATTACGCACGTTGCAAAGAGCATTATATCATTACAATTTACCTGTTGTTTGTAAAATCGCGCCCGACGCTGAACGCATGTAATATTATCAATGAACAATTTTGAACCATTCAGTGGAACAATCTAATAGACTTTTAAAGAAGGTAAAATTAGTCATTATGTAATACCTAATAAGTTTTTATTCTAGTAAGTTACTAGCTCCATTTGTTACAGTTTACAGGTTTTTTGTTCAGTAAAATCAGTTTTTTAATAGCAGATGGTACAAATTGTAGGAACAAAGTAAAAATTTACACCTAATACTTAATTTTCACCAACTTCATGAGTTATAAAATACAGCTGTAATGTACATATATAAAAATGAATCATCGCAAAGTAGGTATGTATGCGCTTCACTTCCGAACGCCCGAAACCAATTGGATATTTTTTTTTATTGTGTTCATTATTGTCAGGACAAGGTATCATTTAAGAAAAGGCTTGAATTGGAGCGCCCGTCTGGGGAAGTACCCTCCACCTTACAAAAGATCACATTAAAATAATACTACCTTTTGGTGGTATTATGTTTCTGTCGGTGAGTAAGGTTCCAAGGCTCCATGGGGTAGAGAATTGGGTCAGGGTAGGCAAAGGTGCGAGTGATATTTTTGGTATCGCAAGCGTCTATAGTTGATGGTGGCCGCTTACCGTCAGGCGGGCCATACGCTTGTTTGCCAGCCTTTTAACATAAAAAAGTATGAGATTTACATTATCTTGCTCGTGCTGGTGCATACCTTTAGTAACACTACAATACCTCAATAGAGTAGTAACCACATAATTACATATGCACCAATAACATTTATATAGAGCAAGTACTATATGGACTCGGTCCATAAAGGGTCCATAAATACCGTTGTAAAAAATTAAAAATCAATAATATCCTTCGTTATATAGCATTCCTTTATTTTTTTAATTAGTTTTTTTGTTTTGTCTATAGTTCCTGTAAAACCTGGAGACTTGCCCAAGTGGCAGAGTTGAACCATCTTTTAAAATTGTATTTAAAATTAGCACAAACAAAACGTCAATTCGTTCATTGGTCACATGCCAGATGTCAATCACAAGAAAACATTCACGAACGTGATCAATGAACTAATTGACCCTTTGTTTGCGCTAAATTTAAATAGTTACAATTTTGAAAGATGGTTCAACTCGCTGATGATCCTCATAGCGTCAATAATAATGATAAATTTGTTAATATTAATTGCTCAAATGCTCGAATTTCACACTCCAATCTCAAGGTCTCATTTAATCTAAGGTCATTACTTATATTGGCAACAGTAGGGGAGACTGCTCTCAATATTGCATAAGGCAAACACGATGAAGGGTTCATGAGAGAAATGTACGAAGCAATCATTAATATGACTGTACCCTTTTTTATAAAATAAAAATTGAATGGGTCCAGATAACTAAATAATAAGTGATAGGGACTAAGTTTCACCAACTGGAAACACGTGTGTCCAGACTCTTGTGTCGAGTTGGTGAACAACCCCGTACAGGAGGAATATGGAGGCTTCGGATGAAGGTTCTGTTTTATCTAGTTTGCACCCTTTGAATACAAACAATAAACATAAATAATTAAACAAAATTGTGATTATTAATTGATTCTTTCGCTTTCAACCACTTCAGTTTGGAAGTCCTAAAACATGTCTAACTCTGTATCAAAACTAATCAAAATCCAACGCCTAATTTAACAGGCAAGCTTGACATTTCACACATTATTGTGACAAATATAGAGCTACACAATGTTCGCTGCGTAAGTATTGACAGTGATCGGTGGCCTACTTTCCTAATTCCACCCAATTTTATGTGAGAGTTGGTCATATATAACTACGTAGATTACTCCAATCGTAAGAGGGTTTCCGTTGCATCAACCTTTATTTATTTATAAGTAGCCACGATAGCCAGGTTTTTCTTTAGGCTACTCTCACACTACCACGCACTATAATAATAATAATATTTCTAACACTCACCCCAATTAGCCTAGCCCCAAAGTAAGACCTGTAAGGCTTGTGTTATGGGATACTAGGGTAACGGAAAGAATACATATACTGTGCATATATAAGTATATTCATAGAGAAATATCGGGACCTCTCGAGTCGGCGACAGCCATGAAACCCAGCGTACAAACCACTCGGCTACGGAGGTGGTCACTATGCTGCGTAGTGCACGAGTGCGTGTTGTTACGTTGCTTTCAAGTATCTCTCTTAGTATTGAAACAAACTCAAAACGAATTTACGCGCAGTGTTGCAAATCAGGGACCTACATGCAGAGAAATACGAGTTTTTAGGGCGAAATCTGCAAGATAATGCAGATCTGCGCTCGCCCATGATGAGGCAGATCTGCACCCCTCAGCGTAATGCGGAACAGTTTGAGAAGCGTCTTAAAAATAGGTAATATTATAAATTTGAGAATAGGTTATATCGGTCCAGTTTTTGTACTTCCTTGCTGAAACAGATTTCAATATTTTTTTTCGAATAATGGGACCATAGATGAGTGGGACCTTAGAAAAGAGTATTAGAGTCTGTGCGGAAAGAGAATGGGCGTGGCGAAAAACGGAACTAACATTAAGATTTTTGTATGGCAATCCAACCCAGCCATCTGTCAAACGTCAAAGTTTTGTATTGATACGGATTTGTTTGTTGTTGTGATTTCTTGCAGTTTTTGTTATTTAGAAATGTCTAAAACCTTACAAATACGGTAGAAAAGCACTACTGCGCCCTCAAATCTAAATCCCATTCTGTTTCCGCACAGACTCTAGCTAAGTTTTTCGCGAAAGCAAAACTTGATGGGAATGACATAGGGGAATGAAAACTCTTTTATTCTAAACAAAGTCGCGGACTTGCAAAGATTAATTGTTCGTAATAATATTCTTCATATTTTCTTTTCACTCTTTGTTCGTAATCAATTGTGACATTATCGCAATTAATAGCCTGAGAAAAAGAGTAAGAAACGTCAAAATTTTTTTTTGACTCGGTGATCGATTGCCTATTCCATATTTGTTACAAGTCACCGTTATCAATTTCAATGACTATCTAACGTATACATTTTATTTACTACATATTTCCAATTCCAAATTATTTGATTGGATAATATTTAATTTAATAGACTTGTTAATGGCATATAAACCCATTTGCTTATGTAAAATTGCAATAACCATCAGTGTGACCAAGTGTGACATCATTATGCTGTAACAATGCATCATTGTTGCAAGGTACCGAAATGATTGTAATGCAATTTTATTATAAGTACGTTAGTTGAGAAAAGAAATAAACAGGTTTGTTTGGAATTCGTACATAACACTGTGATCCGAAAATTTTTAAATTACTTACATTTGGCTTCCTCCCCATAAAAATTTCGTACGGTGTTTTTTTCTCATACGTATTTGTTAATATTCTATTACCTAGATATGCTGCAGTCATAACGCATTCAGGCCAATATTTCTTATTTATCTTTGCTTCTGTAAGCAGACACCTCGCTCTCTCCATTATGGTTCGGTTAAATCTTTCAGCTACACCGTTCAACTCGTGTGTATAAGCTGGCCCTGGTTTTAAATAAATACCTTTTTGCTTTGTGTAAGTGTAGAAATCGTTGTTAATATATTCTCCGCCATTGTCACATCTGATTTCTTTCACTCTCTTACCTGTTTGATTTTCCACCATATTTACATAATCTCTAAAACAATTCAAAACATCACTCTTGTTATTAATTAAGCATAGATAAGCTAACCTACTATAGTCATCTATGAATGACACAAAGTATCGTTGCCCCTTATATCCAGTGGGCGTAATCGGGCCTGCCACATCCGTGTGGATAATCTCTAACAAGTCTGTTGCCCGTCGTCTTTGATTTCCAAAAGGTAGATTTGTCATTTTGTTCATCAAACAAACTTCACATTGCACGTAACCCTCGCCTAAAGTGATAGGTAACCCATCTACAACCCTATGCCTGCACATTTCATTTAGTTTCTTAAAGTTAGGGTGCCCAAGTATTCTATGCCATTTTTCTTTTTCTGACATAATGTTACCACTTGTGTATGCTACTGTACCTGCACCTAAATTAACTCTGCCATCTAATTCGTACAATTTATTTTTCTTGCGTGCGACGGCCATTAAACCTATATGTACATTATATATATTTGCTATTTCTCCTCTAAATTGAATTGTATTATTTCTATTTACAATGCATGAAACGCTTAATAAGTTCTTTTTCATATTTGGAACATAATATACATTGGAAACATCAATTTTATTTGACTTACCTCCTGCTTTACAGTACATTGTTACATTTCCTATTTTCTCCGACTTAAGACAAAATCCATCACCTACCTTAATATTCACAGGTGTTTCTAAAATTTTATAATCACGAAAGAATTTATCGTCATTTACGATGTGATCGCTACATCCGCTGTCCAATAACCATGTTATATCCGCTTTCGTTTCAGTAGCTCCTGTCATCGCTTCTACTTCTACGTTGAATCCAAATCCATCACTGGTGCTGCTACTTTGTCCTGTATTCACGCTTCTATTGTTGTATCCTCCTCTATATCCTCTGTGAGTTCCTCGTCGTCCGCCTCCATATCCGCGTCCTCTACCACGACCATGACCTCGACGTGCTAACTTAGGACAATCCCTCCTGTAGTGTCCTGGGCGGTTGCATTCAAAGCAGTTATCATTATTCCTGGACCCATCTTGGTGTTAATTTGATCGAGAACTGAACGTATGAACTTCTTGTTCGTTCTGTTTTCTTTTCATTTCAAGTAGTAATTTGGACTTCACGTACTCCACTGTCCGATCCTTTGTCGGCATCGCATCAACAATATTTACAATATGTGCAAAACTCTCAGGTAATGCAAGCAATAAATAGTTCAGTCTATCCTCTTCCGACACGACTTCTCCAGCATTTTTCAATTCATTGATTTGTTTTTCAAATGTTTGTATAAATTCTAGTATATCTTCGCCATCTTTGAATTTTGTTTCTAGTACTTTCCTTTTAATTAATAATTTATTAGCACTGCCTTTTACTAAATACATCTCGTCCAATTTTTTAATCATTTGGTAAGCCGTACTTTCATTCATTATTATATCGAGCTGAGTATTATTTACGCTATTCACTATAATATTTCTAGCCTTTAAATCAATTTTTCTCCATTCTGTGTCTGTCATACCTTCATGTTTCATATCATTTTCCACAGCTTCTTGGCATTCTTTCATTTGTAACAACAACTTTAATCTAAATTTCCATTTTTCATAATTTGCACCATCAAATATCTGAATGCCCGCTTCTCCTATCTTTACTTCCATTTTCGGTAGCTTACGTCTTCAATTGTTTCGGTACTGACCTTGTCAAATAATTTCCACTTATCTTCCTCTTTCTATTTATTTTATTCAACAACGCTCCTTTGCTACCATGTTGAGGAAGTGGATCGTAGAAAGGAAAGACAATCAGCTCGTAATATTTAGTTTATGTAGTCCCAATCACATTACATTTTATTATAGGTATAGACCGTTGACGTATTTGCAAAAGTCCTAGAATGAAGTAACGGTGACATAGAGAACAGGCCATCGAGTCGCGCTAACAAGAAGGTTTTACATAAAATCATAACTTCAACAAAATTGTCCCCTTTGCGTAATATTATTTGAACATTTATTATTAAAAACATAGGTTTACACTATCTTTGTTTGTATACGTAGTTCAATGTTCCGCAAAAAATCTTAGTCCAAGGACCCATATTTTCCCACCATATCGCGCCATCCCCTATCTTTTCGGAACATGGGTAAGGAATTTCGGTATTTGGAATCAATGTTGAAAATAGAGATTTCCTGTATAATCTTCTTCATAGACTGAGGTGTCAAAATTCTATTTATTGACAAGCGTTTTTTTTCGTGTGTTTACTATTTTTACTTTTCTACCTTTTATAGGAGTAGCTATTTGCATTTTAAAGATATTTTGCATATAACGGTAAGATTTACAAATTGCACGTTCTGATTACGGTTTAGTGTATACCATTTAGTAAGTAGCAAGTTTATATGTATTCGAGTCAGAATTATTTCGTCATAGCTTCCGGAAAGACACAGAGGCAATAATAAGATTGCACTTTCCCTATCTATAAACCACTTAAGTTGCTTACTAACGAGTGAACTGGTGAACTAACAAGCGTAATATAACCTAGAGAAAAAGAAATCAAAGTTAAGTAAACGTACCTGTGCAGTCGTCATCATAGTTTAGAGACATTTTCGATCTAAGCATTTTCGTTACAAATACTGCTACTGTTTATACATTATAGATCTGCTTCTTTTCTCAATTTCTACCCTTATTGTTATATATATTGTGTCTTCTCATTACAAATTCGTTGATATTTTATACAAATCAAATATACCTATCGCGAAATTTGAGAATCTTCACCTTAAGAAAACAAATATAAAACAGAGCAGTACCTATGCTTTACTTGTAACTGCTTAGAATAATAATGGTACACATGAGGCGATATACATCCATCTTAATGTATAATTCTGAAGTAGTTTAAGCGCGTAAGTTTGCTTATTAACTTTTATGTAACACTAGATTTTAAATACGTAATATAAAAGGACAATGGCATGCACAGGCATTTTATGGACTAAGTAAGTCTAAAAACTTTTTTTGTATATTTTCAGATTAGGATCCTTATTCGTTAAAGAAATAATATGCCACAATGCAATCACCACTCTACATCAAAAACTGTTTTCAATGTTTGTGATTCAGAACATATCTTGTGCGGAAATTGTCGTGCAAATGGAACACATAATATATCTGGTATATGATTCTATGTAAATTATACATGAAAGTTGTAATCACTTTAAATATCAGAACGTGGAATATTATAACCAACTGTTCTCAGCGGCCTAACTTTACTAAGAGCTTTTCCCTCCAATATTTTCTTCTACTGCCATACATTGACATAAATGCTTGTTCATGAAATATGCAACGGCATGTTTTTAGTGATTTGATTGCTTTTGATTTCCATTTAAAGGTGCTACTGTCTATGTTAGAACAGTTGGATCTTGACAATAGGAATTAAACCCAAGAAACTCATAAATAGTAACGCCAAGTCAAGCTCCACGACTTTTTATTCCCTATATATAAAAATTTAACCATATGTTATTTTTTTATATATAGGGAATAAAAAGTCGTAAATACTTAATGTGGTTATCATCTTATGTTGCTATTATAGGGGAATGATCAAATATAACTATAAACGGTACTGATTAAACTGTTTTTATAACTTGATTTTAGATAAGATGACAGATAGTGGTCATTGCTCAAAATATAAACGAAAGAAAAAACACAAAGAAAGTAAACAAGTGTCAATAATGAGACCATATAAAATAGATTTAGCTAGCGGAGACTCCAATAAAACTCTTGAGACTGAATTCGTACGAAAAAGCAATCAATTTTATGAACAAGATCCAAAAAATATTATCACCGTAACATACAAAAATGACAGCTACCAGGATAATGCATCCGACACGTCTTTAGAAAATGCTGTAAGTTCGCGTGAATCCGATGGCATATTGCAAAATTGCCAACTAACACAAAGGTATGCCGCTATTAATACTGACGATTCTGAGTTCAAATCTCAATAATCCCAACTCTAAAAGTGATTTGTATCAGTCAATTAGAACCTATCTTCACACCCTTTCCCTTTTGTTGTTGATTTATCATCATAGGTGCGAATACCGTGATACGTAGTTATATTATCATGTTAAATTACCATTAAACATAACTAATGGGTTTTTGAAATCAACGCAGACCGAAGCAGAGCCGACTTAGATCAAAGCATAATTTCTGATACGCACAGTGACGTTGCGTTTACAGGCATTCTCACGCAGTTTCAAGAAGAATTTATTCTCGACTAGCGACATGTGTAGAAGAAACACGTGTCGCTATTGGAGAAAAAAAAACTTGTTTACGTTCTACTTTGTGCTTATACTAGCATAATATTTTTAACTACTCTCGTGCGTGCATTCCAAAATTATTCAGTATGTGATTGATTTTTTATATTCTTTAAAGAAAACTTGTAGTCAAAAAATTATCGATTTACAGACCACTTTCCTGTCCAGTGTGTGAAAAAATCATAGCTGTGGAGTCAGTGCTTCAACATTTTGTCTTCGATCACTCAAAAGTGTCCAGATATTTGTTAAAACTGCAAGCAACTCATCGGACTCGCATAAAGATTTCAGATTTAGGTGAAGGAATAAAATGTTTATCTGTCATCCTTTTAAATGCTGGAGAAGGGTAAAATATTTTTTCTTTCTCATAAGTATTTTTTATCCATGGAATTTTATATTGTTTGTATCACCATCTTGGTGGATGGTTGGTATTTATATTTAATCTTTTCGTCTGTGTTTTCCAGTACAAACTCATGCCCTTTACTATTAATGACTTCACCAGTTAATATTGTATCGTCAAAAAATACAGTTATCAGTAAAAAATCAGTAAATCGCAATCAAGACCCTAAAGTTAACAAATCTCTACCCTGCCTGAAGGTAAAGTCTGTATTACCGAATTTAACTCAATACGGCATTAAAGTTCGATAAGAAGATGATTATAATAATATGATCAGTATCATTGATTTCAGGACCACGAAGTTTCTGAATATGAGATAGGAAATCATATTCACTTGCTAGTGTGGCTCTGCAAGATCACAGACACTGAAGTTATTTACAAAGTAATGATTTTTGTGTCATCTTAAATTTTATTGAAAAGTATTGGTAAACAACATCAACGATCAAAATGATGATTAAAATTAAAACATATTGGTACCAATAAATTAGAACTTTACCTACCTATAGAGAAGTAAGACTAAGCGACATTAAATCGATCGTTTATTGAAATAAAAAAAATTATTGAACCTGAATTTTCAACTTAAAATCTCTTATAATTTTCGTAGAGACAAACTTTTACAAAATTGGGAATTATAAAACGTTAACAAATGGATATTTTGAATTATTGACCAACTAGCTGTGCCCAGCGGTGTTACCCGATGTGATGGATATTTTCCCGCAGTAAAATGTAGCCTATGTGTTAATCCAGGGTGTCAGCTAACTTCATACTAAAATTTATTAAACTCGCTCCAACCGTTTAGACGTGAAGAAGTTACAAACATACACACTCACACACTCACAAACTTTCGCCTTTATAATATTAGTGTGATACTTTTATAATGATCATTTTTGATTTTTGGATTTGAGAACCATTCGGTATTCAGTAAAGTTCCAAATCAAATCTAAATTTGTAAGATTTCCTCAGGCTAATCTGATCCAACCATATATATTAGTAGATTGTATAAAATTCATTATTTGACTGTTTTGATATCTCTAAAGAATAATTCAAATATATTTCGTATTGAAAATGCCATTAGTCGTACTACATAACTTTCACAAATGCTTTGTACCATTTCTTTTCACTGTCAATATTGACTGTAATGGAGCAAAATGAAATGTTTAACCTCACTTGAAGAAAGCGCCATCTCAATTAATTCATGCAAATTCACTCAGTAGGGCTTTAGTAATCGAATGTTAACATCAATAAAATTTCTAGTGAACTTTTTCCGTAACGACAGAGCAATAGTATAGGTCAAGTTCTTCAAAAGATGTAATAAACTAAAACACCATTATTTATAGGTAACACTATCAAGAGAAGACAAAAAGATGTGCTTTAGTTACACCGGTAACGCAGTGCACATCAGAAGCACCCTAAATAGTATGGACATATACCATAAGTCTGACTGTCTGATCATCAGAAAAGCAGCTGTTAAGAAGTTAGTTAATGAACAAGATCAAATACTTGTATCTGTTAAAGTTATTATTCAAGATAATTTATAATCAACAAGTTTAAAATATAATAAAATTCATTTTAAATTTCATTGGTCTGTTTTATTTAAAGATTTTTGTAGCATAACATTTTATAGAAATATAGAGGACGGTGATGCTATACACCATCTACATTCATCAATACTTCAAACAGCAATCTATTGTCTACAACACTAATCTTAGACACTGATATTCATGTCTGTTTGTTTTAGATTCTTTAGAACCAAAAGTTCTGCTGATAGTAATAATATTTTCTAAACTATCTTGTGCTTCCAGTTAGCCCATATATTTTCTCCAGTATTTAGATTTCTGACACTGGAAAGATGATGAAAAAGTTTAACTGTGGGATTATTAAAATAAGCATGGTCCCAGCTCCTTATTCAGGTAATTATCAAAATTCGTGAAAATAGTTATTAACTGCCATTGCAAAACCATCGTCATTTAAAGTATTTATTTTATTTTCTTCAATTTTTACTGATCACAGCTGATTACAGAACTGCTCAGCTTCCATATAACTTTTGGACACGTCACGTATCTTCCTTTTCTCTTTATCCAAATAAATGCGAACTTTATCTTTGCCGCATTTCTTGGGAGTTTTCAATTCATTTCGAAACAAAATTTCATAATCTGGACTAACTTTATCACTGCTCTTATCGGCAGTGCTTTTAATATCTTCTTTATTTAGTATTTCAAAGGTATCACTTGTCTTATATTTGATGTTGATGGGATTATAAAAGTCAGATGACTTCCCCAAAGACAATTCTGAATTCTGTAATAATGGTTCTGTAGAAGGCGATTGAAAGTTCAGCATTAACGGATTGGTTGTAGTACCGCTCAAGATTTTAATACTTTTCAATTCAACCCTAGAAATAACGTAAATCCTTAAGGCTTTAAAACTCTGTATCTCAGTTAATGTGTATTAAAATTTGATAATAGTCTTCTTTGGAAACAAGTGTTAAAACTATATTTCGTCTGCTTACTGCGAAAACCGTAAATTGATTTTAAACATTTGGGCTCCTCTTAAAGTAATATAATAATCTTTCACAAGCTGATCTTTGTTGAAAAAAGTTGAAACAAATGCCCTTCTCCTTAGATGTGACCTTAATTTTGTGTGCTGTAATAGTAAAAACTGTTTTAAATTGAATTTTAACAAAGGAGGGTGCGCATTTATCAGGTTTTGCCTGAAATTAGGGAATGTATTGTATCTTCGGAATTTACCGTCTTAATTGTCTAATTTCAACTAAATGCTGTCGTGTTCTGTATTTGAGAGTAACTTTAGTATTTTAACACTGTGTAAAGCTAGACATACAGCTATAAATGCCATTTTTTGGTCATTTATCAGTTTTTGCTTGAAGACAATTTGTTATTTTTTTTCTCTTATTCAGCTTATCAACATACAAAATGATACACAAATTTGGTTAAGATGTAAAGGACTTTGTTTTCATTTTACTATGAGGTTAATAAATAAAACAACCTATAAAATATATAAATTGAAAGAATTCAAGTAACTACAATAGCCAGGAATAATAAGAATTAAAATAACAAAGAAACGTATGTATTATGATTTTTTATAATGTGTTTCTTGTATATTTTTTCCAAAATGTGTGTACTTATAAGGTTTTCATCCTAGCTATCTTTGCAACCGTATGACTTATCATTTATCCGATTTAGACTACCGATACCAGTAGAAAGAGCACAAAAAGTTACGTATAACGGTGTTCATAACTCAATTTCGTAAAAAATTGCATATAATTGGTTTTCGTAGTAAACAGACCATTTATTAATACATTTCTTAAATCAAGCAATTTATGTTGCATATCTTAAATCAAGGTCTTTGTATAATATCACTTTAAGAAATGCAATTAAAAAAAACCGAAAAATCTCAATATGTACATATTATTCAAACATGTACTTGTTTGCCATCGAATAATTTATAAAAAACATCATCTATCTATCTATACTTATAATAAATCTGTAGAGAGGTCAATTCTGTACATGAAATATATTTTCAAAATAACTATCAGGGGGTGATTAGTGATCGATACTGATGCCAAAAATGCAATCAGTAAAATTTTTGTCTGTCTGTCTGTCTGTCTGTGTGTATGTTCCTTATAGAAACAAAAACTACTTGACGGATTTTAACGAAACTTGGTACAATTATTCTTCATACTCCTGGGCAGGTTATAGAATACTTTTCCTGACGCTACAATCAATAGGAGCAGAGTAGTGAAGGGAAATGTTGGGAAAACGGGAGAAGTTACTCCATTTTTTAAGCTTCCGTCGCGTGTGCAGCCTTAATCGTTAAAGTTACATAGAAATCATGTATGACGGAAATATTCTACATAAAATTGTCTAAAAAATATCCCGCAACAGCATATGTCTATCTTTTATGGTTGACTCACAATAACACGTGTAACTCCTGATAGCTTAGCAGTTCGGAGCATTTTGATTATATTTGTTTACTCTTACGTTTATAATACTCTCACTCATCCCTAATTTAAAAAAGTTAACATTATTACCTATTCAATAAAAAGAGAATCATAGAAATCGGTATAGAAACACCAAACTTATACATGAAATAAGCCATCGCGCCGTCGCACGTGAATACTGAATCATGCTATAAGGATTATTTTTGTGTAACGGTTGCCGCGCTCGACACGGGTCGCGGCGGCGCGGTAGGGTATAAAAAGGCGGGAGGTCCGAAAACGAGCTTCCCCGCACCCCCGATCGTGAGAGACCTTCAGTTGCCCTGTCCTAAACCGATACGGATGCACATCAGAGTGCATCCGTCCTCTAAGCGCACTATGCAGTAGTATTTACTAAGGCAGCACTGCATCATCCCCTTCTCAGGGGTTGATCGCATCAGATGAAGACTGTATGGCCCCTAAGGCCATAGGCATCCCCCACGGGTGTGTTTTAGTCAGTAAGAGTCTGACATAACCCTACAGCCGGCTGTAGGGTATCCATGAGGATTTCACACCCGCTCGCCCGCCTGGGAGGAATAAAAAAAAAAGCGAGCTTCATTCAATATTTGGCTGTTGATGCGTTCAGAGCGTTCGACCTTATTGACAAACAATAATTGATATTAAGAAACCGTGCGTAATGTATGGTTTTTATTCTAAGATAAGCATCTTAGAATAAAAACCAAATATTTGTAAACAAAATTAGCAAAAATAAATCATGTAAAACGTGTAGAAAATGAGTACTGGAAAACGGAAATATGAGAATTTTAGTTTGATTATAAATACAGGTAATAAAAATGACCGTTTTTATCTATATATGTATATAAAAGTCAAAGGTGACTGACTGACATAGTGATCTATCAACGCACAGCCCAAACCACTGGACGGATCGGGCTGAAATTTGACATGCAGGTAGATGTTATGACGTAGGCATCCGCTAAGAAAGGATTTTGATCAATTCTACCCCCAAAGGGATAAAATAGGGAATGAAAGTTTGTATGAAACTTTGTCAATTTTAAACCGATCGGGCTGAGACTGCATGCAGGTATAAGAAGAATCATAGATGAATGTCATTGTGTATAATACAAGCCTGAGAACAAAAACTGTAGTGTACACTTCAGCTCTACACCGAAGCGAAGCGAGGGCGGACCGCTAGTACTTCAATAAACCACATGTATATAAGATTAAAACACATCTGAATTCTAAATCTAAGTAATATTATGTTTAATATTTGCACACTCACCCATAACTACCATCATCGGCATAATATTTCACATGTATAGGATTCCCATCGTTATCAGTGTAAGAATATTTACCTATTATCGTCCCGTTAGGAAATCGCTTTTCATCTTTTGCAAGTTTATTTTCAATATCAGATTTTACTATTGGGTGACCTACGAAAATAATATAAAAACATGAGATAACTACTGTACACTATCACAAAGCGTTTTTTATAAAGGCGCTTAAACAATCGTTTGAGAACAAACTTGAATCAACATGTTGCTGTTTCTTTCGACTTTGTTGTTTGTTTCAAAGTTGATCACAACATATAAAATTGTGTCTGTTCATCAACAATGAAGATAGGATACATAGATGAATGATTGGTCTCGCTTCAGTCGAGTGAAGCGAGACCAATCATTCATCTATGATAGGATATTGATTTCTTTGAATGTAGCTGATATTTGCTCAGCAAATGCATATTATATGAAAAAGTAGCCAGTGTTCATGGTCAAAAGAATATTGGGAATTAAAGGTTCAATGTGACATTGTTCAACTAATTGTTATATAAAAGGATACTTAAAATACACTACTACGACGATGCTTAAAAGTAGGCAAGCCTTTGATTCCATGATGTATATCTTAAGCATAATTCTGGATAAATCTCTGCTGTTGTCGGTGTGAGGTTGTAGGTTATGCAGTTTAATGAAAACTTCAATTATGACATCTACAATGAAGTTTCGTCAAGTTCTTTACAATGACATTAACCCATGACATGCCTAGTGAGATTCTTCGTCCAAATATGAATTTTAATCCAACCTGAGAACCCAACTCTTCAGTCAACCTTTTAAAACGAAGTGGTTACTTTCTCTGTGATAAGGTATAGCCATGAGTGAAGCTGGAATTTAATATTTAAGAAGAAGCAATTTTTGAATGCACATCAACTGATAAAGAATTTTATAATCAATGTAATGAAACTAGATAAAAATGTATGGGCATAAATAGAAATATATGCACACATGCACATATGAAGCGCATTGTAGCAATCCCTGCTAATTACTATACTATAACTTAATAACTTTGAAAACTGAAATCAACTAGCAAATTAGGCACTTTTCTACTGTTTGAAAGTCTTGAAAATTCTAATTTAGAAGTAATATACAAAAAGTGTGATAAAATCACCGATATTAAAAACCCTAGATCCTACATATAACATTACGAACAAAATCATGGCCGTAACCTGTTCTAAAGGAACATTGGACTTTCCACGGAGGTCCGTGGGATGATTGCGTAGCCAAAAACAATAAGGCATTATTTAAACTGGTTCTTGTATATTCCCCACACATTACATTGAAAGTTATTTTGACATATTTTTGGTTTTCTTTATACATTGAAATTTAATTTGTCACACACCTTCATAAAAACCGGCCAAGTGTGTGTCGTGCCACGCGCAGTGTAGGGTTGCGTAGATATGTTATAGTGGTTTTTTAAATAGTTTTCTTTTAGATTTTACGCGTTATAAACAAGCAATTACTTGATGTCCAGTGCGATCAAGATCTTTATGAATGTTGCGAAAATTTGAACTAACGCCGCCATCTTTGTAAACGTCATAATTTGTATGTCATTTTCTTCTATCGCCCTACCTGAACTGTCACTCACATTCATAAAAATCTGGGTCGCACTGTAAGTCACTTTTAATGTGTTCTTCTTCTAAGATTTTTTTATTAGTTAAAGAATTTTGTAATACGTATGTTGAACGACTATTACTCTTAAACTGACTGGTCTCTCTTAACCCTTATAATTTTCCTGAAAAGTTCATAAAAAACACTATTATCATCATTTTTTTTCAGGTTTTTTAAGCTTATAGTTTATCTTTTAGAGGAAGGGGGGGGGGGGGTTTTATTCGTCAAAAAATTAACACTTTAAATTTTAATATTTTGTTGACAGATCGCTAAATCGCAAAATAGTCTTAGCAATCCTTAGTCATTTTAAAGAATCTATTCAACGATAACCCATACAATGGGGTAGATGAAAAAAAATCATCCCCACTTTACATGTAAGGCACCCACACCATACCATACCCACCACATACACCCTAAAAAAAATATTTTTCAAATTTTTATTATACCCCTTGTCGTCGTGATTAATATACACCTCAGTCAACACGGATAGCCAGACGGATATGACAAACAAACTAAGGGTTCCTTGTCAGCACTACGGAACCCTAAAAGAACTGTGGTAAATTCACACATACTTTTTTCCGTGACGAGTTGACTTTGTTTTTTTTTATTTTTTATGAACAAGCATTGATTTAATACCTGTCGATGCGACCACATACAATATTCTTTTTCTATTGTATCTATTGTATTTATTTCGATTTTTAATGGAGCTCTACGACATTATACAAGTTGACTTCTCAACGGACCACGCGTAACTGTGACCCAAGAAATGCTTGAGTAGGTAGTGTTTCATCACTTCTTGATTGGGACACATTTTGAGCGCTCGTGGTGTTTTTAATATCATTTTCTCAGAAACAAAAAAAATAAGGACCTAATGTATGTACCATTTATTTATTCCAACTAGTCTATTGCATAATAACTTGGTGGTAGTAAGACATTGTTTGCATTGATTTGCTTTTTTATCGGGAGTTTCGTGATGTAATTGGGATTAGTTTTGCTCTTCTTTGGACGGGACCAAGTTATTGATGATTCGAAACCACTAGCATCCACTTGAGTAGGTCGTAAAGTTGGAGGGTATTCTAAATTATTCATCACCCTGAAAACAGACATTAAGATATGATTATTCTTGGTTATATTTTTATTTTTGTAGCATTGAACTGATAGATGTTTATAAATCTATAGAAGCGGGACCGTCCGTCCCGTCTGCTGCCTAGTCGGCGTTAATTTTTTCTAGTAACAAACATACAGATACAATCAAATGAAAACAGAAACAAAATATTATTAGAATCAGCGCCTCAAAATACTACAAGCAATTCACAAGAATTACAGATTGCGATACAATCTAAATTCAAAAAAATATTCTAAATTCTAATTGATTAATCTTAATTCTGAAATGGGTCTGCCAAACATCAAATAATAAAGAGTCATCAATTAAAATTAAAGGTTATTAAATTAGGTACCTACCTTCATAAATTTGCGTTACATCCATGACTAAGTGGTAGATAGAGCATTAAGGGTGCAACAGACCCAGAAACTTAAATGAATATCAATGAGGTAGGTACCTTATATACACAAACTCAGAGTTAAGTATCATTGTTAAATTGAATGAAAAATTCGGTATTGTTTTATTAATAAAAAGATTTACAAAATTATGTTTTGTCTAATGAGATTTCTTAAAGTTATGCACTCACCTATAACCCTTGTCATCAGCCACGTATCGATAACTTTGATACTGCCCATTGGCATTAATGTATCCGTAATTACCCATAACCGTGCCGTTCGGATATCTCTCCTCGTTCCTAAACTGCACATTTCCAGTGTGTGGATCACTTATGTCGTAACCGAACGCATATGTCCCGGGATATCCTGCAAAATTAAAATAGGTAAAAAGTAAGATACGACAAATATATATATATATATATATATATAGATATATAATATATATATATATATAGATATAAAAAAGAAGGCCGAATGCGCTAACCACCCGTTAGCGCATTCGGCCTTCTTTTTTATAACGCAGGTAAAAAATCTTTTTACAGACGACGGCGCCTTTAAGAGGCACACTGCCGAACGGACCTCACACCTGGCTCCCGCAAGTCTTACGGACCCTCCAATGGCTGACCACCAAGGACCCCGCAACTCTTACGGGCGCTTTACAGCATAATATCCGCTAAAAAAGTCCTGCGAATACCTTCTACACTGCTTAATGCGAAGCCGCGGGGACCCCGTTAGGGATTCTACCACGGCTCCGCACACAGCAGCTTCCCGGCCTCGCCGGGGCTCCACGGCAGGGGTAGCGCATTCGGCCTGCGATCGTGAAAATGTTATCTCGAGCTCCTCCATGCTTCTGAGGGCACGTTAAGCTGTTGGTCCTGGCTGCATTTGCAGTTGTTGGCAGCCACCAATCCGCACTGGGCCCGCGTGCTGGGGCACAGCCTAGTCTCCCTATTCCATACATGGGGAAAGTCTGTACCCCTGCAATGGGGACATTAATAGGCTGATGATGATGTTGATGTCGAAGATGATGAACAAACGTCAACCAAAATTTACGACTCTTACTTTTTATCCCTCATATTACTAAAATTATAAAAATTTATAAGCGTGAGCACAAGAACGAGTAGATTGACATCCCATTCAACATATTCAGTTTAGACATGGGCGTTTTTGGTTTTGAACGCAAACGGATATTTATCGGATTTCAGATTTCAAAATCGATTTTAAAATCCGTTTTTAGATATCCGATTTCAGATGTGCCGAACTTAGCCAATTCACTAGTTTGTGTTATGATTTGGTTTTATTAGCTAACGACAATCACAAACAATTAATTGTACGAAGCAAGGATACTCGTAGATTTGCACGATTTTCCTTTATGCTTTAAATCTAGGCTTAGGCAAGAGTATATATTCTGTGGCTTAGGACTAACAGAAAAGTTATCTTTACGGTTAAAAGTAAAACTTTTGCGGCGCATTTAAAAATCGGCTTATATACAATGATTTCTTTACATATTTTTTTTGTATTTTTTTTTGTTTTTCTGTTTGTTTTTATTATTTTTCAAACCATTTACAAAATCCAAATCCTGAGTATATACTCCTGTTAAAATATTTGCGTTATCCTGTTCCAAAAATTACTATTTAGAAATTAAGCATTCGTTTGTAGTCTTTGTATTTAATTTTATTTATTCTAAGCTCACCATCAATATTTGTGAAGTAATAGCTTGGCGAAGGTTCCCCTAAAGTTAACCTTGCTTTTCTCGGAGATGATATGACCCTCGCTAAGTTGCCTAACGGAATCGATAGTAAACATATCTGCAATTAAAAGAGATAATTTATTATCGATAACAGAATAAATAATGAAATTTTGAAAATAAAACATCCATACTTTAAGTCAGGGATGAGCAAAAACCATGGACCGCGGGGCACCTACGGCCTTCGAATGGTTGAAATCAAATGTTCTCACAAAAAAGATTTTGACACGTTCCGACAAGAACAACCCTGCTGCCAAACCTGGTGCCTGCCTATTTCTTCTTCTTCGGCGCTACACTCTTGACAGAGTGGTCTTGGTCATCACTTCAGGATTGGTAGGGCGCCTCACAATACGCCGCCATTCCTCCCGCACTGCGGCCTTCCTCGTGCATTCGTGAAGTGGACCGTTCAGTCACGGTAATATTATCTGATAATATTACCGTGGTTCAGTGCCGCTTTTATCTGATCGATCCTGCGCATAGGTGATCTACCGCGCGCCCTACCTGTTTACTTCGCAGCAAACTTAGGAGCATACTTACCGAAATCTTAAGTGGCCTGAGCAGAAACTCGGCTCGCCATAGATTGATAGTAAGTATTGGAAGGATAACGAAAAAGTTTGCTCATCCCTGCTTTAAGTAGACAAAAATGTAGGCAAAGGGTTGTAACTTTTAAGATTCGGTCCTAAACCTCCTAAAAGCTTTATGTATATGTACTATCATGAATTTTACAGTGCCCGTATCAATAGATCGCTCTCAACTCTGAGACTGTGATCTTGAGATACTGTTTTCATACAAAACAGCATCTCAAGATCGTATTCTAGATCGCTTTCAAAGTTTAAAGCGATCTATTAATACGTGTTTTAAAAATAAAATTTTTATTTATTTTATCGGTTTCATATGTATATTGCTCAATAATGGCTCAATTACATTTGGTCGTAAGCCCGTATTCGGGTGAAAGACATCTCGAATTCGGGCATCTGAAGCAATATTTACTCTGGAATACGGGCTGGAAGACGGTGTCGGGTAAACAAAAGGAAATCTACCCGAATACGGGCGTACTCGACTCCGTTCATTTAGACTTAGTCGTTTACCCGAATTCAATTGGCACTCATATTCGGGCTTACGGCTAAGTATAATCGCGCCATAATTTATTGAAGCATAATGTTACTTTGCTAAACATCAAATTTAATTGACATCTATGAAAGTGGCCATAAGATATAGTGTGGGTTTAAAACATGTATACTTCTTTAAGTATGATAAATAACTTAAGTTATAAAAACAACAATTAATAACTTTACCCTATTAGTGTCAATTTGATGAATAGCGCCCCTTATTTGTAAGGTGAGTACTCAGTTTTAATTGCTGAGGCTTAGTAAATCTCTAATATATAAAATTCGCGTATCATGGTGTGCGTAATTGAACTACTCCGAAACGGCTCGACCGATTTCGTGAAATTTTATATGTATATTCAGTTGATCTGAGAATTGGGAAACATCTATTTTTCATCCCCCTTAATGTTCACGTGTAATAAGGGTGGTCCACGCTTAATTTTTTTTTTGGACAAAATTTTGTTTTTTTTTATGATACATCATACAAAAATATATACAACCCTAAATTTTCCTCCTCCTCCTCCGAAATGGCTTTACCGATTTTTAAGAAATTGTATACGCATATTGAGAAGGTCTGAGAATCGGCATCTTTCTAGCTTTCATACCCCTAAGTGATAAGGGTTGTCCACCCCTAACATGTTTTATTTTTATTTTTTGGTCATTTTTTTATAATGTCGCATTAAAAATTCACACAACCCTAAATTTTCACCCTTCTTCCACCAGCCCCTATTTTGCTGGCGGTACGAAGTTCGCTGGGTCAACTAGTTTACACAGTGGTGGTCGTATAATTAGAAACACTACCAACGGTCTTTGACATCATGTAAGATACTTCAACGCAATCGTTTTTGTTTTGAAATTAAACAATAAATAAGATCTTGAAGATATGTTCAACGATTTATCATTTATTAGAAAAAAAATAAAAATCCCATTACACAAGTGCAGTTTCAATATTACATTACGGACAAACATTTAGATCAGTTTTAAGGTACGAGTATGAACGATAATGGTCAACTAATTAGAAACAACAACAAAAAAGTATAAAAAACTACTTATATATTTTTAAGTATTAGTAGTTATTATTGCTATTTACGAAATAGCTACTATCCACAGCCTACCAGCCTAGCTATAATTATTATTTAGTGATGTATCTCTTATTTCCAATAACAGCACTGCAACGACGACGTGGCATTGAAATAATCAATTTCATACATTTTTCTAGGGAGATTGAATTCCATGCTTCAACAAATGCTTCATATAGTTCGTTTTGACTGGTGTTACGTTTATTTGTAACAATATACCAAAGATTTTCTATCGGGTTTAAAATCGGACTATTTGCTGGCCAGTCTAAAACGGATATACGCTGTTCGCTAAAGAAACATTTGACGCCATTGACCGTGTGCTTAGTCGAGTCATTGTCATACTGAAAGATCCAGGTTACAAACAAATGATATCAATGATAGGGAATCGTGTGCTCTAAGATATTTTTGTATTGCCATTGATCCATTGTACCTTCAATCTTCCGAACGGGGCCAACTCCACATCCGGGAAAACACGCCCATACTTGTATGTTACCGCCACTGTGCTTGACTATACTCCTTGTGTATTTATAATTAAAAGCATTGTTTACAGAACGTCTAACATAGCGCTTGCCATTAGAATTTACCATATTTATTTTTGTTTCATCTGAAAATAACACTTTTTTCCATTCTCGTACCGTCCAATTAACATATCTTTTAGTGAATAATAATCTCATATCTAGGTGTTACTTGGTAAGAAGCGGTACCTTTCGAGCGATTCTTCCAAACAATTTCGCTTCCACTAGCAAAATATCAAATAGGTATATCAAATAAGTTGCCTTTCTTTATTTATTAACTATTTAGCTGGAAAAGCTATAAAATACTTAGAATTTCAGTAATCTTATGAGCTTCGTTTATTGGTTACTTCATGTTGCGAACATTTTGAAATAATCGCGCTTAAAATTCATCAGGTACTACATAATTATGTTATTTCAATAGGAATATTTTAATTATAAGCTAGGTTAATAGGCTACAGGCAGGAGATCAATTAACTAGACACATTAAATAGTAATAGATAAAATAATTGAAGAATACGAAATTGAAATTCCAGTTATTTTCTATTATAGTATATTTACTAAGAAAGAACTAAGAAAGTTAAAAAGTTTACTATACAGTATATATTGACTTTATTACTATAATAGAAAATAACTAGAATTTCAATGTTGTGTTCTTCAATTATTTTATCTATTACTATTCTATGTGTCAAGTTATTTATTTTTCTTTTAAACGTAATAGTTAATGCTAATCGGCAATTAACTCTATAATTAAAAGTTTACTAGGAACACATTACCTTCATTAGAAAATCCATTTCGCGCGAACGTAACAAGCACTTCACAAAAATACTGGTTTCAAATCCTGTGACGTGCGTTCCGTTACTAAATCACCACTGCGAGTGGAGTCCTCAGTCTTGTCGTTTAAGAGGTTTTTAACCGGCAAAAAAACGACACACACGAGTAATATGGTCTAAAGTCTGTGGGTGAAGGCAATTTCGCCCATATCCGTTTAACACTGTCGTGATGTCATTCCATTAGTTGCAGGATAAGGAATTGCCTTTTACGAGCCGACGAAAGCAACTTTGAAGTAGCTTGTACTGTTAGCTGCTGCGAATGGACTATTCTGTCATCAAGATTAATATGACCTATTAAGGAAGCAGATAGAATTAACTTGTAACGTAAATTTATTTCTACTTATTAATTTTGTTAAATATTTATTTTTTATTTGTACTGTCTTAGTGCTGTTGACGAAAGAATATGACTTTTAAAGATCTTACAGAAAACGAAATGCTTACAAATAATGATTTCTTGTTTTTTTTTATTAAATATATATTTAGTAAACAGTACAATAACACACACATGGAGATAACACCTCAACTACTCAAAAAGGTATTACAAACTCACTTATATAATAACAATAACAGCTCACACATATTGTATACCACAGATATACTTATTAGAAAAATAAATCATATTATATTACCTACTCAATGCCACTTTATTAAAAACAATTGACTATTTAACTATGACTAAACAGCCTTGTGCAATCAATAACAGAACAGAGACTATAAACAAATTGATACTACTAACATTATTTATCAATCAGTCGTCATCATCATCACCAGTCATATTAATGTCCTCGCTGCTGGGGCACAGGCCTTCCCTATGGATGGAATAGGGAGATTGGGCCATACGACTGCAGATGCAACCGGAACCAACGGCTTAACGTGCCTTCCGAAGCACGGAGGAGCTCGAGATAGTAAATTTTTGGTCACCCATTCAATGACCGACCACTGTGAAAGTTGTCTAACTTCAACGATAGAAACCGAACGCGCTAACCGGTTGCGCCATCGAGCTCCTAATATCAATCAGTATTGTCTAGAAATAACATTGATACATATTATTTGAAAAATTGATACACTCCAAATTATGTCTTAATCTTCTTACCTAAAGACATATTACCAAATAATCACCTATACACTAAACGTTATACCAAAAATTGTAATTTCCTTCTTAAATTCTCGAAATCTATCACAAATAAATATTTTATCAAATATTGTCAAGCTTCAAATATTGTTCATTTATGTATATTCGGTCTATCAAATAACAACCGATACTCATAATAAGATAATAATTACTAAAACTAACTAAATAACATTACTTTTGCTTGCTATCGAGTATATGCGAAAGTTATCATTATTAAATACTTGTAAAATATCTAACCTTCAAATTTTGTTTGAATGTGGGTACTCGGTAAAATATTATTATTCAATTACCAAAAATGAACATTTATTATTGCTGCCTTTATTGTGCATCAGGTTTGCATTATTGTGTCCTTGTATTTTGTACGAAGCTCCGTATCTAACATACAAAGTACAAACTCTTCAGATATACATATGTATAGCTTTTAAAGATAGGACCAGTTCACTTTAAAAAGAACATTCAGTTTCATAGGTAGGAAATACATTATTGACCAACTTGTATAGATAACTCAACTAACTGTCCACAGTTGTTAAATAATAAGTAAAAATGTGGCTGTCTAAGTGTAGTTTTAATCAATGTTAGAAGAAGTAACAAAAACCTCGATATGTTTTTAGCATTCCTAGCAACTACAAGTTTTAATATCGATGTTTTGGTGCTTTCAGAATGTTGGACAAATGATAATTTCAGGCCTCCCGCGGTTCAGGGTTACAAATACCACTAATAATAATAATAATACGCGACTAGAAATTCCATTATCAAAATGACGGTATTGTGGTATAATATATATATTTGTGAGTCAATTAAACCTACTTGCTACGAACCAAAAGATGTAGTGCACGCTAATTATCTTATTGTTACTTTACCAGATAACATACCAGGCCACTCAGAAAGTTGTGCCAAAAAAAGTTTTTATGAATGACACTGGCCACTTGTAATTATTTTGAAAACTTCGATTATTTAAAAGTAAAAATACCACTGTTCGATTTTTAAATTTCCCTTCACATTTTTTCGAGAGCCAATGAAACTTTTTCTCGTCTCATTAAAATAGTGGAGTTCAAACGCGGTCGTCTTACTTTGGGGGATGAACAAAGGAATGGTCGTCCTACGACGGCTGTCGCCGAAGAAAGTAAAAAAAACAATTCAACAAAACAGAAGAGTTACGTACGAAGAGATTCAGCATACTCTGCAGATTGGTTCAGGAAGTGTTCACAAGATTTTGCAAGAGTAACTTTGCGGAAGGAGGATAGTTTCCCGCTGGGTGCCGCACAACCTCACCGATGCTCAGAAGCAGGCCCGTGTGGATTGGTGCAGTGATATGATACAAAAGTTTGATGCAGGCACGTTACGGCGCCTTTATGATATTGTGACAGGTGACGAATCCTGGGTTTATCAATACGATCCTGAAACAAAGCGTCAGTCGCCAGTTTGGCTGTTTTAAAATGAACCAACGCCTACGAAAGTGAAGCGATCGAAATGCACAGGGAAAATTTTGATCGCTAGTTTCTTCACTTTGACGTAGTACCTAATTTCAATTCCACTTCGAGATTAGAGCAGAATTAACGCCGAATGGTATAGCACAAAATGCCTGCCAGAAGTTTTTCCTGCAGTGAGCAACACGCGACCTAACACCGGGCTCCGCGGGGTCCTTCTTCACCACGACAACGCGCCCGCGCACTCTGCGATCAAAACTAAGGTTTTCCTGGACTCCACACCAGTCAGAGTCTTAATACTTTACAGTTCTGATTTGGCTCCGTGTGACTTCTTTTTATTCCCTAAAATAAAAAATCAGCTCAAAGGGATACAGATTTCATCGCCGGAAGAAGCGCTAGCAAGCAGCGTTTGAGAAGGCCGTGGAAGAGGAGTCTGCGGAGGACTTGAAAAATGTTTTGAAAATTGATTCAGACGCATGAAACTTTGTATAGAGGCTGTTGGAGAGTTCTTTGAAAAGATTTTATAAAAATATTTGATTCATAGAAATTAGTTTTTTAGTTTCTCAAAACTGATGACATTTCTGAGTGTCCCACGTATGTATTGTATGTTGCTACAGATCCCTTTCCTTTAGCAACGTAACTCCTTTCCTCAATTCGATCGACACTATTCTGCAATCCATAAAAAGCCTTAATATTCACTGGAAATATTAATATAGATATCCTCCCGGGAAATGATAAAAAATCTGTGAATGATTACTTAAACGTTATAGCTATGCATGGATTGGAACAAGGGGTTAATATGTAATCTTATGATATTTAAATCAAATAAAAATGCGTTAATTTTACTCGCATAAAAATCCAAAAATACGACCCATCTTCTTTATTGCCACATCCTTAATTGTGGAGACATGAAACATAGCCCTTTCCGATTTTAATAGCGTTTCACCGAATCAGCGCTTGCGCACTTTATCAAAGTCATTGAATGGAAATATGCGGGTAATAAAAGCAGTGTTTAAGGCTCGATACCGTAAACCGACAGATTTGGCTTTAAACGATAGCGCCCGACGATGTCTACACCCACTGAGACTTGACACGCGTGCCAAATGGCTTATTTTCAAGGTTTTAAATATCACTAATATGGAAAGGGTCTATGACTTATATTATTTCTCAAAACAAATCCTAAAGAGCCTGTTGATATGCAACGTTGCTAAAACAGTTACAAAGTCACTGGTGCATTTTTGTAACTGTCAAACAGTTTTTGGCAGTAGGTAAAAGAGGTAAATAAATTGTTCCCAATTCGTTTTAAGTTCTTGCAAATGAAGTTACCTCCTTCCTATCTTCACGTCCATCTTTACATAAACTCCAGGCATTCTTTTCATATTTACTAAGGCCTTCCTCTTCCTATATTCCGGGCTATCCGTAAACAGAATGTTTTGCCAGCTCTGGAGGTCCCTCTCTCCTACAACACAGGATCCTTTAAAAAAGGCGTGAAGAAGCAATGTATGCCCCGGCAAGATGAGAATGGCTGGTGGGACAGGTAGAACTGCTTTACCAGCTATCTTCGCGTCTGGACTCCACGATCACTAAACATCGGGTAGGGGAGTCATTAGTCGAACCTATTTAAAAATAAATAAAAATACCTGTCCGCATTAGTTTTCCTAACTTTTCCGTCACGTGTTTGTTTAGCTACTTAAATAAATGTGTTAATGAAAAATATTCGCAAAATTTTAACGAAAATGTTTATACAGTTTGTTAACAGCACAGATTATGATAATAAAAATGATGAATAGTATATATAACGGCTTTCCGATCGTAAAGATGATTCCGATTCGTTGTATCAGATTTATGACGAATAAAATCCAACATTTACTGCCTATAGTGATAAATTTAATTCCTGTTTACTCATCGCAGGTCTTTGAACTTTGACATTGTCTTATAAATATAATATAAATGTTATGTATAATTAAATAGTCTGGAATAACGCGAAACGGGGATTACAATACGGCAAAATTCAATTTTTCATTTCATTTATTCCTTAATCAGTTTTCGGGTACCAAAATCATGTCACGCAGTGTTATAAGATGTACAGGTAATTACTTAGTTTATAAAAAATCATATCACGTACTTTTTAGAGTTCCGTAGTCCTGACAAGGAACCCTTATAGTTTTGTCATGTCCGTCTGTCTGTCTGTTCCCGCTTTTGCTTGAAGACTGTTAGCACTAAAAGCTATAATTTTGCGGAGATATGTTTATCAATCATGCCGACAAAATGGTGGAATAAAATTAAGAAAAACATTTTTTATGATGAGCTACATGTAGGAGATGATTTTTTTTTTATATCGTCTACTCCATCGTGTGGTGTAACGTTGAATAGGTCCTTTAAAATTATTTAGGGGTTTGTAAGACTATTTTATATATATTTTAGAAAAACCTAGAAATTACATGATAATAATGCTACTAAAACTTTTGAGGAAACCTATAATGTTTAAAATAGATTAGTTAGTTTATGAGTACTAGTTCATCTTCTGTATTAGAAAATTTCTGACCTAATAAAAATCATTGGAAGAAAACATTGAAAGTGACTTAGACGAAGTAATTGCTTAAAATATAGACTCTTTCCAAAAAAATTTGTGGTGACGACGAGCAACTACGGAACCCTTCACTGCGCGTGGCACAACACGCATTTATCCGGTTTTTACTGTACTATTTCACGTACTTACTTCAACCGAACCTATCTAGCAATTAGTAAATGTTACTCTGCCCACACATAGGTAGGTAGGTATATTAAATATATGGGAGCGTTACCTGTACAAGTTTGACCCCGAACTTGCCACATATATCATGTTTTCCATTAAAACCATACACGGACGTTCGTGTTTTCTTAATTGCCGTGATTTTTCATCACTTGCCAGCAACGTTTAAATTGCGTGTTTTTACTTAAGTAAGGCATTAGGCATCGTTTAACTTTGCGTCATTGAATCAGATATATAAAAACCTTATTTTTAGCATTGCTAAGGCAGAGCAACCTGGCTTGTTTATTTTTAAGTATCAATCAAAGATTTTTTTTAATAGAAGTCCTCTGATACATTTTTCAATAATTAAATGAAGAGTTATAGAAATCGTGTTATATCTAATCATAACAATTTATGAAAGGAGGAGTGAAATCTCTCTCATATCACCTTCACCTACATATATGTTTTTTTTTATACGCAAGCAAAAAATACTATTTACAGACGACGGCGCCTTTAACAGGTACACCGCCGAACGGACCTCACACCTGGCTCCCGCAAGCCTCACGAGCACCAGCAGTGGCTGCCCACTGAGAACCCCGTAACTCTTACGGGCGCTTTGCGGTATAATATCCGCTAAAAAACCCTGCCCTGGATCCCCGTTTAGGGATTCTTCCGCGTCTCCGCACCTAGCAGCGTCCCGGCCTAGCCGGGTCTCCAAGGGTATCGCGGGGACCCCGCAGACGTGCTCAGGATGGCCCGCGCGTGGGGGCTGAGTACGAGGGCTACTTGGACGTGCCCGTGTAGCTCCCTCCGCCGCCGCCCTCTTTACAGGACTCACCTACATATACCTGCATCTCCGCGGCCATTCGTATAAGAGTGCCGCAACATTACCCCGACACGTATTAGGGGGACCTCGGTCCTCAGAATGCGTAGCGGGTGCATAGTGCAGGAGTATGGTCTTTTTTTAACTGGGTAGGCCCTGCTCGTCTCATCGAGCTCTATAGCTGGATGAAATGGGCAGGAAGAAGAATGTATAAGGACATTTGGCAGACATTAAAAAAGGGTAAAAGCATCCCATAGTGTAGATACTTCTTCACGCCTATTTTGAAGAAATTCATTCGGTACCCTCAGCACCTTCGGTACCTGCCTGCCATCCTGGAAGATACCTGTGGTGTAATGGAAGGTACTTTACGTTAAAAATAGTGCTTTTTTTTCCTAAAAAAATGCTCAACTTGAAACTTAAAAAATAAAGAAAGTGTTAAATTTAATTTATAAAATTAAGAAATAAATCGTTTATGCATAAAAAAACGAGTGTGCTTATGACCACATGACTGAAGTGAAACTTCTTTAGCTCTATCTATATGTATGTATATATAGAAGAAGAAAAAAATGATCGTCATGATATGGAGAATACGTACGATTTTTTTACACCCTGTATATCAAATATTATTATTATAATTGAATAAAATATGTATATGTACATATATATAAGGCATTCGCCAGCTTACCCCCCAAGTCAAGCGTGCGTCAAGAAGTTTCACTTCAAAAACCGGCCAAGAAACCAAAACCAGGCTTAATAATAATAAACTTCTTTTGGTTTTTCTGTAAACCCCAAATCCTGCAGAGCAAATTTTTTTTTATATTTTATTTGCAGTAGTTTTGGAGATAAGGTGGCGGCAATGTATTTACCAAATATCAACTTAAGTAGTCCAGTAAATTCCCAACAAATTGACTGTGACAGACAGTCACACAACCGAGTGATCCTACAAGGGTTCCGTTTTTGCCAAGAGAGGTACGAAACCCTTAAAATATTCAAAGAAGCGCAATTTGTGTTGAAATTGAAGAATAAAATAAAAGGAAGATGTGCGGATTTAAAACAGGTTAACGGTAAATGTAAGTTGTTTTATTATAAATTTTTAATATTTATTTCTATATTGTACTTACAACAGATGCTAACTCTTTACGAATACAATGTTAACATTTCGACAAACTCGTCCGGTTTTCTTCCGATGTGTTGATGTTTTATCTTTTTTTAATTTCTAAATAGCAGGAAGAAGGAAAACGGCTTATTGCATCAAAAACGATCCACCAAAAAGTTGTAGCTCTCCACTTCTTGGCGATAATTGCTGGCGTTTGATCTGGATGGATAGCGTTTGAATTTTCTTGTCAGAATTGAGGTAGATTTCAAGCAATGGAAACCTTTAATTGAAATATCGTTTTCTTTACTCAAAATAAAAGTTTTTTTTTGTCTTGTCTCATAAAGATCAAAATCAATTGAAAAAGTTTGACATTTGAAGTATGTACCTACCTAGAACTTAAATCCCCGGGTAATGTCTACTTTGTAGCTTATTGTAATATTGAGTCATAAGTTGCCAAATATTATAATTCTGAAATAGTATAGTTTAAAAAGAATCAAGGTATATAAATATTTTATGAAATAAAAATTTGCACTGAAATCCAACCCAATCGAGATCAAAATTCCTTTCGCTATTTTAAAGCATATTATATTTAAATTTAATGCTATAATATTTACAAAGAATCACAGGCTGCTTTTTATAAGTTTGCATTGTACCAACGATTTCGATTTAGCAACTTTTCATAAAACCTATAAAAACACTTAAATATTTTTATATATATTTTTTTTTTACATACGAATATCTAAACAATTTTATAATTGAAAACATGAGTGTCCTACCTACTGACCTAAATATTACTTATATAAAAAACCAATCCTTAAAATAGTTTTAAGTTTGGTATATTTACTTATTATTAATTAAAAATACGGCGGTTTAATGGAGAGTATAGGGCGAGATCGAAAGAGCGGGGTTCACCGCGTAGTGAGCCACTGGTGCCACTGCAACCTGTAAGTTTAAATTTTATTTAAAAACAAAATGTGTGAATCCCTATTAACAATACAACTAAAACGAAAATCTTCATCGATCGAAGCAAGTACCTATGTTTTGCCAATCTTTTTCATAGCCATTTTTATTATCGAATTTGAAAAGGCCAATCCCCATATTTTTTTTGATAGCATGTGCACCGCTTTTACTTCTTCCACCTTATTAATAAACTAGCTGCTGTGCCCCGCGGTTTATAAGGGATATTTTTCCGCAGTAAAACGTAGCCTATGTGTTAATCTAGGGTGTCGGCTAACTCCATACCAAATTTTATTAAAATCGCTCCAGCCGTTTAGACGTGAAGAAGTAACAAACATACACACTCACAAACTTTCGTCTTTATAATATTATTACTGTGATGAAGAATGAGCTTAGATTGGCTACTGTGTTTGCTGCCGTGATTTGAATGACAAATAGCACTTTGAGTGATATGAACAAAACACAGCGTAACTAATCTAAGTTTATTCCTCGTTTATTAATATGGGTGTGTGTATTCTATTTATTCTAAACTAGCTGTGCCCCGCGGTGGTTTATAAGGGATATTTTCCCGCAGTAAAAAGCAGCCTATGTCCAGGGTATCAGCTAACTCCATACCAAATTTAATTAAAATCACTTCAGCCGCTTAGACGTGAAGAAGTAACAAACATACACACTCAGAAACTTTCGCCTTTATTATATTAGTGTGATTTAGAAATTTCTCTATTCAACGACTTATTTACGACAAATTATAGAAATTTTACAGGATGTAAACTGACCATCAATATGCATTATTATTACGAAATTTATGTATTTTTCCAACACTGCTTTATTTTAACACTCGGTTGATTTATTCGTAATGAAAATCACAGTCATCCCAGTCCCACATCATCATCCCAGTGTTATAATTATAATGAGAAATTGGTCTAGTTTTTATTATCAATGGCAACACGAAATTCTTTTTAAATTAAATTTTACTACAATTTCGTAGCAAACTTCATAAATGAGTACCTATGTAGTAATTTTTTTAAGCATTTAACTGCTAGATGTTTGAATCTAAGGAATATTTTTACTAGAAAAGAATCCACGCGTACCAGGCAGCAGACGGGACTCGAACCCACATCCTTCGCTATCCGGGCGAATGCACTGACCATTATGCTACCGCAGCCCTGATAGCTGTGTCGATTTTTCTCTAGCATTTCTTAGACTGCAAGGCAGCGCCATCTCTTCGCATTGTAAGTAACCCACAATATCAAATGAATACCTTTACAAGTAATAAGCATTTGAAAGAAGAAAATATAGCAATTATAGTTATTCATAAACATGAAAACACTTGAGAGAAAAATGAGACATTTTTTTAAAGAAGACGAGCGCTATGATTGTAAAAAAACTGACCAAATTTTGAAAAAAAAAATCTTTCTTTTAATAACAACCTACAATAAACTGACTTTTACTGACTTATTTCCACCCCTGCGAGTTGCACGTTAATAGTAGGCATCAATCGAGTTTATTATGTTAGGTATTAGTTTGTATTATTAATATTTTATATACGTTACTTGATTTACATTTACGTTAAAGACTTCAAAAAAACAACAAACAGAATACCATTTTTAGGTCGAAGTCAAGATAACTAGCCGTTAAATAACAGCATTTTATGGGCAGCTAACCAGAAATTTTATTAATTAACAGTAGTTAACAGGCTTTTTACAACTATAATCACGAATAAAAAAATACATAACGATAGAAACATTTTTAAACTAAATATTCCGAAATGAAGTAAGTATATTCGAAATTAAAAACAAGGATCAGTTTTCGTTTAGAATTTCAATTACTTATTTGAAATTAAATTAACCTCGTAAGTATATTATCAAACATTAGAACCAGAATGGCGTTAGACAGGTAAATCTATAAGGTAATATGAATATAGTACAAGACCCTTATCTGATAGTGACAGATACTAAGCTATATCGAAGGTTCTGGGAAATTCGGTGAACTATGCCGAACAAGATTCACCGGTCAACATTTCCTTATAAGCTCAGCGCTATTAGACGTTGCGCAAGCGCCCAACGCAACTGTAGAGAAATCGAGTTTGTGTAATGTTATAATGTTAACTCTTTGGAATGAGTTTTATGATGAAAATCTATACTTTTTAAGAACAACAAAATGATTGACTTCGATTGCTATTAACATTGTATCGAGGTGTAATCTTAATTATGTATGAGAAAAAATCATAAATCGCAAATATTGAGCAAAACACGTTTTGAACAAGTAACGCGTAATTTTAGTCAATGCTATAGGCATTACATTCTAATGTGACAATTTTATAGCTGAATATTTCAAATTAAAATTACCAAACACGAACTTTTATCCAAACTACAAAAGGCTATAGGAATTTGGAATGTAAGAATGTAATTCTTCTTACCGGATGTACTGCGTGGCCAGTTTTATGAACAACCGCGTTAAAGCCGTTGTGATCGTCTGCCGAATACGCTACTGTACGTGTAGACCCGTCCGGCTCAACCAAGGAGTAGCTACCTAAATTCCAATATAAAAAAATATCAAAACATTTAGTTTTAAATGAAGAAATAGTACAGAAAAATGAAAGAGTAAAATGTAACAACTTAGCTAGTTAAATAACATGCTCAAACTGAAAGTGTCTTAGTAAATAAATATTACAATAAAAATATGTTGCAACTAAAACGCAAACCCGACTGCTTAAAAAATACTTTAAATAAAAACTGAAAAGCCAAGTCCAGCAGTCTAATAATTTAGATAAGTAAGGAACAAAGCTACATTGACAGTCGGGACAGCGTTATTAAAAAAAATATCCATTCTAGATTAAAATCGATGTTTTTTTTATACTGTCATAGGCTATTATAAAATCACATGCCTTGCTTTCAACTGAAAATAGATTGAATATTACAAAGGCACGCAATCTCGACATAGATAGCGTAAGTAGGTTCTAACTGTAGAAAGTAACTAAATAGATTTCAAGTTAATTTAGCAAAATCTATTTTATTGAGTCATTATTAAAATTATTTGATATTATGGCAAAGAAATATAGATATAGAAGAAGTATATGAAAATTGATTATTTTGACTTAATTTGCTCGATCTAGTTTAAAATATTGTACTGACTTAGGTTCGAAACCCTTCTTTGACCAGTCTTTTAATAATTTTATTCACACGGCCAGCAGAAATGCAAAATGCCTTCAAAGCGAGCCTCCATACATCTCGTCATGAATATTAGCAATTTACTTGGAATATACCTGATAAATCACCACTAATATTTGAGAATAATTAGTAAATTGTTACATTATTTTAATATTCCCAGCGTGATCACTATGTTTGCCTTGCCTTATGTTATTCTTGTACAGAGACCAGTTTCTTTGCAACTTACAAGTACAAGTTATGGAAAATAAACACAGACGACACAATAGGTAGAATGTAGATAAGTTAATAACAAGTAAAATAAAGAAAGTTTACCTTTGACAACATCGCCGTCCCTCTCCTCTTGTTGACTCTTGATGTCGCCAGTGTGTGGATCTTTTACGCCGTAGTTAAAAGCGTACTTCGGGTAAGACTGCAAAACAAAGTTAATTTTTAACACCCGAGGAAAAAAGAGGGGTGTTATAAGTTAAACGTGTCTGTGTATCTGTGTGTCTGTCTGTGGCGTCGTAGCTCGTAACCTTTGGATGATGGCGCAGCATCAAAGACTCAACTCCCCTGCAGCAAATGTAGCGTGTTTGGGCTCATTAGAATGGGTTTTTTTAATCACTCTAATATACTTCTATTATACTATAATTATGATACTTATAAGTATTCATAATAGATTAATACTTGCTATGTAGAATTCACTTGCGGGGTTTCAGAGCATTAGGGGTGTAACGGTGTGGCATAGCCACAACCGTTCTCCTTGTTTATTTTCTCCATATTCGACCTTCTTGACCAGAACTAATTTTAAAATGTTCTAAGTATGGTTTTTATTTAGTTTGAAATTCAATTCCGTCAAGGCTGTCAAAAAATATTGTTATCATACCAGCAGCAAAATCCTTAAAAGATAGATGTACTTGGTGGAAGCAATTACAAATATAATACTGTAGAAATTTACAGGTACATTAAAGTTCCTGTAAAAAAAAAATTGTTGTCATTCCAGCAGCATTATCCACATCTATAAGCTTTTCAACACATATTGTGAAAAGTAAAATTGTATTTCATAGTAACTAATATTATATCTAGTGGACTAACGACATGTTTTTAAGTTTATACCTTGATTTGTTACAGTTTTTTATTTCTACCTTAAATAAACAGTTCAGGCTTGTTGTTATTGTTATAGGCTTATCGAGTTATTATCACTATCGAACCCTCTCTACCGACGGCTTCCGTCGCAAGGTTGAACTCGAGACTTTTTCTCGAGAATACAGAGATATTAAATCTCTATTTACTCACATACCGCTTTTCGGCATTGGTGTTTTGTTGTTTTTGTGTGTGTTGTTCGGAAATAAAAATGACAGGTTACCTGCCCATCACCTTCCACCCAACAGTTACTGATATGCCGTGATCGTTGATGGATTTTTACTATCTGCACCGGAAAGCTACCGATGTGAGATAATTTTACCTTTGAAGTAATATCGCAGAACAGAACCAACAGATTAACGATAACTAAACAAACACAATAATATACCAAAAACCACTTAAAATTACACTTACTATCTCAAGAAAGAGTCATAGTTAATAGTATATTAGAGGCCAACCGGAGATATTGGGATTTACTCGAGCGCGGCAGAATAATATAAGGACGGGCGGCAATCTTGCACCCCGTGATGTACTCCCATACCTGACTGTTTCATGATTTAACTGGTCATTATAAAATTTAACGAAATTTGACACATTTGGTATTATGAGAAGTCTCGCTATTATAGACCGTTAAAAAGAAAATCGAAAGTGTTCCTTACCACAGGTTCTGCAACGACCGGCGCATGCAGCAAAGGCGCATGCACAAGCGGCGCGTGAGCATACGGCAGGGCGTACTGTAGAGGGACACCAAACACGGCCCCGATACACGCCAACACTAGAACAAGCTGCAGAGAAAATAAAAAATACAGTGCAATGTGATACCTACAAGTTTACTTGCGTAGCCTATTTGTTACCCAGTGCGATATCCGAAGTCAAATTATTAAAGATACTGGCATAATTCTCTTAGTCGAACACTTTTTTGGGATTTGATAAGATTTGATCTTCACCAAATTTTTGTTATGGTACATTTTACGTAGCATATTTACGTGTCAGCAAACCATTTTACAACAAAATTTTTCGATTTATATAGAGAAATATAGTTTCCTTAATCGAATAATTTAGTTAACAAAATTAGTCCAAGTCTAACCTATGCATCAAAAAAAAAACAAATATCTTGCTGACACTCCAGTGAAAGAAAGATTATGTTCGTACAATCAGCCAATTTGATTTGTGAACCAGCATGAGGTTATTTTTTCACAACCATTTTTAAAAAGGTAGATTTTTGCTTAAGTGTGCGTATCCCTGGAAACAAACATGTTATTCTCTGAACAATCATATTTGACGTGACAGATTGACGCCTTCCTGTGACATAATTTTCTCATTATATTATATGAAGTTTTGCCCATGGACTAATTCATTGCATTTTCTTTATATATAGTACCCTAAAAAATTATTTTAATGTTTTTTTTCGTTATCAGAACCCTAAATTAAGCTAAAAGTTAAGAAACTCCAACCGTAAGCGATACGAAATTCGCCGGGTTAGCTAGTATACAGTAAACGGTCACAGTTCGATTTCTGATTTTATTTAAATTAAGGACTTGAAATTTATCTTTGCAGTAATCCTTCTAGCTATTTGTTACACAACTCACCCGCATGTTCGCGCTCGATAGTTGACAACGCACTCGGGTTCACAGCGCAAGCGCATGTCACTATTATAAGCATTTATACTCGGAACCCCACCATAAAATGCACTTGCCGAATGCACCTGCTGCTATGTAACACTGGGATAGGTGGATCATGCCTCTTGTTCTAACTCTAATCAGAAACAACACTGGGTTTCTATCGTACAGGCTTAGATTAAAGTGCAAGGTTCAATAATGCTCTCTTCACGTGATAATTCGTATTTGCTCTTTGGAATCCGGATTCAATATCTTCGATCTCCTTATCATCATACTTAAAGGAAAAGAAGAGATATGACTGTTGTTAAATTTACTAAAAGCAAGAAGTGAAATTCCAACAATACTATGTATACAGTTTTTTACGTAGAGTAATTGGTATGGCAGACGAGCGTAATATGGCCTGCTTGAGGGAAAGTTGCTATCTTAGACACTTGTGAAAATGGCCTAGCCGAATGCCTGGCGTAACCATTTATCGGGCAAAAACTTTCTATGGGAAAGATTTATTTATAAAAAGAAATGCGGTATTGGCTCGCTCACTGTAATGTAGACTAAAGGTTTTCTTTAAAGCATACATAAAACCTTTCGTGAAAACTGATGTAATAGATGAAGAAACCACATAAAATCTTTTTATTCGAGGAGGAATTAACAATTTCATACAGACGCAGAAAACGACATTATTTTATATAATAAATACGGACCACTCATCTGAAGTGAAACTTCTTTTTTAAATAACCTAACATTAGGCGGTGGTGCATAAGGCATAGGGGAATGGTGGCACGTATCACTCATATATATGTATATGTATATATATATATATTGTCGCGTATGACGCTCGTGACGCTGGTAGCGTTTCAGCCTTCGCCGAGTTACCTTCCAACTTTCATGCTCGTTGGGAAGAGCTGCGCACGCATCCCACACACACAAACACATAATTATAGTCGGGTGACGCACGTAACACATTTCCGTTTCCTGTTTTCCATAGGATTTTCCCCCCACCCCGTTCGAAAAGAAGATTCACGCCAATAATATGGTAGCATTCTAAAATGCTCATAGCGAATCTGATCAAAGCTCTACTGGTCTCTCGTGACTACAATGAAAATTTCGAAGTTTAGCTAAACACTGTAACACTAACCAATTCACTTTTCAGTATCAGTCTTAAAAGTTGAAATTAAATTGCGGTTAGGAGCGAATAATAGTTTTAAATTACTATTCAATTATAAAAAAGTTCAAAATATTGCCTCAAATTACTATGTAGCGGTTATGACAGCCAACATTTGCTTATACATAAATCGATCGAGCTAAAAGTCTACGAATACTGGCGCGCGCTCAATAAAACAAACAAACATAAAGGAATAAACTTTAATCTCTCGGATATTGCGTGCATTATGGTTGAGCAGATTTGCTCCACATTTGACCGATATAATTCACTTAGTCCCAGTTGATTAATCCTTCAAAATCTTAAGGAATGTTTTAACTTCCTTCACACCTCTAACACATTGTCCCTAAGGTCATCAGAAAATTTTGCTCTTATTACACCTGTGCACGGAACAACTTTTTATGGCCGCTCATTCGCAGTGCAAGCTGTTCTCCTATGGAATTCGCTTCCAGTTTCCATTAGATGTGCAGAATCTCTGCACAGATTCAAAAACCTTCTAAGATCTCACTATCTGTCCTTATAGCTCTTCTATTGTATTTATTTCCTCTCACCGAATTAGACTTATATATGGTACATATGTGTTTATTTGTTTTATATACTCGGGTTGTACATAGATTTTCTTGGGTATTATTGCAGTTAATTACACCGCCGTCTTTCCAGCTTCTTTCTTGTCCTCTCCATCCTAAGGTTGTCTGGAAGAGATCGCTCTTAGCGATAAGACCGCCCATTTTTACACTGTAAGCAGCAATTATGTATGTTTTATATATATATTTTTTGTGGTGTTAAATAAAGAGTTTTTTATTATTTTATTTATTATTTATCATCAGCCTATTAATGTCCCCACTGCTGGGGCACAGGCCTTCCCTATGGATGGATTAGGGAGATTGGGCCATGACATTATTCGAAAGCTCACATAGCGAAAATAAAAACGATAAAATTATTAAAACCAATATTGTTTTAAGTCCATACAAATATACATATTATGCAAATCAAACTTTTGACATTGTCCGAAAACGAAAGACAATTTTACAAACCCTTATGTTACGATTTCTAGGTATATAACTTCTTTCTATACTTTATTCAACTTTCTCTGAGACAAAAATCAAACAAATAAACCAATGTTTATTTGCTTGCCGAAGGTACCTGATCATAAACATAAAATTGAATATTTTATGAACCGTCTTAACTGTGCTAAAATATTTATTTGTTACCTACTTAAAACACTGACAGAGATATTTATAATTATAATAAAAATATGCTTAAAATGTTGTCTTATTCTAAATATTCTAGGGAATGCAATACATAACGTTATAAACATCGATAAATCGCAATTGGAGTGCTAGATCAACGCTTGAGATAGTTTACTCTGGGCTTGTTCCAGAATCGCTCGCTCCTTCCTATTCTTATACAAACAAAAACAACCTACAATACAGCTTATGCAATCTGAGAATTTAATGTTTACATCAAATTCCAAAATCTCAAATTTTTAATAAGTTTCGATTTTCGAAAATGGTCCAAAAATTACAACTATGACGGCCATTTCTTTGTTATTGAAAATAAATATTATGAAAATTATATTCAAATCCTACTTACAATGTGTCACCATCAAAGTAAGTAGGATTTGTCACCAAAATGTAAATAACGTCTCCTTTTCATGTATGGGCCCCTAATGAAAAATAATTGAATTGATTTTTAGCTAAATATTTGACTTTGGGCAAGCATTCTACATAAAATACCAACATTTCAGTTCTGTAACTCATTTCATTCACGATCTAGAGACCCGTGACATATAGACAGGCTGACAGACAGACGACAGAGTTGGGTACGGAAACCTAATAAAGTAATTTGTAATAGGTAATTATTACCAAACCAAATTGAAATGTAGAGTAATTTGATATGAATACCGATCAATCCATTCATAGAAATATGAAATGGTTCTTAGGTAACTTCCACGCTAACTTTAACTTCAAGCTATGTTTACAGAAAATCGGTCAAATATTTGACTCCACATAAAGCTTAGTTGAACTCGAACAATCTGATACCGGTGCCTTAAAAATAGCATATGGATACATATTTGTCAATCAATTTACTGTTTGGCATGGCTATAAATAGTTAATAAATTGAATTTTAAACCTTATCAAGAAAAATTTACGTCTTTAATTGTGCAATTAAAGTCTTTTATATGAGATAAAAACAGAGCAGCTCATTTTCTTATTAATCCTTAGATATTTTTAAAAAAAAAGTAAGCTATGTATGTTTGTATGCAATGATCTGAAAAACTCTTGAAATAATTTTAATTCGATTTTCTCTATAACTGACAAACTTTTTTACGAATAATATATGTATATTAACATATAAATCATTTGTATAATGTATGACCAGAAAACAAAAACTATAGTATACACCGAAGCGATACGAGGGCAATCTACAAGTTTAAAATAATAATTGCATGCAAATTGAATTGCAAAAAAATTCTTTCACTACACCAACGTGTTATTCAATGAACATCTTCCTAATTTCTTTACTTGAAACATAGACAAAATCTGTTTTTAAACTCACATTCATAATGATAAAACTGTTTATACTTAATCCAAATTAAGTTTGTAAGTGGATAGAGCTACCTGTTTCATTTATCGATAAAAGGCTTAAACTCTACCAAAGGTCAGAGCTACATGAATGGTGATCATACCAGTCCTAAAGATCACTACGCATCCTGCGCGCGCATGCGAAGATTACAAATTTAATGGTTTGCTTATTTATGACGACAATATTTATGTCAATATACGAGTACCAATGTAACCTTTAGTATAAAATGTGACTATGACTTATTGTTATTTCATACATACATTTCAATTGATTACTACATTAGATAATATCTACATCAAGGCTCCTTGTTTTTGGAGAGCCGTTATTATTTAACTATGAGTCCGTCAGTATGTTGACATAACTTTGACCATTTTTTGTATCCAATATATCTAAGATGCAATTTATCGGGGAGCTCGATGGCGCAAGTGGTTTGCGGGTGCGGTTGCGATCGTTGAAGTTAAGCATCTTTCGCAGTGGTCGGTCATTGGATGGGTGCCCAAAAATTTACTATCTGGAGCTCCTCCGTGCTTTGGAAGGCACGCTAATGCGTTGGTGCATCTGCAGTCATTAGCACCCAACAATCCGCACTGGGCCCGCGTGGTGGGTCATGGCCCAATCTCCCTATTCCATTCATAAGGAAGACCTGTGCCCTATCAGTGAGTACATTAATAGGCTGATGATGCAATATATCAGGGTAAAATATTCCTCGTTATTTATGATAGTTTATACCAATAATACAATGGTACGCATACTTTCTAGAGATATAATTTTAAAAACAGTATACTTTTGAATTTGAAACTTGAACTATGTATGTTGTATAGGTCGGTACTCACGTATTGAACACATTGTATAGATTGATTTTCTTTCATACTTTTTGATTTCTGAATATGAAATATTAATATCCATTTCTATTTTTTTAAGTATAACACATCATCATTATCAGAAAATATCCAACAAATTATTGGCTAATATGCCATTCTTAGGCTAATATGCCTTGGATTCATAAGATCCATTATGTTCCTCAATCGATGTTAAAACCAAACAATAACACAATGATTCCGACACGTAAATTCATTCATAAACCATTCATAAATATCACAAGAAACACTATTGGTGTGAATCCGACGGTTATTTGAGATCTATATGAGTTTTTATTTATAAAAACTCGAAATGAATGAAAGTGTCAAAACAAACAAATTGATATTAGCACATTGAAAAAGATTGCCCCTCAATTAAAGGTTGGTATTTCAAATCAAACAAATATTATTATAACGAAACTTCAAAGGATATTTATTAACATTTTTTATAAAGCCTTTATGTTCTGGATTGATTTTTATAATACGACTACCAGAAGGACCAGAGCAATGTACGTGTATGTATGTGCAATTTTTCTATTCCGCCATTGTTAATTTCATAACTTCTAAATGCATATACAGACAATTATTTAAGCATCACCAGTAAGACTAACAGATCTTAATAGAACTGATAATTTTAAAAATGGTACGCAGATCGTTCCCTGCCCCCGGATGTAGTGTCATAGCGAATGCACATTTGTAAAAAAACAAATAAAATTGAGGAAAGGAAGTTAAAATTTACCAGTATTAGTTCAAACTGAGCATGTCCAGACAACATCGACATACCGTACCTATCTTTTAAATCATACTAATGCGTATAAGAATTCCCAAGAAAAAAGGATAACGTTTGAAATGTTATTTATTTGTTTTTGAGAAACCAACAACGCTACAAATTGATATTACATAATCGTACTAAGTAACAAGATTGGCCAATAACAGGTCCCTGCGAATTAAAATAGGTACAATTTTAACTAAAACCGTCGTTGTATAAGCTAAAATATGTAAGTGTACCATATACATGTATGTATTATTAATACCAGGTAGCGTGAGATTGTTGCAAAGCAGCTATTAATGTTATCTTAGATACATGATTAGTGTCCCTTCTGTTGACGAAAGAGACCAATTTATATATCTATCTATGTTTAATATTTTAACTTAGAAATAATTTATGATTTGACAACGCCTATAGTATTTGAGAAAATGTCTTTACCACTAAAAAGTTTGTTATATAAGACAGGTATATAGGTACCTATTGATAAACAATACGTAATGACGATATAAGTCATTGATGGATATGACCAAACAAACCGAGTCTAGCACAGCTAGCGTTGATAACTATGTTGATATTATAGCAATAGACTAAAATACCACACGTAAACCTGGGACGTATGAGCAGTGTTGCCAACTCGGATTTTGAAAAAGACGTAGGCCCAATGTGAAAATTACGTAGAATTGGTAAATTTTGCATATGAAAAGTAAGTAGATCTACGTACTTTTTTCTGAGTGAAATGAAGAAGTTATTTGAAACCGAATAAAACGAGTATTTTGTTATACAATTTGTATAAGAACGGGAGATAGAACAAAGAGTTCTTGGAGAAGTCGCTGCATTGGAAATTTGGAAGCATTTACCATGCTATGGTAAACATTTACCATCAGACACAGACACTGGTGGGTGCCGATTCTAGATGGTTCTCTAAATTTAAAACTTAATTTAACATCAGTCTCTCCTTTTCATTCTGTATAGAGAATGACAAGGATAAACTGTTGTTAAATGGGCTAGTTGACACTTTTTGGAATTATGTTTTAAATTGTTAATAATTGTTCTATCAGAACGAAAAAGAATTTTTTTTTTACCTAGAAAACATACAAAAACGCTCTTTAGTCTATAGACTTATCTATGCTATGACGACAAAACATTTATAAACAACTCGCAAGCACGTAGGAAATAAACAGCTAAGTGAATATTATAAAACCATGATTTCTAATAGATCACATGAAAAATATAGTAGTTATCATGATACACTTGGTAAAAGACTCTAGAAAAGTTGTGGTTTAAATTGCCAAGAGAAAAAACATACTTACACATGAACATATGCTTAAAACTTGCTAAATCCTGTAACTTTATCGACTGAAGGTCTTTTCTTTTTGCTAAGATCAATTCAATGTGAGTAGGTACTCATAGATAGTAGTAAAAGTTTAAAATACAATTTTTAAGGTTATGAATGTACCTACTAAGTCAAAGAGTTTTGTCGTTTCTGCTTTCACAAATCCTGCGTACAGCATTAATTTAGTCAACAAAACCAATAACGGGAACCTTTTCTACAAGATACAAGAGTGTTTAGATACATCTTTATAAGAAATAAACATTTGTATAGTTTTTAAGTAAATTAACGGATAATATTCTTCTTTATTCTAGTGAATTAAGTTATTTTACAAATTTGAAAAAAATTAAGAAAATACGTAGATTCTGGGACTGAAGTTAGTAGGTTTCCAGAAAAGGCCTAAAATACGTAGATCTACGTAAAAAGACGTAGAGTTGGCAACACTGCGTATGAGATCAAAGATGTCGATATGGACGGGCAAGGTGACCCGTTTAACAGATTTATTAGGACATCAGTGTCTATCAAGAACTGGTGTGGGATAACCGTTTCCAAATTATTTCTCTGTAAACGACATCTTCTATTCCTGTCTTGGCTATAGATACCTTTTTTAACGTCATGTCCTAAATATTACGAATTAGAGTAAAGCAGATAGAAAAATGCAATTAAATCTGGCAGCTTCCTTAAAATTTATTTCCGCTCGGAAAGCTTAGTTGGTAGCTGCGATATTGTATTATCTGATTTCGTTCGCATTATTGTATGTGCGGAATAATACATAGGTAACAAAAATCATATTATTGTAGTATTTTTCTGCAAATAAAATAATAATAAAAACTTAATTCACCTCACGTCAATGATAACAAGTAAATACAACAAGTAATTATTGCAGAGTAATGCGAGAATCTGGTGTCTGATATAGGCACATCATTATTTGCCATATCTTTCACCTTGTAGTAATCAGGTAGGTACTTTATTTTCAATGCGACAAATTTTAATTCATTAACAAACAGAAAAATATCAAATACGACCATCATAATAAGGTCATTTTGAATAACAATACCATCGCCTAAACTTCACCTATCAAAAACGTTACATTATCCAAGAATATCCGTAGTTAAACAAATCTATCGGCCAAAGTGGTTTATCCAAACATCCTGCTATAAAATCTCTTCCGAATTCCCGTTAGCTTCGCACACTGGAGTTCTGCGGCAAGCAAGACGCGCGGCCGCGCCGCTACAGGCATGGCAGAAAGTGCGTTCTTTATTTATATTTTAAAACAACATGAACTCTGGCATCTTAGTACCAATTTACTCATCGCGTCGGAGACACCATTCGCCACTTAAGTATAACACTAAATGTGTCGCCTGACATTCCTCGCGCCCATGGAGTTCGGTTGCCATGACAAGGATTCTGGCGAAGTGGAGTGCTACCTAGAAATACGTAAATACCTTTTCAATCCTCCACGATTTATCACCTTTAGGATTATTTAGGAGCATGGCCATTGTAATTGATATTTTTAGTTGGCTCTCACGTTTTGGGTCGCGTAAACAGATGTGCTCTTCTGTCCGTAAGTTAGTCGGTGTATGTCAGCGGCCGATGCGATTGTTAGCATTCACGGGGAGTCCCTTTTAGTGGTCAAATAAACAGAGCTCATGTGAACGGATATGGCTACGGAACTACGCACGATAAGTACTAGACGAGACAACGTATCCAGCCGTGTGTAAACTTTGTCACTTTATATAAAGATGCATTTGTCGAGTCAAAAGCAAAACATAATTTCTTGCGTTTAAATATTTTAGATTGTGATACGGGAACTTCTTGTGCTATCACGATACAAATGCGTAAGTACTTAAGTTAATAAACGTATTACTGTAGTTGTTTTTGTCTAAAAATATAAATGAAAGAAAGTTCTTTCCAGATATTTATTTTATTTTATTGCATGACCAATTGATTTATTATTATTGGTGACAGTAACATGAGTTATTTAAATTTAGATGATTTAATCCCAAAATAAAATAATCATCTACTATCTACATATCAATAAAAGAAGACATAAAATACACAGAAATATTCATATGTTTGTAGGTATTATTATTTAATAATATCATACCAAAAGATCAGCCTTTCTTATATTCCTTTTTTCACAAACCTCACTAGAACTTTTACCATGTCTCAAAACACTTTTTTAACATAATAATATATTATTGCAGCCAATCCTGAAGCGGTCGGCTGCGTAGAAAGATTCGCAACATTTCTCTCATTCCTGTTGGTCGTCATCACCTTTCCGTTCTCATTGTTCGAGTGTTTCAAGGTAGGTCGTAAATACAGTGTTGAAAATACACATATTAAAAATTAAAATATTCTGAAAAAAGTCAAATTTTACTAACCACCTTAGTAATCCATTGTACAAAATTAATAAAAATAACAGCCGACATGAATTATTTTTTGCCAAATTACACAAAATGTAGCGACTTTCATCAGTTTCTGATAAAATTTCTGATGATGCCATTGCCATTTCACTATATCTAACACAACAATTTAATTTGAAGTATTTTTTATAACGATGAGCGGTAAGCGGCCACCTTAGGATATAAATGCTGGGGATACCCAACCCCCTACCCCGTGGAGCCCTAGAACTTTACTCACCGGCAGTAACACACAATTTGACATTAACAACTTTGACGCTATTAGATTACAGTAAAAGCAATATTTATAGTAGGTTTCAACCAGTTAGGTTTTGCTCTTATTACGGATATGTCACAACACATTCAGTTCACCATAAATTAGTTAATGCGATTGTATGACTATTCCCCAGAAACAGTTTGCAGCGATCTAATAATTTGCAATTTGGAAATGTCCAAGGTTGATTTGTGAATCAATTTCATGTACTATTCTGCTGGATTAATTTACTCCACGTCCAGTCATGACGATTACTGCTGAAGTAGCAGAAAAGTGTGCCGCTCCTGGTAGCTCCAGAAGTCCTGACCTGGCTTGCTTTTTTTAAACGTCAGGAAAATGCATGACGCATACCTTACCGTCTTGGAAGTGCGTGTGCGTATGTGGAACTCCTTCCCCGCTCGCCCAACTACTCAGCCAGTCCTCGGACTGGCCCAACGAGTGCTCGAAAGGAAGAGGCCCTTCCTACTAAAAACCTGTCGATACTCCTCATCTCACCGATGGGATGTGCTATGATCTCGTCGGGCGGACGATTCACCATTAGGACGCACCCCGCCCAGCGAGGCCAAGGCACTGAGCGAGGCCATAGGGATACTTCCGTATTTAAATGATGTTGTCTGTCTGTTCTCCAACTACAGGTAATGATTATGTTACTTAATGAAAATCTGTTATTAGCCTTACAAGTAGTCAATATCTATATTATTTTAACGCTGATAATTGTCTTAAATAAAAATATTCCAGGTGGTTCAAGAGTTCGAACGAGCTGTAATATTCCGGCTTGGAAGGGTGCGCAAGGGCGGCGCGCGGGGTCCGGGCCTATTCTTCGTGCTGCCATGCATTGACACTTACAGGAAAGTCGACCTGCGGACTGTGTCATTCGATGTTCCACCTCAAGAGGTCAGTGAATGAAAGGTATTTGACATGTTAGTTGAAAAGATGTCGGACTGTTGTCTCCCTTGACGGCATCAGAATTTTTATAATACTGATGTCTCCTTGATTTTAAGAGATTTCATTAACATATCCTTGTAGTTAGCTCTTGAAAAACTCTACAAAATGATGTATAAAAAAACTTTCTATCATTAATAATTAAGAAGCTATGTTTAAAAAACCAATCATTTTTTTTTTCTATAAATTCGAATATTCCACTTCAGAGCATAATTTTATCTTCATAACCGGTATGCTTCGTAGTCCCGTTCGAAATTCTTCACATTTATTTCAAGATACAGAGAGGAAGAAATTTCTACTCATGTGTCTTCGTGTCTAAAGTTAGTTTCAAATCCAACAGTGGATTGGAAACAAAAGAATTCAACCATTAGATGAGGCTGGTTCTTGAAGGAAGGCAAAAGGTCATTGCACCCCATTGTAATGAACAAACCGACTGCAGTTGAAGAACTTCTTAAAATGATTTTAGTCAATGTAAAAAACGGTACTACGTTTCATGTCAGGTCCGATTACATTGCAATCGACTTGTTCTTGATGCTCTGTACCCTTAGCACGAACCAAAATCGAATTCGTAATGTTTGCGAGTCCGAAATGTCATTGTCAAATCTGTACTGATTTTTAGTTCCCGTTACGTACTTTGTGCCGCTGCTGCTCAAGTTTCCATACAAAATTTGACATTGACATTTCGGTTTGCAAACTATTCGAATTCGATAATGGTTCGTGCTAGAGGTACTGGTAAGGATTTCAATAATAGTACACTAGTAGTAGAAGAATATGAGGATGACGACGACCACTTTTTCTCGATTTTTTTCTTATTGATATCTATTAAATTTTAAAGTTCAGAATATTTGCAAAATTATGAAATTGGTAATATATCAGACAGTTACAATTTTAATTAATAACTCTGTCAAGCTATATTTTTTGTGTACTTAAATCTATTAGTGTTCAGTAATCTCTAACAAGGGTTGATTTTTTAGTATTGAAATATTTTGAAAACGTATTCCAAAGCATAAAACAATCATCATTCAACTAAACCAAATTTTACCCATCTCAAGGTTTAACATGTCATTTTATAAGTTTTGACAATTAGGGGTAGTTTTCACCCTTAAAAAACCAATAAACCGGCATGATATAGATTTTTAAGTAGGTAGAGGGTAAGATAAGCCTGATTCCAAATTTTTATGCAAATCGATGCAAGACGAAAAAATTACTCGTTTTTTGAGATTCATTTCCTGGACTACATGTATATTTTCCTGTCGCTACCAATCAGCACCGAATTAGGTGAAAATTTTTTTAAACAAAAGTTCCAAGCAGTGGTATCAGCGGACAGCGAATTGAACTCTTTTACAGAGTTTTTAAGGCACATTTTGCTCTGATGCACCTCGATCTTGTTAAAGTGGTAGCGCGCCACATGTTCACTTCACAATCTTTACGATTCAGTCGGATGTGAATTTCCTGTTGCATTGGGATTGCTTCACATTTCAATTTGGCTTCTATTTGGGTAAAAAACAATGTAATTGAGAACGAACGCTATAGTCCAAAGATTCTTACTTCATTAACAAAAAATAACAGTTAATTTGTACTTCACTTTAAGTGTTTTTTTGTTGTGTTTAATTGTTGAAATTCGATGTTATTTTTTATTTTTTTCTGTAAACTTCAGCCCATAAAATTTTATCATATTATGCCCACATATTGAGATTTACAGTTTGGTTTTATATTATTTTTATTTTTTTATTTATTTAAACTCTATTGCCAAACATAAGCAAACGGCGGACTTAATGCCATAGGCATTCTCTACCAGTCAACCAGTATGATTGTTGGAGACAAATAGTATGGCGATAGAGCAAAGTTGCTAAAAAATAAATAAAATGAACAATATCAAAATAACAGCAATAAAATAATAATACTTAAATACAAATTGATGCACATATATAAAATACTCATATAACCATACATAAACATACACATATAAATAAATATATATCATTGTAATTGCTTTGATTTTTAATATTTAATTGTAACTTGTTTTGTGAGCTAATAAAGAAAAAATAAAAAAGGCGTTATTAAACAGATATAATTTCACTATTGGCTGTCATATTTCTCATTGCTAAGTAATTGAGATGTTTGATATATTTTTTATTTTAAAAAGGTGGCAAACCAGCGTATGGACTGATGATAAGCGGCCACAATAGTTGTTGCATACACTTTGTGTGATGAATACGAGCATTTGTACTCCAGTCATGGATGTTTAATATGTATTTCTATATAAATATTCTTATATATGTACAATATATGTATTCTATCCGTTACCCTAGTATCCCATAACACAAGCCTTATAGTGCTTACTTTGGGGTTTGGGGCTAGGTTAATTGGTGTGAGTGTTAGAAATATTTATTTATTTTATTTATTTATACTCTGCGTCTACTTGGTTTGGGTTGAATTTATTAATGCAAGTATATACATACATCCTTCGCTGCGCTCTGGATTCAAAGTATCGAGGTGGACACTCTTCTTCACCTTCTATAAGAAAATAAGTAAATGCCACTACAAATATGTTAGAAAATAGATACGTTTAAATATGTACATACAAGAAATTTGCAAAAGAAGTTTCCACCTTTCTCGCATTTTTCCAAACAATGAAATTTTCTTATGCTTTTTTCGTTTTATAATATGCATAATTTTGTAGGTTAAAGACTTAGTATCACATTTTTAGCATACTTTCAATCTTACTACTCTAGAAAGACACATTTTTTTTATAAAACCTTATAAATCCGACTTTGAGTAAACAATTATGAACGGAAGCAGAATGTTTTTCACGCGCTTGTATATTTTCACAAGCAATGCTGTGACTTGCTCATAAAATGTTTGTGATTAATCTCTTTGGCGATTGGAACTTTTACTAACAATATCCACATTCCTAATTCAAATCACACTTGGTCCCTTGGGATCAAAACTATTTTGGTCGCTGTAAACAGAAAACAAACTACTTCTTTTCGAAAAGATATGACAAAAAAAGAATTATCCAATTTAGTGCAGTCGCCCGGAAGTTATTAGCGTACTTACATACATTTCGGTGAATTATTCTTATTTATCTAAAAAAAAGAAGAAGATAACAGTTGAAACTGGCGGTGCATTTAATAAATTCTAACAGGGTCCTATCGGATATTAGGAAATTCCCAAAAAAACAATACTAACGAAAATCACGGTATCTATGGGGTTTTCCATTGTATCAAAAAGCGCTTACTGCTGTAACACTAATGAGTGATCTATTAAAAATGATTATTATATCCATAGAGCTATAAGAATAGAGTGGGGAAGGCGGCTCTAAAAGTGTCCGTCTAGTAGAAAGAGAAAGAAGATGAGATACCGCTAGCTAACTCTCTCTCTTGTGACGCATGGCATCCAATGGCATCACATCGAAATAGTAAGATGCATACGGTTGCCAATGAGCATGCCCAATTAGAGAGAGAAAGCTTGAGGTCTCTCATCTTCTTTCTCTTTCTATTGGAGGGACACTTCCACTTGTAGTAGAGTCTATATCTCCCCTACTCTGTTCTTATACCTCTATGATTATATCACGCTCCGCTCCAGTATCTGGTGCTAACGAAGTTTTATGCTAAGCGACTGCATCGACCTGTTGAAATAATACAAGTAGGTGTTAGAATTTTAAAGTTATGATCGTGGTTGTATTGTATCGTAGAAGATAACGGAAATATAAACTATTGTGCGTTAGTACTGCGGAGTTCTAGCCTGAGTGGATAGAACCTAGGGACGTAGCGATTTATTAAAAGAAACTTGATTTTATATTGGATTTATTAGATTTCTGGCGAATACAAGTTTTTAATCTAACTACGAAAGGTTTGGTGCCTGAAGTTCATCTGCTGTATGGAACCTTCTATCAAAAGACAGATGATTCCTTATTTCAAATCTTACAATAATGACATTAACTTTTTAATATAACTACCAGCCGTAGGCATTACATGAACAAAGAGTTTACCTAAACAAGGAGGTTGTAACGTAACGGACGTTACAGTACTATTTGTATTATGTGTGTAAGTAGGTCGCAGGTTTGAAACTATCATTCACGATGCCCGATTATTTAACTAGCAGTTAAACTTGAATGATGACTCGTAGCTACATCAATTAATCGTCAACGTTCTGAATTTCAGACAACTGGGTTGGAATAGGGCTGCCTTATGCATATCGGTAACAATAGTTTGACGACCTCCGTGGCCGAGTGGTTTGTACGCCGGTTTTCACGGTGTCGCCGACTCGAGAGGTCCCGGGTTCGAATCCCGGTGGGGGCAGATGTTAGTGTGATGAATACGAGCATTTGTACTCCAGTGATGGAGTTTAATATGTATTTTTCTATATAAATATACTTATATATGTACAGTATATGTATTACTAGAGGTCGCCCGCGACTTCGTCTGCGTTAACTTATTTCCTTGAAAATTCCTCTGGAACCTAACATTTTTGGGGATAAAAGTAGCCTATGTGTTAATCTAGGGTGTCAGCTAACTCCTTATCAAATTTTATTAAAATCGCTCCAGCCGTTTAGACGTGAAGAAGTAACAAACATACACACTCACACACTCACAAACTTTCGCCTTTATAATATTAGTGAGATGAGATATCCGTTACCCTATCTCATAACACAAGCCTTACAGTGCTTATTTTGGGGCTAGGCTAATTGGTGTTAGTGTTGGAAATATTTATTTTATTTTTATTATTTTTTAATAGTCTTTTAGTCATATCTAAAATAGTACATTAAGGATTCGTAGTGCTTTTAATTTGATTTTAGACAACGCCTTTTGGTAAATAGCATTAAGATTGTTATTAATGCCAGTGCATTCACTGACATGTTGCTTGATATTATTATAATCCAATTCACAAGAGTTTTGGGGTATAATTTTACTCAAAATTTTGACTAAGTTAACTAAGTTTTGTAGCATCAATCCATCAAGTCCATTACCAGTTTCGGTGGCTATTACCAAAGAGCCCTTAATTTATAATAATCCTCAAATACGAAGGTATTTCAGTCCAAGACAAATAAAGAAAAATAGAAAGAAAAATAGAGGCAAAACTTTATCAAATTTTATAAGACACTATTATCAAATTTATTAGGGATTATTTGATTAATATGCTCTGATCAATAATACTATTAATATGCAAGTAATGACAGCCCTGTGTTTAGTGTTTCAATACGTACATTATTACCGAGTGATTGGGTGGTATTTTGTTGCAGCCACGTGGCCTTTATGTTTGCGTATTCTTGTATTTTTAGTTGTCTGCGGTGCGGTGAGCGTCTGAATGATCGTGTTTTTTTCTGAATTTGATTATACCTGTACAATAATTTGCAGACTGTACGTTTGAATTCAATGTTTGTTTCGCAGTGAAGAATTGGGAAAGAATCTCTGGAATTATTTCTAATCCTAATATCCGGATGATTTATATGGTAATACAAGTTATTCATTATGTTCTTTTGAGGTTACAAAGGATGAATAAAGATAATTTGTCAGTTATCTTTAGATTTATGTACGATCAAAAACGCTCTTGCTTTTAAAATAGTTCTTTGCACCTTTAGTCAACAATCTACTATTATTAATTTAGTAACCTAGTTATGAGCATGAATAGAAAATCCACATTAGTACTTAATACAAATAGGTTTCTGCATCACCTTATATTGAACTCATTCTCATTTGATATATTTGTTTCACAGACCTAGATTTAAATAGATAACGCTCAGACGCATGTGCTTCCACTTGTATGCAAAGCGAGTGTGTCATAGGCGGAAAAGCATGGACCCTGGCTACCCGTTTCAATTCTATCGTTTTAACAGCTTAATATGGCACAATTACACTTATTTTAAAAATTGACGTCCAGCGCCGAGAACTGTGACGCAAAGATAATATAATAAAATAGTGATAAAGGAGGATCCGTGATCACCATTTTGGCAAGACAGAACCTACATACACTTGCGGTATCTAGGTCTTTCGGTCTATGTCTGTGGTTTGTCTACAAATAAAGTAATTAGGTAAATCTGCACCTAGACAGAGAAGACGTTTGTTATGAGATTTCAGACACTGGAGGCCATGAATAGACGGTGTGCAGACCTGACCTAATTTTCTGGATGTATTCCAGTGAAATGGGAATAATTCTTGTTACATGTTTACATAGATGGATCGATTCCCGTAACTGTTTCCTATTAAAAGTTTTATAATTATCAACATAAATATAAATGAATTGATTTGACTTTTGTTCTGTTTTAAGTATTATGATTAGTTATTACAACTAACTACAACATTGTGTAGTTTTCCTTAAAATTTATAAAATATATCAAAGAAAGGAAATAGGCAAATTCTTAAAACCTTAACTAAAAATACTTAATTCGACCGACGAAAATATGTCGTCGAAGTGCACTATCAACAATAAAAAAAAAAAAAATTTTTTTAATTATCGTAGTCTATTAACAAATAAATAAATTCTGGAAAACTTGCAAAAACTTTTGAGTCCCAAACAAAGCAGAGCAATAGAAAATATAAAAATTCAGTATAAATAGGTATACTTATAAATATATTAAAATTGTGGTAAATGGTAAAATGGAAAGTCAATACAGGACATTGAATATTTTTTTAAAAAAATACTTGGGGTGTGATCTACAATCGATACCGAACCCAAAAATAAAGTTTTTAGAATTTTTGTCTGTTTGTCTGTATGTATGTATGTCCGGGATAAACTCAAAAAGTAGATATTGTAAGGATTTACTTAAAATTTGGCACGAATATTATTAAAAAGTCGGGTCAACATATAGGCTACTATTATCACGAAACTCCACCTAAAGGTAATACGAGGGTTGGAAGTTTGTATGAAAGTCCTATGTTTTTGAAGTAAGAGACTTGAAATTTAACATGACTGCTCTATAGCTGGTGTAAAGGTGTACTAATAATGTATCTTTAGAAATAAACCCCCTTTTGGGGTCAAAAAGTATATGCAAATAACTAACACCACGCGTACGAAGTCGCGGGCGACCGCTAGTATAGAAACTAAACAACATAGGTACCTATGGAATATATACCTAATGATATACTTAAACAACCATGACTCGAAGCAAATATTTATAAAGTTATTCTTAATCCCAATCCAGGTTATAAACTTTATGTATGCCAAATTTCATCCAAATCCATTCAGCCGTTTTTAGTAATTTTCCTGATATATTAATAGTTATTCTGTCATTCGGAGCGGAGATAATCCCACAAAGACATAGATCAATAAAAGCTGTCCAGCCGTTCTTGAGTTATAAGTGGTCTAATCTAACTTACACGAATTTGGTTTATATTATATTACTATTTAAAATATAATGTCAACAAAACCGAAGTAATGATTTTTAAAAGTGGTAAAGGTTCTACTAATGTGCCAAAGGTTACTTTATGTGGGAGGCCCCTTAACTTTGTAACACAGTTTAAATACTTGGGACACGTCTTAACTGATACTTTATCACGAGGACCTGGAAAGACATAGAAGAAATCTTGCTATGAAAAGCAATTTGCTAGCAAGGCGTTTTTCACGTTGTTCTGAACAAGTTAAAGTGACATTATTCAAGTCATACTGCCAGGCATTTTATACTGCTGGCCTTTGGTATAAGTTTAACAAATAAAACTTTAATACACTGCGAGTGCAATACAACAATGCGTTTCGTGCAATGTTAGGGTTGCCATGGAGATTAGCGCAATCGTGGCATGTTTAATATTTATAATGTGAAAAACTTTCATGAACTTATGATTTAAAGTCTCATTCAGCAATAGACTAATAAAATGTACCAATAGCATTGTTTCGGCTGTTTTCGAACTTTATACATGTACGATTTCAATTTTTGTAATCTGAAAACTTAATAGAAATTAATACAATGTTTAATACAATATGGAATAATGATTGACAGTTAAATGAGTTAGAATAATGTATGTAATTAATAATGTTTAATTTAAATTTTGACGAAACGTAAGTGGATTTAATTGTAATTAATAATCTATGCGACATGTATTTGAATGCATACCAGTGCCTGAAATAAAAATGATTTATTTATATTATTATTATTTATAGTGTAGATTTGCTAGATTTGCTTAAAACCGATGAAACTTGAATTTATCCTTTTTAACTGTGGCGAGACCGTGTACCGACCGATGTGACATTTGGCCAGTTCAAAATGTCGTGGGAATCAAACTCACCTGTTCTCGGCGATAAAATGTAGTAAATTAACATAGAACACGTTTGTTGGTACGAAATATACAGTTATATAGTACTTATAAACAACAAAACAAAGATTATAATTGTTATTTGCAATGAAAATACTAATGATTTACTTACATCATACAAGTATTTAGAGCCGCAAATCCAATTAATGTTAAAAGATAATTATCGCTACCCAAACATACTGAAACAATTAATTACATAACAGATTTCACCCGGAATAATAATCATAATCAAAATCATTTATTCAGTTTAGGCTGTTACAAGCACTCATGAATGTCTAGAAGCTACGCCATCGGTTCGTAAATCTACAACTGTACAGTCCCACTACTAGAATCAAATTCTGAAGTGCACGCTGTAGAGTTTGCGGGCATGTTAACTAACGTTAAGTTAGTACATAAAAAAAACGACGGGTTGCACTCCGGGAGTGTCGGCAGAAGTAAAAACTTGAATATTAACGTTGTGCATTTTTGATATTTTGGAATGCTTAGGGAATAATTTTGAACAAATTGCTTTAATTATCAGTATAAAAGTACTATCATTTATGTGGTAGAATACAATATTTATTTATTACGCTATCGTACACAAACATGACAATTTATATTACATTAAAAAAGTTTATCTCTCAGAAAAATCAACTTACATGAATCACGTTTAAGCGCACTTAGCGACATCTATTACTACATACAAAAAAAGTGTACAACACCGCTAAAGAAGTTTTCACTTCAATAAGTACTTGTATCTTCTTTCTAGGTGTTAACGAGAGATTCCGTAACTGTGGCTGTGGATGCGGTAGTCTACTACAGAATCAAAGAACCTCTCAATGCCGTCGTCAGAGTTGCAGATTACAGGTAAGTGACATAGACCGCGCGGCCATTCGGAGACAGGTGCCGCGACCACACCCACCCCTTTGACACGCACTGGGGGGACTGCAGTCCTCATAATACGTGTCGGGTGCCGGTGCAGGAATATTGTCTGGTTTTTAGTGGCCCTGTTCAGGGCATAGGTAGGGCCCTGTTCACTTCAGCGAGCTCCAGGGCTGGCTGAAGGGGACAGGGAGGAGTCCCACATACCTTCTCCTCGCTCCCCCAGTGGTTGAAGGATGCGTAAGGCATTTCCCAGACACAAAATAAAAGGTAAGTGACATAGATACTATTTAAGAGAGCGAGGTAGTGCACAGCGGATTTTCCGCCCAAATTGGATAAAATTTGATTGAAACAGTAACCTCCACCTTACAGAAGACCACATTAAAATTTCACTACCTATTGGTAGTGTTGTATTTCTGCTGGTGAGTAGGGTTCCAGGGCTCCACGGGGTAGGGGATTGGGTTTATGCTGGCAGGTGATCATGGCTAGAGCGGTAAACCTTCTGCCGCATCATCTGTCTTCGCAACTTCTCTCCACTTATATATTTAACATCAGGTGGAGTGGAGTGGGGTATTTTTTTACGCCTTGTATACAGAAAAACTAGGTTTTAGGGAAATAAAAAGTTATTATACAGCTTTCTGAAGGTGCATCCAGATTATACATATATGAAGTATAGATAATCTCTTATATGACTTTTGTTATTATTACATACACGTCCACATGATCTAACATTGTTCGTTCAAATAACAAGTTACATACAATTTTTGTTATACAGTCTGGATGCATCTATAAATAAAAGTTATTTATTTTCTGCAAATGGGCTTCTAAAAAGCTCTTTTACACATCCCAGTATAATTTCATCTCTAGCACTGCTTCAGGACATTAAATAGGCCAGTGTTAAGTACATTATCTTTTCACGTTTATATTGTAACAAAATCATCGTGTTTTTCATCAAAAGCTTTTCTTGTGATGCTAATGGTTTATTATTCAGAACACAGTTGCTACTTAACTATAACAGCAATAATAAATTGTACATTTCCTAAAATATACTTACATTGTCATAAAGATTGCATCTGATTGTTTCAAATTGCACAGCGCTTTATGTCTTCACTCATGAGTGCGATATCGGTCGATTGCATTTGTTTTTATTTATCTTTGATACTGTTTTCATGTGAACAAGGCATGTTTATAGGCGTATAAAGACGTTTGAAGTACCTTTCAGAAATTGAATTGCAGTCTGTATTACAATACGAGTAAAATGCATTTCGAGTTCAACCAGTGGATTATTAAAAAAAACGGCAATCAGTCCTTATTTAGACTTAGTACGTACGTTCAAATTGTACTCGCTAATTTTTAGTGCAAAAAATTATAATTATTTTTGTTAATAAATCTGCCTATGTAAATCTTTTTAAGGTTTTTAGCGGACTGCGAAAGGAAAGTTTAATTTTTGCATTAAATTGCCTGTATTTCAACATTGAAATATCGTTGTGTAGAACTATTATAAATTGGTATATTTGCAGAAGACTTTTTTAATAACTACTTCACTCTATCGGTAAAAAGTTCATAAGCGGAATCCAAAAAGTACGTAACACGTTAAAGAGTGGGAGGGTTCTAAGTTTCGGGACGTCACAATTCACAATTTAAATATAAAAAAAAATCAACCCTATGTGTATGGTTAAATTGTTTTGTTATTTTTTTCAAATATTTAATGGGCTGTTTTCATTATATGCTTGTTTATTATTTTATTTATCGAAATATAAATATATATGTATGTGACGACACATAGGGAAGGGGGGAGAGTCTCACAAATGTGACCAACTGTGACAAGAACGAGGGAGGGGTTATGTGCACGAAATTAGTGTGACGTACTTTACGATTGACCCCTAACGGACAATGGACTATCGTATAGTGAACACTTATATTACAAAAATATCTTCATTACCAGTGCATCCACAAGATTGTTAGCTGCGACGACGCTCCGGAACGTATTGGGCATGCGTGACTTGGCGCAACTCCTCTCCGATAGAGAGGCCATCAGCCACATGATGCAGGCCAACTTAGATGAAGCCACTGATCCCTGGGGAGTGGAGGTGGAAAGAGTGGAGATGTAAGACACTTTTTTATAAATAATATTCCATTCGATATTCCTAAAATATTGACAGAAATATAAAACACTTTGATTTCTGCACCGAAAAACGGCTTTAAACGTACGGCGAAACTAAACCTTCAAAAATGTTATACTTAAAGATTTGTACCATTGTTACATAGTAACTATTAAGTAATCTATGGCCATAGCTCGATTGACAAGGTAAGGCATAGTTTCGTTGTAGCTACATGTGTGCCGTTTTGTATACGTACAAGTGAGTCTTATTCTTAACAGGCTTCACTTTGTTGTTTGCAGATTTCCATCCATACTTTTTTAATTGATCTGAGCTTCTAGCAAAGATATCCGATTCTACAAGTTTCCTCAATAAAGAGATAAAGACATTTGCCATTGTGTACAAATCCTATTATTTCTTTGGCCCTAAGCTTATATTTTGAACTACCCGCCACCCGCGACTTCATAATTTCAGTTTTATGAGAATCTCTCAGGAACCTAACATATTCTCGGGATAAAAAATATAGTTGTGCCAATTCCATGCAAATCTGTACGGTCGTTTTTGCGTTATTGAGTTACAAAATATACAAACTTTCACATTGATAATATCAGTAGCAATAAGTTGTTACTGGATGACTAACTAATGAAAACTTTTCTTCTAGCAAGGATGTACGTTTACCGGTACAGCTTCAGCGAGCTATGGCGGCAGAGGCAGAGGCCGACCGCGAGGCCCGCGCGAAGATTATCGCCGCAGAGGGGGAGATAAAAGCCTCCAAGGCCTTAAGAGAGGCGTCGCTAGTCATGGTCGATAACCCTATGGCTTTACAGGTAATATACCACAGCGTTTTCTTTTTTTTAAGAAAATAAATATTTAACTGACAACTCAACGAATGCGCAAGCTGAAGTGGCAGTGGACTTGTATACCGTGGAACGAATAGCCGTTGGGGCAGACGAGTCCTGGAGTGGTGACCGCGAATCGGCAAACGTAGTTTGGTGCGTCCCGATGTAGCGACGACATCCGAAAAGCAGCCGGTATTGACTGGAACGAGGACAGCTGAAGACCGAACTCAATGGCGTGCCATGGGAGGGGCCTATGTCCAGCAGTGGACTGCTGCGGGCTGATAATGATGATAAAAGTAAAGTTTCAACGGATGCTATGTCCTGCGAAGTGTTGGTAAGAAAAGCGAACTTTGGAATACTATTAGATTAAGACTAGTTGCGCACCTAGAACAAGTGAGCAGACACGAAAACGGGCATAATTGCTAGAAAACGAGGTGACGGTCGCAGGAAGAACATTGGTTCAGGAGCCTGCAAGAATGGACTTTCCAGTTCAAAACCAAATTTGGCATCCAAGTCTAAGTTCCATCTCGCTAAATTAAAATAAATCTATGCAGAGGTGACTGTCAACCTTACTTGTTCACAGAGGCACTAGAAGAAGAAGAAGGATGTTATGGACACAAATAATCCTTTAAATAAAACCTGAAGATGTTTAAACTATGTATTTTAGTTCTATTTCATTCCTGTACTATCACAACTCACACTAAAGATGCTCGATCTGGCAGTGGGCAGCGCGTTCGATCTATGATTGTGGAAATTAAGTAACATTCCCAATGGCCTATCATCTAGGATGGGTGACCAATTTTTTTTATCTTGAACTGCTCTGTGCTTCAGAAGCCATGTTCAGCTGTTAGGCCCGCCTGCATCTGCTGTCGTTAGCACCCACCAATCCCCACTGGGGATATAGACTCTTTTTCTGTATCCATTCATAGGGAAGGTCTATGAATGGATGTGTCCCAACAATGGGAACATTTACAGCTTATTGTAAGAGAGGGATCCCCACAACAGTGAGTAGGGGGAGGGGATGTTAGGAGCCCCCACTCTTTTGTTTCCCCGGGGCCTCCACACCTCTAAATCCGGCCCTAATTATAGTGTAGGTATTAAAAGCATAAATATAATTAGAATGTATTCTTTATCTTATTTTCAGCTGCGATACCTCCAGTCGCTCAACACCATATCAGCGGAGAAGAATTCCACAATAATCTTCCCTTTCCCCATGGACTTCCTAAAAACATTCTTAAGTCCTACTCCGAGCTGTTCGCATACATTACCTTTATAGTTAAGATTAACATTATTCATATTTAGTACGTAATATATAAGAAAATGTAATATATTGGTGTTTATTCGTTGGTTTTATTAATAAACACACATTTTTTTTCTCTTATCTTAATACTTTGTATTGAAATAAAATATAACTACGCAAACTTTGATAAATCCTAGATAAAATAAAGATACTATTTTAATTAGTTTCCCTTTAAACTAATACTAATACAAGAAGAGGAAAATAAAAAACAAATAGTTATTTATGATATTAGTGCGGTAAGTTGGTTACTATAAACGAGACAGTCACGAGTTTGTAAATACCTAAACCGCACGAATGTCATACAACGCTTTCAACACTTTTGCGAGAAAATAGTAAAAGTGCTTTATTACTTAAATAGGTATAGGTAATTTATTTATTGAAGCAAACTTTTTCTATTAATTAAATGGCGCGCATTTCCAAATAGTGCCACGTGCGGATGGTGAAAATTAAAACTGTATCTTTCGTCTCTTTTCATTTTTAGTATTAAAGTGTAACAAAGGTAGCGTTTGTGCGGAAAGAGAATGGGATTTAGATTGGAGGGCGCTGTAGTGCTTTTCTACCGTATTTGTAAGGTTTTACCCCTTTTAGACATGATTAAATACAAAAAACCGCAAGAAATCACAACAACAAACAAATCCTTATCAATACAAAACTTTGACGTTTTACAGATTGCTGGGTTTGATTTTGGTTTGATTGCCAAATAAAAATCTTAATCTTAGTTCCGTTTTTCGCCACGCCCATTCTCTTTCCGCACAGACTCTACAATACATAAGCGTAACCAAGGAGGTTCGACCGAAATTAAAAAAAAAACGTAAAGGATACGCACGGGGTCATGTATGGGAGCGTGCGGTACGTTTTGTCGCACGCCCTGGCCCGTTATTTTGAACTTACGAACAATGTATAAAATCTCCGTAAACGCAAAGAAAAGTTTACTAGAAAAAAATCCACGCGGACCAGGCAGCAGACGGGACTCGAACCCGCACCCTTCGCTATCCGGGCGAATGCACTGACCATTATGCTACAGTGACCCTGATGGCCGTGTCGAATTTTCTCTAGCCTTAGACTTCAAGGCAGCGCCATCTCTTCGCATTGTAGGTAACCCACAATGTCAAATGAATACTTATACAAGTATTAAACATTTGAAAGAAGAAATAGCAATTATAGTTATGTATTGTACTGTATGTTTTTATTTTTTTAAACACCTAGCAGTTTAATGCTTAAAAAATAAAAACATAACTCCGTAAATGCAGTTTTTGAGCAAATGTGTTGTAAAAGTTTATTTCTTACCGTTTTATTGATAATATAGATAAATATGTTTTTAAAAATTACATGTAAATAAAAAAAAATAGGCCTAATCATTTTTCTGGAAAAGAAACCTACGTCGTATCGTATAAGTACACAAAAATTTTGCTATATTCGCATTTAATTAAGTGCATCTTCTTTAAGTATTTTATGAGTTACATTTATAATCTGGTACATATTAATTACAACCTACAATATTTTCCCTATTAATCGGATAGCAGTTGAGCACCTGGCTACACGATTTATGACATTCGATAGCACTCTGGCAAATTGACATACAGACACTACAATAATGAGTTGCCGCATTTACGGAGCTGTTGTTTTATGACAGCGCGGTATTTAGTCGAGTGAAGCGAGACCAATCATTCATCTATGAGTTATCATGTGATATGTTAAAATTATAGAGAATAAAAATCGCTCAGAATAACGATTTAATTAAATACCTAAACAAGAAAGAAAGCAGAAGTTATAAATACATCATTGCGTCCATGCCTGAGAGGAATCGCCTAAAGAATTTAGAAAATCTATGGTGTTGAGAATATACTTTATGGCCTGCTCAGACGAGGGACTTTTGTCCCACGAACTTTTTTGTCCGCTAAAATATATCGCTTACAACTGCATCGAGTAACGCCGACGAGGAAATAAGTCCCGTGGCGAAAAATTCCGCCGAACAACCGAGGACACCGAGAGCAGATAGGACCAAAGTACGTGGGAGTCCCCACAAAATAATTGAATACTCATGTGACTAGCCGTAGCGCCGCACATATAGTGTGATCTGCCTGTTTTTGGTCCTATGTCAATTTTTTACTACGTAGTAAACAAAAATATGTAAGAAATCAGTAATTTCCCGTAGAATTCAATAAATTAAAATACAAACAACTATCACCTCGGTGGCCTATAGTAAATTGGGCCCAAAGTTGGCCAAACGGATTTTCTCATTTTACACTGTCATGGGGACATAAAATGAAAATAAGTTGAGTACAAAAGTTGTAGAACTATTAAACCTGTAAAAAATAGTCGTAAAAACAGAAATTTATTATTTATTTTGCAAAAAACCGTAAAAAATAGCGTTTTATTAAACCGCTCATATCTTCGTGGTAACAAATATTTTTTTACGAAACTCGGTGAAAGTTGTGCTCTATACTAATCAAAAAAAATAGTTTTAAAAAAAATATTAAGAAATCACTTTTTTTAATCTCGGTAGCTCATCTCGCTTTTATATTTTGAGTCAATTTTGACCTTAAAATTTTCTTGAAATGTTGTAATAACACTTTTATTGAACGCGTATTTTTTGTCGGGTTTTTGTTTTACATTTTTTTTTTGTTGGCGACTGAATAGCTGTTATTTTTCTTATAAACTGACAAAAAAAGCTACGACTCCTGGGATATTATTTTTATTGAAAAAATCCAGTGTCGCTATCTTTTAATATTAAGGAAAAATTTTACAATTTGTAGTTTAATTTAATACTTGTATTTTACGTAAAAAAGTACTATAATTACATAATTATTCGCCCTCTATTCTTTGGAAATTTAAAGGCAAGCGGAGCACATCCCGGCTCATGCGTTCGTTGGCTCGAGAGAGGCTGTGGGACGGTCTTAAAGCGGATAGATCTGTGAAATTGTATGCTCTTATTATACGTACCGTATCGTAGTTAGAACCTTGATACAATTATGTCTCGTGAAGTTATGTTGATTCTTAAAAACATATGAATTGACAGGTAAATAATAATTGTTTTAGCAACATTTTCCGTATAAAAATTCGTTGATTGTTTAATAAGGGAGCAAAGAACTATTTTAAAGGCGAGAGCGTTTTTTGAATCCATAGCGGGGCGACATGCTCGGGAATCTAAAGTAGAATCCTGAAAGCTGTGAGTACTTCAAAGTACGCCGCTTATGCTTTAAAATAGTGTTGCTCCCGAGGTGGTCTGTATTTTTTATCATCCTCTATGAGAAAAAATATTTAAATGCAACTACAAATATGTAAGAATGGTACGTTTATTTATTTACATACAAGAACAACGAAACAATCTTGGAAATAGGCCAAAAACACATTTTCTGGAAAAGATTTCACCTTTCTTGCATTTAACAAAGGATCAAATTTTCATATGCTTTTATAATATATACTCGTATTGCTCGCGACATTTTATAGTTAACACTTTTACATATTTTTACTTTTAGTGTCTATAGATTAAAACACTGTTTTGTTTCCTGTAAACAGACAAAAAATTAGCTCTTTTCGCATAGATGTTATAAAAAAATATTTATTTTTCATGAAAATTCTAAATATCAACAGTAACTGTTGGCGCTGAAACTACGGACGGGAGCGATTCAAACCAACGGCTAACGGGCGTTATCGGCAACACTTCTTTGTTCACAACGGACTTTTCATAGATCGCCAATGAAACTCGCTTGGTTATCATATATTTCATTGAACACGCCGTGTGCTTTGAGTCCGCGACACGTTTTCGGCGGACATTATTTTCACGATTTAGACTTTTGTCGGCGGAGGACAAAAGTTCCTCGTCTGCGCAAGCCATTATTCTTTGGATGACCTGTCATTCTATACATGGGTGTGTGTAGTTTGACGTTTTATAAGTTAATTTTTATTTATATTTTGGAATGGATTTAGATGAAGTAAGAAAATAAATTAATGGAGCATCGAGAGTCTGATATTATTTTATCAGGTACCGACGTACATTCTATTTATTATTGTATGTTCAAATATGTTCGTAGTTTGAATACCGTATTTTGCCAGGATAATTTCTAATCAAAAGTCTAAATGTTAATTTATTGTTTGTTAACTTTGTATCTAAACATTGTAAATATTCAATAAGATTATTTTAACTTATAGAAAATTAATCTGCTACTACGCGTTGGAACCGACCCTATTTTATCCAAGGAGAAATTAAAAAACTGTACTTTATTATGTTGTTATTTTATGCATTAAACTTCTAGATTTATAAAATTCTAGTAGAAATTAACTACTACTACTACTGATGCAATAAACGATATCTATCTATCTACTACTATGACCAAGTGAAATTTTTTCTATTTAAATTTACTTTAGGTTTACAAAGCCTGTACTGTTTTATTTTACAGATTTTACTAATGAAAGTAAAAAGGAAAAAGTATTTCGATTCATAATGATAATCCTAATCATCATGTGTCCGATAATATTGGTGTTCTGTTTTTTGGTAAGGAAAATATTTAAAAACCTTTTCACTCTTTTGCAAAACATATTCCACCTTATTCCAAAACGCGGTCAACTGTGTGCGGAAAAATAGTGACACGAGTCTATTTTGATTAAGTAGACGATGTCTTATTGATGTAATTACACTTTGGACCATTCTATTAAATAGTATTTACTGGTCTACTGCGTTATTGCGATAATGCGCCAACTTCTATTTCGTCGTTTTTATCGCAGCAGTGTGTAACTTCGTCACCGTTCTAATACATATTATATTAAAAACAGATATCGCAACAACGCATCAGATAATAACCCCCTCCCCCTTTATCCATAAGTCAATTTCAATGACGAATACCTACTTTATATTAAGCTAATTTTATTTACAATTCCAATACTGGATTCCTGATATTTTAGGTTGTGAAACAATATAAACGAGCTGTGATATTTCGCTTCGGTAGAGTGAGAAAGGACAGTCCCGCAGGCCCTGGCGTCATATGGATAGTGCCGTGCATCGACAAAATTGTCTACATCGATTTGAGAACACAATCTTTTAATTTACCTGAACAGGAGGTTTCAATGTCTATACCTAAATACATAAGAGATAGCTATTAAGATCTGCTTTATCATAGAATTAAGCCTCCCGCTGATATGCGCGTTGCTATTGGTCGATAATATTGGATTCTTTATTGTGATATTTCGTCATATTTCTATTGTGAAATTATTTTGGCAGCCGTGTGGAACCTCATAGCGATGCATTCTCATACATAATGTACTAAAACACATATCGCAATAACGCATCCGATGTTTGATAATATCCGACCGATAATGCGCAAAGCGTCTATGGGGGAGGCATACCTAACTCACGCGATACGTAGCATTACCCTATCTCCTACCTCGTAGAGTTCTGCATACATTAGTTACCCACTGCGGTCTTCCATAAGGTGAAGGTGACTTCTCCAGACGGGCACTCCGTTCCGAGTAAGAAATCGCTATGCCCTGAAACCGAAAACCCGTACGATATACTTGTCCAGCCTGGAAATATTGTGCTTTACTTAATTCTGAGTTACGATTACGTGTGTAAAGTAAATGGGGGGGGGGGGGGGGGGATCATAACTCAAAATCTATAAAAAAACGCGGAACATACATATGGACGTGATTCGGATACCCCCCGGACATGCCGGACTATTTTTTTTGTGTCGATAATTGACCGGTCACCCTGTATATATTATAGTAGAGATGATGATAAATACAACATTTTTTTATTATTTTTATTATTTGCAATTAGTCTTTGGACTATAAGCAAATTTATTGAGCGCAACCAAACATGACAGGAGTGGTTGACCAGCGCCACCACTTCCTTTAAAGAACATTCTTTCTCTTTAGTCTCGAGATGTGGTTAGCTTTCTCAAGCAATTGGCATATTAGAAGATTCGGATGGTTCGAGAGGCGCTCAGTGTGCCTCGATTTGCACTTGTCTATCTCTTCTGCGACAGTGGGCATGAAATACAACATAGATATTTATTTTTTGCATTCTACATGTAAATCCATTGTGTTTCAGATACTTACGAAGGACTCCGTAACCGTTATTGTGAACGCTGTGGTATACTGTCACGTGCAGAAACCCCTACTCTGCATTCTCAACGTGGACTATTATCTGTAACTATGATATTTTTGTCCCATCGAAATAATATTTTTCCCTGTATTTTCCCCATATTTATAAATAAAAGAAAAAGTTCAATTAACTACTGCATTACGTATTCCTATGATTGATTGATCTAAAAGAGTCAATATAAATTCGATAGCACCTATCAAATTATTTAGCAGTCTACATAAGTATCTATTCAATATAAAAACCAGCCAAGTTCGTGTCAGAAGGCTTACTACTAACTATCTTGTACTAATAGCCTCGGAGGTAAGCTGGGGTGGACGGAATCACAGACATAGCAAAAAATAAGTTTTCCTTGTTGACTAGGAACTTTAATAAGCATTACTTACTTTGTGCTTTTTCGAAAATCAACAAAAGAGCTCATTTATGATGCCATGTGCGTAATGCAAACTAGAGCACTCGATCGCGTCTTTGTGTTCACCTCGAGATAGTACACCTCGAATGCCATACATTTTCCTGTTAGGCACATGACGTAGTTTTTAGTTTAAAAATCGCATTCAGTACCTACATATAGTATTGCTATGTATTTTTTCACAAATAGTGTAAGTTCTATGACCGTGTTGCAGAAATGCCACAGAATTAACAGCAGTATCAATTCTAAGAAATATTATGGGACAGTATACTCTAACGGAACTATTATCTAACCGTATCAACATCAGTCGAACGGCGAGAGCAGAGATAGATAATGTTACCAACGAATGGGGCGTAACAACAGAGAGAATTGAAATGTAAGCATTTTTTTATATTTTTAAATTAAACATTTGTATGAGTATCAGTTCCAATGGTTTAGTTTAGTGCGTCGACTGCAATGAAAATTTGATGACGCAGGCTGCAGAATAATCTCATCTGATGTTAATTGTAAGAGGATTCCAAACGCGAAAATAGATTTTTCGGCAGAAATATGTGCCTCTTCCTTTGTCCCTACGTTGCCAATCTGCACCTAATTCCGTAACCCTCTGGAATTCTACTCACCAACAGAAACACAACACAACCTTTATGGAACGTACTATATATAGGATGAAATTGAATGTTTTAATGAAACTTCGTGAGATTGTTGGGTTACGTGAAAAGAATATGCCTGATTTTTTTCGGATTTTTTTGAAGTATTTTTTTTTCATGTTTTTATTTATAATTTGTGTATTTTTATGTCCTTTCCTCCTTTTGAGTAGTTATTCATTTTAAACAAACAAACTTACATATCCAGTGAAAAATAACTAATAAATAAGTACTTCAAAAAAATGGAAAAACATTAAAATTCCACGGCGGGTCAACGACCGACCGCGCCCGCCAGCCGTTGAGTGAGTACGTACCTCTACACCAGTGGTTCTCAAACTTTTTAAATGACGGAACCCTTTTGGGAAGCAAAATACTTGATGGAACCCTACAATAAAACAATTATTTTTATAAGTGTATTCTATATTAATCAGCATAATAAAAGTACAATGTATCCGTTACTAATTATTATTTACTTCACCACTTGGTAAGGACAATAATAGAAAACATTAAAAAAGAAAAAATCTAACTAGTGGGAGGTATGAAACTGTTTTTTATTTTTCATCAATTGCTTGATATCAGGTTTGATGGAAGAAAGTTGGAGTCTCATATCAGCTTCGGCGTCCAGTCTATTGCGATATTTTGTTTTCGTGGCTGCGTAGGTAGAGAATCCTGTTTCGCACAAATATGTAGTTGGGAACGGGAGAAGAATATCCAGAGCCATTTGGCCAAGCATTGCATATTCATCTTGGATTCTGCACCAAAAATCATTAAGAGGCGTCGTTTTGAACAATGACTCCATACTTGTGTCTGATGACATTTCTAAAAGAGATTCATATATCTCATTTGACATGTTTTCAGGCTTTTCCAAGTTGGGTAAAAAAGGATTATGAATCCAGGAGTTCACTTTAATTTTTGTATTGTGTTCTTCGGGAAAATACTTTTCAAAAGATGCGCGCATCGAACTGAGATATTGGACCAATTCTTCAAACACATTATCTTCAAACATTTCTGAGTCGTTTTCGCTAACAAACTCAGTGAGTAACGTAAAACTTTCTATTTCTTTCTTACCAATGCAAATGATCCAAAAATCTAATTTTCTTTTAAAAGTAGTTATTTTATTATAGGCCTGAAACACTGTTGTCTGTTTACCTTGCAATGATAAATTTAATTCGTTAAGTTTTTGAAAGATATCCGCCATAAAAGACAATCGGAACAACCAAGTTTTATCATACAAACGGTCCTTCAAATTAAAAGAAGTATCTGCTGAAAGAAACATTTGTAACTCGGCTCTAAGTTCAAATAGCCTTGTTAAAGTTTTTCCCCGAGACAGCCATCGCACTTCTGTATGGAGCAGCAGTGTTTTATGTTTGCTGCCATAATCTTCACACAATAATGAGAACAATCGGGATTGTAGTGGTCGTGATTTGATAAAATTAATTATTTTTACCGCTTCATCCATAACTAATTTTAGATTAGACGGCATTTGCTTCATCGCAAGTGCTTGTCTATGCAGAATACAATGACTGGAACTACAATTAGGCGCTTTATTTTTCATTCGTGACACTGCTCCTGCTGTTTTACCTGTCATCGCCTTGGCCCCATCTGTACAAATGTCAATGCAATTGTTCCAACTGAGATTATGTTCTTCAAAAAATATATTTATTTTATTAAAAATTTCTTCCCCGGTAGTGTTTGTAAGCAGCGATGAACACATAAGCATGTCTTCTTCAAAAGAACTTTTATATGGATATCTCACAATAACCAGCAGGATAGCCAAACCAGCGACATCAGTCGACTCGTCCATTTGCAAAGCGAATCGTGTATTTTGTAGACGTGTAACTAGTTCTTGTTTGACGTAGCTTGCCAGATCATGGATTCGTCGTGAAACAGTATCGTTTGATAGCGGAACAGTAGAAAGATGCTTTGCAGATTTTTCATCAAGCATACATTTTGTTATGTCTAATACACATGGTTTTATTAATTTCTCAGCGATAGTGTGCGCTTCACCTGCTTGTGCAATGCGATAGCTAACTAAGTATGATGCCTCCGTGGCCTTTTCGTTGGTAGTTTGTGTTACATGCATCATATTTTTTTGACTTTCTAATAACTGATCTTTTTTGCGAACAAAAAATTCTTTATTCTTGTCTTTAGTCTCGGGGTGTACGGTTTCTAAATGTCGACGCAATTTGGCAGGTGCCATGGAACTATTAGGAAGCAGTTTACTACAGAGCATGCAGAGAGGTGAGCCGTTGGAATCAACAAATCCGAAACTGATATAAGATTCATCATACTTCCTTTTTTTCGTCTTTGAAACCGTCGAGCTTGACGTCGTGGCACTCGTGGCATCATCTTCTGGATCGGTGATTGCTAAATTCTCCGCGCGCATTGCTTTTGAACATTCAGCGTCATTAGAAGATGTTGTTGGAACACGTTTAACACCTTTAAGCCAACGTTCCATTCTTCTTTATTTATAATGTTACAAGTCAGGATAGTGGGGTTTAAATAATGCACAATCGTTACTGCGTATAAGAGACTAAATTTAGAACCTACAGGGAAGAAATGTATAAAACTGAGACAACAGAATACAGCAGGCAGTAAAACAATGAACACCAGTTTCTCGCTAGCGAGCTTGTAAGTAGGTAGTAACTTATCGCTCCGAACGCTAATCATCAACTGACGACGCCAACGCGCGATCGCCGCTTTTATACTTAGTCCTAGACTCGATCTCAAATATTCTCGAAAATACTCGAGTCGGCACCTTTGATAAACAAAAAGCAAAAATAAAAACAGAAATTTAAAAATAGCGTTGTAAACAATATCGACTTTATCCTTTGAAGTTAGAGACGAAAGTCGCTAGTTGACAACTATAGCGTCTAATTCAGAGGCGGCTTTTATCAAAGAGACTGAGCGCTTACAAGTATACCTACCCGCTCGTTTTAAGTTTGCCGCTGGCGATAGGTATGAGTGTATGACGTTCGAAATTTTTTATTTAATTGTAACAATAAAAATTGTGTACGTTAGATATTTGGGTAAAACTATGACACATTATAAGTTTTGTTGTCACGTGGGGGAGGGTACGCGCATTCCACAGACCGGCAAACTTAGAGCGAACGCGTTGTACAAGTATAAAATTGTTGAGACCAAACTTATGAGATATTGTACCAGCTAATGTAACACAAGCTTATACAAATACAAATAAATAAATAAATAACATTCATAGCGTTTTGTCTCCGCGCGGCCGCGGAGTCCGCACAGCCGCGGAGCGACCAGAGAGAGGTGTTTTGATTTTTTTATTTCTAAATTCTTGCGGAACCCCGACAGAGGTATCACGGAACCCTAGGGTTCCGCGGAACACACTTAGAGTATAGCTGCTCTACACAGAGTTCAGTTGACTCCTTTGATTCCACACAATACAATAAAGTCGTCTTAGATGCCTTTATTGAAATAATAAGCACAAATGTCATCTTCTCTTAAGCGGAGAAAAACTTTAAAAGTTAATTATAATTTTGTCACGATTAGAAATAGGCAAATGTTAAACAAAAAGAAATACTTATTGCAGTTCAATACTTGGGTGAAATTTATAACCCGGTATTCAAAAGTACTTACGAGACCGATGTACCTATTCATTTTTTTCACTTAAACTTCCCGTATACACTTTGTAAACACAATCAATCACCAAACCTACTTTCGTAAAGCCTTGTGGCTCTGCTGAGTATACCGTGACACTTCAATAACAACACACCATATCCAACTTCTTATATTGAGGCCACAGAACGAGAACTAATCATGGCATTATTTGCAAATCTTCTCTTGTCACAAATTTAAAAGATACGCACGCGCGGTGGATAGACTTGACACTGCGCTCGCTCACTGCGCTTTGCACCGCGCATAGATAGGTATTCAACCGATTCAACGGCGGGAGCGGTCATTGCTCCCGACCGCTCGTCTTCTGTTTTTACGTTTTTTTAGTAGTGCTAATTAGTTGTTTTTTACTTACTCTGTATGCGTGTTTAAAAAGAATAATTATTTAGTACCCAAAAGGAGATTAAAATATATAAAAAAAAAAACGAAATTTTATTTTAAATCATTTTTAAAAAATCCGAAAAAATTCAGAGATACTCTATATACGTAACCCAATAATCCCACAAAGTTTCATTGAAACATTCAATTTCACCCTGTATATTGCCAAATGCGAGCTCCAATTATTTTACAATTTGTATAACAAACTGTAAACTAGTTATTAGATCTATACTATTCTCAGTATCTACCAATTTTTTTTGCCTTTAGAAAAGATGTCATATTACCTTGTGAACTTCAAAAGGCAATGGCAGCTGAAGCAGAAGGCACTCGAATAGCGAAAGCAAAGATAATCGAAGCACAAGGGGAAATAAAAGCAGCGGAAAATCTCAGAGACGCATCTCGAATAATGGTGGACAATCCACAGATAATGCTCGTTAGTAGACAAGAGACTACTTTGTAATATTTAAACATGAAAGGATACCTTTTATTTCGTAAAAGAAAATCGTTATGGGTTACAAAGATAGATATGTTATAGTAAGAAAATCTTAAGCGTTTATCGTTTTAAGCGAAGGAAAACGAATATAGAAATGCTACAATGACTGCGACATTGAGAACTTTAATATGTTAATGAATTGGTTTTTGAAATAACAAAATACCTACACTAACATAACGGAGCGGTTGCGGTTCCAATTCTGCGTTTTACAGGTCATGGGCTGTAGTCCCGAAAAGAGTTTATTCTTGAATAAATAACAAATAAAAACTTATAAATTTATGTCAAATTGTGAGAGATTCCAGGAACACGTATTACCCTACAACTACATAGTACCTTTTCACCACTTAACATCAGGTGGGGTAAAAAAAAGCTAATTACTTAAATGGTTTCTTAGCAAAAAACTCCAGTTAGCTGTTGGAATACCGAAGTAGCTCTTTTACGTACTTTTGAATTTTTTCTTCTTTTTTTTATTTATTCACATTTACGATATTAGTAGGATTCATCGTTTATCCTAACATAATTATATACTTAACCTGCGCCACAGGTACTAAAAGGTATCGATGCTTTTATTCTAACCGCACGACAACAGGAAAAATAGAATCAACCTGCTCGAAATCCTTTTCAGATGAATTTAACAAAATTTTACTAAAAACTATTTCACTCGGTTCAAGTTCCAGACCTGCATCTTCTGCTATCTTGGCGGACGCACAAGCCAGTTATGCTACCGAGACATTGATATTGATAGCCGTGACGTCCACAGAACACAGAAAGAGGTTAGAAGGATGATCATAGACTGTTTGTACGGGAACTAATGTCGCCGGCTTGCCTCCACTACATTTCCGCCTAATATATAATAGCCAATCAAACGACGCGACATCAAACAATCGAACCAACCAGCGCTCACTTAGAACTAAGTTTTGACCAAGTTATGAGGATTTGCTCACACATAACAATGGCGCGCCTGCCCCGCCAGCAGGGCCCTTCTTCACCGCTTTCTGTGTTCTGTACTCCTAGCACGAACCATTATCGAATTCGAATAGTTTGCGAGTGCGAAATATCAATTTTGTATGGAAACTTGAACAGCAGCGCTACAAAGTACGTAACGAGAACTACGAGTTCGTGGTAAGGGTACTGGTGTCGTCCATGCGTGAGTCCGCCCGGATAGCAGATGTTGCAGGTTCGATTCCCTTGTGAAACCTGGAATGATTGGAACATTTTCTTGTAAATTTTTATTTACATTTAAACATCTAGCAGTTAATGAAAAATATAAACATCTTCTTCCAGTTAAGGTATTTGCAAACGCTGAACTACATCGCTTCCCAGCAACAAACTTCAATAATATTCCCGTTCCCGCTCGATCTACCAGAACCTCCGAAGTCCAGTAGCTATAGATAGATCAAATTAAATATTTTGTATTATATTTTTTATTTAGAATGCCTAATAAATTTTTAAATAAAAATGATTTTTGGTTTGTAGTTAATAGTTTATTTATTTATTCTTGATTACCAAAATACAGTAAATGGCGGACTTAATGCCATAGGCATTCTCTACCAGTCGACCAGTATGGGTGTATGAGACAGATGTTTTGGCGATAGAGTGCGAGCTACTAAAGTCAGAGAAAAAAAATAGTTTATATCGTTATATTACCATAAGGAACTAGCGTGGCCTTTTATAGTAAGTCCAGTAGTTTTGTAGTTCTCTCCTACAAAGGGGTGGGGGGGGGGCGGAGGGTGCTACATGGGTACGCCCGAGTAGCCCTCCGCAGCGGACGGGGGGCGGTACGGTGGGCACTAGGCCGCGTATTCAGCTCCCAAGCGCGGGCCATCCGCACGTCTGCGGCGTCCCCGTAATACCTCGGGAGACCCCTGCCGTGGAGCGCCGGCGAGGCCGGGAAGCTGCTGGGTGCTCAGTCGTGGAAGAATCCCTAAACGGGGACTCCGCGGCTTCGTATAAAGCAGTGTAGAAGGTATTCGCAGGACTTTTTTAGCTGATATTAGTTTTAGAGTTGCGGGGTCCTCGGTGGTCAGCCACTGGGGGGTCCGTAAGACTTGCGGGAGCCAGGTGTGAGGCCCGTTCGGCGGTGTGACTCTTAAAGGCGCCGTCGTCTGTAAAAAGCGTCTGTAAAAAGCCTGCGTTATAAAAAAAAATAAAGTCCAATAGCATGATGATGAATAACTACCGATTACTTTACCTACTTTACCGAAAAGGATAGTTCTCTGTATTCATTTCCTATTTGTCCTTATCCTACTCTTCTAGTTGTTCGAAGCTCACTTGAAGTTCCCTCTTGAACGAAGAGTAGTTACTATCTTTTTTAGTCGTTCTTTCCTCATAGAGGTATAAGAATAGAGTAGGGGAGATAAGTACTCTACTACAAGTGGAACTGTCCGTCTAGTAGAAAGAGAAAGAAGATGAGATACGGCTGGCTATCTGTCTCTTGTGACGCTTCGCAGTCGTGTGATTAGTCGGTATTCATCCGTAGGTTTTTCATCCAATGCGCATTCGTGATTAGAGAGAGAAAGGCTAGTCGTCTCTCATCTTCTTTCTCTTTCTACTAGACGGACACTTTTAGAGCCCCCTTCCCAACTCTATTCTTATACCTCTATGTCTTTCCTCCCTTTCGAAGCATAGATAAAGGAAACGGAAAGAAATGACTTCTTCAATACTAGTCTTTACTTACTCTATGTTCAATACTAATGTCGTTGTCAAATGTCACTTATTAGATAAATACCATTGAGCAAGTGATCACTCTGTTCGAACTTGAACTATTCCATAACGAAGTCAACACCGCAGAAATCTAATCTAATAACGAAGTTAAAAAGGCATAGAAATGATATACAGAATTTGATTTTTGACACTTATTTGCTACGTATAATTTTGTGGACTATGCAACAGAATGACTATCAGGATGAAACCGAATCCAAGGAAAATCCAAAGAATATTAATACCAAAACCGACTTAGAAAGAGGATATTACCCTACGAGTTTCATTGCTCCTAATTATAGACGCAAGTGAAAAATTTATACACATTGCTTAGCTATACTATAGATCACTTATTATGAGTAGATTGCATTAGTACAATTTGCTGGTGTGTTTGTTTATAAAATATATCGGCACGTGCAAGTCGGAAACATTCGCACCATAGGTTGACCATAGGTTTCATCATCACATCACAAATGTGATACTTGAATTTACTTCTGTGATTGAATCAATAGTCAAGCGCGCGATTGTACCGCAGGATTAAGGATGAAACGAAACGATACCATCCAGGTATCGATACTTTTACTTGATACTGTATCGGTCATATAGGATCGATGCCTACTCGGTATCGAATGTTAAGTATCGATACTTACTTGTATCGATAAATATTGACGAACGATATTACAAATTCAGTGGTGTCAATTCCGGCATGATTCTCTAAACTTAAAACTAAATTTAACATCAGGCTCTCCTTTTCATTCTGTATAGAGAATGACAAAGATATACTGTTGTCATATTTAAATTTATGTTTAGATAATCATGCCAGAATCGACACCAGTCACAGTTTTAATTTAACGAAATAAAATAACGGCTTAATCAATGCCATGCGATTTACGTATAACTGACTGAATAAATTGAAATAAATATAAGGCTGCCAACTGAGCAGTAGAAAAGATGTGTTCGCGATACAAAAAATTCAACTAGACTCCTTACCGTACAGTAAATAATCTGCCTATGAGTTTTTTTATACTTTTCAGTGAGTGACCAACCAAGTACCGATGCAAGTACTTACCTCACGATACTTCTTGTTACTCATTTCTAAAATATCGATGCCAAAAGTACTTGGTATCGAAAGTAAAGTATCGAGTAGTTACGTGTATTTACTCGTATCATTTCAAATGATACGCAGGATGCTTTTTTATTTTAAAAGGGTGGCAAATAAGCATATGGCCCGCCTGATAGTAAGCGGCCACCATAACCTATAGACACTTGCGATACAAAAACTCACTCGCGTCGTTGCCTACCTAGACCCAATCCCTTACCCCGTGGAGCCCTTGAACCTTACTCACCGACAGAAAAACAACACCACCAAAAGGTAGTCTTATTTTACTGTAGTCTTCTGTAAGATGGAAGTTGCTTCCCCAGACGGACGCTTCATTCGGTAAAAATCCACTTTGCACTACCTCTCTTCTTAAGCTTCTTAGTAATAATAATTAGGAATTCACTGTACCTAAAGTGTTAAAGCTGGAATTTTTCCTGCATCTTCCATCCTACTCTTACGTTAATTATCATTTAGAATACCACACTTTGAAAATCCCCTGTAATTGTTTTTAAAATAGGGTTTGTTATGATTACAGAAGATCAAAATAACATCGAAAAAGCTTTAGTACTCTTATCAATAATTTTGGTCATATTAGCTTTCCCAGCATCTTTACTTTTATTATTTGTGGTAAGCTCGATTATTATTTTAAGTATAAGTACTGGGTGTTATCTGCTTATTCCGTGCTTATTTATTTTTTGCATTCTTTGCTTACCTATATAATACTTAAAGGTATGTTATATTGTATGCCATATTCTTTCCTATATTAATCTTATAGAGCGTACACCAATTTGAAAGAGTGGTGATACTGCGTAACGGGAAAATACGCAAAAATCGTGCCTATGGCCCTGGACTGGTCACTTATTTGCCTTGTGTTGATGACGTGAAAAGTATCGATCTCAGGATAAACTGCTACTGTGTGCCACCCCAAGAAGTAAGTCTTTTTAATTTCAGTAGAACGATAAAAGTCATGTTGTAACTGAAGTTAACACAGTTTAATCAACATATACGAGTAACATCATAAACTTGCGCCTTGTGAATTACTCCCACCATACCTGAGCCATCTAGTAGGGCCGAACGTCTAGGACAATAAAAACATTTTTTTCAACAACCGACCATGGGGCCAATCGCCTAACGAGATTAGTATGGATATCGCTATTGCTTACGATTTCATTTTCTTATTTCTGACCGCTGAATTTTTTGAAATGCCTCGGGCTCATTTTTTTTCTTTTGCTATGGTCATAACAATATTGACGAAAATGAGCGTAAGGTATTTGAAAATCTTCGGGGGTCAGAAATAACAAAATGAAATCGTAAGCGATAGCGATAGCCATAGCAATTCCTTTAGGCAATTGACCTCCATGTCTGTTAACACGGCCAAATCCTCAGTCTTTTGTATAGTAGCTATTGGATGGTTCGCGTAACGTTTCTGAGGACGGAATAAATATTTATCTGCCGGTTTGGATGGTGTGGGGGTGGCTGGACGAAGAGGTAAAATATAGGGAAAAAAATATTCGAGTGCGTCAGTCGTTAAGAATGCATGTTACGTGAACCCACCAGTAGCTCCTATTCAAAAGACTGACGATTTGGACGTGACCAAAAGGCATGGATGATTATTGGCATTTTTTTTGCTGCCCTAGACCCTAGGTATGGTAGGAGTACATCACAAGGTGCAAGGTTGTCCCCCTTATGTTTTTCTGTCGCACTCGAGTAAATCCAAAAATTACTGCTTGGGTTCCCCTACTATTAGCTTTGTATTCCTGACACATAATGAATTCAATAATGCTGCATTAATGCTCTTTGCAATATTGGTGCTGACCTTCTTTTACAGAACATAAATATGTCCCAAAAGGGTCAGAGGGATAAAATTTTGGTGAGATATGAGATAGATACTTTAGCGATAAAGATTTAATATGTCCTATGTAGTTATTCCTGCTATCCTAAGATTAAGTTTAGTAAGAACACCACATTACTGTTTTAAAATTTCAGGCATTAACCAAGGATTCTCTAACAATATCAGTTGATGCGGTAGTCTATTATAAAGTGCGCGATCCTATGTCCGCAGTGATGAATGTTGCTGATTATAAGTGAGAGCTTTATGTTTTATACAGGATGTTTAAGAGAGGTAGGGCACAGCTGATTTCCTGCTCAAATTGGAGCTCTTGTCTAGGGCCCGCTCCAACTTACAGAAGACAACACACGACACGCTATAACAGGTACAGGTACGTACCTGGGCGTTTTTCCCCGCCCCCCACGACAACGCCTAACTAGAGCCGAGGTCCGAGTCTCAGAGACGCCCTCTAGTTGACCCGACCCTCTCAGGTTCGAGTGGTCGAGAGGCTCCAGACGGAGAGGAGACTCCCCCCGCTGGAGACGCCATCCGCCTGGAACACCTCTAGAGGCACTCGCCAATTCTCGGCTTGAGGTCCCCTTAGGATCTCGCCGTCCCCAACCCCGGTGACGCTTTAAAGGTCATCTGCGACCAATAGCATACACACTCAAAAAAAAAACAGAAGACAGACGGTAAATTAACACTACCTTCTGGTGGTTTTGAGTTTCTGCTGGTGAGTAGCGTTCCAGGGCTCCACGGGCTACGGGTTCAGGCCAACAAGGCACCGCCTTGTTTCGCGACTGGACTTCACTTATACTTAACATCAGGTGGGGTGAGGTAATTTGTTGCACCTCGTATAAAAAAACAGATTCAGCATATTACCACACCCCACCTGATGTTTAGTGTAAGTAAAGACCAGGCGCGAATGTAGCAGAAAAGTGTGCCGTTCCAGCTCTCCACTTTGCCGGCCTACATCCAATCCACTACCATGTGGAGCCTTGAAATCCTTATCACCAACAGAAACACAATATCATCGAAAACTTTTATTATTTTTACTATGGTCTCCTGTAATGCCATTATAAAGTTAAAAACTCGGTACCGACCATAAACCCCTACCTTACTAAACTTTTAAAATTTAGTTTTCGTTTTATAATAAAAGCAAATATGTAATTGATTTTACTGAACCTAATATTGAGTCAAGGTGGTCTCAAAAAAACAAGTTATAAGTAGTTATAATTTTTATTATTTTTAAAGCATGTAACTGCTTGATGTTTAAATCTAAAGAAAATATAACTAGAAAAAAAATTCCACGCGGACCAGGCGGACCAGGCAGTCCCGTCTGCTGCCTGGTCCGCGTGGAATTTTTTCTAGTTATATTTTCTTTAGATTTAAAGTTATAAGTAGATTTTGTGACTATACCTTACCATATAGGTACTATACACTATTCAAATTGTATTGTATTCATCTTTACAATGTTAATATTCTTCAGAACATCGACACAATTACTGGCAGCTACGACACTACGGAATGCGATAGGCAATAAAAAATTAGTCGAGCTGTTGATCGACAAGCCAGCTATGAACCAGCAGATATTAGAGCAGATGAACAAATTCACGAAAAGATGGGGTATTCAGGTCCTGCGAGTTGATATGTACGTTATGATTATTTTTTTAGACCATAATTTTTTAACTACTATAAAGCCAAGTGTCGTAACTAAAATTAATGATAACTCTACTAAATAATGACGATTTATTGAAAGTACCTCATCCTATCCCTATGGCAACTATATTAATAGGATTTTATCTACTCATTTCACGAATTTTATAGAAAAGATATTAGACTGCCAATTCAGCTTCAGAAAGCAATGGCAGCTGAGGCTGAGTCATCCAGATTGGCAAACGCAAAAATAATCGTGGCGAAAGCAGAAATAGAATCGATTGTGAGTCTTCAAAAAGCATCAGCTATACTCGCTGAGAACCCGTTTTGTATGCAGGTAATATATTTGAAGTTTAGACAAAATTTGTTATTATCTTACATAAGTATCTAATAAATTATTAAATGTTTCAGTTACGATACCTCCAATCTTTACAAATGATGTCAGGAGATAACTCGCATACAATAGTGTTCCCTTTTCCGACAGAATTGATGAAAAAACTATTCAAGTAGCTGAACTTGAATGCAATTCATTTACCTACATCTTCAACTTTTAAGAGGTTGTTCAAAGTGAGCCATTTAAGAAAAAAAATATACATAAATAGTTCGGAAGACTACTTTTATATTTTTGTAAAAAGAAAACTTAACAATAAATATTCAATAACAAAAACTAATCTAGAATTGTATGACGCGACTAGTATTCTCTTGATTCGTCTTCTTCTTGCTGCTTCGGGTATCCGTAATGTACTGGTCTCTGAGCTTGACCCCCAGCCTTTTTGTGTACAGTAGCCTGTAAAACATAAAAAAAATGTTGCAATACACCCATATTATTATTTGGTCCTCGCCGTATGATAATATCGTTAGGAAGGTCCAACATTCAGTGTTATTATAAGAAAAAATACAATAAATATTTATCTAATAAATTGGTTTTCCAAAAAATCACAAAACAGAAAAATGCGTATTCCACATATCATATTAAGAACGGTATGTATCGGCAGTAATTTACTTTATATTTTGGGTGGTATTCGGTACAATGAACAATGTTGAACAATAAATCTTGCAACTGTACCTGGAAGCCGTTCTTAGGGTCAGCAGTATACCGAACCAAACGTAGGGAACCATCGGGCTCCACCAGAGAGTATTCCCCGCGCACAACATCACCATCGCGGACCTCTTTATGGTTCTGCAAGTTGCCAGTGTGGGGATCTTCTACGCCATACGCGTATTGGTAGTCGGGCTTGGCCTAAAAGGTTTAAAGATGTATTATTATTGTTAATTAAAGCATTAAACGGCTGGATTTATAAATCTAGAAGAAATTTTAGTAGAAAAACGTCCACCTTATACCATGTATCAGAAAGAATAGATAGGCGCTTTCCGCTATCCTATTCCCGTTAGTGCGTCCGCCCGGATAGCAGTAGGCGAATGTATCTATCTGATACCTTGACCGAAATCCACTATTTCTTGCCAATAAGATTTTCTCTAGGTTTTGAAAGATTTTTACCTACACTAATGCTACAGAAAATCAACATCTTCATGTGTATATTGACCCTAATGCCTCTTCCTATTCGGTAGAAACCAAATCAAAGAATTCCATTTTCAGTACATATTTTCTCAATTAAAACAAAATGTAACCGTTCATTTCGCAAAACCTATAAATTTACAATTTCACTTACAACATAGTCAACTGTTTTTAAATGTGCGTATTTAGCAGTGTCAGGGTGTATTCTGCCGCTCTGATGATCGTATCCATAATCAGCGTGTTGTTGAGCTGGTAAACCTTCGGCAGCTGGTACTTGCACCTCGATTATCTTACCGCTGACGGGACCGCTGAACCGATTATAAGAATAGCCTCCTGGAGCTTTACCGGAAAGGACTACTGAAGCAAGGGTGAAGGGTACAAGAAACTGAAAAAATAAAAATTTACTAATATAAAAACACAAACGCAAATCCTATTAAAAAGTGTGCACCTACTTAGAAATTAATGGTTAAGGTCAGCGATGACGAAAATGACATTGAAAGATAGGAATATAAAAAGAGAAAAGCCTCATTGTGGACAGGGTCGTGACTCGTAATCTCACTGCTAAAAAAACGGCCTTCACGGCTGAGTGGTACTATCTCGTTGAGTAACACGGTGGCGAACAAACACAAAGAAAGTCGTCGGCGAATAGTCGTTGTTGCGAACAACAAGATTGATAACGGATGCCGCAATCTCTTTGACGGGCTAATTTGCGTGTTAAAGATTATGAGATGTTACGATAATCGAGTTCGGAAGTGGCGGTATTGTTCAGGTGTCGCTAGAGTTTTGTTAAAGTAACTATATATAAGCTGAAAACAAAATTTTTCATGAGCATATAAGAAAAAAAGAGCTTTAAATAGTACTTCGAATAGTATTGATTAGTAAAACAGTATGTAGATTAATTCAAGAGAAGGAATAGAGAAAATGTTTTTTTTTGGCTATGAATAGAATCTTATTTTTCAAATAAGATACCTAGCAACGAATTTTTATAAACTACGAAGTCGGAGATGACATAAAATATGTGATTAATTTAGATTATTAAGAAGATGAAAGGCTCTCCGCGCGGTCGCCTTTTAAACATAATTTGAGACAAGCTAAGTGCTAGTTTTTTGCATGATTAAATTTATGTAGGAATTGGCGACCATTATAAACTTTAATAGATCTAGATAACTGTATTTCAAGACCGGTACGTTTGGAGTCAGATTATTTGGCTAAAATATAATAATTAAAAATTATCTCTCATATAACTGTCATATACTATTTGCCCCCCCCCCCCCCCCCCCATTTGGAATTGTTTTATTTATTTATGTATTTTTATTTCCACGATCCTGTGGGAATTTTATTAATATCGAAGTTTTTACTTAATTGGAATAATTGATATTTGTTTTATTATTACCTTGAATACGAATGCCATGTTGAATTTCCAAATGCTACCCGTTGTGGTGTCAACAGAACAACCCTGATACTGATGTCTGGTTGTACAAGTATTGTGGTTTTATACCGACAGAGAGAAAAGCAATCGTGAGCTGTGCAATGCTATGAATCAATAATATTCGGTATTTGGCTGGTAAGTACGCAGCGTTTCAATAAGTTGCGTAGGTTAATTTCTGCAACAGTCTCAAAATATAATACTTACTTGCTACCTAACTTAGTTGGCTAAAATAAATAACAACATTACGTGTTAAATAAATAGTAAAGGTTGAAAGCAATTTGAGTTTTGTTATTATAAAGAGCGGAAAAAATATCTTGGAACATTTACCATCAAAAAGATACTCTTACACAACGAATGTCACTCATATGTAATAAGGCCTCTGTGAAGAGCTTATTGTATCCTCCTATGTGGTCTTTATCATACCTAAAAAAAAATGTAACGCCCGCCAAGTAGCTATTAAGTAGATGACAGTTATACCGTATGGTAGTGGAGCCCACGCGGACATTTTTGGATTTACTCGAGCGCAGCAGAATAACATAAGGGAGGCAGCCTTGCACCTTGTGAAGTGCTCCCACTATACCTGAGCCCTCTATGTAGAAGCCGCCGAATGTCTGCCTGTCTTGGGCAGCTAAAAAAAATCAACAAGCGCCATGACTTTTGGTCGTATCCAAATCGCCTTTTAAAAGGAAGCTACTGAACGGTTCACGTAACTGTTCTGATTGTTCACGTAACTGGAAAAAAAATATGGACCTGCCGGTTTGCATGATGTGGGGGTAACCGTACGAAGGGGTAGAATATTAAATAAAATAAAAAAAAAACATGAGCATCAAAGATTGAGAAGGGATGTTGCGTGAACTCTCCTGTAACTCCTATTCAAAAGACAAACGATTTAGTCGCGACCAAAATCAGAATCAGAAATTATTTATTCAACATAAGCCTTTACAGGCACTTATTGACGTCATATATACAAACTAAAATATAATTTTCAACACATTTGCGCAAAAAATGCATTTACGAATAATGTATACATTTTTCGAAAATTCAAAATAACGAGCCATACAACGGAGCGTGCGATAAAATTCATTACGCACGCTCCCATAAACGGCCCCGTGCGTGTTCATTACAGGTTTTTAACTTTTTATCGAACATCCTCGGAAACGCTTTTGGTCCATACTATAGGGTAGACTATCCGCACTACCCCAATACACACTGGGCCCATTGCGCACTGGGTCCATCCACACTAGGCGTTATCCTCACTGGGCCCATTTATTAATGGGTCCATTAAAACTGGGTCCATTCCGCACTGGGTCCATCCACACTGATCCCATTCCGTTTTAGGTCCATCAGACTGGGCCCATTCCACACAGGGCTCTTCCGCACCGGGCTCATTCCGCACTGTGACTATCTACACTGGGTCCATTCCGCACTGGGTCTATCTACACTGGGCCCATTCCGCACTTTATCCATACACACTGGGCCCATTCTCACTGGGACTCTCACATTCCGTTAGAGAAAGTAACCACTCTGCTTTAAGATTGATCGAACTGGTGCAGCAGACTTCTTTAATCATAAAATGAAACATAGACGCGAAAAGAAGTCCGTAGTGTGTGAACATGCATTAGGGGGGCCAAACCATTACATTAGATTTGATAAACCACAGATTCTTGCAACTGAACAACGATTCATTCCTAGGATGATACGCGAAGCTATTGAGATTAAGAAATACCTAAATTTCAATAGGGAAGATGGTTGGTATATACCACCAGCTTGGGAACCCATTATACAACGGCAAGACCAACAGATACTATTAGTTCTTTTTGTTAGCATGATTTAACATAAGAAGGAGGTAGAAAGCGCTGGGTTTGTTTTGCCAGTTCTTATCTGAAAGGTCTCCCAATTTTTTTAATTAATAAAGAATTTTATTAATTAATATATAAGCTAATAAATTCATACATAGACAATAAAGTTTTAAAATCTTCCAATTATATATCCGAACGCTCAATAAAAGTTTTTCGAAGGTAACTCGACGAAGTAAAAAATGGGTGCGTGTACTTATGTAGGCGCGTGAGAAGTTATCCTTCTTTGGCATCGTTTAAAATTAGTTTTTAATTGCATGCAAATAATTAATTACAATAAATTAATAATAATTTCATTTCATTTCATTTCATTTCATTTCATTTCATTTCATTTCATTTCATTTCATTTCATTCCATTTCATTCCATTTCATTCCATTTCATTTCATTTCATTTCATTCCATTTCATTCCATTTCATTCCATTTCATTCCATTTCATTCCATTTCATTTCATTTCATATCACATCATTTCATTTCATTTCAATGTCCCGTTCAAATCTGCCCCACGGTCACTTGGAAAATAAAATATTACAAATAACGCGCCCGCGGCTAACTTCATTATGTTAAAATTTTGTGTTACAGTGATGAAAATTTCACTCTCATAATTTTTTCATAACGCGGCTAAAGAAGTATAACTTCAATAAAATCATTATTCAGACGACGCATCCTGCAAAAGTCTAAATGATGCGAAACGTCAATAAATAAATTAGTGCATCTATACCGTTGAAACTTGTTTTATTCGTGTTCTAACTTTAAATCACACCGCTATAGATGGGAAAAGCACCGGATTTAAACCCGGTCAAATTTATACCACCAAGTCAAAACAAAGTAGGGATATAGTCCGGGAGGTAGCGTTGCAAATGCAAAAGTCATAGTAAGCCGGCTGATATTAACGTCGATAGTTGATATTATATGACTAATAAGTGAACCGACCGTCAGCTGCTCAAGTAGCGGTGGGTGCGGGTGTAGGAGGCTGCGAAAGAGGTAAAAAAAAAAAAAAAAAGTAATAGTACGCTGGCTGAAACTTTATCCATAAATAGTTGATGTCATACTGAGCAAAAAAAAAATCGTCAGCTGCATCGTGGAGGGGGGATTATGCGTCAGCTGGCTGCATGAATTTGTAAAAAAAACGTAAAATAAAGTTATAATACGCCGAATGAAATTTAACTACGCGATTCTTCAAAAAATTTAGACTACGAAAACAACAATCAGCTGATTGTGTAGCAGTGGAAAGACCGTCAGCTGACCCAGTCAAGATTTAAAATTTTGGAGTATTGCTGTGAGGCTGTTCGCTTTCAAACACATATTTTGCGATACATTCTGGCCTTCCTTGAACCCATAACACGACCTTCGGGCTACCTAAGCCTCTCCCCAGTGTTGCCAACTCTACGTCTTTTTACGTAGATCTACGTATTTTAAGCCTTTTCTGGAAATCTACTAACTTCAGTCCCAGAATCTACGTATATTCTTAATTTTTTTCAAATTTGTAAAATAACTTAATTCACTAGAATAAAGAAGAATATTTTCCGTTACTTTACTTAAAAACTATACAAATGTTTATTTCTTATAAAGATGTATCTAAACACTCTTGTATCTTGTAGAAAAGGATCCCGTTACCTATTGGTTTTGTTGACTAAATTAATGCTGGCCTCAGGATTTGTGAAAGCAGAAACGACAAAACTCTTTGACTTAGTAGGTACATTCATAACCTTAAAAATTGTATTTTTAAACTTTTAATATTATCAATGAGCACCTACTCACATCGAATTGATCTTTGCAAAAAGAAAAGACTTTCAGTCGATAAAGTTACAGGATTTAGCAAGTTTTAAGCATATGTTCATGTGTAAGTATATTTATTTCTCTTGGCAATTTAAACCACAACTTTTCTGGAGTCTTTTACCAAGTGTATCATGATAACTACTATATTTTTCATGTGATCTATTAGAAATCATGGTTTTATAATATTAACTTAGAAAGTTTATTTCCTACGTGCTTGCGAGTGTTTGTTAACAAATGTTTTGACGTCATAGCATAGATAAGTCTATATGAAAATTTGGGAACCGATTTGTGCTCTGCGTTGCCAGGTTTCCATGCCCTCACAGGCTGTGATTTCAATCCTGCATTTTACAGGAAAGGAAAAAAAAGCCTTTACAATTGTTGCGAAAATCACAGGCATATATGCGAGCGTTGGGGAATATCGCAAATATTCCGAGTCGTGAATTAGACGAGGTCTTCACAACGATTGAAGAATTTGTTTGTCGCTTGTACGGATTTAAAGCAATAAACGATGTCAACGCTACACGAGTTGCTACGTTCGCGAAAAATTATCAAATCAATGATAAAACCGATGTGCTCAGGTGGAAAAACCGTATCGACGGGGCGATCTTCCCACCATGTAAATCCGAGCTACGCCAGCATTTACTGCGTACGTCATACATAGCGCACCTTTGGAGCCATGCTCACCTTCAAGACCCTTCTCAATTATCTCCCACGGACTGGGGATGGGAAGAAAACGACGACAAATATGTCTTTAAATAGTTCGAAGGAGATCAAGTACCCCTATCAGTCACCAGTATAACGGATAGCATCGAAAATATTGGCGGTATGGAATTTTTGTCGGTGACACTTTCTTTCAGCTTTCTAGTAGCCTAATTTTGATCATTCACATGCTCATTTACAGATGACGGTGAAGAACATCGAGGTCGAGAACTTGATGAAGACGAAGAAAACGATTTCCGGCAGGACAGTTCGGCCGATGATTCGTCAGAGAACGACGACGATAGCGATACCATCGACGATGAATAACTTTCGCGATCTTTTTATTCCTATATTTCGATTTTGTTCATATTAACTTTTAATATATTTTGGGTTCTTTTCATTTTGTCCTCGATTTTCTTTTATTTAGTTACAAATAAAACGAAACGAAAATATATCGAGAAAGATTCTGTCCATTGCTAGAATAATCTTTACCTTTACTGCGTCAGCTGACGGTCTTTCCACCGCTATATACGCAGCTGATTGTTATTTTCGTACTTATGATTATTTAAAGAATCACGTAGTTCAATTTCATCCGACGTATTATAACTTTATTTTACGCCTTTTTTTTACAAATTCATGCGGCCAGCTGACGCATAATCCCCCCTTCACGATGCAGCTGACGATTTTTTTTCAGCTCAGTATGATGTCAACTATTCGTGAAAAAAGTTTGAGCTGGCGTACTATTACTTAATTTTTTATTTTTTTTTACCACTTCCGCAACCTCCCAATTCCACACCCACCGCGGGTGCACCAGCTGACGCTTGGTTCAGTTATAAGTAGTTCGCGATAAATAGTAAAGGAAGGCAAACAGTCGGCGTAAAATCACTGCTAAAAATGCAACGCTACCTCCCGGACTAATAGCTTTTGGTGCATTATCTATACTTATAATTAATCTGTAGAGAGGTCAATTCTGTACATGAAATATATTTTCAAAATAACTATCAGGGGGTGATAAGTGATCGATACTGATGCCAAAAATGCAATCAGTAAAATTTTTGTCTGTCTGTCTGTCTGTGTGTATGTTCCTTATAGAAACAAAAACTACTCGACGGATTTTAACGAAACTTGGTACAATTATTCTTCATACTCCTGGGCAGGTTATAGTATACTTTTCATCACGCTACAATCAATAGGAGCAGAGTAGTGAAGAGAAATGTTGGGAAAACGGGAGAAGTTACTCCATTTTTTAAGCTTCCGTCGCGTGTGGAGCCTTAATGGTTAAAGTTACATAGAAATCATGTATGACGGAAATATTGTACATAAAATTGTCTAAAAAATATCCCGCAACAGCATATGTCTATCTTTTATGGTTGACTCACAATAACACGTGTAACTCCTGATAGCTTAGCAGTTCGGAGCATTCTGATTATATTTGTTTACTCTTACGTTTATAATACTCTCACTCATCCCTTATTTAAAAAAGTTAACATTATTACCTATTCAATAAAAAAAGAATCATAGAAATCGGTATAGAAACACCAAACTTATACATGAAATAAGCCATCGCGCCGTCGCACGTGAATACTGAATCATGCTTTAAGGATTATTTTTGTGTAACGGCTGCCGCGCTCGACACGGGTCGTGGCTGCGCGGTAGGGTATAAAAAGGCGGGAGGTCCGAAAGCGAGCTTCCCCGCCCCCCGATCCTGAGAGACCTTCAGTCGCTCAGTCCCAAACCGATACGGATGCACCCTGATGTGCATCCGTCCTCTAAGCGCACTATGCAGTAGTATTTACTAAGGCAGCGCTGCATCATCCCCTTCTCAGGGGTTGATCGCATCAGATGAAGCCTGTAAGGCCCCTAAGGCCATAGGCACCCCCCACGGGTGTGTTTTAGTCAGTAAGAGTCTGACATAACTCTACAGCCGGCTGTAGGGTATCCATGAGGATTTCACACCCGCTCCCCCGTCTGGGAGGAAACAAAAAAAAGAAAGCGAGCTTCATTCAATATTTGGCTGTTGATGCGTTCAGAGCGTTCGACCTTATTGACAGACAATAATTGATATTGAGAAACCGTGCTTATCTTAGAATAAAATCCAAACATTTGTAAACAAAATTAGCAAATAAATCATGTAAAACATGTAGGAAATGAGTACTGGAAAACGGAAATATGAGAATTTTAGTTTGGTTATAAATACAGGTAATAAAAATGACCGTTATTATCTATCTTTATATATATAATTCTTCTGTGAGTGTGTATGTCACTGAACTTCTCTTAAACGACTGGACCGATTTTGATGAAATTTTTTGTGTGTGTTCAAGGGGATCTGAAAATGGTTTAGATTCACAATTTTGTCCGCTGGACAATGTTTTTTTAATTATTTTTTTTATGGCGGTACGAAGTTCGCTGGGTCAGCTAGTTATGAATAAAATTACTTACTTATCTGTAATACCTATATATTTCCCAAATTTGGGATATGGTCTTTTAAAGGGTTTAACCCTAGAAGGCTCAATTTTTTTTTTATGGGTGACAAAAATATATATGATGTCATTAGTGGCTAGTAGTTAGGGAAAAATAATAAAAAAAATAATAATTGCTTATTTTACTGGAAAATCATTTTTTTATTTCAGTTCCATATATGGTACACTGAGCCTTTACTATACTTTTTAGTTATGAACTAGAACATTTGAATTATTTCAGAAACAGTTTCTTTTTTGAATCTAAAAAATAAAATAAACCACAAAATGAAATAACTGATTATAAATAGTTAAAAAATACCTATTGATGAAAATTTCTGAAACAATTGTTCTCTTTATTTAGGCAAAGTTCTACTCGACATTTTTCACAAGATATGAAGGTTTATCCCTTGCAACCAGGATATTTGCATCGTTGTCTTTTTTCATCCCAAATAGGAAAATGCTCAAACCCGTCGCGTCTCACATCACGAGGAGGTAAGATCGCTGTATTAGGCTTTTTTCTTTTATTTTCAATTTCATCAGACAAAGAGGACGGTCTATCTCTCTTTTTGTTCATGGATCGCCCACACATGCATAAACTTTTCCCTACTTCAAATTTGAAATCTTTCTGTTTTAGGGAGGTTGGCGTATGGGTCTGCTCTCTTTTGTACAGTAACCAGCTATTGATCAAGTCCCATTTTATTGTCCTAATTTTTATTTTATATTTCCCTAGGAACGAATCTAGGAGGTCCACACCGCCCATATGCTGGTTGTATGTTTTGATAATTTGGGGACAATTTATTTCAATATACTTTTTCTGTTTCTTGCAGTATCTTTTTACTGTTTGTATTGGCTCTTGGCCCACAAAAGACGATGATAAAACTACTGGTTTGTTATCGTACCACATAACGGTGACGATTTCTGTGTTGTCATAATTTGTCACCCATTCTTCTGAATAACCTCTCTGAACCTTGTCTTTTTTTAGATCCTTTAGGGTAGGTATTTTGAGATCATTTCCTAGACGACCTTTATTGACAGTTCCCAGTGATGAATGATGAATTCTTTCTTTGGCCAAATAAGCAATCAGTTCTGGAGATGTGTAATAATTATCAAAGAATAATCTGTAATTTTGATTCTTAGGATTGCACCTAGCTAAACCCACTACGATATTTGGATCTTCCTTCTCCTTTTGGTGACAGATACGGAGCCAGGAGCTCTGGTTCTATTAGCCAAGTCTTTACTGTTCTGAGATGATGATCGTCTCGGTGCCCGTGATTGTGTAACAGTACCTGCAGTTGATCCTGAAGTTATACCTGAAGTACTAGGCTGAGGGTCTGACATTTCTGGTTGACGATTTTCTGTATCCATAGCATGAATATCATCGTTGACAGGAGACGAACACTGACGCCTTGGCGGCAATAATGAAGATTCCATGTCCCTAAGTGATTCAGATAAAAAGTTTTGGATAAACTGAATCTCTTCATCACTATCAGCGTCAGAAAAGTCTTCTTTATCCTCACAACCAGAAGGAATATTTAAGCAGTCTTCAATATCCTCATCACGTAATCTTCTTCGCGACATGATCTGTATAAAATCAAAGATATTCATAAGAAAAGGTATCGTAAGTACGTATTATTAAAAACGAGCGCTAAAGCTCAATGTGCCATATGTGGAACATAGATAAACATACAATTTGCTAATTTGTTAACTGTAATAATAGAAAAAAATAACTTACCTTTGCAAACCATACACTTATTACAACACACAATATTTGTTTCGAAGTCACAACTATTCAGTAACTATTTATTTTAAAATAATTTATCCACACGAACGACAAATGTTGCACTTACATTCAAATTTCTCACTAAGTTCAGAATAACTAGAACAGTACTTACATCTATACGTAACAGTTTGTATTACACACTTGCGATATACCTGACAGATTTATCAATATCGCAAGAGATGTCGCTGCTAGTATTTTGATAGGTGTAGGAACCATATTGATGGTTGTCCCGCATATGGTACTGGGAGCCTTGTAGGGTTAAACACGGTGCTATGCTATTTTGTGTTGAAAATTAAAAAACATAAAAGTATTGTATTAAAATACTTTTTATAATGTATTTAGCACATCTCTGGTGATAGGTGAGTTTATTCTTACAGATTAGCACTGGTGAATCGATTTTTATGCGGTTTGCTCCATCGGCACGAAAAGGCTGTGAATGTATAATAAAAATCCTATAACAAAAACTTAGTCTAGGTATATAGTTCTAAAAAAAATACAATCTACCACACCCACGAAATTCTCGCTGAACACTAGAGCAACTCCGACACTGAGACTTCGATAGATACATAGAACAGCAGGTGAGTCAATAGTGGTCCATCTGGATTCAGGCTTAGAATATTTGAGCAAAAGTATATATAGATATACTAGCTGACTCGGCGAACTTCGTACCGCCCAAAAGTAATAATTTGCAATAAATTAAAATTGCGACTATAATTTGAGATTTAAACTATCCTACCTCTCAAGTTGGATTGAACTGCACATGGTGTGCGAATTTTATTATAATCGGTTCAGTGGTTTAGGAGTCCATTGAGGACAAACATTGTGACACGAGATTTATATATATTAAGATATATATAGTAATTGTAGTGAATCACCTACAATTGATCCACTACTACATGTTTATATGTATGCTAGAAATATCAGCTGATACAATGTTACCTTTAAAAGACCATATCCCAAATTTGGGAATCATATAGGTAGTACAGATAAGTAAGTAATTTTATTCATTACTAGCTTTTGCCCGCGACTTCGTCCGCGTTATCGTCGTTTTTCGTAAAAAAGTAGCATATGTCCTTCCTCAGGGTTCCGTGGTTTTAATGTGACAGACAGATTAACTTTCGTATTTTAGTAGGGAAATATAATACTGTTAAAAATATCGCAATAAGGAACCGCAGAATATTATTATTATCACTGTGCCCCGAGACCATCAGCGTGTAACTCCTTGTATGTTATTATGTTAATATATTGGTATTATTGTTTAGATCGCTTTCACATGAGTCTTAAGTACATATAGAATGAAAATACTTCAGCGCAAAGCTTCCGGGTAGACTACGTTGAAATTTGACCCGTCCGGAACGTGAACATAAAAAATTCTAGGACTGCTAACCCGGGAAAGACCGACATAACTGACCATGTGAAAAACAACTGACACCGAGATCTACTCCAACAACACGAAAGGTCTGCCCTTGAGCCTTATTTATTGTCATTGCATAACACACCGATACTGGGAATTGCGTTCTTTTAAATTGGAATGGAAAATTATTTGGTATTATGGGAATTCTGGGAATAAAGATGGTTTCTCCTGCACCGCAACCTATTAAAATTTGAGCCTCGATTACATTTTGTTGCAACTGGGTTACTTTAAGCCGAGTTCCATTGCAAATTTGTGGTGGTCTTAAATTTCGGAGCAGAATAATCGGAATGCCAATTTTTAAACAAATTTCATGAGAAGGAAGTACGGGCATATTTAAAGAATTTAAAAATTCTATCGGGTAATTAGTGGCTTCTTGTTCATGGGGCATTCTATTTATTGAACTATAAACTTTTCTTTCCCCCTGGATATTCGACAGTATTTTATTATTAATCTCAGATGCCTGGTCATTGCGAGGAGTTAAAATGGACCTTTCGCATAGCCAAGAATTGTTCTTATTTAATATATTTGTTACGTCACCGTAAACTGACGATGTAAGATGTTGTTGGGATTGCACTATACAACATAACTCAGGCGTCAGAATAAGTTTTCCTTGGTGTAGCAGTGGATAGGTATCTTTGGTGAAGGTATTTTCTTTAATAATATATCAGAAAATTCACGATCATCCGGGTTATCTACAGTTATCACTCGCATGTTTATAGTCAAATGCACCGATTGTATATCACGCCACAAATAAGAGCTTTTCAGGCAAGCCCTAACCTCAGCAGCTCGGGTTCCCCGTGGTATTACCGTTAAGGTTTGTCGGAAATCACCACAAAATAAAACTGTGATACCGCCCATGGGTCGATCATTTTGTCTTATATCTCTTAAACTTCTGTCTACCGCTTCTACTCCTTTTCGATGGGCCATCGTACATTCATTATATATGATTAAATTACACTTTGAACGAATATTTAAACACTACCAAAACAACTAATACGTGGTCCTAACTTTAGCTACCTTACACATAAAATCTAAGTGACTATTTGAACTAAAATATTCTTATAGAATTATAACCAGAAATATATACAACTCACAACAAAAAAGAAATGAAAATAAAGCTGAAATGCCTGTGCAATACTATCTACCTATACCTCCTTCACTTAAAAATAAATACTTATAACTACTTTAATTAATAAAAGTACCTACGCTTAATAATTTTTAATTTGAACGAATATTTAAACACTACCAAAACAACTAATACCTGTTTTACAAAATAACAACAAAAGAAATTCAAATAAACTATTTAAAGACTAAAAGTCGCGCTGATAAGCACGGTTTCGGTCTCCCAGGCGGGGGAGCAGATGAGAAATCCTCATGGATACCCTACAGCCGGCTGCAAGGTACTGACTAAAAAACACCCGTAGGGGCTGCCTCTGGCCGGGAAGGCCTCTAAGGCTTCATCGGAAGCGATCGTCCCCCAGGGGGGGAGCGACGCAGAAAACAGATTTAGACAGCTCGCTCTCGGACCTTTGATACCCTACCGCTGCCGCGACCCGTGTCGAGCGCGGCAACCGTTACACAAAAATAATCCTTATAGCATGATTCAGTATTCACGTGCGACGGCTTGATGGCTTATTTCATGTATAAGTTAGGTGTTTCTATACCGAGTATTATAAACGTAAGAGTAAACAGATATGATCAGAATGCGCCGAACTGCTAAGCTATCGGGAGTTACACGTGTTATTGTGAGTCAACCATAAAAGATAGACATATGCTGTTGCAAAATATTTTTTAAACAATTTTATGTAGAATATTTCCGTCATACATGATTTCTATGTAACTTTAATCATTAAGGCTGCACACGCGACGGAAGCTTAAAAAATGGAGTAACTTCTCCCGTTTTCCCAACATTTCCCTTCACTACTCTGCTCCTACTGATTGTAGCGTGATGAAAAGTATACTATAACCTGCCCAGGAGTATGAAGAATAATTGTACCAAGTTTCGTTAAAATCCGTCGAGTAGTTTTTGTTTCTATAAGGAACAAACACACAGACAGACAGACAGACAGACAAAAAATTTACTGATTGCATTTTTGGCATCAGTATCGATCACTGATCACCCCCCGATAGTTATTTTAAAAATATATTTCATGTACAGAATTGACATCTCTACAGATTTATTATAAGTATAGATAATGCACCAAAAGCTATCCCTACTTTGTTTTGACTTGGTGGTATAAATTTGACCCAAAGCGCTCCTAATTTGACCTTTGATTGGACCTGGATTCTACTCGTAAAAAAATCAAATACCGGGATTTTTAAGGAACCAGCAAATACCAAAATATGATAGTGTCAGGATGTGGGTAAGAGAGAAGAGACAGATATCTACTGATGTTTTGTAAAAGTGTGACTTAAATTAAATCAGTCATCTTTGGTGGTGGTCAAAAGCGTCCTCCAGGAAGACCTCAGATAAGTGTGAACGATGACCTTAAAAGAACAGCTGGGGAACAGTTTAGCACCTTGGGAGAATAAAAATAGTTGAACAACCTACGTACGTATGTACCAGCGGTAGTACTACCACGAGATCAAGAATAAGCTGCACAACCTCCTAATCTTATCATCGCAGGGAATTGATAACAGTCCCTGCAATTTGTTATGTTTTTCACAGACAAAGAATTTTTGCTCTACGTCATCGAATAAAATTTCATTACAGTGGGTAGGTAAATAGGTAGTACACATGTAAGTTTTTGTAAACTGTCGAATAAAGGTCAACATTACGATAAGCAAACTCAGGTAGACGTCGCGTTGTCAACCTGCTAACGTCGGGTAGGCCTCGGCTGGATGCCTCGCTGCGAACCACTGAACATCAGGTAATTGAAGGGTGAACGTCGCGCCGCCCGCCGCGTAGTTGAATCCGCGTTGTGAGCTAAAATTAAGTAGTGTATTAGAGATGGTCACTATGTTTACACGTGTGTTTTCAAAATATCTAATTAAAACAACCATGAAATAGCTCTTATTAGCTGTCGCAGGCTAGTTGTATGATTCCGCATTTTAAAAACGGCGTCGTCTGTTTAAAAACGCTCGCTGTTTTAAAATATGCTGAAGGAAAAATATAAATTGTCTTGTCACATTATAATATGCCACAACATTTGATCGACAATCCAATCGATGTTGCGGCAAATTTAAGTATTTAGTTCTTTTCTTAACACGCGTGGCCCAGTTTTATGACCCAAAAAAATATGGAAACAATGCAAATTCTACGTGTTGAAAAGACTTTTCACAGAACTTTTACTATAGTGAATTAAGAAAATTTTACGATTCACAAAAAGGAGCAGTAAAAACGACAAAGTTTTTAAGGTTACCCGGCACGTAAACAAGGCTAAGGTGTTCATGGAATCTGGTGCTCGGAGGACTCCTGCGGCAGAAGCGGCGTAAGGGCGTGGGCGACGTGGGCCACCGCCTACGGCCTCGCGGTACAAGGGGACTCGCGCCTCAAAAATTTTTATGCATTGCTTAAAAGCGATTTTCTTTTTTTATTATTTTATAAAATCCGTCTTCAGGTCGCCACAGAACAGGGCCTCGCGAAATCTATCTTGCCCACATCAAATTTAGGTCTTGCCCCGCCACTGTCCTGCGGAATTTTATTTACTGGTATAAAAAGTATGATATGCTAAGTCTTAGTGACCGACGTGCACTATCTTATTCTGAAAGGAAAAGACAGCTCTGAGCCCCTTATTAATAAACGAACAATAAGATTGGATTAGTTACTCCGTGTTTTGTCTCTGTTGATTGAATGACAAAATTTGAATGTATTCCATCCAAAACATTGAATGCCATTTAATGGCATTTGAGTGATATGAACAAAACACAGCGTAACTAGTCTCAGCGTTCCTGGTTTATTTATAAAGGGGTGAGAGTCCGACAGCCCGTGTACCATTAGAAGAATATTATGAACATTTTGATATGTTGTTAGATATATTAAAGATCGATTTATTATTGTTTTTTTATTACTTAACTAGTTTCATTACTTTAGATGTGACCAACTAAGCATGCATTTTAAGTTAGTCCTAATTGAATAGGTGTGTTATATGATGGTCACCCTACAAACAATATATTTTACTCTTTATTGCACACAAAGTCAGATACAAAACATAAATATGTGAGCAAAGGAGGGCTTATCTCTAAGAAAGATCTCTTCCAGCCAACCAAGGTGTAGTGAGAGAAAAAAGTAAGCGGGTGTAGAGATGTGCACTAAGTACTTTTTGCAGATTGTATACCTATCTAAGACTACATACATAAATATATATTTATATGTATATATATACACAAATACTTACTACAAATACATACATACACACATACATACATATATATACATATACATACATACACTATAAAATAATAAATACACATTGCATGAAATTATGTTAAGATAAAACAAAGAGGAATAAATAGACAACTAAGAGTGGGAATTTATTTCCAGGAAGTGTTCTTTGACCTTTGCTTTAAAAGAGACAATAGAAAGACAGTCTTGAATATTAGAGGGAAGTCTGTTCCAGAGTAAAGCAGCACGAGCAGAAAAGGAATGGAAAAAGAAGTTGGTATTTACTTTTTCGTAGTTCGAGTGTCTGCGTGTTGCAAGACCTTTTAGGACGAGACGGAGGAGGAAGCGTTTTGAAACGGAAAACAAGGTAATGAGGAGAACAAGGATGTTTGAGGATACAATACAATCAATGTCAAAATTTTAACAATTGAACGAGTCGCCAATTTGCCTTCTGCATATTTTAAAACAGCGAGCGTTTTCAAACGGACGACACCGTTTGTAAAACCCGGAATCGTACAAATTGCCTGCGACGACTATCGCGTTTGACTAAGATCGGCCAGAAGACTTAATGCCGGCATCGCATTTATGATACTTCTGGTGTTGCAGCTGTCTATGGGGGGCGGTGATTACTTACCATCAGGTGAGCCGTCACCTACTATACACTATGAAAAAAAGAAGAAAATGAAATGCGTTGTCAACTGGCAGGCCGCACGCAGTCCACTCAGGAGCAGCGGGTTTACAGCCAGCAGTCACACACGCTAAGCATGCGAGCAGCACTGCAGCAGACATCTTGCGAGTGAGGGTAGCTACACACATAATCAGGCCGGCTGTGCCGATTAATCGGCACAACCGGGCGATTAAATCGAATATAATAATATTAATCTATTTATTTCTCTCAAGAAGGGTGTAGGGAATATGTGTAGATAGATGAATGTTCGGCAGTAATTACTACGGGTCGACATTGTTGTTCGACAAATGCTGCAGAACCGACTATGCCGGACATTATGTGTGTAGACTATTATGTGTGTAGCTACCCTGAAGCGATCCGGTGATTACAGAGTTGATGTAGTGAGCGCATACGGTCCATATAAATCAATACAAAGAATATCAACCGCATGGGTCTAGGCGAGGCGGTGTTGGTCGAATACCGAGTGGGTCTAATGAACTGTGACCTATAACATCGCACTTCAGTAATCGTATTTATTGCAAAATTGTTTTGAAAACTCTATTACTTAATACGGGTAACCGTGTTCTTGAAATTAAAGATATTTTGTGAAAATTATGTGACCTTCAACTCAAGGGCATCTCCGGCCAGGAGAGTCGTCACTTATTTCAACACTTAGCCCCCTAAAAGTTTAACCAAGGAAACATATTTTTATAATTAAGTTTAATATTTGTATTATCGAGACAAAGAGATGAGTTTTTAATTTTTCAACCACACTTGTTCGTTAGCCCGTATTCGAGTGCACGAAACACATTAGTCTAATTGAGGGACGCGAAGCAAAATTTACACTGGAATACGGGCTGGAAGACGGTGTCGGGTAACCAAAATGAAAACTACCCTACGGGCGTGCTCGACTCCGTTCATTTACACTTAGTCGTTTATCCTAATTCAAATATAATCGCGCCATGAGACTGGCCTTACACAGTCCATAAATTATATTAAAGTACTTAATTGAAAAAAAAAAATGTGAATTCCGGTGCATTGACTCACACAAGGTGACACAAGGCTTATACATACCGTTTAATTAGTTGTCTCGCTAACGTCTCTACATAAGTATACTGTAAAGTGGACTTAAATAAGTCCATGATCAAACCATAGATCAAATGGATTTTTTAAGACTTGTGTGGGTAAAGAAAAAAAGAAAAAATATACAGCCGAACACAGAACCTCCTCCTTTTTTGAATTCGATTAAAAACAACGTAATTTAGATTAATAATTTTCGTTTTATCAATTCAGATATGTAATGATTCAGGCTGTGAAGGGCCAGTCTAAGTGTAAAGTATGGGAAAGAAATTAGGCCAAATTAACACTGACTGGTGTGTTTGATTGGTTTGATGTGCATGTTCACAGTTTAAAGGTGGGTGTGTAAGCCGCGAGGGTATCGAAAGCATCTGTCTTTTCTTTCATAATAAACCCATTAACAGTCTTTTGGATAATAAAACTTATGCAGAGTGTGAAATCTAGTAGAAATGTAAAATCGTGAGGCATAAAAGGAAGATAAGGAATGAGTAAACGATTATAAAAGTCAATAAAAAGATTATGAAAATTGGTTGATTGAAGCTGATCCATACTAAATTACAGAACAAAAGGCAGATGGAGCTGATACGTTTGAGATATATTTTATGACAACTAGAGATATTTAAAATTGAAAAGACAACATATAATACAGCTAGCCTTCTTCAAGAGCTTCTTCACTTCCATCCAAGAAGAAAAAAAAAATTATTACAAACGACAAGGCTGTATTGCTTGACCCATTTTTTTTTTTGGCATACCTTAAATTCGTTCATCCACTATGAACGTGCCATATTGTGAAACAACCAATTGGTGTGATTTTGTGTTACAAACGTCTGCGCAACTGAAGAATTAGTGGAATCTTTAAAATATACGCTATTCCGGTCAAGTGGACGTGAGAACTTTATTGTAGTGTTGACTACCTCACAGAAGCTTATCGAAAAAGCCAACTCAATACATTTGCTGCCAAACACTCCAAGAAACATTACAATGCGTCACACCGACATTCTAATGTAAAAAAAAAGAAGATTAATATAAGTAAAGCCAAGGCTGTATGGCCATTGTTCCGGTTGCCTTCCGTAAAAAAGAGAATCTTAAAAATAAAAATATAATATATTTTTTTTTTATAAATTTTGCTTTTTTGCTTTTAATAAAAAAAAAACTAATCAATTTATTTGATCTTGCTATATTATAATGAATAGCCCAAAGCAAAAGAAAGCTCGTACAATTAAATCTGGTGTATCAAATCTTACTACAAAAAGAAAAAACGACGAACAATTTAACTCTGCTAAACGGTTAAAGACAGACACAATACCAGACGAGGATCTTCAGGCTAAAAAGAGAAAAAACTTCATTACAGCCTGCGAAATTGTGTCCTATAAAGCTTACTACAATCAACGCTCTCGATTTCAGTTGACTTATTTACCAAGTTGTGCTAAGAATATTGCATGTAAACACCATGACATCAAAATTAAGGTAAGTATTACTTTAAATATTTCTTCCTCTCTTTCTTCAAGTCTTGTTTATCCCGTTAATAACATAAATTCTGTAGCCAGTTCCCATAAGTACACCAAATATTTTTTTACGAACTTACGCTGGATTTACAGCTTCCTACGTCCCCTACCTTAGCAATTGTAGTATTCATTGTCCACCTTTTCACCAGCAATTGAAAAGAATATGATTTTTTTTTGTTTTTCATGCACAGCACCCATTATTTAATAAAATTAATTAAGGAACCTGTTTTGAAACAATGTAAAATCTAATCAAAACACACTTTACAGCATTTCAAAGAGTATTCTTTAAATAATGTTCAAAATGAAGCTACTCATTCGAAAGTAATGCAATCTCACTTAAACTTTCAGCACAACATTAAACAGATGCCATCTTATGCTGAAGAATCCTTCAAGATTGAAATGAAGACAAATATGTGGAGAGAAGCATTAGAAGTGTGTAGATTGTGCATCACTTCTGAGCAATATTTATCAGCCAATGTCCTTAAAGATGTTATAGAAATCATGTTGGTAATATGATTTTATAGCATAAAAAATATTAATGTTGATGTGTTTTTATAGAATAATTTTAAACTTAATATTCATGCATTAACCAGTGAGAATTTGTTTGCGGATTTCCCATACAAATTTCCATCCCTCTTATCTTGAAGCATGCTTTCTGAGATGAAAGCTATCCTATGTGCTTTCACTGGACTCAAACAAAATCTTTTCCAAATTTTATCATAATCAGTTCAGTGGCTCAAGCCTTAAAGTAACAGACAGACTAACACTTTTTATCTATAATATTATGCCATTGAAGTGTAAATACCAACTGGCATTATTTTACCATTTTGGTCCTATTGCCAGTTTAGCTAGTTTCTAAATTAAAAGCAGATGGAAAAATCCTGTTTTCTTATTTTGCTTATTGTCCTTATTCCAGAATGCTCATAGTGATGATTACACTGAATACTCCATTGATTACTTGATAAATAAATGTCAGCAAGTATTTGAGTTAAACTTCAGCTACCACCCTCCATGTTTGGTGAAGAGTTTAAGGAAATGTTACAATGACTTCCTTACCAGTCCAATGGATTTAAAAACAAACACATTTTCTAATAGAACTCAATTTGAATGTGACAAAGGAATAGTGAAATATTGCATGAATAGATTGGAGCATGAAATTAGCCAGGACAGCAGTGATGGGCCTTTAGTAGACAAGTATGAGCATATTCCTGAAGAAATGGCACAAAGTGTTAAAGGGTTGCACTGGCAGAAAGAGAAATTTGAAATTTATGAACTCTTAGAAAGAACTGAAAGAATCAAGAGACTGTTTGCCATTTTAGATAGTATTATTGAGTTGTTACAATTTGACTTAGTTATATGGAATACAAGGTAATTGTTTCGAAATAATTTGAATAGTCAAATTCATGTATGATTTTGTAGATAAAAATTAAACTGAAAGTCAATTCTTACTTGGATGTTAAACTTAATATTAATACAGGTGATTGTATAGTGGTGAGGAGCCAGAAAATTCTAATCTGGGGTGTTAGTTTTAAAACAGAATAGCTAATATAAAAGTATTATTTCTTTTGAGCTAATAATTATTATCTCCAGAATTTAAAGACAGAATTGTTTTTGTTGTGAAAGAAACAAAATGGTATAATTACATAGAATTAAATTTTACAAGAGCAGTAATAAACCCAATGGCATACATACAGTGAGCTTTTAGCGTGTTTTTTAATTTATTCATTTAGTCATTTTAACTGTGTTTTAAGTGGTTTTGTTTGAAAATGAGTTGGGATTCAAATTCAGCGGGCCCAAAACCTCTGGCTTGTAAAAAAAGTATTTTGACCAGATGCTTATTATACTGTTTTGTTTGCCAACTCCTCATATGTATATTTTTTATGTTATGATATCTACCCAGAACTCAGGATTATGTGAATATTGCTTGTTTTGCATTTTCATATAGTGGGTAATCTAAGGTTTTTTTACACTTTTAGGTATACTAATAATTTGGGTTCTCACATTATGAGGTCTCACAAACCTTTAATGGCTTACTTGCTATGGTCTAACAATGTATTATACACTGGAACTGTGAACATTAACTGCAGACAGATCCTCCGCATATTCATCTACCTTATACAACTACAATTTCCTGAAGAATATATTAGAATTATGACAGTAAGTTCCTATTCAAAAGCTTTTTTATGTAAACAATATGGTACCTAATGGTTTTTAGTATCTAGATTATTTATTGCATTCGTGATTTTTTTATTAAAATTGTTTAATTTTTTTTAGATGTGGCTAAATACTATGATCCAAACATTTTACATTTGTGAAAGTAATTCCAATATTGACTACCCAACTACAGGAAAATACTGTTCAGTGTTTGCAAAGGAGTTCTACAAGCTTATTTCAGGTAATATACCATCTTAAGCCACTTATATTATTTTAAACTTTCATGTTTCCCTTGTTGCCCTAGTATGACTATTCATGGTAATTTTCACCTTTTTAGTGACAGCATGAAGTGAAATTGACATAAACTGAAGACAGCTCCTTTTTTTTTAACCCTTTCAAATATCGCTCATTGGTTTCTTTTCAACACAGTCTCCAAAAATAAGAAAACCAAAAGCAATAGAGTCAGATACCAAATAACCTCATCAATGCGATTTTTGGAACGGCACCTTTAAAACCGTGTATCTAAAGATCTATTCACAGAAAATGTTCAGTTATAGTAGTCATTTAGAGAAAATTGTGAGATCTACCCAAAAATAACGATCTATATTGATAAACTAACTGCAGTTTTTTGTGAAACACCTATTTTATAAATAAATGTTCCAATTAGCCCCACTTTACGGTATATATGGAAAAGGCGTTACGTTAGGCGCCTCTCTGAACCACCGGAAATAGCGCGGACAGGGCATCCGAAAAACTAGAAACTATTAAGTAGGGTTGTAACGGAGGCCTTTTTAGCGGAGGGAGAGGGGGAGGGAGAGCGGAGGTGATGAGTTTCACTTCCGCGGATGCGGAGGTTAACGGAGGCGGAGACGGAGGTGAAAGTGGATTTAGAAAAAATAGTAATTTATGGTTCATCAAAACTATTAGAAGCACAAAGTCTTTATTTCAAATACGTACATTTAAGTAAACATATAAATAAACATTACCTTCTAGTAATCAAAATTAAGGAGAGGTAAATTATATTTGACAAACAATAGTTTTGCGGCTTCGTCACCTTCCAAACGATTTCTAAGGGGTTCATAAATTAAGTCAGCTGAACTAAATAATTGTTGACATGGCACTGAACTTGGCGGCGCCGATAAGTACGTGCGAACGATAGGAGAAAAAGCTTTATATTTATTGTTATTTCTCCACCACTATAAAGGGTCATCGTCTAATTTGAGTCGGTTTTCTTTATTATATTCACTAATTAAAATTTTCCATATCATGAGGTTACTATTGCTGTCGTCATTTTCAGTTTCCTCTTCACTGTCACTGCGATTTGTTAACATGTCAGCCAGATTCGAATGCACACTTTGTGTTGATGGTAAAATCTGGAAGCTTGTGCTTGGTTCTTCATGGATTGGGTTTGATTCTACTCTAGCTTTTTTGGCAGCAGAAGCACCAGAAGCTTCGTCATCACTAACTCCACTTGCCACATTTAAGTTATGTATAGAAAGCAAGCGTATTAGTTCGGACTGAACTTGTTCCTTATTTATTTAATCAAAAAAACTTTAATTTGTACCTTGGTTCCAAATATGTAGAAAGCGAAAACAGTGTCTTGCATGAGAGGTCACAAAATCTGGAATTGATGTCTTCTATTAGTTTTTGAATGATGCTCTGGAAATTCTGATTTGTGTCTGATTTTTCCTTTTCAGCTTGTAATGTACGTTTTAGTACATAGATCAATGGTATCACTGACAATATGGAAGTTTTTGTATCGCTCAAATTCCTTGTTATTTCTTCAAAGGGACTGAGTATTGCCACAATTTTATTAAGATACAACCACTCTTCTGGAGAGATTTGTGGAATGTTATGTTTGCTGGCATACAGGCAAATAGAATCTTTGATCTTTAACATCCTTTCGATCATATGGAAAGTGCTGTTCCATCTGAAATGAAAAAATTAAACAAATATAACTCCTTGCCAAGTTCTATACAAAGTTGTTAAAAGCATATACATATATGTAAAATAAACAAACATACCTGGTAACACAGTCCTGAATAATGCGAAGTGCAGGTTGATTAAGTTGCTCGGTTTGAATTTTAGTCAGCTCATCTTGAGCCATCTGTGAATGACTAAAATGGCCTGATATCTTCTTGCATTTTGTGATCAAGTCCTTCACTTCAACAGTTTCGAGCTCAGAACGAACACACAGTTGCAGTTGATGGAATGTGCAACTCACGTCAGGTATATCGGCTAAATGCATTGCCCTGACCATATTTGATCCACCATCTCTAACAAAGCAATGCAATTGCTCGTCCTGGATGTTCCACTCCCGTTGCATCATATTGAAATTGTTACAAATTATATCACCGGTGTGTCGCCCATGAAGTGAGCAACATTTTAAAACAATTTTCATACGAGTAAAATCTTCAGTTATAGCATGTGCGGTTAAGCTCAGAAGTGAAACGTTACCACTTGGCTCAGACCAAACATCCGTAGTGAATGACAGTTTTAAAAAAGTTTTAAGCATTTGCTCAATTTTGGTAGCTATTCTAGTATATATTTCATTACAAACATGGTCAGTTAAAAACTGACGCCCTCTTAATTGATAATTTGGCAAAGCCGTTTGCATAACACGGCGAAAACCAATGCCTTCGACAAAATGGAACGCAAGATTTTGTAAAGCGATCATTTCTCCGATCATATCGTCCATTTTCTTTGCCTTGGGATGTGATGTATCCCATATTTGATTTTTTTTTGAAGATTCTTCTAAGGACATCTGCCTTTTTGCTTGTTGTAATGGTGTAACGGACGTAGACTGTTTTGATTTCTCCTGTTCCCTTTCTTTTTCTGCTCCACACAGTTCTTCGTATTTTTCTTTATGCATAGACTTCAAATGCCCTCTAAGTGATGTCGTAGTCCGACCTTTCCTTGAATATTTTTTCCCACAGGTTTCGCATTTCGCAAAATTATTATCTATTTCTACAAAAAACTGCCAAATCTCACTTGTTTTCGGCTTCATCATGTGACTTAATTAAGCAGAATTATTATTTTGCACTAAATCACTTAAAACAGTCGCGATTCAATTAGAATTATAACGCGAATGAACTATAGGTATTTTACATCGGTAAAACTTCGTCACGTCTAACTCGTACAAACAATTCGACAGGTTGATTCCTGTCGTGTATCATTTGACAAATGACAAACGCCCGCCCCCACCCCAACCGTGTTCCTGCCGCGCACTCGTTGAATCTTGACCATTTCGCGCGAAACACGCGGGTGGACGGCAGTCAGCGTCTAACGTCGCTCGCGCGTTATTGCTTTATGATTACGTAAATAAACCTCCGTTACAACTCCGCAAAAATTGTACGGATGCGGAGGCGGAAGCGAAGGTACGATTACATGCGGAACTTCCGCAGTAACGGAAGCGGAGGCGAAGTTCCGTTACATCCCTACTATTAAGTGTGTATCTGGCAACATGCGAGGTTACATAGTTGCCCATTATTTCACTGAAGAATAAAATTAACATCCCCATGGAGAGGGGTTCCCAATTTTATTTTTTATTTTTCTAAATCTTTTGTACCATTTTGTCAGCCTGCCTAATATGTTAACCTATACCAAATTACAGTATAGTACTAATAGAGGAGTTCGATGGCGCAAGTGGTAAGCGCATTCATCGAAGTTAGGCAATTTTCACAGTGTTCGGTCATTGGATGGGAGTCTAAAATTTTACTATATCAAACTCATTAAGTCGTTGGTCCCGGCTGCATCTGCAGTCGTTAGCAACCACCAATCCGCACTGGCCCCCGTGGTGGGTCATGGCCCAATCTCCTTATTACACCCATAGGGTAGGCCTGTGTCCCATCAGTGAGGACATTAATAGGCTGTGATGATAACTCATAGTCTTAGAGTATGGACGTACGGACATTGCAGACTTCATTACTCAAAAAACGGTGCCATAGTTTCTGAATTATCTTGCTTGAAGTTACTACAAGTATCTTTTATTCTATACATTTATTCCATTCCGCTTTAATTAGGCATGATGGGTGATGAAGCAACCAATTATTTAATAAATAGTTTACTGTTGACACATACTTCAAGATTTTTTATTAATGATTTTCAGGACTTCCCCAAGAAATTCGTATAAAAATACTAGAGAGAATTAAACCAGACTACATGCAGTATCTTATTGGAACACTCCACTTAAATGTATTACTGGCAACTCCAGTAGAGGATCCCATCAGTGTTTTAATCGAGTTTATAAAAACATCCCAATGGAAGCAATTTCCTGAAAGTAACATTGAAATTAAATCTTCTAAGAGACCAGAACATTCCTTAAAAAATGTGAAGAACCTATTTAATTTTCTTAACAAGAAGTGTGCTACATTAAATAAAAACAATAACAATTCAAAGGAATTAAAACTATGTAAGTTATTACAGGATGATATAAGTCATGAAGAATCTATAGTTACATTGAATGAAGTGGTACATACTATGTATGTTACATTAGGTGCTTACTTAGACGCATTCAGTGTTCAAGATATGCAAGAAGCATTAGATGCATTAAATGAACGGCTTCTAAATGGTGAATGTTCAAATGATGACAATAGCTTGCCCCTATTTTGTTCTTACTCAGTCACAGAACATTTTGTTAAAAGGTATAGGTCAATATACCAAACATTAAGAGAACTTATGATTCTAATACAAGAAAAACGTAATAGTGGAGAATTGCCAGATACATTCCAGATATTCACGAAAATAGGACTATAAGGGATCACCTAATGAATATTGTGTAGGTAATTGATATATTTCTTATTGTATTATAATTATCATGCTTGTTGTTTCAAATGTTCAAAACCTACATAGAAAGTTTAATGCTCTGTACATTTTTTTTCTTTAATATTGTTCGTCATACTGATACTCTAAAAATAGTTTTGTTACAGAAACTCATTGAAATAACTGATTCGGACTACTCGACTATCTTTTGATTGAGTAAAATGTAGGTACAGAGAGCTACACATGAAGTTACCCAAAACTGACGATTTATTAATCGATTGTAAATCTTAAACCATGAAATATAAAACTCATAATCAGTTGCGGAATGAGTGAGATGAATGAGAGAATCAGTTGAGCTTTATATTGTATGGTTTAAAATTCTTAATCTTTAAAGAAAAGTGGCAGTTTTTGGTAACTTGATGGATGTTCATCAACATTTTGTAGCAGAGTCACAATTTATAGATTTATTATATATAGTAGTCTTAATCAGGCTCAGATAAATCAAAGTATATAGTTTGATTTGCAAATCCGGGCGGTAGATCTTTGAGAATAGTAAAATAAGATAAAAGTTTCTCTTCGTTCGTTCGTTTTCTAATAAAAACTATATAATTAACGGTTTTCAGATGATTTTGACTACTTGTATATGCATCAATCTATTAGATGTTTAATTCAAATATGTACGTTGAATCTCATCAATCACGGAAACGTCCATAACTTGTGGTTTTTATGAAATATTTATTTGGAATTGCCTCTTTATAGTGTAAAAATCAAAAAAAAATCTAGAAACGCGGTTTGTCAATTTAGTATAAATCACAATGATAAATAAAAAATTATGCATACAATAATAAAGAAATTGTGTACCTAAATTGTATGCCTTTGGAAAAGATGATTGTGTTGGATCTGTTTAATATTTATAAAAACCCATTGTACTTAGTTTTCCTACAAACTTAAATTCTTGATGTCGCCGACTCGAGAGGTCCCGGGTTCAAATCCCGGTGGAGGCAAATGTTTGTGTGATGAATACGAGCATTTATACTCCAGTCATGGATGTTTAATATGTATTTCTATAAAAATATACTTATATATGTACAGTATTATGTATTCTATCTCCGTTACTCTAGTATTCCATAACACAAGCCTTATAGTGCTTACCTTGGGGCTAGCTAATTGGTGTGTGTTGTTTTTTTTTATTTATTTATCTTGAGATACTCTTTTGTATGAAAACAGTATCTCAGGATCGAAGTTTCAAAGAGTTGAGCGATCTATTAATACGGGCCTAAATGTGAATAAGTCTATTTAATAAAATTATATTAGTTCCCTTCACATTATCAGGCACCACTCACGCAGGTAACTATTTAGTTTTTATCGTCTGTAAAATAGGGATCATGACCAACGATATTAAATACCGATGTATCTAGACATCAACACGAACAAAATCATTCCCGAAAGCTGTCCAAATGGCACATAGCTTCGTAAGATGATCGCGTTGTCAAAAATAATATAAGACATTATTTAAACATTAGTCACCTTTAATGCACCCTGTATAGTGTATAAAGTTTTTTCGATTAAATCGTTAAATTAACTAACATTGATTAGATACCTCTCCAAAAACCAAACTATATACCAAAAATATTTTTACTTTTCAACGGTCCGCGCGTGAAAAGACTTCTCTACCAAGCAGTAGTGAAGAAGAGTGGAGTTCAAGCACTTCTTGATTGGGACACATTCTGAGCGCACGTGGTGTATATAGGGTATTTAATATCGTTGCTGTAAATACCTACTTATTTTCCTTTTCCAATGCCATTTTTGTACCAAAGGTCTAATTCAGCTATTCATTGTATTTGTGTGAAAAAAGGAAATGCATTCAAACTGCCCTAAATAATTTATGTAGGTATTATTTGTCATATAATTTTATGTAATACATGCGAAATAAAATAAGAAGATCACCAGTATACCATTTAGGTTCAGTTTGTCGCTGACCAATTTTGCTTTAAACTACTCTAAACAGTAATAAAGAGTATCTTTGTTACTAAATGAAAGACTGGTAGTATTATCGGAAATTAAGATTTACATTTTCATAATAGATAACTAGCTAACTAGAATAGGAGGAATAGGGAAGCAATCACCTACGTATAATAGGCTAGTATAGCTAGCTCATGTCAAATTGCACTATACAAATGTTTATTTCTTATAATATTTGGTATGAGGAACCTAAATACATCGATTTCACTTAATGAAATTAGAAGATGGCTGTAGTAATTTAATTTGAAAAATAGTTTTTTTAGTCTATGCTTTTTAAAAAACGCTGTCCACCATGATTGTCACGTCAACATAATAGCAAACAAGTAAACGTCATTGGTGCCAATTCTGGCGTCATTCTCTAAACTTAAAACTAAATTTAACATCAGTCTCTCCTTTTCATTTTGTATGGAGAATGACAAGGATATACTGCTGTCAAATTTAAGTTTAGGTTTAGAGAATTACGCTAGAATCGACACCATTGTCGTGTTACTGTGGTTTCTTTCGTCCGACTAAAATATATCTAAAAACTCTTATATCTTGAAGAAAAGTTTCCGTTTATTGGTTTTCTTTACTAAATTAATGCTGGACGCTGGATTTGTGAAAGCAGAAACGACAAAACTTTAACTTAGCAGGTACATTCATAACCTTAAAAATTTAAACCACAACATTTCTGGAGTCTTTAACGATGTGTTTCTTTATTCTCGTATAATACAATCATAATAATTACTATATTTATCATGAAATCTATTAGAAATCATGGTTTTGTAATGTAAATTCAGATAGGTTATATCCTACGTGCTTGCGAGTGTTTGTTTACTATATTGTTCCCGTCATACCATAGATAATCTATAGACTAAAATGGCCGACAGCGTTTTTGTATGTCCATGAAAAATTTATTATAAAATTAAAGTTTTGTAGCTATCTAGGTAAAAAAAATACATTTTTTTTTTCGGTCTAATTGAACAATTATTAACCATTTAATTAAAACATATTTCCAAAAAGTGTCAACTAGCCATTACAGAGTTAAGATTAATTAAAACATGTTATTTTTTCAATAAAAATGTCTTTATAATATTCTGATTTTTCATTTTCAACTATTCTGTGAAATAATGATTGTTAACCTCAGTAATGGAATATTTATCGTGAAAACTAGGCATAACCATTAGTCAATGTAAACAAAGACTACCATGGTGGAGTGGTACTGTGGTATGAACACAGCTTTTAAATAGCCTACTCAGTGTTCGAATCTTGTTAGGGCAAATGTTAGTATGATGAATACAATTAATAAAAGCATTTTTATTGGTTACTCTATTATCCCGTAACACAAGCCAGTGCTTTGGGGCTAATAGGTAGGCTATTGTGAGCGAGGAATTGGTGGGAACATAGATAAAAGCTATAGAGAAGTCAGTCAAGGTGGGAGCAACATGCTATCTCCCTCAAAGTAGGGGCGCTAAATATTGATTATATTGTCACCAGCACTACATATAATAGTTGTACAGTTTCTCTTCTGTTATTTTAGAAACCTTGTAACTTATGAACTCAGCACTGTTGGCAATATGTATTGACACACATAAGCCATTGGTAAATTATTTCTTATTCCACCTGTTCCATGAATTCTCTTACACACACAATCACATTTCTAGATCAAAGGGCTGTGCTCTGTGGTTTTACCCTCATTAATTTAAAGAATTAATTTTATTTAACTAAGTTACAGTTACATACTGATATAGCTTCCTTGGGTTACAGTGAGTCAACCTTAAAAGATATATATGCCTTTGCAGACAACATTTGATGGGGAACAATTTTGTAATGCATAATATTAATTATGTAAAGATTAAGTAAAACAATACATTGTATTGAAAAATATAATATTATAACATCGCCTGGATTGCGAAGGGTGTGGGTTCGAGTCCCGTCTGCTGCCTGGTCCTAGTGGATTTTTTCTCATTATATATTCTTTAGATTTAAACATCAAGCAGTTACATGCTTTAAAAATAAAAATTATAACTATAATTGCTATTTCTTCTTTCAAATGTTTAATACTTGTAAAAGTATTCATTTGACATTGTGGGTTACCTATAATGCAAAGAGATGGCGCTGCCTTGCAGCTTAAGAATGGCTGGAGGAATTTCGACGCGGTCCGTGAGGGCCGCGGTAGCATAATTGGTCAGTGCATTCGCCCGGATTGCGAAGGGTGTGGGTTCGAGTCCCGTCTGCTGCCTGGTCCGCGTGGATTTTTTTCTCGTTATATATTCTTTAGATTTAAACATCAAGCAGTTACATGCTTTAAAAATAAAAATTATATTATAACATTTTAAAATCTGGGGCAGGGAGCACTTATGATTTGCCCTAGAATTAGTATATAAAATGAAAATATAGGTAAGTTACAAATGCTTTTTTATGGCTTCTGCTGCCCTTTGTAGCTCTGGTAGCAGTCCCTCACAGCCTGCCACATCAGACCATGACCATGGCCTTGGCTCAAGGATAAAAGTGCCCTTGTCTACTTTAACAATTTATAACTACCCTATTGAAACTTAACGCACCTACAAACATTTAGCCGTAACATTACATATAACTGATATATGGCATAGTTAAAAACAAACTGTTATGTATCCATTTATTTTCGTCATTTTAAATACAGTAGATTTAAATTTGTGAAGAAATGAATCACTCATTTTTGTTATAAGAGAGTGAACTCAATATTTAGGCATAAAGTGCCCTCTAGCTTTTTTAGTGCGCTTTGCTTTTTCAATATCTACATCAGGGTATTCAGATTTAAGTAATTCCATGTCTAAGTCTGGGAATCTTTTTAGTAACTGCTGTACGTGATTATAATCCCTGTTCTTGGCTTTCCTCTTTTCATTATATTGTTTCTCTTTATATAACCTCAAAAACTTTTTCACAGCCACACTATTGATATAACCATTTTCCAAATATGGTTTGACCCACCGTGAATTCATGAATCTTGGTATTGCATACTCTTTTTTTTCATACTTCTCTGGAAGACCGATTAAGTTAATGACATCTTCCACAGGGCGTTCACCAGTTTCACCTGTTTCTAACTTGTAGTAAGCGATATTGCGTTCCCTTACTACTTTTTCAATATTGTCCATAGATTCCTGTACTTTGTCAATCCTTTCTGGATTTGGAAACAGCCTAACCTTTTCATTGCATTCATGTTCCATTGTATACAACATGTTACGCTCTTTTAGTAACACATACCACAATTTATGAAGATCCGTATTAGATTTTATTCTAAGCTCATCCAATTTCCAAGAACGCCCTACTTTTATGTTAGTTTCACTCCAATTTTTCTTTGAATCGAAAAACTCCATGAGATCGAATTTTGTTGATGTCGTATGGAATTCATTTTTTAAAACGAGTGCTGAACAATTTCTATAAATATTTTGCGATTTGTTTAAAATACTTGCGCATCTTTGAAATAACTTGTTCATTTTTCTGGTCAGAAAATAATTTTAATTTGACCATCGATTTTGACGAATTAAGTGCAAACTCAGTGTTGCCAACTCGGATTTTGAAAAAGGCGTAGGCCCGATGAGGAAATTACGTAGATTTAGTAATTTTTGCATATGAAAAGTACGTAGATCTACGTATTTTTTTCTGAGTGAAATGAAGAAGTCCGAATGAAACGAGTATTTTGTTATACAATTTCTTTAAAAACGGGAAATGGAACAAAGAGTTCTTGGAGAAATCGCTGCATTGGAAGCATTTACCATGCTGCGGTAGACCATGACCATGTGGTATTATAAAACCATGATTTCTAATAGATCACATGAAAAATAGAGTTAGCTATCATAATACACTCGGTAAAAGACTCTAGAAAGTTGTGGTTAAAATTGCCAAGAGAAATAATACATACACTTATACATGAACACATGTTAAAAACTTTCTAATTCCTGTAACTTTATCGACTGAAAGTCATTTCTTTTTGCAAACATCAATTCGATGTAAGTACTCATTGAACAATATTTAAAGTTTAAAAATTGAATTTTTAAGGTTAGGAATGTACCTACTAAGTCAAAGAGTTTTGTCGTTTCTCCTTTCACAAATCCTGCGTCCAGCATTAATTTAGTCAATAAAACCAATAACGGGAACCTTTTCTACAAGATACAAGAGTTTTTAGATACATCTGTATAAGAAATAAACATTTTTATAGTTTTTAAGAAAAGTAACGGAAAATATTCATCTTTATTCTAGTGAATTGTTATTTTACAAATTTGAAAAAATTCAAGAAAATACGTAGATTCTGGGACTAAAGTTAGTAGGTTTGCAGAAAAAGCCCCAAAAATACGTAGATCTACGTAAAAAGACGTAGAGTTGGCAACACTGTGCAAACTGCAAAGACTACAAAACAAAACTGTCAAATTTCTCCATCTGACTTTAAGCTCTATACCATTCTAATATGGTCTAAAATTCATAAAAAACATCTTATTGACTGTTTTTTAATATCAGATATATGACATGCTGATATAATGCCACCATTTTTTTTTAAGATTCTCCCTTTTTAAGGAAAGCAAAGGAAACAATGCCCATACAGTCTGGCCTTAAGTTATATAAATCTGTCTTTTACATTAAAATGTCGGTGTGACGCATTCCAATGTTTTTTGGAATGTTTGGCACGAAATGTATCGAGTTGGCTTTATCGATAAGCTTCTGTGAGGTAGTCAACACTACAATAAAGTTCTCACGTCCACTTGACAGGAATAGCGCATGTTTTAAAGATTCCACTAATTATTCAGTTGCGCTGACGAATATAAGGATAACTTTAAAAAGGGACGCCAACCGCACTCGATGAAATCCCGCCAAAGGGTACGGCCACAGTGCACGCTGGTTCAGAATGTTAGTACCTTTAATAACTAATTACAAACTATGTTAAATAAATGAAATAAACTTGTTGTAGACATCTTAATAGCACTGTATTTTCGGTAAAACTGGACTTCCAGGGCCCAAGAATTGACACTTCACTATTTATTGGTGAAAAGGTCTGTTAATGAAGTCTCTATGCAAAGTTTTTACACCAGCGCACTGATAGTTTTTGAGAAAAATAAAATATTGAAAATTACTTTTCTAGTAAATAAATAACACCATTTTGACATTTTTTTTTATTTTCTCTTTATTGAGATAAAGCAAAATAAACAAAGTGCATACAGCCTTATTTTTTATTGAATGATTTTCATACAGCCATTGAGAGTATTCTTTGGCAGCCAACAATTTTCAGTTATTGGCAAGAAGAGAGAAAGGAGGAATATATGGGCTCTTTAAAGTTTTCTACCAATTTTTTTTATTATACACTGCACTTCTGCATCATCTCCGGCGCTGCGGGATTAGCAGCTCCTCCGCCCTTGCGTAACAAAGGCTCACAGACACTCACGCTATCCTTCGCAACTTCGACTTGTTCGAGCCTCAGCCGCTACGGGTCGCGAGTGCCTGTGGCTTTGTTACAGCGAGCGGGGGCTGCTCCCCCTCCGCGCCTCCCTCTGGGCTCTGAAAAACACTCTAGGGGTAGGGCAGACCAAGACCACGGTGTTTCGGTGTTGACAAAGTCGGTTCTGTATTCAAGTTACATGAATAACCTAATAATAAGAAAGAAAGTAGATAAATGAAAAGAAAATTAGAACTATTATCATACACAATTAAAAGCTTTTAATTGTGTATTAAAAAAAATAGTTTTTGTAAGGAATTTTTGTGATTAATTTTATTTCGACGGCTGTATAATAATCTCATAGATTACTAAAAAACTATATAAAAAGCTATGTTAATTTTTAAAATGGTGTTACTGGGTGTTACATATTTATTAAGAAAAGTAAACATTTCCAATATATTTTTTTAAAATACTACCAGTGCATAAGTGTGACACTTTGTTTAAAAATGTGGTTTAAAACAGAAACCTTTTCAACAACAAAAATGCGAAGTTGCAATCAACAAAACTGTGAAGTTTTTAGTTTTGGGCCCTGGAAGTACAGTATATCCGACTCTAATGAGGTTCTACACTCCTCCTCAATTTGGTAATTAAAAGTTAATTAATAAATCAAAATACACACATAAACACATATAACTTAAACACTTCAACACGCCTCTTCATAAAACACTACAAAATACTAGTCATAAAGTTTATAAAATTAATTATCTTTTCTCTTGAAAGAGCTTTCGTCATGATATCAGCAAGATTATTATTAGTGTCTATATACTGAGCGTTGATTTCTCCCCTTTTAATTAAATCTTTGATATGATGGTAACGGATATCAATATGTTTCGTCCGTTTACTGTTCTTTTAACTTCTAGATATTATTATACAATTAGCTCCTTATTATCTACTTACAGTTTAGGTTGTTTATTCTCACCTAAATTTTGTGTTATGCCTTTCAAATTCATTGCTTCACATGCAGCTATATACTCTGCCTCTGCAGTTGAAAGAGCTACGCAATTTTATTTTCTGGAATACCAAGATATTATATTATTGTTGTATAAAACTACACAGCCACTCACGCTTTTGCGGTCGCCTTTGTCTCCAGCCCAATCTGCATCAGAGTATACTACAAACTACATTCTTTTTCATTTCTATTGTATACCAGACCAATTTCTTTTGTTTCTTTTAGGTATCTCACAACTCTCTTTGCCTATTTCCAACATTCTTCATTCGGTTTGTCAAAGAATTCTGCTAAATATGATACAGCAAAACTAATAAGTGGTCTTGTTACTGTAGCAATAAACATCAAGCTTCCAATTAGTTCTCTTTATGGTACATCAATAGTTTGATCTGTAATTTCAATATGTAAACCCTTCTCCATTGGGGTTTTCACACCATTGCACTCGGACATTTTAAATTTTTCTAATATTTTATCAATTTGTCTTAATTGACTTATTTTCATTTTTCCATTTTTATTTTCTATTTCCATTCCTAAAAAGTATTTAACATTGCCCAAGTCTTTGGCTTTAAATTCATCAAACAATAACTTCTTTATCTTATTTACTTCTGCTTCTTTTCCCATAAGTAAAATATCGTCTACGAAGATAATTAAATTGACATTGTCATTATAATATAAACAATTGTCGTAGAATGATCTGTCTAATTTATTTTTAATTAAATAGCTATTAAATCGCTTATTCCAACATTTTGGACTTCTTTAAGACTCAAAAGAAGTTTATACGTTCTTAATTAATTAGAAAGTCCAAAATGTTGAAAAAACCTTATTCTTAGGTAATTCTACACCTTCAGGTTTCTTTATATAAACTTCGTTTTCTAAATATCCAGTTAGGAATGCTGTTGGGATATCTAATTGGTGAATTCTTGTGCTAAAAACATTCTAACTGTGCTAAATCTAGATACAGGGGAATAGTTATCTTGAAGTAATTCTCCTCCTGAACTTGTAATCCTTGCGACTAATCGCTCCAATTTTTTTATTCCATTTTCTTTAATGTTATGTACCCATTTAGTGTCTATGGCCTCCTTGTTTTCGGGCTATTCAGCTACTGTCCATGTTTCTAGTTTTTAAAATTTTCTATTTCTTTCTTTTTTGCAACCGTGCGTTCATGTCGAAATTTTTTACCACGTACGACAAAACTGTGGAATATGTTGTCGCCAGCAGTGTTTCCGGACCAATACGACCCAAGAATCTTCAAAAAAAGAGCGTACTCCTTCCTTAAAGGCCGGCATTTGTGATACTCCTGGTGTTGCAAGTGTCCATGGGCGACGGTGATCACTTACCATCAGGTGAGCCGTCTGCTCGTATGCATCTTAATTGCTTACTGCTTGCTTAAAAGTTTTAGGTATCTTCCCTTCACATGCATTTAATAAACAGAATGCTGTATAAACTTGATAATCCTCTAAATAAGTTAGTAATTTAACTTTTCTTCCTAGTCTCGTATATTTTTCGTCTTCAATATTATTATCATTTAAGTCTGTTATATTTTCTTGTTCTTCACTACTTTATTCATTTAAATTTTCAATTTTATATTCTTTTTTGTAAGTATCATTATTAATTTTATGTTGTACTATTTTATTATCTATTGGGTTTCAAAGTTTGTAACCTGACCCAAAATATCCTACCATAATCATGGTCTTTGCTCTAGGTGCTAGTTTATTAAGCTTTGGTATACTTAGTTGTGCACCAAACTCTTGCACCAAAAACTCGCTGCTTTTCTAAATTATTTTTGCCATATCAAAACATAGACGCGCGTTTTTCCATGTGAAGCTTTTGTAGGATTTTTATTTATTTCGTAAGCTGAGCACTGGCTAGCTTCTACCCACAATTCTTTTGGTAAGTTTGTCTCAATTAATTTTGTTTTGTTTAATTTAATAAAGTTCTTTTTATTCTTTCGGAAGTGCTATTTTGTTGCGGCGTATATGGCGTTGTGTATTGTACATTGATTCCTTTCGATTCACAAAATTTCTTAAATGCTTTTGACGTAAATTCTCCACCATTATCCAGTCTAATCTTTTCAGTTTTCAAATTAAATTGAGTTTTGATATGTCATATAAAATTTGCTATATTTTGTTCTGCTTCATTTTTATTTTTTAATAGTTTTACGACAACGTAATGAGAGTAGTCGTCTATCAGAACTTGAATATACGTTTCTCCATTTATTCCTGGTGGTAAGATTGGACCACAATGATCTGAATGTATGAGATGTATGATTACTAGAAATAGTAAAGAAATTGGAGACCACAGGTAGAAAAGACCTTCTAGTACTTTTGCCTTCTATGCAACTAGTACATATCGTATTTGAAACTGGTAATTTTAATATTTGTAAACCTTTCTTGTTTAGGTACACAACTCGTCTATGCCATAAATTATCTTCATTATCTTGTTTTGATAAAAGTACATCTGAATTTTCGTTTGTTTGTATTTCTAATGGAATTTTATACAAATTGTTATCTGTTTCTCCACTTAAGTAAAGTTCTTTTCCAATTAAATGTACTTTATTGTCTTTAAAAACTACTTTGTATCCTTTTCTGGTAATCGAGTTAACCGATAGTAAATTATGAGATAAATTTTCCATTATTATAGCTGTGAATTCAATCATATTGTTATTTAGTTTTCCAGTTATGGTTCCTCTCTTTCTAGCTATTAACTTTTTCTATTCTTTTACTTTTTGAATTCTATTTCTATTGATTATGTTACCTGAGTTTGTTAGTAAATTATATGACCTTGGTTTATTTGCATGTTCTATTATTTCTGCTTGTCTATTAAAAGTTCCTGTTTTATGGTTTTTTAATAAAACTTTATCTCCTATTTTAAATTCTTTTAAAGGTTTGACATGTTTATTGTAATAAAGTTTCTGTTTATCTTGTCTTTTTTTTAATTGAGACCGTATTTGTTTATTGTTTTGGTTATTATTGTTTGTAAGATTAATTAATATGCCCCTAACTTTGTGACCCATTAGCATTTCATTTGGAGATTTTATATACTGTGATATTGGGTTGTTTCTCAATTCTAATAATGCTAAATAAGGATCTTTCTTATCATCAACACATTTTTTTAACATTTGTTTTATAGTTTGTATATGCCTCTCCACCATGCCATTGCTTCTTGGGTAGTATGGTGACGAAAAATTGTGCTTGAAACCCCATTTCAATGAAAATTCTTTAAACTTCTGCGAAGCGAATTGAGGACCACCATCAGTCTGTATTTCTAATGGAATACCAATTGTTGAGAAACATTGCTTTAGTCCTTTTATAACTTCTTCTGCTGTTAAACTTTGTAAATTTATTACCTCTATGTATTTAGAAAAGTAATCTACAATTAATAAGTAATCGTTTGAATATAAATGAAATATGTCTACTCCTAATTTTTGCCATGCTTTGATAGGAACTTTATGTTGGATAAGAGGTTCTTTTTGATTTTCTGGGCTATATTTTATGCAAGAATTACAATTTTTTATGAAGTTATCTATGTCTTTCGACATTCCTATCCAAAACAATGATTCACGAGCTCTAATTTTTGTTTTTTCTCTACCTATGTGATTGTAATGTAGTTTTTGTAACATAACTTGCTGTAAAGATTTTGGCACTACTAAACAATTGTTTTTAAAAATTAGTCCATTATGTGTAAATCTATATGGAATGTATGGTATGGTTTCAGTATTTTAGGCAGGGTTTTATTTGTTATTGGCCAACCTTCTCTTATATACTTTTTTAATAGTTTTAGTTCTTCATCATTGTGGGTTTCTTTTTTAAACTCTTCATATCTTTTTAAGCTCATTTTTTCTTTTAGGTCTATTAAAAGTATACTGCAATCTAAATCATAATCATCACTAACATCTGTCTTCAAATAATTTCTTGATAAGTAATCAGCTAGAATTAAACTTTTACCCGGTTTGTAAGATAATGTAATGTCATAATGTTGTAGTCTTAATCTCATTTTCTGAAGTCTAATCGGTATTTCTGCTAATGATTTTTTCATTATTGGTATAAGAGGTTTGTGATCAGATTCTACATCGAAATTTTTACCCATTATATAAAAATGAAAATTTTCACAAGCATAAACTATGGCATACATTTCCTTTTCGATCTGTGCCCATGCTTTTTGAGTATCAGTGAATGCTTTAGATGCATAAGCTATTGGGTATCCATCTTGTAGGAGAACTGCACCTACTCCATTACTACTAGCATCCACACTTAAAAGACAACGTGAGTTAGGATTATAATATTTTAATATAGGAGCTGCAGTCAAATATTTTTTGATTTGTGAAAAACTATTTTCTTGATTTTGACCCCATTCCCACTTATTTTCTTTTTTTAACAATGTTCTTAATGGTGCTGTTAAATCAGAGATATTAGGAATAAATTTAGAAACATATGTAATGATACCCAATAACTTTTGTATCCCCGTGATATCCTTTGGTTTTTCCATTTTAATTATGCTTTCAATTTTATCATTATCTATTGAAATACCTTTGTCAGTGAAAATGTGCCCTAGGAATTTTAATTTATTTGTGCCTATTCAGAATTAAAAGTTATATTATGTTCAGATGCCTTTTTTAATACCTTTTGCAATATTTCATCGTGAATGTTTGATTTTCCCCCCACAAGATCAAATCGTCTACAAAGATTTCTACGTTAGGTATGTCTTCAAACAAGCGAGAAAACTGTTTATGGTATACTTCTGATGCTACCTTAACACCATAAGGCATTCTTAAAAAACAATATCTGCCAAACGGAGTTTGAAATGTTGTAAGCTTTGAGCTGGTATCACTTAATTTTATCTGGTAAAATGCTTTGCTACAGTCTAATTTACTAAACACTTTTGCATTAGCCATTTTTGCAGATATTTCTTCAAATGTGGGAAGCTTAAAATGTTCTCTTAACAGGCAAGAATTTAGGTATTGAGGATCTAGACATATACGTAGAGAATTATTTGGTTTTCTTACAATTACTACAGCATTCACAAAATCTGTTGGTTCTTCTATTTTCCTTATGATTTTATTAGACTCCATTTCTTTCAATTCCTTTTTGTAATCATTTAATAGTTTCATGGGCACAGGTCGACAGGGAATAACTTTACCCACATAATTTGGTATCAATTTAAAATCATATACATAGTCCTTTATTTCACCTATTCCTGAAAATAATGTTGGATATTGATTTATAATATCTTCTTTTTGAACTTGACACATGGTAACAATTAAACTAAGTTTTTTAATTGTAGGTAAGCCTAGTAAAGGTGCAGAGTCACAATCAACTACATGGAATTTTAATAATTGTTTTTTACCTTTTATCGAACACAATAAATTTATTGTTCCCAGTAAATTAATTACAGAGTTGTTATAGTTTCTCAATATAGCATTTGAATAATTTAATTGTTCCTTAATATTTAACTGATTCAAAAGTTTCTTACTTATTACATTGCATCCTGTACCAGTGTCAAGTTTGAACAACAGTTTTTTACCTAATTCAATAAAAGTTACCTGTACCGTCCAGTCCTGAGTATTGATGCTACCCAGTAAGATTTCATGTTTCTCTTCATCTTGTTGGATTTCTTTAATTTTATGAGCATTCCATTGTTTACTTCTGCAAACAGTTGCAAAATGGTTTGATTTCTTACAAAAGCTACACATTTTTCCATATGCTGGACACTGACGATGAGAGTGTTCGTATCCACAGCTTCTACACTTAAACACTTTTGGTTGTTGGTTGGTATTAAATTGCTTTTTGTGTATCCTCCTCTTGTAATTGTCTTGTAATTTATTAACTTATCCCTTATTAGGCCGTCCCGTAGATTGCCAAAGTTACAGGTTAAAGCCAGTTTTTTAATTTCTGACAGGTAATAAATGAAATTTTCCTCCTGTTTTTGATTACGAGCGAAGAATATGTGACGATTAATAGTTTCATTAGTTTTAGGAAGACAATATTCTTTCAGGGCTGTGAGAACTTTCTCATAATCACTTTTTTCTGGTTCTGTTAGGTTAAACGTTTCAAATTTATCCAAACCCTCTTCACCTAGTAGGTGCAATAGTATTGCCGCTTTTGTGTCTGAGGGTTTTTTGTGGCATTCATTTGCACACATGTATAATTCTACAAGTCGTAACCATGTTTTAAAATTTTTTGCAAGGTCCCCTTCAAATGATAATGGCGGAGGTTGCGTTAAGGCAAGACTAGGTGTTGTGTCTGCCCTTATACTGACTGACCTGTTTGTTGTTGGAGCGAGTCCCTGGTTCTGATTATTATTCGACTGCGCCATATCATATTATGTTGGTCTTTATAAATTAAACAATTTATTTTTAGAACATCACGTCTTTTATTTTACACTTCTTACCATAGATTAACTCACATAGGTTATATAACTCTAATATAGAAACAATAATGACACAGATTATATTCAATAATGTCACACTACCGTACAAAAGCTATTTTATTCTTATTATTAATCGGTATGTTTTTTTAATGTATGTGGAAAAAACAGTCCATGCTGTTTCTTGCCGGTTCATTTCAGTACAAAGTCTCGCCATCGTTTTGCGAACCGATGGGGTAACTTCTCAACTTTCACGAGTGTTTGTGACAACCTAGACCGAATTTTCTTTTTTTTATATATACAATTATGTAATTTAGCATTTCAAATATCAATATTTTGGGTATTTCGATGTCGGTATTATCGATATCTGTGAATTTAACTTACCGATATAAATTATGATATTTTGAGTTCAATATTATCGATTTCTCGATATGTCGTTGCAACCCTATCTGTGGCTAGTCTGTGCCTCGAAAAATGTCGTGCAGTGTTATGAGTTGTTTGATCCGTTTGTATTTATTGGAATTTTGGGAGCTAAGCATAATAAATTCGATCAATTCTGTTGAACATTAATACGTTTATATAATTTGGACTATCAGAAGTGAATATAATTGTACATTTCAGTGTGAGTTTGATATTGGTAACCTTTCAATATTTGTCCGGAACATACAAGGTATTTATCGTATTACAAAACATTTTTCTTTTAAACTTTAAGTACCTAAATTATTTATTGCCCGTATATCATTCTGATCGGGTTGCTTAAAATAATAGTAATTTTATAGTAACTTGAAACTGTACTTAGTTTAATGTGTTTGTACACCTATTTGTTTTTGTATCAGGTTTTGTTCTTTTTGTTCGGAGCATCACATCATTGAATAATAATCAGAGAGAAAAAATAATTTTATGATTATGGATAGCCATTGAAAAGCCTATCTGCCATTCATATTAATAAACTAAATACAATATTATTCATATAAATATTAAAAATGCATTAATATAGAAAACAAATTTATGCAGTTAAAGAGAACGTGTTTCTAAACTAAACTATTTAAAAGATCTATAATATTCACAAGTACAAACTTTCTAAAAACATTCTTTTTCCAGGCTAACTTTGCTTAAACTATGTCCCTTTAATAATAAATGAAGAATAAGCTCTGATTAGTTACTCCATGTTTTGTCTGATTATTGAATGACAAATGAAATTTGAGTGATATGAACAAACACAGAGTAACTGGTATAAGCTTACTCCTAATTTATTAATAAGGGGGTAAAGGCATTATTGACAAGTTTGAATCAAATTTATGATCCCACTTCCTTTCAGACAACAATAGAATGAGACAAAATGTCACTATGACAAGCAAGAAATTTAATTTAACAACTAAATAGCATACAAAAACATAATATTTATGGTGACTGTGAAGCTGTGTATACATTCCTTGCAATAGAATAACATATAAACACTTCACCTTGACAAGCATAAAAAATCAATTGATGTCTTTGAGTGCTGCTAAAAAATGAGTACATTGCATTGGTTGGTCCAATCACATTTGCTTGAGAGTTATGGCCATGGAGAAATGGATTTATAAGCTTCATCACATTTTATTGATTGAATAGAAACATTCAAGATTACTTATTAGATTCTTCCATTGTAGTAATTTTGTTGATCAATTTATAACATATTATATGTTATCCTGAATTATTGATTATCTATATTTTAAATTGTATTTGCTTCAATATAATTCTGAAACTTGTTAGTTGCATTAGTACTATACACAATAGTGAAAAATAGGGTATGAAGTATTTTATGTATTGTAAATGCAAAAAAAACATTATTTCTTAGTGTGTAATTTTATAATGATGTACTTTTAATCAGTATCTGGATCTAGGAATTATGTTAGTATTATACTATATCAATTTAATTAAGAGAGCGGAAGCAATCTCCACCTTACAAAAGAGCAAAGTACACTACCTTTTGGTAGTGTTGTGTTTCTGCTGGCAAGTAGGGTTTCAGGCCTCAGGAGGTGGTGGTCAGTGGGATTGGGTTCAGGCCAGTAAGGTGAGGATAGCTTGTGAGGCACACTGTCTGCTGCATCATCTATCTTCATGACTGGACATATCTTCTTTAAATTAGTTTAATAGCAATGTTTGGAACTCATCTTTTCTTAAGGTTTACTTTCTACCACTCCAGCTATCTTTGTAATATTTTTGATTCGTCGTTTCGTAATATTGATTTAACATTGGGTGGGGTAGAGTGGTCTGGTCAGTACCTACTAGTTATAAAATTTAGGTTTTTAAGATGCTTAAGTTCTTTGATGTTATCATCATCAAATTTAAGTTGGCAAACTATTAATAAAATTCTAGTGGCTATAAGTATCTCCAGGTCACAAGCTATAGTAATGCATACCAAATTTCATCCAAATCCATTCAGTAGTTTCAGAAGTTCAGATTGAGTTACAAACATATAAACTCACATTTATAAAAAATTGTAGGCATTAGGATTTTATGTTTTGAACTTAAAATAGAGCATTTTATGGTACAATGACGTTTTTTCTTAAATACATTTAAAATCAGTATCAGCTTAATTAGTGTGTCGACATATGACACTAGATCACGGGCGTCCGATAACTTTTGGAATAATTCCTTAGGCTTAATAGTCCTAGTCCAGTGTGTGTATCAAAAATTGAAATCAAATATTTCTTTATTCTGTAAATAGTGGCCGCCCACATCTTCGTCCGTGTGAGCTATAGATTTTGATAATCCCAAAGGAGCCTAATATTTTCCGAAATTAAAAGTATCCTATCTCAATCCAGGTCATAAACTATATGCGTACCAAATTTCATTCAAATCCGTTCAGTAGTTTTCGCGTGATTGAGTAACGAACATAAAAACGCACAAACATACAAACTTTCACATTTATTATATTAGTAGGATAATCAGGGTTCGAAATAATAAAGATAATTACACTTTTTGATAATTATTACCATGTTAATACAAATTTTGGTTATAGGTATTTTTTTCTAACAAATGTAATAATAATTCGGGCGACTCGTGCTCCCGAGTCCATGACCCTGTATCGCTGTGTCCATGTTGGATCTTTCTCACAAAGCAAATCTAATGACACTCTAGTTTCCTTGAATTCATATGATCTGATTGAACTGAATGTAAATTTTATGTAATGCTTTAAGATACATTCGAATACAATTTAAATTCTTTGTTAGTTAGTTATAATCAATTGATAATTATCAAACTGTAATTAATTATTATTGTATCCATTAGAACCCTTTCTGTAATGCATCGAAATTGTTTTTGCTTATGAAATTTATAGGGGGTTCAGCAGTATTCATTTATGTAACAAGCATCGGTAGAGATGAGATGTGACCATTTGTAATAGATCTATTTTGACGACGCATTCATTTACCTGAAAGTTTCCTTCTTGGCATTGAGCTTCTATTTTAAGCTACAACGTCTACCACGGTATACCACATTCGTTTCTGTCATTATTGCACAAAATGTTCGATTTTTAATAACTTAAATAAATTTATCGAGTGTAGGTCAAACTCAACAGTGAATGTAGTTGACTGAATTCATAAGACGCATTTTTTTGCTGTGGCCTCGGCTATTAGTTTTTCAATTGCTCAACAACTATCTGCTAATTAAAACGCATTGAACTACGTCCCATTCATCAAGTGTCTTCAACACGTATTTTGATAAAGAAATCGCTCTCCTGTACCCTTAGTACAAGTTTGAGCTCACGAAAACTATCATAGTTTTCGTAATTGTACATTATGTTTCTATGTCCATTTTGGTGAAAACTAACGAAATATACTCAAAATTTAAGAAGACGCAAATGATTTAATGATAGAATTTAATCACTGTTTATTTGTATTGAAACGAAAATAATAAAATCAATACCCTTAGTACGAGTGCGAGCTCACGAAAACTATCATGGTTTTCGTACTTAATTGTAAAACTCGTACTAAGGGTACTGTTCATAAGTCTCCAGAAAGAGAAGCTTTTACTGTTATGGCCTGTGTAGACGAAGGACTTTTGTCCGCAGAGGACTAAAGTACCTGACCTGTGAATAAAATGTCCGCCGAGGACTTGTCACGGACTCAACGCATACGATGTGCGACAATTTGTTCTCAGAAAATTTGGAAAAGTGCACGATATGTAAGTAAATATGCTCAGATTACATTGTGTTGTACCTAATTAACATGAAGTTTAAGAAAAAGGGAAGACGTTTTAAAAGAGCATACTGGGTCCTCACTATAATCGGAGACTGGATTCATCCCTTTAAATCAGATCGAGCGCGCTGCGCGCAATGCGGACTAAAGTTCGCCGTGTGCGTTGCTGCCTAGTCACATGAGTTCTATATTTTCGGGGGCACCCGCGTACCTTGTCCAGTCCGGTCTCTTAGTGACATCGGTTGTTCGGGGGACTTTTGTACGCGGTATCATTAAATGTCGTGTGTTACTCGATGCAGTTCAGTCAGTGATCTATTTCGGCGGATATAAAATACCTCGGACAAAAGCCCTACATCTGCGCAGGCTATTGTTTGAACCACTCATCATCAATTTTTAACAGACAGCGCACAAGGTTGACAGAGCATTATGGATAATAATACCAGCAATATTCGCAAACCCACAAAGCAGAGAACTATGACGTTTTACAACCTGCTTATAAGAACATTTAACTTGTGATATAAACAGTTTTCAACATACTCTACATGTCTATTCTAAGACCTCTAATGATGCCTGTGTTCATGGTATAGATGTTATGAAGTTTCCGCTACAATAATGTGGTGACGAAATGTGGTAATTAAGCAGGGGACCCTATAGTGCTTGCCTACCCGTAATTTGTTGGCAGCATTTTACGCTCGTTACGGCCCTCGCTCGCTTAACACAGTAATGTTTCAATTGCCCGCTTTTCTTAAGATGACGCCCTTAACATTTTACTTTATGGCACGTTTATGCCGCCGCCGCGAGTGAACAAAGAATCAAATTCTTTGTTTAACGTTCCTGGTTGGGTGGCACTTTGATAATTATTATTATGTGTGTGTGTGCGCGACGTTCATTTGTGTGTGTGTCATTCAACATTTTAGGTGTTCCAACTTAAAACGTATGTAGCTAAAAATGGGTGTTTGATTTGTAGCCGCCCAAAATTAAAAACACTGTGCGTACGCGCATGCAACCTAGAGACAAGGCACAATACTGCATTATAGTATACTGCAGTGATACTAATTTATCGCTGAACGTATAGTGAATACCAATGAATGACTTCTGCAAGTGATCACAGATTCTACTCTCGAACAACAAAAGATTTATTGTTTAGTTTAATAATAATTTATTCTTGCTTCGAACTTAAGTCACGTCCGTTGACTATAATACGCCAAAGTGTTGTGTCAATTCCGTCATATACGCATTCGTTGATGGAATCAAGCGCCGTATCATTATCATAGCTTTAATACGACAGGAAGTCATTATCCCACTTGTTTCTCTGTTATTCGCAATTGGGCTGGATGTGACGTCTTGAACTCCTGATTAAGGGTTATGTTCAACGCATAATAAAAATTTTGAAGAACTGCAAAAGTTCGACTCGTGCCACTTACCAGGCCGTATTCGAACCAGCTCCTTTCGCTATGCGGGTGACTGCGGCATCCTCAGATGTAAAAATTCTGAAGGTGCATAAAATAACAAGTAACAAAGTTATACTGAACCAATTCGGTCAGGAAGCAACCAATGTAGATGTATGAAGAAATAACTGTAGTACCTAGGTAACACTGAAAATGTTTAGAAAATGAAAAACGGCTTAATGTAGAAAGTTGCCAATACTTTTATTGTTTTTCGAAGTAATCTCCGTTCCTCTCTGCACCACTGAGAAAAGCAGTGGGCCCATTCTTTCTTCGGGGTCTCTTCTATGGCAATTTTCGTACGCTTTCACCGCATCTTCAGGGCTCGTAAAGCGAATACCTCGAATTTTATCTTTAGTTCTTGGGAATAAATGAAAGTCGCAGGGCGCCAGTTTAGGACTGTATGGCCGATGACTCATTATTTCGACACCTGCCATAGTCAAATATTCAACAGTCCGTTTTTCAGAGTGCGCTGAAGCATTGTCGTGGTTAAGGAGGATCCTGCTTCGAGGGCGCTGCTGTCGATTTTTTTCCAAAGCAACAGGCAAACAGCGATTGACATACCAGTCTGCAGTAACTGTCCTTCTATCTTCTCACACAACTGTCGCGAAATGACCTTTCCGACCAAAGAATGAGGCAATCATCTTTTTCCTTGACCTCTTCCTTTCTTTACCGTAGTTGGCCGATCCTCGAAAGGAAAAACCCACTGAGCTGATTGTCTTTTGGTTTCGGGTTCGTAGCAATATATCCAGCTTTCATCACCTGTGACGATGTCAAATACAGCATTTGAGTCACCGCCGTTGAACTTATCTAATATGGCGACACCAGTCCATGCGATGGTGTTTCTGGTCGTCGGTTAAAGTATGGGGAATCCATCTGGTACAAAGCTTCCTGAGGCCTAAATGTTCGTGTAATATTTTTCGAACTTGACTCATACTAATGCCTAGCCCGTATCTACTGATAGGTCACTCTTTTATCTTCCTCTATCATGCGTCGCTCAGCGCTGATATTATCTTCAGTATTCGCTGTTAAACGACGTCCCTCACGCGAATCATCATTGAGATTCCCAAGTAGCACACAGGCTGAATTTTCAGAAATAAGTAAGCTTTTAACCAGAATAACACTCCACTAGAGATATATAAAGGTTCTGGGTGAAGCTGAAGACTGTGCAAGAGTGATTTTTTCTAGTTTTGTACAGTCTTGCTGATTAAGAGCTGCAATAAAGAGCAACAATATACTCTTAGCATTATAACAGTTAATTAAAAAGTTACTGTCCAGCCGCTGGTTGCAACTTATTCTCTTAACTTGTAAAAAAACCTTAAGCTTGTATATGTTTGGTTAATTAGGTAACTTATAAGCTCTTGTGCAGACGTTGGCTGTACAACAGTTTGCACCAAAAGGTTGTTTAAAAGAGTAGGTTTATTCTCTTTAAATGCTATTCAAGTAAGCTTGACAATGGTCGTTTTGGGAACTCTTAACACGCTTATGTTTGCAAAGGAGAATAAAAAAATGTTTTTATATCTACTAAACTTCTAACGAGTTCTTCTTTAAAGCCAAAAGCTTTAAAGTTCTACTAAAAGCTTTAATGCAGCTTGAGGCGGTTTATTAGAATTACTCAAGAGTTTTATAATTCTAACGGCTTAATTTTACTCCTGTAGCAGATTAGGTCATTTCACTAAAGGAACAGTAGTGCATCGATTGGTGTTAGTAAAATGGACATAAAACCTTGGAAAAAGAGAAAACGAAGTGGTGGGATTAAGAGAAAACTCTCAAAACAATATTCCAAGTATAAAACTTGCGAAAATAACCAAAATTTTGATCAGCTTGGCCCATCAACGTCAGTATCCATGCCATGTCAAGAATTCAGTGAAGAGAGTGATTCAACGAATAGCGGTAATGGTTCCGTATTCTTAAAAAATATTGTTAGCATACCAAATGACAATCCTCCTGAAAATTGTAGTGATCTACCGTATTTCAGCCAGAGACAAGAGCGAGTTTTAGTTTTCAACGAGGGTTCTAGATATTCAAACATTACAGAAAATAATGAAATTCATACTCCATCCTTTTATAGAAGTTCAGACAGTGACACTGATGAAGACGCTGAAGAAAGCAAGTTTTCGAACGATATTCTATTTCGTGAACATATAAGAAAATGGGCCATAGAAAAAAATATTGCTCAAGCAGCGTTAAAAGATTTGTCAAAAATAATAAATAGTAGATTTCCCAATACTTTACCAAATGATCCTAGAACGCTTCTACGTACTCCCAGAAGTATTAGTATAGTAGAAATCCAACTTGATGGTGAATATTGGCATAATGGACTTACAGATTCTCTTCAAATATGTTTGGAAAAGTGGGTGAATGTACCAGATATTATAAATTTAAACATCAACTTTGATGGCCTTCCTATATACAAAAGTTCTAAAAAAGAATTTTGGCCCATTTTATGTAATATCTTAGAAGATCTTATCTTAGAACCATTTGTAATTGGAATATATTGTGGAATCGGAAAACCTAAAAGCCTTGAAAAATATTTGGAGAAATTTGTAACGGAAATGAAATACTTATTAGATAATGGAATCTATCTTAGTAATTGCAACAAAACAGTAACGATCAGGATAAGATGCTTTGTTTGCGATTCCCCTGCAAGAGCCTACATAAAAGGTAAATAATTTTTTTTTCTTATCTGTAGTTCTTTCAGTCGTTTGCATATATAGTGTACGTAAGAATTAATAAATTTAAAGAATAGCCGAAAACCCCTGAGAATATAACACACATACTGCGCTTTCCAATTGGCTTGGTCCGTAATTAATGGAAATTTTGACAGCTGTTGCTCATTGTATCACATAAATTAATTATTTTATTAATTATTCTTTTGTTTATTTTACAGGTGTGTGTAACTTCAATGGGAAACATGGCTGCCTAAAATGTAATACTGTTGGAGAGTACTCCCACAACTCACACACTGTATATTTTCCGCAAGTAACGTCTTCTGCTAGAACAAACGATGGGTTCAGAGGTAAACAGTATGGTGCTCATCACAAGTCTGACTCTCCACTTTTACAGCTCCCAATAGACATGGTAAACGATTTTCCAGTGGCAGATTGTTTACATCTCATAGACTTGGGTGTCATGAAGAGATTGCTAATTGGTTGGCGAGATGGCAATTTGGGAAAATTTGTTACAAAATGGTGTTCAAGAAACATAGATGTGGTAATGATTTTTTTACTCAAATGTAAACTTCCGTCTGAGATACATAGATCGGTCAGAGGTATAGATTGTCTTGTCCACTGGAAAGCTTCTGAATATAGAAGTTTTTTGTTTTACCTGAGCATCATTATACTGCCAGATGTGCTACCACGGGATGCATTCGTGCATTTTCTGTTTTTATATTGCGCAATAACGATATGTTCCAGCAAGGAATACTTGCATTTTTTGCCATTAGCAAAAGAGTTGCTCCAGTATTTTGTTCAACATTACAAAGATTTTTATGGGGTAGATTATATTACGAGTAATGTTCACAATTTACTCCACGTTGTTGAAGAGGTGGAAAGATATGGCCCGCTGCAAACTTTCAGTGCATATCCTTTTGAAAACAAATTATATTTAATTAAAAAAATGTTGCGAGGTGGTAAGAAACCACTTCCTCAAGTAGCAAAAAGACTAAGTGAGAACTTTGAAAAACTTGGTGATGATTTGAAAACAAAAAACCAATACAAGGGCCCATTCATAAAGAAAACTTATAACAAACATACTAAGATTTATTTCCAGTACTTTTGCCTTTCAAAGAAGCCACAAGATAAGTATTTCATGACACATACTAACGATATTTTTGAATTGAAAGAAGTAAAAGAAGAAAATCTAACAATTAACGGGTATTTAATAACAGGGCTGAGAGAAGTTTTTGATCACCCCGTTAAATCATCAAACTTTAATATTTTTAAAGCTAAAATGCCAGAAAATGAGCGCATTGAGGTAACGGTGAAGCTGGAAAACGTTAAATTGAAATTAGTATGTATAGAACATAAAAAGGAGTTGTATTTCATACCTCTCATACACACTGTATAATTAAAAACATTTTAAATAAAATAACGCTATTCAACTTATATTTTTTATTGCTGTTCTAGTACCTCTACTAAAGGTTCAACATTTACTACTAATATGTATCTCCGCTTATTAGATTTAAAGTATGTACTGATACATTGTTTAAGTTCTTACTTCTAGTAAAATCAGTCGCATGATTTTGCATCTATATAATAGGTATGTACTTATTAATAAAAGTGTAACATCATAATCACAGCCACGAGATTTCGTACCTTAATAGTAAACAGGACTAAACAGATGGACTGCATTCCAACTGCCAAATGGCAATCGAGATACAGTTTGAATGCAGTTGTCATCGACGGCAGTTTCAGTGCAGTCGAGCCAGCTACATTCAAACTGCATCTCAACTGCCATTTGGCAGTCGATTTGCAGTTAGATAGCAGTCGGTCTGTATCTTGGTTTAATAAGTAATAAAAGTATGACATCATAATCGCCGCCACGAGATTGCGTAACTTAAAATTAAAATAGGTAGTGCTTAGTCAGTACTTACTGTAAATGCACATAAACAAAATAATAAAAATTAAAAAGTTAGAATTATTTTTTTTTTTAAATAATCAGCAGAGCGATTCTTCTTCATTATTTTCTGATTCATTATTTTCTTGATTCTCAGTTTCTCGGTTTTCGATTTCTTGATTCTCAATATCTTGATTTTCATTTTCTTGATTCTCAATTTCTCGATTTTCAATTTCCCGGTCTTCTTTTTCTTGGTTCGGGTTTTCTTGGCTGCTTTCTACAGTTTCTGCTTCCTGCGATGTTTCTGTCTTACTCTTTTTGTTTTTACTTTCTTTTACCTCCTGGCGTTTGCGTTTTGTTGATGCTCTGAGATCTTTAATTTCTGATCGTTTCGTAGCATTTTTGGTCACCATTTTGAAAAAATTTTCGTTGTCTTCATAGGTGTAGAGTGGGTCCCATGAGTGAACCATGTTGTAAAAAAAACTCAAAACATTTTTGAACCCTTTCAGGCCAATTTTAGTTGCATTTCCTCTGCTACCACCTGACCAGGAGCATTTACATAAGAAATCTCTGCGAAATATAATATCTAGCAACTTATAGGCACAATTGATTCCTTTTCCAGCTGATCTTGTACATAAGAATTCAAAGCGTTGTTCTAAAAGACTTTTTTCCACATTGTCAGATAATTTACATTCCAATTCTTCCAATTCCTTAACATTGGCCAAGGGTTTGATATAAAAACTTTCTTTCTCAAAAGCGTTAGCATCGCCAAGAGAAACAACAGTTTCTCTTTTGTTTTGTTGCCTTAGTCTTGTAAAGGAATCTTCTACAAGAACCACTAAATTTGAAATCTGTTTACAATTTATTTCTTCTTTATCCAACACACATTGTTGCATTTTTTGCATGACGCATTGATTTTGCAGAATCACATTTTGATTTTCTAATATTTTATTTTGATTTTTCAATATTTCTTCAAAAATATTTGTATCAATTTGTACGTTTTGAAGATCTGTAATGGTATTTGGTAGCTCACTCGTCGATATTATATACTCAATTTCTCCGGGCGCTGCAGCGGTTGAAGTACTCGTACGTGGCGCAGGTATTTCCTCCTCTGTGCCGCGATTGAGCAAAATCTGAAACAAAAAATATTTCTATTCGACTATCCAAATTTTATAAACAAGCTTCGGTCTTAATGACTGTAACGATTTTGTTCCTTTATAAGGACATCCGGGCTTACGAGGATAGATTATTATTTAAATCAAATACATTACTAGATCATCTTTCATTTTGTTAGTATTATGTGCAACTATTAGGTACCTAAACAGCTAAATATACTTACCAAATTTTCGGCCATCGAATTGTAGTTAGTATCTTGAATTGAGTTCAAATTAATCCCTTCATGTTCAGGAACATCTGTGTCACTTTTGTTTTCCATAAGAGTTAGTTCTTCTTCAGCTTCTCGATATGTTTGAAATGACGACCGCTTGACAGTACATTTCATAGATACCCATCCTTGAAGTGGTCTGGAATCTCCGTTAGTAACTAACTTTCTGGCACCTATTTTAGGTAATCGTAACACACCGTTATATTCCCAGTAAGCAGGAACTATAGTCAACTTTGGTTGTTGTTTTTCAATCGTTTGAACAATTTTGAATGGCATGATTTGCTCCTGGCACTGAAAAATAAAATATTTCATTTAATTACTTATAACTTTCAACAACACTAACACAATGAACTTATCACTAACATATCAAACGCACATATATTGCGGAAAAATAGTTACCTCTACAAAGAAATGATTAGTTTTTATTTTATTTTTAAAGAATCTTCGTTCTAATTAACAAGTAATTACACTTCTATCTCTGCGAAACGTTGTCCTCGTGTGCCAAAGTAACCGCACGTCCGTCGCCGCGTCGTCGGCACGCTTCAAACTTTTGTTATTGTTTATATGAATGTGATCGCGTTACATTTCGTTTTATCTTGTTAGAAAGAAAAGGATAGCAAGCATAGCGGCGACTGGGATGTCTTTATCAGCAAACAAAAAAAAGAGTTATGTTTTTAGGGTTCATGAAGTTATGTAAGTACCTATGTTTAGTATTACTTTTTAGTAAAGTTCTAGTTATGGCAGTGGTATATACATCGACTACCTAAGTAATTCTAATTATGTAGTAGTCATCATAATCGTAACTAGTTAAAATTATTGATTAAATATATTTATAACTAACAACAAATTATAATTAACATTAATAAATATATTATACTATATATTATTATTAATTGATATTAATTATAGTAATTTTAACTAGTTATGATTTTGATGACTACTAAATAATAAGAATTACTTAGTCGATGTACCTAAGTATAAAAGCGTAAAACTTGAATGTGACTTATATATTTTTATTGTTAATTGTACATACATACACATACTATTTATGTGTCGTATCGTATGACGATCAAACTGTTACGCGTTACGCGCGACATTTATTATTTATCAAACGAATCAATTATTTCTTTACCGGTACTAGATAGGTGTCACTACCTAACCGAGAGAGCTAAAAAAAAATTTTAGTAGGTAAGTATATAATCAAACTTTAACCTAATAAAAGAAATAAATACCATACATAAATTAAAGTATTCCGTTTAATCCCAATTAAGCAATAGTTTGCAATAAATTCATGGGTTTTAATGTATCGAAATAACTATCGAGGATCTCCAATAGGCTGACTAAAAGTGTAGTTACTATACCGCTAGTCAGATTAAGGTAACTATTTCATACTTTGTACAGACATAAGAAAGCTATGAGCTGATCAACGGTTGCCATAGATACCCGTGTGCAGTCTATAGAATTATAACAGCTGAAACAAAGAGCCAGAGCTGCTTTACAAACGGCAGCCATTGTGTCCGATCTTGATAGTAATCGGATGATAAAATAATGTATGTTTTCTACAATTTAAAAGCTTTTGGCTTTTTATTATGAGCTGTTTTAGCTATAAGTTTATAAATATTAATTTTACGAGTCACAAATAATCAAATTGTAGACATAAAGTGATTTCACAAAAATTTTCAGCTCACAATTTTCTTTCGATTATATCTTAAATAGGCGTTATATGAAGGGCGCGTGAAAAATGAGATGTAATTTAATATATACATTTACAGTAAAACTTTCTCCGCACTTAGAACATATAGTATAATAAGAAAATCGCACTATACTTACCTTACAATATAATTTCCAATTCCAGCAATTATAGCTTCCACGCGCACGCCATAACAATTTATAAAATACTAAGACATTTTTGATATTTCATTTTAATTTATTTTTTTCTTTTGCCACTATCCAGCCCCAATGAAACTTACCAATGGATAAAAGCTTGATAGCGGCTGAAAAGTAGAGAATAAGCTGCACAATTAAGCTGGTTTAGCCTAAATGCAGCTCTTTTACAAGACGTAGACAGCCTTTAAGCAGACATTCATCAGCCCAAGGCTGGTTAATTTGGGGCCCATTTTGGAATTACAAGGGTTGTATAGCGGTTTAATCAGCCTTTGTGCAGCTTGGCTAAATCAGCCTTAGGTTCAAAATTTATCTTCTATGCAGCTTTTGTGCAGCTCATCTGTGTTACTTGGGTTACTACGTCCACGCTTAAACTCGTTAAACCAATTGTAAATAGTGGCACGAGATGAGGCTTCATTAAGAAATGCTAATCGCAGCCTATCATAGTAAGTAAGCCCACAACGAAAGTCATAATAAATCATTGACCGAAAATTTTCTCGCCTTAGGTTCATTTTCACGTGTAACAGGAGTTTTAGATTTGCCGCCAATTCACAAAAACAACTGACAAATGAATATACTACATTAGGTTCCAAAGATTTCTAAAATTAAAATTCGATAACAGTTTTCATTAGCAATGTTTCTAACTGGCCAGTTCTGAATATTTTCAGTGTTACCCACGAAAAACCAAAAAAGACATCTTTTTTATTCCTCACAACCCTCCGGTAAAAACACTAATATAGGTAGAAGGAAAGGATAGGATAAAGTTTCTATTCTACCAACATAGAATAATATAGATTTTGGTTGATGTAAACACCAATATAAAGACTTAATAAAAAAACCATTTACTTAAATGTATTCTGAGTGGCGTTTTTCAAAGGGGCTAAAATCAAAGCCATTGAAGCGAATAAATAAAAAAGAGATTGGTACCTATTTCTTTGTATTTGTTAAGGGGCTACTTTCCATTTGACTTACGATTTATTTTCTGAATCCAATTCGTTATGCAAACATAAAAGCCGGCATCCACTAACGTTGAAAACAGCGAAAGAGGAGTCGATGTCTCATAAAAACGACGGTAGAATAACGAATATTTCCATTCAGAATTCTTCATCCTTAATTTGTGCCTTGTGGTCCTCTTTCATTGACTGTTTACTCTTACTGTGTAACGAAGTATTAAGTTTCATTTCCATACCACGATAGTATGCGTAAAAATTGGGCGTTAATTCGGAATTTCAACTTAAAATAGAAAACAATTCGAAGGGGACTATCTGAAAGGATTAAGCTGGCGTTAGTGTAGATGGTTGGTGGCGTTGGCACTAAAAGCTGATGTTTATAACAGAATGAGGCCAGGCGCCTATATCTCGTAAGCTCTGTGATTAAGCCATCACTGCCAAATCATCCTTGTAATGCCGTTCAGACCCCTAATGCAAGCCATTTCTGCGCTTTCTCTAGCTAGCAAGCACTCAACGGTCTCGACAGCACCACAATTTACATTTACTACTTACAAGTGTTCTCGAGCTGGTTTGTTTTATTTTTTATTTTTATTAATATTTGCATAGGTTTTCGTTTTAAAGGTTTATTTTTGCCTCCAGAAATTAGCAAAACACTATTGTATTGAAAATAAAAATTAAAAGTAACCAGAAATAATTAGCTTTGTTAAACGATTTGAAAAATAAATCTCTGAAAAGATAATTTACCAAGCAGCCTTTATAGTACATCATTTGGTGAGAAATATAGTGGTTACCTGGAAAGTTATCCGGGAGTTTTGAAAATTAGTAATTTTAAAAATTTTGAGGTGCTCTTTCCGAATTTGCCACCTCGTATTTTTGTCGCTCGCGCCGCCATATTGGAAAATCGCGCCTAAAAGCAGTTTTTTGACAATATCTCCTTTCCGACTCATTTTACGATAAAAACAGTTATATACAAAATAAAACTAGAGACAATTGCCTACAATTTATGTATCTACCTTTTTTGTCATAAAGTGAATAGTTTTGGCGTATGAGCACCGCAAAGTGTACTCCAACGCGCGCTTTGGTCAAGTTATAGCATAACTTAATAGTTTTACTCATATTCCATCTAATAAAAAAATCCGGACAAATTAAAAATCCGGATAAAAGTCCGGACAAATTCGGACGGATGGTACCCTAGTCTCATATAAATTTGGCAAAACAATCCTTTTTTTAGGGTAGCTCCTCTACATGTTAAGTGAAGGTGATTTTTTTTCATACTCTACCGTGTGGGATTTAGTTTAATAGGTCCTTTAAAACGACTTGGGGGTTACTAAGCCTATTTTTGTATTTAGAGATCCGTTTGTGAAATATTAAACCTTAAAATGTTTTTTTTAAATAAAAAAAAAATGTTGTGCTTAATTTGGGGCTAGGCTAATTGGTGTGACTGTTGGAAATATTTAAATACATTTATTTAATTAAAAAGCAAAACTATGGACAACTCTGAAAATATAATAGTGCTTTTCATAAACTTTCAAAGAAAATTAGGACGGTTAAGATAGATCATTAGTTTAAAGAGTAATAGTCGTTCAACTTAGGTAGGTTACTTAAAAAATCTTACCTGATAAAACTTCCTTCCAAGAACATTAAAAGTTCTTAGATGATGTGATTACTTGCTTATATCGCGTAAAACCTTAAATTTCAAAACAAAATTAAAAAAAAACGGACATGTGCTGTTCACTTGCGATAGAAGTGAAACTCAACTGCCGAAAAAACTGAATAGTTAAAATAATAATCCTTTTTTATCTTTACTCAAATTAATATTCGGAGTGGGTGCCATGCCATGCCAACCCAAGTAGTAAATGGGAACTCAGATTTATTAGACATGCGTGGCACCGACCCCAAATATTAATTTGACTAAAGATAAAAAACGGTTATATTTCTAAAGCATTTAACTGCTAGTTGTATAAATCTAAAGAAACTAGAAAAAATCCACGCGGATCATTGAATTAAACAGTCCTGAATGGATTTTTTTCTAGTAAATTTTATTTTATATAAAAAAGGCTTTATTTCCTGCTTTTCAGTTTTTTAGCGGTTTAATTGTTTTGCTTAAATGTTTTTAAAGGAAACTTATTTTACATAACCAGTTTTTTTTTCTTACATCATTAGGATGGTTCATTACGTTTTTAATTGTTATTAAATATTTCAGACCTTATCAACAAGCATCGGTGGTTCAGTGGTAGTACGCTCGCCTGCTACGCGGGCAGCTTGGTTTCGATTCCCAGCCGAGAAAGGCCTTTTTCTTGATTATTTTTAAAGTTTCACTTGCATCGTGGTTTCATAAAACCACACAAATTTCTGTTCTTGGTTATGTATTATACATACAGGCAGACACGGCGGGGGACTTCTTTTTATAATATACTTACAGTAATACATATTAATATTCACTTAAAACCACTAACGACCGAACAATGTATGTAGCTGCTATTTTCTCTGTAATAATAAAATGGCGTGCGCAGGGTCACCGGCGATGGTCCGTTTTTTATTTCAGTGAGGTCACACGTTATCTAAAACAGCTGTCGAGCGCACACGGCCTACAATGGACTCATTTGTATCCGCGCCGTTTTATATTGTTTGTAATTTAAAATATCGGGTGTGGGCACCGTTTTGCCAGCTTATTTTCCACCTCAATTGTGGAGTTATCCGAGGTGTATTGTTGCGTTGATTAGATCAGGGGAGCTTTGTTCCGTGGAGAATGGCCGGCTTCACGGCCGCTATCGTCTGTCGGCCGCACGCGACCTGTTCATGAGTTTGCGGCTACACCAACATTACCTGCCGAGACTTACCGCAGCGTCCGTTAATCTCTTGAAATAACATACGCTAGCTAGACAATCCTTGCTGCATACCTTGCCTTTGTGCATGTCGCAAAATCAGAGTTGCAATTTCGGTAGTCAAGTATTTTAGCTCTAGTTTACGAAAGAATATGCTAAGTAAAGAAACGAAATTAATGAAAATGTCACTTCTTATTTCCAAAGCTTGATCACGATTCGTTTTGGCACAACAGCAAAACATCTAACCCATAAGCCTCGAGAGATTTTGATTTCTGTAATTTGAAATTAAATTTTACCCAATGTTTCCATAACTATTTTATTAAATTATATTTTATATCTATCAAAAAAATAAACGTGAAAATATCAATACAAATTGACTGAAATCTATGAAATCATTAACCCTGCGCTAAAATAGGGGTGACCTGGATTCACGCACGTGAGTGTATTTTTATATTGGAGCTTAAAACTCTACATAGGTTTTCGTGTTCAATGAATTTAACGTACATTACCTAATATTTACGTTTACTCAGTACCTTATCTCTATAAATCACTACTTATATCAGAATTAGTCTAAAATTAATTTCTCATCTCTTTCTACCGCTTTCTACTAAAATTATTTTCTTGACCAGTTTCGTATTTTTAGTACTGTTTAAATCGTCTGTTTAAGCGTCCACCAACGCTTGCTTCCTATAGAAATTCACCGTTTTGATTCTTTGCTTCTGAGAAAAGTTCATATGACTTTATAATTTAATTTTAAGACAAGGTATTTACGGTGTTTTAAATAATCGGTGACATACTGTTTTTTGATGCAAATGAAATGCTATATCCCTCCCATACTATCTTATACGTGATATGTGATACTGCGTTTCATTCGGTCTAAGTGTTTAATTTTTAAAAGACAATAAGATTGAGTTGTGCTGTCAGCTCATGTAAGAAACAAAATACTAACACAAAGTGCAATGTAGCACATATTATTGTTTGTTTTCTTATTATAATCTGGAAGACGCGAAGAACATAGCACAGCACAACATAGCTTCATGTTTATTGATCACCCTTTATATCATAACTATTCGAAGCTTCCAGAAATTTGAAGCTTACTAAAGCTTAATACATTATCGTAAGTAATTACGGTAAGTAATGTATTTATCGTTTACGTATCATGACATTTCTTTTCAACATTCCGTTGGATTGTAGATTAATATAATAGACTCGGATAACAGATTAAGTTTGACGGGCTTGTCCCAGACAATATTTATCCTTAGTTAGACACGAAGTAATTCGAGGAAAAAATTACCGAAAATGGAGGGTTGCTCCGAGCAGCGCTAACAATACGCTAATGGCTTATGTTTGCGATGACTGTCTGTCCCTCTCAGCCAACCGGCCCTATTATTATAGGTCGGCCGCTGTGCGCTGAATTGGCTAAATGTTTTATGCCCCTGAAAAGATTCGAGATGACGGTGAAATTGTTGAGAAAATTGATCACTTCCACTTCAACAACTTGGGCTTGTTATTGTTAAGGCCGTAAAGGTTTTGTTTATTTCGCGAAATCGAACTTTCCCATTGTAATGATAGGTATAGTAATTGGTGTTTTTATTTTGTGTCATAGTTTGTTATGATAATGGTATTTATATTAAATACTTACGAATCTGTTGTACCCGATTAGTTAGTGTGTCACTTTTGAAATATACTGATAAACATAAATATGGAAGGGCTAATAGTAAAATTAAACACTTATATCTCTGTAAATTTCGACTAACACAGCAATAATCTCCGCAGCAGGCAGGACCATAATAAGACTTTGTCGGCTTACATTTGCATACATAATTATACTGACATAAATATAAAGAGTTGACTTGGCTGGTTTTATTCTTTTATATTTTTATTTGATATATATTACCGACAAACGATCCGTCTATAGGACGTTTGATCGATAAAGTTTACCTATAAAATAGAGATTTATACCTATACGAAAGGCCGTAATGAGACCTGCTAGCTTATTATGTAAAGAGTTGGGAACAGCCATAGTCGAACCACTGTTGCAAGTAGGTACTTGGATTCGCGATCATTAAGTTCGCGTCACCTCTGTTTCAGAAACGGTTTAGTGTATAAGAAATTTCAATCAGTTTCAATAGATATATTTACATGGTAAGTACCTATTCGATAAAAGGAAAAAACTATTTCGTATGGGGTAATATTGAAAATATTCTAATATAATTATTTCATATCACAGGATACAAAAAATAGGACATTTAATCGACTTGACCGACATTCGTTGGTCTAAGAGTGTAATGTATATTGTTTAAAGACATTGAATAGGTACTTTATTTCGTTGCAAAACAGAAAGTGGAAATAACCATAGAACTTGCAGAGCTCATAAAGCTATCGTGTATAATAAATTAAATCGTTCTTATAGTGGTAAATTTTGATTCTGCCCTGTCAACACATCTCATGTAGGGCGGGTGCGACGAAATTATAATGGCCTTCTGTCGTGTGGAAGGAATCTTGCCCTGCTTTGTGGAAATAGCACGATAAGTCCAGCGCGTCGTTCTACGGCTTAGATTGTGAAAACCGAAGCTAAGTGTATTTATATAAAAACAAAGTACCGCCAAATTACAGAAAACAAGCCATACCTAAATACACAAAGTTATTCTATGCCTAAAACCAATCATGTAATGTACGAACGGTAAACGTTAACGTTACAGCACTCGGGGTCCTGAAAACTGAAAAGTTATGCTGTCTCATGTTCTACTGTTCAATGACGTCATACCTATTCGCAGCGATCTCTCCTGGCTAAAGCCTTTTAAGTCGCACGAAACACGGCGACCCCTTTGCGTGAAACAGACACATGTTAATATGTAATGAATGTCTGATGGATTAGGCGTTATCGACGGAGCTGTAGGCGATACGATGCGATGTGTGCGACGTCACCACGCCGATCAATCACCGCGCGGATGGACCAGTGACAGGCCATTAGGCCCGCTTGGCCCCAGGTGCTGCCTGTGCCCCCCTAAGCTCACTAGGACACTGTAACTTGAGCATACACCCGCGGCGTACGGGTACAAAAGGAACGAACCTCTTTGTTATAAAATTTATTAATATTGCGGAGTCGGTGAGTTTAAAACGCCCTAATTATATCAAAAACATAACGTGTGTTCTTTGAAATAATGTATGTCTTCTCAAGTTAGACAAGAGGCGGAAGAAAAACAGAATTCTGGCGAACTATTATTGTTTTTATCGAACAATGACTTCTGAATTAATTTATATATTAGGTATATGCATTACCTACACATTATTAAACAATGTAAATTCGCACTACTTAAATAGACTAAAATTCTCTAATATTATCCATTAATACAAATAGCAATACTTCAACGATTACAAATCTCTAGCGTATAAGGCATTATCATTGATGGGTATTCCCTGTCACCCTCAATCAGACGACCGGTCATGCGAATGATTCATACCCGTAGGGTTAGTGGCTATATGATTGTTCGGTTATAGCCAATGTTATGGCATTGAAGTAGTTTTTATTTCTGTACTAGCGGCTGCCTACGACTTCGTCCGTATTAACTTAGGGTTTTTGAGAATCTAATTATGAATGATTATTATCTCGTGCCTGGAAAAATGTATGACCTTTTCCGTTCAGGTCATAAACTATATACGTACCAAATTTCATCCAAATCCGCTCAGTAGAATTTTCGTGATTAAGTAACAAAAAAACAAACATACAAATTTTTATATTTATAATCTATACTATTATATAAAGAGAGAAAAGGATACACTGACAGACTGACTCATCAACGCGCAGCCGAAACGGCTGGACCTAGAATGATGAAAGGACAGTAGGTTCCTATTATTGCCTAGACAAGTAATAAGATGGGAATTTTTAAAATTAAGCCTCTTAAGCATGAAATTTGCAAAAAACGTTTATTCGTAAAATCTTATCCCTTGGACTTATTGACTGCAAATTTTGCATAAACATTATTTAATAGATGTACATTAATAATAATAATTTCTTTATTTCAGGCAAAAGACCCGTATGACAAAAATGATAATAAAAAATAAAAATAAAACTGTATATATTATAAAGACCTAAAAAATAACATAGGACTTGCTGAATGTTTATTTCAGACTGTCATTTCCAAAACGATGTAATTTATTGCAATGTTTAAAAAATACATTGTCCACGTCATCGTGGATGTTGCGGAGAATGGAGTTCCCACTTTCATGGAACCTCTCCCAGAACGAAGCAGACCGCGATCTGAGGATACAAAAAAAATCGGGAACATTTGCTTCAGCAAACATTTCCTTGGCACTACAATATCGCGGTTTTTTGAGCTGCATGCGAAAGACGTTATTATATTGGACTCGCAGCACATTAAACAAACGGTTTGTATATCTCAGCCAAAGTTGATATGTATAAAACGTTTGGCAGTACGTCTTAAACAACATTATCTTGACGTCTCTCGAACATCCGCCGAACCGCCTTGCGAGCATATTGCACCTCACCGCAAGAGCCCTTCTCTCCCTCTCCATGTTGTCCTCATCGTTGAGCTGTCCATTCAATATATGACCCAGTTATCTGAACCTCGTTACAACCCGAATTGGCGAACCATACAGCCACACCGTTGTAACGTTTACCGGACGTTTTCCGTTCCGAAAAATAACGACTTAAGTTTTAGCCACATTATATTTTAATCCATGTTCCCCAGCATAGGACTCACATATTGAAAGAAGCTTTCGAAGTCCATTAATCGAGGGACTCAGAAGAACCATATCGTCGGCGTAGCTCAGGTTGTTAACACATACGTTACCAACATGGCAGCCAAACCTGGCTCCTCTAGGTTCGGTGACGTCAATCCTCCTTGACGAACACCGCAGTCTAATCTAAACTTATTAGATGGTGCGTCGCCCCATCTTACAATGTTAGTTTGGTTTTCGTACCAGTGTCTCAGCAGGTTCACAACTGTGGGTGACACCGTGGTCTCTGTCAGTTTATGCCAGAGTAATTTATAATTAACAAGATCGAAAGCGCGGCTGAGATCTAGAAAACACGCATAGACTGTAGTTTCTCTCTTGTTATAATAGCTGATAGTGTGATTGAGCGCTAATATGGCAGAATCAGTTGAGACACCCCTACGAAAACCAAACTGTGCGTCATTTAGTTTAATATTGTTCACCAATTCGGGCTGCAAGATTCTCTCAAATATCTTGCCAACTATTGTACATAACGATATCGGACGGTAATTATTGGGACTGGACAAATCACCTGTTCTGTTCTTGGGGACAGGGACCACCACAGTTTTCATTAGATCAGCTGGAAGGTATGTTTAATACACATATTAAACAAATCGGCTATCACCCTGAAAACTTCCGTGCAGGCATTAAGGATATGTTCTATGCTCAGACGATCGTGTCCCGGCGATTTTCCGTGTTTCATGCTACGAACTAAACGGAAAACCTCATCAGGAGTAACTATGACTGGTCCACCCTGGGTAGGAATATATCTCGTATATGGTGGTACCCCATTCTCCCCAACATCCAAAGGCTCGACACTAAAATGTTTTGCAAACAAGTTTGCAATGTCCGTCTTGTCATTGGTATTATTTATACTAGCTGGTAAAACATTTTTGCCTTTTGCCGCTTTCACCCAATTCCAAAACTTAACAAAGTCTGTTACGCCTGTTACATATTTTTTTATAACTACCTCCAAAAAATTATAAAATATCGTGTTAAAGTTTGTATGGAAGATCATCCAAAAGTGCATAGGATTGATTAAAATTTTGCACACCTATTCTGTTTAAAATAAAAATTATATCTATGTTTTCATTTTTCAAAACTACCCTCATAAAACAAAGATACGCCTATACTTTTGGTCGTAGAGACATAATATTTAGTAAAAAGGTTGTTTAAATGAAGTAGGCAGTAAAGCGAGAAAGGATTTTTGAATATTCCACCGCGAATTGGGTGATATAGGGGTTCAAAGTTTGTATGGGAAAACGAGTTTGGTTAGCTTGATAGCTTTGAAACCTGGCTTAGATAAACTAAACTGAAACTTAAAAAAAAACTAGTTTCATATTTTTTTGAAATTCGATGTCTACGACGAGAAAAAAGATAGCGAGTTATATATAAAATATATTCAGCTATCATTTGATCCGTAATGACAGTGGTAGCTCTTCTCATGGAGGGGTAGCAATTTATCTCCGCACACATCTTTCTTTCACTGTATTAAGTCAGTAATCTCAACCTCTGCAGAATACTCTCTTTATTGAGGTCAACTTAGTTCACAATAATGTTCTTCTAGGTGTTTTATACAGCCCATCTTCAAAAAATTGATTATTTCCATTCATTCGAGCTTCTTCTTGAAGATTATACTCATTCAAGAAATAAAGAAGTTATTATTCTAAAGAAAAGTTTTACTAGAAAAAAATCCACGCGGACCAGGCAGCGGACGGGACTCGAACCCGCATCCTTCGCAATCCGGGCGAATGCACTGACCATTATGCTACCACGGCCCTCTTCGCCGCGTCGAAATTTTCCTAGCCTTAGGCTGCAAGGCAGCGCCATCTCTTCGCATTGTAGGCAACCCACAATGTCAAATGAATACTTTTTCAAGTATTAAACATTTGGAAGAAGAAACAGCAATTATAGCTATGATTTTATTTATTTTTAAGCATTTAACTGCTAGATGTTTAAATCTAAAGAAAAGTTTTACTAGAAAAAAATCCACGCGGACCAGGCAGCGGACGGGACTCGAACCCGCATCCTTCGCAATCCGGGCGAATGCACTGACCATTATGCTACCACGGCCCTCTTCGCCGCGTCGAAATTTTCCTAGCCTTAGGCTGCAAGGCAGCGCCATCTCTTCGCATTGTAGGCAACCCACAATGTCAAATGAATACTTTTTCAAGTATTAAACATTTGGAAGAAGAAACAGCAATTATGGCTATGATTTTATTTATTTTTAAGCATTTAACTGCTAGATGTTTAAATCTAAAGAAAAGTTTTACTAGAAAAAATCCACGCGGACCAGGCAGCGGACGGGACTCGAACCCGCGTCCTTCGCAATCCGGGCGAATGCACTGACCATTATGCTACCACGGCCCTCTTCGCCGCGTCGAAATTTTTCTAGCCTTAGGCTGCAAGGCGTGAACATCTAGCAGTTAAATGCTTAAAAATAAATAAAATCATAGCTATAATTGCTGTTTCTTCTTCCAAATGTTTAATACTTGAAAAAGTATTCATTTGACATTGTGGGTTGCCTACAATGCGAAGAGATGGCGCTGCCTTGCAGCCTAAGGCTAGGAAAATTTCGACGCGGCGAAGAGGGCCGTGGTAGCATAATGGTCAGTGCATTCGCCCGGATTGCAAAGGATGCGGGTTCGAGTCCCGTCCGCTGCCTGGTCCGCGTGGATTTTTTTCTAGTAAAACTTTTCTTTAGATTTAAACATCTAGCAGTTAAATGCTTAAAAATAAATAAAATCATAGCTATAATTGCTGTTTCTTCTTCCAAATGTTTAATACTTGAAAAAGTATTCATTTGACATTGTGGGTTGCCTACAATGCGAAGAGATGGCGCTGCCTTGCAGCCTAAGGCTAGGAAAATTTCGACGCGGCGAAGAGGGCCGTGGTAGCATAATGGTCAGTGCATTCGCCCGGATTGCGAAGGATGCGGGTTCGAGTCCCGTCCGCTGCCTGGTCCGCGTGGATTTTTTTCTAGTAAAACTTTTCTTTAGATTTAAACATCTAGCAGTTAAATGCTTAAAAATAAATAAAATCATAGCTATAATTGCTGTTTCTTCTTCCAAATGTTTAATACTTGAAAAAGTATTCATTTGACATTGTGGGTTGCCTACAATGCGAAGAGATGGCGCTGCCTTGCAGCCTAAGGCTAGGAAAATTTCGACGCGGCGAAGAGGGCCGTGGTAGCATAATGGTCAGTGCATTCGCCCGGATTGCGAAGGATGCGGGTTCGAGTCCCGTCCGCTGCCTGGTCCGCGTGGATTTTTTTCTAGTAAAACTTTTCTTTAGATTTAAACATCTAGCAGTTAAATGCTTAAAAATAAATAAAATCGAAGTTATTATTATTATTGTTCAATTATAATGGGCGACTTTAACACCTGTCTGATAACAAATGATTTTCGATGCAACGAGTTACGTTCAGTAATTAATCCTTGTAATATGCATATTATTTTTCCTCTCTCTGCGACGCATAATTTTCCAAACTGCACCCCTTCTCTGCTAGACCTTATAATATCATCATCATCTTATAATCATCTTCCGATCATGTTGTGAAACATGGTCAATTACCTGCTTATCAGTTTTCTTATCATGATTTAATTTATTTGTCGTATCAAATCCGTCCCCCTGAACGTAAAGCATCAATCCAACTATTGCGTAATTTCAGTGCAATGGATATCGATATTCTGCGAGAAGATGCTCGTTAAGTTAATTGGTCGACAATAGATGATCTCAACAGCATTGACGAACAAATAGAGCTATTTAATTCCTTACACATACGTTTAATGGATATTCACGCTCCCGTGCTACCTGTACGCGTCAAGCGTGTTCCTGCTCCTTGGCTTACGGAAGACATACGCACAATAATTGAAAAAAAGCCTCGCGCAAAAACAAAATTCAATAAGAATCCAATGGGTGCCAATCATGCCAGATATAGGGAAATAAAGAATCGCTGCAATACATTGATCAGGAATAAACAACATTCATACGTCTGTCGAAAATGGTGACTCCAGCAAAGAGTTGCGCTTTCTCAATAAGCTTGGTATTGGCGATTCTAAACGCAACTCTACCTTTCCTTCAAATAGTGATATCAATGCTTTAAATGCTCACTTTTCCTTATCTGCGTCCATGGATGGAATAATCAAAAGTCATACTTTGAATACGCTTTCGTCGTCGACAACACCATCTTTTACTCCTTTTTTCATAAGACAATTTACTGAGTGTGACATTGAGAAGAATATCATTGCTGTATCGTCCAATGCCGGGGGTAGCGACTGCATTAGTCGTAATATGATCATTCCTCTTCTAGATATCCTTACTCCTGTAATTACGAAAATCCTTAATAAATCCATATCGTCATCTGTTTATCCTTCAGAATGGAAAGAAGCTAATATTATTGCTTTACCTAAGAAATCCAAACTTGATTCGTTCTCTTATTATCGTCCTATTTCAATATTGCCTTTCCTTTCTAAAGTCCTCGAAAAATTAGTCCATCAACAGTTAAGTAGATTTCTTTCCATGAACAATCTTCTAAATCCATTTCAATCCGGTTTCCGTCCCGGTCATAGTACGACTACTGCACTTGTCAAGATCTTGATATACGTGTGGGTATGGAAAATCGGCAGCTCACTGTATTAACGCTGTTAGATTTTAGTAACGCATTTAATATGGTTGATTTTGATATCTTATTGGCAATGTTGGTTTCTCTCAATATATCTCCACCAGTGATTGATTGGTTTCATAGTTACCTACATGGGTGGCGGCAGCGCATATGCGTGGATGGATATTTTTCATCATGGTGCGATATAACAGCCATCGTTCTGCAGGATGGCGTTTTGTCTCCTCTTGTCTTCTCTATATTCATAAATTCAATAACTCTTCTATAGATGAACTACCTACAGCCATCGCAGTTATCAACAACGATCTGGAACACATATTATCTGACTGGAGTCGGCGACACGGTCTGTTGGTTAACCCGCGCAAAACTCAGGCTATAATTATTGGAAGCCATTGGTATAATGGCAGAATTAACAAAAGCGCTCTGCCACCGATCTTGTTAAACGGCATTTACATACCACTTCAGGACACTAAAATCTTGGTGCGTTGTTTAAAAATAACTTGTCTTGGAGCCACCATGTTGGTGAAATTAGTAGGAGGGTATTTTACGCATATGGCTCGCTGACACGCCTGAAAAACCTGTTGCCGATCAAGACTAAAGTTTCTCTTGCACAGTCCCTTCTTCTCCCGTTGCTTGACTACGCCGATGCGTGTTACTCTGATGTTAGTGTTGTTCTTCTTAGTAGACTCCAGCGTCTGCAGAATTTATGTATTCGATTCATTTTCGGTCTGCGTAAATACGACCATATCTCTCATTATCATTCCCAACTTCAATGGCTACCCATTTCTCGTAGAAGAGACTGCAACATCCTATCACTCCTTTATTCTATCCTTTTTCATCCACACACTCCTCTCTATCTTAAGGCGCGTTTCACTTTTCATTATTTTAATCCTGTCCGTGATCTTCGGTCTTCTCATAACCTATCCTTAGTTATCCCACCCACTCCACTGATTTCGTAACCAAGTCATTCTATGTAAGAGCTGTTAAGTTGTGGAACTCTTTACCTCTGGATATTAAACGTGCACAGACGAGGGACTCTTTTACTATTAAAATTAGGACTTTGCCTGATCTTTTTTATTTTTATCTGTTTATTACTTTGTATTGTATTTTGTAGCTTCCTTATATACTAACTATTTTTATATTCTTATATTTACGTTAATTTATTTATTTTTACAATGCACTAGCCACGCTGCTTCTTCTATTCTCATGGTACGGTTTCATTTAGCCCAAGGTTGCCTGGTAGAGATTGCTACCTTAGCAATAAGGCAGCCTTTTGTATTTTTGTTGCCCCCTTGGGAATTCTGGGATAAAAAGATATTCAACCTATATGCCTAAAAGAAAATCTTTGCTAAACAGAAAAATCATGATGGCCATGCACCTAAATCTTAATGAAAATGCCAGCAATAACTTTAGTCAAACTTAAAAGTGAATTGACGATCGTTAGTCATTTAGTAAGGAAAGCTTCTTGTAGAGCGAATTAATCATACAGTAAAAAGAGGATCAATTGTAGGTATTCTAAAGACATCATTCTCTACACTAAATTCACTACAAAATAAATTCAGTATATTTAAGTACGTGGAAATTTAAACATATACCTATTCATAATTTCATCATTACACAATTGAGGAAAAACCTTGGTATCCTTCTGTAATATGAACTCGTTCACGTTTTATTTTCTAAAATTGAACGTTTAGATCCTGCTTTGAAATTTACAGATCAAAGATATCTACGGTTTAACCCTTGGTGTTTCATTTAATCTTTAAAATTAAAGCGAGTAAAACACCCACTCACCCTGAAACCTTTTCATTCCTCGCTTATTGAGTTCACTCCACAATTTTTGTTTGTTTGCGGAAATTCTTTTAAACCATTTATATGAAATCGTAACTGTTATCTAAACTGGGAGACACATTAACATTCAGTTCGAATTCTGCGTTATTACTCGCAATCTATTGTGGGCTTTGGCAACATGAGTAAAGAAGGCCCAGTTGCAAAGTTATATGCAACGCGTGTGTGTGAGTGAACACTGGCGGCACAAAATAGAGAGTACAGAAGGTAATCTCATCTATATACCTCACTTTGCATACCTATGCTCAGCGGTCGCGCTAGGATTGACAACATCGGCTTATGCACAAAAAACTATCGTGGTACTAGCACTCTTATCTAGGTGTTTGATTTATTGAAAGATGGAAAAAATCAACCAATAATAACTAAAATATTTTAATCTAAAGAAAATTTTACTAGATTAAATTCCACGCAGACCAGGCAGCAGACAGGACTCGAACCCGCACCCTTCGCTATAGCAATATGGTAATGGTCAGTACATTCGCCCGGATAGCGAAGGGTGCGGGTTCGAGTCCCGCCTGTTGCTTGGTCCGCGCGGATTTTTTTCTAGTAAAATTTTCTTTAGATTTATACATGTAGCAGTTACATGCTTAAAAAATTAAAAAATATAACTAAAATATTTTAATTTTAATGTTATTGCTACGTTACGAATTAAAAAAAAAAACAACATTCACTGTTTAAATTTTGAATTTGAGCAACCGTCTACTAAACACATAATAATAAATTGTTTTTTAGTGCTCCATTTTTAGACAAAAAGTTCACAGACGCATGTCTCAAGTGGATGGAATTCGCGGTTCAAGGTCTCAAGTGCTTCGAGATATCGTGTCCGTGTGTTTGGTGTCTGTGTATGTAGATTACCTTCTCTACTATCTACTTTGTGCTGGCGGTCTGTCCCCGCTGTCAGTGTTCACTGTTGCTGTGAGTCATATTAACAGAAAATTTACAGATTTCTAGGTTAGCAAAGAAAGTGTATGAAAATGACAGCTTTCATTAGGACTTATGCCGATGCGCCGTCTGGCGTAATTTAATGGCTGTTATGAACCCCATAGAAGCGTTTCTCTGCGTACCCGACAGGCGCCAGTGCTCACTAGGGTTACAAACTTTTTTTCTATGAAATATAGTATTTTCGAAGCTGTAACCTCTAAAAATATAGTAGATGGCAAAAAATGGAAAAAATATAGTATGTGGTTAAAATATTTACTCTACTATTTGAAATTAATATATATTTGCTGCTATATGCTATTTAATTTAAGAAAAATATAGTAGTTTCGCCAGTATAAAGTACTTAGTTAAGTTAATAATTTAGTTTTTATTTTTAAGAAAGCTTTTACTGGCAAAAGTCAACTTTAAGCAAAATATAGTAGTTTCGCTACTATATTTTTTTAGAAATATAGTATTTGATCTCCTAATATAGTAGGATACTGTATTATAAAGTAGGGTTGGCAACCCTAGTGCTCACTCGCATATGCGAAATTGTACGAAGCTCTGTCTCTGTGCCTGCTGTACTCGTGTGCTTCAGCGCTCGCAGGTTCTGAATGCGCGACACGTATGCTGGACACGTGGTTTCCGCACAATAATAGACTGCGTCCATTAATTAGACCAACATGTTTCATCGTAATGGACGCGCCCGACGTAGAGACGCCGGCCGATGTCGTTGTAGTGGTAACATGTAATTGATGACGACCAGTGTCAACGGGATATGGAAAACATTTACTCGCTCATAACCACAGTAAGCAAACTGCATATTTATGACATTCAAAACACTTTGATTTTTCAATCAGCGTGGAATGTGGGATGTGGCAAGCTCTTATTATAGCAATAAGTGGTTGTAAGTAAGTAGGTACGTCATACATATTGTTTAGAGTATTTATATATTTTCACTTTTACAGTCAAAAAATGAGGGAAGCCTTTCTTAAGAAGTCACCATCACGACAAAAACTTTGTTTCTTGAGACTTACAGAACACTCAACACAATCTAACCTTTGTGTCCCCTGCGGCACGAATAGGCAAATTTATTCCCTTTCTTTGCTAAGATACATACATATATTCTTCTAACACATTCAAGTTTATATTGGGTTTGCTGCGAAAAGCCGCTGTGAATGGAACTATTTTATTTTCTCTTGAAAGCTCACTACAACGTTTCAGACCTCGAGACAATAATATACGACTCTTGTTCAAGCAAATTCTTTTTCCGTGTTTGAAACGTGTGATCTAAAAAAATATTTAGGAATTATAGTATTATGGCACGCCCACGGAGTTAAAACACAGTATAAAACTAAATCTTACAAAATCTATCCGAGAACGGGAGTTTTTATAGAAAAAGTACGCTCAAATCGTCGCCAATCTTTATAGTTCTATCCTTTATATATAAGTAGAATATCTCTGTAAGCTTCGCCTCAATAAAAATAGATCGCTCCTATTAATTTTGACCCTATCTTTTCTGCTGTAGAGTGCTCCTCCTGTAGTTATACTGGATCGAAATCTATACACCGGTTATAAAGCACAGATAACGAAATAAGGCATCATCCATCCTCTTCTGCAAGTAGCTTACTCGTTCCGCGTCGGGATGGAGGGATGGAGCTATTCACCTTTCACATGTAGGCCATTAGTAGAAAGATAGGCTCGATATTGTTGCGAGCGACCCCCATTGCCCACCCTCAAGATAAGTCGGGACTGAAGCGTTATATGTACCTCCCATGCTTTTGCAGTTCCCGCCAGATATCGTTGAACAAACATGAATTTATTTTATTTACATTTCAGGAGGTAGTTGTTATTTTATAGTAAACATTTCTTTTCATGCATACTTCGTCATTAGCGCTCAATTTTATCAAAGTAATGCAATTCCCAGATAGAATTTAAAACTGTATAAACGCTGTATTATGAAAACTTTGAAGAATTCAGGCTGTTTAACTTTGCTGTATTTGGGTTGTATCTCCGGATATTTAGTCGTTGTAACCCCAAGAGGGGCCCTAAATGATACAGCTCTTAGCGTCGATCTAGCTGTCTTACAGCTGTGTAGTAATAGTTGTACAAACCCATTATTTGTTCTTTAAATGTTATATTGCTTTCGACTGCTACTTCTCCGTAAATGTGTATACTAATATTAAGCAAAAAATTCATGCGCTCTCGAAAGAATTGATATTATAGAAAATTACTGTGTAATAAAACCTAATCTCTCTAATTTTGAAAAACTAAAAATATACATCATCTTATAAATTATGAAACCATGTTTAGAGGTTAGGTTAAATGACCTTCTAAATTTATACAGCTTTTGCTCTTCTAGTACTCTATAATGAAGCTTTTTGCGTAACTTAGTTGTAATTTAAAAATATATAACAGCTTAACGACGCATTATGTGCTGTATATTAGAAGGAGATTGCTCAGCTTCCATACATGTTTGACCTAGACCAATAATCATGAAAAATTGTTTCCTAGATTCGAAATTATATATAAATTACTGTAGAAACGAATATTATTGACGGACACCCCTGAGAACTTTTATAAGCCATATACACTGAACATATTAAAATAATAAAAAACAAATAAGTTATATAGTAAACTAGGGAAATCAAGCCAATTACCGAAATTATGGATTAGATTCAGATATATAGAGCATGTAGATTAACAGATAGTTGCCTGTTTTTAAAGTTAATGCTTAGGAGTAACTTTTAAAATCAGGTGTCATTTCCGGCTATAATAAGGTAGGTACTCTGTGACAGAAACTGTGTGATGATTGTGAATGAGCCACAGATTAGAGACAATTTTTAAACTCTCGTTTACCAAATAAAGCTAAGAGATTTGGGTTCTATAGCCATATATTCAGTAGCTTCATTATTTTTGTTATGTTTTTAAGATAACCATATTTTAGATTTTTAGTGTATCACACCTTATAATTTTATTTATTTATATTCCGGCAACGTAGGCCCATAGATAGATACCTTAAAGTCTAACATATATACAGATTTTAATGTGTTTATGGAGGTGTTTGGCGAAAAATGTATGGCAATAGACTTTATGATGTCGCCTACCATCTATAATAATTGTCTGAGCACATTTGCATCTAGTGAAAATGATAATATAGTTGTGGATATTAATACAGTGTAATAAAAAAATTATTTATTCTATCGATCTTTACATAATAGATTTGTTTTTATTGTTATTTAAACAACTTCGATCAGTCTTTGGCTGAATGTTACTAAACCCATAACCATTGAAAATGATTCGTATGTTTTCCAAACCGGTAAAATTAAAAGTCCTTTTTAAAGTAAATATGTTATACAAAGGTGTCCGTTGAAATCTAATGACTGTAAATTAAATTATAAATATCGCCAAGAATTACCGTGTATGACAATATTTTTTGTGCATTTAGGCCAATTTGAGCAATCTCCTTTAATTACTATACTAGTTGCTTAAAAGGATAAATTAAGTAATTACAGCGACCAAGACTTCTATTATTATTATTTTATTTGGTTATTTTTTTAGCTTCCAGGGTTTGATGTCCATCATCGACTCTTGCAAATAACGTAAAACTAATGCACAGTGAACACAATACAATAATCCCTATTAAAGTATATACTTTAATAAGTATTGTGTGCAATACTTATTAAACCAAGGCAGTAAAATAATCGATAACTGAATAACTCTCTATATAAACACTATTAAGATTATAATAATCTCCTGTGACACCGCGGGCTGTACTATGGGAAAAATTTACTCTAATCGCGTAGCTGTGTGAACCTAGCACCCGACTTCTGAAAATCATTTTTTTTTTCTTAACGATTCTTGAAGACTTTCGTATGTAGTTGCTTCAAAAAAAAGTTATGGGACTTCGAAAAATGTATGGCAATAGACTTTATGATGTCGCCTACCATCTATAATAATTGTCTGAGCACATTTGCATCTAGTGAAAATGATAATATAGTTGTGGATATTAATACAGTGTAATAAAAAAATTATTTATTCTATCGATCTTTACATAATAGATTTGTTTTTATTGTTATTTAAACAACTTCGATCAGTCTTTGGCTGAATGTTACTAAACCCATAACCATTGAAAATGATTCGTATGTTTTCCAAACCGGTAAAATTAAAAGTCCTTTTTAAAGTAAATATGTTATACAAAGGTGTCCGTTGAAATCTAATGACTGTAAATTAAATTATAAATATCGCCAAGAATTACCGTGTATGACAATATTTTTTGTGCATTTAGGCCAATTTGAGCAATCTCCTTTAATTACTATACTAGTTGCTTAAAAGGATAAATTAAGTAATTACAGCGACCAAGACTTCTATTATTATTATTTTATTTGGTTATTTTTTTAGCTTCCAGGGTTTGATGTCCATCATCGACTCTTGCAAATAACGTAAAACTAATGCACAGTGAACACAATACAATAATCCCTATTAAAGTATATACTTTAATAAGTATTGTGTGCAATACTTATTAAACCAAGGCAGTAAAATAATCGATAACTGAATAACTCTCTATATAAACACTATTAAGATTATAATAATCTCCTGTGACACCGCGGGCTGTACTATGGGAAAAATTTACTCTAATCGCGTAGCTGTGTGAACCTAGCACCCGACTTCTGAAAATCATTTTTTTTTTCTTAACGATTCTTGAAGACTTTCGTATGTAGTTGCTTCAAAAAAAAGTTATGGGACTTCGAAAAATCGTTAGCACCCCGATTCGGCCAAACTCAAATTTTTTGATTGATTCGTATCGAAAATCGTTTGTAGTTAATATACTTTCACTACAATGAAAGAATTTTCGTTTGTAGTTGCTTCAAAAAAAAGTTATGGGACTTTGAAAAATCCGTATAATCCCGTTTCAACCGAACCCAAATTTTCTGATCGATTCTCATCGAGAATCGTTTGTAGTTGATTGTAGTGAAAGAATTTTCGTTTGTAGTTGCTTCAAAAAAAAGTTATGGTACGAACTCAAAAGTAGAATCTAAGAACTATAGTCTTTTAAATTTGGTGATAGCGATTTTTTACACTTCACACTGTATTTTAGTGTTTTTCAGTGCTATTTAACAGTCAAAAGTAATAATTACTCTCTAGTACAGCCCAAAATATGTATTTACGCTTTTGTTCATACTTTATAAAGCTTCTAGCTGTTATTATACTGCACAAAAGATATTTTTTCAGCCTAAATTTTATAAGGTTATTTTGATGATTATTAACGTGTACAATCTGTTTGTTTCAGGTATTTATTATGGTCATCCTGCAACACTATTATGTAGTTTTATGATAAACGGTAAATAAGATACCCAAAATAAATGAATCAAGGTTGCTCAAGTAATGAAATGCCCAGAAAAAGTACTCCTTCTAAAGTTGTTTCATCTTCAAAATGGTTACAGTTTTTTAGTATAAAAAGATACCTTTTTAACCATATACTCAAGTCCATGGCCCCTTGCAGCTGTGATAAAATCAAATACTTCTACATTAACGTGAAAATAAGGTCGGCCGTCTGTCCGTCTGTTTGTCAAGAAACTATCTCGGGACCGCGTAGAGGTATTGAGTTAAAATTTAAACCATATACTCAACTCTACGGTCCCTTGAAGCTGTGAAGAAATCAAACTTCAAAATTAACGTGAAAAAAAGATACGGCTGTATACATTATAGCAAAACACGTATATTTCGACACTGAAGAGAATAAAAATTGATAGGGTATCATCTACTTGCCGTTGACCTAGACAGAAATGAAATTTGGCAAATAATATCGTCCCATATTGTGAGTACAAGAAGAAATCTAAAAACCATACATTTGTTTCAATATTCGATTAAGCAACATGTATGCCAATCTTATATCATTTTGTAGATTTTTTAAAACTAAAAGTTATAAGGAAAAATTTTTACAGAAGAGTAAAATCTGAAAGCCGTATTTTGTTCATAAAGAACTAAAACAGGGGTTTTATGCAAGAGCAATAAAACCCTATAAAACAGATTTTTTATGATTTTTATAATGTATAGTTTTTCGATTTATGTTGAAGAATGGAAAATAAATACCTTTTCCCTCTTTTAAATGTATAGGTACCTAAATTTAGCTATGAACTGTTAGCGTAACCACATTTTCACGTATAACAGAAATTTGTACGGAACCGTAACCGGAAGCGAGTCCTACTCGCACTTATCCGGTTTTTTAACTTTGATAATGAGTTTTATTTTTTTATGAGAAATAAATCTTTCATTTATTTAAGTATCTGTTAAAAAAAAAGTAACCTCATTTCCGCAATTATTTAAAAAGATGTAAAAGAAGTCTTGTTGTGTCCATTTACGATTGAAACATAAATGGACATCCATCAAACTCCTTGACGAAATCCTTCGTCCATTCTTGTAACTGTGTAATAAATTACACTGAGGCGGTGTCATATAAAATATTTAATTTATTCTGTAAGAACAATATCACTATATTGGTAGCCTGTGACATTCCGGTTTAAATTGCTGATTGCATAATAATTTTTCGTTTGTTGCAAAACGATACGACATATTTTGGCTTTCTATATGGTCTTGTAAAAGAATACTGGTTGATAACCTGTAACGAGCCAAATTTACCTTGGTCCTTAGGAGGTTTATATGTTACCGGGTGGACCAGCAGGTAGGCTATACAGTCTTAAGGAATTTTATACATTACCTAGGCATAAGGCTGCCATCTCTGAAATGTGGCAACCAGGATAAGACGCGTGATAATCCCGGATTTTGGAGCCCAGAACCCGGACAGACCAATAAAAAATAGTTAAAAATATCACAAATCAACTTTTTTATGTTGATCTAGGCAAAAGAGCTAGCGGTCTACCTCATAATAAGTGGTCACTGCTGCCCATGGACACTTGCAGCACCAAGGGCCACTCATGCGTTGCCGTAAATTTTTAAACCCGGACTATAAATAAAACCCCGCCCGGACGCTCCCCGGACGCCCCGTAAACTAGGACAAATCCGGGGAAACCCGGATGGATGGCAGCCCTACCTAGGCAAAGTATAAAATGGAAAATAATATTTATATTATTTCATACATTCATACATTGCCTGGACGCCCCAGGTATTCTAAAGATTGCCAAGGTATTGTATAGAATACCTGAATTATTCAGATTGCCGGTAACATATACGAACTGGTTTCACACCAATGAAAAAGACGATCAAGTGAAAAATAAAAAATGTAAAAAATAAATAATTTTGTAATAAAATACCTACTTATAATTGTTATATTTGTAATTCGGATGGTTAAATCCGATAACGATAAGCGTCAAATGTCAAAAAGTTTTGTGTGGAAATTTGACCAGCGCCATAACGGGATGTAACGAGAATTAAAAATCTTCCTTACAAAACTTCTTGACGTTTGAAGCGCATCGAGATCGAATTCAACTATTCCAATTCGATATTGGTTTGTGCTAACGGTACTGTATCCAATCCCCTGCCCTGTGGAGACTTTGGAACATACCTACCAACAGAAACCACACCCCATCGGTAGTGTTATTTTACTTTCTAATACGAGCTGAAAATCCGATAGTTATGGAGCACTCATGAAAATTTTTCGATCATCATCATCGTCAGCCTATTAATGTCCCACTGCTAGGGCACGGGCCTTCCCTATGGATGGAATAGGGAGATTGGGCCATGACCCACCACGCGGGCCCAGTGCGGATTGGCGGGTGCTAACGACTGCAGATGCAACCGGGACCAACAGATTAACGTGCCTTCCGAAGCACGGAGGAACTCAAGATAGTAAATTTTTGGTCACCCATCCAATAACCGACCACTGCGAAAGTTGCTTAACTTCAACGATCGCAGCCGAATGTGCTAACCACTTGCGCCATCGAGCTCCTCAAATTTTCGATGCATAATATTAATTCAAACAAAAATTAGACGAAGACCTGTTATGATGTATTCGATTACAAATCTCTTGATTCCGAAGTAGGGTTGCCAGGTCACCAAACCTAATAGCCGGACAGAACAGCTAGTTTGGCCCAGCATTTTGCAAAAAGGCCGTACACTCTACATTATAGAAGATTTTGTGGCTCAGTTATATTAGGTACGACAAAAATTTTTATGTAAAAGCGACGACATGCGACAGTTGACTTGCTTGCGCTTTGCCACGCTCGCTGCCCGCTCGTTTGCGAAATTTAGAAAGCCTAACAAAAGCCGGACACCGATTATTTCCGGCTTTATCCGGACGCCTGGCAACACTATTCCGAAGGGTAAGTTACAGTTAGTGTAATCATTATTGAATAAATAATAATAAGTTCATATAAAATTCAGAAAATTACACAATTAGAATAGCCCATACAAAAATATTATCCAAACTGCTGTTACCGTAGACGGCTGAAAGGTGTCATCACTGCTATAGAAAACGTAGTTTGGCTAGGTTATTTGCTTATTAACACCCAGCTTATAAAGGGCGTGGAGGGAAATGCTTGGAAATGGGCGAGGGCAGTAAGGCCAACACGTTGTAGGTTATTGTTTGCGGCGTCGACGTCGGAAGATCTTTGTTCTAGCAGGGCACGGGTGGCAGCGTTACTTTATCTTATTACATGTGTCGCTGGCGGTCTAACGAAGCTGCCCGCCGCAATTGTTCCACCTTCTGAATTAATGTCGCCTTATAATAGACTCGGAGCCAGTCTTCGACCATTGTTTATGTAACTATTACTACCTCCCCAGGTATAATCTCACTGAATTGAATATGTATGCAGACAAGACCGCAGCAATTTCTCTAGTATACCGACTTAATTAACCGAAATTCATCCACCTAAGTATCTTAATAACCTCCCCTCTTAACACTTCACACGCCTCGGGGGCGTAAGATATATCGTAGGTAAATACTTTAAAGCCACATCTAATAAACACATTTCACACAAACCATATTATTTACGATTTGTTTTCTTGGTTAATGAAACATGTCGAGAAATTGTCACATTGTTTAAGCTAAAGCTTTTTAACAAAAACAAAGCGTTAATATTGAACACACAAAACAAGCAATCTTGTTACAATATTCAGAACCTATTATAGAACAATGTTGAAAACATTAAAACATGATACAAGACTATAATTAACATTTGGTGTTCCATTAATCATTTTATTAGCATTCACTTATCACTAAGTACATACACATAAAGTACTATGTAAAGAACTTTGACCTACAAATATGTTGCGAATAAAATAAATTGTTGTTTCCGTAAAAAAGTAACTATCTAATCTCTACCTACGATCTTATGAAAATAATCGTGTGTGAATGTTATACATCCCGGAGACGATCAAGTCGACTTGGCAAGTTTACTTGAGTGGAGCAAATATTGAACGTTTACCGCGTTAACTTGACGTCAAGTCGTCACGGTAATCCCGGAGACAATCAAGTCGACTTGTCAAGTTTACTTGATTGGAGCAAATATTGATTGTTTACCGCGTTAACTTGACGTCAAGTCGTCACGGTAATCCCGGCGACAATCAAGTCGATTTGTCAAGTCTACTTAATTGGAGCGAATATTGATCTTTTACCGAGCTGACTTGACGTCAAGTCGTCACGGTAAACGACTAATATTCGCTTCAATCAAGTGGAGTTGATCGTCTCCGGGACGTGTTACTTACACCTGATTTATATCATTCAAAAAGTTTTTTTTATTTATTTAAGCTATTTTCTAAACTTGGATCCTTACGGGAGTAACTTAATCCAGTTTTTATTTGAGTTGTATGTGACATTCGCTTCGGGGAACATTAGTGGGTATCATGACGTCTTTGTTAACTTTGATGTTTGATCAGGATCCAGCAAAATATATTATATATATATGTTTACAAGTTTCTTAATAGTGATTCGCCAGCCCGGCAAATAATAACGTAAATAGATAAAGGGATTGCATTGCATTTCCATATCCAAGGAGTTTCCATTAACTAACAGTATATTTTGTAGATTATCTTCGCTAGGACGTGCTACCAACCTATACACTTGCTTAAATACCGATTCAAGCGATTATTAATGCGTCAAAACATTTTATTTTTCTTTTAAGTTTATCCTATACTTTACCTGAAACTTAAACCCCGCGCAGATTATAAAATTCAAAATATTCATAGGTGGAGTGTAATAGAGATAAACAAATATCATTATATTATGTTTCACCCCAATAACTAAATCTTATCGTTTCGCATTGTTCTTCAGAAACAATAGTTACAGGTTTCTATTAGTTTCCGATGGGTACTTTTTGTCTATTGGTTGATATTATCTACGCGGAAAATTAGCTTTAGCCATAAGGTAAGAGCCGGATAGTTACTGATACATGTGATATACATGCGCTAGTGAGGAATATACTACTAGTAAATATATATTGGGCTTTTGATCACATTTGCGCTCTTCAGTCATAAAAAGTCTCGCAGGCTTCAATAAATTGTCAGTTGAAAAATTAGGCGCACGCGTTTTGCCTACACCTTCTTCCACTGAGAGACAATAAATAAATCAATCAATCAACTGGTGTCGATATTATATTTACTTATAAATTAACTCTAATTGTTATTTCGTTGTCATTTCTTTTTTAATGGCACGGAGCATGCACCAAGTTATAGTAAATGACTGTACGTGACGCATGGAGAACTGTTTAAAAAGGTCTCGTTAACTCCTCTTGTCTGAATATATTTTTAATTAATAATTTCTTTGTAAACTATTGTTTTGTTGTTCGATTTGTATGTTTTTCATTTACTTACACTAGAATAAGATAAAGTCTGTTACCAACGCTTATCTATGTATTTTTAAATGTGAAATAAATGTTTATTATTATAATTGTAATAAACGCCAAAGCTGGTCCTGCACCTGGAGACATAATTAACGATGCCGAAGTCGAGAGACGAACACGGACTTAGTATCTCCATATCTCTTCTTCTTGTGAGCTTCTTCCTGATTGATAGAGAAAATATGCTATATTTTAATATCAAGCACAAGTGATTTAGCTGTTTTCCTTATTAAGAACAGGTTGCATTAGCATCGCAAGGATATGCCGTGAGCTTATAATAAGCATTTACGTTCATTACATTCATTTGTCATTCTTATGCTGTTTGGTAAGGTTGTTTTTTTTGTTAATAGACTAATTTTGGAAGATTCGGTTCGAGTTGTATTGGACTTACACAGCGCACATTTACATAGATCTACGAAATTCTAAGTTATGTAGAAGAAACTGACATGACAATTATATGCAAAGGGAAATGTAGTTAAATTAATAAAATACCCTTTAAACGACTATAAATCAATCAAAATTTTTTTACGATATTTTTGGCGCTTGAATTCCTTATCAGATAAACCATACCCCAAGACAAAATAAGGATATGCTTATGTTTAATCTTAATATAATTACAAAAGTGTACTGGCTTGGATACATTTTTCATTACGAAGCCATTTTAATGCCGCAATGGAAACTGTAATTACCTACAGTGGTAGAAATGTCCAACATCGTTATTTTAGATGATGAAAGGTTTTATTTAAATGAGAGCATTTTTTACTTTTACGTTTTACATACAAATTGCTCTCTCGCATATTATTAAAAGCGGTATGTTATTAATTCTAATCCTGTCACCTGGTATTATTTATATATATTGTTCGATTAATTTCTGTTAGCTTAGTTGTATTTATATTTTGTGAGTTTTGAATATTCATATATTATACAGATGTCAAGGAAAAATCCATGCTAATATTGGCTTTTACCGTGTATTTTATCAAAGTAACAAAATATTTAGATTTTTCCGCTTTTTAAGCAATAACAATATTTACGCCAAGTTGCACCAAATTTCTTAATACACATAAAGGCTTAATGTGTTTAATACATCATTCCAACTGTCAATTGCATGTCAAATACATACATTTAGCCTTTCAATTTGAATTGAGAACGTTGGTGCAATTGGGCCTTAATGGTTAAAATCTAGAAAACTTTTTTTAACACTGTATTCGCTATGTGCACGACAGTAGCGCCACCTACAATGCGCAACTTTCCGGGATTATGCCAAATAATAACATCAGTTTGTATTTTATTGATTTCTAGTAAATATAGTAAGGTAAAGATAAATAAAAATTATTATATATTGTATAATAATTTAAATAATGTCGGATTTCAATTCGGAATTCAGTACAGTCAATAATAACTCTTGTATTGATGTAATCTGGACTGAAACACTTGGGCATTGTTGCTTGTACGGTGGCTCTATTCCGCCAAAAGATTATATTAGCAGTTGAACAAGCTACATTTTGTAAGATCGAATGAAATATACGTGAGATTGTGGTTTTGTGTACACCAAATAACACACTCAATGCTAAAAATGTCAAGCCAGTTTTCATTGTTATCAAAAAAATCAGAAGTCGGTCTTTAGTGGAAACTGTACAGTTTTTTTATAGTTAATAAAAACTCAAAATTGCTAAATGACACACCAGCAAGATCTAGGAGTTCTTGATCATTTTTTATTGATGAAATACCAACAAATTCTTGACTTTTTGTTTCGGTAGATTGATCCTCATACGATTTTTTGTCAGTGCCACAGCTTTTATCTTTATTTCTTAAATTATTTGTCATTAAAATTCTTGATGTTGCTATATCTGCTTGGATTTCAGCATCACAGTGATCGTTGTAAATTAATCTAATACAAATAAAAATTGTATCTCTTAATTTCGATTCAGAAAACATATTGACTTGACATACTTGATCGACCATAAAAGGTTGAGTTTGATTTAATTATTATTTGACTTGATGTGGTATCTGAGACTTTGTGGTTCATCGTTTTGTCAAGTGTGTATATCTAGCTAGGACCTGTGAATCATTAACCTTCCTCTTTCGATATATTTCAGGGAATATTCGAAGGAGCATAACTCGGATTTTCTTCCTCGTCTGATTTTTTTTCCCATAAAATGTTCACTACAAATTGTGTCGTCAGGTTTGGGATACCATGGTGACCCATCTACACTAAAATAATAAAGAAAATAATGAATATCACATAAAATATAGCGCAAATAAAATTGATCATAATTTATGGTTATTTCGCTTACTTATTTCTTTTTATGGCATCTATCCATTTATTTCTTTGATTTAATTTCCAGTCCAATGTAGGAAATATATACACAGACTATTTGTGCCCTTATTTTTGCAATTCACAACACAACAACATCTATTAATAGGCATTTTAAAAAATTTTTGTTTATTACGAACTCCGTGCAAATTGACTTTACTTTCCCGGATTGTTGCGTATTTCTGCCACTATAAGCGCTGCGATCGCTTCACTATACCCCCACCATGTACTTCGCACATAGCGAATAGTCTCTATAAAATAAAGTTATAAGTAAGAAAAACATTGATGAGATCTCAAAATAATCTTCACTTAGAGTATAAGCTTACTCCTGCAGGTTGTCCATTAAAATTCATTCAGTCGAGAACTGCACTTGTTGAAGCAGGGTGTTAAGTCGTATCAGCGTTTTACGTTCTATACGTTATTAAAGTCTCTTCGAAATAAAATAACATCGAACCGTTGGGGAAAGTAGTTAATTTGAACGTTCTCTTTTATTAAAGGTTTCTGCGATTAAAATCTTTATAGAGATTTTAGTCACACAGATACGTCTCATTAAATATTCAAGCCGTTCGTCCGCTTTGGTTCAATTAATTTATTTAATAAATTCGTTCAGACACAAGCGGCTGGTGTCACCGGTTCGTTCCTCCTTTATAACTTTTAATTTATAATCTTATTTTGTAATGGTGACTATGTTTTTTTTATTTCAATTATGATTTTTGACTTGTTCATTGAACACACCTTTTTTTGTGTCTGTGAAATGCCTAACGCATCCTTCAACCACTGGGGGAGCGAGAAGAAGGTATGTGGGACTCCTTCCTGTCCCCTTCAGCCAGCCCTGGAGCTCGCTGAAGTGAACAGGGCCCTACCTACGCCCTGACCAGTGCCACTAAAAACCAGACAATACTCCTGCACCGTCACCCGACACGCACTATGAGAACCGCGGTCCCCGTAGTTCGTGCCGAGAGGGCTCGTGTGGTCGCGGCTCCCGTTCAGCATAGTAAAGGTGTACATAACTGGATTGTATTATTATGAATTATTTAGTCTATGTTTGTTATGTATACTGTTGGTGTGTCTTAAATAAATTTATATCGTCCGACGTATTCAGAATTTAATGCGTCAGCGTGCCTTCTTGCCCCTCGCCCTATTGACTCCAGCAGCAAGCTTTTGCAACAGATGTCAGTGGCAGGTGAAATGCCCGAAGGTTTCGTTTTATCCATTTAAATAATTACTGAGAAGTTATTTTTAACAAACGATTTAATAAAACTTCATATTTTTTTTAAACGCTTTTATTAGGTCGACTTGTAACGAACTATGGAATAAAATCTGAGAATCTGAATTACACGCACTTCTTATTCTTGTATCATCATGAAACTTGGCAGTTTTAAGTAGATTAGATGACAATACATTATTATGGTACCATCAAACTGGTCTGATAGGTGGCTGATTGAAACCTTGGACTGCCTACTAATAAACATATCGAGAAGGCTCTATTCATTGCATTATTTATCAAATCCATTAACAATTATGTGATTCATAATGCTTACCAACTCAGTTAAAATTTAATAATTAAGCGCCCCACGCATATATATATATATATATATATATATATAAATATATGCGTGTGTATGTGTTAAATAAACTATGAACATGCCTTACTTAAGGCCTTAATGAAATAAACATAGAGTATATTTTGTTATTTTTGGCTTTTTGGTGCAGTAAATAAAATCGTGTTTTAAGTTTTTTAAACTATTAGTTTATTCACTTAGTTTTATATTTGGTAATATACGAGTATATTTTGTATTTCACCTAAGTAATTTCTGAAATACGACTAGTAAGATTTTCTTTCTCGTTCGAAGAACTAACTTAAAGATATTTTCTCCGTATTCACCCACTATTTTATAATTCAGGTCGAAGGCTTCGATTGTTTTGAAAGAAGATGCTGCTTTTTGGTAAAGCCTGCTTTGCTTCTAAGCACACGTAATCTTTTATTGGGTCCTCGTAAAAATTGCTTTTGATTTAGTCAATACATGAGTGAGTGAGTCAGTTGAACTTGTTAGGTGCTAATCTGAGATAGTTGTTAGCGTTTGCGGTTAACAGCAGTTATGACAGTTCCCATCGCTTTATTGTCTTGCACAGCTATTGTCCCCTGTAGCGACTCCCGCTTAGTTTTAATTAAGTCGCCTTTGAATGTTCATTTCCGATTGTGCTACAGTATAGTGGAAGCATATAAAGTCCTTTTTTCTTTCAATCTGGGTCTCGGCCTGATAATATGCTCCTCATATTGCCTCCTCATTTCCCAGGGGAAACACTTCATTGGTATTACTTACTCCGCCAATGCTTTGTCGCTATGTTCTTTTTTAATTCTTATCTCCTTTCCTCAAATTCGGCGAATAATTTCTTCCAAAGTGAAATTGAAAAATGTATTTGATCAGTGTATTTATAAGTTGTATATTCTTAAAGATTTAGAGGTAGGAGCTTAAATTGAGCTTTGAAAGAACCAAGATGTAATTAAAATAAATATTTGGCCCAAAATCTAGGTCGCGGCGGTTAAGCAGAGACATTCCCACCCTTTGAACAAGTTCTTGTTTATGTTTGCTCATTAAACATATAAAAGTGGAAATTCCGCCTTCATCAGAGGAAACTTTTTCATTAGAAGTGCGCCGGCTTGAAATTATTGTGTTTAAATATTTAACAAGTCCAAAGTACTAATTTGCTTTGATATTATTTTAAGGGCTCCGTACCTCAATCAGCAAAATCAAAACTCGGTTGTCTGTCTGAAATGAAATCAAATTATACTTTATTGAAATTAACTTATTGATAGATGAATTGATAGAACTTGAATCGTCCAATATTTTTTTCCTTTCCAGTCTCCAGAATGGGTGCAAGAAGCTCATCATCATTTAGCAGAAGTAGCAACATTTATAAAAAAAACATGTCCCTATCAATACCACAGTTTGATTGCTGCGTCATACAGTATAAAATAATACAAACGGTGTTCATATTAGGTCTAATAGATAACATCTTCTAGATGAGGACCTGTAATTGACTCTTTGTCGCTACTATTCATTTCCAGTTTATTAAGATAAGCTGTTGGTCTTACATGTAACCAAAATAAATTAATAAATTAAATCCCAATAGTAACGCAGTATAGAGCAGACTCATCTCCGCTGGTAACATCCGTTCACGAGTATGACGCATGAACCAGTCATAGCTTTGCTTAACCATATTTTAAGGAACGTAACGACTTGCCTCACACGACACTTCAGAAGATATATTTAATAGGGCATGACTACTCAGAACTAGAGATTGCAATTCGGTGTCATTTTCAGTCCGGCCGGATTGATGAAATCAGGATGATTTTATCTTTTTAGAACAAAATAAGTGAGTTAATCAAGTGTCACTGCTCTTATATGTAGGTAGTTTATAAAAAAAAATACAAATATATAGAATCTACTTTATTTCCTAACCAATGTTAAGACAAATAGACAAGAAGAAAACTATTAAAATTTGGTAGTGTAAGAGTAACTAGTAATAATTTTACGGCGTAACGAGTAGCTCAGTCTTTCTAGATTTCACTTTCACAGATAGATCAATTTATTTACCGACTTCAAAAAAGGAGGCGGTTCTGAGTTCGACTGTATATATTGTTTTTTTATGTATGTTCACCGATTTCTCCGTTAATTGTGGACCGATTTCAAAAATCCTTTTTGTATTCGAAAGAGTGCACTTCCGAGGTGGTCCTATTGGAACCAAGTCAGGATCTGATTGTGGAATCCGGGGAAATCGAGGGAAATCTTCAAATTTCCAAGGCACGCACGATGTTTTTTTATGCATGTTCACTGATTTCTCCTTCAATTGTGTTATTGTTTACTTGGACGATGTATTTTTTACTAAAACGGATGAATAATATTTTTTTTAAACAATAACTAAAACTGACTTCGGAATCGAAAATGGAACTTAAAAGTAAAAAATATCTGCTTCATGATTTGGAAGTGCCCTTCTTCCACGGGTCAATATTGAAAGACGTATTATTACCGATCAGAAACGAAAATCTATTTAAGGTTTCAATCTTGACCCCGCCCGACTTCCAAATCATGAACCAGATATTATATTTTATACTTTTTAGTTCCATTTTCGATTTTGAAGTCGGTTTTATTTTATATCAATATTAAATACAATTTAAGCAATGTTACATCCAAATCAGTATATAATGGTACAGAGCAGACTTATCCCCACTGGCAGCACACGTTCACGAGCATGACGTATGAACCAGCTGTCGCTTCGCTCAACCATATTATAGGGAACGTAACGACCCGCCTCACGACGCCACCGCAGAGACTGGGATCATGGCTACTCCAAATCCACATAATTATGTACTAAAAAACCAAAACAAAAAATATTGTCCTATAAGAGACATCTTACAGTTTTTTGTAATTAATAAAAGATAATTATAATCATACACAATATTTTTTTAACAAATGAAAGCAAATATTTCCATGCATTACGATCCTTTAAATAATCTTCCATTTTGTAATAACCTTTACTCATTAGGTATTCTTCACATTCACATGTGATTAAAATTTAGTGAGAGGAAGCCCAATTAAATCTTGTGGAATTTTGTTGGATAGTACTACCTTTTTTTTGTGTCTGGAAAATGCCTTACGCATCCTTCAACCACTGGGGGAGCGAAAAGAAGGTATGTGGGAATTCTCCCTGTCCTCTTCAGCCAGCCCTGGAGCTCGCTGATGTGAACAGGGCCCTACTTACGCCCTGAACAGGGCCACTAAAAACCAGACAATACTCCTGCACCGTCACCCGACACGCACTACTATGAGGACCGCGGTTCCCCTAGTGCGTGCCGAGAGGGCGGGTGTGGTCGCGTAACCCGTCTCCAAATGGCCTCAGAAATGATGCCCTCGATTTTTTAAGCATAAAGCATAGAACGGCAAGTTTGTCTTTATTTCTTGTAATAAAATCATGAACGGTAGTTACTTCTTTTTGCAAAAGTGACATATTTTTTTCTTATGAACACAATGGATATTTTCATAGATGTATTGATATGCGAGCGTGAAGATAGAAATTTCTTTAAATATTTCTCTAGTGATTCTCGTGGACCTGAATTGTTTAATAGTTGCCAATTGTACCGTGTTATACCCTATCAAATGAAATGGCTCAATGTGTGTAATGTACGCTGCGAATTTTCAAACATATTTTTTACAAACGTGAAATGAATAGTTTTAAAGTTATTTAAGAAAAAAGATGAACATTGGAGCCTGGTCCAGCATGGCGAGTATTGGCTTAATCTTCATATTCCATCCAAAAAAATCCTACCCATGAATCCATACTGGATCCGCGTGGTGGGTTATGTCATAGCCCAATCCTCCTATTCCGCCAAACTATTAATAAACCAATTCCACAGTCACCTAGCTCCCCATCTAACTACCCACCCAGCTGCCTCGACAGATTGTGACGGAAAAATCTTACATTTTTTTCGCCATATTATATTGTATTGTAGAAGAGTCGTACAGTTTAAACTTTCCATTCGCACTTACCAATTCTGCGTTTCCTAGACATCGTATAATTTGCAATTAAAGGGTCAGTTCGAATTCATGGAGCGTACACACATGATTAACAGACTGCCACCGGCTCTATTTGATTGCACATTAGCAAGCTAACCGGATGCCAAGTCACGAATAATGGGACGACATTCATTTCATTCAATGAATTATCGGGAAAGTAAGTTGGGGCACTTAAATAGCGATTGGTCAAATTTTAACAGCAAGTCGATGTCGGCACTTAAGAAATCTACTATTATCTGTGACAAATAGGTGTGTTGTGTCTATGACACGAAAATAATACGCTACCCCCGCCACATAATATCACGTAATCACTCTCGATAGCTTTATAAATGTTAATTGACCTATAACACTTGAGCTTTATAGACATTTATTTAAATAAATATAAATAACATGTTAGTCATGTACTTAACAAACATTTTACGTACCTATGTTTACACATCTGTATCTCATTCGACACGAAATAAACATAAATACCGGAGTGTACATTCTCCATCAAAACATGATTCTGCACGCTTCTTGTGTTGTTATGTCAGCGCTTTTCCTTGGAATATGTTTATAAGCCAGGAAATGTATTTCCCGAGCTCTGAGCTGACATGTCTTCGCTGTGAAGCTTAGAGGTCGTAAGCAAAAAATACGAAACAACGTTGAGCTTTATTGTTATTATAAACAGTTCATTGTAGTATAGGAAGTAATAATATAGTTTGAATGTTTTCGGGAAGATCGTGGCGTTTTGTTTATGTTATGTGAGTACTTTTCTTCGCAAATAAAAAATTACGATTCCACACGATATGAGGGTTGCATCAACTGTTATGTCTCATCAATACTGAATGGTATTCGACTTATAACATTAATGTGAATGTTTTTATACTTGTCACTCAGAAATTTGGTTTTAAGTATTAGAGTTTAGCTCCTGGAAAAGTACCTATTTAAAAGGCACGATTAAGTAGGTACACATTATAATCACAAAATTCAGAAAAACTGTAAGAGTCATTTCATAGACGATTAAAATGTTTACACTTGCGTTCATATTTTTAAAAAGCTGATCAATTACAGAAATGTTTTATATTCATGTTCTTGAGCAATAAATCTCAAATGTTTCTCTTTAATGTCATTTTTAATTTGTTCATACACAAGCAGTACTATAGGTATTCTAAAGTCGCATTATTATTACAAATATATCCTTACGCTTGTCAGTTCAGAAGTTCGCAGTCATTAATCGCTTTATGGGAAAGGAAGTGCAAAGTGGAGCGTAGGAGCACGCTCAAGCAGCTAAGGCCCCACCCTCCAAGCTGAATTCATTATTGTGTCGCAGGTTTCGGCTCAAAGAAACTGCTGACTATATCATTCACCGCGGGTGACTTCAAACGTTATTGCACTTAGAAAACTTATCATTATTGCAGTAAGATGCTTTTGCCCTGTGCATTTATTGTACATAAGCGTTCTAATTACTTCTTACTTACTCCCCTTTCTCTTCCTTTTCTTCTTTCGGATGCAAAAATTGAATGTCAGGCATAGTGGTATAAAAACCGTTAGCGCCTAGCATCTTAATCCATTCGTCGAGTTTTACTCGCAAACTACACACTGTAGTTCTGGCCGTTCCCGGGCCTTTGGCATATGCCCGGGACTCAAGAAGGCTCCGCGTAAAAATATTCCGCGCAAAACATATCGTCGTGTAGTGTCCAATCTTCAGTTCTCCTGCGGCACACGCATTCGCCTTGGCTTGGCTAGTGCGCCGCTGACCGTCAGCGCGCCGCCATCTCTGAGCGCTCCTCTACTCCTGCCGTGCGCTGCTCCTCTTGAGCGCGCCACTACACCTGAGCGCGCCTCTACTCCTCAGCGCACAACCTCTTCAGTCTGCAGCGGTCGAATCGACCCTCTGACGTGTGTGCGTGCGGGCTAGCCCTATATCTGAGTGCGTTTTCGTCGCAACCGTGCATCCGTTTATTTCGCGAGTGTCGTTGACTCTTTTAGTTTTTAAGTTTCTCTCTTCTCTTGTGTTAGGCTTACAATAATAAAACTGTTGCGTATATTCTATACTTTCTCTTTCCTTTCATAGTTTTAGGCCCGTATTACAGAATGACATCTAAGTGTTGATCTTTTCTTGAGTACAGTTAGAAAGGGATGTCGCTATGTGCTATATATAGCGACATCCCTTTCTAACTATGCTCAAGACTAGATTAATTACTGAGAATCTTTCTATAATACGGGCCTTAGAGTTCTTTTCTTTCCGTTATTCTAAATTATTTCTTCTTTTCTCTTAACCCACACTCTTCCGCAGTCCGCTACAGTCTTCTACCCCTCGTAGGGGAGTGTAACGTTGTAACATGTAGTACTAATAGAGCTTACTGTACTATTCTGGGGGCACGGCAGTGCCCCCGCCAAGTGGAGCATAAATATTACGATCAAACCAACGAACTAACTAAAAATGGCTATCTAGTTAATTTATATGCGGTAGAAGTAGTAGCGGGGCGTATACCAGCAAAATCTCTCTATAAACTTCTAAAAGACCTAGGCCTGTCGAGAACTAAGTAAGTTCAATTAAATTTTGTCAAGTTCAATTTTGGAACGAGTAACTAAGGCTGTACTAACAGGCTCCTATGAAATTTGACTAGTTAGGGCGGGCAACTCGAGCAGTGAAGGTGAGCGTTGAGGCGCGTCTTAAAATGGGTCTTAAATCTACAACTGGGTCGCATGTCCCGGGAACTGCTCAGTTTCTCTCTCTCACACGGTGGACCCGGCACCCGCTCGGTGAATCCATGGATTTCTAAGAAGTTCGTCTCTGATATGTCAACTAAAATCTGATAAAGGGTAACAACACAACTATTGCTAAAAATCTGTAAATTTAATAAAACACGTTTCAACTGTATAGATGCATTGTTTGATTTATTTATTTATGACATTTCGCGTCCTTTTCGAGCTGCGTAATCATAATTCTGACCGTTGAAACTTGTTTTATTTAATGAGTGGTGTGCGTGAAAACCTAAGAAACAAATCTGTAAATTTACCAAATGTAATATCAGATATATATAAATGACCTACTTATGACACTGTTAATAATTATTAATTTCCACTTTGTAAGAAAAGTAAATCGCATGGATTCTCAAAGATTGCCATAAAAATTTCTAACTTTGCGTTAATGGACTATTTTTATACATAAACCTTTGAAGAGTGAATGACGGTATTCTGTCCAAAGTTTATTAAAATTTGTCAATTTAATACCTATTTTGTAAATTTTATAAGAGTAGGGGAGAATACTCCAAAGGAGCTCAAGATGATTTACTGAAATTATGCCAAGAGGCAGCTGTCTCGACATCTTTACTGAGAGTAAGGCAATACTGCCTGTAGCAATTTTACAATGTCTACATGTATAGCTAGCTTTCTATAGCGAAAATTCGAAATGCTTGCCGGGCCCGGAAATTTACAAAGCCAATATTTCAGAGCAGAGCAGAGATTATAGTTAATCTGCGCGGTTGTTTCAATTGAGGAAATCGTTTGAATTTAAATTGACCCGTTAAAGGTCAAGCTTCAGTAAATTACTGCTCTTAATTATATTTCTAAAATGTTCCTTGGAATATTGACTGTCTAGGAAAGTATGTAACTAAACTCAATAATTTTCTTATTTGTATATTTGATATCATTTCGCTAAAGTTATAAGTAAAATTTAAATTTTACTAAATCGTTCTACATTTGTCACCACCCTGCTACTACAAACTACAACGTACCTACATGATATACTTTAAAGTGTATGGTTATTATTATTAGGTATTATAATTTAGAAGATCTTTCGTAATGTCATTGCAATATGCTTCATCAATAGAACATTAATTGTACTTTATGTGTTGTAAATCGTTGCCATTTTGACGCCGATAGGCAGAGTGTGTGGCGTTTCTGGCCTCTTGGCACAAACCGGACACTTGAGACGCTGGCTGCGGCCCAACGCGCTTTATCTTAATGCACTCGCCTGTCCTCTCCCCTCACTCGGACCATAACTTGCTTTTCCACTCCACAATTGTTTCAACTATACGACGCGTCGTTAGCGCGAAACTTGATACATTCCACTCACAAGCGCCGCGCAACGCTACGCAACACGCTTCAGCACCCCTCAACTAAATAACATACCTAATTTCAGAAATCCCGCTACAGTTTTGCTAAACCGTAAAATACGCGCGCGAGGCGAGCGGGACGTGGACGCATTGGCGAAATGCGCTGGAATTTAATTCGGATGTTGCTCCGCCCGGAGACTGACGCCCTGTGACATGTTACGACGTCGCCCGGCGACGATTTTTCGCCACATTTTACGTAACAGAGAAGATTTTATTGTATCTCCGCAATACGAACTGCAAAACGTTTTGTAGCTGGCTTCTAAGTGGATAACTAGTATTTTTTATTTTGACTAGAGGTGCCCAGTGGTTTCACCCGCATTAATTTGAGGAATAAGGTGTTAGTGGGCCCTTAAAAGGTAGACATGCATATTTCAATAGTTTTTGAGACTCTAGCGAACATACAAAAATAAGCGATGGTGGACTTTGATTTATGTTAAGTTGTTATGTACAGGTACTTATTTATGCGTTATAAATTGTTGCCTGCAATTATGAAACTTGAAAGAAGTACCTTATCTTTTTTATGGTTTAAAATAAAATAAAATTAAAAGCGTGAAATTGCTTATAATGTTGCAAATTTACTTCAAGATACTGTTCCATGTCCTGATCACGAGGCCAATAGGAGACGAACGTGCACAAAAGAGAGATACACTTAACCATTTTAACGATGCAAACGATCAAGTCAACTGAATAGATTTTTTTTTATATAAATGTATTTTTTTTATAAATAACCAGTAAAGACTATGGGGGATTTTGTATGGACCCCGTCCCTACCCTACAACAAACACGGAATGCTTATGGATTTGTTCATTCGTAATAAAAAAGAGACAAAACACTTGTTTTAGTTGGGAAATCGATGGGGTTTAATTACAATTAATAAATAACTTTTTGGCAAAAATGTGTTTATTTTCATACAAAAATTTGTATTTCTTAAAAAATGGTCTCGAACTGAAAAATTTATTAATGAAGCATTCCTGCAAAGGATTCAAAACGTCAATAAATAAATAATATCAGTGCATCTAACCCGTTGAAACTATTTTATTTAATGAGTGATGTGCGTGAAAATCTAAGAAAGGAATATTATTTCCCGTATTTGCAACATATTGCACTATTGCTCCGCTTCTTTAAAAAAAATCACGTATGACGGAATTGTTCTCCTTTAAAAGTTCTATAAAAAAGTCCACGACAACATATGTCTATCTTTTAAGGGTTTTAAAAAACGTTTTTCTTCAAATTAATGCGGGTGAAACTGCGGGGCTCTTCTAGTATTTATAAAACCCATATATTTGAAGTATGTCGCCATAGTAAGAAATTATTTATTCTACAACAATGACACATGTTTCAAATCTGTTGGGGGTGGGGGACGTTTCTTCCCATTACCATTAATTTGACCACCTCCGTGGCCGAGTGGTTTGTACGCCGGGTTTCATGGCTGTCGCCGACTCGAGAGGTCCCGGGTTCGAATCCCGGTGGGGGCAGATGTTTGTGTGATGAATACGAGCATTTGTACTCCAGTCATGGATGTTTAATATGTATTTATATAAATATACTTATATATGTACAGTATATGTATTCTATCCGTTACCCTAGCATCCCATAACACAAGCCTTATAGTGCTTACTTTGGGGCTAGGCTAATTGGTGTGAGTGTCGGAAATATTTATTATTATTTATTTATTTAAAAAAAAGCAATGTTTAGAACCTTTCAATATTTTTTCGTATTCAAGTAGTTTTGAAAATAGTGAATATACAGCAGATGTTAGTTTGGAAATATAAAAACTCATTTTGGGTTGGAAAACTGGAAAAGTTACAATGTGAAGTTGCAATATCTCATTGCATTCAGTATAACTTGCAAACATTTATTATCTAATCGCAAATTCTAGAGAGGATCGCCGTCGCCAAAGAATTCTCCTAGCAAACTTGAACAGAACTTCCTCGGAAGGAAACATCTGTCACCAAGTAATTTCAACTTAAATCTATTGAATACCGTTTCACAAAAATATGTTAGCACAAAGAAAATGTGCATGAAGGGCGGAGCTCCAAAAACACCATAGCTGTTAGATGATAAAAAATCCTTTTCATTTTTATATCTAGCAATTAAATGCCAAAAAATAAATATACTAAACAAATATTAAAATTTAAAACATAAAAATAAATGATGTACATCTAAGTTTACTCGAACATAGACTGCATTTTAATCGCAGTTAATAATGCATTAGTACTAATACAATTGTTGGATGTAATGTCCTTGTTAACATGAGCTCTGATAGCTATAATACTCGTACTGTTCGTTCTTATGTGTTATTTTTATGTCACTCACAAGTATGACAACAATTTAATATAGTTGATGGAATTATGTATGTATGCATTTAAAATACCTAAGTAATTGTAGACTGAATGACATCATAGTATAAAAGTTGGGATCACAAACAACATAATATTGCCTAGGGACTTAAATTAGGTTAAATTAGTTACTTAATCATTCTACTTAACTAATATCAGCGTAGCAGCGGTCCTAGTATCGCTATGGCAGGCAGGGACCTAGATGTTTTTTACAACAATTATTTAATTTTTAACGCAGCTATAAAATTGAAGATTCCTTTAAATACATAAAAATATTCCCAATAGGGATGACGACTATTTTTTTTTCTTCGTTTATCAGGTAGATTTTGAAAAAGTATTGGACACGTATTTTTTCTTTTTTCACATAATATAAACATTGCAGAGATATATTGATTTGAAAAGTCGTATGACGTCACGTTTTGTTACAATTTTCGCTTAAAAGTGACGTCACGAGCCCCTACTCCCAAACTTTGACACTTTCTCATTTTTTGGTTGATTGCCCAAAGAAAAAATACGTGTCCTTTATTTTTTCATCATCTAACTGACGGATTAAATAGAATTTCGTTTACTGTACCCCATCGTCATCCCTATTACATTGTCTCATATGCTAGCTATGTATAGCCATGCACGTTTCTCCTACTTCTACAAATATACATAAATACACATATATGTAGTAAGTAGGTGCTACATAATGACTGTGGAATGGACTAATCTTGTCGATGTTGTATCGGCGGCGCCACGATATTGGAAGTACAGTCACGTTCCATTTCGCGGCGGATATAAGGCCCCGCGTTACGGGGCAATCCGACGATATGATGATGGTTCGTCGGCGGCTACGATTTCCGCCTGTGCTCACCCATACGCCAGCTTATTCCATGTTCGTTCCCGGTGTAATCGGCGTTCGACTTCAACGGATACGTCAAAACAGACTTTTTCGACGTGTCCCGCCTACCGTAGTCGTATCACCGAATCATTGAGGCGGGTACGCCTCGTCACTTTGGCAGTACGTATTCAAGTGAAATTACTGAGAGCAGAAATATCGATTTCAGGGCCCTCCAATTCGTAGCTCTTTGGGTCACCTAAATGCGACAAACGTACCTAACTTCAATTTCGCTCCGGGAAATCATAGGTCGTGACTCAGCGTATCCTGAACAAACAGTTTGAGTGGATTCAGAACATCTAGCGGAGAGTGGTTGGAAAAAACAGGATTACATCCGTAGGCGGATAAATGTAAGGGCCCAACAGGTTAAGAGCGGCGGGGTCGACAAAGCCTGCTGAACAAACACAAAGTAACGTTAGGCAAACATTTTAGGCTTCTATGCGCTAATGCACGGAACTGCTCGCTGCGACCGTCGCGCCGCCGTCTCTGCGGTCTCGTTAAGTGTGTATTAAATGTACTAATCAAAGTAAAATGTGTGAAATTGTGAAGTAAAACGAGCTGTTGCAGTATTTACACCTAATCACATGTATATGTAGGGTCGGAAGGGTATTCAAGGGCGAAATATATTAGACTATAAACTGAGCGAAAGAGATTAGTTAATTAATAATTATGTTTTATGTACTCCTCAATGTGATTTACATTTGGCATTGGTCAGCTAACGACCCAGGTCCACAATAGTTTCCGAAACACGTATTTACTTCTATAAGCGTAGGACAGTTAGGTAGTAGTTCCGAGTCCAGCTCAAGGATACTCCTACATTATACATACATTATGAAATAGTTATAAAAACTACATTGATACACATTTATATTTATTTAATGATAACTGATGTTATTTCAATCCGACTTCGATATTGTACAATGTAGAAACACTATCGTCTTCAACTCAAACTGCTTCGTATATGCTGGCAAAGAGATGTTTGCTTTTTTGGCCTTATATGCAATTCGCGTAAACAAGCGCAGGGCCTTCTGATAGTAAGCGGCCACCACGATAGCCTATATAGACGCTTGTTATACCGATTGTAATACATAGTGCCGTTCTTGAAGTTGTTCAAAAATAAGTGTACCTCAGGCAGAAATTGCAGTTAGAAACAACTTTGGACGAGGTGAATAGAAGAGTTTAGCTAGGTTGGGCAGCGTTTGGGAAGCTACGTTCATCTATGCTCGGCGTTTCTCTGAAGGATCGCATCAGAAATGAGGTAATCCGTCAGAAAACCTGAGTTATCGACATAGCCCACTGGATTAGCAAGTTGAAGTGGCAGTTGGCTGGCCATATTTGCCGAAGAACCGATAACCGTTGGGGTAGACGAGTTCTGGAGTGGAGACCTCGTCTAGGCAAACGTAGTGTAGGACGTCCTCAGGCACGATGGAGTGACGATTTGCGCAAGGTGGCTGGCAGGAGCTGGATGCGAGTAGCCCAAGATCGATCTGAGTGGCGAGGCCTATGTCCAGCAGTGGACTAGGGTCGGCTTGATGATGATGATGATATCAAAAATATGACTCGCATCGTTGCCTACTCTGATCCATGGAGCCCTGGCACCTTACTCACCGACAGAAACAACACCACCAAAACGTATTTTTATTTTGCTGTGATCTTCTGTAAGTTGGAGGTTACTTTCCCAACGGGCGCTCCAATTCGAGCGAAAAATCCACTATGCCCTACCTCTCAGCTAACCTGAAAAGAATTGTGTTTTTCATGACCATGTTTTTCATTCTACAAATAAACTTCTTACTCCAAAAACTCCTGTTTATTCTTCAACCGATGGCAAATGTATGCTTTTGTAAATTAGGTTAACGAACGAAGCCTAAAACATGCTAATGCTATATGTATAAAAGACAGATTATACCAATACTACGTTACCCGTTATGTAACCAAACTCACGCTTTTCCGTTTTAGAAATAAGCTTTAAATTTTCTCTGAATAATTTAACAATAAAGGGACATTCAAGAAAGTCGCTTTAACCGCACAACTTCGGTCGACGAAACAATTTGTGGTAATTCATTATTGCATGTAACCTTTGAGATGGTTAATGTTGAACGTAAACCTACCTACAGAATACCTACCCACACACTATGTACTTAATTTAAAAGCTTTGTAAATCCCATAAAACCCGACCTCAATTTTGACGTCGCTACGTTATTAGTATAATACAGATAGGGTTTCCTAAAAATGGTTTTCAGACACTGAAAGCAGTTTGATGAGACTATTGAAAATCTTTTTGTTATATATGCCTATTGCCCACATGTACGTGCATACAGCGAATGTGTAACTGAATATTCAGCCGTTGATAACAATGAACTGATTTACTACTTTGTGATTCAGTGTGCGTCCGCGCTGTTGGGCCGTACTCTTCCGCCGCCCTGCCGTGCGTGGATGCCGGCTCTTATCCATTCCGATACCTGTGCGAAATGCGGCCAGCGGAAAACCCTCCCTTTTATTATCGTGGCTTATCGTTACACGTGATGGAGCTCTTCAATTTTGTCTAAACGGCGCATGAAAATTTAAGTGCGTGTAACGTAACTCCATATTCGTTTCATAGATTTAAATGAGGAAAAAGTTCGAGAAGGCTCTGCGAAATTAGCATGCGAAATGAGATTTGTCATTCGCGAGGATGAGACCAGCCGGGTGGAGGGGGATGGTAATTTCTAGAAGGTAGATATTTTATTTACATAGCGCACGTGACGGACTAAGAGAAGGCGCAGCCGGTGCTCAACCGCTCGTTTGTCACTGAAAATTACCTTCGGAGATACTTTGGCGCGTATTACTATGTTGTTTTATTGAATCCAGCTATTAATATTGCTCACAAAGAAAACGGAAATTTGCGTGGGGATATTGAATGTTATTTTTTGATTACTGTTTAAATTCAAATATATGAATTCTCGTCCTTTCCTTTGTTGAAAGTAAATAGGTCTAATGTAATTTGGATTGGAATTGATTAGGCAAAACAAATGTTTAGCAATAAGTTACTTATATTATAAGTAGGTAATAAGTTCCTTAAGTATAAAATAACCTTAAAATTAATTACCAAAACTATGACTTTTTGACTTTTGATTCGAAAACTAAAAAGCAATACAAAGATGTGATAAACTGTAAATAATTTGGTATTTTCTAAAATACATATTTATGAAACAAAAAATCATACATCTTCTTGCATTACATTATAAAGATATTATTATTATAATGTACTGTACAAGTACTTGCATGCAAATTGCCAACAGAATAACATTTCCGGCAAATAGCAGTATGATATTTTTTGTATTTAAAATAACGTGTTTGTCCTCAGAGATTTAAACTCTGGTTGTCTAGAAGATATTCACCATTGCCATTAACCTTCACTTAGTGAACTTATCATTACAAAATAGATGTTTGTGTAACACACAAAAATGTCTACTAAGATAATGAATATTTGTTAGAGTAATACAGAAAGTATACACGGTTATGTTTAGTATTTCTTGGAGGAGGTCTTTGCCTATGCTAAGCAGTGCCCATGGCATCGTACGTCTAAAATGATGATGAATATTAATTTATGTGTCATGTAACATGTTTTACTATCTCTTAATGTCTTGTTTAATTGTCTACGAAGTAGTTATAATGAACATTATATTCCAACTTTATACCATATCTAAAGAGATATGGGCAAAGGCCCAAAGGACCTGTGTGGGGGTTTCATCTTGGTTTATCGTGTTTCCAAGCTCCTCCAAATTTAATCTTCGAGCTTAATTAAACCGAATTCTTTTCATAAGGAACTTGTGAAACTCTTGGCTTACCAATTCTTATCTAAATATAAATTTGACGTAATCATTTAGCCTATTAATTTTTTGTTTTTGTGTAGTAAAAAAGAACAATAATAGAGTCTTAATAACGTGTCGCGGAATCTTCGAGATGTGTAAATAGCCTTATTAAGCTGGCCGAAATCCCATTACGTATAGACGTCGCAGCGCGAGCCGCAAATTGGATTTACAAGGGATGGACGGGCCGAAATAATGTGGCTTCGACGCTTTGCCCTTTTAGGCGAATTTGGTAGGAATATTTCAACTAACAGGGAAGGTGGGCATAAGACGTATTCTGAAATACTTGGCTCAATTTCTGTTTAACAATGATTCGTATAAATGACAACTAAAACAGATTGCGATATTATTAAACACTTATAGGTAAAAAAAACTCAATTACTTGCATCAGGAACTCCAAAAATCAATGTTTTCTCTTAATGCCAGTTTATTTAACTTTTTGTCTAATCTTGACAAGACCAAGACATAAATAATATTGCTATTTACAAAGATTTCAATCGTTAGATATGCCCTTAGTTAGTTTAGCCCATAGTTTGACCGCTCTGAAAGCTGACAGCACTCGAATAGGCTAAGTAGCGTATCATCATTGCTTGTCTAATCAGTGTTCATCTGAATATAGTGGCAGCTTGACGTTGGTGAATAAAATTGGCAGGCATTTTTGCGAGAAAAGTGTATTTAAATGCCGTCGTATGCCTTCCGAAAGTGCACTAACAATTCGAGAAATACAAATAAAGCTAATGGTGTAATATTTCACTCGTAAGTTTTTAGATTTCATTGTTTATTAAACTTATTTTTTTAGTTATCATAAATATTGAAATCTGATCGGACATTCTTGAGTTATAAGTGTTCCAACTAACACGACTTTGTTTTATATGTAGATTATCCGAGTAAACTTATTGAACTTTATTGTAATTGTTTTATTGTGAAGTCCTAAATTTAATTAAGCCAGATATCTAAAATTGCCACATTTATCGATTGGTATAAAGGCGGTACGCAGTTCGCCGGGTCAGCTAATTATAATATAATTGCAATGTACTTATTCATCACATAAATAAGCATTTGTATTTTTGTAAATTCTAAATGTATAATAAATAAATCAATACGATCGCCACAGATAGGATCGCTGAGCTTATGTAGACATTTATATTTTTTATTTAATTCAATCTATTTGATCAGCTAATGTTTGCAATATTGGTTAAATTACCAAAAAAAAATATATCTAGATGAGACTCGCATATAATTTATTTTTTCGATAATAATTTACTTTCACTACGCTATTGTAATGAATGTGTCAAAACAAAGTGTATTTAAACATAGTGTCACAGAAATAACGCACACCCTTTATAAGTTCACAATCTGCTGATTTTTCTGATATCGCACCAAATAATAATACTTAACTTTAACTTTTGAACTCTAGTTATAATTTTTATTATTTTTAAAGCATGTAACTGCTTGATGTTTAAATCTAAAGAAAATATAACTAGAAAAAATTCCACGCGGACCAGGCAGCAGACGGGCGAATGCACTGACCAATTATGCTACCGCGGCCCTCACGGACCGCGTCGAAATTCTTTCTAGCTATTCTTAAGCTGCAAGGCAGCGCCATCTCTTCGCATTATAGGTAAACCCACAATGTAATAATTTTCAACTCTAGTTAAAAAATGTTTTAACTGAGTTATAACATTGGTTTTAAACAAAAAGGCCAGTAAGCGCAGTACATAAACATGCAAAGGAAATACAGCCCTTCCATGCATATAATTATTGTTTACGGAAAATAATAAGAAGGAATATTTGAGAGAAACCGTCCGATTGATGCTATCCTTCCTTATAATACGGTGTTCAAACAACTATTTTTATTGATCATGAAATTCCCCATTTCAGCAATTTCATAATTGACTTGCCGTGTTGGACACTCGCTTCGCTCGCATGTATAAAACCTGTGTTACACTTTCACCACTTCTGGTGTTCTGAAATCCTTCTTGTTTTTTTAAAATGCTTTATATTATTTCCGGATAATCTCACATTTAGAAATTATATGATCTTGAGAATTGGGAATATGCAAAAAAGGTTAAACATTTTTTATATACGCTCTATCGCTTTTAAATTATCCGTCGAACAATATTTTTTGAGCAAGAAATTAATTACTTAGGTACTGAAAAGTGCGAAAAACTTGCGGGAAAATGAAATATCTGAAATGCGACGCGACAGAGTGACGTAGAAATACTTATCAACAAACAAGGGATATTTCAAAATCAACGAGGCATCATAAAACATTGCGAGATACTTCGGTCAAGTCCTAATCTAACTGTGGACTTATTTGTTTTGTTGCTAGGTTGCTATGAACTGTGACTTCACACCAAAAGTTCCAAAATAGCGAGCGTTTTAAATGCCCGTGCATATAGTGCCTATTTTTATCATTTTTGGAAACACATTTCGACGTTTATTATTTTATACTCTATTAAGTATTAATAATAATTATATATAAAATATAATAATGCATATTCCTCATTATAACTGTCAGGCGACGACATATGATGTATGCAACCAACTTTTATTAAACATTCACATTCATTGACGGAAACATAAAAAATGAAGGCGTAAGTACTGTCCTCTTCGTTTAGATACGCCGCGCCGTTGTTTTTATTTAATATGTGAAAATTTACAACGTTGTTATTTCTCCCTCCGCACTTACTAGAAAATGGAAACTCACTTTTGTTCGGTTAATATTTTCATAAACGAGCTTCAGTGCTTGCGTGCAAAATTTTCACGCACGGATCCGATGTGGATCCGCGCGTGAAAATTTTACAGAATAGCACTGCTGATCGAGGTTATTAGGAGACGCCCTTTTATCTGCAAGGCTAGAACTTTCGAATGATTGAACACCGTCGTAATTTTTAATTTTCTCAAACTTTCTGACCTTAATTTTACTACCTTGGCCATGGCGTACTCTTGCATCTTCTTTATACGAATTGATTTACTCGAAAATGTATTTTTTCAGTGTTAAAAGTTACATTGGAATGGTATTATCTAATCATATTTTGTGTTGCTATAACTCATTTCTTACCCTAACATCTACGAAAGTCATTGGGTCTTACATACCCCCTTCAGGACACGACGAACGCAAAGCTCCCGCGTCGTCTTATTGTGAATTCATGATTTATTCAGCAATGTATAATCATTTGAAACTATAATCTTCAGCTTAATATTTGATGCTTTTCAATGGTTATACTTACCTAAAACTTTTAGTTTAATGTTTTAATAAGTTTAATTACATTAGTATTTTTAAATGTAATAATTATTTAGAACCTATACTTTAAATAAATATATAATTTTCATTTTTATTAATAGTGTATAACTAAGATGTAAAACCACTGTAGGACAATCCTTGAATGGTAGTTTCTTTATCATAATCATTTTAAGAGATATTACATTGAACATGTTTTTTAAAAGATTGATCTGAGTAAGGCAATATCCAAAACATCTCTCATTTCCATAACTTTACACTTCATGAAAGATTCAATTCGAAATTCGTTCTGACATTATGCAAGCGCTGATACATTTCACCAAAAAACCACGCAAAAGCTAAGCAATCTAGCTAATGTATGCTCAGCTGTCTGTACAATTTCATATTCAAATGATACTCCACATTTGAATCTTCTGCGATCGCACACATGTATTAAATAGTTAAAACGCGAGTAGGTTCAAACACCAAAAGCAAAACGTTATTGCTGCAAGTCTATTGGCTGTTCAAACAAGCGGACGTATGCAGAATAGCGAATGTGTGAGCGCCTATTTTCCGCCATTATATGGAGAAAAGTCACAAGCTTAGATCGTTTTCAGGCTCTAACGTTTTTATGTGCCGCATTTCCTATATTACTTTTAGACTTTAAAAGCATACGGAGCTCCAAATATCTAAAATACAGTCTTCGTCTACTAGGCGTTCTCGTTTATTATTATTACTCCAACTCCAATACGATTTTATTTATATTTATATTATAAACATAATTAATCTCTGTTTGTGTAACCACTTAATATAAAGTGTGACTGGAATTAAGAAATGAAGGTTGCTGTTGCAGCAAAAAATTAATTATCTAGCTCGATAGAAATACATACTGGCATGTGCCCCTACAAACACTTATAACGCCAATCATATTTTCATTTCAAATTGGGAAAGGGATAAGATTTTTGTTGGGTAGTTCTTTTTGGAGATGCAGAAGTTAAAGAAAAATACATGCTGAAGAGTCTCTTTAATACATTGATTAGCACATAGTGTGTTTAGATTAATTCTTCTATTCACTACCTATTATGAACTATGTACATGCGTTTTAGGCTGAATTTTCTAAACAACATGATTTAATGGTATAATAATACATTTTGTATAGGCGTACCCTAAGCTTTAGTACATGTAAGCAAGATAATGACTATTATTCTATTCTAATAAATTTAGAATTATAGTGCTTAATACACAAAGGGTAACTTACGTTTTGGGTAGAGGACATGATAATCCGTTTGCAAAGTGTCAGTCGAATGGGCAGCTCAATTTCACCCATGTAATTAAGGAGTCACCTGCGTGAACAGCTCACTCTGCGTAATTAAAGCTTTCAACTTGGGCCGAGTTATGTCGACCCAGTAGAGGCTGCGGTTTGCGAGTCAAATTTCATGGAGATAATAGGGCTTCATAACTGCGTGACTTACAAGCTTAGCCGCGATTTAATTGAAACTGATGATACGTTACAATGAACTTAAAACTACCCCGGTGCCTGTTCAGATATTTGAGGAACGAAATACCTGATCTATTTGCTCGTCAGTTGTTATTGGTGCTGTTAGGAAGCTTTATTAAAGCAGAGTCGTTATTTTCCTTTTCGTTCTATTTGTAAGGTTATTGATCGCGTTATTCTTAAGTTACCTTTAAATTGACTAGATAATTTAATTGTTTTATATAAATCTCTGCTGTGATGTAAACATTTTTCATACTTTTAGGTATTTATATGCAAAATAAATGAAATGAATTGTAAATTTTCTGTCACTAGTTTTGACGCTACGTACAATAATATAATAATTATCAAGAACAAAGAAAGTTCAAAGTTTGGGAATAGCTACAGTTTGTAGTCTTTTTAATGTCACATTTTTTAATTATGATTTAATATGCGTATAAAATTCGGCCTATTGAAAAACCTTTTTTTAGTTTGTTTACCATTTGTCTCAAAGGAAGTTGAAAAGTATAGCAATGCCAACCCACTTCTAATACTAATACCTACAAAAATATTAATGTGATAATAAATGAATGGATTAGGAAGTAATAGGAAGAGTACTTATGTAATCAACTGTTGCAGATATAACTGCGAAAGAAGCGCCGGCGGCGCCTATGTATTTGGAACTCAGCCAAATGTTTGTTTATAACATTAAAACGTTTAGTGTCCTCCAAACCACTCCCCGGTTGAACGTTCGGAATTTTTATAAGTCACACTTGGGACTGCTTTCGATGGAACATCTTACTTTAGTTATGAAATATAACCGTACGAGAGTTCTGCACGAATATAAACCTAATATCTTATGAAATTCTCTGTCTCTGCATTTGCTATGACGATTTGCAGGCATCGTAGTTTCCTGTTTAATTAACCCCCGTTAAACCAAACCGAATCGTACTATCTATATAATTTCGAATTAAATCTTAATAACGCGAAGAGTTACGAAAAAGAGCGAAGTTTGGTAAAATAAATGTAAATTACTGCCTCATTTTGTAGCCAGTTTTGACACAGTATCACAGTTATTAATTGTGAAATATGAACTAAATTAAACCGCAAATAAGTATGTTAAGCAGGGTTTCAGCTATATTATGAACGGGTTCATTTTTATCCATTATGCCTATTACTTTAAATAAGTTTTCGATTATGAGTACCTACATATGTAAAAACAGCCGCGTAATCAAAATCAGTTTAGGACAATAAAATGCATCCATTTAATTTACTTCAAATCGCGTTATATCCAAATGATTCTCGTGAAAACTCGTAAAACATAACTCGTATTCTGATTACATTCCCATTAGTTGTTTAGACTTGCATTGGAACTTTTGAACTATTATTTTTTCACCAGAGTTCAGTACCTACCCCAAGCAAGAACTTTGTTGGACAGATTCAAAGTTCCTATGGAAACTAAGCAGCGCTCCTTCCGGGCTTAAGAAGCCTTTTTCAGAAAATTTGAAATATCGATACGAATACTTTCTCACTAGTTGCTCGTGCATGGGGTATAGTTGAGTTGTACTGCAGCGAGAAAGTGTACAATCACAGAATTTAATCATGTGCGAGGCGCAAATGTCCTTGTTTATGTTTACATAGGACTCGCAAACATCTGGTTTTGATAAACTGAATACTCCGCATTCAGGTTGCCGGCTCTTGAAATCGTGCCAGCTTATTTTAAGTGACGATGGCGACGTCTGTTCGAGATTTGTGTCTAATGTCTTTCGTTATATTTCACAGTTTGTAGGAAAATGGGGTCAACGTTTTCTTGTTTTTTATTTTTGCATAAAATTCGAGGAATGCGATATGGTGAGCTTGTAATTTATTATTGGCGAATGTGAGACTGATCGTAGTGCGTGTTTTGTCGCGACGTCAATTCGAATAACATTTCACTTTTGCAATGTTCACTCTCACTGATGCTGCCGTCGCGCATGCATGAACACGGCTATGTGATGATTAATAATTCATCGGGACGAATGTGCTGTTACTACTTTTACGATTAATTAACCAAAAATGTGTTTTTTTCATTATTAATAAATGTCCGGGCCCTCCAGTTTACGATGCGAAAAAGACTTTGGCTATTCTTCTTCATCATCAAATTTTCGAGATGTTGCTGTTTAAATCTTTATAACACATAAACTATTCATGTCTGGCTGGTACTCTGTTGCGTTATTAGAATGATCCATCTGCGGTTTCCGCCGCCGGGAAAGGTATGATAATGAACAGAAGTGGGTTATTGCCCGCCCCCAATACTAGCTAACGCTATACCTACCTAACGACTACAACTCGCCATCTCCCCCCGGAAATAAAGTTTGATTTAGTTTAGACACGACAATCCGTTTGTTGTACTAACGAATCCAATTATGCCTACGCTCTATGCCAGACTTGCGCGTTTCTTGCGGGAAACTTCCAATGTTTGATGGGCACAATTTGTCTGTACATTGCAAATGTTACCTTTGGAACCCCTCGGCTTTATTTTGTGAGATGAACATAACATCATTTTACATTCGAGTACTCTTAGCAAAAAACTACATAGCATAAACTTCAATGCGTTTGACACATACACAATATTTAGAAGTATATTCTTTATATCTGAGTTTCAAAATTGAAACTTTTACTTACTTACTTTAGTTGAATCGACACTCTACCAAAAGCATCATTTAATTCTAATATCAAAAAAGCTTTATTCATTGACAAAGTGAAAGAAACAAACCAAAAATCCGAGTTAAAATGCGTCAGTTAATAGCTGACTTATGTTTTATTACGTTGTCATCCATCAGATGGTTATTTATCCGCCACTCCTTTATTCACCGCCCTAGGCGAGAGATAAAATCTGAGATAGCATTTCCCCCTTTTAACACATATACTGGCAGTAAGCGACTGTAGCAAGGCGGGCGGGACGGCACAGCCCACGGGCGAATCGTCAGCTGTGCGCCCGAGTGTGCCCGAGTGCCCTGCTGCCGTTTATGAAAAAACTTTAGTCTGCGTTCTTGGCATTGTCTTCTGAACTCCACGGTCAAATTTATTCCACCTTTTGTGTTATATAGTTCACATGCCTCCTCCGTACGAATTCTGTATTATTTATCATTTATAAGTCGTATTGTTGAGTTTTATTTTCATTGCCTCTCAGTTCCGCCTAGCGTGTTATATGAAAATAGATTGGTTATTTATTACCTTTTTGTTGTAGGTTATGCAAAATTTTGTACTCTCGTCGAAATGTTTTCATGTAAGATAATATAATAATTCATGTATAGTAATAATAATTATTATCAATCGGAAAACATAATTTCATCAATCAAGTTTACCTGTATTGTGCTTTCCAAAATACAAATGTTCAATTTCTGATTCATATTAATATTATAATTGTTAAAATAGTTTGTTGAATAGTTAATGACTATTTTGATGCATTTCCATTTACGAATGCTCTCGTCTTAAGTCGCCTGGGACAAGTTAAATTAAATATTTTTAATCAACAAACTTAACTTTTATGCAAAAGCGATTGCAATAGTACAAGAGTTATCTGCAACTGTTCACTTGGTCGTGCTCCGTCGCAACTGACTTCGTTTCTACACTGTTATGAAAAAAGTTTTACTCGATGCACTCTAATACAGTTTGCGTCTTGCAAGTCTTATACAATACACCACTATACCCACTTTGCAATATGATTTGTTATTCAGTTAGTAGCGTGCTTAAATAATTTTAACCTATTTATCAGTTTATTAGGTATATTTCTGATATTCCTTATTAATGTTTTTCATATTGAAAAACACAAAGAACTCAGCATTTTTAAATTTTATGATTTCAGAAAGTTCTCGTTAACATAATTTGGCACATGTTTTCTAGTGTACGTAAAATAACGTTTTTATTATATGTTCATTATACAAATTTGGCTTTCTTTTCATTAACATTGTTTGTTTCAACTTTACATCATTACTTTTAAGGAAACCGCTAGGTGAAAACGGAACTATTTTGTTTGTTTTTGAATTAAGATGCTATGCTGTGGCTATTCTTTAATTAATCTATTAGATACTGTTCTCTGCATATCTGTCTGTCAGCGGACTGTCTCATGATTTGATTTTTTTTAATAATAATAATAATATTCTTAATTGACTTACACCTCACAGGACATACAAGACATTAAACATGACAGTGAAAACGTACACAATAGGCGGCCTTATTGCTAAACAGCAATCTCAAATTTTAAGTTCCGTTTCCAAAGGGTAAAAATGGAAACCTATTGCTGTCACTCTGTCGTCTGTCTGTATGTCACGGGTCTCTAGATAGTAAACGAAATGTGTAACAGAATTGGAATTTCGGTGTTTCTTGTAAAATGCTCGCCCTAAAGCCGAATATGTAGTTAAAAATTCAACATGAAAAGGAGACAAAAATTTTTTTTCTTTATGACTACAGCATGTAAAACATCATTCTCTAGTGTTCGTTGAATATGATATAAATATAATTTTTACTATTTTTCATTTTCAATAATAAAGAAATGGGGGGCCGACAATGTTGTCCTTTTAAGACACTTTTTGTTTCGGGGTCTATATCAAAATGTAAACTAGTTAGGAATGTGAAATTTTGCTATATGATGCTCCATATTATGCTGTTTTTAAACAACAAATACTGAAAATGCCTATTTATAATGCATTTCATGGATTGTGACGAAAACAAACTTGATTTTCCCTTTCGCAGTTTGTTGTACCCTTCGTGCACCGTCTCGCACTTGGCCGGTTTTTTAGTCATAGAGTGTATTTTAATAGCCGCTTTAGCGAGAAATAATATTTCTTTTTATAAATTTAACGTTTGACGGAGATCCATTTAGCAAAAACGTAGAATTTCTCGGCGTTGTTTGACAAATTCAGTTTTACATCTTGTCCTCGTAAGTACGAAACTGCGCGTCTGACAGGCGCGCTCTCGGCCTTTTTTTTTTTTTTTTTTTTTTTTATACGCAGGTAAAAAATCTTTTTACAGACGACGGCGCCTTTAAGAGGCACACCACCGAACGGACCTCACACCTGGCTCCCGCAAGTCTTACGGACCCCCAGTGGCTACCCACCGAGGACCCCGCAACTCTTACGGGCGCTTTACGGTATAATATCCGCTAAAAAAGTCCTGCGAATACCTCTACACTGCTTAGCGCGAAGCCGTGGGGTCCCCGTTTAGGGAGTCTACCACGGCTCCGCCCCCAGCAGCTTCCCGGCCTTGCCGGGGCTCCACGGCAGGGGTCTCCCGCGGTATTTCGGGGACCCCGCAGACGTGCGCAGGTAGGCCCGCGCGTGGGGGCTGGGTACGCGGCCTACTGCCCACCGTACCGCCCCCCATCCGCTGCGGATGGCTGTACAGGAGTACCCGTAGAGCTCTCCGCCACCCGCCCTTTGCAGATCAGAACTGCAAGAAGGGGGGGCCGCCGTTCCTGGGGGAGTGGGAGAGGGAGCGATCTCCCCATCCTTTACTCCTTTCCCTGTCGCCCGGGTCTCCTCGCCCCTTCTCCATGGAGAAGAGAGAGGAGACGCGGGCAGTTGAGTTGGGGTGTCCGAGCGGCCTAGGCTACTCAGACATCCCCTCCTCATTAGGCACCCGTTCAGGCGCCGACGGCTCCGCGACCACTTTGTCCGGGGGTTTGTCCCTGGCAACTGGAGGGTCGCACCTCCTTCCGCCCATGACGTGGTCAGCCGCCAGACCACTATCCGCGCACACAGCGCATCTAGACGGGGCAGAGCATGTCGCCGCCCTATGCCCCGCTTTCCCGCACCGAAAACATAGGCTACTGCGGTCTTCCTTGGACGGGCATCTGTCGGCGACGTGGCCCCTGCCCATGCACTTAAAGCAGTGCGTAGGAGGGGGGCCCAAGACCGTCACGCGGGCCAGGCTCCAGCCGACTTTGAGCCTGTCGCCCTCCGCCACCTTTTTGGCGGCGTCTACAGGGCACCGCACTTTGGCGAATCCCGTGGCTCCCGGTCCGGGGAGGATCTCCCCTATCTCCATCTTAGAGGACCGGCAGCCCCCCTTTTCCGCCACCGCCTGTGTTAGCTCCTCGGTCGTGACGGACTCGTCTAGTCCGCTGATACGCAGGTCCGCCACTTTCTCCGGCCTACCGACCTCCACCAGATCCGCCATCACTTCACCAATCCGCCTTGCGAGGGCATCCGCCTTCGTGGGGCTGTCTGGCCCTGGGACCACCAGGAGCTTGGTCCCCATTCGGCTATCTCGAATTGTGAGGCCCCCCTCTATCCCTAACTCCTGGAGCCGCAGCTTTTCTTTTGCCAACTCCAACACCTTAGCGTATGTGACCCCATCCTGCTTGGCTGCCGGCGTGAGCTTTAGGGTCACGGCCGCGGTGTTTGGCACCCTCAGCTTGGCCTTTCTCCCCTCCTGCCGCTGTGCCTTCAGTGCCGGCGCCTTCTGTGCTGGCACCTTCTGCCCTGGCGTCTTCTGCTTTGGTATCTGCGCCCTTCGCACCTCAGGTATCGGGGCCACCCCTGAACTCGCACCCTTCTTCCTGGACTTTTTGCTGGCCACAACACTCCACTTCTCCCCAACCACTGCGTTCTCCGCCTCCCCACCGCGCCGGTCCGCCGCTAAGGGCGGTCTTATTCTCTCCGGCGGGGGCAATCTTCCTTCCAGCGAGGCCAATCGAGTGCTGACCATCTCCCCTATGGAAATCATAAGGGAGCGTTTCAGCTCCTCGACGGCCTCCTTCCACCCCGATCCGCTTGTCGCGCCCTCATTCACCCTGTTGTGGAGGGCCCGCATCTCCCCGCGCAGCACCTCCAGCTCCTTCTTAAGGGCGGCGTTTTCGATCCGGAGCTCCACCGCTTCGGCAGCCGCGTCCTCCATTCTTTCGCGATAAAGAGGCGCGCTCTCGGCCTGTTATATTACATATTAGATGCTAAGCTCCGATTTTTATTATTGTTTTTATAAAGACTAATAACTTTGCAAGAAAAATATTAATAAGCAGTAAACAATACACACCCACCATAAACCACCCAATACTCACCCATCATAAACCACACAATACTCACCCATCGGAAACAGAACTATTATTTACGGAGATATAATAATATACCTAATAGGTATGCCAACAAGCCAAAACATCTTTACTATGCCTGTATTAGGTCAATATGAGCATTAACTTCCACCGATTTGGTAAAGCATTCGTAATAACATTATTTGCCTCTGAATTTAATTGAAATATCCAGAGCGTACTTCAATTTTATGAATTTTATTTATTTCATGAATAAACTGAATATCTGGGTATAAATTCTAAAATGTTTTCACTGCTTGCGTTGTGTAAAACATGTATTTTTTTAAGACTAAAGATCATTTTTTAATTTGAAATCTAGTTATCTGAAGTTAAAGCAGTACTTTTATAGCTTTTAATGAATAACAAAATTATAATTATAAAATACTCATTACCGTCGTATCAAAAATATAACATTAATCTTCAACTCGTAACTTTCATAAAACCAGAGCATATATAGGTAATTATAGATGTACGTACACACATAATCTCCTAACCAAACCGCAATCAATTTCGAATCATAAGTTTGCGGCTGTCCCAAATCAAAACACAGTAAGAGACTCTAATCAAATGCAGAAAACAAAAACCTTGAATTTAACAATTTTAAAGTTTCTTTGAAACTATAAATCTAAAGCTTGATATGACTCTTGGAGATAGTAGATAAAGTTACTGTCTACATTTTTGTATATTAAAAGTTTAAAAATACAGTTCGGTATCTACTTGTTTTACGACACTTATTAACTTTGAAATTTGATCCAAAACTAACCATGACCATTAACATGAAACACCCCGCCCCACTCCCGGAACGCCAATCCGATGTTTTCTCACTATTTAAAAACTAGTTAAAAACACAATTCATGGAGATAGCTGCTCCGACGGGTGTGTACTTTACTGTGTTTAGAAGACCTAGAAGTGACAATTCCCAATCCAAACACAGTAGTAAGTACGTGCGCCTTGCTTTGTTTTTGGGTTGCTAATCAGGTCTTACTAGGTTTTGATTTGGGAATTGCGGTTTAGTTATTGCAGTTACATACACTTACTAGTTTTTATGGTATCTCTATATTGGGAATGGAGGCCTTTATCGAAAAACAGATCTTTGCATATAAATTGTGGGCAAACACTGTGTGGGTAAAGGATGGTGTAAAAAGTGGATTTTGACACAAATGTCCCTTACTGTGTTTTGACTTGGGTCAGCCATTTGGTTCTCCATCTTTCTATCTACCAATACAAATTTTGTTGATATAACAAATTGGAAAAGTTTTCATTCAGTAAACGGATTGTTGCCGTCTCGAATTCAAATTTCTTAATTATTAAACTTAAATCGTACTTCATTTGTTTAATAATGGCTAAATCATAATTTATGCCAAGTCTTCTAAACGCAGAAAAATGACTCCAATCTCAAATCTGTGACAAAGGGATATTTGCAAAATTACTGTTTCATCAACGTCAAGCCGAAACTGCTGAAGCTTCGAACATTAAATTTGGACAATAGATTTCTTTCATGACTCAGCCGTTCTCTGAAAACGTACCTACGATATTGATTCGTTTTCAAAGAGAAATGGTGGTACTGATGCCTGTTGAGCGGATATATTATTATGATCCTGGAACGACATCGTTTCATAATGATCGATTTGGACTAGATTAAAACGCTCTAATCGGGCAAGTTATAAGTAGGTACTTCCTATCGATTCCTCCAGGCTTTTGAATACAACATTTAAAATTGAAATTTAAAATCCTCCGGGTTACTCTTAGAATGCACGTCTTGTGAGCGGCTTACTGGACTGGATCGTGCGCTCCACAGACCACAGAAAGAGGTTAGAAGAGCCTTGTGGCCGGGGCAGGCGCGCCACAGTTATTTGTAAGCAAATGCTCATAACTTGACTAAAACTTGGTTCTGATTACGTCGTTGCTCCCTTGTGTGAGCGCTGACTGGTACTATGTTTGATATCGCGTCGTTTGGTTGGCTATTATCTAATAGGTGGATGTGTGGGGGCGAGCCAACGACAAGTTCCCATACAAACGGTCTTGATCACCCTTCTAAACTCTTTCTGTGTTCTGTGGTGCGCTCCGCAGCTTAGCCAGGCAAGCCACTGTATCGGCCTGCACTATCTATTTGCCCAGAAGCTTGTGTGACTTTAAAGGTCATATTTTGAAAACCACTACTATATTTATATCTAGTTAATTGTAACTGAATGGAAGTCGATTCCAATTTCCTTTAATTTGTTTGTTTTTGTTGTGATATTAATATTGATAAACGTTGTGATAAGTTTCGTCGAATGAAGACTTTTTGACAGATTTCATAGCTATCTAAGTACTTCAACTGCACTTTAATATGGGTATATAGTGTATTATTTAAAATTAAAGCAATTTTCGATTATATATTATTAAACAAACTTGAGACGCACCTCTTTTCCTTTAACGACGTGCGGCGATATTAGACATTATTTTGCATTATCTTGACAAACACTCATAATTTTCTTTTCACATGCACAACATTCAGTAACACTGCACGCACTCGTAATGTTTTAGCTATTAACATACACCTTTCTATATTTATAACTCATTTGTATGTGGTAACAAAGAAAATAAAGACTGAATTTTATTTAACCTTTTGCCCGCTTTTACGGCGAAGTGTTAATTTTTCTTCAAACGTATCTACGTAGATAACGAACACGAAGTCCGCCCATTCGTCCGCCAATGTAAGTATACGATCAAATTAGTGGTAACCATACTACAAGTTGGTGCAAATATTTTTCATATGAAGAGAAAATAGTTTATTCAATGCTTGATTTATGTAAAGGTTTGTCGGCGAAGACGACTGCAATTGAAGTTTCTGTTGGTAATGTCGAAGCTGAACCCTTTTCATTCATGAACATATGTATACAATAAAGTTACTTGAATAAGAGGTGATGGTCACTATGTTGACGAAGACACGAAAAAATCGTGAAAAAATTCACTTCGCACATTTTTCACCGAAAATGAGAAACTTAATCATAGAGTAAGTTTTGAACTTTGCTTCTTTTACTTTAAACAGCTGAAATGAATTTCTATATTTTATGGCGTCTGAAAATAGAGCTACCAGAAGCTCCAGTAAAATGATTTTATGATATAAAACATTTCTAAAGTCTCTTGGTATTTTAAATAATATTTTTGTAGAAGTATGTATTCTAACTTTGCGCAACATTCTTACGCTGTTTGCCCAATTCTAAAGCGCAAACCTCTTTGATTATCGGAATACTGCTGTCGTACTTATTATAATGATATTCAATCCTCACTTAATGGTCCATTTAAAAAAAGGAGACCTGTAGCAAACAAAAACAATAAATACGTTTAAACAAACAAGTATCATACTAAGGTTACAGTTTAGTTTCCAGTATTGTTGCCCAACTTTAACGTGCCATAAAAATACAATCAAATATAAATCGTCACTTCTCTCCAATAATAACTTTCCATTAATGTTGTTGTTTGATAAACAAAACCCACTTTAGGCCATTTTATGCACAAGTGGCGACATCGTGGTTAAAACTTCTCACTTTCAAGAATTTGTAGAAACTTTAAACTCCGTTGCCGCTGTGACAGTTTGACAGTGATGGACTGACAGCCTCATTACCGTGTTGATGTTGCCTGGTAACCATCATGACAATTTTTGCGATACATGAACTTTATACATTAATAATATATGTATTTATTTGTTTCTTAGGTTTTCACGCACATCACTCATTAAATAAAACTAGTTTTTACGGGTTAATGAACTAAATTTAATTATTTATTGACGTTTCGCAGCCTTTTTAAGGTCTGCATCATCAGAATAATGAATAAAAATAATATAAAAGAATAAACAATTTTGGCGATGCAGACCTGAAAAGGCTGCGAAACGTCAATTAAACCCGTAAAAACTAGTTTTAAATATTTGTATTTATTCTGGCGTTATAGCGATATTTTAGTTTCTTGGAATTTTTGTGAAATCAACAACTATTTAAAATTTTAATAGAATGCAGATGATGATCAGGAGAACAAGAATTTATTGATTTTCATAAAATATGTATTTAATTGAGCGATGCACTTCCTTAAAATTTGATTTGTTGATGTAAAAGAAAACTTATATAAAATCCAAATTATAATAAAATCCAAGAAAATAAGTTGCATTACAATCGATAAAAAAAATGTACACTACAGATGAAAGTAAGCTGACTATTGGTACCACAATTTAATAGGCCTGGTTTAATTAAAGTGTGATGCGTGACATGCACGCAGAGTCGTCTATTAATTTGATATTGAAGTTAATACTGCCACTTTCTATGCATTACTATATGTATAAGAGATTTAAGAAAGGTAGGACATAGCGGAGTTTCCCCTCGAATTTGAGCGCCCGTATTCAGCTATCTTACCTCAGGCTTTCAGAAGATCACATTGACAAAGCATTATCTTTTGTTGATACTGCCACTGATCATGAATAAATAGGCAAGGTGATGATGAGGTTCAAAATATTGGGCATTGGTGTCGACTCTGGTATGATTCCCTAAACCTAAACTTAAATTCGACAACAGTGTCTCCTTGTCATTCTCTATACAGAATGAAAAGGAGATGCTGATGTTAAATTTAGATTTAGATGTCTCAGAATCGACACTATTGACTGATTAAATACTATCTTAAATTGCAGGTAATACGAATCGACATAAGTAACTGTTTTTTATCCACATAATGCTCGGTATAGTCTAGCTTCGTTAATTAAAATGTGAATTGAAGATTACCTTATCTCTATAACCCTAAAATTGACACTTGTTAATTACACTGCGGGATCTTGATTAGGCGTCTTACTTGTATTGTCGTGAGCTCATTGTATTCTATTTTATTTAACTAGGACTAAGAAGTTCTTAAGGACACTTTATCTTTTAGAATTAACTGGCATCATACAAAATGCCATGTATGTCCTTTTTATGGTTATGCATGTTATTTTTTTCATTTTTCGAGGTCAGGATAAACTAAATGACGTATAAGTATTATACATAAACTCCTTGACTTGGAAACAAATATGTGTACTCATCACACAAATAAAATACCCCATACAGATTTCGAGCATAAAGGTACAAGTCCGAACTGAACCGCAGACCATAAGCCGCAGTTGCAGACTGCAGGCGACACTATTAGTTTCTATGGATCTCTATGAAATTGATTCCGAGCGCGGCGACATGCCTCAGCTGCACAATGCATATAATGCACGGTCAGCCGCAGGCGCTAGCCGCAGTATCGCCTGCGGTTGTCGTCTGCAGCCCATTGCGGAATTGTACTGTTACGAATTTCGCGCAGAGAAGCAAAAGTGTAGATGTGTCACCAATCTGTATACATAAAAGGCAACCATTACTGACTGACTGATCTATCAACGCACAGCTCAAACCACTGAAAGAATTGCGTTGAAAGGCACACATATAACTGTTACGATGTAGGCGTGCTCTAAGAAAGCATTTTCCACAACTCACCCCCTAAATATACTTTTTGTGAAGTATTAAATCTACGTAACATTTATATATTCACATATTATCATATGAGTTTACTTATCATTTATTAAAACAAATTAGCGAAGATCCTCTAAAAGGGAGAATATTGCTTATCAGCCTTTTATTAAGTAATTACAATTTGACAAAGCCGTGTTGTTGATAAATGTTTGTTATTGAAAGCTTTCCTAGAGGTTAATGTTACTTGAAAAACAAACAACAGTTACCTTATAAATTATTCAATCTGTCGACGCGTGTGCTGTGCACCACCGCATACATATAATGCGTCGAGCCACAATGATAATGGCTCGATACCTACTTATATATTAGGGAGAGAGCAAAACGTTTGAATATTTTAATAATTATTATTATTTATTGAGTTTTTTTTATAATTAATGTACGTATGTTTATTTAATATCATATTAATGTTTCACACCGCATGTGTAGATTCCAAAGAGTAACTTTAGTCTTTATCCGAACATTATACTATACTATGATTACTTTTCGCAATATTTTTTGGCATAAATTTTACTAAAAAAAATCACTGGATCCAGGTTTCAGGCGGGATTCGAAACCACGTCTTTTGCTATCCGGGCGGACATCCGTCTCTCTCATAGAGAAAATCCCTTTTCTAAAACATAAGTATAAAGCACTGGCTTTCAGCCTCGAAAGCATTAATGCAAAATATGCATGAATAAATATAATTATTTGAACATGTAATTAGTTTTGTGGTTTACTCGCACTCTGGGTAAACCTTTGCAGCTATCTTTTATATGAAATATTATTTGTGTTTGTGGTTTAAGGTAACTCGAAACATTAATTGCCTACGTCTCACCACATTTCTTAAATAAAATTAATTATGTTGTTTAATTCCACATGTTTCCTAATTGGCGTGAACTGCTTGGTTCAGGAAGTTCATTGTAGCTATATTGATTTGAATTTCTCAAATTTTCAGTTAAAAAGAATAGAAGAACATATTGTTATATTTTGTTCATTTGAAGTTTTAAGTCAACCAGAATTAGAAGAAGACTCTCTTTTTCAATCAGTATCTACATTATGATGAAAAACCTAGTTATGGCTGGAATATCTATATATATAAAACTCAAAGGTGACTGACTGACATAGTGATCTATCAACGCACAGCCCAAACCACGGGACGGATCGGGCTGAAATTTGGCATGCAGGTAGATGTTATGACGTAGGCATCCGCTAAGAAAGGATTTTGATCAATTCTACCCCCAAGGGGATAAAATAGGGAATGAAAGTTTGTATGAAACTTTGTCAATTTTAAACCGATCGGGCTGAGACTTTGCATGCAGGTATAAGAAGAATCATAGACGAATGTCATTGTGTATAATACAAGCCTGAGAACAAAAACTGTAGTCTACACTTCAGCTCTACACCGAAGCGAAGCGAGGGCGGGCCGCTAGTTATGGATATTAAAAATTTAATGTGGAAGTTACGCATGTCTATAGTTACAAAAGCACATGAGTAAAGAAATACTCATGTGCAAAAAAATATAATAATATTTTTGTGATACTTGTTCGAAATATAAAAACATTCAATGTTATAAACACACCATGTTTAGTTTTAAATTTAGCTTGAAAGGACTTTGTAGTCACAGTATCAGCCTACGCATTAGAAGCGTCGGATTCAATGTACTCGTATATATCGTAATTTGTGGTATCGTATATTATGGAGTTGATCCTGCGAGAAATGGACATCGGCTTTACTGACGTTGATAATCTGTTACTTGTTATCTGTCCAGCACGGATTAGTGAAAGCATCATTTATATATACCTACCTCCATTAATGTATCTAATGAGAACATTATATTGAAATGAATCTCTTTAGAATTACATATAAGGAAGTGATGAAGAAGACTTGATGTTCAACTTAGATTACTAATGGGAAAATATTGACCATATTCTGCGCGACAAAAAGCCGAAGACTGCTGTAAATTTATTTATTACGTCCTTTCTGTATAACAAAATCAAGTCACAATCTCTGAAAATACATACGAATATTTGACCAAGTCTTATGTACTAAAATACAATACCCCTATATATTTATTTGGGTATCATAAAACTTTTTCCTAGAAACGCAGTAAATTCGTAGTATGGATGTTTGACACACACCAAAACCGTTGCTTCCGTACCGGCAAAACTCGTGTAACCGCATTGATCACCATCGCAACACAATAGAACCACAAACTGTTGTGGTGAAGATAATTTAAAATTTTAACATTTAAAATGCTTTTTGAGACGCGTTACTGAACACTAAATCAAAACTACTTTCAAATGGGTTTCGTACATCCAATCAACATAAATAAACAGTTTATTATATAAATTTTGCTCGACTTAACTAATCCATTATTCTGTTTTATTTTAACAATACTGTAATTAAAAATGTCTATTCGTTACCTTAAAGGGCTTCCTTGACTTCACTGGTGTTCCACATGATCCATTGATGAAAATGCGGTTTTGACAGAAAGAAGTATCTCGTTAATCTTAGTGCTCGGTTTGTCAGCTGCCGAGTCGTATTATTTTCCTTGCTTGCTATTCATAGTAGATATCGTTATAACCGGCAGAGGAACTTTACATTTCACACGAGCGCTCCAACGAAATCGAATCAACCGCGTAGCGTGACGATACGCATCACTCGTAGTGAAATCGCAAAATCGCTAGTATCACAAGGTATTCATGCGATCATATATCTATTATTTTAGGTTTTCGATTTTTTAAAGTAATAAATACAAGTAATGGTTTTTTTAAGGTGTATGCTAGCAGTTAAACCTCGTACAATGGTTACTCCTGTGTGTGTTTAAATATTGTATGGAAGTCTTCTGAGATACTTCCTCTGAATATTCCTCCTTTATGTCATCTATCACCAGCGATAGGCATATTTTTTGTGTCCCAGAATCGTTTCTACCCCGTTGTTAATATCAAGTTGTTCGAGATAGGTATCCTCAATATTTTAATGTGAATGTAAAAAAAAACTATTATTTATTTATTTATTGGAAAACACATACAGCTATTTTTACAGGAATAATCCTAATGCAATAGCGTAGTATCAAAATTACAATCAATAAAATAAACATAATTGTATTAAAAAAGACAATAAAACTAATTCCATTCTATTACATATAAATTAACATTACATAGATACATACATACATATTTAAAAAAAATGAATTGAATTATAATATTATTATTTCATATTGTCATCTCTATTACAAATTTCCATTACCACCGATCTTTTAAACAAAGATAATGGACAGTGAAACAAATCAATTCTTACGGCAACTACATTCAAGGCGTACGTGTGCAACGTACGCGTCAAAGGTGACTTAGCTAGCTAGTTCTCGGGGCTGGTAAGTACCGCGAATAGTTATTTGATTTTACGCAGTCTTTTTACATTGGTAAGTGGTAAAAAAAAACATAAGAAAATTGTTTTACAATTTATTTCAGGTATAAGCACGCAATGCGAAATCAAAATATTAGCGAACATAATATTACTTTCTATTTCTGTTGGAGAAGGTAAACGGTTGCGTGTTTCATGCTCCAGGCCGCTACGGTAGCGTGATGCACCTGTACCGATTTGTTAACGATACCTACCTTTGTCGATTCCAGCCGCGATGCCGCCGAGCCGAAACAACTACGTTATGCGATTTAACTCGCTCTTATTCAATTAAGTAGATATTTTATTGACACGATATATTTCTGTATTTAAGGATGCACTATGAAAGTATTTTATATTTTGCATTTTATTCAAATTCATGTGCTAATTTAACGTTTCATCATGGTAGTATCTACTTTCAACGATTCCGCATAAAAGTTTCTCTGTATAAACTTTATTGCAGTTTATCTTTAACGACGTTTTCATGACGAAAAGTTGGGCCGCAATAATTTGATAATTCATTATTCTCTTAAAGAGCTTGTCGACTTTGATGGGATCATAAAAGCAGGACCCGTGGGCCCACTTCCAGCACGAATCCATGTTTGGAGCGAGTGCAATAAAACAAGTGGTTGTTACAAAGATATCCTCGGGTACCCAAAATGTCCGCCAGCTCCACGGTCAACTCGCAAAATTTTACGGCGCACGTTCGCTTGTGTACCTGCGGAAACTACCAAATGCGAGGCCGCGGACGTAGGACGGATAAAGTAACTAAGCTCTGTGCCTTTATTAATGCTCGTTGTTTGTTTTTACGGTTCTTACACAATTCTCATTTTTCTTTTGGCGTTCCTTGTATTTTTATGATGAAACGCTTCAAGTCTGCAGTTGCATGCGGTTGATATTTTAAGCAAAATTTCATAAGGTTTTTTCCTTGCTGGAGTTGTCTTAATATTGTATTTGTTTTTTTTTTTCATTATTAAAGTGTTATCTAAACATTGACAGGTAAAGTGTCGGACACGGTTAAAATTATAAGACTTTATATCCGAAATATATTAAACTATTTTATGTTTTCAATTCGTCACAACCGGCCATACTAAACTGTATAAACTGAATTGAAAACAGAGTTGAATATTAAATAGTATTGAAAACGTAAAAGCGGGAACGATAAAAGCAGACAAGCAATTTGAACTGATTACACCCGGTTCTGAATTGATTGAAGAAAAAGGTGTGGAACCTGAGCGGACAGGGACGAATGGCGCTGAGCGCGCGGTGATCGATCTCGCTCGCACAATAATATCAGGTAGCCTTAACCGTTCACCAGCCCCATACATTAATTAGCAACGGATTATCGTCAGTCACATTTATACGGCTCATCTGTCAAGTCACCAATACAGGTACCATTCTTCTACTCCGATTTTCCTCATAAATATATATCTAGATGAGCTTCCAGATTCTTTGCCTCGCCACTGACTGGCCCGCCTCATATTTTAAATATCCACCTTATTTCGCATTTCCAGGATCATTGCGATTTCAATATTTATGGCTAAAGCGGAATAGTGGTGCGACGCCGAAATTGACCTCATTTGTCAATTTGCTATAGTGGCTTTATCAAAAATATGGTTGAAAACATAAAGATATTTTTTATAAATAATGTAATTTTGAATGTAAGGTATATTTCATAGAGCATACTTTGTATTCTTGTGTATTTTTGAAAAATGTATTAATTGAGAAAATTAATGTATAACATAACTTGTTTTTATTGTCTAATAGAATACTACTTTTATATTTCATTTTTAACAATAATATTATATATAATTTTTATTATTATGACGCTAAAACTAAAGTTTGGCTCTTATCTTAATTCGAAAATACGAAAAGTTAACCAATCCAGCAATCTGTTTACGGAATTTGTCAAACCGACGTGGGTGTGTCATTAATAAAAGAAAACGAATCTTCCGTGGAAGACAAAGCAGCCAGTATCAATATTTATTGGCGTGCTTAGTATTAATCGGGTCGGATCGCGCGTTGTATCGCGACTGAGCGGACGCGCGACGGCGAATGGATGGACTGTCGCGGTCGGAGCGTGCCTAATTTTTCTCTACGAATAATTTTTCCTTCGTAGCGCGTAGCGTTACCGTAGCGCCTGCCCGGCAAACGCTTCAGGCCCTCTGTAATATCGCATCGAGTTCGGTACCTATCAGTGACTCAGCCATTCGAGTCAGTATGCCCTCAGACGCACCGAAGGTCGGTCGTGTCGTGCGCTGCGATCTCGCACTCGACTCGTGTACGAAATGTGTGACAATAAATGTTGCTTCCTCTTTGTTATTTAAAAATTTTAAGTGTTTATAGACTGTAGATTGTTAAGACTATATAACTTCAATATAAGCCATTTAGAACATTAGTGTGTATATTAAATACGTATACTGCTTTGTGTATATTTACCCGGTTGTACAAGCTCATCTTCAATAGGAAAGGGTGAGATGTCTTCACAGTTAATAGTTTCGTCCGATAGTAATTAATCTCAGCTGCTACATTACAACCATTACTGTTGACTTGTGAGTAAATTTATAGCAAATGCTTCATTTATTTTGATTTAATGGATCGATATAACCGTCACCACCATTACGCACGTAATATTTTCATATCATGCTTTACGTGTTTTTCAAATATATTATGAATCACCAAAACCGCTTACAATGTCCACAAAATAAATGTAGAAGTAGTGTTTTTATTCTTTTAAAAGTGTTTTTTTGTGTATAATAGTTTTGACAACCAATTAATCGGTCTTAAATCAGCATACCTACCTGCCTTCTGCTTTAATTCCCCCTGGATTCGAACTCCGGTAAAAACATTTACTAGCCCAGAGAAATATAAATGTAGCAAAAATATTTTTTCCTGAATCACGGTAAACAAGCATGACAGACACTCATTACCATAAATTAGATTTAAAGCTTGTCAAACTGGCGTGTTGTCTAATTCTATTGCTATCGTTAAGAAAGTGACGAAGTAATAATATAAATAAACTTAAAGATGAATTGACGTCTCCTTGTATACAGTTCTGCTTAGATTAGGATTAAGCGTGAATTGCACCACAGATCTAGTTAAAGTTATGGTTAAATTTTACTATAACTTAAACTGACCTCGCTTGGACAGTTAATTATCACCGTCCAATTACGAACACATTTTGATTATCGTTAAATGGTTCCACCCATTTTTTTCAAACTAACCGGTAGTTTAACTGAGCAGTTAAAGTAAGTTGGTGCGCCTCACGCAAAATATGTTGCTTGATTTGTACTTACGGGATGTATATAATATCGCCAATATAGTTGACATTGGCGATAATAATATTCTGTACAGGTATTTAATATTTCTTCTATAGTTTTGTATTTGGAAAAGTTCTTTGTTTATTTTTTTTAACAAATATTCGGAGCCGTAAAACTGGACAGCAACAAAAACGCCGTGTATTTTCTTCACGCCTACGTTTGTATAGAACGTAGCGGCGTAATGCAAAGGGGAAAAATGTGAAAATAAAGAGCGTCGGGGGTCGGTGCTTGCTTGCCATTTAATATGAGAAATGGGCAACGATGCAGCGGCGACAGCTACGGTCGGTCGGCTGCGCTAAGATTGCGGCCGTATAATGCTATGTATGCACTGAATGCTCATTGTCGCGGCTCGCTCTCTGGCATGTAACTCACTTAATCATCTCACAGTTATCTTTTACAAATACGAACTCTTTGGAACAAATATTCAACAGGTTGTTACAAAAATACAAATAAAGCTTGAAGGGCGTTGAAGTACATCATATAAGGAATCTTCTCTAATTTTCTTAAAATATTTGCATGAAGTTTTCACTTTTTATAAAAACAGTTATTTTTAATGATCCTCGAACTAGTGACGTGTCTTAAAATGATCGATATTTTTATTAATCATTAAAAATAACTACTTTTATAAAAAGTTAAAACTTCATGCAAATATTTTTAGAAAATTAAAGAAGACTCCTTATATGATGTACCTACTTCAACGCCCTTCAAGCTTTATTTGTATTTTTATTTGCTTTATTTTTTTATGTTAAAAGGGTGGCAAACAAGTAAGCGGCCACCTTAGCCTATAGTATAGACGCTTTCGACACAAAATATCACTCGCGCCGTTGTCTACCCTGACCTAGTGGACCCTACCACGTGGAACCCTGGAACCTTACTTACTGACAGAAAAATAACACCACCAAAAGGTAGTGTTATTTTACTGTGGTCTTCTATAAGGCGGAACTTGCTTCTCCAGACGGGCACTTCAATTCGAGCGGAAAATCCGCTATGCCCTACCTCTCTTAAATTTACGCACCTTTATATATATTTAAATTTAATTTTAAACAAAATAACTACTAATGTTATATATATATATATATAATCCGTCCGTAATGACTTTTCAGTAAAATTGTTACATGAACATAACGACTATAATATTGATTATTCGTGGCATTTCCATAAATCTGTTACTAGTTATAATTATTAGTTTATGGGTCAAGTTACAAATACATAGTATGTCTTATGATTTATTAAGAACCGAAATGTTCCTTATTGTGAGCTGGAGTCGTTAATTAAATATTTACACTAATTGGAAACTGAATACCAAATGTGGAAATAATATGTCTATTTTTACTACGAAAAGGGGCTTATATATCGTTGTTACTTTGTTGTTTCAATCTCGACTGCTGAAAGTCAAGCGGGCCTGACTTCCCGATTTCCAAGGTCAGGGATTCCTTTCCCGGTTGGTCTTTTTTATCAGCGCCTTGAGTTAGGGTGCAATCTTCATTTTAGTAGATTTCGCTGTTATTTCGTTTTTCTGATTTCCATTTCACAAAAGCTTTAAAATTAATTCCGTCGAATCTTTAATATGATTATTCTTTTAAGAATATACGCTTTCTGAAGTTAGATACCCAATATTTAATAAAAACTCACACAGGTTTACTTCAGTGACAGTTTCTTGATGGCTGTGTCTATCCTCTTGACGGATCGTCGACCTTCGTACATATACAATATTTTTCCAGACTATCCTTTGTCATTTCACGCTTCTCTTCAAAACACATCGTATGTCTTTGCCAACGCCTTTGTGGCTACATTATTTTACGGTCGAAGAGTTTCAGAAGAAACTAAGCCGGGTCGTTTCAGCTTCCAAAAACTTCATAGCATATTTATATAAAACTATAGATTATACAGATACGATAATACAGATGATTTTAGGTGTTTCTTAATATTGTTAATACTCACTGCATACCTCTACGTACACTATAGTTTTAGAATAACTGTTTAAAATAAAATTACACGCAGTAAAAATAATCTACTACCACGTATTGATTACGGGCCGGTCATTAAAAAATAAACGTCTTTTTAATATGGATGAAACATACGTCTTTTTAATATGGATGGAATTTTAAATTATATATTTTTTATACTAGCTGAAGTTAATTATACCAACTCACTCACCTCATGTGATTATGGAATTAATTTTTGGGATAATTTATTTTTTGCATAAAAGTCCCAAGAGCAGTATTGTGGCTTGAGAATTTTTAGCCAGACATTTCCAATAGGGCATTGCCTATAGTTTGAAACAAACTGCGTGTCAGTAAAAGCCAATGGACACCCTAGATCGCAAAGAGAAATTACTCGAAAAATTGGTTCGGAAAAGGATCCCTGTGGTAGCGTTATTGAAAAAAGGTCGACTTGATTGATATTCGAACTTTACACGCTAAAATGCTGAAAATGCAGAGCGTTTCGGTTTTTCGTCTCTGTTAAAAAAAAAGATTGACTCAATTTGTTCTTGTCCGTTGCGAAATAAACTCGGCGAGGGTATTTTTAACTAAGGATTTATCTTTTGGGAGTGTGTAATCGCCTTAATTCCGTTCACCAAATTAGGATTTAGGGTACTTAAATGTTAATTAATGGGTTATGTAAATGTGTTGATGAATTGTGTTACAAGGTAATTTAAATACCATTGTCCCTTTGGGTAGTGCTATTCATTTGTTGTAGTTTAGTTAACTGGGCTTAATATTAATACAGAAATAATGCTGTTATTGTAACCATAATAGTATACGGAGATAATTCTGTGAAATTAATAGGTGAATGCCGGGTCAAGCGATAAAAAAATGTTATTACAGAATTTATGAATACGCAACCCAGTCAGTAGGTAGGTATGGGACATGTGTGCTATATGTATTCGTACATCTATCCATCAGATCAACTCTGTTCCATCAGATCAGCATGAAGTCTATGATATCAATTTATTATTTTCTCCTGAAACTTAACATACACAGAAACTACACCTAGCTTGGATTCATGTCTTTTTCTCGCTATATGTTTTTGAAGTGAAACTTTTTTACGTTAAACCATTTTTCAGACATCGTAGTAATTACCTTTATTTGATTTTGTTTCTTGTAAATTAACTTTATTGTAAATATCTTTGTACTTTTTAAATGAACAACACGATAATCTTATGTTTTCTTAGAAATACCTACTCTTACATGTTATTTAATGTAGTCTTGTAACCTTTTTTATATACATAGATAACAGTTCACACAGGTCAATATGTTATTTGATTTAACTATTTCGCATTGCCGCTGTTATAATAATAACAAGTGTTATTTTAAGCTTTGGTTAAACAATAAAAAGTTCTCGTAACTCTGCTAAATTACAACATAAAACCCCACATTCACAGGAGTGTGTTTTATAGGGTTCCGTGTCCAAAGGGTAATACCGGAACCCTATTGCTGTCACTCTGTCGTCTGTCTGACTATCCTTGTACGGAATGAGTTACATTTATATAACTATTATTATAAAATGATCAATAAAGCCATGCCAATGTTCTTCATTAGAAAAGTATTGCAAAGAAATTGTAAAACATCACTGACATACCCCCGGAGACTAGTTAAATAACTTAATGTCATAGGTGCTTTGGAAACTTATTTCTACGACTATTAAATGTATTTGCTGAGTCTTCATTATTTAAACAAATGGGACTATAGAATTTAACTGTAATTTTTTCTCTCATTCGCGAGAATTCCAACAGAAGAAGTGATTGCTTGGAACAAAAATTTAATTACCTTAACTGTGCCGTCCTGAAGGGCCATTGTGCTTTAAATAAAACGTCGTACGCATAGCCGACGACGGTCACGAGAGAGCTCACCGTGATAGATGATATTCGAGAACAATTAATCTTGGGCAAAATATGCGGACGATTTGCGAGCGAGTGGTCGGGCCTAATGGTCGGGAGGATTATCACGCGTCCACGTCCCGCGCCCCTCCACAACGTCATTAGCGGAAAAACCCACGCTGCCACCTAATAAAACAACAAAGTGCTTCTAATGTGAAAAAAAATGCACCAGTTTACATATGAGATGTTCAGCAATAACGTGCCTCCACGCCGCACTGCCATATATCATAGAGCGAGGTTTCATAAAGGAGGAGGCACAGCCTTCCCGTTCGGACACCGAAGGCCTTGTTATGCGACGCTGCTATCCTCGGATAATGTCTTGCATAAATTTACCGTAATCGTGTAAAGCCAGTGTCACTTGCATAATTTAATGTAGACAAGCTATGCAGTTTATATTAAAAATGTCACAAACAGTCTGTGTAGGTCTATTTTAATCTTCCCTGTTTCCAATTGAGTTTTGAGCATGAATAGGCATAATCCAGGATTTGATAGTGGCGCATAATGTTCCGTTAATTGGAGATACCTGTTTGCTGCAACTCCAATTGGTTGAGGAAAGGTATTATAGCACTCCTATATCATAGTTTAATTGAAATTGAGGCTACGTTTGCCTTTGATCGACTAATAGATATGCCAGTGTTGTAATCAGAGCTCTATCGGTATCTTTAGGTACCTATCTATACGTTTACATACAAGTTTAAGTAGAAAATTAATTATGAAGTTTTACAAAAATTATGACGTTATACAAAAATTATATGTAAACAAAAGAGGTAGGGCAGGGTCTGGGGAAGCAACCTTCATCTTACAGAAGACCACAGTAAAATGAGAATACCCTTTAGTGGTTTTATGTTCCTGCTGGTGATAAAGGGTTCCAAGCTTCGCAGGGTAGGGGATTGGGTTCAGGCCGGCAAGGTGATGATGGCTGGAACGGCACACCTTCTGCCGCATCATCTATATCTTCGCGACTGGACTCCATTTACACTTCCCATCACGTTGTGGTTGGGGTAATTTGACGTCCTTCGTGGCCGAGTGGTTTGTACGCCGGGTTTCATGGCGTCGCCGGCTCGAGAGGTCCCGGGTTCGAATACCGGTGGGGGCAGATGTTTGTATGATGAACACGAACATTTATACTCCGGTCATGGATGTTTAATATGTATTTCTATATAAATATACTTATATATGTAAAGTATATGTATTCTATCCGTTACCCTAGTATACCATAACACAAGCCTTATAGTGCTTACTTTGGGGCTAGGCTAATTGGTGTGAGTGTTGGAAATATCTATATTTATTTGTTTTTTTTCATGTTAATGAACATAATTATGTACATTACATTCATGATACACAAGTCTGGAATTCATTTACTGGGTTTTTCTATTTTCCTTTTTTGATACGTGTCGCGTTGTTAGTTAAAATAGCCCAGAAGGTGATTATTGGTGTTACTGCGCTAATGCAACTCGTGGGCAAAATAATGTTAATTAGTGTAATGTCATTAGTATTTGAATGATATTCTCTTTGCAGTTCGCATTTAGTAAATGAAACAAGCAGGTAAGAGATTCAGCAAATAAATTATGAAGAGTAGTAATACTTACTCTGTTTCAATTCCGCAGCGCGCCTTTTGTTGTTATTGCGAAGACGAGTGCAGAAGTTGGTATTCGTTTCGCAATACTATTTACACTTTTTCCTTTGTTTTATTGTTAAAAGCTGTAAGAGCTTCTTCAATTAGTGTTTATTTTCAATTTATAACTATTATTCTGAAAGAAAATTGCTTTCCTTTCAGTAGATTTATTGCGATGTAAAGATACTCGTGTGCTAAAGGTTCCATATCCCTAGCGTAACAACGTATTGAGTGACCCTTTTACTAAGATTGTGGTCCATTTGTTAACGGGCTGCATGCAGATTAGTTAGTTATTCTTCTTAGTGATTTTGTGTCTAATGAAATTTTTTACTCGTAAATAACCGTGTGAGGCTGGATCGATAGGTAGTTTTCGCTATCCGGACTAATAGACCGTCACACTGACTGACACCGTGACCTTAATAGACAGGTTGACTAAATTTTAGTATTTTTTTAGATTCCAGTAAACCTAAAATAAGAAGACCTAAGCAAGAACGATAAAAAAACCGCCTCTGCTGTTCTATTAATTTTTTATAAATGTTGTGCAGCTAAAAGAACAAATGGGAACATTTTTCCTACTTATTCTCTTAGTAAAACAATCAGTAGATGGGAAGGGAAAGACTTAGTATAGATTTCAAGTATATCTTGGGCGCTGGTTTTATCCAGCGCATATTTTAGCAGAGTTAACTTTTTTTAAAGATCAAGCAGTGTTGCTTATATATGTACTGGAACTAGAAAAAAATATTTTTTCGGTTTTGTCGGTTTTCTAAATAATAAACATTTCATTCTGCTCCAAACCTTTGTGTTGTATTGCTGACAACGTTTAAATAATGGTGTACTACAATATATGGTGTCACCATTTCCACCGCAAACAAAATGTCCACGGAATGCCCCAGTTGACAGATGATGTTAAGGCAATTAATCTTGACCAAATATGCGGGTGCGTTGCGGCCTCCCCTCCTAATGACGTGCCACTATGCTCGGCTTTCTTGCGGTTCACTTCACCACGCCTCTTATCTCAGTTTCGCGAAATATGCTGCTACATTAAGCTCTGACGTTTGAAATAAATCTTCGTAGTCCATTTTCATATTTTCTGAATGCAACGTCGTATTTTGTTACAATACATTATTGGAAGGTACTTCAAGTATTCGTTTGGCAAAAAAACTGTTTGGCTGTAAATCTTAATAACTGATTGATTTTCAGATATATATTTGGCTGCTAACGTTCATATGTTCATACCATAGCTATTTTATAATCTAAAATCAAATCTAATAAATGTTATCTTCGGATGTCACTGCAATATGACCGGTGGAACGGATGTAAAATTCGATGCCCCTTTCGGATCGTTTAATGACATTCGACAAACCCTTGTCATCGTCAGTGGCGGGCGATATAAGCGGTCGAATATTTCATTATAGATATCCGTGCGATGTGGGAGTTGCTCGTATTATAATGCGGATATATTCTACCCGATCCGTGACGACGAGGTGTACACTCAACGAGCAAAGTTATAATAAGTTAGCTGTCCCTTCATCTTTGCTATCTTGGGATCATTGTCTTTTGATCCGTCGTAATCTAACACGCCTAAAAGTAATAAACAAGGAGGTAGGTACGTATCGAACCTTTACTATTTCAGCATAACTTTCATGTATCTCGGGTTGGAAATAATTGAAAGTTGTATCAGATATTCTGAATCTTGTTAAAGCACTGTGTTTTTGTTCCCTTTCTTTACATCAAAAATATCAATTACCTTCTCAATTTATAACTTACCTTTTCTTGTTGATTAAAACTATACTTGAGGATCAACAACAATGTTTCAGACACCAAAAATCAAGAGGTTCCTCAACAATTGATTGAGCTTCCACTGACCAAATTTAAATCTCAGATCAAGAATGCTCTTAAGAAGAAGGGCTATTATAAAGTTGATGAGTATCTAAATGATCGTAATGCATGGGCATAGTGTTTCTTGTAATTTTTTATTTGATGGGTATTAGTCATATTCATCATATGGTACCTATCTAATGCCGCTTACTGTATACTAAATAAAGAGTTAACTATAAAATGTATTGTAACTGTATATCTATATGCTAAATGATGTAATGGAAGGTGACTTCAGAAGTATCTCTGAAGTCATTTTTCAACTTGACGACTCTGTATATAACAATACGGGGAGAAAAAAACAGCCCTTGCTGAGTTTCTTGCCGGTTCTTCTCAGTACAAGATCTCCCGCCGTAGTGAACCGATGGCGTAGCTTCTTGACCTTCATAAGTGCTTGTAACAGCCTAGACTGAATAAATGAGTTTGAGTTTTGAGTTTTTTGACTTTGATTTATTATTCGCTTTTTATCTAGCAGAAAATGTAACTAAAAAGAATATCTAATTCCTAAATCTAATCTAATTTTACTAGAAAATCTCCACGCGGTCCAGGCATTAGATAGGACTAGGACCACCAACCTTCAGCTATCCGGGCGGATGCACTAACAAATTCTGCTACGAAGATCTTAATGGCTGTGTCGAATTTCTTCTAGTATTTCTTAGGCTGCAGGGCAGCGCCTTCTTTTACTGGTTCCATGGTCGCAAAATTGTATACTCTAACTGACTGTCTTACTGTAATAACTGTCACTGAATTAGTTGATCGTTATTATTTAACAGGGACACAGAAGATACATTTCGTTTCAAGTTTTATCTCCAACGAAATAACTACGGTCTTAATGAACATCTTTATTATTATTTTTCAGTCCTTTTAATTAACAACTTCAGCTTCTCTTCATCTTGCCCTTCTACCGCCAGCAACGATAATCATTGTTTTTATACTTGTATTTTGTAAGAATGTTTCTTTTTTTAGGAATTGCATTTGGAAGAGAATATTACCTTTTTAAGGTTTATAAGCAACCTCTGACAAAAGCCTAGTATGCTATAAAGTTATGTACAACATAATTAAGCTGAGCTGCAATACGATAGGAACAAAGATTTTATTTGAACGTTCAGTTCTAAACAGAGTTAAACTTAAACATATTAAATGAAGAGTTTTTCACATATCATCAGAACCAATGGCTAAAATATTCATTATGATGTTGCTTCTTCTAAAAACAGTAAATTATTTGTCAAAAAAATGGTGTCAATCATGTTTTGTGTCAGCCAGTGTTAGGCAGGCTTTGTTTTTCCGTGAGGGCTAATAACTTGGGCTTATAACAATGGAAATTCCAACAGGTCACATCGTTCACAAAAATCACTCATATTTAAGTGAGCAGCAAATCTCGCATTGGACAGTTTGAATTAAGCTTTCAAGTAGTTCGAAGATCCGTGGCTGGGTTACGACCGGGTCATCTGCTAGTTAATATTCAAAGGGTCGCACGATCATGGATTCCACGCGCGTTTCTACTCTGTCGCTAGCCCGCTACCTCGGACTCCCCGAGCAAGCTTTTGAAACCTCGCATTTAGTTACAAAAACGGTATTTCTATTGTTTCTCCACTTTATTGTACTTTTCGACTGGATAAAATGTTTCTTTGCATTCCATATTATAGGTAACCCATTATTATTCGAAATGTGATAGTGGGTGTAATAACATTTTATTAAAATCCTTTTTTCTATTTAAACGTAATATACAAATACTGCATATACATTTTTAGATAAGATTTTTGTATGTTTTTGCATTGCATTTAGGATGTAATTGAATTTAGCAAATGCTTTAAAATGTAATAATTTTCATGTCATTTGTTTTCTGCAACTAAGTACATATTATTTTTATGAGTATGGTTGGTGTTGAAATCTTCTTAATTTTATTAGGATGTTTAAAAATAAATGGCGGTTTTAAATCATATTTTTTTAATGTGAGTATTTTAAGTAAAACAATAGTTTTTAAGTCATAATAAGAACTATTTGCTTCAATACATCTTGACCAACGAGATACAAGCTTAGGTATGCCAATATTGTAAAATCCCAGAGTTCTGGAAACGATGAAATCATTGAAGGCATTGTCTTGGTTTCTAAAACATTTATCTTTTAAAAGGTTGTCCAAATGTTTGAAGAAGTGGTAGTCAGTGAGTAAAAGGTGTGGCGAGTAGGGTGGGTGTGGCAGAATTTCGTACCCCAACTGGTTAATTTTTTGTGGGATCAACTGTGCGATGTTCGGTTTCGCATTGTCGTAAAGCAAAATTGGTTCTTTCTATTGACTAATGCTAGATGCAGTTGTCGAAATGTGAAGTGCATTTCGTCCATTTGGTGACAGTTCACCTCTGCCGTAATCGTTTCACCCAGAGTCAAGAAACTGTGATGAATGAGCTCGGACACAAACCACCGTCGCCCTCTTTTGGTGTAATTTGGCTTTGCAAAATGTTGTGAGGCTTACTCGTGTTCCAACCATTGAGCTGACCGCTTTCGATTGTCGTATGTACCCATTGTTCATCACACGTTACTATCTGGTCGATAAAAAGATCACTGTTATTGCGCAAAATAAGCGAAGAAGCAACTTTAAACCGACGGATTTTCTAGCATTCGTTTAATTCATGGGTTCCACGTACACGAACCAACGAACTGGTTTACCTTTTTTGACGTACCAAGTTCTTACAGGTGGTAGGATGATTCCAATTGTAACACCTAAAGCTCCTCCAAGTTCTGGAACTGTTGTACGTGGGAGCCTTTACTTCGGTAGAAGTGAATCCGAAATATAAGTTATTATTGAGGAAAACATATTTATAATTTTTATTTTTTAAGCATGGAACTGCTCGATGTTTAAATCTAAGAAAATACTACTAGAAAAAATTCCACGCGGACCAGGCAGTCAGAGGCCCGTCGGCTACCTGGTCCTGGTTTTTTTTTCTAGTAATTTTTTTAGAAAACATATTTTTCAAAAAACTGCCATTTATTTCTAAACAACCTAATACATAGATAGGTCTCACAATATTATATTTAATATGTTTCAAATACATGAAATTAAAAAAATGGGTGTAGTAGCACGGTAAGGAAACAAGATGAAAATATTGTTTGGTTTGGATATTGCATGTGTGGTATATATACACACATCAAAAGTGTCTAGGGATCAAGCATTTTTATGCGGATTTCTTGAGATTGAGATGTGGCTTTGTAATAAATTTATGATTTTATAAATTTATATGGATCCTTTTTGGTGCATTTCATAATTTGAATCAGGAACTGTGAATCAAATTCGAGTAAAAGATGAAAATCAGCTGTCAATATTTTCCCTATAAAAACATACAACGCATTGAAGACATTATTAGTGCTACTGTTTCCCTACTACTGATTAAAACCAACGTTATTATGGAGCGGCGACGTCATTTAAGCAGGGAAGAAATGCTCAGAGCCGTGGGAATGATAGAAGCTGGTTCCCGGCAACGTACTGTGGCTTTAGCTCTGAATACAAGTCAGAGTGTTATCAGTCGACTTTGGACACGATACCGAAGCACTGGTACCGTGGCTGAGCGCCATGGAGGACGGTATCGCTGCACCACACGGAGACAAGACCGATACATTCAAATCTTAACTCGAAGAGCTCCAACAATAACCGCCATGATGTTAGCCGTGAGGCTTCATCACTCTTCAGGGAACTTAATTAGCGACCAAACAGTCAGAAACCGCTTGCATGAAGTGAACCTTCATTCCCGAAGACCGCTACGGGTACCACCTATAGCAATGCACAATCGTAGGATTCGATATCAATGGGCTCTTGAACACAGAAATTGGGCAGAAGAACAATGGCGTTTCGTGTGCTTTTCTGATGAGTCTCGTTTTGGTATGAGACCGGATACAAGACGTATACGACACTGGAGAACCCCTGGACGCCAACAGCGATTAAAATCCTGCCAGGAAGTCCATCCTTATAGTGGTGGAACCATCATGGTATGGGCGGGTATTTGGATCGGCGGAAGAACTGAGTTGATTTGGATCAGAGGCAACCTCAACGCTCAAATTTATGCTGAGACGATTGTATCAGACGTCATCGTTCCTCTACAAGTGCAAATCGGTCCCTTATTTCAGTTAATGCATGATAATGCACGACCGCACACCGCAAGAGTTGTAAGACAGACTCTCGCCGCAGCTAACATCAATGTCCTGCCCTGGCCTGCTCAGTCGCCAGACTTGAACCCGATTGAGCATGCATGGGATATGCTACAGAGAAGAGCTCTGCCGAATATGGAGGGTATCCAGTCGCAAGAAGACCTTTTTTTGTTGTTGCAACGAACATGGGCGGCCATTCCACAGCGTGATTTGGATGAACTCATTTTGAGTATGCCAAACCGATGTTCTTGTGTTGTTAGTGTTCGCGGTAGAAATACGGATTATTAATTGTTTAAGTTACCCAATAAAATTTTAGAGAAAACTGTTATTTCAGTCTTTTTTTCGAACTTTTGTGTTAGTGGTTCAAATGTCAAAAATCCCTTTATTAGGAAAATGGCAAATTTCTTTATTAATGCAAAGGTGACTTGGTTTATCGTTACTGTGACAAACGAAAACACTTTATTTGATGAATCCTTAAAGAAAATTTTAATTAATATCAATCAGGAGAAAAGTTATTGCAAAAATATATGTTGATCCCTAGACACTTTTGATGTGTGTAGTTTATTTCCGTAATTTCCTGTTATCTGATTTTTTAATTACATCGTATTTTATAAGTGTTGATTACACTTTGTTGTTGCAATTTGAATGTATATGTATATGAATCAAAGAAACAAAATAAAAAATAAAATGTTAGACATTATGTAAGCTGGTAACGAACGATATCATTAAAGTATTTTTAAGAGGATTACGAATCCCCACTGGGTACTTTAATGATATCGTACACTAAAATATCCATAGGGTCGGTCGGCACACCAGCAGTGAGGACAATAATAGGCTGATTATGATCATTAAAGTACTTAACTCTTTACTTTGAACTTAGAATCGAATTTAAGTTTAAATTAAATCTCAATACATTACTGGCATTCCTCCTGATTTATGGGACACTGTTTTGGCAATTGAAAACAGTATTATTTAACTTTTTGATTGAATTAAATTCGGAATTTTCGGGGGAAGCTCAATTTTACGGTCTACCGGGTTTGTTTCGGAGTTGCAAAGAAGTGTTTCAGTGTAAGCCTTCATTGAAATAACGCAAAGGTCGGATTTGTTGAAGCGGTCAACCGGAGTATTTCTCGTCTCAGCGAACGCAACGTTTCTGGAATTGAATTGATACGTTACTTAAGGGTACTCTAATGATAATAATTACATAGGTATTTTTTTATGAATTTCAGCTATAAAAGTATTTCGTTTTATGTTTTTTTTTTTTAATATTTTTTTTTCAATTTATTTATTAATTAATTTGCATACCATAAAAACATCATTACAGCACAAAAACCTTAAAGATTATCTGTGCTGCAGAGTCGCTCCACAGCCAGTCACGCCAAACAGCCTGTCTGGTTTTCTAAATAATATTTTTTTTAATATTTTAACAAAGGGTCTCGAAGATTTTATTTTATTTTGAATAGCCTCTGATAGTTCATTGGTGAATAAGGGTAACAAATACTTAGAAGTTCTGGTACCATAAATATTGTTGAAAATTGTAGTAATAAATAAATTATTATTTTTTAAGTTCCTAAGATTTAATGGTCTTTGATAATGGATTAACATTTTGTCTCGGTCAGTCTGCTCTTTAAGGATGAAATACTTAATTTTATCATATACGTTGATTACATTACAGTGCTTAAACAATCCTTTATCGTCATCTTTGTACTTTAATTTAATTATACTTATTTTACTTTAATTTAATGTAAAAAAGTGTAACCCGCTTGATGATATTTAATAAATCAGTATCTTCTTTTACCTATGTTACTTTTAGTTTACAGATACTCTCTAAAAAAATCCGTGGTAATAGTTAAATTGTATGTATAATTTGTTTTTCTTACTGTATTAACATTCTAAGTATCATACAAAAATCAAATTAAAAGGATAACCTTTGCTCGCTTAATAATTAGCAACGAATTTTATTAGCATCTCCCAAACAAAATTCGCCATCTACTTATTGGTTTTGCTACTGATACAATAGAAAGTCATTGTACTGATTCAACAGACAGAGGTCACGACTAATCGCAGTGTGTAATTATGAATTCTATATTAAGAAAATCTACATAGTCCTTAATTTATATACTTGGTTTCGATGGTCAGAACCTTGACAATTATAAATGATAAGTTTATTCAAGTCTTTTTAATTATCAATAAAAACTTTATGGTGTTATATTTTTATTTTTTCTGCTAGATGTTCAAATCTAAAGCAATTTTTTTACTAGAAAAAAATCTATGTGGACCAGGCAGCAGGTGGGACTTAAACCTGCACCCTACGCTATCCACGCGGATGCAATAAAGCCGAGTACTCATTAGCGAGCTGTAACCGTAACCGTTGCATGCACTGTAACCAAAAAGCATAGTGTGAGCGCGGTTTTCAGCGAGCCGACGTTTACAACTGAGCGTACACACTAGAACCTCGTACTGTATCACGCATGTTATGGTTACAGCTCGCTAATGAGTACCTGGCTTAACCATTATGCTACCGCGACCCTAATGACCATGTCGAATTTTTTTAGTATTTCTTAGGCTGCAAGGCAGGGGGCTCTTCATTTAATCATCTAGCAGTTAAATGATGAAAAAAGAAATATAATAAATACTTATTCAATGATTTGGAGTTCCACAATTTTTGCATGCATCTATGATTTGTCTCAGCAAAAATTTGGTACATTAAAGCTGTAAGCTACGCTGCTACTGACTTAAGCGCCCAAGCATTCTTGAATGGGCATAGGGCATTGGATGGAGTAACTGATAGGGTGTAGTCGAACGTATTGTGTAAAAGTACTTATCAAATTGTTTTATTGCACAAAATCAGTTCGCAATCATCAACTCATCAAGTCGCGCGTACTCATAGCAATTATTATTTTATAGTTATTTTTAGTTCTTTCTCCAAATATACAGTTTTATACTACAGTATCAGCATATCATTTATTAGTTCCAACCCGAACAATGCCTTAAGTTTAAGCACCCACTCCATACATACAAAGTTAGTAACATTACGGATATCATTAACCCTATTTCTTTCTTTTCAGATCGGACTGATGTTGTCAAGAGCCGAAGGTCCAAACTCCTTCCATAGGCAGATGTCGTGAGCTCTGGCCCCGGGAGCACACGACGTCGGCGTGATGAGCACAACCCGCCATAATGCGTCGGCGGCCATTTTAAACCGTGAACGGCGCTGGTCGGCTCAAGATGGCCGTCACCCGCGGCGCCAAAACTCTTACACATCCCGCGCAGTGGCGCGTTCCCACACAGTACTATGAAATGTGGAAACACGGGAAGTGGCGACAGAAAACGTCACGACCAAGGACAAACGCAGCTGTTAGAGTGCCCAGATAGAGACATTGTACAGTGATATCCGTAGAGGCCTAAGTGTTACTTTTGTGTAAATATAGTGGTGATTAGATGTTAAGTATGGCTGGCGAAGGGCGAGGAAGTCGCACGCCGCTGCTGGAGTGCGGTGGCGAGTATGCGCACGCACACAAGACGACGGCCCCGCGTTGCTGCTACTGGCTGGCCAGTCACGTCAATGTGAGGAAGTGTGTCGCTGGCATCATGTTACTATCCGTCCTCACGATATTCTTCTATACGTATTACGTCACCGTGCCGTTTACAAGGTTAGTAAACTTACACTACCCACATAGATACTGTTTGTTAGATGACAATTCTTTTATGTATCCGGCTCGAAGGGCCAAGATGATGAACCTCAGTACTCGGATCCCTAGTGTGGACTGTTTATAGGTTGCCGGATTCAAAACGATGGTTTTTGCTTTACTACTTTGGAGTTCTTTATTCTTCTAGTTGTTTCCACAATGACTGTTCCTGCAGACTATAATTTGACTTACTATTTATTATTTTATGCCCGACGTCAAGAGCATGAACACCCTCCGGAAAGCGGGGGAGGGAGGTGGAAAATGATTTATCCATACCTCAGAGCTGGCTGCAGGGTTATGTCTGACTCTTACTGACTAAAAGCACCTGGAGAAGCTTCTAGCCGAGAAGGCTTTTAAGGCGACATCGGACACGAACACCCCTTAGGAGGGGATGACGCAAAATTTGCCTTACAAATCATGCGTCTCATATACTAATTTGGCCTTGGTCGTTCGGAGTGCCCGTTCACAATGCTGAGTTTATTGCGCGTCCCTCAAAAAGTAGGCTTTCTGATTGCCGGCGCCTCACGCGACTATCCCCCGTGCACTCCTCTGACGCCCGTAAAGTGGACCTTGTGAATGAACGACACGTTCTTCGTTTGGTTCGGTGCACGGCGGTCTTTAACACAGTTGTTACGGCAACTAAATCGAACCGATCCAGCTGAATAATATCGTCGTGCTATATTTTGTGTATCTTTAAGCGCGAAATACAGTATTCTATCAATCTGTCTTCGTATATTTGGAACTTTCATTGTTTAGTATGTCAGTAAACTTTTATACAAAGTTCCAAAGGCTTAACTTAATGAATACTAGCGACTCGTTCCGGCTATGCACGAGTAAACTTCATTTTATCGCGTTAACTTGTAGCCTATGTAATTATCATCAGTCTATTAATGTCCCCACTGCTGGGGCACAGGCCTTCCCTATTTAATGTATAGGGAAGGCCCATCGGATAGAATTAGGCCATGACTCACCACGAGGGCCCAGTGCGGACTGGTGGGGTACTAATGACTGTATCAATGGCTTGGCTTCCGAGGCACGGAAGAGCTCGACATTATAAATTTTTGGTCACCCATCCTATAACCAGCGATTGTGAGAGTTGTTTAAATCTCACGATCGCAGACCAAACGCGCTAACCACTTGCATCATCGAGCTCTTAAGGCCTATTAAAAATGCTGGGTAATATAGAGATAGTAGAAATACTTGTGAAAGAAGTTTTAAAATCCGTCTGTTTGTCAGCGGGGTGTATTGTATTATATCACATGAGCTGTAAAAGGTCTATTAAAAACAACGAAAAAAAAATTTTTAAAAGTCGCCAGTTTTTGTTTGAACTCATCAATAGGATAGGAGTGATGATGGGGCAAATTAAATGAAATTGTAATAAGTCTGTCAGGTAAAAAATTTTCTTTCGTCAGTCAAAGAAAAAATTTGAAAGATAAAGCGCGTCAATGTTTAGGAGTGGGGGCGCGTGACGTCACTTCTAAGTAAACATCCTACCAAGGCGTGACTTGTACTCATGCGACAATTCAAATCAATATAACTCTGTAATGTTTTAATTACTCTGAATAAAGAAAAAACACGTGTCCTCTCAGGTCATCATCTCAGGTAGATATCAAAAATATACGTATTTTGTCTTATATAGATGAAGAAAAAAAAGTTAGTCTTCATTCCTATTGGCCAATGCACGATTGGCACCCTCTAGAAATGAAATCAAAATGTAGGTCACTAATGCCTTCGTATGTCTTTTGACGTCCTGGCCACCTTAATCCCAGTGGGGTTACTTTAAAAAAAGGTGTATATATCACGGAGGGCGGAAACATTATTTTGTACCTTAGTTTGCTTGTTGGGTTTATACTTACACGATATTTTAATACTAGCTTACCTAAGTATTGAAAACTTTCCAGCAAGTAGTTGGTCTGTCAAATAGTCAGAAGGATAATAAAATTCGCCTAACAAGGACAAATTATATGCTGCTGCTTATCATTATAAAAAATATTATGTTCCCAATTCTGACGCGCAGATAATTAATATTCGATATCTCTTTAATATAGCTCGTTAAACATGATGATGTAACCAAAATATGGTTGAATTCTAAATTATTAAATAACTCGTGTATAATACTAACAGTTTTGTGTTGATATTCGTGTTGATAAGGGAAGTTTTTGCATGATGTGAAGGGAATTAATCACATTGATTCACATTTGAATTTTGTAAGAAGTAAATGTATCGAGAGCTTTCTTAGAATAAAGTTCACACTAAATTGTCAGGAAGTCAGATGCCGCTTATACCTACTACCAACCAAGCCATCTCAACAGTGCTTCGTCAATGTTGCAGGTGGCCGAAATACAACTGGCCACGACGCCCGAAGATAGAACAGCTTCCATTTCCGATATTAACCAAGCTATCATTTTATTCGGACTGACGGCGATGAGTCAGATAATACAAATGGGCATATAGGTTGTAGCGTGTCTGTCTGTTGTTCCAATTCTTAATTATAAGCTAGTTTTAAGTTCTCTTTGAAATCCTTTTTTTGGATTTTAACTTTTCAAAATTCTATGTTTATGGTATTGTCTCGGTATTTATTTACTCGCCGCTTCACGGCGGTTCTTTTTCTATGTTTATTTATTATACCAATCTTACATTTTTACTCATTTCCATATATAATATTTACTTATAATTTCGTATTGTTTAAAATATTGATTTTTCATATTGACGCTTCACGTCACTTCTGGATCATAACTTTTTCTCCACTTATAAATAGTTTATAAGTGCCTGCCGAGAGAGACCATAAACGTCTTCTTCGAAATTCAAAAATGTTTCTTTTGTTTTGGCTCGTTATATTAATTGCTTTTTATTCATTCGGATTTCAAAATTGAATGTCAGGCAATTCGGTATAAAAACCCTTAACGCCTGGCATCTTGATCTAGTCGTCGAGTTTCGCTCACAAACTACACACTGTAGTTCTGGCTGTTCTCGGGCCTTTGGCATAGGCCTGGGACTCAAGAAGGCTCCGATTTCCAAGTGCGTTTTCGCGAGTGTGCGTCCGTCTTTGAGCGCGACTCTTAGTTTTAGTGGCTCTCTCCCTCTCTCTCTCCTCCTTTTTTGTATTAGGCTTTGTACAAAATAAATTACTGCATTATTTACCATATTTTTATATCTTCTATATCTTTCCGTTACGTAGTTCTTTTTATTCTCTTCCAAAACTTTATATTTCTATTCTTTCTCTTAAGCCGGCGCTACACTCCCCTAACTCTCGTAGGGGAGTGTAACGTTACAAGCTATAGCCTTTATCCTCGCTTAAAGTCTAGATTTGTAATTATTTTTGAATTTTGATTAACGATATTAGGAGGCTGGGTGCCTTCTATTGGTGTTCATTGGTAATAATGATGCAAAAAGCGATATTAAAATATCGTTGGATGCAAATGCAAGAGATCGAAATCACAGATCGATTGTGGGCGATTAGCCCTTTTTATTTTATTTTTGAGATCGATGGCGCAGGTCGTTAGCGCTTTCGGCTGCGATGGTTGAAGTTGAGCAACTTTCGCAGTGGTCGGTCATTGGATGGGTGACCAAAAACCTCTATCTGAGGAACTCGCCTCCGTGCTTCGGAAAGCACGTTAAGCCGTTGGTCCCGGCTGCATCTGCAGTCGTTAGCACCCGCCAATCCGCACTGGGCCCGCGTGGCGGGTCATGGCCCAATCTCCCTATTCCATCCATAGGGCAGGCCTGTGCCCCAGCAGTGGGTTGGGATGATGATGATGAGTCCTTTTTATCCTGATGGGACTAAATCACTTTTAGTTATGATGACCACCTTTTGACCTAGAACTACCTAAAAATGTATAAGTCTAGTCCCCATCCGTCATCATGATATTCACCCAATGCACGCAAAAACCTACAAATAAGATATCAATTATTATTTCGTTTAAAGCGTTGTTGGGTGAAGATAGATAATAGTTCGCTTAGTACTTATCTTCGGTGCAGTCGGGAGGCGGTGTAAACAATAATCCAGCACTTCACAGTTAATAGTTTATTTATTGCACAAGCACAGAGGAAAGTATATATAATAGAAGGAGTACAGAGCACAGTCAGTGATAAACAAGCACAAAAGTATAAGGGAAAAGCACAGACAAAGCAACATAAACAATAATATGGTTGACTACGAGTGTCGGGGCTAGAAAGCGCGGAGCAATTTAGCGTGCGTACGGTGTCGAGTATAGGTTCCGACTGTCGTGAAACGTGACCTATGCGCGTGAGCCGGCAGGTTTGCCGAAGTAGGCGGCGAAGTGAGTGCGCGTGTCCATTCGCCACACGACTGTTATAGATCGGCTGATGCACGGCACGATATAGTGTAATTGTTTTGAGAATAAATGTATGTGCTTGTGATGACAGTATATGAATAAATTTAATAAATATTGTTTTATATTAAATGTAAATAATGTATATATAAGAAATGTTATTGTTTATTAATGTGTATATATTTCGTATTTAATTAATGTTTTATATTTATTTATAGTAATAAAATGTAAATACATATTATATAATATTTGATGTTTCTAAATACTTATATAATATGTATAAATGAGATTGTGGGAGAACCCCACATAACCCTCCCTCAGAGACCTGGTTAGGGTCGATAGTAATCTGGGAAACGGACGTGTCTCCCAGAGCGTGTGGTTTTTTGAGGCTGGGTTACAGTGGGTGTGTGTGTATTATGTGTATGTGTACCAATGGTGTTTGGAGGTGTGTATGTGTGTGTGTTTTGTGTCAAGTCTTCCTCGTCTGTAAGTATGAATGCGGGTATTAAGCGATCGACGCTCACGGTGACGGGATTACCTTTGACAAGAAGTTTAAAGACCTTGTCGCTTCTCTCTAATACCTTATGAGGTCCAGAATAGGCAGGTTGGAACGTCACGCGTGAAGCATCTTCTCGTAGAAAGACGTACTCGGCGGCAGCAAGTTCCTTGAACACGAAGACTTTGTGGTTGCCATGACGAGATGCTGGAGCTGGTTGCAGTTTTTCAGCGTACGAGCGTAACCGCGCGGTAAAATCTGACAAGTCAGATGTGCCGGGTGTGCTCGGGTTGAAAAATTCGCCAGGAAGACGTAATGGCTCGCCGTATAGCAACTCTGCCGTAGAAGATTTGTAAGTCCTCTATGAAGGCGGTACGGATGCCAAGCAGCACAAAAGGTAACACTTCGATTCAATTTTGTTGGGCATGGCAGGTGATGGAGGCTTTCAACTGCCTGTGAAAGCATTCGACGAGACCGTTACATGCCGGGTGGTAAGCGGTGGTGCGTTTATGGTGGAATCCTAGGGGTTTTGCAAGATATTGGAACAGCGCGGACTCAAATTGTGCGCCGCGATCTGTTACAATATCTATAGGGCAACCAAAACGGGCTATCCAACCAGATATTAACGCCTTAGCTACTGTTTCGGCTTTTATGTCCATCAATGGCATGACTTCAGGCCACCGAGTGAAGCGGTCAATAGCTGTCAGGCAATATTTGTACCCTTGACAAATGGGCAAAGGACCGATAAGATCAATATGTACGTGCTTGAATCGCGTGCGAGGCAAATCGAAAGTACCTTAAGGTGCAGATACGTGTTGACTGACCTTTGCACGCTGGCACGACGAGCAAGTGCGAACCCACTCGCGACAGTCTTTTCTCACACCGGGCTATATGAACCTGTCAGCAACGAGTCGTGCAGTGGCTGTGGCACCGGGGTGGCTAAGTGAGTGGAGGCTTTCAAAAACCTGTCTGCGCAATCCTTTTGTGACGAATGGCCTGGGAGTCGGTGTGCTGATATCACAGTACAGAGGAGTTCGACAACCAGGGTAATCCATCTTTTCGAGACGGAGAGAAGAAGGGTCTGACAGATATTGGGCCAGTTCTGTATCAGATTCTTGTGCTTGGGCGAGGTTGGCGAGGGAAATCGGTGCGGCCAGTTCATCAACGCGGCATGTTTTTGCCGGAGATATGCCATATGTTGGTTGTGAACTGGGATATGTAGTCCAGATGACGGAACTGCCTAGGCGAACAATTACGCTTCCGCTCATGGAAGGCGTAACAGATCGGTTTATGGTCCGTGTACACTATAAAATGCCTTGCCTGAAGCATATGCCGGAAGTATTTTATTGACTCGTAGATCGCGAGGAGTTCGCGATCGTACGGTGAATACTTCTGCTGAACTGGTTTGAGTTTCCGGGAGAAAAAGACTAGGGGTTCCCATACGTCACCTTTTTGTTGCTAAAGGACGGCTCCTATAGCCAGGTCTGATGCGTCTGTAACCAATACCAGCTGGGCTCGGCAATCTGGATGTGCCAAGAGAGCTGCATTGGAGAGGCTTTCTTTGGTATCTGAAAAAGCCTTCAGAGCATCGTCAGCTAGGGTGATGGGTGTGGAACCTTTTACTGCCCCCATGAGCAAGTTGTTCAAAGGCCCTTGGGTTTGTGCGGCGTTGGGCAAAAATCGCCTATAAAAATTGGCCATGCCCAAAAACCGTCTGAGAGACCTGACGTCTTTTGGTGGAAGAAGTGAAGTCTCGGATGGCTTGTACTCCAGTGGTTTGGTTTTTTGCTCCAGTGGTTTGGTTCCGCTCTCCGAAATACGATAACCTAAAAAGGTTACCTCGGGAGCACCGAAAACACACTTGAACACGTTGACGACCATGCCATAGTCCCGGAGTCTGGTGAATACTTGCCTGAGGTGGTCTTCGTGGCTGGTGTGGTCTCTGCTAAAGATCAAAAAATCATCTAAATAACAGTAGATAAAGTCCAGGCCTCGTGTCATCTCATCGACAAAACGTTGAAAAGTTTGGCCTGCATTTCGCAGACCAAACGTCATATATGGAAATTCGAACATACCGAAGGGTGTGGTGATGGCGGTCTTCGGTATGTCCTCTTTGCAGACCGGTATCTGGTTGTACGCCTTTTCAAGGTCAATGGTGCTGAAGACCTTGCAACCAGAGATATTATGGGCGAAGTCATGGATGTGACGTATTGGGTACCTGTCTGGTATGGTCCGTGCGTTGAGCTGCCTGTAATCGCCACAAGGACGCCAGCCGTTGTCTTTCTTCGGCGCCAGATGCAAAGGAGACGACCACGGACTTTCAGAAGGTCGAGCTGTGCCATTGGCTACTATGGCGTCGAACTCGGCCTTCGCTATTTTCAATTTGTCCGGCGCTAGACGTCTGGGTGCAGACGAAACCGGAGGACTTGGTGTGGTGCGGATGTGGTGCTGTGTATTGTGTGGTGTGGTGCGTTCTGTACCAGCTGGTCGCGTGATCTCTGAAAAATCGCGAGAAAGAAAAAGGTGTTAACGCGATTCACCAGTGGGAACCTTTACGGAAAGCACATTATTAGAAGCTAAAGCCAGTGAAGCTGGGGCAGATACAGTAGTATTATTATTCAGCTAGTATTGGAATTCTTGGCGTTGACATATCGAGCGCCTTCTAATTTCGGGATCATTTAGAGGGCAAGTCCAAATTGGCCTCTAAGAAGCTTGGTGTGCTCAATAGATCGAGAATGTACTTCACACCGGTCCACCGACAGCAGCTTTATAAGGCACAGGTTCGGCCTCACATGGAGTACTGCTCTCATCTTTGGGCGGGGGCACCCCAGTACCAGCTTCTCCCTTTGGATCGCATCCAGCGCCGACCGGCTCGAATCGTCGACGACCAGGACCTTTCCGATCAGCTTGATCCTTTGGCTTTGCGTAGGGATGTAGCTTCGTTCTGCATCTTCTATCGCATTTATCACGGGGAGTGTTCTGAGGAATTGTTCGGATTAATTCCAGCTGCTGCATTTCGCTATCGTACATCGCGACAAAAATTTCATCCCCATCATCTTGATGCGTGGCTATCCACAACCGTGCGTTTTTGTCGAAATTTTTTACCACGTACGACAAAACCTTCAAAAAAAGAGCGTACTCCTTCCTTAAAGGCCGGCATCGCATTTGTGATACTCCTGGTGTTGCAAGTGTCCATGGGCGACGGTGATCACTTACCATCAGGTGAGCCATCTGCTCGTATGCCCCCTATAACATAAAAAAAAACAGTAGTAGTTCTATCAATAAGCTGCTTATTTCTACAGTCTACAATCAAGCTTTAAAAGCACAAAAAGTCTACCCCTATAATGGGCTTAGTGACGTCAGCTACCACAAAACGCTAAGGATATGTACGGCGTAGACCCAGATCCAGGTTGAAGTGTGCGTAGCCGTATGTGGAGATGGTACTCGTAGTCCCGTTGGCTGCGGTGAGATGGTAGGTCGTTGGTGCACGTCGCTCTCGAAGTTGACAGCGGGGGAAAACACAGAGGTCGCTGCCTGTGTCGACCAGAAACTGCGTCTTCGTGGTGCGGTCAGTGATGAAGAGGCGACCAGGAGAGGTGAGGCAATCGTCAGTCGCCATTACCGACTACCTGCGGCGTTTCCCGACTTGTAGTCGCATGGTTTCTGGCATTTCTTAGCTTTCGAGCCGAACTTTGCGTGGTACCAACAAATAGGCTAGCGCCGGTAACTGGACGCCGATCTCGATGATGAACGCGATGGTATATGTCGCTGCTGTGGTCTGGATCGGTTGACATTACGCGAAGATCGTGCCTGCTGCTCGAGTTTCATGGCGAGGTGCTCGACCATTTTGCGAAGCTCGCTAATTTTGCTAGAGATGCTGTGGCCAGGTGGTATGCCGGAGGACGAAGTAGCTGCAACTTGCCCAGGTGCTGTTATTTCCTGGATGCGATCCGCTAAGTCTGCTAGCTGCTCCAGAGAATGCGTAGGTTGAGACGCTATTACAGTCTGGATGTTCTGTGGAAAGCGGCTGGTCCAGATGGATTGGATGAACTCCTTCGGGACGTTAGGGCCCGCTAGGTCTTGCAGGTGTCGCAAAAAATGTGATGCTTTGCGGTCTCCGATCTCCTCGTGAGTCAGCAACTGCCTGACCTTCTTCTCTTGGGAGGCAGTAAGGCGCTTGATAAGCTCGCTCTTAATTTTCTCGTAGCGGTTTCGAGATGGTGGGCTCACGATAATGTCCTTAACAGCCTTTGCGTGTGTAATATCGAGGTTGGTGACTACGTTATTAAATTTCGTTGCGTCTTCTGTTATGCCATAGCTCTCAAATTGCCCTTCCAAAAGCGCGAACCATATTTCCGGATCATCCGGCGAAAATGATGGAACCTTCAGGGTGTACGGCTTTAAATCGGACGACTCGTGACGTGTGCCCGTGGAAACGCGCTTTTTCTTTTGGTGGCGGGTAGTGACATTTTCCTTACGGGAGTCAACCGTTTTGGCGGAATCACTGCTATCGCTCATTATGATGTTCAACAGGGGTCACCAGTAAAGCGTTGTTGGATAAAGATAGATAATAGTTCGCTTAGTACTTATCTGCGGTGCAGTCGGGAGGCGGTGTAAACAATAATCCAGCACTTCACAGTTAATAGTTTATTTATTGCACAAGCACAGATGAAAGTATATATAATAGAAGGAGTACAGAGCACAGTCAGTGATAAACAAGCACAAAAGTATAAGGGAAAAGCACAGACAAAGCAACATAAACAATAATATGGTTGACTACAACTACGAGTGTCGGTGCTACAAAGCGCGGAGCAATTTAGCGTGCGTACGGTGTCGAGTATAGGTTCCGACTGTCTTGCAACGTGACCTATGCGCGTGAGCCGGCAGGTTTGCCGAACAATAGGCGGCGAAGTGAGTGCGCGTGTCCATTCGCCACACGACTGTTATAGATCGGCTGATGCACGGCACGATGTAGTGTAATTGTTTTGAGAATAAATATATGTGCTTGTGATGACAGTATATGAATAAATTTAATAAATATTGTTATATGTTAAATGTAAATAATGTATATATAAGAAATGTTATTGTATATTAATGTGAATATATTTCGTATTTAATTAATGTTTTATATTTATTTATAGTAATAAAATGTAAATGCATATTATATAATATTTGACATGTTTCTAAATACTTATATAATATGTATAAATGAGATTGTGGGAGAACCCCACACGTTCATATTGATTCTGACGGAAAGGGCTCTTAATAAATGTGAGAGGAATTATTATACTTTGTTAACTTTAACTATTGGTGTCTTAAACGACGCCCGCAATAGGCACTCTGCGCGTTCCCCGCTTCCATCAACATTTCAAACAGATGCTACGCCACTAAATTATTAGAATAAACCGGGAACACTGTCAATTGAATAATGTGACAGCAGAAGTTTATCGACCGACACTGTGCAAGCATACAACATGTTTATAAAGGTGACACAAAGCTCTATCCCGGAAAGAAATGGACAGAAAGTTTTTAACTCATTTACTTACCATCAATATTTGTATATCTGATAGAAGTCTCGTAAAATGTTTGCATGAACTCGTCCTTATCTCTCTTTGTATATTACTCGCAGGGAATGTTCGTATAGAGGAACTCCTATTTTCAAGACTTTCCGCTCGTTTAGCAAGAAATACGTGTGACTTGGAAAACATTACGCAAAAAGTTTTAAGTGGCAAGTTATTCTAAGTACTGTTGTTTTGCATAATATTAATTTATTCATGAAATTGGCAGTTAATTCGTAAAATTGCTTAACAGAAGAATTAAAAGCGTTTAACTTTGTGACGCCGGCCGTTCTTGTAGCTCTTTGTTTGGCGGCTTTTCACGTCCAAATTAGGACGGCGAAAGCGAATAATTCACAGTAATTTATAACGTGATTTAATGTAATAAAGCTGGATGTCGCAGAACTAGGGACGATAATATTTTTTTTTATCGGCTTAAAATTACATTGGTGGGATGAGCGGCTGGGGCGGCAAGTTTTGCTGACTCAGTTGAATTTATAGCAAAACTTATGTTCAAGCTAATTAATGAAAGCTGCTTCGCGAACGCGCACAGGACTCGTTTTATTTATGAACATCACAAGTTAATCGTTGCTGCGGAAACTGCCAATGGTGTTTGATTGTATTGAGCAATCTCAAGAAATATAGATTCTGGAAGTTGTACTGTTTACATTTCGGTATAATTGTCAAACTGTTTTCAGAAGTGTTTGCTACTTGATGAGGAGCGTAAAGTATTTTTTTTTTCATTCGAGTTTTCAATCTGTTTCGGAGGCGTAACTTTTATTAAAGCAAAGAGGCCACAAGCCGAAGCATCGGATCGCAGCTGCCTACGTATAAATATTTCCGCAAATTCCACCTTTATTTATTTTACGCTATACCTACAGATAACGCTAATGGCGCTTTGATGTGGCTCTAACTTGGAACGCAACCTTAACTTTGGGCAGGCTTTGATTGATTTTCTTCTGAATTTTGCTTGGGTAGATTACTTGTTAGTTCATTTGCATCCCTAAAGTGGAATTTAATATAATTACCATCCTTTATATTAAATTCCACTCCGGGAATGTTATATAAGCTAATCATATTGGCTTCATCTGTAATATATCGTTTGTTATTTTATCAAACAAATAAGTAAAATATACATTTTGGAAGTATCTTATTGACAGTGGTTGTTTAATAATGGAAAGAAGTAAATAACGTAAAAGTTATTAATATACATCTTACTAGTATTATAAATGTGAAAGTTTGTATGTTTGTTACTCAATCGCGCAAAAACGATTGAACGGATTTGAATGAAAATTGGAAAATTGCGATAAAAATATAGTTTAGTTTAGGATTGAGACATATGATACTCTTTATCCTGAAAAATGGGGCGCGGGGGCGGGGCAAACGTTAGAGGAAAGACCTAGCCGAGACCTAGTTAGAGAGCTAGCCGGCCGCCGCCGTTAGCTTTGCGAGGTAATAACACGCCGCGCGGCTAATATTATAATTGTGAAAGTTTGTATGTTTGTTACTCAATCACGCAAAACTACTAAATGGATTTAGATGAAATTTGGTACACACATACTTTAGGACCTGGATTGAAACATAGGATACTTTTTATCCCGGAAAAGTGTCAGATTCCTAAAGGGATCGCAGAAACTTGCGATGCGAATTGTTGCCATATGTTTTCGTGCGGCAAAGAATTGGTTAAAGGTGACCATACCTTCAACGGAAGTCAACGGTACTGGACTTGTTTTAGTAATGGTGACATGGATCGCAAAAAGTTGAGTTCATCCATTTATGACGACTATGATCGCTGATGGGAACTATTTTACTCGAAATTAGATGGTTTGAGAACAGAGAAGATATTTTTTTATCTTTTTAGAATGCGCATATCTTCCTTTGAAGAGCTTTTGAGTTTACTGTCACCATCTCTACAAAATCGATCGTACAAGGGAAATCTCAGGGCGGACTATAATGACGTAATATCGCAGGATTGCGCGATGCTAATCATTCTTGCGGGCTCGCAGATATTTGCGATGCGATGCGAATTCGCAATTATGTGTGGGAGCACTAAAACTCAAAACTTATAACTAGTGATTTAAAAAGTATTACCTAAACCATTATTAGTCCAGTCAATGAAGGTTTTCACAGACGGTGTCTCCTAGACACCGTCAAGATTGTCAAAAATTTGTCAATTTTTGTTACGGAGTCTATCTGAAAATCGAAATAAGTTGAAAATTTGAAATACTGAAAACGCCGATTCATAATGTACTTTGTAAGTTGTGAAAAAACAAACAAATTATTTTTCCTTTCGCGGTTTTCTGTGATGTGTAGCTTGGAAACGAAGTACCTATTTCATAAGTAAGTGAGTGATATTAGGTAGTTTTATTATCAGGATTAGTTCATTTTGCGGAACCCTAATAGAGCGAGGCCAGACTAGCGCTTGACAAGTTTTTTTCCTAACAAGTTATGGATGGAATTTCGGATTTTATTCCAGTCACCGTAGAGTCCGTAGACAAAAATCGTGTTTGGTTGTAATCAATTTGACTCTATTGACTTTTTGGTATGTTGTTGGAACTTTAAAAAATTTTGCAGCTTCGAAAGACTTATTCTATACTAACTCCGTGATGCTCCGAAAACTGCTTGGTTTTAAGAAACGATTGTAAACTTTATTGTGTAAATGATAGCAAATCTTAAACATCCTGTAAGTTAACATAAAGATGTCTTTATTTTGCAGTAAACAAAGTTAACGGGGGAACAAAATATCGTTAAAATTACGTTTACCCGTGCAAAGCCTGGGCGGAGCGCTAGTGTATGATAAACTAGTTATATGTATAATCCTAAGTCTGATTTCTATTATATTTTTGTGTTTGTTCCAGTTTGGTATGGCGCGACCGAGTACCTCGCCCGCTGTCGCAGTGCTCGCTGCTTGCCTCCCAGCAGCAAACGGCGAGAGACCACCGTTCGGACGCGCGCCTCCGAATCGACGCGAAGGTCCTCGTTATCGTCGAATCTGCGTACTCGCGTCTGGGGCGCGACATAGCCGAATTACTTGTTGCCAACCGAATCAGGTAAGTTTGTACCACTGGCTACTGACTGCCACACTTCAAAGTCAGCACCGAACAGTTTCTTTAGGGGGAGAACATATTGCGAATTGTTACGGGAAATAATCGGACGCACGATTCCGAATCGATGTGAAGGTCCTCGTCATCGTCGAATCTGCGTATTCGCGCCTCGGGAGGCGACATAGCCGAATTACTTGTTGCCAATCGAATCAGCTAAGTTTATAGTGCGACCCGAGTACTGCAACACTTTAATATCAATTCCAGTTTCTATAGGGGGAAAATATTGCAAATTTCGAGGGAAATTGTTAGACGCACGCTTTCTAAAGGGCCCCATATACGGCACGATGGATCTTTACGATCTCTCGTTTCGAACCGATCGAAACGACGGATCGATATTGTGATTTACTTAATCGAATACGAAATTGAAAATCGCAACAAAAACCCATGCAATCATGAATATCGTAACGAGGAATCGATAGTATGGCTCTACGATTAACGATTCAATTTTGTGTCATTCTGACGCCTTTGCGTTAATATTGACATACGATACTGATTTCGCTTTAATAGACATTTCATCACCCTCACTTTTCAAAGTTTTAATTTTTTGTAGCCGAAATAAAGTTACTGCTCTGAGGCAGTAAATATTATATTGTATTATTTCAGCACGTCTTTATCTTTCCGTTTCAAACAAGAAGTGATCGATCGTTACGACCAATCGTTTCGTGTATGTAGTGTATTTTTGAAAAGATCGATCGTTACGATTTCCTTCATATAGATCGAAACGACGAATTGTACCGTATATGGGGCCCTTTATCGATGCGAAGGTCCTTGTCATAGTCAAATCTGCGTACTCGGTCGGAGCGCTACAAAACCGAATTATTTGATACGAACCGAATAAGGTTTGTCAGAACAACTGAACTGGAGAAGGGAAGCTGACTGGAAGAAGAAGAGGAATCTGTATCGATATATTTGTGCTAAAATTGTCCAAAAATCATTGATTTCATTAACTTTTCAGACATTGTATATAAAAAAAAGTATTAACCAAATTCTGTTCAAATATTTTTAAACAGTGTAGGCTCGCGTGTGCAGTGGGTTGCAATCTTATCCAGTTATCTCTCAATCTGGCACCTGCCAGCCAACGGGAGCCTTCCCGTTCTATTCGGACCCCCTTCATGGAATTTAATGAACTCAAGTGTGTTCGTGAGGCGTGAATCGATATGAACAGTGCAGCGTATCAATAGGAAGATGCTGATTTAATTAAGTACATACGATGCGTATTTAGATTTAGATTTTAGTTTGGAGTGCCGAATACAGTTTTTTCCAAGTCTCATTCCGAAATAAAAGAGAACGGTGTTTGGACATTGAAAATGACGAAGATTTAATTGCTTTGTCGACGCCGGTTATTATTATTAGGAAGTAATGCATACTTTTGCTCATAGTTATTTAAAGGTAGTTAAACATTTTATTGATATTATTTCACATGCAACATTATCTTCTATTCGGGTTTAGAAACTGTCAGCACTTTAAAGTCAGTAAATAGGTTTATGGCAAATACAGCATAATAAAGAGTTAGCGCAACCGACCGTTATTGAATTGAGTGCCCTTCAGTGAAGTGGCCCGTTCGAAATACTTGCGTATTTTGTTACCAACTCGTATTGTACAACATGGAGCTGTGTGGTTTCCGCCCTAAGTAATTAGTTACTTAAAGCTTCGCTCTGAGCACCGCCGCTTTTACAGTTCTGTGGATATCATAGATTTACAGGACTTCAAAAGAATTACACAACAGTATTATTATTGGATTAGTTGCCATTGTCAGTCGCGTAATTTCTAATGCATAAGAGGTCATCAGTAGAATATATAATTTCCCAGCTCCGTAATTGTATTGTATCCTTTTTCAACTAGATTATTGCTAGATTATCACCCCATGATATTTTGTTATGTTTTGTTTAAGAAATATACAGCAAGCATTAAACTTTTTGCCACCAAATTTACATGTGTCAGTAACTTGATATACAATACAAAAATTGCTTACACTATGAAACGTTTTAGCCGGGATGTGCCCCAACTCCAGACCAGTTTAATTTGAAAGGCTAAAACGTAAAGGTTGTTTAAGACTACTAAAACAACGCATTAGTGACATTAGACATATTCGGCCCATCTATAAATTGAATAACATTTTTTAATATACAAAAATTTTCAAGCTCATCAATATACGGCGTTCCGAAAATTCCTTTTTTTAAGCGTTATTAGCACACGCCAGATATCCGCTAGTAATGTACAAAAGCTGATTCACTAGCTGTTAGCACTTAGTAACAGTACGATACGACCTTAAAAGTTTCCCCGAATATTTCTCCGGTCTACTCCGGCCGCTATTACCGCGTTGTGTTTGTTTTGTTTGTTTTTCCTGGGCGGAGGCGGCGGATCGGTTGTGAGCGCAGGTTGACAGCTAATATGCGGACGAATTGATGTACCGCCTGCCCTGCAAGATCGAGGGTGGGATTACATATGGTGTCTCGTGCTCGGGCAACTCTGCAATAATAATCGCCTGTGTCAACAGCTGCTGCGAATGTTTTCCCGTTTGCTTGCGGTGTCAGATCGAAATTGCTATTATGCCGATGTTACAGCTGAACTTTATTGTAGGAAAAATGTAATAGAGTAAGATCTGAGACCCGCTAGACCTTACTTATTTTCTTATAGACCAAATATTCATAATCGAGTAGTGTTAGTGTGACAATAAACGTATACGTACTTGCTAACTTGTACGGTGGGCCAATTCTCAGGTATAAGGTGGCACAGGTACATAAAATAATCTCGCTTTACAGTCAGAGGACTGATTCTTAAGTATGATGTAGACAATATTGTAAAATACATACATACCATATCGCGTTCAGGTATTGGACGATATGCTACTGATCCGTTTTCGTTATGGTGTTTATTAGTGATCAGCATTTCATCCAATTTTAAACGGCTCTAGTTAATAAGGGCTGTCGCGATCCGGTTCCCATTCGATATGTATCCCAACCATTATAACTTCGCGTTTAGGTGTTGGACGATATGCTACTGATCCGTTTTCGTTACGGTGTTTATTAGTGATCAGCATTTCATCCAATTTTAAACGGCTCGAGTTAATAAGGGCTGTCGCGATCCGGTTCCCATTTGATATGTATCCCAACCATTATGGCTTTCATTTGTTTCTTTAAAATTTTATAATTTGATTATTCAAAAGCAGATAAAACGAGAACATGTGTCCGATCGTTGTTTATTCAACAACTAAATAAATGGAAATAAATAGGACGCATCGTAAGTAACTTTGCCTCACGCACGGCCACCATGTTCATAAGAACACCCCGCCTGTATATCAGCCACGGCCTGAGCGTTTTAAGAGACTTTTTGCTCTAATCCCGTGCCGTCGTCTGGTTAAAAATCGGTTTCATCTCGAGTCTTCGGTCTGTCGTTCTACGTTCGACGACTTCACTGTTCATGAAGCGTTTGACAAGTCATGCAATTGGTTTTCCCGTTCCATTTTTTACTGTATCGTCTGGCGATTTGTTGCACTTGTTCTATTTTCTAGTCTGTTAAAAAAACCTGTCAATTGACGTTCAACAAATTTACTACACTTAACCTTCACGGTCCTTCCATGTGTAAGCATGTGTGTGTTTCTAAAGAGGCTATGATGAAAATAAGTAAATAATATTTATTTGTCAAGTTTTCACGCACATGAATCATTTAAATTAGAGGGAGCCTACGTTTAAGAAATGTGATTTCTCTTCCTTACGTTTGCAAGTCAGGAAAAACTGTTTTTTTTTGGCATAATCGCACTTCGACTATGGGCAAATCATAAACAACACGCGAATAAAAATAAAATAAAGAACTTTATAATTTTTATTATTTTAAAGCATGAAATTATATATATTAAAATAATAAAAATTATAACTATATTTGCTATTTCTTCTTTGAAATGTTTAATACTTGTAAAATATTCATTTGACATTGTGGCTTACCTATAATATTTATTTATTTATTTATAATGTGAAGAGATGGCGCTGCTTTGCAGCTTAAGATGGCTAGAAGAATTTTGACGCGGTCTGTGAGGGTCGCGGTAGCATAATTGGTCAGTGCATTCGCCCGGATTGCGAAGGGTGCGGGTTAGAGTCCCGTCTGCTGACTGGTCCGCGTGGAATTTTTTCTAGTTATATTTTTTTTATAAAGAACGTTCTTTTAGCTTCAATTCTGAATAGTCTTGTTGTTCAACCAACCATAACAAAAGCACATGCAAAGATTATGAACGTGCTATTTTGTTTTAATTTAGGAACCGACACAGGGCAAGCGCGTGAATGGTATAGTGCGAGACGAGTGGAGCAAACGAGAAAGTGATTTATTGATTAAATGTATGTCAATGTACTTAATTTTGTCCTCGTATCCAACGAGGAAGGAACTGACTACTGACGAAATTTAGATAAGAACGGCACTTAATCTTTTATCGTACCAACATCATTACGTGTATTTTTATTCTCAAAATTGTAACGAGATAAGTTAAATGTTCCACAATATCTTAGTCCTAAACTAAACAGAAGTTATATTTATGGAAACTAAAAAATTATATTATGTGTTGAATAAATATTTAGTATAGAATGCACCAACCGGTCAACTTAACTACTAATACGACTTATATAGTTAAATTACAACGTCATTTTACACCCATTTAAACACTTATGAGCACACTAACTTGATGCGTTCAGCATAAAATATTCCTGTTAATGGCACGGTCGCCGTTAAACAACTCTGGCATGGCTACACCCCTAGTTGCCTACTTAGCGACGCTACTTAAGTAGACAACTTAGTTCCACTACTTTTTGCTTTCCACTACTGATAATGCTGAGAACTAACTTCAGCGCGCCATTTTATAAAGACTGTGAAGTACCCAATCAAGTTTTCTTAATAAAGTTACATAAAAATTAATAGCCTGCCAAATTTCTTAATCAACCTATATTAAACATTATTCACGCGTTGAAATCACGTAGTTTTTTTTATTGGGCTTCATAGGCAGACTAGCAGACAAGCCACTTGATATTATGTAGACACCATCGCCCATTGGCATCAGCACTGCCAGAGATACAGTTACATCGCTGCCTTTAGTGGAACTTTCTGTTTAAGCATCGTTTGAAGAGGACCAAGCTATAGAACATAAAGGGGTAAAAGTTGAGAGGAGTTCAGTCCATAACTTTATTACCATAGCAATCACATCTCTGACTCAATATAGCAGTTTGCAGCTTACTTCGCAATACCATTCTTACCACCAGGTTCCACTCAGTTAGTCGCATACTGCGCGTTTTTAGAGGCATTTCCTCCCGGGTACGATTAAGCTGTGAAACAACATGCCTGTTGAGGTTTTCCTAAAAATACAGCATAGCTTACAGATTTTACAGGGCTGGCAAAGTGGCAATGCTCCTGGCGTTCATAAGCGACGATGACTGCTTATGAGCAGACGAACCAAGTTCTTGTTTACATCTCCCGTATAGTGCATAAAAAAACTATTCCATTTATTATTCCTACTAATCGGAATCGGCAAGCCTATTACGTTAAGCTATTAGCTCCCGACCGCAACGCGACTGATTTAATCGTAAGTAAATATCTCAACCGATCATGTGAAGGTGCGGAACAGAATGGAAGTGGAAGTGTGTGTGGTGCAGGTGTTGTTTACTGATTGAAAAGTTTTTGCGTCCATTTTTTGTCCCGCAATTCAACAGCGACCAGTCGCAAATCGGTTGGGCCATAGAAAATAGGCCAGCGCAGCCGGGACCAACGGCTTACCGTGCCTTCCGAAGCACGGATGAGCTCGAGATAGTAAAATTTTGGTCATCCATCCAATGCTGTATCAGCTATCTTCGCGTCTGGCCTTCACCGTCACTTAACATCAGGTGGGGTGGAGTCATTTTTCGGACCTATCTACAAAAAAAAAGCCGACCACTGCGATCCTGAAATCGGGGGGACTCAACAACAGATATATAAAAAAAAAACGATAAAATAAAAATTTGACGGTCTGTTCCCAAATTTTTTGCAAATCGGCGTGTCATGAAAATATCTCGGGAAATTTTTAGTTTCATTTGTAAATAATTTATAGTCACTCAGTCACTAATTTAAAGTTTAAAGTTTGCTCCTACTTGGTTAGTAATATTCGCTCGGTCCCCGATTGCATTGCGGTTTAATTAGTAGATAATATAATAACAAGCAACAGCTTTTACAGCGCGAGCAGTAAGTATTGGAAACTTAATTAATTAACTAAATATATAACGAGGAGGTGCAAGTTTACACACCAAATGCTTCTTGGAATGAAAGCATCTTTAATATCTTTAATTAAATAACTACATATAGGGCTGCTCGACTGGAAATTATTTGGCGTTGGAATTATTAATATTTAATATGAATACAATCGTGAGATTATAATACAATAAATATTTCTAACGAAGAATAGACTATTTTTAATTATATTTCTGTACATATTACATCTAGTTATGCGTGACTCAGCAAATCACCTTTCCATAAATTAAGATATGTGAGTAAAGTCTAGTTGCGAAGACGGCGGCAGATAAATATGCCGTTTCAGCATTCCTCGGCTGCTGCCTTGACCCCAATCCCCCTTTTTTATGGTTCCGTATCCAAAGGGTAAATACGGAACCCTATTGCTATCACATTGTCGTCTGTCTCTCCGTACCTATGCTACGCACAGGTATTTAGATCGTAAATTAAAGTTTACAGAAATGAAATTTAGATTATTTATGTAAAATGCTTGCCAAAAGTCGAATATTTATTTTAATTTACATGGTCCCCATAAATGAAAAGGAGACGAAAATTTATTTATTCTTTTTTACCTCAGCATGTGACATATCAGTGACTAGAGCTTGTTGAGTAGAATTTAAATATTATTTTATAATTTCAATAACAAAGAAATGAGGGACCGGCAAATTTATCATTTTTATACTATTTTTGTTTTGGGGTTTCTCTCAAATGCATGTGAAATGTTGGTATATGATGTCCCATATGCTGTATTTAAACAACAAACACTTTGTAGGTTGTGACGAAAACAAACAAATGATTTTTCCCGTCGCGTTTTGTTGTGATCTCTTATAACAAACGTGATTTTTCCCCGTTTTATCCCCGTATTTTTAATCTACCTGACAGAAGATAATGCAAAAATAATGGACACTTATTTTTTCTTTTGTTAATCGACCAAAAAATTACAAAGACAAAGGACGTCAAAGTTGGGCGCTGAGGGGCTTGTGACATTACTTCTGAGTAGAAAACACAGGACATTACGTCATGTGACATTTCAAATCAATATAATTGGATGACACCTGGCCTACTAAGATGCATACATAACCGTGACAAAATGCACAAAAAATCCCAATTAGAGCCACATAATACCGTACTCAGCATTACATATAAACGTTATCGGAACTTCTGCAATGAGATACTTAAAAAAGTTAAACGGGATTACGAAATTTCAGAGTTTGGAAAGGCTAAAACAATCCTAAGAAAACTTGGGGGGTAATAAAACAGATAACGAACTCTTGCAGAAATAACATCCTACCTACAGAACTCTTAAATGTACACAATTCACCAGAGGAATCAATTAATGCCGTTAATAGGTATTTTGCAAATGTGGGCAGAGACCTATCGAATAAAACTGCACAAGGCTCGATCATCAAATCAGTGCCAACGAATGCACATCAACCACTTAACTCAATGGTCATTTTAAGTGTAACAGAATCAGAAGTTTGTGCCATTGTAAGGGGCCTGCGCAACGACTGTGCCTCGGGATGGGATGGAATATCTGCGGGGCTTCTTAAATCAAGTCCGGCGCTGATTCCAGTGATCACGCATATCTGCAACTTGGCAATCACAACAGGCAAATTCCCTAGATCTCTCAAAAAAGCTATAATATTCCCTATATACAAAAATGGTGATAGGAATGATATGACGAACTTCAGACCGATCTCAGTGCTTCCTACCATCTCCAAGATAATAGAGAAGATATTGATTAGGAGCTTAACCAATTTTCTCGAAGATAATAAGTTGATATCGGACAATCAATATGGATTTCGGAAAAACAAAAGTACAGAAGATGCTATTGAGTCCCTTGTTGAACACACAGTTGAGAAAATAGACAAAAAGCAAAGATGTATTGGGCTCTTTTTGGATCTCACCAAAGCGTTCGACACCGTCTCCATCCCGCTACTGATCGGAAAACTCGAAGCCATAGGAGTCAGAGGAACGGTATTAGATATATTTAAAGATTATTTGACAAATCGTACCCAGTGCACAAAAATTGGTTCGTACATCAGCCAGGAGGTGGAACTGAAAGATTATGGAGTGCCCCAAGGGAGCATATTGGGACCTACACTCTTTCAAATTTACGTGAATGAACTGTGCGATATGACAATTCCTAATTCACACATATTTGCTTACGCAGATGATACGGCAATAATTACACATGGAAAAACGTGGACGGAGACTGCGAGAATGACTGAGAATGCGATCGAACTAATCACGAGTTGGCTTCAAAGTAACCAACTATCACTTAATTTAGTTAAAACAAAATATTTAGCATTCTCGTCACGACCATCCTTGCAATCAGCATCGAATCAGATCAGGATCAGAGCACATGTAGGTCGGTGCAGAGCAGTTGTCAATCGCTAACACAAACTGACTCAATCAAATATCTTGGGGTTATACTGGATCAGTGTCTGAATTGGTACGATCAGTTGCAAAGTGTAAGCAGTCGTATTCGGAAACTAATTTACATTTTCAAAAAGCTTCGAAATTCAGCCGATATTGGTACACTTAAGATGGTATACTCTGCACTGTGTGAATCTTTGTTGTCTTACTGTATCTCCGTTTGGGGGGCTGCTTCAAAAACAATGTTTATTAACCTTGAAAGGGCACAAAGAGCTGTCTTAAAGGTAATATATAGAAAGCCGTATAGGTATCCAACAAACTGCCTATATAAAACCGCCCAGGTTCCGACAGTAAGACAAATATACATTCTAAGGTCTACTTTAAGACAACACGCTAAGACACCTGTGCGTAATGATGACAAAACAAGCAGAAGACGACCAAAACCTGTTTGCCCTCGCATCCACTGTAGAACTAGTTTTGCAAATAGACAAAGTTTATCGACACACACTAGAATGTATAACAAAATTAACCAAATTCTTAACATTAATAAACTTAATAAGTATGAGTTTAAGATCAAGGTAAAAGAGTGGATACTAACCCGCACTTACAGTGAAACTGAACATATACTACTTTAAAATATAGATGACATTATTACAACACACACAATATCTCACATATACACACAAACACATACACACTCACACACACATACAAACACACACACATTAATTTATAACGTTTTTGTAATCATCCGGTGTCTCGAATCGAACCACTGCCTTTCATAACACAGGTCTTACCTAGCATGAAAGTCAGGGGTCCTACTTATAAGACTATAAAGATAGCAAACCATTCCATGTCTATTTTAAGATCATATTGTAGTAGTACTTGTAAGGTTTGTTGAATAAACATTATTATTATTATTATTATTAATTTTATCTTTGTAATGTTTTCATTATTAGCAAAAAAATATACGAGTCCAATACTTTTTGATAATCTACCTTATAGACGAAAAAAAAAATTAGTCATCATTCCTATTGTACCAAATCACGAATCTAACGCGAGCGTGAAATCGCAAGGGTAGCCTTGCTATTTCACTGTGCCGTAACGAGATCAGGATTGACGACAAGAGTGAAAGATGTATATTGGCAAACTGAAGCTATTATTTTTATTCATTAACAGATAATCGTTTTATCAGTAAGTGCCTTAGCTGGCATAATGTTGTATGAATAAAAGCTCCCAAATAAATAAAGATTAAAAAAAAAGTTAATGTCTTCAATCGGATCCTAAAATCACTGAGGTTTGTATTCATGCGATGTAAATCCGGCTTGGTGGTAAATTTGATTTAATTTAGTGTGAATGCAAGCTGCCTCCCGCGACTTCTTCTCCTTTACCAATTAGTAGAAAACTTTTAAAAAAAAAGACAGATGAAATCGTAAAAATTCGGGTAAATATAGGTAAAATTTTATATTATTTTATAAAGATAGTTATAGTTGAGAACTTGTATCGAATTTAAATTAAGACATGTAATGTGTCACACAAGTTGTTGCATTTGTATATCTAAAATTATCAAGTACTGTGTAACAGTGAAGAACTCTATTGGACAGTGTTAGTTCGTAATGGCCGATCATAGGACAGGTGAGCAAAATTTTACTATCTTGAGGCTCGAGCTCCTCCCAATTCTGTCTTAGAGCAAGGTTTTCCCCCAGCAGTTAGGATATTTATAGGTTTTTGTGGACAATTACCTTGCGGATGCGTGGCCAGTTTGCAACACAGGAGCCACGACACACCTATCACCACCTACACTTCCAGCGCATATTGTTGGGACCTTGGTCCTCAAAATGCGTGTCGGGTGACCAGTGCAGGAGTATGTATTGTCTGGTTTTTACTGGGTAGGAGGAGTCCGCAGATACCTTCTTGCTCCAACGTTGACATTACCAGACATAAAACAGGACATTTATAGGCTGATGATGATGAAACAAAACTTAATTGAAAATAGAGCCGAGAAAATTCTTGTCTCTAGCAGGAAATGTCTGATACACGGCAAGTCGTTGCGGCAATAGTTAGTTAGTCAGTAGTGCCATTAAACGGACGCTTGGCGCTCCGCCCCCTATCTCACCACCTAGTTCTCCATTAATGCTCGTTTGTGTCAAAACGGCTTAATTACTTTACATTAACTCGTTTTGACACAGTTTCCTTTAATCTGCTCGAAAGCACGCCCAGTGAGAGCATGCCAAGTTTCGTACTGCAAATGATGTCTCTGTGAGATGTGTTTTCGTCGTTACCTTCCGTTACGTTGTTGTTATCTACTAACTTAACCATTATTAATCTCAAGCTGTGCTTATGAAAGGGGTACGTTTTGTATCATACATACAGTAACCGTATTATACCGTACAATATGTATTTTCATTATCACATTAAAAGAAAAAGTGTATACACGTGCGATACAAGCGTATTTGTGTTTTTGTACGTTGAAACACTGAATAGCAATTTCAACTGAATTGAAATTCACGACAATGGTCGTTTTATGTGGCCATAACGTTGCCGAAAAAGCTATTACTGAGTAAATATAATGTGAAAGTTTTAGTATTAAACTTAAACATAATTTAATGAAAGAGAACAAATATTTGGACAGAATATCTATCTACTGATATATTTTAGAACGCCTCATGCGGCTGCAGTGCAATGACCAAGATCAGTGCAAGTCAAAAGATGTTCTTATTTAATTTACTTATAAGAAACGGTTGACACGGTTTTGAGAAAACCTTTACCAAGTTAATGTTTACCATGACAAAACGTCATAAACGTGTCCAACCTAAAATGTCACGTGAAACTTGTTACGAACTCGCGTCGGGAAAACATCGCAGCAACAACGACGTTTCCTCATACGTGTTCCAGTTTGTTTAGAGTTTGATTGTTACGTCCACTTGACCCTTTGTGATGTAAACGTGGCGCCGTTTATTGCGCCTGGCCCGTCGTAAAACTCCGCTATAGTGGCACAAGAGAGCAAATCGCTTTTTTAATAGAGCTCTAATGGATATTCCGTAACCCAATGCCCCCGGGCTGCCCCTGATAGACCCTTCATCCGACGTCAATTCTGTTCGTTACGGTCGATAAGCACTGTGTACATCCATCCCCTGTCCTATATCTAACCTTTTTACGGCCTAGTCAAATTAGAAAGCGATGTAAATTCACAAATGGAGCTCATTATTATTTTGATCCTCATTCAACATTAAGCATTTTTAGGGTTCCGTGTCCAAAGGATAAAAATGGAACCCTATTGCTGTCACTCTGTCGTCTGTCTGTCTGTAAGTCACGGGTCTCTCGAACGTTAACGGAATGAGTAACGGAACTGAAATTTTGATATTTTATGTAAAATGCTTGCCCAAAGCCGAATATTTAGTTAAAAATTCAATTAAATTATTTTTCATTAATAAAACTATTTTTTTTTATTTTTACCCCCGCCTGTGACACATCATTGTCTAAAGCTCGTTGAGTAGGATATAAATGCATTTTTTATTATTTTAAATAACAAACAAATGGGGTGCCGCCATTGTTGTAATTTTTAGACCATTTCTGTTATCTCAAAATCGAAACTAGTTAGGGATGTGAAATTCTGGTATATATATAAAGATATCCCATTATGCTGTATTTAAACAACAAATACAAAAAACGCCGATTCCTAATAAAATTTGTAAGTAAAGAAAACAAACCTTCCTTTCGCGGTTTGCTGTACGGAACCCTTCGAGCGCGAGTCCGACTCGCACTTGGCTAATTATTCTTTTTTATTATCCCGTTTTCACTTCTGGCCCTGTTCAGGCAAATACTTAGATTGTAGCATTACCGCACCGTCGTTAATTAAAGAAGGCTTTTTAGCGATGGAACATTGTTTTCCTACTGTCACAATAAAAAAAACATTATTAGGCTGTCCTTTGAGATGATAATATGAACTTATTGAGGGGAATCACATATAAAACGCGTTTGTATATTTTCTATTTTTTATAATTTTTCTTTCTTTGAATTTTCTAAATACCTAATTGAATAGAATAATAATATATATACGGTCATGGTGGTCATATAATTATAAACACTTCTTATGAATAAAAAAAAGTATAACTTCAACGTACAAATGTTCGTAAAAATATAAACATTCAATTATTAATAATCATGCAATAATATAGTCACTCAAAAAACTCACTAAATGCTTAAACATATAAAATATATTTTACTTTTAATTACAAAATGAGTTTTACACATGTAGGAGTTTATTTCTGTTACTGGCCGCTTGGACGCCTAATTAGAAACATTAAAAAAAGTATGCATAGCTTGTTCTTTTTTTGAAATTGAAGAATAACATTTCTTTCTTGGCTTTTTCTATGCTTTCACATCAAATGGGCAAAAATAAATGTTGTGACGCGTCAACTAGGCAAATAATTGTTAATTTACATATAGATCATAAGTGGGTCTCCAGATGAATAGCTGAGCATTTCAATTGTTCTGTTAAGAAAGTTTTTAATGCAATTGATCATTATAAAACATGGAACTGATGAAAAAGTTCTTAGAAAGGCTCGACCAAGAAAAACCTCCCCAGAGAGGATACGCTAATCGTTCGTGTTGCTAGAAAAGGCCCAAGTAAAGGCTCCAACCAGATTAAAAATAAAGTTTTTTCGCCTGATGACCTGAGAAACATCTCGTCAAGACTGATACGCCGAAGATTAGTGGAAGCTAAATTGTTTGGAAGAATAGCTCGAAAGGTACCGCTTCTATTTTCAGATGAAAGAAAATGGTAAATTCCGATGGAAAGCGCTATGTTAGACGCCCTGTAAACAGTGCTTTTTAATTATAAATACACAAGGAGTATAGTCAAGCACGGTGGCGGTAACATTAAAGTTTGGGGGTGTTTTAACGGATGTGGAGTTGGACACCCATTCGAAAGATTGAAGGTACAATGGATAAATGGCAATACAAAAATATCTAAGAGCACACAATGATTCCCTATCATTGATATAATTTGCTTGTAACCTGGATCTTTCAGCATAACAATGACTCTAAACACACGGCCTATGGCGTCAAATCTTTCCTTAGCGAATAGCGTATATCCGTTTTAGACTGGCCAGCAAATAGTCCGGATTTCAACCCGATAATAAATCTCCGGTATATTGTCAAAAAGAAAGTCTCAAACAAATGTAACACCAGTCAAAATGAACTACATATATGAAGCATTTGTTGAAGCATGGAATTCAATCCCCCTAAAAAATGTATGAAATTGATTGAATCGATGCCACGTCGTTGCAGTGCTGTTATTGAAAATAAGGGATACGCCACTAAATATTAATTATAACTATTGGTAGGCTGTGGATAGTGGCTATTTCGTAAATAACAATATTCTTTTAAGTATTAGTAATAAGTTTACTAATACTTAAAAGAATATTGTTTTTTGTACTTTTTTGTTGTTGTTTTTATTGTTCATACCTTAAAACTGATTTAAATGTTTGTCCGTAATGTAATATTGAATCTGCATTTGTGTAATGGGATTTATATTGTTTTTCTAATAAATGATAAATCTTTGAACATATTTCTGTCCTATTTATTGTTTAATTTCAAAATAAAAACGATTGCGGTGAAGAATCTTACATAATGTCACAGGCCGTTGGTAGTGTTTCTAATTATACGACCACCACTGTATATGTAGGTACGAGTTATAGCATGTCTCTCTGTAGCTTCATTAATAAGTCTCAGCGAGGATGTTACAGCACTCTTAGTTTTATCGGCTCACTTTTAGTTCAGTTAGTCTACGTCGTTGGCGTAGCCATTATGCTTGCTCGTCTTATAAGGCAACGTTTATACTCTCAGTACTACTAAACTGTTGTCTTTCTTCGGAAAGATAGAAATTAGATTTTGTCGGAAATTTACCTCATGTTCACTAATTTGCACGTTACCAGTGTTGGTTATATAGATTTGATGCGTTTAATGGCAAGCAGCGAGGAGGAGAGGGGAGTTTGAGACAATAACCATTTCTCTATCGACCAATGCGAAAGTTCCATAACTTTCGTGATGGCATACCGAATGCTCTAACCACTTGCGCCATCGAGCTGCTCTAACTTAACGTAATGTAAGAATATTTACTTCCATAGCGTGCGCTAATCTAAATGTCTGGGCAACAAACAATCACACGCCGTATGCGTCGAGTCCGTGACAAGTCCTCGACGGACATTTTTAAGATTTAGGGACTTGTGTCCTCCACTGACAAAAGTCCCTCGTCTGCGCAGGCCATTACAGTACACAAAAACCCTTTAAGGGCACCACAAAAATTAACGTTCTAAAATTAACCATAAGAATTAACGAATGACATCTTATGATTTCCTACAAACTTCAAAATTAATAAGTAATTGTGATTTTTAAATTGGACACTGCAATTTTATTTAATTGAAATACACATAAAATCAAAATTTCCTAAAGCCGAGATATCTGACTAACTCTATATCTGCGATAAACGTTATCTTAATGGCTGGCTGTGACATCGCCTCTCTTTATTGAACTCATTCGCGCTCCCTTATCACGAATTTGCTCTTGTCGCATTCGGTTCACGGTTAAAGTAGGCCGTTCCGAGTGCCTTAATTTAAACCGAGCTCTCTCGCACGTTTAATGACAGGACACTAATTAAGGCAATCAGAAACATGTTAGCGCCGGCTAAATAGTTACTGCTGCTCACGTTCTCACTTTATGTACGCGAATGTAAACAAAACAAATTTTAACCAGTCCACGGTACAGCTGTACTGAACGTTATCAATGTACGCCAATACGATACCAAGTTGCCAACGAGTGCGCCATATATTAAGCGAGATACGGACCGGCCGTAGGTAAATGCTATTTCCAAGTTGCCGTGCGCTGTAGGTACTACGAGTATGTACTGTTCTACTGCTCTGAAATTGAAACGTGCCCAATTGGAGCAAAATGAAACTTCCTCGTATGGTTTACTATCTGCAGAATTCCATTACTCTTTTATTTCAACAGTTATGTGAAATTTTACAAAGTGATACTTTGTACACGTTATTCTCCAGCATCCGTCAAATTGACATGTACATAACTTACTCTTAAGTCTTTTGTCTTAATAAGATACCACTCTTGTATCAGTTCTCTGGGTCCACAGTCTGGAACAAACAGTACTCTTATAATCTGTTAATATTAGTAAATGGATTGGAAATTGGAAAGTATCCTGAAAGGGGAAATGTTAGGACAGTTTAATTTTCAATATTGCCAATCAACCTTGGCCTCTTATTCTGTTTGGAAAGGGGCGGCCGCAGCTTCTATTTAAATTGTTCAGTTTTATGACAAGGGTCGGCCATCATTGCCTTGATTACTATTTGGTTGAGGTTATTGCTTCGAGTTTCGACCTCGTCGCTTATATAACTTTTGAAAGTCCTGGGACTATTCAACTCACTAGCAACGCCATCCATTATATGTAACTATTTATAATTGATGGTATAGACTAAACAATATTTGATATCTGTCTTTGACTTCAAAGTCTATTGTAACATAATTTCATTAGAAGTAATAACGTCAATTTGTTAAAGTTATATGCCTACGGAATACGGAATAATTTAATTTATGAAAACCGTTTACGAGTATTACTTATCATAAACATTATTCTTACTATTCACATCATGTTTATTCACTGAGATAAGAGCGCCTGATATGATATTCACAATATCTGCGTTGCATGACGACTGTCCTATTTCCTTCTATTTATAACGTGTAGTAAAATATGCGGAAGCACACGCGCCGCAAATGCAATAAATACCTTCGTAACTTCTCTATGTAAACATGTAGTGAATACTTAATTGATGTCATTTCTCTGTTTAAATTTGTACTTGATTATATCGCTTATCACCTATGTCAGAATCAGAACAGTTAGTCAAGGATAAATTTAAATTTGAGTTATCGAGTGTATGCTCTTTTTATACACATTTTATTTTAAACGTTTTGCATCATGTTTGCCGCCCAATTGAAGACTGCGCAGGCGAGGGACTTTTGTCCGCCGTAATAGATCGCTTACAACTGTATCAAGTACCGCACACGACGGATCAAAAATACCGCGTACAAAAAGTCCCCCGAACTACCGCGGTTACCGAGGGACCGGACAAGGCAATAATACAACGCGTGAGTCCTCGAAAAAAAAATGTGACAAGAGGCGTCAATGCTCACGGGGAACTTAATTCCGCGATGCGCGCTTTGATGTACGTGGTAAAGAAGTAGAAAAAAGAATTCCTTTAGATAATACATCAAAAAAAAGAATATCATGACGAAAAAGGACAATGGTGAAATATTAATTGAAGGAATTTTTTAGAGTCTATTATAGATTTCATCATCAGAAATAAAAATAAAATATCTTAACGGATTTATCAAGTAATTGAGGAGGGTTGTCTTAATCTGGAATTAAAAACTTAAATTATTAAAACACAATTGAGTCATTATTAAATAATCATATTTTTTTATTGTGGCTTAGCGCCATGTCTTCTGAGCCTACTATTTTAAATGTAATCAAGTATTCTGTTCATATGCTTTGCATCGCTTTACGCTTAAACTATTTTTAATTATCTTTCAATAAGATCGTGAAACATTGTTTTATTCAAAATTATAGTGAAAGTACATTTAATAATCTCAACAATACAATTAAATAATCAATCCGATATTAAGGGATGGACCCAGTGTTCTCTTTTATAACGTCCTTTGTTTTTACAACGTTATCTCAGAATAAAGCTTCAATAGCATGTGCCTCACTAAATTTTCGGGGGATAAATGTCCGCACACCCTGTGCGTTGAGTCCGTGACATGTCCTCGGCGGGCAATTTTTTCATAATACGGGGACAAAGGTCCTCCGCGGATAAAAGTCCGTCCTATAGCGCAAGCTAAAGGACGGACTGCTTTTGATTGGTGTATATGTGTGTCATTCTAATTAAATGAGGCTTTTGAGAGACTTAAATATTGTTGTGCCAAGCAAGTTTATTAAACTATTTCTTAGTACCTAGTTTGGTATGCCATTATTAATACAGCAGATCAATGGCTATTATTTCGCAATAGACAGAGTTGTCGTCCAAGAAATTCCTAACTTACAACCGCTGTGACTGTTACAGAAATACACCTAAGCGAATGCGATTCAGGAAGTTTACGACAACGCAGTTATCAAACATGACAATAGGTGATTAATAAACTATTGTAAATAACTTGAATGGTTATTTGAGTTGATATTGTGAAGGTAACTAGCTTAAATGTAACTTATTCGGCAATAGTAGTAGTAGAAAGTGTAGAGAAGAACATTTACTTACGTTACACAACTTTGTATTTTGCCAAGAATAATTTTCTTATCAATATCTCGTTTGCCATATAAACCTACCTAATCTTTTTATTATCGCTAAGAAATTTCAATGAATCAGTCCTATTCTAGACAAGGAGAGAGGGAAGAAATGAAATGTACCCTGATACTGCTAAGTTTTCTAGGCAGATATTCAAATCAGAAAAATGAAGGTATCACAATCTATTGCTATTATTTATAAAGAACGGGAGCGGGTCTAACTAAAGTCTCGCGTGACGCGTGGTGATGTGTAGAAATGATACATTTATCTATCTGTGTGCTCTTTGATGTCCTGACGCTAATAACGATGTTCCCTCCTACCTACAATATGGGGTCATACAAAAGAGGCGTGCAGAAGTTATTCCTGCAGGCTGGCAAGGTGAAGATGGTTGATGTGGCAGTTTATAACTACTGCACCAGCTATCTTCGCGTCTGGGTTTTACCACCACTTAACAGCAGGTGGGGTAAAGTCATTTGCCCACCTAGCTATTAAAAAAAACGGGTTGCACTCCGGGAGTGCCGGCAGAAGTGAAAACTTGAATATTAACGTTGTGCATTTTTGATATTTTGGAATGGTTAGGGATTTTTTTATTTTTTTTATAGATAGATCCGACAAATGACTTCACCCCACCTGATGTTAAGTGAAGGTGAAGTCCAGACGCGAAGGTAGCTGATACAGCAGTTCTACCTACCACACCAGCCATCCTCACCCTGCCAGCCTGCATGTTGCTTCTTCACGCCTCTTCCCCAGGTTGTAAGAGGGAGGGAACACGGAATTTTGCACGAATTGCTTTAATTATCAGTATAAAAGTACTATCATTTATGTGATAGAATACAATATTTATTTATTGCGCTATCGTACACAAACATGACATTTGTATTACATTAAAAAGTTTATCTCTCAGAAAAATCAACTTACATGAATCACATTTAAGCACAGCTACATCTATTGTAAAAAAGATGAAATTTCTTCGCAATAAAGCTGCCACCTGGACGTCTTAATTAGAGACTTATTACTATAATACAATAATAAAATATTACAATCTTACAATTTAATTTTTGAAGTGATTGAATTAAATTAAATTTTCAAAAAGTTACACAAAGCTTTCTAAATGTAACTAAGACAGCTTTAATTCCATCAGGTACAAAGTGGAGGTCGCCGGAAAGAGTTTACCCGTACTGACAACACTGGACAAAGGCCGCTACGGCGTGATCGTGTTTGAGTCTCTGTCCAAGTACGCCAACATGGACAAGTGGAACAGAGAGCTGCTGGACAAGTACTGCCGCGAGTACTCCGTGGGTGTGGTAGCGTTTGCAACGCCTGGGGAGGAAACCTTGGTGGGTGCGCAGCTGAAAGGGTTCCCACTCTTCATGCACACAAATCTCCGACTGAAGGTAAGTTTTGGTAGTATATTTTTTTATATCATACTACACTAGCAAAAAGGCCGCTACGGCATGATCGTGTTTGAGTCTCTGTCCAAGTACGCCAACATGGACAAGTGGAACAGAGAGCTGCTGGACAAGTACTGCCGCGAGTACTCCGTGGGTGTGGTAGCGTTTGCAACGCCTGGGGAGGAAACCTTGGTGGGTGCGCAGCTGAAAGGGTTCCCACTCTTCATGCACACAAATCTCCGACTGAAGGTAAGTTTTGGTAGTATATTTTTTTATATCATACTACACTAGCAAAAAGGCCGCTACGGCATGATCGTGTTTGAGTCTCTGTCCAAGTACGCCAACATGGACAAGTGGAACAGAGAGCTGCTGGACAAGTACTGCCGCGAGTACTCCGTGGGTGTGGTAGCGTTTGCAACGCCTGGGGAGGAAACCTTTTTTTTTTTTATGTTGGGAAAATGCGTTCTGCATACCCCGCCGGTATGTGGCAGGGTTATGTGGGACTCCTCCCCCCCCCCCAAATATGAGGGGGGGGGGGGGCTACCCACTAAAAACCCAACAGTGCTCCCTCGTCTGCCGGAACGGGTTTTGTGGGATCCGGGTGACGCTCCACGTTACCCGGCAGAGGTTCCTCCTCCTCCTGATGGTCAGGGGGATGCCCGGGAGCACCTAGGCATCCTCCCTCGACGGGTGAGACTGCGCAATGCGAGCGACGGACTACCCTGTCCGCCGCCCGCAGTCCCACTAGGGTGGAAAGAGGCGGTCGTACTGCCGCCGTCTTCCCCCCGGTCGTCGGCGACGGAGAGGACCGGCCCGGGCGTCCCCCTCGCGGGCCCTCTCCGCTGTCTCCTTCTGTAGGATGACTTCCTCACAGAAGGAGACGACCGCGTTCCAGGATCTGTCGCTGTCCAGCATCGCTTTAACGACCCCGACGGCAACGAGAGATCCCTTCCCACTGTCATGACCATATCATGGCGCTGCCGAGACCACGACGAGCACTCTTCAAGGGTGTGCTGCGCCGTGTCCTCGACAGCGCCACAATGATGGCATGACGGGGTCGCTTCCCTCCGTATGCGATGCAAGTAGCTGCCAAAACATCCATGCCCTGACAGCACCTGCACCAGACGGAAGGTCAGCGACCCATGCCTCCTTTCCTTCCATTGCCCCAAGACTGGCCGCAGCGCCTCCAGGGTCCTCACCCCGAACTGCTGCGCCCCCAGCTCCTCGGCCCACTGCTCCATGACTAGCTCATCCAGTCTCCTCCTGTGGGCTATCACCTCCTCTGATGTTAGTCTCTCTCCCCGTTGCCGGGCCTCCGCCCTTTGCCAATATAGGCTTGACAGCGCCCTCGCTTCAATGGGGAGGAAACCTTGGTGGGTGCGCAGCTGAAAGGGTTCCCACTCTTCATGCACACAAATCTCCGACTGAAGGTAAGTTTTGGTAGTATATTTTTTTATATCATACTACACTAGCAAAAAGGCCGCTACGGCATGATTGTGTTCGAGTTCCTATCCAAGTATGCCAATATGGACTTTGCTACGCCTGAGGAAGAAGCTAAAAGGGCTCCCTGTCTTCATGCACACCAATCTTCGACTCTATGTAAGTTTTAATGGTGTATTATACATATACATATTTTATTATGTCTATTCTATTCATCTTATATTTAGAAACTTAGTCCATGGTATTGGTTATACTATAAAATCTCCTGACCACCCCCAAACTTAATTTATACACAGATAGCGGCTGCCCACGACTACGCCCGTGTTAACTTTTTGATGTGTGACATCTTTCCTTTCGCTTTCGTGCAATTTGTGGGAGTGATTACGTGAAGTGGGACGTAAGTGTGTAACAGGAAGTTTGGGAAGCGCGCGCTATTTGATTTGATTTTAGAACATAATGTTCAAATGGGACTTTTTGGTGGGATCGGGAAGCGTCACTTTAGCAGTTTTGTTTTTCTTATACCACCATACATACGTACCATATTTCAACCAAATCGGTTCAGTAGTTTTGCGTGATCGAGTAACAAACATACAATCGCACACACACATACAAACTTTAACATTTATTAATAGTGGTGTATTTTGAAACTTAGTCCGTGTTATTGGTTATACTAATGAATGTCCTTATCCAAACCTTTTCTTTATTTTTACACAATATACGCTAATTTTAACTAATTACAAAAGTTGTAAGAATTATTTATTAAGATTAAAAGTAGATAAATATATAAGTAAAATGTGTGTCATAATGACATATTCTTTATGAAAGTGTAAATGATTTAATCATAGTCATCTTGTAATTATCGCTAATGATCACACTAAATAAAACTTGATGCTTCTGAATATTTGCTCGCTGGTTCCGTAAGTGCCCATTATCAACATTGGGTGTCTGCCACACTACTATTTTTCGAGAAGGCAATAATGATACTAAAAGAAGCATTTAGGAGCACAGTAATTACTATGAATAGTTTCATTCGGTTGTTTGTTTTTAATAATATAATTATACTGTTGTTTGAAAAATTATTTCTACGTTGTAGTAATTCTAGTTTAACGTTTATAAAATTTGCATACATGATTTTACACCAACAAAAATAGTTGATCGAAAATGATAGCAGCTAACAATCTATGTAGGAGGTACATATTAGCATTCATATACCTACCTAGTTAGTTTAGTGCGACTTGCACCAAAACTTTTTATTAAAATTAAGGCTTAATTATACATCTAACAAATCATCCTATCTTGGTTAATTGTTTAAAGTCAAATATAGATGGAATGAGGCATAAAGATGATTACCTTTTAAATTTGATTTGAAATCTTTGGTGCAAATGGGCCTTAGTTGGTTTCTGAGTGTATTTTGGGTAATAAAAACGGCGAGAGCCGTCCAGTGGCACGTTTTTTTCTGTATAAACTCTTTACAAGTAATGAATATGTTACTCACAGTTTATATGTATACGGCGATTGAAATCTTATGTATGGTAGTAGTTAGCAGCGAGGGCAACTTTGAACAGATTTTAGTTCAGTGACATCCCGCGCGCTCCTGAACAACATTTGAGTAAAGAAACGATGTCCAAACCAACCTATATTTCGTTTACTGCGCTTGCGTGTCTTGCGCTAAGGGCGAGGCCACAACACTGCGTTGCAGCTTCGCCCCGTAGAAATCTACGATGTCGTACAACGCATTGTGGAATTATATGAAGCTCTGCCAGCCATTGCGATGAAAGGACATTGTTCAGCGTCCATACATAGTTAGCCTAAGAACCAACAATCATGAAATATTATTTTCTAGGTTCAAAATCGTAAGCAAATGACTGTAAAAACAAAGATTATTGACGGACACTTCTGAGAACTTAAATTATTATGAAAACTAAAATTTGTTTTGAGGTTATGTTTAATATTCAATGAAACATAGTTCAACCCATGAATTTAGAATGAACTCAGTATGAAGTGAATTAATATTACAATTCATTTTAAAGAATAACTATTAGGAAAAACTTGGTTAGGTAGGAATCATGAATAAATAAAAACTGTAGTTTTGCTTCTTATTTATTGACTATTTTTCACATAATTGTATCATATTGTTTATTTTATTTATTTGTATATCACATGTTTATTGTGTAAATATGCAGCGTGAATGTGTATCAGGTGTTCTTGAATAATTTGGCAGTATGATCCTCTCAGGATGTTATGGCACAGGTTCACTAGCGCTTGATAATAAGGGTTCTGCTCTTTGGTAACATCGATGGCATATTAGATAGCTGAAATAGTTAAATTAAAGGAAAAACAATCGCAAATAAACACACACAACAGGTAATCCGAAACGAGAATGCACTTTCTGGTATATTATACTACTCTTTGGAATGCAGGAATGCCACAGATTACTACAAATGCAAACTGCATGCACCACAATCACAGATTAACGATTTTTATGCCGGCCCTTCACTTGACAACAGTTTGTCCTTGTCATGCTTGATAAGGAATAAAAAGGACAAGACTGATGTCATGTTTTAAAATAGCAAATACGAATAGCCAAGTGAAGTGCCGGCATTAGGAAGAAAGAGCATTTTGTTTGCAGCGCTGCCATAGATTATACACATAAAATGGTATTTATTGTCTCAGATTATTTTTCAACTTTTTAATTTAGCTTACTTAACTGGAAGTATCCGTCACAATCTAAATACTGATAATTATCGCAAAAAATATACTAAGAATTATCATAAATGCCAAATTGGTGTTGGTTCTTAGGCCAATTTTAGCATTGTCCTTTTTTTCTTTGAGTCGTCGCATCGTATTGCAATGCGACGTCATTTTTGCGATGCGATGTCGTGACAGTATTGTGGCTCAACTTCACCGCCGCCAGTAAGTTTGAATCGCACTATAATGTTATAATTATTTTGTTCAGGACGCAACACTGAATCCTGCATCCCCTGTGCTGCGCTTAGCGCGTGCGGGGGAGACCGCATGGGGTGGGTTGCCTGGCGACCACTGGACAGTGTTTCGGGCCAACAGTTCCACTTACGAACCAGTTGCGTGGGCCCTCAAACAAAATGAATATGGTTCCACCGGTAAGTCTACGTTTTTAGAATTTTTGTTGTTCAAGAATGTTTAATGTAACGTGTTGATATCCTCCTTCATATCATTTACCTGTTTATTCTTGTATTAACATGTTTACAGCAAAGCATGAAAAAATCAAGCTTCCTTAGATATATTTGACTCATATAAACAACGATAGTGCAAACTCTGAATATAATAGGATTTAAAGTTAATTGGACATGTCATTTATTTAATCTCAGTTATTATAACGGACGCCACCGGTTATTTGTTTAATGATTTTGACGATGTAAACCTCAAATAATTTATAGGAGAGTGGATATTATTTGTACTACTAAATGAAGGGATAATGGACGGCAAGATTAATGATAGATCGTTAGTGGATATGTACTTATCAATATTTAATGTAGAATATACCTATATCACAAATAGTTTACTAATTACAAAAACCGTCAAATGGAATATAGTCATCCAAAAAAAAATGTCTTAAATTCTGTGGTCTTCTGTAAGGTGGAGGTTACTTCCCCATAAATTTAGCAATTACACTTTTTGTAATTAAACTTTGGTACTGAGTGTCAGTTTCTCGATTCTTTTTTATATAAATTGAATTAATTTTATGTTGCAGTTTTGCTTGTATTGTGCCTTGATGATGATGTCATATTATTATATGACTCAAGGTTCTTAGGTAGTCATAGCTACATAGTGACAGGTTCTACCTTTTATCGCAGAAATTTTAATGTCCTAATATTATTATTTATTATTCATGGCATTGGCATTTTGAATGGCATCAACTTCGTTTCACAGAAAATCATTTGGGATTCAGCCATTTATCAGAAATTTAAACTCATAATTTTGTAAGGCAGTATCATCGTTTGGATATAAATTCAATGTCCATAATAATTAAAAACCAGAACCATCATATCGCACATAGTTCTTTTCTTAACACTTAACTTTTCTTTGTTTATTTATATACAGGGCGTCCCACGGGTTTGTCGCACGGAGGGAAAGTATATTGAAAATTGGATATTTTACTGAAAGAAGTCATAATTTTATCGCGGGAGGCCCTGTATAATATCAGGTGGCTGACGCTTAGCCGGACCTTGCCGCGGCAAGCTCGCTTCGCTCGCTCGGCTCGCGTTAAGTTTTGGTCACAACACTTACCTAACCCTCCGACCACGAACACCAATTTATTCTTATCAATATTATGCAGGATTTGTTTTGCCAAAGGTATATGCCATTGTGAATTCGGACATTTAAAACAATGATTATATTTGAAAGGAAATTATGCCTAGTGTATTGTGCCAAATAAATTTAGGAGCTGCAAGATTCTGTTAGATAGAGGGAACCCCTAGTAGCACTACATAAAATTCCTACAAATTGTTTTCTTGGCCTCTGCTGATCTATAAAGACCTCTACAACTGTTCACCTTTAGCAAGGTTATTATAGCTAGAGAAGCTCGAAAAATCTAATAAACAACTATTCCGTGTATGGGGAAAAGCACAAAAAGGTTGGTTCGTAACACAATGCTACCCCAATATGGATTCTTAAATGTTATCGACTGACATTTCAAGAAATATATCGTGTTTAACATTTAGGTAGGTACATACAAAGTCTATTCTCATTTCACACCAACCGTAAGTGGGATGGAAGGAGAAAATTCAACCAGTTTTATGATCTTTCAGCATAACACAAATTTAACATCAATTCGACATAGTCAAACGACAACAATTTCTGCACCCAAAAGCGCATGATTCACGCGTCATACAATTCTATTAATGAAATATAAGAGCGTGCGCTGGACGCGGACGTCCACTACACGTATAATCATTTACCAGCAGCACGCAGCGCTGTTCTATGAAATAACATGAAAGTGGACGCGGAGTAGACGTCTGCTCCGTGCTCCCGCTTAAGGTAGCACCTTCAAAAACACTATAAAGATCACATTTCAATGTTCAATTCTGTAATGTGCCGTATTTGTTATTGTTCAGAAGAACGTGCGCCGTCAGCTACTGTGATCCAAGACCACGGGCGCTGGGACGGTGTGCAGCGCATTCTGTTTGGTTCCGGATTACAGTTCTGGTTGCATCGCTTGCTGTTCCTTGACGCACTTAGCTACCTGAGCCACGGGCAGCTGAGCCTAAGTCTCGACAGATGGATCTTGGTCGATATAGACGATATCTTCGTAGGCGAAAGAGGTGAGTAAGAAAATTCCTTGCTTTCTTCAATGAAAAAAAATCAAACACACATCAGTTACTCTAGCCCCAAATTAAGCCCTGTAAGGCTTGTGTTATCGGATATTAACGGTAACGGATAGAATATATATACTGATACGTAAAAATGATAAAGGTATACATATTTACTAGCAATACATATTGTACTGGACGCCGGGCTGTCGCAGTAGCGGACAGTTACCGAGTCGTACTGAGGGGTGGAGGAAGTTACACGCAGGAGTCTTGACTGTAGTGGACTGTAGTTTCGGCGAATAAAACCCCTGGTGTTCGGTATTGAAGAAATCGGTGGGCGCTGATAATGGATGGCCGGTGAGAGGAGGCTGATGGTCCAGAGTGAACCGCTTGGTGTTTCTTCCTGTTCCTTAGGGTAGGAGCGCCTGTCGCTGAATGCATGTCGGAACATGTTCCGACTCGAATTTTATATGCTAGGACTGAGCTGGCCAGCGATCCATTACCTCACCCCCGCTATACTTTATTTTTTATTTTCTCAAAAATTACATAAGTGCGAGCTTAAAACTAATTGTACATACATCGGGCATACAAATAGGCATATTTTTAACACAGTTATGTGTCCGTAAGCATGATATTTTAGGTGTGGCGCGCAAAAAATAGGTCTCCGCAATATTTATACTTTCCCCCTCCATAGGGCTTTGCCCTGCCACGGGGCTCCGCTGCCCCACCCGCGCGCTCCGGGTGCGCCGGGTGGGGAGCGTAACATGTCTTAGGAAACCGTTCTATACAAACAGATTTTGTCTCCTACACGGTACATTTCTATATTTATTGATGTGATGCCTATTTATTTATGTAGTCCTATGCGTTATCTACCTAATACAATACATTTCTAATAAGAATATTAAGAAATAACAGATCTACGGCCCTATAAAGATTACAAATTAAAAAGTCTTAAAAAACCTACTTACATTCACTTAATGCCTAACTATCATATATCATTTTATAGAGGAAGTAAAAACACACAAAACAATATCATTATCATTACAATTATACCTATATCCTATCGACTATTCGTAAAAAACTATATTTGACATTTTCCTCAATTATGCCTAAACTATTAATAAGATTTACACAAAACTTTGATATATTACTCTTATAACTACCTATTTCCTAATAAGATATAAAACAAATAAATCGAAACATAAAAACATACTATTTACGAATGCTTACAATTCAGGTAAAATCTTATAAGATGTTAGAAAAGGACAGCATATCGTCTCTGTCCCTCCTATAGGTCGGAACTATCAATATTCTAACTAGTTTCTCCGCGCCACGCTTGGCGTCGTGGCGATCGTTTAGACAAATTCTTATAAGATTGTTGGAGAGAAAGAGACGGAATATCGCTCTGAACTATCAATTTTACAATGGGCAAAGCTATCTATTATTGCGATATCCGACTCATTCTAATAAGACAACAAGGGAATAATCATTTTTAATGTGTATACAACCGATACATGTGAAATTATAGATACATTTTATAAATCAATCTTGTTTCGATGTAAGATCATTTCTTCTCGCTTCGGTCGTAAGGCGGTCGTCTCGTACACATATAAACATCCATGACTTAGATTCAAACTCAATGTATGATGAATACTAATCATCATACAAACATTTGCCCCGCCGGAATTCGAATCCGGGACCTGTGAGTAAGCGACACCTTGATACCCGGCGTACATACCACTCGCATCACGGAGGTCGTCAAAATTTGGAAAAGTCCAAGTATATTTCTAGTTTAGTTGATTCAAAGAATACTTTTTGTCTAGGGACTCGACTACACGAAGAAGATGTGGCTGCGTTACTAGCTTCACAGTCTGCGCTGCAACGACTTGTGCCAGGCTTCAGATTCAATCTGGGCTTCAGCGCGAAGTACTTTCATCATGGAACAACCTTGGAGAATAGAGGCGACGATGCACTCCTTAAAAATAGGGAGCACTTCAACTGGTGAGTACCTATGATCTGCAGTAGCAGATTCGAAACCTTTATTAATATTTTATTGCACCTGTAGTAACAGGTGCAATAAAATATTAATAAAGGTTTCGAAAACTTCAGTGAGACTTACCAGTATAAAATAACATCCAACAGAAATAGGATAGCGATTAAGGTATTTCTCAAAGTATACATATTTTTGATAGTTGATTAAATAAATAAAAATTCATGGTATCTTTTTTGTAGGCAAGTCTATAAAAACCGTAATTATATGCATAGGGTCAGCCCTTGAGAGGCAACTGAGTGCCCAATCCTCCTTCAGGGAACAATATTCATTAATGAAACAGCTTTACAGCTGTAATTTTTCTTTATAGTTACAGTTTCTTTACCGAGCTAATTTAAAAATATATCTAACAGTAAACGTGATTTCGAATGAAATATTAATCTCGTATGTATAAAAATACTGCAGCTGAATCCCATGTACCTATTCAGTAGTATGTGTTCTGTAGTGACTAAGGTTGTGTGCTTTACAGAGGTTCAAATAGGAATATATGGCTATAGGTAGACCGCTTAAGTGAGTCCTCGCCTGCGGGGAGAGCAAAAACGGGGACCGTGGGAGGTACCGTCCGGATTTTTAAAACAAAATTTAATGCGCGGGACAGGCTCAATCCCGCTTTTCGCGAATAACTCGACCATGCGTGCAGCGTACTGAGAAAGCGCGGGCGAGTGGCACAGACAAGTGCGGACTAGCCGCTCGCCCGACGCTTAATGAAGATAAATATTCAAAACTTTTGATATACGTTTTTTTACTATGTCCCGCTTTCGACGGAAGAATCCCGCTTTTTTCACTCAAAAAGTTCCAAATTCCGACTTGGCAAAAAAAACTGGCAACGCTGGTACAGAGGCACATTCTTTTTTTTAATTACAAGTGCCCGCCGCCCGTACCTCTCACGGCCCCCGTTCTCGTTCTCCCCCACACCCTGTACCCCGCAGGCGAGGTGTCTGTTATGCAGCTTACCTATAATTCGAACGTATTTCTCAAACTCAGAAGCTGCATTCTTTTTTGTTTTAATTGTTTATTAGTGGGCAGCCGACGAATTTGTCCACGATAACCTTAGTTTTTTGAAAACCCATCAAGAATCTTAAATTTCTAAGAGATAAAAGTATCGTATGTCTCAATCTCAAACTTTATGTGTGCAAAATTTCATCCTAAATCTGTTTAGCTGTTTTCGCGTGATTGAGTAACAAACATACAAACTTTCACATTTATAAAATAAGTAGATAAAAATAGTTTTATTTAATGAGTGATGTGCGTCAAAACCTAAGAAACAAATAAAATAAGTAGACTTAATTTGTTTAGACCATCAACACATAGATTAGGTAAAGCATTCTGAAAAGTTTTTCATTAAAAATACATGTATAACTTACTTTCCATAATGACTCCACGGCATTGTTCGAAACGAAGTTATTCCAATAGTTTGCGAATCTACCGAATTATTGTTCTATTCCTATTCCTATAATTCCTGAACTATAATTGAAGATGAAATCAAATGTTAAAATGGAACTATAACGATAAAACAGTATGGCGCTAAGCCAATTTTCGCTTCATTCTCATCTCCAATTATACTTCAACGAAGCGCATAGTGACATGCGTACTACAACAAAAACGGCACATCTATCATTTTCACAGCAACAGAGAACAGCGATAAAACTCTAACATAAAAAGTTGAAACATCGACCGGGATTTATACGGAAAAAGTAACAGTCCACCGGACTTCCTAATTCAGAACTGGCTAAATGAGAAATTGACCGAGTTTTAGTAGTTTCTCTACAGTGCGCTGTGATCCCTGCTATAAGTAAATAAGGGTCAGTTGTGAACTTTCCTTTTCTATCTGCACGTTCCACTGAACAGATTGTTCTGAATACTCAGAGCGCTAGCAGTTCAGAATGTTTGATCAAACTGGGTGTTTGTTTATTGTTACATTCCAAATAGTAGGAAATAGGGAAGTCTAAAATTGCAATGTTATTCGATTTTAGGATTTTTGAGAGCGCTGCTGCAATAATTTCGAGCGCGTATTTTTCGTCGGTTAAAAAACATTTTTGAGGCACATTTCATTATTACACAACAATAGCGAAGCCTCCTTAGAACACGATTGCCGCCAGCTTCCCTTGGCAGATTCTAATATATTTACATACAAGCATAAGCGACCATTGAATTTTGAATATTTACAACATGCTAGTTTCACGATCATTTTAGGGCAATATCTTATTATTACGACAAATAAATAGATACATCCAAAACCAGTTTTTGCGACTATACAAACTTATTTGCGGCTGGTAAATTCATCGGCCCCGATAGATTTACGAGACCAACATTTGCCAGCGGCAAAGTTCAATTTGTCCCTCAATGAAGTTTATCTTTTCGTTAGAGCAATTTTCGGCGCTTTCGTATCTAGTTTATAAACTTTATTGCAGTTACCTAATTATTTTGGTGAATGCAGCTCTACAATTAGATATAATGAAGTAGTTTGGAATCCTCGATGCTGGAGTCACGCTCGCAAATTTACCGCTTTTTTATTTGAAGTGAAAACGTACTGGATGTACGGAAGTAAAGGGTATTACAAGATGGTTATACGAGGAGGTATCGCCTACATTTACTGGTAACCCTTATTTATTGGAGCAATAAAGTATTACTTACAACAACAGAAACAAAAAAATAAATTTCGTTTCCTTCTACTTGGAATGGAATGTACTTTGCTTGCTACGTTCCGATCCAGCTGTGTCCTTCTATACGTTTACTTCTATAAATTGATATTTAAACATGCTTCTTTAAAAAAAAGCGTGAGTGTCGTAGAACACTCAATTGGGCCAAAGTTAAATAATTATATACGACCCACCGATCCGCACTGGGCCCGCGTGGCGAGTCATGGCCTATCTCCCTATTCCATTAAAAAAAAGTAGCCCATTCCGGTCAAGGGACTTATTCCACACTGGGCCCAGTGCGGAATGGTCCCAGACCGAAAAGGGGCCCGGTGCACGGGGGGCCCAGTGCGGAAGCTTTCGATCCAGCGCCACCTCTCCCGGTCAATCGTCATCGCTCCCGGTCCATCGCACACGCTCCCGGTCCATCACTCACAAAACAAAACTAAACCAAGTCCACAGCCATCGCCGTCAGTGTTCGCTTATCTAGCTGCCTAGCTTACTACCTCGCTAGGCGGTGACGGTAAATTTTCGCCTAGCTCCCATCCGCATACCGTCCGAACTGGAACTTCATCCCAACAAGTACCTAATATATCTATCTTCCTTGTCCCCAGGTTTTGTCACATGTGGAACCATCAACAGCCGCACTTGTACAACAACGTGTCCCAACTGATAGCGGAGATGATGTTAAACAAACAGTTCGCCGTAGAGCATGGCATTCCCACCAACTCGTGCTACTCCGTATCGCCACACCACTCTGGGGTGTACCCTGTGCATGAGCCGTTATACGAAGCTTGGAGGAAAGTTTGGGACGTTAAAGTCACCAGCACTGAGGAGTATCCACATTTGAGACCTGCAAGGTGAGTGCCTTCTTTCTAGACCATGAACCATCCGAGCTTGTAAAGCTGATGATGATGATGCTCGACAAACAGTTCGCCGTAGGGCATGGCATCCCCACCAACTCTCCTGTTATTCCGTTTTGCCACACCACTATGGGGTTTACCTCGTACATGAGCCGTTGTACGAAGGTTGGAGAAAAGTTTGGGGCCGTTAAAGTCACCAACACTGAGGAGTATCCACATTTGAGACCTGCAAGGTGAGTGCCTTCTTTTTAGACCATAAATCATCCGAGCTTGTAAAGCTGATGATGAGGATGCTCGACAAACAGTTCGCCGTAGGGCACGGCATCCCCACCAACTCCTGTTATTCCGTATCGCCACACCACTCTAGTGTACCCTGTGCATGAGCTGTTTTACGAAGCTTGGAGGAAAGTTTGGGACGTTAAAGTCACCAACACTGAGGAGTATCCACATTTGCGACCTGCAAATTTAGTGCCATCTTTCTACACTTCAAAATAAATAAACCATCTGAGTTTTTAAAGAAGCTGGCAATAAAAGATTTTCGAAATTTTATCCCTAAGACACTTTGAACTGAGTAAGAAGCGTCTGTTTCTGCTAATGGAGCTTACTGACTAAATGCAACAACATTCTTATCCAAATTATTATAGTATTTATACATTCAAGTCGTGCCTTACGTAACGCAAGCTATGCTATTGAAATAAGGAAAAATATTGATTAAATGTAATTATATAAAATTAATGATTTAAATTTGATAATACAAATTTTATAACTGTGCCTACTACATCCATAAATAAAATAAATACCTTTATGAAATCATTATAAACATAATTAGGTACGCTGATTAAAACAGATTTAAATTCTAAATATAATTCTGTGTTTCAAATAAAAGTTTTATATAAAAAAATACGTGAATACTTACGTACGACTGCCTACAATTTTGTTTTGAATAGGAGATTTGGTAGTATCAAAATTAAAACTATTCTGTTTCATTTTTGCTTATGAAATTAAAGTCAGTTCAATTCGTGAAATTTGAATTGTATTTGTGAAATTGCTCTACTAACACAATGAAGCTCGTTTGTCGACTGCGAGTTTCATGATCAGCAGCGACGAAACTTTAACGATCGCAATAAGAGTCGCCGTTAACTGGGAACTGTTTGCTTCTTTTCTGTCGTCTTCTGTTTCAATTTTGAGACGACCTCCGTGGCCTTGTGGTTTGTACGCCGGGTTTCAAGGTGTCTCTGAGGTCTCGTGTTTGAACCCCAGTGGGCCAAATGTTAGAATGATGAATACGAGCATCTGTACCTAAGTCATGGATGTTTATATGTATTTCTAGACTAGATTCTAGATAAATATATTTTTATACGTATCAGTATATGTATTCTATCCGTAACCCTACTATCCCATAACATAAGCCTACTGTGCTTGCTTTGGAGCTAGGCTAATTCGCGTGAATGTTAGAAATATTTATTTTCGCGTATGAATTTAAGGTCCTCGGTCAATACGTGGCTATTTTAAAATGTATTCGCCAAATCTCTGTGTAAACACAATGAAGCTCATTTGTCGAGTGCAAGTTTCACGATCAGCAGCGACAAAACGCTAACGATCGCAATAAGAGTCGCCGTTAACTGGAACTGTTTGCGGCCGTTGCGGCGTACTTCCAAACTCCTATCACAAAATAGATAGGTACAGAAGTCAATTTACATACAAAGTGCGCTCGTGCAATGCACGCATGGACACCGTTCACGGACACGAAATCTCGGACCGGTTGGTACCAGTGCGAGCGCAAGCACCATCCGCTTTAGACACGCGTCTGTGAAATTTCTTTTGGTTTATATTTCCGTTCTTCCTGTCTCATGCTCAAACATAAATAAATTAAACAACTACAACTATACCAGCGCCAATTACCGCGGTAGTTTTTTGTGAATACGCTAAAGTTGACAATCCTAGCGTGCCCGTCGAGCGTTGAAAAATTAAGTTAATACATGTAATTGACTTCTGTATCTTTCTGTTTTGTGCTCCTATCGACCGCGAGCGTTGCGTTTGCGGTGCCGCATCGGACATTCGACCGACAATGAAATTCCAATAATTGTATTACTAGGAAATTGCTGATTACCCGACGACCCGACTGGGCGTGTAGTGCGAATGTTCAATTATTACCAAGAATTAGGTTACGTGACAAAAATACGGAATGAGGTCTCTTAATTAAAACAACAGAACAAATTTAAGCATCCCAATTGTTTTCTTCGAAGTGTCGCGCTGCCGAAAAATTATGCAAACGATGTCGCTGTTTAATTCTGGCATTTTACATTTTTGTATTTTATTTAATTAAACAGTACTTAATTGTTTAGTATATCAAGAAAAAGAAGAAGCGATGGCAATGTTGCTTTTACTATTCCTATCAATATTTTGAAATCAACTCTCTCAAAAACAAAATCCAAATGGAGTCTCCTCTCGCTCCAGAATTACGCCTGATACAAAAATTTCTGAAGGCCGAAGATTGCCATACCCTTTTAATTCATACGTTACGTACAAAAGTTAACATACATTTCTTAAAAATATTCAAGCTTTAATCAAGATAGGCGACCCTATAAGTGCTATTCCCAAATACCTTACATTAATGACTATAATAATAACGACCTAAATTGAAACACATAATTTACAGGCTGTAAACGGTACCGCGTAATGTAGCGATCGCAATCATTAGACCCTACAAAGCACTTTTGAGTCGACAAAAAACATAACTTAGAGGTTGAAACGGTCTCTTTAAGCTTTCTTGAGATAACGCTGTATACGTAGTATTCAGAGATAGAACGGGTTCGCGAACACATTAGCCTTTGTAAGGTAAAATCGATACATACAACCTGAACTTTGAAGGATGCTTTCTGAGATAATATTGTGCCAGTTCGATTCACTTTGAATTTTTATTATAAAAATACCTAAATGGTTGCAGCAAATATAATATTAATTTTAATATTTTTTTATTATTATACTAGTGGCCCGCCTTTGCTTCGCTTCGTTGTAGGTAGATTATAGTTTTGTTTTATTATCATATTAAAAAAATCAGCTATTGACGACCTTCGTGGCCGAGTGGTATGTACGCCGGGTTTCAAGGTATCGCTTACTGGAGACGTCCCGGGTTCGAATAGCGAGGACAGATGTTTCTGCGATCAATACGAGCATTTGTACTCCAGTCATGTCAGTCAATAAATGTTTAATCAGTATTTCTATATAAATATACTTATATATTTATCAGTATATGTATTCTATCCGTTACCCTAATATCTACTTTGGGGCTAGGCTAATGGTGTGAATGTTGGAAATATTTATTTATTATTTTTTGCAATAATGAAAATATCATACCGAATCACAAACATACCTATGTTTTCCATTTGTTGTTTTAGTCGTTAATTAGTTAATAATAGCTATCAAGATTACTTCTGAAGCCTTAAATTAGGCCTTGCTGAAAATAATTATATAGGTAGGCTTTGTAGCTTTAAAATTGTTAATTTTCTCCACGAGAAACACAATTTTACCTACGCACTTGATTTTAGGGAAATTAAACTGTTAACATATTGAACACTTTTTTATTGGTATAAACTTCGCGTGCTTGGCTGTTAAATATAATATATGGCGGAATTCAGTGGCCAAATCACCACATACATAATACAAGGTCCCATCTTTTGGAAAACTACTCAAAAACGTCTGCACATACTTTTATGCAGTTTTCACAATGATATTAAATACCTCTTTTTTATACCGCATATATTTTTCTAGATACACCACGTACGCTCAAAATGTGGCCCAATCAAGAAGTGCTTGAACACCACTCAAGCACTTCTTGGTTCACAGTCACGCGCGGACTGTTGAAAAGTAAAGTTGCCGCATGGCTCCGTGAAAAAATACGAAAACATTACTTATAGTACGTTAGTGTCATTTTTTCGACAGGCATTTAATCAATGTTTGTTAATTTAACGCATTTGAAGCAAATTTTCTACTTACTATAAACTGATTTAATAGAAAATATTTGTGATATTCAAATGTATGGTCGGCAATATAGCCGTCTCTTTTCCTCGCGGTCCGTAACTGCTATTTTGCTAACAGGGCATTCAGTATTTCGCGTAGTTTCAAAGAAATAAGATCTATATACTTCCTCATATAGCAGTGACTCGTAAAATTTTACGAGCTCGCATTTCGAACTGTCGTATCTCTTTGACGAATGCGTTTTAATTAAGACCTTATACAGTATGCATTAAGGAAGGCGTTCAATGATTAAATAATGCTTTATATTGTTTTGACTACACGATCATCTTACGGAGCTCCGTGTACATCGTTCAATGTACCTTTTGGACAGGTTTCGGCCACGATTTTGTTCGTGTCGGTGTATCTAGGGTATTTAATATCTTTGGGTTTTCACCATCACTTCTTTATTAACGAAGGTCTATTATATGCATAATACATGCCCAAGCACGGGAAGTATAGTCCACATCGAAATGTACTAACGGCACTGGCAGTGCACAAGTAGATATTGCTTCCCCTGCGCCCTACCTCTTTTAAGTTACCTAAAACAGCAAATCGTGAATGACCCGGAGTATCAGATTTTAAAATACGCCTACGTTAGGGGACCCCACAACTTCGTTGCCCCAGGGCCTCAACGCCTCTTAATCCGGCCCTAGTAGCGATCTATCTACAAGCCTAAACTCCGCCCACAATTTTCACAGAAAAATAACATTTTTAATGTGTGTTGTTGACGCTAGGTTACGTCGTGGCTTCCGTCACAGAGGTGTGATGGTACTACCGCGTCAGACGTGCGGCCTTTTCACACACACGCTGCTACTAGAGAGATACCCAGGGGGCAGGCAGCGACTCGACAGGTCTATACAAGGCGGGGAGCTCTTCCAGACCGTCATCAACAATCCGGTGAGTACTTTAACATTATTTAGATACTAGCTGTAAAACTGAAAGTTACGTACTCGCTGATATCCGACTGCAATAAAATTAAAACTCTTAATATGTAACTTCGTCTTTTTTAGGTTTTTACGAGAAGTTAATTATGCCATACCTGTTTGAGTTATAAATCTTAAAAAAAAATACTATTCATGTAATCACGTATTTTTAATTGTGTCCTTTTTACACAATCACCGTTTACTGTCAATGTATCTGGTTACTTTAGGATAAAGTATGAACAACCAGCTCTTTGCTATTATTTAGAAATGTCTTTGATTAATATAATTTAGTTTTATTTCGACCCCAAACACTGATGTTGAAAATCAATTGCAGGATTTTCGAAGCCTAAAAAGCAGTTCTTTACAAATTCTATCTCAAATTCTTTTACTATGTGGTGAAAGATTAATTTTATGGATGTTTGCAAACTCTTTCAAATCTAATCTGATATGTCCGCAGCGAATTTTATTTCACCGACATAAAATAAGTTGAACAAAATTCACTGGTCATAAATTTAAATGTTAAATGGGACGCTGACCTAAATTTTACCATTATGTGCTGATAAAATAATTCTGCTTGTAAAATGAATGATGCCGAATTGGCGAGTGAGTAGCACGACTTTTCCAGTTAAGCTGATCTGTTTTATCGGCTGTTCCATTTGACCCAAGCGAAAATGCTTTGTTTTTTATTATTTCAAGTGAATTTACTGACATTTTGTTTTAAAACCGTAGTATTATTTATTTCACACATTTGCGGGCGATTTTGGAAATTATATACAATGACGGATTACATACATTTCTGTTGTCATATTATACATTAAATAATTGGTGGGCGGCCAACGGTCAGACTTTGTGTCGAAATAGCAAAATAAGTCGATTACAAAAGTTTTTTAATCAGTTTCGGCATATTAAAAGCCGTCAGGTCCACATGTTTCCTATGGGTATTCAATATGCCTTTACTTATGGAGACATTGTTTAGTCTTTCTCCCGAGACTTAGGCCACAAATTTAACTATGTTTGAAACATATAAATTTGACTATAGTTAATGTCACATCAAATTCACAGTAAATGTATCTCATTTTGACAAATGGTTATTTTTTCTCTAGTATTTTAACTGAAGTCAAATTTAACCATAAATGAAACAACATGGATTTAGTTAATAAAACCTGTGTTGTCATTATAATAGTGAAGAAAGAGGTTTTATTATAAACCTACAGAATATAAATCATCCTCAGTAGATCCTCTACATATTTCGTTTTCATCTCTCAACTACGTAAACATCTTCTGATGTAGTATAATGTCAACTATGATGAATATATGGCTTATATAAAATTATAAGCGACTGCCTGAATACCTAATAAGTTTAATTCCAATTTGTCATGCTTCACACGTCTTACTTAACAAAACATACGCCCATTTATTACTCGTTTGTAAGTTCGACGCTGTATAATCAACAGAAATTAGGTGAACAACCAAAAAGTTACAAATATTACTTATCGATTTCAACTTTGTGTCAAATGTCTAAGGCATTAATCAACTCATAGGTAAATGCAGTTTGGTTAGGGTGAAGCCAAACGAGCGTAATTTTGTGAGTTGTGAGTCGCTTATTTTCAGTCACTTATTTTACGTTCAACTGATTTTCTGTTGAGCTGCCATACGAACGTAATTTATTCAGTTACTATTGAGTTAGTACGGGGTGTTCGTGTCGTCGAGTGCAATGGATCCATTAAAAATATTGTGTATTTACGAAGAATATTCAGAAGATGAGGCCAGAAAAAGAAACTGGGTAAACCCACTGAATAGTCAGAGGCTGATATGTGGACAGTTCCATACTTTATATGAACGTTATGTGCAAATCCAGATATGTTTGAAAAGTACGATCATATGCCATTACGTGTTTTTCAAGAATTATTACACCACGCAACATGTAACAAACTGTTGCTTCCCCACTCCCTACCCTCACCCCGACCGAAATTCGGACGAGCTTATGCGCATTGAGTCGGCAGACAACTCATTTTGCGTTGTCGTGTGGCACCAACTGCCTTTTTGTATGAAACCGAATGCAGCAGAATTTCTGCGACCGAAATTCTGCGACTCACCACTCACAAAATTACGCTCGTTTGGCCTCACCCTTAAATATTAAAAATTAATAGTGGTTTTGTATAACTATATTTTTTGGCGAAATGTAGTTTTAGTTTAGTAATCCGTTTTAATCTCATTAAATGAGAAACTTCAGAGAATTTTAGTTGAATAAATTAATGATAAAAGCATTTTTGGATATTAAGCTGAGTCGTTGAGGTGTAGATTTATGATTGTTTACTTGGCGATGGTAATTTGATTAAATGCCTGAATTAGATAAATATACAATCACGAATATTTGTTAGGCTCTTGTTTATGCTTCGAATTAATTAAATTAATGGATTCTTTTTATAGGCTACGAATCGCGACCGCGATGTATAATAATATAATATATTATAATAATATAATATATAATTGTATAATGCTCTCTTGACCAATAATACTCTCTTATTGAGATAAATATTATTGAGATCAAGACAAAAGCTTTTGACCAGTGTGTGACGCCACTGATGACCTACGGAAGCGAAACGTGGTCATTTACTGTGGGTCTCATAAGAAGGCTCAATATCAAACAACGAGTAATGGAGGGAGCGATGATCGGTATTTCCCTACGCGATCAGGAATCAGAAATCAATATATCTTGATTCAAATTGGATGTATAGTACAACTCTTTTGAATCGTCCAAAAATTTTTTTTCCCTACCACTCGTTATGGACATATTTTTTAGCTGCGGAGAAAAACGAGCGAAAAAAACTCCACATCATTAAAAGTCTAATGTAACAACATTTACAAATCATTATGTTGTTACAACGTCAATACAATTATGATTTATTTAATATAGAAAACCTGTTGGAATGATTGGAACAGTTCAAAATCAAGCATTTTTGTCTGTAATATAATCAGACACTTTGTAATAAGCTTTTTTAATAAGTGTTTTTTTTTTATAATATCTTTAAATTTATTTATGGCTAACTCTTGGATATTGCTTGGGGCTTTATTGTATAAGCGAACACAAAGACCTTTAAATGAATTATTAATTTTGTGAAGCCTAGTAGCAGGTAAAGTTAGTTTATTTTTGTTTCTTGTATTAATTGTGTGAACATCACTGTTTTTAAGAAACAAATTAATATTTTTTCTTACAAGTAATAAATTTTCGTATATGTATTGTGATGCGACCGTCATTATTCCAAATTCTTTAAACTTATCTCTTAATGATTCTTTAACTTTAAGATTATAAATTGATCGAATAGCTCTCTTCTGCAGCACAAAAATAGTTTGAATGTCGGCGGCATTTCCCCACAATAAATTTCCGTACGACATTACACTATGGAAATAACTAAAGTACACTAATCTGGCCGTATCTACATCCGTTAACTGGCGTATCTTCATTACGGCATATCCTGCAGAGCTAAGTCTATTTGACAATTTATCAATATGTGGGCCCCATTGAAGCTTAGAATCTAAAGTTATCCCTAAGAATACTGTGGTGTCTACAAGGCCCACATTCCTATCCTTTACATTCCGATCTTTACGATCCTTTACTTTACGATAGAATCGAAAATGAGGAAATACGTAGGAAAAACGTACTACAACAACGTACTAAATAAGAACTAAAGTAAACAATATCGCTTTACGATAGAATCGAAAATGAGAACCGATGACTTTTGTGGCAGATAGATTCTTGAATGGCGACCTCGCAACGGACGACGCTCAGTGGGCAGGCCCCTCTACGAGGTAGACCGACGATCTTGTGAAGGTGGCGGGAAGTCGATGGATGCGAGTAACACGAGGAGCAGGACCATCGGTATGGAGATTCTTGTGGGAGGCCTATGCTCAGCAGTGTCTGGCGTCCGACTGATATGACGATGCTGATGATTAAGATAATTTCCGAACTTGCAATTCAATTCGGGCGTTAGTGAAGTCCCTAAATTTTAATAAGTAGGCTAAAGAAACTGTTTATATAAAAGTATATATATATATATTGCAAACAAGCTTGTGGTTGTGGTTCGCCTGTTGGTAAGCAGATGCCTACAAACGTTCTTGTTAAAATGTAAATACAACGAGTAAAATATTTCTTACATCAGGATTAACACTGCCTACCTATTGTGAAATGGGTATAAGTTTAGTTATTGTATTTTGTTCTAACAGATCAACGTATTCATGACGCACATGTCTAACTACGGCAACGATCGTCTGGCCCTATACACCTTCGAGTCGGTGGTGAAGTTCCTTCGTTGCTGGACCAACGTTCGCCTTGCGTCTGCGCCGCCGCTAGCGCTCGCCGAGAAATACTTTCAGCTGCGACCCGACGAGCTCAACCCTCTGTGGGGGGTGAGTGAGACCTTGTTTTATAATAGATATAGAGTTTAATATTATAATTGTAGTGTATTTTTCGATATTTATATACCTATGTCGCCGCTCGCACTCGCCGAGAAAAATATTTACAGCTGCGACCCGACGAACTCAATCCTCTGTGGGGAATGTGACTTTATTTTGCAGTCACATAGAGTTCATAATAATCGAGGCAGATTCTCCACTACTCCAGAAGAAAGCTACTCTACCTATATCTACAATATTGTCACACAAACAAACGTGTTAATAATTGAAATCTTATATCATCAAGATGATACAAACATCTGAGCGCTGTATTTTTATGTAAAAAGGGTGGCAAACGAGCATAGATGCTAAGCGGTCACCATAATCTATAGATGTTTGCGATACCAGAGTATCGCTCGACTCCATTCTCTACACATTGTTTTTGGTTTTTGTTTATTTCTTTATTTTCATCAATAATGAATACATTTCATCTCTGCAGACTTTGAAAGAATACTTATTAACTAATAATAGCTTTGAAAGAATACTTATTAACTAATATAATAATTATTAACTAGTAAGTATTCTTTATTCTAACTCGAACCAAGTTTAAATAACTAGCCTTCACTGACAGTGATGCTAATAAGCAGAAGCTCAGCAATGTTTTAACATATTATGCAAAATGCTGATTTTCAACTGCCTATAAGAAGCGCGAAGCTAGAAAGCTGGTATTGCAGCTCCCAAGTCCCCCATTCACGAAAATAATTGTACGTCGTTATATTATTAGTTTCGGATTCATTTCATTAAAGTGTCAGCACGCCACGCATCACTATAAGTCAACCATGTTAAGGTTTATATATAGAGGGAGGTAGAAGATAAGATATACTTAAAGTAAATTTACTTTACCGAACCTGAAATTTACTGAACCTTTATCTGGCAATACTAGGAAAGTATCTTATCCTAGAATATCGCCCATATAAACTAAATTACGTGCTGTACATTTAATATCTGGTCCTAATGTAATATTACAGTGTACAGAACAAAGTTGCGATAGTTCGATATATGGTTGTAATGAGATGCTCTGCAAACATTATCACAAGCAACATCCTGCGTACGGTTGGAAAAGTTAAACACGGAACACATTTACTCTGTACACTGTATTGCATAATAATCGAGCTCGGTGTACTCGGTGCCACAATATAGTAGATTTAATACCGGAAACAATGCCATGTACCTATTTAATTAACAAATGTCTGATAATACGATCCCATTAGAATTTTATGACCTACATCGTTATTTTGAAATGTTTTATCGATAGAATGAGATAATAGCTAAAACTATTCAGTGGAGATATTTATAATGAATCTGCTCTACTTAATGTATTTGTTATGCTGTATAAATAGAAAATGACTAGCAAATGAACAGACACTATTTGCTTCTGTCTGAAAGCATGCAATAACCATGAATACTGATTTGAAAGTGATTCTTTGCGATGAAAAACATAGTAATTTACGCCATCATAAATTTGTCTGGTAGTGTCGGTAAAAGTATGATAATTGACAATGTACATAGAAGCCACTATTTCTGCCTGACAACTTAAAATCATAATGAGACATCTAATTAATCCAATGCCAAATGTGGCAAAATGCTGGCAGCTATCTAGGTCAACGGATCAGCATTGCCATCCAACGTGGCAATGCTGCCAGCCTATTGGGCACCATTCCTGACGGCGGCGCAGGGGGTGACATATTTTTTATTTTGTAATTTATATATATTTAAGTAATTAAGTAGGTTAAGTTTATTTGGAATGTAAATTTTAGTAATCATGTAGTTTTTAAGTATTTGTTGTATAAATGTAAATATGTGTAAAAATAAATGTTAAATTACCACACACACACCAATTAGCCTAGCCCCAAAGTAAGCACTATAAGGCTTGTGTTATGGGATACTAGGGTAACGGATAGAATACATATATTGTACATATATAAGTATATTTATATAGAAATACATATTAAACATCCATGACTGGAGTACAAATGCACGTATTCATCACACAAACATCTGCCCCCACCGGGATTCGAACCCGGGACCTCTCGAGTCGGCGACACCATGAAACCTGGCGTACAAACCACTTGGCCACGGAGGTCGTCATGTTCAACCTAAGGATAAATTGTCTTTTATACCTATTGACTCATTCGAAGTGCCGTTTAAACAATACGTAGGAGGTTTTATATTTTATTGTTGAGCGAAATATTTGAAATATCGCATGGAAAGGAATTGGAAATATATCCCGTGCTGCGGAATGCAAGCTGCATTGTTTATTGTTTGAATTAAATAATATTTCATCTGGGAATGGTTAACAAACAAATACCAATCCCAGACGAATAGGAAAACAGTGGCATCACTTTTGATTGAATTGCTATTTTTATTTATGTATCACATTAAAAATACACTTTACTTTTCCAAATATTTATAGTGCATGAAATGAATTCTGCTCATATGAAGTTCATACTCGTATGTCGGCCATATTTTTTTGCGTATTTAATTAATTATAAAAGTAGGTACTGTGCTGAAAAATTCATTAATTGAGTTGAACTGAGTAATTAAATAACCTAGCAGCTTTTATTTCGTTAAATGTGCCTTCTCAATTTTGGATACAAATAAGACTTGCGAGGTAATTTGCAAATAATGTTAGCGACTTTTGATGTTCTTAAGAACTTGGGCCTTGTTAAACAAACCACGTCCGTCCTAATTCCTTTTGCAACTAAGCATCTCTGTAAGTCAGAGTTCTCGACATTTTAATGTCAATTAAAACAAACAATCTGCAAACGAGATCGCATTCTGTTGTCATAAACATGCCACGCTGTAAACGGCATTAATTCTTATTCAACGTTATTTCAGTTATATTTAAAGCAAACTTTCATGTTTTATTAAAATTTTGCAATCAAAATATTATGAAACTTTTATATACAAGTTCGCAAGTACAATATATTATATAAATATCTAGAAACTGTACCTATAATGTAAAGATTTTATTTTGTAAAATGTTAGTTATAGATAGGGTCGATGTTTAGTGAGATGATTTTACAGAATCCATGCGATGACATCCGACATCGACGCATTTGGTCAAAGAGCAAATGGTGTGGAACTTTGCCCCGAGTGTTGGTGGTTGGGCCTCAGAAGACAGGTAGCACGGCGCTGTACACTTTCCTCGGAATGCACCCAGCACTGGCGGCCAATTTACCCAGCCCTAGTACTTACGAAGAATTGCAGTTCTTCAACAATAACAACTATCTTAAAGGCCTAGATTGGTAAGTCTATTCGAAATTCAAAATCTGCAGATAATATTTAGATTACCTGGATTCGTAATGCGACCGAGTCGAATTACGAGTGCGAAATGTCAATGTCAAAGTTTCTATTGAAACTTGAACAGCAGCGCCACAGCGGACGTAATAAGAACTAAAAATCCGTACACATTTGACATGGACATTTCGCACTCGCAAACTATTCGAATTCGGTATTGGTTCATGCTAAGGGTACCAAAATTCAAATTCTACACACAATATTTAGATAGGCAGTGATCAAAAAAATTATTTCGCCGCCGCCTACAGCAGTACGCCTTATCGATTGTTATTTGTCTAAGTTGTAATTTCAGTAACTGATATCACTCTTTTAAATGCCAAGGTTCTTTGCTACGATATAGTTTATTCTCGCGAGTCTCATTTTAAACATTAAATAGAATGAGTAATGTATTTTTACTGTATAGGTACTTAATTCCATTACAATAAATTTATATCACATACATAGGTTATTCTTTTCAGTATATTTGATGTTTATCCGTATTTTTAAATGTTATTAGCAGTACTTTCATAAGTTAAAAAAAAAATGTTATAACCTTTAGATTTAGAGATTACATAAGTAGATAAAAATTGAATTACCTTAGTAAAACATCGTGTGCGTTTTACGCGAATACATCGTTTCGCCATTCGCGTGTCTTCGCAGCGGCATGGCATCCCATTTTATTCGTTGTTCAGACATAAAACAGTTTTGGAAAACATGCGCAGCGGTCTAATAAAGTTTGTTCCATAACTCCCGCTGATCGGCCCGCCTGCCGCGTTGTGGCCCAGTAATTGAGGTACACCACGGAAATCAATTCGGTAACGTATTGGCGGATTTTATTAACCGGTTTACGGTTCGTATTCGAAACTAAAAGCAACTTTGTTGGCGGCGCAAACGCTAAGGGAGTTTTGTAGTTTATACCTCCCACTATTGAATCGGATGCCAATGGCAGTAAAACATCAGTAGACGAGTCGAGTGCAAATGTAGGTACATTCTGGATCCAATCGGTTGTCTTGTGCTCGCTACGATTTTACGGGTTTGATCTCCTCCAACCGGTCGGTAGAGGAATAGCAAAAGTACGTATTTTCAGCCCGCGTAGTAAATTTCGTAGATTATGCATTAAGCGGTACTGTTCTTCGTCGGTTTCCGGAACCAAGTTCAATATATAATTTAAATGTCACACACATGTTAAGTCACAGTAGTAGTATCGCCAGTCTATTAACTATGTACTGAATTATGTAAGTTTACCAAATGTGTATTTATTAGAGCAGACATTGTGGTGCTCTTCTATAAATAATGTATCACTTGGTTATATAACTATTTGTTGTATTTTTGTTATGGTTTACTATGAGATCTATAATCTCATAGTTGAAGAGCCGAATAAATAAAATATTTTTTCTTTAAGCTAAGAACATGTAAAATTATTTACCATTGATATGATATAAGAAACGAAGGCGATATATATCACCTACTTTATCATTAATAAGACAAATAAATAAAATACCGCATACGAAAATTATTACGGCATAATTGTATTATTGCCACGCACTGTGCTCACTCACATATAAAATTTATAAGGAAATGTTTCACACACAGATTCTTATTTACAGTTGTTGCACATTATAGTATTAATAATAAGATGTATGGATAATATCTCATCCCATTTATTTATCTGGCAGGTACCTAAACTTCTTCCCACCCAGTCTGGCGAATTCCTCCCAAATCACATTCGAGAAGTCAGCGACGTACTTCGACGGCGATCTCGTCCCGCGGCGTGCGCACGCGCTTCTGCCCAACGCGAAAATTATCATCATTCTCATATCACCTTCCAAGAGGTAAGTAAAACTCAACAATTAATTTAGGAAACTCACTCGGTTGGGTACATTAACACGACGACAGCTAAGAAGCATTTAAACAGGTACAGACACACATATACGCAATAATCGAAAACTTATGCACCACAAGGTTGTTTATCTGTTCTACAATATTTTACACAAATGTTGGGTGTTTTTTTGTTTCTTAAAAGCAACATTGGTAATGTTTCAACTAACAGCAATTTTAAATTACAAATACCACCTAAAATACTTTTTAAAATACAAAGTGTCAGTTTGTGTGGCATATATATATTTATTTTCTGATTGACACAAAAAACAATTATACTATTTTGGTCCATTTAATCCAGATTGTACATGCTTAAAATTTTATCTTAAGCGTAATCGTAATCGCATATGATTTGAGTATTCTATTGTTAATTTTTTATTAAACTTATAACTCTCAGCAATATTGATTACTAGTCTTAGCTAGTCGTAAATAAAAGCACGAAGCATTTTTTTTAGTTTACGATAACAAACCAACGTGTTTACCTAAGAAACCCACATTTTGAAAAATCTCACGACATCTCACCAGTGGGGGGGAGGAAGGGACAGAGAATTCAAAAAACACCTCATGTAATTTATGGACGCCCCCTTACGGAATATGCTTACTTCAAATTTCATTTAAACAACGTACCTACATGTTTCCGCCGTAGCTATTTCTGCAAAATAGACTATAACCCGGAAACACGTGTACCTTTTCGCAAAGCAAATTCAGATAAGTGTGGTAACAGTTCATACATACTCGTGATATTGAACTCGGATGTAATGGAAGTCAAATATTTACCTACATCGTTAAACACATATTTTAGCGGTATAAATGTTTACTTCTCATTGAAATGCTTTTGATTTATAGAAAATCTTTTTATATTTTGCGTCGCTAATATCACCAACGTAATATTTTCCCTGAATACAAACAATGTTTTTGAAGTAACTTCAGTCGTTTTGTTAATTACTTACATCTTGAAAACACGGATCTCTTATAGTATTCTACTATACCTAGCTGTCGAAATTTAGAATAATCTAATAGGCACATGTTCTATCTGAAGAAGCATATAAAAAATAATTTACTTTGGTAGTTATTTTCAAATAATCTTTAGTTCCCTAATAGGAGTGGATAGTAGACTTATATAGGTATAAATTTGAAAATATTAATATTACGTGTATAGGTATTTCTTTATTAAACTTCGTGCCAATTCCATGGCATAAACAGTTATCGTGCTTATGCCAATGAAATATTAATAATTTATATTTTCAGTACGGACTTCGCTGTAATCAGTTTTCTCTCAAACTTGTCCGTATTTCTTGAATCCTTGAACGATATTTCAAATGAATACCTCAGTGGGATTAGGTTTCAGCTTAAATTTTAGATAGCCGCTTTCAAAGTCGAGTACGTACCAACCTGCTATGACTAAATTTGGAATAAAACATGAAATATTAAATGTATTATTAATAGCCTAGACCACAATTTGAGTATGAAGGAGAGTTGAAATAATTGGCGCTTCTATACATTTTTTATTATATATGTATGTATACAGGGTGAAATTGAATGTTTCTATGAAACTTCGTGAGATTGTTGGGTTACGTGTATAGAGAATGCATGATTTTTTTCGGATTTTTTAAAATAAAATTTTTCGTTTTTTAATTTTTTATTTGGTTATTTTTTTGTCATTTCTTCCTTATGAGTAATTATTCATTTTAAACACGTCTACATAGAAGTTATAAAGCAACTTAAAATAAGCACTACTAAAAAAACGGAAACTTAATGAATGCCTTCATTATGCCTCCAGTCGAGATCAGCGCCGCTCGGGGCGACGACCGCGGCCGCCTGTGTAGGTACCTACTACACGCACAGATGACTCGGCACTTACCTACTCTCCACTTTGATCCACACTATTTAAAAACATTACAATAAAATAGTCTTAGATGCTATATTATAATTATTTATTCACTGATACACAATACCTTTGAATATTGTTTCATAAAGCACAGGTAATTAATCAATAAAATAAATCTTCTGTTAGAGCAATTAAAAATCCTATAAAGTTAATATGACTGTCACGATTTTAAATCGGTAAAGCCTGTCTGTTAGTGTAAGAACTTCTTTTTTATTGTTAATGTTAGTTGCCTCGTTTAATTAAAACTTAAGCACAAACGGCTTATTAAATTGGGAAAAATCACACAGAGCAAATCGGTATAACTTACGAGCTTAGTGAAGGAAGGAACTCTTCGTGTCTGATTTGCCCACGTCATGAAATTCCCAACACATTTAATCACAGCCACAGTCACACACACACACACACACACACGTAATAATATGTTGTTTTGCGGCAAGCACGGGCGGGCGGCGCGCCCCCTCGCTGGCAACTAGCGCCGGTTGCGTCGTCTTTGATGATGTGAATTCCGCCCACCTCCCCTCTACCCCGCACGCGGTGGTTTGCTTTGATTGCATGCAAAACGCAGTCGCAAGTATATCAATCGCGCGTGGGCGTGCGCATTTTTGACTTAGTGACATACACTGTGATAATTTCATTATGCCTCGGTATACGAACCAAGAATACCTAGAGATGGTGTACTGCTATCGCGAGTGTGACGAAGTAGGTTTGGTTTACGAATGAGTCCCCAAACCATAGAAGTTGCATTTTGTGCAGTGAGTAGTGATAGGGACACTTTAAAAAAGGTGAAAAGACACGTCCGCAAACATGCCTACCTTTGTTTGCAGCAAAATGGTGGTTTAGAGCAACAATTTTGCAGATAATAATTTAAGTCTCTTTTTATTGCTAGTGTAAATACTTTTTGATTAGAAACAACTAATTGTGTACTACCAATGTGATTGATTTGATAAAAAGTTCTAGTGCAAAAAATGAATATGTTCCTCGTTCCTCGTTGTACCTACCTACATCGCCGGTCTCGTAAGTACTTTTGAATACCGGGTTATAAATTTCATTCTGACCCAAGTATTGAACTGCAATAAGTATTTCTTTTTGTTTAACATTTGCCTATTTCCAATCGTGACAAAATTATTATTAACTTTTAAAGTTTTTCTCTGCTTAAGAGAAGATGACATTTGTGCTTATTATTTCAATTTCAATAAAGGCATCTAAGACGATTTTATTGTATTGTGTGGAATCAAACGAGTCAGCTGAGCTCTGTGTAGAGGTACCTATGTACTCACTCAACGGCTGGCGGGCGCGGTCGGTCGTTGACCCGCGGTGGAATTTAATGTTTTTCCGTTTTTTAGAAGTGCTTATTTATTAGTTGTTTTTCACTGGATATGTAAGTTTGTTTGTTTAAAACGAATAACTACTCAAAAGGAGGAAAGGACATAAAAATACACAAATTATAAATAAATACATGAAAAAAATATACTTCAAAAAAATCCGAAAAAAAACAGGCATACTCTATACACATAACCCAACAATCTCACGAAGTTTCATAGAAACATTCAATTTCACCCTATATATATATTTGAGTTTTTTTTTACAAAAGCTAATATAATCAATTTAAATATTTAAAAAATGGTATCTAATTTTCACTTATCGCACTTATTTGCTTTAGATAACATTACGATGGTGGTCCGGTCCTTTTTGATTTCGTAATCAAATTAACTCATTATGTTTATTGTTTATAATATCTTATATTTTGACATCATTACATACGAGTACCTATAAATAATTTAAATACCTACCTTATTATTATTCATTAATGACGTCATTATATAGTGAGTGATATAAAATCTTAAACAAAACTAATTTCAATAATAATTCAAAAGTTTTGTCTGAACGCATTCAGGCGTGTATTTAATTTAATGAAATAAAAGAGACGGCATAAATATAAATTAAACTTAAAAATTCATTACCACTTTGAGTGCGGCCGTTACAACAATTTGCCAATGGTTGCACAACGCCGTTTTATGCGTTTCATTACAAAAATGGGTGTAAGCGGTTACATTAAAAAGAAATTGAAATAGCCCGACGTTTTAGCCAGATTACACCTATCGTGGTTAGTAGTCGTACTGGGTGAGTCAATCAGTGCTCAAGTGAGAAAATTCCATTTTTGTTAATTACCTTTTCGGTTTGAGCCGCATTTATACGTTTTTTTTAATTAGACTTAAGGCATTGTGGGCGCCCACAATGTCTTATATTATGCGTGGATTCATAGGGATAATACTGTTCATAAATTGAAATAGCCTGACGTTTTAGCCAGATTACACCTATCGTGATCAGTAGTCGTACTGGCTGAGTCAGTCAATTAGGAAATTCCATTTTTATCAACTAGTTTTTCGGTTTAATTGCCGCGTTTATATGTTTTTTTTTCTTGTTAGACTACGCCCACAACATCTTCTACGTGGACTCATAACGATAATACATCTTATATTATTTATCAAAATATTTATAATTTGTGTCTAAATAAATAAATAAATATTTCCCACACTCACACCAATTAGCCTAGCCCCAAAGTGAGCACTATAAGGCTTGTGTTATGTGACGCTAGGGTAACGGATAGAAAACATATACTGTATATATATAAGTATATTTATATAGAAATACATATTAAACATCCATGACTGCAGCACAAATGCTCGTATTCATATCACACAAACATCTGCCCCCACCGGAATTCGAACCCGGGGCCTCTCAAATCGGCCACACCATGAAACCCGGCGTACAAACCACTCGGCCACGGACGTCGTCTTAAGTACTAATATTATTCATAATTCCACCGTGTTTTAATAATGCTCTGCCCGTACTTGACGCTGCTATTTAATACAGCCAGGGGCGCAGGCAGAAGTCGGAAAGAGAGAGTGCAGAAGGATAGTAAATTTACAAGGCAGTAGGCCTTTTAAAAAATACATAAGAAATGAAATGAATTAGTTCAATCGTTCGTCACATTAGTCCCGTTCAATATTATTTGTTTGATTCTATCATAACCCATTTCAATTACCTTCTACATTTTTTTTCTAGGATAAACAGTATCATATTTCCTACCCACGTGATAAATTATAATATGGTTACTTAATAAGAGCTTGAGTATATCCAGATCCTTTCAGCCGTTTTTGCATGATTGAGTGACAAACATTCAAAACAGGATGTTGTGTAAATTGATTTTAGATAATTACCCAATTATTTTAAGGAATGAAAATCGCAAAAATTTACAGTTGGTGACCTAACCTTACCTTAAGGTTACCAGTTGTATTTTAGGATTTTTATTATAGAGTTGGATTATTATTTCGAGGATCTTAAATATTTTCCGTATTGGCACAACTTTTAAGGTACCAGAAGATACCAAAACCACCTTAATTAAAAAACCAAAACCAATAAAACAATATCAAACTAGAGAAAAGTCACTGTACCCGTGGAGTCATAATTATTAACTTATCTCAAAAATCATTTGTCACTGAGCCCTACAAACTGAAAAATTGTTTGAACGAAATTATAATTACCGTCCACTCTTTTATGGAGCTCGTCAATATAAAATATAAATAGTACCTAAATCGGTGTATCTTTTTCCATTACATTACGCAATCCCATTAGTGTATCATGTTCGATTCGTTTCAACCTTACGCGGACAATGGTAACGTACTATTTGATTTAGAAATAAAAGCTTTTCTATATCACTTCCATCGAGTCGAGTCGATCGTACCTACCTACCTACTGGCTATAAAATCAATGACGCATTATTTCCTCCGAGGTTATTATTTTTAGTTAGATCTTGTTCTTTTTAATATTATTAAGCTTTTAGTCCGAGTCGACCTTAATCACTGCCTATTCCTTTTATTGCTCGTACAATGAAACCGTGAAAAGGTACAGCTGTCGAGTAGATTACAATCAGAGAAAAATCTCGCTATAAATAATTTTGCACATTCTTTTTTTTCTAAACGAAGATTTATTTGGCGATTATTCATTCGGTTGGAGTAGTGAACCAATTTGAATTGAGTAAGTAGTCGTTTTTAAAATGGACTTGAAAATAATTGAATTTCGAAGTTTCTTATTCTATCGAAAAATATTAGCATTAGGTATCTAAGTTTGAAGAGCCTATCAAATTCTCGTTAACTTTATAAAAATACCGCAGGGAAATGAATTATATGAAGTAGTGAAGTAACCACCCGTCCGATCCAAAATCTCCCTAACCGCCCGTCTGTTATAATAACGTGCTTTGTATTGTACTGTTGAGATACTTAATGTTTATAAATATACTTAACAATAGTGTATATCATAAACAATTTGTAGATATTATTTAAATATAAAAAGAAGAAAGTTATTGTTGGTAAAAATTTATGCTCACTGACATTGTAGTTATTACTTTAAAGAATGGTTTTAACTAAATTTGTTTGTGCAGGGCGTACTCTTGGTACCAACATATCAGGTCGCACGGAGACCTAGTAGCCAACAATCACTCGTTTCACGCCGTCATCACTGCCAACGATTCCGCACCGAAACCACTACGGGACCTACGGTAAGTGCTTGGTAATTGTAATTATCTATACATGTAATAAAATGGTAGGAAAGTCAAAACTGTACATTGAATATTTTTTTTAAAGAATACTTGAGGTGTGATCTACAATCGATACCGAAGCCAAAAATATAGTGTTTAGAATTTTTGTCTGTATGTATGTGCGCGATGAATTCAACAAGTTCTGCATGGATTTACTTCAAATTTGTCACGAATATTATTAAGAAGCCGGGTCAACATATAGGCTACGTATTATCACGAAACTCCACCCCTAAGGGGGTAATTGGGAGGTTGGAAGTTTGTATGAAAATCCTATGTTTTTGAAGTAAGTGGCTTAAAATTTAACATCTATGCTCTATAGATGGTGTAGAGGTGTACTAATAATGTATCTTAAACACCGTTTTGGGGTCAAAAAGTATGTGCAAATAACTAACTCCACGCGTACGAAGTCGCGGGCGGTCGCTAGTTATTTTTATAGTATCACTATTACATTACTCCAGCACGTCTTTGGTAGATGGTGATGTGATCAGACTACAGATATTGTTCAATCCGGCCCACATATTCTCCATCCCGTGAAGCTTACACAATATTAGTTACTTGACACTACAATGTCACCCTTCCGTTTTCTGAATGTTATTTCAAAATCTGGGCAGCGAAATCAACAAAAAGTTACAGGTGCATTAAGTTAAAATACCCACAGAATCACCATAACTCTGGGGGACTGTATCACATTAAGTTGAAGCATGAATCTTTCTTATTTGCATCTTATTATTATGCAGTTTCCTAAGGTCGTAGCGCTTTCGAATTAATGGACTCTTAATGTAAGTAAAGGAATATAAATTTATTTCACAGTGTAAGTGAATGACTTTTAATGTAGTAAAAACTTTATAAGAATAATCAGTTATTCAAAAGTGATCCGAAAATATTGTAGTGATAAACGAATAGTTAAAAATTATTTCAAACAAACAGAGCAAGCTTTTACGAGCTTCTAAAAAAAGAAATTGATTCCGCTCTTGATGGGTACCATGAATTTATTATTAGACAGGTATAACGCGCGTCGCTCCAGAAGCTTTGTGTTATCGGATTACGTAAGCACACATTTAATTATTTTTGCCTTCACGATTAACAAACCTCTAACGATAGCTTAAGTAAGTACTTAATTTTAGAAGTGTCCAATGCATTCTCTTCAGAATGAAATAAAATACATTTGCGATAGCTTTTTAATACACAAAATAAGGAAAAACTCGTCTTAGTGACCTGTTTTTCTGAGTTCTACATTAATTTTATTAATTTGCCGAATAAAGTAATTTAACAGTAAAGCAATGAGTTATTTTGTTGATAATAATTATGTGTGATAAAAACGCTGATTATTTTGGTGTGCCCACCCACATAAGTCAATCTGTTCGAGGGACCGATTATTAAAGCTCTCCTGGGAATAAAAAGCTGATTGTGTAATAATTTATTGCGTTACCGAACTGCTTGCCCGACGAATATGGCAGCGCCCGTCTTCGTGGTTGTAGGCGTAGAACCCACAGAGTGGTTTTTACGCGCACCCGCAGCGGGCGTCTGCAGAGATGCTTTATTTCAAAACTCACGGGACAGCAGTTTTGTGCGGTCCAAAGCCGCTGCGGTTGCGAAAACAGGAACACGTATTTAACAAGAGAAGGTAGAACGCAACTTGCTGCATCTGCGGGTGATCGTGAATTCGTGACCCGCGCCTGCCCGTCGGTGCTGCTTGTGCCGCAAACAAGCGCGCACTCAGCGGGCGTTAATCGCGTCATGAAAATATCAATTGAGAAGCTGGCGAACAAAACGGTATAATTACAGAATTAGTCACAATACGTTTTTTTTTACAATCCAGCGGTTTTGGGCCCTTTGAATTGGAATCTCAAGTCAATACCACCTAAAACAGTGTTAACTTGTTAAAATAAAAACCACACCCAAAGCTCTCTGTAGGTTACCGTGGCTGTATAAAACTGAATTACATATTCAGTTTTATACAGCCACGGTAACTTTTTATTTAATGTAGGTAATTATACGGTTTTGTTCGCCAGCTCCTCAATTGTGTTTTACGTACATTTCTCATTCCACGCGAGCAGCGGTACCACAGCCGCGAGGCGGGCGCGTGTGGAAATCGCTCCGTGAGTTCTTAGCCTTAGGGTTTGATATACGCGGCCGACGGCTGAGAATTAGCCTAGTCAATTCCTAGATCGGGTCAAATCAAACCATTCTATCGGACTGTGAAGCTGTTACGCCGTAGCGTTGTTGTATCTAATTTCCACTATCTGAGTGCTTTGGTAGTGTGAGATAAAGATATTAATTCGTATATAAGATTGCACACCAAAGGTAGATAGGAATATAATTATACCGACATAAAATAATACGTTGGGTTAATTAAAAATTACTCCATGAAAACAAATCTTGTATATCAATAGATCATAAGAACTATCCATACAGGTATTCAGTATCTCGATAAATTAATATCATCCATCATAACAAGTAGTTCGACCTAGCGTTTAAACCAAAACATTGAACGTTGTCTGTAAATGAAAAGCAAATTTGCGTTCAATTTATCATTAGTCACTATCGATTACCGCTGTCGACCGCGTGCTTTGAATATTGAAAGTGAATTACGATGAAATAGTGGCGGCTTATTGTCCATATAAACCGCCCGGGGAATAATCAGTTGATATTTGTGTATTCATTATTTCACAAAAAAATATTGAGCAGTTTAAAATGTTGTTATTGTTGTCGGCAATGTATATTGAAATTGCTTTTGTATTGATCGCTATGACATTCACGTTCACTGACGTATCGATCCCATTAAAACCGCTTCACAGAAATATATAAAAGTAACATAATTAGTGACGTGCGAAGTTTCGATGTAAATATAGTATTTCGTTGAATTAGAGTAAGCCGCCAGGTATCATACAGGATTTTAACCTGTGCCTTCCGCTATCCAGTTCAAACTTATTTATTTCGAACAATAAGGACCTTATTATTATATTATATTTAACACTAAATTACATCATAAACACAGACCTAGATTGAAGTAACGTGGCATATTTTGAGTACTCACGAAACAAATTATTTGGTGAAAAAGCATTGGTCAGGCCACCTACTTCAATTATCAGTTACGAACCAACAAGATTCATATCATTACATGAAACACTCGTTTTCATTATCAATCTATACTTTCATACTAATTAATCCGTACTAATAATATTATAAATGCGAAAATAAGTATCTGTTTTTTACCTCTTTACTCTTAAACCACTGAATTGATTTGGATGACATTAGGTATAGAATAGGTGTAATCATAATCATTTATTCAGTTTAGGCTGTTACAAGCAATATGAATGTCTAGAAGCTATGTCATCGCTTCGTAAATCTAAGGCGGGAGACCTTGTATGGAGAAGAACCGGCAAGAAACTGTAAAGCTAGGGCTGTTTTTTCTCCCTGTTGTATTATTACAAAAGTCAAAAAATCTTTATTCAAATTGGATGCACATAACAACTCTTGAATCGTCCATATTTTTTCCCCTACCACCAGTTAAGGAATTTATTTTTAGCTGTGGAGAAAAACTGGCGAAAAAAACTTCACAGCGTTAAATAATTATGTAACAATATTTTCAAAATATTATATTGTTACGGCGTCAATACAAAATCATCAAATAATGAAATAATTTTCGATCATACATAAAATTTTCATAAATGTACTGAGAAGCAACAGTTATTATGTAGATTTCTATATTTTTTTCTCTTAAACAGTCTCTAGTCATAGGATTGTAAAATTTAACGGAGTCGTCAAGTTGAAAAATGACTTCAGAGATGATTCATGAAGTCACCTTTCATTACATAATGTGAAATATACAATAATTGTTCACATGCATTTTGTTTGCTGTGTCATACAGTATAAATACAAATAGTGATATTTATATTAAGTGTAACTAGTTAACATTTTCAATAGCAAAGTAGTTAGGGCAGACTTAACTCCGCTGGTAGCACCCGTTCACGAGCATGACGTATGAACCAGCCATCGCTACGCTCAACCGTATTTTAGGGAACGCAACGAAACGGACGTATAGGTTAAGTCCCCCAAGGACATAGGATAATACAGTATAACGCCGATTATCCGAAAGCCGATTAACCGAATCGCCAATTATCCGAATCAGTCCTATGCGTAATATAAAAAAATAAAACCAAGTTATTTTTGTTTTGTTTTAACAAGTTGGAACTTGCTGGAGTCCAGATATATTTCATCTGTTCTGAATGAAAGCTAGAGACAAGGAGACACTACATGTTTTGCATGGCGCGGTATTTTTTTGCTACTATGTACCTTTATTATTGTATTTAGTATTATAGAACTGTGTTTGTTAAACTTATAAGGTTTATTCTATGTGTGACAGTTCGTTTTTCTTTATTAACAGTCCAATTATACGAATTTTCGATTATCCGAATTGACCCCGGTTCCAATTAATTCGCATAATCGGCGTTCTACTGTATAGTCATTAATAATTGCGCGTGGTGAAACAGGAATCGTTGCCTGAACCCGGGCAAGTACAGCCACTACCTGGAGCGTTGGCTGGCGGAGTTCGGCGGCCATCAGCTGCACATCATCGACGGCTCGCTACTGCGCACGGATCCCGCCAGCGTCATGAACACGCTGCAGAAGTTCCTCAAGCTGTCGCCGCATGTCGACTACAATAAAATGCTCAAGTGAGAACACTATCTTTAAATAGAATAAAAACAAGTTACTTGCAATACGCCCAAGCACGAATTTTGACAGCTCCGTAATCGTCAAAGTTTGAAAACTAATTCTTTTATACCAGGGCTGGCAAACATTTACGTGTCAACGTGACATTTTTCTAAATCAATGTTTAATGAGGTGATAGAGGTGCCATCAAATAATTTTTACTTAGTGATTATTGGGAAAATAGTAAATACTATCAGCTTAAATCACTTTATTTACTTACAGTGAAATAGGTACATTTTACAAGTTTCAATTATACGTGAATTTTAAATTAAAGTTAAATTAGTGGGAATTCTGTTTTTGTAGCCTAGTGATCACTCGCTTTAGCTGGTCTTAGGTCGTTTCGCCCAACGGGGTGACTCGCTCAAGTACTTTTCTTGAATTGGTCGTTCTACCCCGCATCCAAGACATGCGGTTGAAAGCTCAATGTATCGTTTCTTGAATGTGGGACAGAACGATCATTTCAAAAAGAGTGTGTCGAACCGCGCCTGGAGCGAAACGACTGAAGACCCGTCATACTTACTTCACACTTTTTTTATTAAGGAATTTGCAATCAATGCCGTACCCAAAATATTGTATCGCGTGCCTTTGGTTCGCCATCCCTGCCTTATAACATGCACTCTATCTGCTTAAAACTCTCTCCTGACCACCTGTCCCACGTGTGATCTGCTTACAAATGTGGGCTCAAAATTATTGTTCGTATGCTTTCACCACTGTGAAAGGGATGTCTGAAATTTTCATATGATTTTTTTCTTTATATCTTTACATAGTTAAGAACAAAGTCGCTCCCGCTGTCTGTACACTTACATCTTTTAAACTACAATAAATACAGCGATTCAAGAAGATTTCTAAGTATAGTACAAGACCTAGAGTAAAACCCATAGTTCACACCGAAGCAAAGTGTAGGCCCACAACTGTAGTAGGTATATTAAGTGTATGTGTATTTTTCATGTTATTTCATAGAGCAGCGCTGCGTGAGGCGGGTCTCCCGCGCAGCGGGTCTCTATGAAATGACATAAAAGCTGCATGTGGAATGTAAGCTCGCTCCATGCCCCGCTTAACGCAGCGCAGGCTTTATAGTTGAGGCTGCCACTTACTTTACGCTAAAAATAGAATGAGACAACACGTGACTTATTTAATTTGTCGTTTCTGAGTACGGGTGTGAGGTTGGAAATATGATACTTTCCTCAAGGACATCATCCTTTCCATAACCGAATTGAAAGTTCGTTTTGCCTTTAGTGACTCCTTTTGATATCAAATATATCGAAGTAGTTTTGAGGTGTTTCAAATGCGATCTAAAATCAGCCGTCCTAAAATATGTTAACTTCTTCCAACAGGTACGATGCAAAGAAAGGTTTCTACTGCCAAGCGGTAAGTAACGAGAGGACAAAGTGTTTGGGTAAGTCCAAGGGGCGGGTGTACCCCCAGATGGACGAGCAGTCGGCCAAGTTCCTGCGCCGCTACTACACGCCTCATAATACCGCTCTCTCAAAACTGCTAGTGCGCTTAGGAAGGCCGGTGCCACAGTGGCTGAAGGACGAATTGTCCGCGAACGGATAGCATACGCCCCGCTCGCACCACGCGAAACTCACGCACACACTCGTCAAGGTCTGCGTACTGGACATACCTTGACCGAGTCCATTTGTTGAATGAAGAAAAAACAAAAGAGTAACTGTACGCGCATGCGCTGCGCACGCATTGTTTTTCCTCGAAGTTTATCAATGTGAAAGTTATCTTTGTTGGAATTTAAATATTATTGATTGGCTCTGTCTATCGAATTCGTGTAATATAATGAAAATGTTTTTGAAAGTGATATTTGTGTATTGACATGGAAATTTTTCTCTCGATCTGTTTGTTCGAAATAGTGGAATATTTTGTTTATTAATATTAGGTACATAATTTTAGTTTGTCTGCCGTTTTAGTATTAGTGACTTACGTGTGTCGGAGCTCGGAAGCGACGATTCTTTTGCTTGCCGTTTTATTGGATTTAGGTAATATAATTTTTGGATGATGTGGTAATCCGACAATTTATTTATTTTTCACTGTCGGCTTAGGTGCTATCTGTTAATAATAGAAATGCTATGTGAATATTCTCATTATAACTAATTATTTTCGTAGTAATGTATTTTTAATTGTTTCGTGTAACTAACGAAGGAGCTTTATGTCAATGCCATACTTGCATTTTTCTTGTAATATATAAGTTACGAAATGTATATATTATATTTTATTCTCATTCCACGCTTAATTAAAGGAACAAACTAATTTTAGTTTCAATTTTAGAACGAGTACGTACCTGATGCGATTTGTAGTTATTTTTGTTTCAAATTAATAAATGTGCTAATATTGTTTTAAAAATTTCTACGTCTGTCTGTGCCATAGTGAAATGTGTTTATTAACGGCACTAACTTTATCATTTTCAGTGTAATTGACAGAAAGCTAGTCTTATATGTATTTATTAGGGACAAGAGAGTTTATTTCATCCATGCTTTAATAAAACGATACATTATTTTAGTTCAGTTACCGTTTAGCCGTAAGAATTTTAAATATACATATTGAATATATGGCGTTATATATTTTAAATAAATAATATCAATGACACAATGAATCAAACATAAATGTATTGGGTATATATTTTGATATGGACGAATTTATCGGCGAGGTAACTTGGTAAGAGGAAAGATGTGTAAATGAGATACTAATATTAAGACATTTTCTTATCCTTCTATAAATAATTATAACAATAACTTTGATTAATGAGAATAAAACTTATCTTATATATTTTCGTATGTTATCAGAAAAGTTGATACGTCGTTAAATAAAATGAAATTTATCAGTTTTCTATCACAATATATATATTAGGATAAGGAAATGTAGAATGTCGGTACTTAACATTTAAATCGGTTTTAATCTTGAAATAGAGAAGTACATTTTATGTAATACGATGGATGAAGTTTATATTTATAATGTTAACATCTTGTAGTGAACAAGTCTCTGTTACATTATTTTAAATGAAAAAAATTGGTTAATGCTTTATTAACTTTCAATCTAAAATGTTTCCAAACATATTAATACGATGTGTTTACGTAGAGAGAAGCCTTATTTATAAAGACGACAAAATGTGTTACAGTATGTTTGTTGAGATTGCGTGTACGTAACGTTGCATCCGATGATCTGTTGAGCATCAATTAGATATTATGTTCCTGAGGAACGGTTGTGTTTTACTTCGGCAATAAACTATTAGTTTCAAATGGACCCGTTGCATGTCCAAGTTGATTTCTATAAGAAATGTAATTTATTATATTGTGTTTTAATGATGCACACGTGAAAATCATTTTTACGATACAGCCAATGACTGCTCTTAAAATGTGTTCTTTATAAGAAATTAATACATCACTTATTTTATTAAATGATTTAAAACTTACAAAAGTGTCTTTCAATTATCTATCTACCTGTATTCCTTGATCAATTGGGCCATCTCATCAAATGCAAAAACTTTGAAAAGTTTCGAGTGGTTGTAGTTAGGTTGCTTTCTTTTTTAGGTGCACATTATGTACATCCTGTTGTTTGTAACAAATGATAAGTCGACCTGTCTTAACTATCCTAACTCAAAGTGACGTATTTGGGGTGCTGCGTAAATTATACAATAGAGTTAGGGTCCGCTATTGTAGTGTAGCACAGGGTCAGGGTGCCGGCGTTTAGGAGAATACTTAGTAATGCCTCTACTATGCACGAGTAATTTCAGCCGGTGTTATACCGCCCACGCTTCACTGCAGCTCAGGAAATACAATCTAACCGTCTCCAAGATCTTGAAAAATATATAAGCCCGGTAGCGTATTGTTCGATACGCGCTGCACTCCGGAATACTTTACATACGGCAATAATTTTCGATTTGAATGGGCACATCCGTAAACAAAGTACCCACGCTGAAAGCCGTAGACAAAATAACAACGAATAGGTAAGTGAAGTTTGCACTAGACGCGGCACACTCGTTTTATTCAGTATTTCACTGTCCGCGCTTAAATAAGTTCCCCTTGCAGCCGATTTATCTAAAAGAATTTCAACAAAGCGTTGTGAATGGTGATTAAAAATATTATGCCCGCATGGATAAGTTTAATACGAAAAGTCTTCTTACGCTGCGAATTTAAAACATCCAAAAGTTCTAAAGGGCTTAAAGGAGCAAGTGGGACCAATTTCCTAAGTAATAGGTAAGTAAGTAGGTACTTCTCATAAAAAGACGCTTATTCGACCGTAGCTAATCACCGGTTGGGATTATAAAACATAATGAAGTTGTAGCTGAATTCGAGTTTAGTAATAAATTTTCATGGAATGAATATAATTGAATCGGCGACGTCAATATCGGGCGGCAGCGAGCGCGGCCCACGGTTCATTTATTGCCAGACGGAATCTCGCAAACTAATTATTTTCGTTACGTACTTCTACTAATTCGATTTAATGGAAATTCGGGAAGCTAATCTAATGACTTTGATTAATTGGTTATTTAACTAAGTATATACTTAGAAATACGTTAATCATAAAAAGAAATGAAATCATTAAGTAGATACCAATCCAATTCTCATTTATATTTACTTACTCGATCGCTGTGCTTTGGTTGCTATTCCCCGCGGGTATCGCGTATGTCGATACGACAAAATGGTAAGCCGATTATAGGTATACGAATATTCATTTGCAAATTGAAGTGAAGAGCTCCCGGCATCGCATATCCCTCTGCCCTGACGTGAACAGGGTTCGATCACTTGAGTAATCATTTGAATAACGTTTTTCGACTGATCATAAATCAATCAATAGGCACTTTGCGATCAACTCGGTCCATTGTGCCCGCTCAACGAAATCTTCATTTATGTTCATTGAATCTGCTCTCCCGTATGGTTAACTACGCTTCATTTTCTAAAGTTTAATATGGAGTAAATAAAATGTGGAAAGCATCCCAATTTAAGCCCGTTTATATCTCGGAATCTGTAATCAAATGGATAGAATACTTAGAAAGGGTTGTAATAGCCACACATTACTAAATTTTATATGGGTTAATTGCTACACAATGTTAACAATCATTATAGATTTTGAGATATAATATATGCAAATGCAGTAAGTTAATGTGGAATTTAGATTCTCTTGCATTTATTTTCACAGTTGACAGTCCAAAACTTACCTTAGGTAAGTGTAGTAGACAGGACTCCAACTCGAACCTTTCGCTTTCTGCACATTCTTCATTGTTCAGTTAAGTTCTCGTTTGATACTTAACTTCAAAATGAACGCTAGAGATATTTAACTCGGGCAAACCTATTTGGAAGAAATTTATAAATAAAAATTCAGTAGATAGTTCATGTACGGGACATGGTGGAGGGGTACATTATTAAATATAAATCAGGTTCTGCTACCTACGCTTTTTTGTACTTTTATAAACCAGGCAATCGGTGCGCCTCACCCTATCATGTACCTACCTCAAGTAGAAGTTATAACTACAACGATTTTATCGTTGTATAAAACTAACTTAAATGTCTTCTCTTTTACGAGGAGGTTGTTCATCAGCATCTCATCTCTTATCTCGGCATAGATAAATAAATCACACTAATATTATAAAGGCGAAAGTTTGTGAGTATGTTATTTTGTTACTTCCTCACGTCTAAACGGCTGGAGCGATTTTAATAAAATTTGGTATGGAGTTAGCTGACACCCTGTATTAACACATAGGTTACGTTTTACTGCGGGAAAATATCCCTTATAAAACTCGGGTAAGACCGTGGGGCACAGCTAGTGGACAAATAAATATAATTCCACAAACAATTCGCCTAGCAATTATTTGTTTATGTAGGTACTAACGACACAAATGCAATAAAGGACATTGCTCGTTCCCCATACATTGAATGCCCTAGAACGCCCAGCAATGAGAAAATGCTAGTTGTGTTCGGAATCATTCATAAACTCTAAATAAGCATTTGTTGAGATACGGACAACTTGAGGAACCGTGGCCTACTACAGAATGTATTAGATTTTGAGGTTATAATTATTATACTTAATCGTAAAAGATGTACACTTTATATATTCTGAATAGATTTAGTGTTTACCTCTATGTAAGCACTTAAATAATATGCATTAAATGAACATTGATTTATGAGTGTTGTCAGTTGGCACCTATGATACCTATACCTACCTGTAGTAGGTAATGATAGATTTCTTTTCAAATGAAATGTTCAGTCTTTCCATTTACCTGTTCCTATACTTTACTATCGGTAATTAGGTATGTACCTGGTTATCATTATGATTTTCATAAAAATAAACAGATATTACATGGAATGGGAGTATAAACTATCTTTAGATAATTTCAGAAATAATCTTTTTATAAATATAATATAAATACTAGTAATAATTATTATTAACTAAGGTACCTAGTTCTAATTTTATGTTGATAAATACCTATGGTCGCCTATATTGCATTACTAAGGTAAACAATCTTGGCACAACTTTTTAACAGAATCACCCATTTAATAATAAAATATTAACGAAGCCAATAAACTATTAAAATAAATCGTTATTATAGACTGAAACCTATTGAATCCAGTTATCAGTTGATTTTTAATGCTGTATATTCAATAAAAAGGAGTGCCAAGTTGGATGAACAGACTGCAGTATCTAGTAACAGAACTTTTATTTTTTATTTTTTTAAACAGATTGTCCGTTTACTATGATTAATTGCTAATAAGTTAAAAAAATAATAGAAAAATAATAGTGAAGGACATTCTTTTGGGCATGCTAGGGCCGATTTCGTCGATGTCCTTTTCTTCGTTAGTAAATAAATACCAATTGTCTGTCTGATGTTGATCAAAATTGACACAATTTTCTACAGGCACCCAGGCAATATTAAACAATAGGTATAAGGTAAATTTATTGCGTGAGTATTCTGTTCTTTGAGACTCGTAGAAAATGAAATGAATAAAATCTCGAGGACCTAATTTATTGTAATGCAGATTCTCCCATCCACATGCAACTTTAACGCCAGAAAAAGAATAATGGTGCGAAAAGTATCAACCTATAAATTTGTCTGAATTTATGAACGTGAAAATTTTATTAAAGTGGAACTTTAATAGGTATTTTTGGAATTAAATTAAAGGTGAATGCGAGTTGGTAGCGAGCAGGGAACTATATTAACTCTTTCACTGTCGCTATAAAATAGCTACGAGCTGCAGTGGAGGTGGAGCGAATTTGCATCACCCGATTTTATTATACGAGGTGCAGTAGTAATAGTAGGGGAGCTCACGATGCTAAATAGGGATTTACTCGAGCGTCGTTGGGACCTATTGGGTTGTGAGGGGAGCGTGTACAGGCTTTCAAAAATGTAAAAAAAACAGTCGCACAGATACTCGAGCGCGTCAGATATTAATAGTGCAATTGCCCCACGTGTCATCGATAACGGAAAAGTATTAATCTGACGGTTTGAATGGTGGGGCTGACCGTACGAAGAAGGGATTGCAGAACATCAGGTCCCGTAAGTAATAATGAATTAAGGGACCGCCCTTGTATCTTTGCGGCAGCATCATGCACGACTCGAAGCTTTGTCGGTTTGTTAGGATTCACAACACCGAAGTGAGGTAAATACCAAGAAACTGATTTGGATGATATAGACTCACAATTCTCAGCGTAACCTTTTCGGAGAGTATCATGAATATTTTGGCGATATTTTTCTGCATATTGTGGATTCGTTTCATATGTCTTTCAAGGCTCCTAAATCTAGCTAAAGCCAGTAGAAAGCTGTGTATAAGTGATTTTTTTTTTTTGCAACTTTGTAACTCTCCCATTTATTTGTGTCACGCTTCAATTGTCCGATTATTGTAATGCAAACATTTTTGTGTGTAATTAACTTACCTTACTTTAATCTGACGCGCTCGAATTTCTCCAACGATCGATTTTTTTTACTACTCTGATCGGCCACCCTGGACGTTCGACACTATATAAAGGGCTAAAGTATGGTGGGAATACTTCATAAGATTCAAGGTTGCTCCCCTTATGTTAATCTGCCGCGCTCGAGTAAATGCCGAAATCCCGCCTGGGCTCCCCGACTATAATGTAGGTACAGGCAGTCACACACAGGTCATCAGGTAATCCAAAACTGTAAAAATAACTGACTGAGATTGATTTATAAATTAATAATGTTTCATATAAGATTCATAGTCTTATGAGAAAATTTATTATTTTGTGGTACCCAATTTGATATGTTGCTAAATGTACTATTTTGTTACTATAATATAACTGTATTTTCTACAAAAACTCATCATCAGCTAGTACCATAAAGCGATTCAGTGGAACAGAGTAATTGTTATTAATATTCTACATACATTATATGTTTTTTTAAGCATTTAAATGCTAGATGTTTCTATCTAAAGAAAACTTGATTGCTTAAAAATATAAAAATTTAACTGTCATTCCCATTTCTTCTTTTAAATGTTTTACTTGTAAAGGGTTGATTTATTTTTATTTTACATTTGACATTGTGGGTTACCTAAGATGCGAAGAGATGGCCTTGCAGCCTAAAAAATACTGGAGAAAATTCGACACGGCCACCAGGTCCGCCGTAGCATAATGGTCAGTTCATTCGCCCGGCTAGCGAACTGTGCTGGTCCGAGTCCCGTCTGCTGCCTGGTCCGCGTGATTTTTTTTTCTAGTAAAATTTTATTTACTAAGTATAAACATTTTATCCTAATGCTAATTAATATTTGTATAGTAAATTTAACAAGTGGAACCGTACAAAACGAAAACTCGTGGTATATGTTTGAAGTTCTGATGCGACCGTGGTGTGTTTGTATAGTAACACGTAAAATTAATAAACATAAACTTGTTTTACGGATACAAATTATAAACTCGTAGCAATCTGCGGTAGAAGGACCGGCAAACAATATCTAAGTTCGCTTAGCTTTGTCGTAATATTTGCCAAGTCCCCAAAAGCCCGTTGGAGTTGGGACTCCAAGCTTATTACTATTTGTGTTGCCAAGACTCGTCTCTGTTCCTCCTTGACGGATAACTGCCAAACCCAGCTAGCTCGCTTCTCAAAATTTCTAATTTAAATTTTTAGAAGCTGGATAAGGTTCAGAAATATAAGGTTTTAGCTCATATGTACGCTACAAAATTTTATCTTGCTATGAATTTTCTTTGTACACATAAGAAATTTTGTACAACATTATATTATCTGATGTCAAAATAAGAAGCACTGGCTTATGAAAATCCAAAACAACGAAGCTACAGTGGCTATAGACAGCTGTACCTAAATCCAACACAGTCAATTTTGTTTCAATTAAGTAGAAGCTTCATTTTGCTGTAGTAATCTGGGGCGTTACGACATTGGTCAGATCTGATATTGATGAAATCGTCAAATCAACAAATTAAAAATTAGGCAAATTGGTAATTAGTCAAATGCTCTTTTCGTCAAATTGTGTAGTTTGCCAAAGATGCCACTGGTCAAGATCATTTACAGTTGATGTAAGAAGTTTATCTAGGTAGAAAATGGTGGCCAAATAGAAGCATTAATATTATATGGAACAATTGGCAAAGAAGGGTTTCACAGGATTGTGGTTTTGTGCAACTGAATGACTGAATTGTGCAACTAACTTACCTACCTACCTTTAATTAAAAAAGCTATTTTTTATTTCGGAAGTGTTAAAAAAGATTGAAAGGATCGTATTTTATATACGAAATATACGATCAATTCCTCGTATCGTATATTTACGACATAAGAAAATACGCCAAAATAGAAAAAACCAAATAAAGAAATTACTGAGTTTAAAATTTGATTTCTTATTTAAGGTATAAAACAGGTATGTTAAGTATATATATATAAAGTTAATTTAATAAAAATGAATTTATTAAATTAACTTTATTAATAACTTACTTGACGGCCTCCGTGGCCGAGTGGTTTGTAAGCAGGGTGTCATGGTGTGGCAGACTCGAGAGGTCCTGGGTTGGAATCCCGGTGGGGGCAGATATTTGTGTGATGAATACGAGCATTTGTACTCCAGTCATAGATTTTTAATATGTATTTCTATATAAATATACTTATATATGTACAGTATATGTATTGTAAAAATGTATGTATGTATGTTAATGTATTGTATATGTATTTTCTTCCCTAGCATCCCATAACACAAGCCATACAGTGCTTACTTTATAAAAAATATATAATAACTTAAATTTGACGAAAAGAGGATTTCACGAATTACCAATTTGACATCAACAAATTAGAAAAAAGTCTAATTTGTCGATTTGACCAATGTCTTAACACCCGTAATCTCTTGGTATTGTTGACTGTAGGACGTCCTATAAACATCTAGTCCCGTGAAAATTAATTCTCACGGGACTAGTTTGTTTTGCTACATTAATCCAGTCGATCATCGAACCTCTTGGGACCGCGGGAGACGCCCCCGTCAGATACACGAAAACTTACATGTAGGTAAGCTACTCGATCACGGTAATTATTTAATTAGATATCTACCCAAGGACATAATTGAATCGTAACAAAATTTCACCCTTCCTTGGTGCTTGATCTTTAGTATCCCATACCGTAAGTTCCTCTAAAATTTTCCTTCCAAGCTTTTGGATTTTAGTGTCGTATTCCCGAGTCGGTCTACCTAAACTAAAGAAAGAGATTCCTTTTTTAACTTTGGCAACGCATTTATAAATTCACTAATGTAAGATATTCAAACTGATTCAAACTATGGTGAAATAATTGCAAGATTCAAAGACCCCACGTTGGGTGCCAGATAATACATAATATGTTAAAATGGGTTGATCTCAGATTATCTAGGTCGAATTATTACTAACCCCCATTAATAACTACGTCGCAAAATAACTAGATCTTGTTTGACCACATAAAATAATGACTAGATCGTAAAATGACTACATCTTTATTTGACCACATCTTACAATGACTAGGTCGTAAAATTACTACATAGGTTGTTTGATTACATATACCAGAATAGTTAAGTATAAAATCTCTATGAATAAAAATGTTTCGCCGAAATGTATGTACGCGCATAATTTCCAAATAACTCCATCAAATTGGAGAATTCTTTTTTTTGGGTACCGTACCTAAAGGGTAAAAACCGGAACCGTCCGTCTGTCTATTTGTCACCAGGTAGTATTTCATGAACCGTTATAGCTAGACAGTTGAAATATTTTTACAGATGATGTAACAACAAATACTAACTATAGAATAAAATGAATATTTAAGGGGACTCCCGTACAACAAACTTTTTTTTTGCCCGGTTTGCTCTATATTAATAACGGCAACAGGTAGACGCTTGAAAAGTAGTAAATTCATTTTAAAAATAAATATATAAAATAAAATAAATATATCTCACCCAACAGACGTGATTTTTTGGCGTTTTTTGCTCGATATTAGTTGTTGTAACGATAATGCTACGAAACACGGAACCCTTCGTGCGCGAGTCCCACTCGCACTTGACCGCTTTGTTGAGTTGTTGTTGTCAGGATAAGGTTTATTTACATAGGTGATATTAAAAAAATATCATAAAAAAACATAGTTTTTTAAATCTCATCATATCATAAGTAAGTGAGTTAATGAGGCAGAAGACTTTGAGGAATCTTCAATATCTCTATATCCCTCTGTCAATGTTTTGAGAAATCTACAAAACATTGACAGAGGGCTTGACTCAGGTTGTTTTCCAATTACAGATCATAATGAGACTATGTGGGGCACAATGCCGAATTATGCTGATGCATAATTGGAACGTGAATTAGTTTTCAAATGCACCAGCAGAGTGCGCTAAGTTCAGTGTTGAAAAAAAAAGTCAATGTTTGTACCTTCATCCATACTTATATTTATTTTTTTAACAGTTTGAATTAACTTTGATTATTTAAAAAAAACTATTTAATGAAACGAAAGCTTTAATAATTTTTCAACAATAAATAATATTACTTACGATAACATTTATATAAAACATTTTGATCAATGCCAACTTAAAGAAAAAACACTTTTAATTTTCTGTCACTGAGTTGTACGATTGCACACATCACACGAAAACATTACTTTTGAGAGTGCTCGATTGTGCGAAGCGTTGCTGTAGTTGAAACACTCAACGTTAAGCATTATGCCGCATAATGCGCTATAATGCTGTAATTGGAAAACTACCTCAGATTACAGAACAAAAGGCTGACGGAGCGCACGGAACACGAGAAGCGAACTATGGTGCCATAGTAAATACGAAGTCAAAAGCGACTATCAATTTGCGTCAGTACACCACAACGCATCGTGTTGTGAATTAGTCCCGTGAATATTAAGTTTTAATGAAAACTGTGCCGCATTGTTCATAAATCGTAAAAACTGTTTACAAAGACATAAAGCATTTACTTTTGGCTTTGTATTTGATTTGGTAGCACGTATTACATGTACCGTGCGCTCCATCAGGCTTTTGTTCTTTAATCTGAGGGGCTTGATAAATAGTTAAAGAAGTTTTCAGGAATTTTGAAAATATTCACAAATATGGTGGTGGTAAAATAACACGTTTATAATTTCCTGCTGTTGAAACACATAGAACCACTAATGCTCTAGAATTGTTGAAATCCATCAAACAAAAAACAAAGTTTCTCACCAAAAAGTAGCATTTACCCCGCTGCCGAACCTGGCACCTACCTATTTACTGCTGCTAAGCTGCAGGGTGAGCGGCATGCGTTACTGAGCTATATTTAAATTTAATTTACGAAATCTAGGGAAGTGCAAATCGTATAGTATGGCATGAGTAAAGACTTGTCCCGCCATAGATTCTGATAGAAAATATTAAAAGTTGGCACTGATGCATTAGGAGTTCGGCTACCGCAAAGGAAGACTAATAAAGTTCGTGCTTAAAATAAGAAAACAATAAAAACAGAAGCTCAATATCTTAATCATATAAATGTACATAAATTTATGTTACAAAACACAGACTAGACAAATGAGCCATCTAGTCTTTTGTGATATGATATAGTGGATATAATCATTAATGGGGGGACAGCATACTGCGACCTGGACAATCTGATATAGCGTCTATCAGAGACAGTACCGGAACATCTCCGAAATTTGAGGTTTTGAATTAATTAACTAATTCAAAGAATTCAAAAACTTTGAAGTTAAATTCTTTAATTAATTGAAAACCTCTAATTTCAGAGATGTTCCGGTACTTTCTCCGATAGACGATATATATATATATTAAAAATACAAACAAAATATAAGTGCTAACCAACCTAGCTCATTATTTTTATTCGAACATGAATCAATAATCATAAGCAAACCCTATTACACTACAGACAGATGGCGAAAAGGCAACAACAACAAAATTGACGTTTATCTTACAAATACATGGCGCCCATACGTGACCTGTCGCGACGTGTTCATGCAAAAATGTAATGAAAGTAGCGGCATTTCTCATTTATTTGGTGCGAGCTGTATCTTCAGGAGTGAACGGCATGTGTTTACGTCACCGTAAGTAAGAATAATGGCAGACATAAATCAGTGGCATCTTCACGTCGTTTTGAATACTCGCGACGATGTCACCTCCTCAAAGTGAGACACAATTCAGAGTAACCCCACGCGTATCGTCTCGTTTACCTCCCCGCAAGTTTCTAAACAAAGGATTATGTGCCTACCTACCTCGCAACCTTCTCGCTATGATATTTCTTACGATGCACAGGAAACAACATTTGAATTTCATGCTAAGTTTCAATAGATAAAGAAACACTATTATTTAGTAGATATTATTTGATTGGGGAATTGATTGGGTCACATTTTTTTTTTGTTTAAAGCTGTTAATGGTAATTTATAAAAACCACTATCGCATAAATAACTATAACATTGACTGCACAAGGCAATACTTATTTAATTAAATTTTTAATTTTAAGGTCATAAAGTTCTAAAGGACATCGACGAAATCGGCCCTAGCATGCCCAAAAGAATGTCCTTCACTATTATTTTTCTATTATTTTTTTAACTTATTAGCAATTAATCATTGTAAACGGACAATCTGTTTAAGATAATAAAAAATAAAAGTTCTGTTACTAGATACTACAGTCTGTTCATCCAACTTGGCACTCCTTTTTATTGAAAATACAGAATTAAAAATCAACTTATAACTAGATTCAATAGGTTTCAGACTATAATAACGATTTATTTTACTAGTTTATTGGCTTCGTTAATATTTTATTATTAAACGGGTGATTCTGTTAAAAAGTTGTGCCAAGATTGTTTACCTTAATAAATGCAATATAGGCGACCATAAAAATAGAACTAGGTACCTTAGTCAATAATACTTATTGCTAGTATTTATATTATATTTATAAAAAGATTATTTCTGAAATTATGTAAAGATAGTTTATACTCCCATCCCATGTAATATCTGTTTATTTTTATGAAAATCATATTGATAACCAGTTACATACCTAATTACCGATAGTAAAATATAGAAACTGGTAAATGGAAAGACTGAACATTTCATTTGAAAAGAAATCTATTATTACCTACTACAGGTAGGTATAGGTATCATAGGTACCAACTGACAACACTCATAAATCAATATTAATATATTAAGCATTTATTATTTTTATTATTAATTGCATTTTATGTACATTTAATGCATATTATTTAAGTGCTTACATAGAGGTAAAAACTGAATCTATTCAGAATATATAAAGTGTACATCTTTTACGATTAAGTATAATAATTATAACCTCAAAATCTAATACATTCTGTAGTGGGCCACGGTTCCTCAAGTTGTCTGTATCTCAACAAATGCTTAATTAGAGTTTATGAATGATTATGAACACAACTAGCATTTTCTCATTGCTGGGCGTTATAGGGCATTTAATGTATGGGGAACGAGCAATGTCCTTTTATTTGAAATATTACCATTTGGTAAACGTATTGCAATAGCATAGTTAAAAAATAAATAAATATATTATTATTTATACGCATCCTATCCTTTTAATCCTTGGTTCAATTAATGATTTAATTCAAAACACGAAAGAGCGTTCCAAACCGCGTGGATAGCATTAACGGCTGGTGGGTGCCGAACAGCGTTGCCAGATTTTTTTCTTGCCAAGTTTTAGGAACTTTTTGAGTGATAAAAGTGGGATTTTTGCGTCGAAAGCGGGCCATAGTTAAAAAACGTACATATATAATCAAAAGTTATTAAATATTTATCTTCATTACGCCCCGGGAAGGCGGACAGTCCACACTTGTCTGTGCCACCCGCCCGTGCTTTCTCAGTACGCTGCACGCATGGTCGAGTTATTCCCGAAAAACGGGATTGGACATTAAATTTTGATTTTAAAATCGGGACGTCTGGCAACGCTGGTGCCGAAGCTCGGTGCTCGGCGCGCCGCGACCCGCTGCGTTCGTGCCAAACCCAACCAAAATAAGCTCGGTTTGGCTTCCGATTACTATTCCCTACGTGGATAAATAAACGCTCTATCAACGTCTGATGCGATCCGCTATAATAACGGTGTTTCTGAGCGTATCGCATTTAGAATATAGTTAGTAGTTTCGATTAACCGTTAAGTATGACTTTATCCAATGATGCCACTTTCTCTGCGATAACAATAAAATGAAATAATACGTGTGCTTAAGGAATTAAAAAAATACGTTTGTGAGTACGGCTGTAAATGATTACTGGTGTAACTTTTCAATGTCGGAAGCCAAATGTATTCATTTAATTTCGTTAATATCGGATCTTTATTTCTAATAATAATAATAATGTTTATTTCTCTCCACAAAAATACAAGATAATACAAAACTAATATTGCATTATTTGTTTCTTTCTTTTGCGACTTGCAATAAAAAAAGAAATGTCAATTCTTCAATTTTTTAAATTCTTTTCGTTCGAATCAAAAAATAATTAAACAACCAATATTATCACTAGTTTCAGATGTTAACTGTTTGAAAACACTATGGATGTGTTATTAAGCATGGGCGTAATGAAAATCCCGCCAAAAAGTTATGATGAAAAGTAGAAGTTGCTGGGTCGCAAGTTGACTGAGCGGAAAACGCGGCGAGGATAAGCTGTCCAACTCCGTTCCGTTTCACAGCTCTGACTGCAGAAACTGTCGGAAAGACTGTCTTTACCTGAAATAAGTATTATAATATTTTTATACACTTGTCCGTCATCACATAGCGTTAATAAGATGGAGGAGCGGGCTCTTGGTCAGCACTTTTTTATTGCAACTTACTATTCGCCCTACTTATTTGAAACAGATAATTGATTCTACTATCTAATGGGATAGAGTTGGGGTAGGTTTCACAGATTTATTTATATAATCCATTAAGTACGTACACATAAGTACTTTCATTACAAAAATATGAAGCTTAAATAATTTATTTGTTAGTATACGAGCTACTACGAACAAAGAGAAAAACTAACTGAAAAATCCTAGATTCAATGTTTCCTTTTTTGTCTCGACCACAGATTTTGCGAATCGATTGTGCGGAATAATTTCGCGAGTCAAACATTGTTTAAGAAAAGGGAGCAATTTCGCGCGTCCCTTCAGATGGGCGGGACTCTTATAAACATCGGGCCCGGCCAAACTGCTACTGCTGCCGTAATCTCCCGAAAACATAAAAGCGTATGAAAACTTTAGTGTCCAATAAATTTTGCCAATACAGGCGAGGACGGTGCCGGATACTTTACTAAATGGCGTGTTGGCCCCAACTCGCTGCGACACAGATTGCGAGCTAAGCCCTTTGTTGCCGGCCACACAGTAACATAACATCTATTGTTGTAAAACTAGATAAATAATATTCCATGAAGGACCTGTGATGGAAGAAAATCATAATAAGATAGGTGCAGATATATGAAAGTGGCTGAAGACATTCGCTCTTCTTAGGAAACTTTCTAAACTTTATGTAAGCTGACAACCTGTCACTAATTTACAAAATGATTTTCCAATGGGGGGCAGGAGTACGCAGTGACTATAAGCATCTATAAACTACTAACGGTGATCGCTTACCATCAGCCGGGCAATGATTTTTGTTAGTTTTTTAGGGTTCCGTACCTCAAAAGGAAAAAACGGAACCCTTATAGGATCACTTTGTTGTCCGTCCGGCCATCTGTCAAGACTGTTTTTCCCCGGAACGCGTGGAGGTATCAAACTGAACTTCATATTTAATACTCAAAGTCTACTATCCCTTGGAACTGTAAAAAAATCAAACTTCTAAGCCAAAGCAATCAAAAGATACAGCCGTTTATGCCGCAAATTTCAGCAATTTTTCGAAACTCGCACGGGAATCAAAACCTACAGGGTACTTCCCGTGAACTTAGAATCTTGAAATTTGGTACGAAGTAACGTCTTATAGTACAGATAAAGGAAAAATTGCGAAACCGTAAATTTTTAGTTGCATCATATAATAACAAATATTTTTTAATAATTATTATTAAAATATACCTACAGGTTTGTACGGAACCCTCGGTGCGCGGGTCCGACTCGCACTTGACCGGTTTTTTACATTAAAATTTTTAATTATTTCTTTTTTTATGCATTTAACTGCTAATATAAACCTAAAGAAAAAATCAACTAGCAAAAATACCACATAGTCTACTTATCAACAGACATTAAAGAAAACATTTGTACCAACAACATTTTGAACACTCAGTTCTCCCACAAGGCGGGTAAACCATTATCTTCGGAGCTGGCAACTTATAAGTGATACCCTTGACGCTGCCTTCATAAAAAAAAACAACTTCGAGGTTACGATATTGTAATATGTCGTTACAATATTACTCAGGCAATATTGCTCCAACTGCGGTTTCGACGATCGACATAAGAGGTAATAAGCATCTCGTTCGTACAAAGGCGAGACGTGCAATTATTTAGTACGTTGATACTTGATCGATGACATGACAGTGCTACATTTGCTCTATAAAATTAGTTCCAATTGGTAGGTAATAAAGGCGCTGTCATACGAGACTTCGACTGTATATACGTAGCCATACGATCTTGTTCATTGTCGTATTTTCCATTACTCGTCGCGATATCTCATTCGTTTGCACAATTTCGAGAGTTTGTTGTTAGCACGGCTGACAGGCAAATTGCGTGAACACCTGCGAGTGATTCTTTTACCTAATTACAATCCCGCAATCTGTCATTTATAATAATTCTACAGTTTTTGTTAAAAGACTAATCTTTTTCAAATTTCTAAAAATTTGAACATAATTGCTATTAATCTCCAAGGTTATCGCGAGTGAGAGAATAACATAGAACTGGCTAGTTAATTCATATACTAACATCATCATATCATATCAGCCGTACGACGATCATTGCTGAATAGTGAATATAGGCCTCCCTGCTAATCTACTGGTTTACGCTTTCCATCAGATCAGGCGAATTGCATGTTTTTTCGATAATCAAGTTGGTACAAAAAATAAAACAAATAAGGCATGATTATGACATTGTTTTTATTGAGTCACGAAATTTTATTACATAATGCCATTTAAATGCTCAATCTTAGTCACAATTTCTTTATTCAAATTGGAAGCTTTACAACAATTCTTTTGAATCGTCAAATTTTTTTTTCTCTACCACCTGTTAAATGTTTTAACTCTGGAGAAAAACGTGCGAAAACATCTGACAGCGTTAAATTATGTAGGCATAAAATAATATTTACAAAATGTTATATTGTTATAGCATCAATACAAATGTCTTAAGGAGTCAGTTATTTATTTTGTTATTTAAGTATGTATACTACTTTCATTTATTTATAGGCTGATGGTTATCTTCCGTTTCCCTAAAGACCATTCAATGTACGGTAATTCTATCTTTATGCTACCTTAAGAATCAGCTTTATTTTATGCTCGTATGCAGTCTCGCCCTACGGTAAACGCTAGTTGAATGCTTCCATCGCTCACAAAACTCGAGTGACGTACGGACGGACGTATTAATTACGAGCGATCTAATTAGTCCCCCTAGCACGAACGTGGTCGTCGCTTCATCGGCTCGAAACCCTGACTGATTGATACTTAACCGATGATGATTGATATTAACTTTCCTTATTGACATGACCAAAGTAACAGTAACTAATAATAATATTTGACTAAAATTAAAACCTAAAATTACCCCAGTTTTGATGTACTCATAGAGTAGAAATATCGGGAGATGCTAAAACAAGGTACATGGTAGCAATTTTATTTATATATTTATTTTATCTCTCCTCCGTTTACAAATACATTTTGAACAGTTATTGTATAATTAACTTATGGTAGTTATATTAGTAGCTAGGTAGAACTTTGTGAGAGACTGCCGCCCAAACTAAGAAAAATGCTTGTATATCAGGTCATCAGATTCCCACAAAAAGATGTCGATTCAGTATATAAAAGGCATAAATGTTGTTTTGACTCATTAACATTAGAGTCATGAATATTAATTACTGTAAGCATTATTTCCAGGAACTTCCTTAGTGCTAATTAAGTGAATTACTTTAACCTTTTTACCATAAACTTGTCCAAAGTGTCCATTTGAATTATTCCTACTTTATATTTGAATAATTGGATGTTCTACTACGGGTAATGAGAGCAACGGTCCATGTTGCGCTTAGGCGGTCCAAAGCTCCGCAATAAAATTCATGAGACTCTTGTAACATTCATGAGAAGAAATCGGAAAAAATACTTAGTACAAGCAAGGAGTCGATACACAATGGACAGATATAAGGAGTTAGTAAGTAAACCAACATTTAGTATTTACTGCGCATTTCAATTCTATAATTATGACTTGATTTGGTTTTAACAGAGGTGCCCACGACTAAGACTTAGGCCCGTATTATAAATAAATAAATATTTCCAAAACTCACACCAATTAGCCTAGCCCCAAAATAAGCACTGTAGGGATGCTAGGGTAACGGATATAATACATATACTTTACATATATAAGTATATTTATATAGAAATACATATTAAACATCCATGACTGGAGTACAAATGCTCGTATTCATCACACAAACATCTGCCCCCACCGGGATTCAAACCCGGGACATCTCGAGTCGGCGACACCATGAAACCCGGCGTACAAACCCCTCGGCCACGGAGGTCGTCAAGATTTATAGAAAGATTCTCCGTGATTGATCTAGTCTTGAGCATAGTTAGAAAGGGATGTCGCTATATATATAACCCACATCCCTTTCTAACTGTACTCAAGTAAAGATCAACATTTAGTTGTTATTCTGTAATACGGGCCGGGTAAACTGTAGGAACAGAAATTTGTAGTTATAAGAATTTCACAAACGGATTTATTTCGCACTAGTGGCGACTTGGTGTGCGTGGAAAAATTGGTTGCCCATATAAACTGCGACTCCCCTTTTTACCCCCTCAAATAGTGATTTCTAGGATAAAAACTATGCTATGTCATTTCCCTGGACTGCAGCATGTAAGTGAACTTAGCACATCATTTCAACCAACCAAGACCACTCGTTATTTGGAAATCCCACAGGATTTTTTATTTTCCAAGGTAAAAAGTAATCTACGTCTCAATCCAAGCATTAAACTATACGTGTGCCAAATTTCATCCAAATCCGTTTAGCCGGTTTTGCGTGATTGAGTAACAGAATATAAACTTTCGCATTTATAAATTTTGTAGGATAACCTTCAACCAAACTAAGGCAAAGTATGTACAATGCATGTGTGCTGTTGTGCGTATGTGTGTATGCTTGTATAACAATCGCGAAATAATTGTGACAAGTTATAAGTCATACCGACTACTACCTAACTACCTTCCGAAGTTGTCCTGGCATTTGATAGCTATACTGTCTGTATGGGAATCACACTATCATATATTATAAAGGCGAAAGTTTGTGAGAGTGTATGTTTGTTACTTCTTCACGTCTAAAAGGCTGGAACGATTTTAATAAAATTTGATATGGAGTTAGCTGACATCCTGGATAAACACATAGGCTCTGTTTTACTGCGGGAAAATATCCCTAATAAATAGCGGGTAACACCGCGGGGCACAGCTAGTGTTAATATAAAATCGCCTTCCTTCCGAGTTGACCACTTATAAGTGGAATAAAAGCTGCCTCAAATAAACACTAGCGTATTAACGACATACTTATGGCGTAGACATATTTTCTAACAAAAATAAAAGTTGAAAACTTATAGCTGCAAATACAAATGACTATGTAAAAAACTTGATATATCCACGTAAAAAACATGGATTTACCAAGTTTTTTCGCATAGTCAATTGAATCAATCATACATGCAAATGCACTTAAATTAAAAATAATAACCAGAAACCTCAGACCATTCGCATAGTTCTTAGAGCACATAATAATAATAATTATATCCGATGCCTGGTACAGTAACCCTACAGTTAAATCTTTGTATTTTGTAGATCGATGAAGTGGAATAAATGAAAAAAAGGAACCGGCTCTGAAATCTGGTTATGACAGCGGGAATACTGATTGCTGGAAATAAAAAAGGAAACAGTTCGTCGGCCATATTTCAGTTTTTCGTAGAACGATCGTCTACGAAGCTACGTGCTACGGGGCCTGCAAAGGACGACGCTACATCGGGCGCACCGTAACGGTTCATCCATGCCCCTTTTTAACCGATTTCAAAGAGGAGAAGATTTTCAATTAAACTGTATTTTTTATGTAAAAGGATCAGGATCATTTAAATGAGACAGGAAGAAGCAACTCGCAAAGCCGGCAGGCTGAAGATGCCTAGTATGGTAGGTAACCGCTGTACCAGCGATCTTCGCGCCTGGACTCCACCGTCACTTTATGTGGGGTGGAGTCTATCAAGGTATTTCTGACAGCCCTCTGTGCAGAGCCTGTCTGGAGAAGGAAGAGACGAGCGCTCTCTTCTGCTGGAGTGCAGAGGCGTTGCAAGACAAAGGACTTCTCTAATAGGGAGTCCGCGGACACTAGTAGAGTCCTGCAGCAACATCCGGGGACTGCTGAGCTTACTGGAGGAGCTGGGATGGCAGGACTGGTGCAAATCCCCACGCAAAATAGGCACTGGGTGTCGAGTTGCGGAAACAGCCCGCCGTACTACTAAGACTAAGACTAAGTGGGGTGGAGTCATTTTTCCAACCTATCAATAAAAAAAAATTAACAGTGAACCAAAAGCGAGGCGAATATAATATTTTTTTTAATATTGGAAATATTCATGGACGAGAAAAACAGTTTGCAGGGACATCTATTTTCACCACTTTCGGCAAACTTCCATTGAACTGGGACTAGGGCCTACTTGCATCATATTATCTATATCTCGATTTGAGTAAAACTAGATTTAGTCCATACAAGAATGTGAAATAGACATTAACGTTTTGAAATTTTCGTCTGTTTTTAAATATGCCGCGAAAATGTTTCTATAAAATGTGGCGTCTTACAGGCAGGTGACGTGACACGGATCTCATTAAACGTCAAACAGTAATGCCACTTCGACAGCATGTTTACAAGCCATTTTGGGTTTTGCCAATCCTATAGGATATCGGTCACGTGACAACAGATCAAAAATACTTTTGTATTTCATGATTTTTAGTAATATAAACAACTACTTTTTTATCAGAATAGTGAATAATGCCAATAATTGGTACTTAATTTTTTATACTGTCATATGGCATTGTCTTTTATTGCTGCAAGTTGAGAATTGACATTTAAAGAAGTTGAACGTGAACGGAGAATCCAGGTTATTATTCACTGTTTTTAATGCTGTACAATGATTATACTATAATGTAACTTACTATATGTTTTTATATTGTGCAATACTTGGGACGGAATCCAGGTCTTGCCTGCTTGACGCAATTCCATACGCCCAGCAGTTTACATGGGTCTGGAGAGGGTAAAAGAAAGAGAGGACGGAGACAGTAAAAGAGAGGAAGTAAGCCGAGATAGTAATAAAAAAAAGTTATTTTAATATAAAGAGGTAAAAAATATAAGCGTACTATGGTATGTAATAGGTGTGTGTACACGGCAAAAGACAACCTTACAATAAAATTATAAATCGTTAATAAATTCCTAATCCTAAAGCTAATCCTAAATGACTAAAATAGAATTTTAGTAATTACAATAATTTAGGTTCCAACCTACATTATAATTTACATGACATAACATTATAATAATAGTTTTTTGTTTTATTCCTATGTGTAAATAAAATTTTCCCCATTTTTGTCCTCACATTTATACAATTTTGTTTTTATTTATACATTTTCAACCTAACATAAGTATTTATAAAAAAGGCAAATTAACAGTCAGTGGTTTCAAACAAACTGTTGTTCCTTCCCAACGCTTCTGCGTCTCACTTAATGAGTCCTACTGAGAACCTAAAGAATGCATTCCACTTGATCTAGATCAATGCTACAACTTGCAACCTTTCATAGTTCCCTTTCTCAATTTGCTATCTCCGCATGTGTTATATCAAACACGTGTGGCTCTACAAGGATATTATTGATGCATTAATGGCCCAATACGTTAACGTGTCCGTATTTACACATTTGTTTACTGTGTGTTATCGTTCGAACCTACCCGTACGTAAATAATAAAATAGCTCTCAAATATTAATGATATAGCAATCCAATATTAAATTATAAACAGAAGTAGAAAATTATACCTTTTCTATTTAGTTTTATTCACTTTTGGAAAAAAAAGTTGAATTTCGTAAAATAACCTAAGTCGTTTTCTGAATTTGTTAGTAAATCTCAGGTAACTCAAAATTAACGGAGTTATTATTTCATATAAAATATGTTTTTCATAAAACAAAAAATACTTTTCGCATAACATGTGCTTTGACCTCAATTAACCGAGAAAAACAACATCAACAAAAGGTAGTATTATTTCGCTGTAGTCTCCTGTAAAGTTGATGTTACGTCCCAAGATGGCACTCCAACAAAATTAATATCACTAAACTTATATTTCGGGCGATTGTTGAAGTTGAAAGCAACAATAACTAAATTAACACTCTCCAGGTGGTTTACAAAAAATAATTTAGTTTGTTGAGTTGTTCTCTATTTGGTGTAATAGTTTTCTCTTGGAAGGAAAGAATATTGTGTTGGGAAAGCGAACTAAGCGCTGTGGCTTTAGCGCGAAGTTTTATGAAATTGCTGCGTGCTTTTATTGTTCCGCGGGTCGGTCGCTCCGTGGTAACGGAATTTATTGCTATAACGTATTTTAATTATAAAGGATTTACATTTTAGTGATTTATAAGACAACATTCTTATAAATCACTTGGAGTGTTCCGCGATGGAAATTATTTATTATTCTTTAATTAAGGAGACGCTACACCCTTTTCTTCAGACGTTCCGAAGAAACGCTATGACATAGATAAATGGGACTGTAAAAATAAAAAATGGTATGACAATCAGGCTAATAAAGTGCATAATATTTGAAATATTAATCTTCTTTAAAAAAAGTGAGGCAATATTTTGTATAATGGAAATAACCACATTATTAAACATACTTTACGATCATGGTAGTATATCATAAATACCTACAAATAGGTAATTAATTAAATTAGTACACAGAAAGCCAGAAATACCTATTATGTTAACAGTTGACATAAACACTCACCTAAGTTGAAATGGTATTGACCTCGTGATAAATTCATCAACCGACGAAAAAAACGGAAAATATCAATCAATTCGTCGCGTATATTTTTTATATGTATGATCACGGATAACTTTTTGAAGTGTAGTCAGATTTGATAATTCTTTTTTTTTTGAAAGAGAACTCCGAGTTTGGTTCCATATAAATTTGAAAAATAAACAACCCTAAGGGTAGGAAAACAGAGGATGATTGATTGTTTAATTACTATTTGTAATCTATTACCACGTCTAACTTTTTACAGAGTATTCCGATTTTGATTATTCTTTTTATATTGTATAATATTACTCGAAATTGGTCCCAGATTAATCCGGAAACAAATATCCTACTATCTGTGTAATTTTTCCCTAACAGAATTTCGACGGCAAGTTGTAAATTGCAAAAATTATAGCCACAAAAATCATAAAATAAAACTTTTAAAGCCAAAAATAATAAACCTTTTATCTTTAGTCAAATTAATATTTGGAGTCGGTTCCATGCATGTCTGATAGATCTGGATTCCTATTTATTACTTAAGTTGGTATGGCACCGACTCCAAATATTTGACTATAAATAAAATATTTATTATTTTTGGCTTTTTTGTAATTTCGGCGGTTTAATTTTTTGTTACAAAGTTTTTTTTAACTGGCAAATTAGAACAAAGACCTCGGAACTTTTTTTCGAAATTTCACACGGACTTTGTGTATTAAAATATTATTGGGTTTTAATTGAGTTTAAATAAATGCAGATCAAGTACTTATATCATGCAGGACCCATTCATTTATTTTATTTATATTCAAAAGGCTAACCTATTTTCTCACATGCACTAAATGAAACAAATGAAAAATATTTTCTCATATTTGTACGTGAGAACTATCTCCACTGCCAAATATTGACAGAGGCCAGTTCGTTTAATCTACCTCTGCTGCTCGTACAACATCAGTTACCCACATAAATCTGTCCTGTATCTAGATTATGTAACACGTATCCTTCCTTTATGAGATACGGGTGCTTGCCAACTTGTGCAAGGTAAATACAAATTAGGAGGGCGCGACTTGGCAACTACTTACGCATACAAACTGTGTTGATCTGTAATCTACGTGGATACCTGGGGCTGTAGTTTTAAAATCGATAATCGATGTATTGGAAACTTCGATGTACTGTGCCCTACTCTACGGTATTTGAATTTTACGTATGTAAAAGAATCATCATCATCAGCTTATTAATGTCCCCACTGCTGGGGCACAGGCCTTCACTATGGATGGAATAGGGAGATTGGGCCATGACCCACCACGCGGGCCCAGTGCGGATTGGTGGGTGAAAGAATGTAAAAGAATAATGGACTTTATTTAATAGATCGTGTTCTAGTACTGTAGGTAATTGCGTGTCGTTGTGACAGCTGAGGTTTTGTAATTTGCCAATTCTCAAAATTGGTTTTATAATCGTAGAACCAGACTAAGTTTCAAGACTTACTTGAAGATATTAACGTTTGATAAATATCACCTAAACCTATATGACTAGTATATTTCTCAGAATTTCAGGACACAGAACTTATAATAACTCTTTTAGAATAGTTTCTAAGAACAGGTTCAAGAGTGTTTCATGTGAGTACTTACGTTCTCCAAGCAACTCAAGTTTACCTAATATAAAACACGAAATCAAATACATACACTACGACTGCTAAAAGCATTAAATAAACTAACTATTTTGCCACAATTAATTTAAACCTTAATTTTTACTTTCAACTTTACTTATTAAATCGTAACTGCAAGTAACAAAAATATTAATTAATAAAATATGATATTGAATTGGTACATAAATACCTACACCTATTAACTAAGGATATTTCTATGAAGTTAAATACGCTACTTAATTACAATAGACTGGGAGAGTGAGCCAGGAAAGCAATTATCATAAAAAGAAGACGAGTCTCTCGTAAAAAATGTTTTTTTATTAAAACTACCGAAGTTACATAAAAAAACTAAAGCTGACTTATGAGCGAATGTTCCTGAGTCGACACAAAATTCATAATTTCTTATTAAAAAACTAAAAGGAATTCACAAAATATTATATTTTCATTAGAAAAGGACCTAATTTAACATAAACAATTATTTTAAACGTTTTTGTAAAAAGGGATGTAAATACTTATAAAATATTTTATTGTAACATTTTCTCAATAGTAAAATATACCAACCATTTGAAACAAGTATTGGACAGTTAGCAACTTAACTGTCGCCATTCAAACATTCCATAAAACGAGTTCTAATTTTCCAAATTCGCAAATTACAAGCACCAGGCCTACCGCATAAATTCAACCTTTTCAACTTAATAAAAATGATTTAAGCACGCATTAAAAGGATCTTTCGCCCACTTAGAACATGGAATTTATAATGGTCATAATTTCGCCGATTGTCCCATAATTGCGTACCAGAGATACGAAGGCGTAACCGCAGAGATTGGATTTGTTATTGTAACACCTGTGCCTTTTTTCTAGGGCAATAAAGTTGCAAATTAAGAAAGGGTGCCGGCGCGCTGCGTTTGGCTGTACTGTACAAATTGCTTTGGCAAATGTGACGTTTTCCTCGGTTACGGAATAGCGATTGCGATTCACATTTTAATGTGATAACATTTTCACTTTTACAAGTTTGACTGCAGCTTAATGTTTTCGCAAATTAATAACGACAGGAGTGATACTCTTCAAGTGAGTACCCTGTCCCGCAAACAATAGTGAACCGAACCGATGTCGCTACAATCCGCTGCGACATTAAGATGATTACAAAACTGTGAGATTAATAAATAAGAGTCTCTATACATTTTATGTATAGAGACTCTATACATTTTATGTATAGAGACTCTTATTTCAAATTAAATTTGAGTGGACATCTCTGTTTATTCAAGTGTTAGGGTGGGTAATAGTAGAAGCAGTGCTGAACTGGCGATTATAATGTTCTTTCATTGTACTTTATTATACTTTATTTTGAAAAAAAAAACCGGTCAAGTGCGAGTCGGGCTCGCGCACGAAGGTTTCCCTTTCAGTTTTTGCCGACGGAGATACTGAACCCTAAAAAAGGTAATGTTAGTCATACCGTCAAATAACTTATTTGTTGTCTTTGCTTACAGTACTCCGGGTAGTTTATCTACTAATACTTAAAACTCAGAATCTGCAGATGAGGTTGGCATTTGTTGCTGAATAGATGCTAATCAATGCGAATTCGAACGTACATAGATAGGATTAATGTTGCAATGTTGAACTTACAAGACTGACGTGTAAACACCGCACAAACAAACAATAATAAAATGACTTTTATCCTAGGCCTTTTGTGTGACGTCTTTACGTCATAAGTCCACTAGGCCAAAGTTAATTCAGGCAGGAATATTCAAAGTGCCGTATTGTCAATAATAGTCCGAGCTACTAAGTCAGCCGAAGTACATTCGGTAGAAAGCCACTTCGTCGGTATCGCATTCCAGCAAACTAGTGGATTTCACTTACTTAGAGTTCTGGTATCATTTTCAGAAACAGTACCTATTTATCAATAATATGTCAGGCCCTCGCCTCTATGCGATATGAACCATAATATTTGTTCTCAGGCTTAATACATAAAAACTTTTCGTGAAAAATTACCTAAGTAATGGTGAAAACACTATCATACTCCTATGTGTGGTTGAGGTCAGGCGGAACTTATGGATATACAGACAAACACGAAGTTAATTTTGTAAATAAACTTAGATAGCCTACTCTTTTCTTGGAAAATCACTCGCCACAGGTATACTTTTTGAATTTTCCCCTACAAAGAGATTTTTGTAATTCTTAACTTTTAGCGTACAGAGTTACGAGAAAAATCTTGTAAAACTTGTGTACACGAAATGTTGTAAATACTATAATGACATAATAATATTACCTTAATATTCGCCAATGGTAGATTTTCGGTAAAGCTTTTATTCATTTCCTAGTTCATTCATTACCAGTTCAATAATCATATTAAATAAAAAACTTTTTGAGCATATGAAACAAAATATTTAGACATTTACTTTACGGAGGATTAGCTTTCCCTTGTGTTTTATACCTACATGAAAAGCCAGCCAAGCCTTTCAATATTCTGCTAACAAAACGCCCTATTAACACACGTTAATAAGCATCGCAAAGGCATCACATCGCCACGGGACAAACTGTCAAACCGCTAGCGGCGCGTGCTAAACTAACGACGCGTCAACAATCTGATTTCGAGGTGAGATCTGTGATTTAACCTAAGTCAGAAGGAAACTATTCCTTTTTCTTCTCCCTGTGGAGGCTGATACCATTTTTTTTAATGTTAAAAGGCAGGCAAACAAGCATATGGCCTGCCTGGTGGTAAGCGGCACCATAGGCTATAGACGCTTGCGATATCAAAAATATCATTCGCGCCATTGCCTACCCTGATCAAATCCCCTACCCCGTGGAACCCTGAAACCTTACTCACCAAGAGAATCACAACACGACCAAAAGGTACTGTTATTTTACTGTGGTTTGTTGTGTATAACCCTAGTTGGTTTTAAATTTTAGCAGAAGTTCACCACTCTAATATTATGATAAGTCACTTTCTTATACAGATGAACTGAGTTTCCCTTATTATTACTTTTGTCAACGACTAGAACAGAACTCTAAGAATTTGTCTTTTAAAAGGTGCACGGATCCGCCGTCCCCATCACAATTCATAGTACATGGGGTTGCCATCACAAGTATTTTAAAGAAGCTAATATTATAAAAAGTATTCAATAAATCATAACATATGCGTATAGATATTGAACGGAGTCCCGAATATCGATATCAAAGTCCTGTATTTTAATATAACAATACCTTTAATTAACAAGCATTAATTGAGTAACATTGTTAGTGACATCCTATACACGCTTTGAAATGTCACTTAACCATAACAAAAGACACGTTGTGTGCAACATGTTATTATTAGTGCTGCGATATCAAATTATACAATAGCCACCATACATAATGATAACCTACCTACAACATATCCTGCAAGGTTAATTATCGCAATTAATCTCATCATACCTGGACAACAACAGCCACAGTTTTATATGTGACTAGTGGCCCGCCCTCGCTTCGCTTCGGTGTAGAGCTGAAGTGTAAACTATAGTTTTTGTTCTCAGGCTTGTATTGTACACAATGTTTTTTTTATAATTATAAACCTGACATGAAAATATATTTAACTGATACTGAAAATTTTGTTGCGTAGTTTAGGACCCATTTAGTTGTAATGCGCAAATCTCAGTAACTAACAGTCCGATTTGAAATAATATTTTTTGTAAGATAGTGCATTTATTGAGGAAGGCGGCAGACTATATAATATTACGCTACAACCAGTACGAGCGGAGTATTGATGTAAAATGTTGCAAATAAGGGTAAAAATATTTGGGAGATTCCGTTGCGTACGCTGCGTAAACGATAAAAGTTATACAAAAATTATGTACGACGGCATTACCTATATTTCCCTTCAAACGTTCTATAAAAAAATCTGCAACAGCATATGCCAATCTTTTAAGTTTGACTCACTATAACCTTTTTCCTCAAATTGAGGCGGGTTTAACCGGGGACCTGTTGTGACGTAACTGTAATAGATATATGATATTGCGGACTTTTTTTTTTTAGATATTTATGTCCTCTATAAAACTTTAGTACATCACATTGCTCCATTGTCAATGACTTCCGCAGCGTAAGCGATATGAGGTTATTATTTGATATTTTTTTCACATCCTGGGACATTATCGACATTATCGAAGTTTTCATACGGAACCCTAATTTTTTCTTAAATATTCTACAACCTATGTTCATTAAGGATAATGTAGGATTCTAAATGTGAAAGAATTTTTCAAATCGGTCAAGTAGTTTCGGAGCCTATTCAATACAAACAAACAATCAAATCTTTCCTCTTTATAAGATTAGTATAGAAGACTAGATATAGCTTAATTCTACTTCACACAAATATGTTTGAAAGTGTGTATCCAAATGAACCTTGGGCTAAACATATTCCCATGCGTATGCGCGAGTATGTCAGTAACCCTAAGGCGAGGTGTGAAGGCGTTTCCCACTTTGGTAAAATTAGATCTAATGATGATAGTGAGAGCCACGTTAGAGTTGACCAGAGCTTGTATGTGTTTTGAGCTTTCCCGTGGTTCCCTGTGAAAATACACCGCGTGTCACATAGGAAGCTATCTTATTTTTTTTGCTGTAACAAGAAATTGAACTGTGCATAACTATATTGGTATAAGTATGTCTATGCCTTTGCTAATATCGGCATTAGTTTAGCAATGCTTAGAAGTTTCCTTGAATGCAAATCAAAAGAGGATCAAAGTTTAAAGTTTTAAGGATAAAAATAATAGTCAGTCGTGAAGCATCGCAGTTAATATAAAGGAGTAAGTAATTTAAATGGCCAAGTCAAGAACCCAAGAGAATAACTTCTATACAACAATCTGAATCTCATTAAACGGAGCAAAAGAAATCTCATCGGCGTTGGCGGCAGAAGCGACCGTTTTTCATTTCATAATAAAACCGCTTTTAAACTTCTTGGTAAGTTCCGAATTGTAAAATAATAAACAAATGCCAGGTACTTAGACAAAAGAAAAAACTTTGTGCAGGTCTGTTTTGGAATATTTATTGGATTTGAAATGGATAAATTACAAAGGCTACGAAAAAAGATAGGTACCTTTTCCTAGAGGGGGTCGAATGAACCTCTTGATCTCACCACACACACTGCGGAACGTTGAACTCGTGACTCGAGACAACACGTCACACCTTTTCGTGCATGCAGCCCTTATTCATCGATTTATAAGACGTTCTCACCTTTTTTTTTTATTTGTGTCTGGAAAATGCTTTACGCATCCTTCAACCACTGGGGGAGCGAGAAGAAGGTATGTGGGACTCCTCCCCGTCCACTTCAGCCAACCCTAAGGCTCGCCGAAGTGACAGGGCCCTACCTACGCCCTAAACAGGGCCACTAAAAACCAGGCAATACTCCAGCACGCAATCCGAGGACCGGAGTCCCCCCATTGCGTGCCGAGAGTGCGGGTTAGTAGCCACGGGATACGCAACGCACCGCGGCCCCGCCAGTGATTGTCCGTTGCCGGACCCCCCCGGCGTGCGGTTCCCCGGAGTATCAGGGGCACCACACGTCTCAGGAACCGTGCAATGTGACCCGACGCCCCCCACGCCTGGCCACTGGTTCCCGGAGGAGTGGGAGGAGGAGCGTAGTTCTCCCCGTCCCTCTCCCCTCGCCGTCGATGTGGGGGCAAACATCACCTCCCCCAGCCGCCCGCGTCACCCTGACCCTTCTCCTGAGAGAAGAGATGGGAGACGCGGGCGGCGGCAGTCGGTAGGGAGTCCGAGCAGCCTAGACTACTCGGACATCCCGTCCTCTGGGGGTGCCTGTCCCGGCGCCAACGACTCAGCGACCACTTTGCCCGGGGCTTTGCCCCTGTTAACCGGAGGGTCGCACCTCCTACTCCCCATTATGTGGCCAGATGGCCTGCCACTTTCTGCGCAGATTGCGCACCGGGGCGGAGCGGCGCACACCGCCGCCCTGTGCCCCGTCTTCCCACATCTATAGCACAGAGTGCTCCGGTCCTCCTGCGCTGGGCATCGCGCAGCCGCGTGCCCCTTGCCCATGCACCGGAAACAGTGCACAAGCCGGCTGAGGACCGTCACCCTCGCTGTGCTCCAGCCCACCTTGAGCCTTCCTTTCTCCGCCAGCTTCCTCGCGGCCCATGTGGGACACCGCACGAGGATCCCTCTCATCCCTCCCGGACTTGGGTGCTCTCCCCCAGATGAGATTTCGCTCTCCGCACATCCTCCCTTTCCGGCTATCTCCTCCTTGATCTCCTTCAGCGTCACGGACTCGTCGAGTCCGGTCAGCTTCAGGTCCGCTCTTTTTTTTGGCCGGCAAATCTCCACGTATTCGCCGACCACCTCCTCCATACGCTTGGCTAAAGCGTCTGCCTTTCTCCTGTTTCCAGGCCCCGATACGAGCAGGAGCCTGGAGCCAGTCTGGCTGGTCTTAATTTTGAGCCCTTCATCAATGCCCACGGACGGCAGCTCAATTGCCGCCCGTGCCATTTCTACAATGTTGGTGTAGGTGTAGCCCAGTTCCTCCGCCCTGGGCTTCACCTTCAGCTCGATTGCGGCGGTGTTTGGCACCTTTATGCGCGGCGCCGTTTCCCCACCCCTCTTCTGATCTGGGCCGCTTCTGTTTTGTGCGGCAGCCTTCCCCTTCTGCACCGGGCTGGCTGCAGGAGCCGTGCCCTTCTCCTTCCTCGGCTTCCCCCGAGCAGCTACCACGCTCCATTTTTCTTTCTTCCCCGTCTTTGCTGCGGCCTCCGCCGTGCTGCGATCCGCAGCCAGTAGTGGCCTGAGGCTCTTCTCCGGCCAGCCGAGTGCTGACCATCTCCCCTATGCTGATCATAAGGGAGCGTTTCAGCTCCTCGGCTGCCTCCGCCGTCAGTAACGCGACTGGCTCTGGCGCGGGGTGCACCCCCCTCCCCACTGCTCTCTTTATCGAGCCCAGCTCCTTCTTCAGGGCCTCGACCTCAGCCCTGAGGCTCTCATTGTCCTTCCGGAGTCGGCCATTTTCCTCCTCTATCCTATCGAGCCGCTCCACCCTGTCTGCCTTTTCCAAGGCTCTCCTCACCAAATCCGCTACCTCGTCCGTCGCCTGGAAGGTCCTCTTCTTCTTTTCCTCGATGGGTATGGTCAACATCGCTAGACCACCAATGTAGTTCAGGTTCTGTTTGATTTTGTCCCTGAGCTCTTCTGTCGTGATGGTGTCGGTTTCCTCATCCTTCCACTCCTCACCTTCCGATTCTTCACCTTTCGGTGCCTCCCCTTTTGGTTCCTCCGAGTCTTGGGACTCCTCGGAATTGCATGGCGCAGCCTTCCGCTTGCGCTTGCTCTTCCCCCGTTTCGCCAAGACGTTCTCACCTCAAAAACTGCAAAATATTCACGTTTGTTGTATGGCATCACTGAAATAACTACTTTATTCTGTTTTTAGTATTTGTTGTTATAGAATCAAAAATAGTGTCCCATTTTTATTTATCCTTTGGATACGCAACCCTAAAAAAGTAGTAATGTTTTACTGTGGTCATAGAAGGTGGAGTTTATTTCCCCCGACGGGTTGCTCCATTTTGAGCGGATAGATTAGTTGAAGAAAAGTATTTATTTAACCTTGTTTAAAGAAAAACTTTCCTAATAATCTGAGTAAGTTTTGATTGCTAATTATAAAGGCACTGTCAATATCAAAATAAGTATAATAAGAAACCAGTGTTGCTTAACTTTGTAGTACGGACAAAACTGCTGATCGACAGGCACTTGGTTCCTAACTTCGACATGTTGCACTTGCGTAATTGCCTGAAATATTTTAATAAGCTCTTGGGTAACATTTTCTCTAACTCCAATTAGAGAAGCTATAAGCACTTATATTATTCTTCTTAATCTTTAAGTGAGTAGCGAACGGATATTATAAATGACGAAACTTGAGTTTAACGCTTCAGAAACAAAGGCAAAGAAATTGCTATTTTCAAAAATAAGTGGGTATTATATTTCAGACTTAAGAAATGTCGTCCCTTTAAAGATCTCTCGTTGAGACTAGATTTATTCAGAAGTTTGTTATTTTCATTTAAATAAATATTTCCAACACTCACATCAATTAGCCTAGTCCCAAAGTAAGCACTATAGGCTTATGTTATGGGATACTAGGGTAGCGGATAGAATACATATATAAGTAAATTTATATAGAAATACATATTAAACAAATGTTCGTTTTTATCCTAAAAACATCTGCCCCCACCGGCATTCGAACCCGGGACCTCTCGAGTAGGCGACACTTTGAAACCCGGCGAACAAACCACTCAGCCACGGAGGTCGTTACGTTTATTACGTTTATGGTTTGCTTGTTTTCTTTTATGAAATAAAATTATGTAGTCCAGTTAAGCATTAAAAGAGCATTGATTGCAAGAACAACAAATATCCGTGACTGTACTCAACAAGATGTACGTACCCACTCACCAATTAATAAACGAACAATATGCTTGGATTATTTACTCTATGTTTTGTCTCTGTTCACTGAATGATAAATGGCACTTGAGTGATATGAACGGAACATACATATTTTTTATATTTTATACACGTAAAATAATAATCTTAATATTCTACGTTACACAGCAAATATCTACCTTCGCACTTCGGATCTCGAAAATTTAGCTTCCTCCAGGAATTCGGTAAAGACTGAAACGTGTCAAATGCAATCACGACCCAAAGAGCCTCGCTAATCTAATTATACCTAAAATTGCTTAAGATAAAGAGGCGCACACACGTACCTACTCTGTGTGGTAAACTGATTATCAAGTAGAGTGAGGCGTGAGGAAGCGTGTAATCATTTTAGAACCAAGCTCAACATGTGCTTATGTCACTATTTCTAGGAACCTCGGTACAAAATTCCTTGCCAGCAGTGGTATTCGTTTCTTTCCTCATGTGGTCGTCTGTAAGAATAAACGCACTTTTTTTCTCGGTATCCGCGGTGTGATTTAAAATTAGAACGAATTCCAAATAAATTGTAAACCGGCGAATTTAGCGGTGAAAAGTGAGTTTGTACACGGTGTGTCGATTGTTCCGTACTTTCTTTTATAATTGTTTCTTTGCGCTAGATAGCGTAGCATAAAGCCTTGAAAACCGGCAAGTGCTGTTTGGAACCGCATACTATTATGAAGTTTACCATTGGCATCGTAAAAGTTAAATAACATTGCAATATAGTCATTGTACTAGCATCGTTTCATGTACAGAATAAAGAGCCCTACCAATCATTGAAATAAGGAGTTCTGCTTGTATTTTGAGATATTTCTTGTTACACATTCTGTAGAGGTTTTAATAGAGTTGTCTTCATACTACGGTTCATCAAATATAGGATAGAGCATGTCAACAGGTGAACGAATAGCGCATAAAACATAAAAAGCGAACTAAAGCTTAAAAATCGCTTCTTAATTTTACCATTATTATTAGATGACCAAAAATATGAGAGAATATGATATCTTTTATTCACGAATCCTTTCGGAAAAGTTTCTTTGTTCATATTTATTTCAGTTTCTTTTGTATATCAAAAACCTTTTTTTATATTTTCACCTATTTAATCAAAGGCCTTGTGTGAACGGATAAATTCAGGCCAGAAATCATTTGCCTTTACCTAACGACAAACCTGTAAGTAAGTTCTCAACATGGATGAGAAAAAAAATTATGTGTTGTCGTGGGACACCAGGTAGGAACGAAGTTCCTTCGGCTAATGTAGAATCGACACAAATTGCAAAAAAAAGACTGTCGCGACTTTTTTCTTACGGTTTTACTATCACTTTTTTTTCAGTTCGGTCGCGCAGCAAAATCCCTATCCCCTCCAAGCCTGCCGTAGGGAACTTCGTTCCAATAACAATTTCATAATCATCCTATATGTGTGTGTTCTCGTCCATAAATTATGTATGGAAAGAGGTGCTTTCGGAAGTCATAGCCTGTCTCAACACAGCATGTCAAGATTGTACTCAAGATCGCTTCATACAATACGGTAATCAACACGCTTGCTAGTATTGTATCAATCCGGAATATTAAAATCTGAAATCATCACAATAAAAAAGTTTAATTATAAGTTTGTAATTTCGTACTCACTCAATGAATAAACTGAATTCATAATATAAGTTTTCAATATTAATTCTGAGAATTATTATATCTAGTCCACCCATAAGTTCTGTTACAAGTGAAAATTCTTTTTCTTTAATGAATAATGTAATACGAGTATTATTAAAATTTATACCTACATATTTATTAAAGTCTGTGAACTTACACTTTATCATTTTGCTTATTGTAGAATTCTTCTATCGTGAATTTTATTCATCGGTAAAGCGAATATTTCTGTGCTTTTCACCTGCGTACCGCGACAGATGGCGTTTTGATCGATTCACTCTCTTTAAAATTGTAAAGATTGATTTAGGGCATGTCCTGTATATCGACGATAATATACGACGATTTATAATACGCAACAGAGTCCTAGCGGCAATCTTCATTTCTCGCGATAAGATTTTTGCTTCCTAATGGGTTTTCGACGAATTCTGGCTTTAACAACATTAACAGCCTTTGTAGTTCTAGCAGCACGCGGCCGCTCCGATCTTTTCTAATCTTTGACAGACGAAGTGTTGTTGTATCTGTTGATAGTACGATATAGGAATATACGGCTGATACCTTAGCTTTTGAAGTGTCTGGAATATGACCGGCGGCTCCATACCCACTTTATGCAAAGCGATCTCTGCAATCTTATTTTCTTTAACACCCCATTACATATTATAATTTGATAATAAACACCAAAAAATTATGTGAAATGGCACAAAATCGAAAGAAGTTTTTGAAAATATACGTGTTCCAAATTCAAAATTATTAAAAATATAAAAGTTTTTATATAACAGTATTTATGGCCAGACTAGTTACATACAATATAACCACTAGATATCGACTGGGGTTCCACACACATTCTGATTATTTGAATGTATCTCATTAATCTTACAGAATGAAACTGACAAGCGTTATGAATTCATAATATGAAACAATTCCAAACGCACCTCTTTTCCTACATTATCTACGACGATATTACGAATTTGTAAGTTGATAATATAATCCCTCTAATGTGTGATTGACACTTTATATGAGCACTAAACTATACTTATCTAGAGACTTTCGTGAGACAACTGATTAAAACATAGAGCAATACTTTATAAGACTTGCGCGAATCAAAGCACCGGATTTCAGATTAATAATTCAGATTTTGATTCAGACTGTGTAAGGCCAACCTTAGTATTGTTGTTGTAATGAAAGGTGACTTCATGAATTATCTCTGAAGCAACATTTTCAACTTGACGACTCTGTAAATAATAAAACAGGGAGAAAAAAACAGCCCTTGCTGAGTTTCTTTTCCGGTTTTTCTCAGTGCAAGGTCTCCCGCCGTAGATTTACGAACCGATGGCGTAGCTTCTAGACATTCATGAGTGCTTTAAACAGCCTAAACTGAATAAAGGTTGGCTGGCAGAGAATGCTTTTAGTGTTAAGTCCGCCATTTGTCCATTTTTGTAATTGTGGCAATAAAGTTTAAATGAATACATAAATATTTTGATTATGATTAAGGTTTATCACTAATTATTCGCTATTTATAGAATTTTAAAGTATAGTGACTAAATTTTGTAATTATTTAGGGAAAACTTTTATTTCGGTCCAGAAAGTGTTTATAAGAAGAAACGGACTGCTTAATGCGTAAACAACATATAAATTAGACTATATTTTTGTATCCTCAGCAGGAAACGTTCGAAGAGTACCCTCGACATTGGTGGTTTTCAGGTTGTCAAATTCAATTTGACGTCCAATTTTATTCAAACGCCAATATTGGAGTTGCCAGCTTATAAAGATCTCCTAAGTATTAGGGAAAAGCAAATAATTGAGTAAACTGTTGAGTTTTACTGTTGAGACATGCTCTTAGCTGTCGCCTACCAAAACAATACTTATTCGTGACGAAATTAATCTTCGCACTTAACTAGCTGCTGTGTTCAGCAGCTGCGAAGTCTACAACTAATCTATCTGTTTCGTAACTATAGACGTTGGGTTCCTTATACTACAGGTTTTTGACTCATACCTTAACCGTATGAAAAGATGCCTAATCTTGCACGGTCCCCACAACTTAACAAATCACATAGAATGTCTGTTTTCGATGTAGCAAAATCGAGCAATCCCTTGCTTAATGAATAAAAATAAGATTATGCAGAGATATAGTAATCGACATCGACAATCACAAGAAATATTGTAAAAAAAATGTTTATAAGCTATTGCATAGCTTTTATCGCGGGCTTTGAGCGCGGCGACCGAATCGAGAAATTCCGTAACGAAAAATAACTTGACAAGAGTGCATATATACCAATACCAATAGAACACAATTTTCACCACTTCAGTATCGATCTTAACGGTGCAGTATGTTAGATTTTTGCCAAAGGACCAACGTTCGACGCATCACCGCAGTAGTCGGTTCAAATCCCGCACTCGTTGTTATTTTTCCTTTTTTTATCTTTTTTTTATATATTTGTTTCAGACCCAGCACCTGTTCTTAGTTTTATTTGTCTTTCAAAAGGAAGAAAAAATTTAAACTTTATAATTATAATTTTTGAACTAAATATGGTAAACTGTGGAGCTTATGGAAGTTTTTTGGCGCCGGACAATGCGGTTGTTTGCTGTGCTTGCCCAATAAAATATCATAAGGCCTGCCTCGCCATCCCGGAAAAGTCGCGTGTCAGCAAGGACTGGAAATGCCCGAACTGCAAGAAGAGCACACGCAGGGGTGACAACAAGCATACGCCTGTAAAGGGTATCAGCGAATCTTCCGAGCCCGAAAAACCGTTTGCTGCAGGGGAACCTGTCGACCTGGCCAGTGGTTCTCCAAAGGAAAATGAAGTCCAGGGTAAGGCCAAGGAGAACGCCACCGGAAATAATCATACCAGTGGTGTAAAAAGTATGCTGGCCGACTGCATGAAGGAGATGAGGGAACTCCGCTCGGAGACGGCGGGCTACCGCAGTTCTTTTACCGCTCGACTTGACTCCTTAGAGCAGAGAATTGCGGTGTTGGAGCAGCGTCAAGTGGATCCTGATGCAACTGGTAGGATGGACTTGGAGCGCGCCATATACGAGCTGCGCGCCGAGGTTAACGACCGCGATCAGGACGCGTTGATGTCCGACCTGGAGATCGGCGGGTTGCCCGAAGAGAGGGGCGTCAGCGTGGAGCAGAGCGTCATGCTGGTCGTGCGGCTGGGGAGTGACTCTCGATAGGCGGGACGTGGTGTTCGCGGAGCGCGGGGCCGGCCGCAGCTAGCGCAGCTGGCGGCGCGCTAGGCGCACCACTTGACGGCCGCCTAATTGTGTACAATATTAACTTCTCATTTATTCAATAAAAGAAAAAAAATGTTTTCTTATCGGTCACGACGCTCAGAAAGATTGACTTGAATAAATATAAAAAAAACGTATTAATATCAAACTAAAAAATACTGCATAAATAAAATAAATAAATAATTATAATTGCATAAGTTGATGAATAATGCTATGCAATAGCTTGACCGCGGCAGTCCCTGAGTGCCACACGTATTTTTTTTGCTACTTTTTTTAGAGATCATTATTATTAAAGTATTAAGGTGATCATTAATTTTATGTACCATGTCTTTTAGCACGGAGTGCGGGAATTTCTAATACAAGTATATTCTAATACAAGTATATATTTACTTAAAAGAAATTCCCAATCGCAATACAGTATAGTATTTGTATTGTATATCATCAGAATATTAAGCCCTTTTCTGCGGACAGAACGGCCCAGAATCCTAGTTCGGATAGGTGGGTGAGTATGTATGAGAAGATATTTTCCTGTACGACGTCAGGAACAAGGATATTGTATTAGTACTTAATTTTGTTCGCTTTCATCTTACTGATGAGATAACTGAATTGACTCGCGAGATAATGTTCAGGTGAGGCGCTGTTCTAATGGCCCGACGTACTGGAGGGTGTGCGACAGAAAATTTTATCTCCATCGCGTGACTAATTGCCTTGTACGTGCTTATTTGAAGAACGCCGCCTCTCTCTGATGAGAACGCCATTAATATTTGACTAATTATTATGTGCAGGTAATGTATTCCATTCCGCTTCCAGGATAAAAAGGTCGATTTATATCATCTGAAATCCGACAGGCAACCTTGGCGACTGCGGTGAAAATGTTAGCTTCAAATAAAATGATATCAATTTTAATAAAGCAAAAACTTAGTACCTACCTACACCCTTTTCAGCACTTTTTTTTGCAAAGACGAGTCTGAGATTTTCGTGATTAAAGTTTACAAAAAAGGAGACCCAATAACATTTTTTTTATAAATATAACAAATATTCTACAATGAGTTAGTTAGAAGTAATATTAAATTTATGAAAATAACATTACACATAATACCATGCCTTTGACACACTCAGTGAATATTCTTAAAAGTATAATTTCTTTGATAGAAAAATCAGGACCAAAATAAAATATTTTTAAATTTATTAATATCGTTTTAGTTATGGGTACCTCTGATTTCTTATTTATTTCTTGTTAAAAATATCAAAATACCAGTTAATTTAAGAACTTTACCGTAACATTTTCCCAAAATAATTTATAATGAAACGAACTAGTACTAAAGCTATAAAGCTAATGAAGTAAAGAAATATTTGTCAACTTTTCGATGGTGGCTGCTGTGCGTCAGTGATTTCTCATTCAATGAAATTGCCGGTAATATTTTGTTTTATAATACCTTTTGCGAATAAATATCCATTATTTAATATACTTGCGAAACTTTCAGTGGAATTATTATGGAGTAACTAGGCGCCGGACAATAGAGCGCCCGCTCCGCAGAATTCCCCGATTCTATGTAAAATTCGATGTAACTTTCATTTCGGTATGAAGCGTTTTCGTTTATTAGATTCATTTCGTATTGTCGGATGTTCAGATATTTCATCGTCAGAACGTTAAAATTTTAATAAAACTGACGTAAAAGCAATCTGCATATCTATCTGTGAGTGAAGCAACTTAGAAACCCTTTTGGTGAGTAATTGAAATAAGTAATATAGCTATAATTTTTATTCTTTAAGCATGTAACTGCTTGATATTTAAATCTAAAGAAAATATCGCACTTCCGGTGCGACACTGTCACTTATGCAAAAACTTTTTTTTTTCAGGATGAGCGTTTAAAACTTTAATATCCCAAAACATACAATATTTAAAGATTTTTACGTGATGAAAAGCTTATACAGCTTAGCTATTCATCTTAAAAAAAATTAAAAAAAACTTTAAATATTGTATGTTTTGGGATGTTAAAGTTTTAAACGCTTCTCCTGAAAAATGATTTTTTTGCATAAGTGACAGTGTCGATATAATGTTTAATACTTGTAAAAGTATTCATTTGACATTGTGGGTTACCTACAATGCGAAGAGATGGCGCTGCCTTGCAGCTTAAGAATGTCTAGAGGAATTTCGACGCGGCCATCAGGGCCGCGGTAGCATAATTGGTCAGTGCATTTGCCCGGATAGAGCAGGGTGCGGGTTCGAGTCCCGTCTGCTACTGTTTTGTTTATTAACAAGTACATGAACCAAATGAAGCTTACGTCAGTAACGATAACCATACCATATATATTGCTTAAAATAAGTAATTACAAATAGATCTCTTGTCGAATCAAGCTCAGGTGGTCAGCGCTCGGGCCAGTTTTTCCAACGAAAAATGCAGCAAAAGCCGTGAAAGGGACACTTAGAGAAGAAAACTGATAGCCATTGGGGCGATAACATTCTCATGTCGCGACGACGCTCAGTGGGCATGTTCTCCATCGGATAGACCGACGATCTACTGAAGATCGCGGGAAGTTGCTGGATGAGAGCAGTTCAGGATCAATAAGTGTGAAAATCTTTTGAAGAAGACTATGCTCAGCAGTTTTCGTATAGCAAAATGATGATAATTAATCTCTTTAATTGACATCAGCAATAAGGCTATATTTTATGCAGTAGTATGAATTTTAAATTCAGTCAAAAACAATATCTATTCCATGTATTCAATAATACAATAGAAATCTGGAACAGGCCGAATGATTTGAGATTAAGCGACATCTAATTCATAAAGTAAAGGCACTATGTACCTTTTTTAAAAGAAGGGTATTTAGTTAATATATTTTCATTAACATATTTTCATTTTCAATTATTATGACGTGTTTTGTAAAAAATCTTTGATCCTCATCATAAGTTACTAAAGTAGCGGTTAAGCGATTTTGGCTCCTCTGTCGATACCATATCGACAGAGGAGCCAAAATCGTTATGAAAGTAAGCTTCATTCGGTTTAAATACTTGTTAATTAACAAAGCTCCTTAAAATCCATAAGAAGCAAGTATAATGACTTGCACAACTTTATATGAAACGCCTGGATGGTTCAGTACGAGAATAAAATGATAACCTAATTTATCATTATCACGTCGAATACTTTTTACGAGAACATAACTGTATAAGTAATTGTCATACTTACAGGTTTAAATATATTTTGATTATATTACATAAACATCTTATTCTAGTAATTTTTGACATGGGTAGAAACTTTGAATAGAATTGTAATATTTTGCAATTCCGAAAATACATGTATAAATAATACGAAAAAAAATGAGTAGAGGACTTAGTACACACAGATTACAAAAATGAAATAAAACTAAGATAATGGCAGTTATTATTTTATTATCCGGGGACGGCGTAAAGTGAATTCGACCAAAAGTATTTGTTTTTGAAAAGACTTACTTTCGACCGTCAGGTAAAGGGGAAAAGCTTCATCGACCACACATTGAACGATTAAACCAATTCAGATTAAATGTAGTAGACTTAAATTAATATACACTAGAGGAAAATTGCCCAACTTTAAATTCTTTCTGTGATCCACTTCAAAGCTATGGGAAAGTGTCAATGTGTCATTAGTAATCCCTTTCCCAACTGTAAAACAGGCTCTTAAACTTTTAGGCCATCGCACTCTACCACCACTAAAAGAAGGTAGTACTTAAGGAAGCTAACAGTGAAATAAGAATACAAATGGTATTTTTCAAAAAGGCTTGTATCGTATGTCTTAATAATAACAGAGATGGAAAGAAAAAGATGTAGCCTCATTCTGAGTTGATTTGATGTTCCGTCACTCCACCTTAATGACAATGTTGTATGAGCCGAGCGGCCTTGTCGGCTCCCGGTCTAATCCCGAAAGTTTCCCGGAGAGAGGAACGTGACCGGGCGATGAACTGCAGCCTCCATACTTCTGTATCAAACCTGCCACTAACTAGATTATTCCCGAAGCAACTCCAGAAAAATACCCAAGTCCATAAAGTTGCTTGTAAAATTCAACGTTAAAGAAGAGTTACCGGAACCAGAAAAATCCTGCTTGAAATGAAATTATTCCTTGAAAAAATTAAATTTACTTATTGAAAGCTTTTTAAATCGTGCAATATTTTTTCCTACCATTTGTCCTAGCGTTTGTGAATCCAGCTTTGCTGTGTGTTAGTTAGTCTCTTCGGGTGTTTTGTCTGTGATCAAATAAATACCTACCTTTGACTGATTTTGTTATGTGTTGATTTGCCACATACATGAGCTGTCTGAATCCATTTTTATTTAATCTTATCATTTAAACTCCTATCTATTTAATGTTCGGTTTGTTATTCCAAAGATTTCAGCTACTTTCATTGATTTTATTATATTTTATAGAAGCTATAACTGCAAGTTTTTTTTTATCTAAAGATTTATATTAAGTTTTTTAGATGAAAACATTAATTTAGTTAGAACGGTGTCTTGATAATTGAGATTAGACAGTTATCCCCGTTATCCCTACTACCCTATGAAGCTATTGTTACCTTACACACTGCCCACATACATACAATACTACAAATTAATGTTGGTTCTGGTCTTCCTTATGGTGAAGAAAACTTCTACAGGCGAGTGCTACATTTCAAGAGGAAAATCCGATAAGCACGTTCACCGAATATTTATTCCACGATATGAAAGTTTTACCCACTTATTTATTCGAAAAGAATAAGCTTTGATATATTTCAGTGTTTTGTTCGCATCATTTGTAAGTTTTTTTTGTCGTAGTTTGTTTTGTGTTACCTACGTACGGTAACATCAGTCATACATCTATATAACTCTATATAAGTTCCTTTTTGTAATTCGATGAACAGAGACAAAACACTGCGTGAATAGTCCAAACAAAAACGAAGTATTCGTGGATATAAAAAGCTCAATCTTTGTTTATGTTCTTTCAGTAACACACAAATCTCTTTACATTAGTATTTGTCAATGTCAAATTGATTTCTGCCAACCTGTAGGCAGCGACTAACTTCACTCGCACTCGTCGTTTAAAATTAAGTTTTGCAAGTAGGCATAATTTAGCAAATTGATTTTGTTATCGGAATGATGTTATAAATACGCATACTTTGGACAAAAAGTCTTAGTAACTGCCACCGTTTAGTGTTATCAAAACATTTTTTTGTTAGATTGCCATAGCTGTTATTGACATTTCTGCATTTCTTTGCAAACTTTGATTATGGATCCACGTAAGGATCATAGTTTGCTATTTGTTGTTGCATGGACCTAGGAATTCGAGGAGTTGCTTGTTCCCGCCACACGGGTTCAGACGTTTTTGAAAGATTTTGGTGTGACAAATTAAATTATTTTGGTATAAATTTTTCTTTTTATTAAGATTAATGCAGGGAAACATTTTGAAAATTTTATTAAGGTTCTTCGGCACTGTTTAAGTTAAACGCACAAATTTAGATATTTCTTGTTAAACCACATAGGCAAACGCTCTTAAAAAGCAAAAGAAGATAATGGAAAAATCGCAACCTATAAAATAATAAGTGCGTCGCAGTCGATGGGGAGTACTTTAAAGGGGACATTAAGAAAAGGGCCATTCGAACCACGTTTCGAATACCGCCATGGGAGTCTTAGTGGGATAATTTTACCAGTGTAAACATTCTTACGACTCTGTTTGTAAATAAGTTGTTTGGATTTAGTGAAATATAGCTAGTAATATAAAACAGAAATATGTATCTTGGGCTTCGGAGGAAAAAATATAGAAAATACAATTCATCCAAACTTAAAAGTACACAATAGACAAACACTGCAACAAGTGTTTTGAATGAACGTTCTTTAACGAAATAACGTTATTACCGTTACACAGATAAAAAAAATCAGAACTATGTTTATAAACCTAGATCTTGCAAATTGTAATTTCATAATTTTCGACCATGATTTTGTGATGTTAAAAAAAATATGTTTTTTTTTTGGCGCGGGAAAGCTTGAAAGTTAAAGGCGGTCTTTTGCGAAATTAAAATATTTTTTATATTTTATTGTTATAAAACACTTAAAAGTTGTCTGAAGAATACTGTTTCAACTCTGCTGACATGGGCAGAGTTAAATCTAAAAAGCGGAAACGAAAACCTGGTGGTGATGGGGATAATCCTGTCGACGAAGATGCTGCTTCGAGCTCCGGTTCTACATCTTCCGAAAATCTTTCTGGATTCGACGAAATAGATCAAGAATCTCCTACAGTGAAGTACAAACCCTTTGTATTACCGCATTATGTCCGGTCCTACTCAGGAAACGCAGGTGGTACAGAGTTTAGAGTTTTCATATCAAGTACTGATGATGCTGGACCAGTAGGCAATAGAGACCTTATGTATCTGTCCAACATATTCAAAGAAATATGAAGGGGATTAAACAATTTAAAAGAATTAATAAATTCAAGTTTGGAATTATTTTTGACAAACCAACTATGGCTAATGCAGTACTCCAGAATAAAGATTTTTTCAAACAGCACAGATTACAAGCCAGTATTTCAGCTTCTGCATCTGAGCAAATTGGGGTAATAACGAGCGTACCTATTGATTATAGCAATGCTAAATTATATAAACATTTAACTTGTTCAAAAAAAATCATATCTATTCGTAGGTTTATGCGTAGAGTAAAGAACGATAGTGGCGCAACTACATTGCAACCAACGCAAACAATCTCAATTACATTCGCATCAACCACATTGCCAGAATCAGTAGAATTAAACTCATGGCTTTTTCCCGTGAAAAAATATGTTCCTCCAATAAAACAATGCTTTAATTGTTTATTATATGGTCATACAGCTGCATTTTGCAAAAATGCCACAAAATGCTCGAAATGTGCAGGTAGTCATAACTATAGAGAATGTGATAGTCAAATACTTATCTGCTTTCATTGCAAAGGTAGCCATATAGCCATAGATAGTAACTGTCCTATAAAAAAGCAAAAAATTATTGAAAATAAAAGAAAAATTAATAATCCAGTACCATATATTGACATCTTAAATACTAAGCAGTTTCCTGCATTACATAGTAAAAAACAAAATGACAATGAACATGACTTCACCAAATTGTTGATAAATGACCATATTGTGAATATTCTTGTACAAAGTCTAATTAAAATCATACAAAATTAAATAATGGCTTTAAGGGTTATCCAGTGGAATGCTCAGAGCATATTATGCAATAAAAATTGTCTTACTCATTTTTTATATGAACAAGACATTCATGTAGCATTATTATGTGAAACATGGTTGAGACCCGAATTAAATTTTACTATAAGAGGCTACACAGTAGCCAGGTTGGACTCTGGTAATAGACACAATGGTGTTGCAATTGTCATTAGAAATGATATCCCCTTTCAGACAATAGATACTACATTTGATAACTCTATTCAAAACATAGCTATTCAAGTAAGATTCCATAATACAGATCTTTCCATAGTAAGTATTTATTGTCCTCCTTATAGTACACCTAGTTTTTGTAAAAATAAATTAAATAATTTAATAAAGCTGATCCCTGAGCCAATGATAGTTGCTGGTGATTTTAATGCCCACAATACCTTGTGGGGGTGCCACTGAACTGATAACCGTGGTAGAGACATTAGTGACATAGTTGAAAACAATGATTTATTTCTATTAAATGATGGCAGGGCCACAACAGTAGGTTCTGCTAGTTGGAGGCCAAGTGCTATAGATCTCACTATTGTTTCTTCTTCCATTGCTCTTGCGTGCAATTGGGAAGTCCATGATGATCCTCTTGGAAGTTATCACCTCCCTGTTATGACAGAAATATCACTACAATCACATTCCTATGCAAACTCATCATCTAACATTCCAATTCATTATAATCTCAAGTTAATAGACTGGAAAAAATATTCAATTTTAGTAAATCAGAAGCTCCAATCTTTTAACATAATGGATAATGTCATTGACTCATATAACAGTTTCTGTGGTGTACTACATGAAGCAGTTGCTGAATCAAGTCCTAAAAGACCCATATCTGGGTCAAACAATAGATTACCTCATAAAAAGCCTAAGTTAACAGTTCCATGGTGGAACATCACATGTAGTGGGGCAGTGAAAGCTTCAAAGCAAGCATATGCTTTATTTAAATCCAACTCGATACCAGAAAATTATGTAAATTTCAAAAGGTTACAAGTACGTAAAAAAATTATCCTTAAACTTGAGCAAAAAAAAAGTTGGCAAAGTCTTTGTGAATCTTTTAATAGAAATACTCCCATTAAGTTTATATGGCAATATATGAGAAAATTTAATAGTACTTCTCCTGGTAGCAAAAGCTTTTCAGATAAGTGGGTCACCCCCTTTCTAAACAAGTATACCCAAGACAATGATTCAGAAACTTCTCCTTTTGTATTACTAGGACATAAATTAAATGACACCAATAACTTTATGGTAAACCCTTTTTCTTTGCAAGAACTTTAAAGTGGCTTAAAATCTCGTAAAAATACTGCATGTGGACTAGATTGGATATCTTATCGCATTCTTAAGGAACTAAATGATAGTTCACTTCAAACCTTTTTATATATCCTCAATTCATTATGGATCCACGATGAAATTCCTGATTCTTGGAAAACAGATTGTATAATCCCTGTCTTGAAACCAAACAAGAAACCAGGTTTAGTTGATTCATACCGCCCCATTGTCTTATCTTCATGTGTTGGTAAGATATTTGAACAGTTGCTTAAACAGAGACTAGAGTTCTATATAGAGAAATATGGAATTTTACCTGACAACCAATTTGGATTCAGGAGAGGGAAATCCACTCGGGATAGTATATGTCATCTTCATCTGGATATTCTGAAAGCTTTCTCAGATGACAAAGCACTTCTTTGTGTCTTCTTTGATATAGTTGGTGCTTTTAACAACATTAACGACCAAGTTTTATGTTCGGAACTAAATTCCATTGGATTACCTGCAAAAGTCATAAATTGGATTTTTAATTTCATAAATGGTAGAAAAGTTTTTGTTAAATATAATTCTATGCTGTACGGCCCTAAATACTCATTTAAAGGTAGTTGTCAAGGTAGCATTTTAAGTCCTCTTTTTTTCATTTTGTGTATAAGAAAGCTTAATATAATCTTAGGAACTAGTGTATATAATTTGCAGTTTGCTGATGATTTAGCTATTTACTGTAGCTCTAACAGTATTCAGGAATCAGTTGATAAATTGAACCACACAATAACAAGACTTAAATCATACTTTGATTCACTACATTTGAAAATTAGCCCAGAAAAAAGTAAAGTAGTTGTTTTTAGCAAAAGAAAATGTTCAGTAAATGTAAATATTATATATGATAATTCAATTTTGCCTGTTGTAAATAATGTAAAGTTTTTAGGGGTGATATTTAGTAGTAATTAGTCTTTCAAGTCCTATGTTTTAAATATAATTGATCGTGCTAATAGAGCATTTAATATTTTGAGAAGTTTAGCGAAAACTTCATGGGGTTCAGATCCAAAAATATTAAAACTTCTATATAAATCACTTGTTCGGAGCCATTTCGAATATGGATTTTTATTTTATTCAAATTTAAATCAGTGTATAGAAAAATTGTAAAAAATACAAAATAAATGTCTAAGACTTATCATTGGTGCAATGAATACATCACCAATCAATTCATTACAGATTGAATGTAATATTGAACCTCTTAAATTCAGATTTCACTATTTAAGAAAAAAATATGTTTTAAAACAATTTTCTGTCTGTAACAACAGACTACTCCCAAAAATATTAGGTTTCACAAACAACATTAATTGTCCATTTATTTCTGAAAATGTAAATACTTTTTGTAACAATTATTATAATTTTGTAAAAAGATATATGAATTGGCCTTGTTACTGGGGTAACTATGATATTAAATTTAATGACATTCAAGTTGATATTGATAACAAGTTGCAAACTAAGCAAGATGTATATAGAGAGTTGTATAAATGGTCAAGTTATAAAAAAATATACACAGATGGTTCAAAAACTGCTACATCTACTGGAATTGCTATTTACATCCCTCACAAGAAAACTGGGTTTGGTGTTAAGATAAATCCCCACTGTTCTATTTTTACTGCAGAAGCTCTAGCCATCTTAGAAGGATTAAGCTATATGGAAGATATTGAGTGTAATGTAGAAAAGTGGCTAGTAACAGATAGTCAAAGTGTGCTTTATGCATTGCAGAACCACACCTACAGAGCTGACACAAATTATATCATTGAATTGATACGAACTAAATTAGGAAACTTACAGCAGAAGAATATTAAAGTGGCCTTTTTTTGGACGCCTTCACACATCGGAGTTCATGGAAATGAAGATGCTGATGCTCTTTGTATTGCTGTAGTGAGAAACGACAGATGTGCTGTGAGAGATATAGCTGTACCATATACAGATCTCATGCCTAACCTCAAACAAGAAATCAAGACCCAATGGCTCGACCACTGGAAGATATCTCTGCAAGAGAAAGGAAAATGGTTTGGAGAAATTCAGAAAGACATACGTGCCTCCTGGTTTGATAAAGGACAGTACAGAACAAGAGATTTTTATACCACTTTAAGCAGACTTCGAATAGGTCATTGTCTTTTTAAAGATCACCTGTACCGGCTCAAGATGGTCAGCTCACCTGTTTGTAACTTCTGCAACATAGATAATCAATCCCTGGACCATATCTTTTTCTTTTGCGGTTCATTTCAAGTACAGAGAAATTTGCTGCTTCAAGACCTTCGAAGTACTTTTGGCGAAGAAACCATCCCGCGCGACTTGAGAAAACTTTTACAAAATAAAGACACCTACATTCCTTTATACAAATTTATAAAAGCTACAATCAAAACACTTTAAGAAAGAAAAGTTAACAGACAGGGCTGTATGGACTCAGAATCCTTTGCCCGTCCCAACAGGGACAAATTAACCAAAAAACAAAAATGTTTATGCTGACAAACGACCTGGCAGTCCACCTGATGGTAAGTGGTCACTGCCGCCCATGGACACTTGCAGCACCAACGGTGCCACTCATGCGTTGCCGGCTAGGAAGAAAAAGATGTACCCGCGTTTTGAAGACCGTCATATCATAGCTAAGAGCGAAAACGCTGAGGGAAATTCGTTGCTGGTACGCTAGAAAAAGGAACGCGCGTAATGCTAGGTGCTAGAACGCCACACCCGCCCTCTCGGCACGCACTAGAGAGACCGCGGTCCTCAAAGTACGTGACGGTGCAGGAGTATTGTCTGGTTTTTAATGGCCCTGTTCAGAGCGTAGGTAGGGCCCTGTTCACTTCAGCGAGCTCCAGGGCTGGCTGAAGGAGACAGGGAGGAGTTTCACATACCTTCTTCTCGCTCCCCCAGTGGTTGAAGGATGCGTAAGGCATTTCCCAGACACAAAAAAAAGGTACTAGAACGCTAAGCGCTAAGCGGTGGCGGTGAATCTTCTCTCTGCGGCGTGTGGTGCGGAGAAGGAACTTGTCAACTGGCACCAGTTTGAATAATTCCTATGAACACTCGCCCTCACACGAACACACACAAACAATTGTCATGTTTAGTTAAGGGTCAAGATCCCGAAATAGGTAGGCTTTATTTCATACACTGTTTACCCTACCCGTGGTGTCACATTCTTTACATTTTCATGATTGATAGCGCATTTGCTATTAAGACATTATCAACATAATATGGTATTATGTCGATCTACAAACTAATAAAGGTAGTTGCGAGGCTTAAGCTCGGTTAAACAATACGCACAACGCAACATTGTTGGGCAACTACCCACATCGAGAGAGCGACACAAGTGTTCACAACTCCTTCGGTAACAAGTTATAAAATACCCAGTTACTTGGAACGGTTCTAGATACTACCTAAACGATTTCAAAGAATATTAGCTTCGCTGAATTGTTAAGTTAATAATTGCAAACTGGGTCAAACTTCTTCACAACTTATGGTTTTGCACTTTTTTTATACAACGCGCAAATTACGATTTTCGATGAAGTCAAGTATTTATTATTGGTAATACAAAGTATTATTGGTTTGTTTGCTTTTTTGCTTCTTTTTTTTGCACTGACCATTATGCTACCGCGGCCCTGATGGCCGTATCGAATTCTTTCTAGCCTTTCTTAAGCTGCAAGGCAGTGCTCTTTGCATAGTAGGTAACCCACAACGTCAACTGAATACCTTTACAAGCATTAAACATTTGAAATAAAAAAATAAAAATTATAGTTATAATATATTATTAAAAAAAAATTATAGTTATAATTTTTATTTTTCAGGCATGCTGCTCGATGTTTAAATCTAAGGAAAATATAACTAGAAAAAATTCCACGCAGACCAGGTAGTAGAAAAGCGTCGAATTGATGGATAGGATACTTTTTTTGATAGAATAGGGAGATTGGGCCATGACTCGCCACGCGGGCCCGTTACGGATTGGTGGTTGGTATATATAAATATATTTAACTTCATTTCAATCGAGTGTTCCATGGCACTCACGTAATCACGTTTGCTTTTTTAATGTAACATTATTATTACACCTATTGCGTGCACATTTCACTTGCACACAATACAAGCTTTGTACTTTCATTTACAACGAGAGCCCCGTGTAATTTTCAATATTTTGTGATTATTCACTGTAGGAATCCAATGAGCTGGACATTCTTTTATGCAGCAATTGAACGGAAAGCGAATACGGAGAAAATTTCGCGTTTTGCGTACTTATTCCTCAATAAGGTATAATATTTTAAAAGGTAATCTCCACATAATGCGCACGTTCTGTTAAAAAGATAGTATGAGTACTTATAACAACATTGAAATGCTGCTTATTCCATTTGTCGAATTAAACTTATTCACAACGTAAAAATATATCCTTATGCTTTATTATCTTCCGAATGAGTATATAATTGTACAGTGGCTGTGAGAACTAAACACAGAATGCGGAAGGAAAACGCAAGGGATTTTTAAAAGCCTGTGTAAAATGAGTTAGTGGTTTACTAACCACTCATACTGCACACTCTTTTTATACTCTTTGGCTAGTTAATCAAACCAAAATTACGTAAGCTCAATGACAGTCGATCTTTTTTCCAGACGAGAGTTAAGTGGACATCAGTTAAGTCTCTCGTTTTTGTCCAATAAAGAGTGACGTCACTTCGGTCGGCCGGTTGAAACGATAGTGACATTAAAGCTTTCCCCCGTCGATCAACAATCATTGGCGCGTTATTATCGGTCAATAATATGGGATGCGTTATTGCGATACCTGTTTTTAGTACATTATATATTAGAACGGCTACGAAGTTAAACACTGCTGCGATAATAACGACGTAATAGAAGTAGGGAGTATTATCACAATATTGCATCCGACATTATCGACCGATAAAAACGCACCAAGGCCTTATTGTGAGTGAACTTAGCACATCATTTTCCAGCAGATCGAAAACAAATGAGAGTTCTTTTCGCATGCATCTGAGTTCCATAGCTCCTGATACTTTATGAAATAGTTCTGGCGTTTTTACCCGAAAAATCAAAATAGTCTGCTAACTTCCCGTAGCAGATCATTTTACAGCAAATTGAAAACAAATGTGAAATGACAACAAACTGGTCTGCTACTGGAAAGTAGCAGACCAGTTTGTAGCAGATCGAAAACAAATGTGAGTTCTTTTCGCATGCGTCTCAGTTCTATAGCTCCTGATACTTTATGATATAGTTCTGGCGTTTTTACCCGAAAAATCAAAATGGTCTGCTAACTTCCCGTAGCAGATCAGTTAGCAGCAAATATCAACATGAAGAGGTACTCAAAGAAACGATGTTACAACGGCAACAGTTATGTGGATTAATCGCCGATCGAAGCTGACCTTACTGGCATACAATGGCATACACAGTTATATAACAATGTCACAGTTATTTATTAACGAATTTCACTTGTTTTTCACCGCACGTAAAGATTATGCTTAAACGATGCTGGCAAATGCGCGGGCGCGGGATGGATCGACGTAAGTCCGCTCGTGTGATCAGTGGCTAGCTGACTGCGTTAGGATACTAATTAACCGTATTCGCAAATGTATCGTTCTCATTGCGTACCGACCCACATTAAAATTAACTACGATAGAGTGATGACGAAATATATATACACAAATATACACACCCGAAAACACATGCACATACAGACACACTCACATATACCCACACATGCCTTTTATTTTGTGACTAAATAGTTAATAAGTTAAGTATTATATTTCTTATTGATTTATATGAATTATGGAACACACGTCTCTGTACCTGGAGGTGGGCGCTAATAGCTGTAACACAGTTCTAGAAACTAATATAGCCGAAGCTATATTATACATGTAACTTTTATTAGTTATACATATATTTTTCATTTTCATTTTCATTTTTTCAAGTAGATACTTTATTACATTTATTTAAAGCATTTAACTGCTAGATATATAAATGTAAAGAATTTTTTACTAGAAAAAATTCCAGGCCGCAGACGGGATGGACCGCGTGGATTTATTTCTAGTATTTTTTTAAAACGGGTACTTAGTTATTACATTCTGCATTGTTATCGCTACTCTATGTAATGCTCAAGAGTACATACAACCTGCTCTGATCAGACTTTCAAGGAAGCTCTATCAGTATATTACCTACTTCTTTTGATTTTGTATACTTAGTCTCCTTTTAAAGCATAATTAACTTCGAGTGAAAAATTCACCCATCGCTTACAAAGAGGAACGTTCTAAAGAGCTTAAATTGACTCTCATTAGAAGAGAGCAACGCGCTCTGTATAATGAATTAACTAGAACTATAACTTACTATCTTTTTTTATTTTATAAATGACATTAATCGTTTAGTGAACGCAATAAGAAAAAGAATTGAACAATGCACTATCATATATATTAAATATCTTATTTAAAAAAGAGGAACATTTTGTATGATTATTTCTTTCTCTTTCTCTTAAACTCGTGTTTAACGCATGTAATTTTTTTGTGGTATTATTGCCACATAAATAGATACTTACCTTATAGAAAGCATCTATTGATTTACTAACTACTAATTGAAATTTACTACGTAAATCTTAACTATATTAACATAGAATTTGTTCAAGAGCACTGTCCTAATACTATGAATCAGTGTTCTCATAGCTGATCGACTTATAGGTATTTAATCATGTGTTTTAAGTATCTTGTTTTTCATTGCTATGTAGGTTTTTAGGTGTATATCACGTTTATCTTTATCGTATATATTTTAGTTGAGTATGCATTGTAATGCCTGCGAGTTGCTCTTTTCTTGTATAGGTTGAGGTTATTTACTATTTAAAAGATTCAGAAAAAATCTATGATGCAGGGCGGCCCACGGGTTTGCCACACGGAGGGAAAGTATATTAATATTAAATATTAATATTAATATTTCCAACACTCACACCAATTAGCCTAGCCCCAAGCTTAGCACTATAAGACTTGTGTTCCGGGATACTAGGGTAATGGATAGAATACATATACTGTACATATTTAAGTATATTTATATAGAAATACATATAAAACATCCATGACTGGAGTACAAATGCACGTATTCATCACACAAACATCTACCCCCAAAGGGATTCGAACCCGGGACCTCTCAAGTCAGCGACACCATAAAACCCGGCGTACAAACCACTCGACCAAGGATGTCGCCGATAATAAGATATCATATCTTGAATATTTAATATATTTTCCCCCCGTGTGATAAACCCGTGGAACGGCCATGTATATTACATAACCCTTTAAAGCCTGATGATAATAATACATTAGGAATTGCCACATCCAAGAAATTTTTAAAGAAATATCAGTTTGCAGTTTAAAAAAATAAAATATTTGTTTAGTTATGTTTATATTACATAGGTTATGTTTATATTACATTAATGTTTATGTAATGGTTGACAGATGAATTATACGTACTACACTATTGAACCGCTAAATATTTCGGCTAGCTGTATATTTCCGGTTGTAACAGAAAATGTCCCACGAACGTAAATATACAAGCTGAGTCGTATTTTTTTATACACCAAAATATTTTGAAGCTCTTGCATTCATATCGTTCCCCTATTTGATACCATTGCATTGTGTTTTGACAGAGACTAACAGCGCGTCTCTAAAACATCTGTCGTTGTTTTTGCATGCTTTGATAGGTTTGAATATCGATGAAATTTGTCGTTGTAGCTGACTATTGTTTTATGTCACAATTCCATCCAGTCCTTGTAAAGCATGAGCACTACGATATGTTGTATAATATAACTCGTTTCGAAACTGTGCGTAATAAATGCACAGTTTCAGAGTTCGACGTGATAAAAAACGTGATATAATGTTAATTGTGGTGCTCATGCTACGGGGACTCGGCTTACACATCATTGCACTGGAAGTGTTTATTGATACTAAAGTTGGTAAATTTGAAATAGTATCCGCAATGCATTATCGTATGCGAACCCAATCTAACACGATATAATATAAGCAACACCAAAAACCCATTGAAAATGAAAAGATCCATGTTTCATAATTAAAATTACAATGCAGTTAGATACCGATACATTTATTTATTTATTTATAGGTACATCAACAGCATAAAATACAAGACATTCGTCATATATAGAGGATGATTTTGCTGTTTACATATGTTTGCCAATAGGGATGATGACTAATTTTTTTTACTACTTTTATCAGGTAGATTATCAAAAAGTATTGGACATGTATTCTTTCTTTTTCCACATAATATAAACATTGCAGAGATATACTGATTTTAAAGTCGCATGACGTCACGTTTTAGTACACTTTTAAGTGAAAATTCACTAAAAAGTGACGTCACGAGCCCCTACTCAAAACTTTGACGCGCTATAACTTTGTCATTTTTTGTTTGATTGCCCAATGAAAAAATACGTGTCCATTATTTTTTGTTCATCTAACTGACGGACTAAATAGAATTTCGTTTACTGTACCCCGTCATCACCCCTATTATAGATATACACAACATTTATACCATACCGTTTAACATTAATTAAAAAGAAGAGAGAACATTATCTTTAACAACCACTGCTATTATTGATTTACTAAGGTTATTTTTATCCAGAACACACAACAAAAAAAAATTACAAACTACGCCGAATACACACTGGGAAGCTGAAAGTGGTGCAATAGTTTGTTTTTGAAAATTCGAGTAGAATCCTTGAAAATGTCAATACTGGGTACCTTCATTAACATTTCGTTATACGCGTTGCATATCCTAGCTATGGAATAATGAATCCCCAAAGTTTGTTTTGTGACTCGGTATATTAAACATTTTGCGTCCATTACAACGTGGGTATCTATAGGGTACCGCAATTCCAATTTCAATACGAAGATGAATACTGTTGATGTCATTATTAAGAATTTTATGTAGAAACATTAAATCCGCTATCGTACGTCGATTTTTTAAGGAACTAACTTGGAAAAAATCAAGTCTCTCACTGTAGGGATGTCTGTGCTATATACCAGGTGTTAAAAAGGCAATGCAACGAGTAAACGCTCGCTGTATAGACTCAATTCGTTGGGATGGCGCAGCGTATACGGGATTCCAAACCACGCTAGCAAACTCGAGATGACTACGCACAAGGGTATTAAATAGTATTATCTTAGTTTTTACATAGCGGAATTCTTTTGCATTTCTTTTTAGAAAATCAAACACACGAGCTGCGTTATTCACTAAATTATCTATATGTGCCGCAAAATTCAATTTATTGTCCAGCTTAACCTAAGTCTCTTACCTCCGTGACCCTTGCCAAAGTTACGCCGGACAATGTATATTTGGTATCAATAGGAAATCTCTTTCTAGTGAAACTGATGGAGCAGCATTTTGAGGGGTTTAGTAGCATTCCGTTTTTACGGTACCAGACAGATATATTGTAAAAATCTGATTGTAGGAGACAAGCATCTTCCGTGGATTCAATACATTTATAAATTTTAATATTATCTGCGAATATAGACAAACTGCTATAATTTATCGCTGTTGCAATATCGTTGATAAATATTAGAAATAAGTATAATAAAATAAGAGAGGTCCAAGGTGAGATCCTTATGGAACACCCGATTCTGCCAAAAACACGTTGGACTCGAACCCATCCACAGTAACCGTTTGGGGCCTCTCTGATAAATACGATGAGACCATTGCAACAATGATCCGCATAATCCCATGTTGTAAAGTTTGGAAAGCAGCACTCCGTGATTGACTTTATCAAATGCACTTGAAAAATCTGTGTATACCGCCTGGGGCCTGAAAGTAGATACTTGCAGGCCCCTATCCAGACTCTATGATATAGACGAGATATATTTTGCTTAGTTTGTCTCGACTGAACGACCACGCATGAAGCCGTGCTGGAAATCTGTTATACACTTCTGGACACATCTATTGGCCCACCTTAGAGTTTAGGTTTCGATGGCCCCTACCGAAATATGATTGCTAGATTGAACAAAAACTGTTGATGCAGTTTTAAACCTGATACATTTTACCATCTTTTTCGATCGTATTGTTTTAAATTTGAATTCAGAATACCATACGACATGGAGCTACGCCTAACAAGTCGGATATGCGCCTTGTTAAAGGCAATTGATTTTTGAATAAAAAACATGTTTTATCAAATAAAGGTTTAATTTAATAACGCGTGTTGCCTCCATGGGCATCTACTACAGCTCTCATACGATTAGGCATAGAGTTTATCAACCGCTCTATGAAATTTTGAGGGATAATCTCCCATTCCTCTTCTATGGCAGTTTTCAACTCCTGCATCGTCTGGGCAACTGGCTGACGAGCCATAACACGTCTTTTTAGCTCGTCCCACATGTGCTCAATGGGGTTCATGTCTGGGCTTCTGGCTGGCCAGTCCATAACTGTGATGTTCACATCCCGAAGATATTCCCTGACGATGCCGGCCGCATGGGCTCTTGCATTATCATGCAATAAAAGGAAATTTGGGCCCACATAGTGCGCGTATGGTATCACGTGAGGTTCTAAGCACTCACGAATGTACCTTTCAGCATTTAATGTTGGCAGCCGTGGTCCTGTAACAACCTCAAGTTGAGTTTTGCCGCTCGCGGATATATCGCCCCAGACAGTCCATGAGCCACCGCCATAAGCAACCCTCTCTTCAAAGCAGCATTGTGCGAAACGCTCTCCCTTACGTCGGTAGACCTTCTTCCTTCCATCATTGCCATGTAACACAATTTTAGACTCATCAGAAAAGAGTACACGGCTCCAATCTTGCTGTGTCCAATTTAAATGACTGCGTGCGAAATGAAGGCGCGCTGTTTGGTGGGCTCGCGTTAGTTTGGGCCCATTAGCTGGCTTGTGTGGTACCATATCGCGTTCTTTTAACCTTCTCCGAACAGTTCGAGCGCTTACAGATACTCCGTGGAAGTCGCGAATTTGTTTTTGTATCTCAATGGAGGTAAGGTGACGATTTCTCAAGCTGCTCGTCACGATGAATCGATCCTGCCTTTCAGTTGTGACCCGAGATCGTGGCCTTCCTTGGCGACGAACAAAGCCGCCAGTCTCTAGGTACCTCCGATAAACATTTCGGACCGCAGATCGACTTAAATTAAGTTGAGCACTCACGTTTCTTTGGCTGTGTCCGGCCTGAATAAGTGCCACAGCTTGGGCGGCGACTTCAGGTGAAGTATCCATAGATTATTAATAGAACCTCACCTTATGTTAAGAATAAGTAATGTTTGTTGCAAAACCAAAGATATCAATCACTTTTTCAAGAATTAAATCCAAGTAAATCAATAAAACCAAGTTTTCTTAGTATTCGATTGTTTGATATCAACAAACAGGCTCCAAATTGTCTTTTGTTTCTTTAAATTCTGTGTTCGAAATTCAAAAAAAGACTATTGAATGAAATTGTGAATGTGCCAGGTTCAAAACTGCATAAAAACTTTTTGCTCGACCTAATATAAAATTTTAGCTAGGACCAAACGAAACTGAAAATACAAGGTGGGCCAATAGATGTGTCTAAAAGTGTATTTATTCAATATGACTGTATATTAGAGGGTATATAAGGCTCTCGAAAAGCTTAGAAAGACACGATAATATAGATATTGGACGGTAGTTGGTAATGTTTGCCCTATGGTTCTTTTTATAAATTGGCACTATTCTAGCCTTTTTCCACTCCTCTGGAAACAACCCATCCCTCAAAGACCGATTAAATATTATTGTTAGTGGTCGTGCTAGAGCAGCGCCACATCTTTTGACAAATAGTGGTGGTATGCTATCGGGGCCAGAACCTTTTGTTGCTTCGAGCAGTTTTATTTTTGCAAGCACTTGAGATTCGGTTAGCTGTATGTTCATTAAATTATTATTATTGGATTCTGCATATGCAACCGGCTTATTTAGGTTTATTACATGCGCTGAGTAAACAGAGGAAAAGTGATTAGCAAATAAGTTGGCTATATCGGTGCCCGAGGACGCAATCGTCTTAAGTAAGTTAAATAACTTCATTTCAGCAGGCAATACAGAAAAGCCTTTTCGTTTGTCCTTTATGAATAGCCAAAACTTTTTCGGGTTCTTAAAAATGTCAGATTCAATTTCCCTTAGATAATTGTTTAGGCAATCACTGGTTAGTTTGTGACAACGTTCGCGAAGGATATTGTATTCAAGTTTGTCTCTGGGGTTATTGAACTTAGTGTATCTCTTACGAAGTTTATGTTTTTCGCTCAGTAAGCGTTTGAGTGTTTTTTTAAACCACGGAGGATAATTTGAAGGTTTTACAACGTATTTGGGTACATGATTGACAATTTCAAGCTTCAATCTATAATATAAAAATGATCCGCTGAATATGTTGCTAAGCGCAAATCTCGAGAACAGCTGAACCGATTTCGATAATTCTTTTTTTAGAATATTCCTTGAAGTACGAGGCTGGTTCCTACGCAGAGATATATTTAAAAAAAATGGGTGCGTGTACTTATGTAGGCGCGTGAGAAGTTATCCTTCTTTGGCATCGTTTAAAATTAGTTTTTAATTGCATGCAAATAATTAATTACAATAAATTAATAAAATGTCTGGAAAAGGACACAGTCAATAAAGTTCAGTTTTAATTTGAAAAAATAAATAAATAATCAAAATATTCAATTAAAATCTGTTCTTCATGCTGTTAAAATTTTGTGTTACAGTGATGCGCGCGCATCTTAAAATTTCACTCTCATCATTTTTTCATAACGCGCCTAAAGAAGTATAACTTCAAAAATTGCCTGAAAATGTCCAAAAACAACACTTTAATAAGAAATAATACTTAAAAGTCAATTTGAACTTTAATACCATACGATAAATTTCAAATGTTAGTGTAGAAGTTTGGAAAAGGCAAATATACCATTTTCTTTTTTTATAATTACTTATATGAAGAGTCATTTCTACACTACAGCTACACCGAAGCGAAGCGAGGTCGGGCCACTAGCATTTTATAAAATTCAACTAAGTATTCGTTAACATCTCGACAATCTTTAAAAATATCATCCCAATCAGCACAACTCAGCTTAGCATTCAGCAACTTGTAGTCTACCTTATTGAAATTATGCCTCTCTGTGGGGTTAGTTAAAAGATGTGCAGAAGAAATGCCCCTTATTTGAAGTACAGTGATTAGTAACTGGGGGTGGTACTCGTCTAATTTACTTAGCAAATCTAAGGGTTTAGCAACATGCAAGTGCTCCCAATTGCTTATGATTAAATCTAACGTTATATATTCGCTGCATCATAAGATTTTTAAGTTGTCTTCCATGATGAAATATCTGGAAATGAAAGAAGAGTAGATAAATGTTAATGAATTTCCCCAGACAGGGTAGTCTAGATAAGGTTTGTGTTGTTGTGTTGTGTTGTTTCTAGCGCAGAAAATGACAAAATTGGTAAGAGATTAATATGAAATGGTAATTTTCCGTCTGTTAGTACTTTGATATTAATCATCCACAATATGATAATATACAAGCATAAGTTAATATAATAATAACTACACATTAAGATTTGTAAGGAGAAAGATATATATAAATAATTACTCATGGCAAGTCAAGCTGCTTGTCTTGGCTATATCTGCAGTCATTAGCAACCACCATTTCGCGCTAGGCCTTCCTGAGTTACGTTCCATTTACTTATTCTATTAATAGGGTAGGCATGTGCCTAAGAATTGAAATATTCAATATCTATGCTTTTACTTAAAACCAGTTTCCGCCCGCGACTATATTTAGTTTTATTGTTTATTCAGGTATAGTTAGCTTTGTTTATCCTCCTACAGGAACTATAATCTAATCTAATATTATGATTAAGGTTTTAAGGTTGTAAAATTTTTAGTTTTAAAGGTATAATATTATTATTATTTTATGGTATTTTAGCAATAAAATTCTAATAATTATATTTTTCATTTATTTCATAAACTACACGGGCCTAACGGAATCTGCTTAATTCTCTGGCTGTTACACTGATATTGAGAAATTTATATTAATAGTGTAATAATTAGAGGAGCTCGATGGAGCGGGTGGTAAGCGCGTTCGGCTGTGATCTTTGGAGTTAATCAACTTTCGCAGTGGTCGGTCATTGGATGGGTGGTCAAAAATCTTCTATCTTGAGTTCCTCTGTGCTTCGGAAGGCACGTTAAGCCGTTGGTCCCGACCGCTTCTGCAGTCTTTAGCACCCGCCAATCCGCACTTGGCCTGCATGGTGAGTCATGACCCAATCTCCCTATTCCAGCCATAGGGAAGGCCTGTGCCCAGGCAGTAGGGACATTCATAGGCTGATGATGATGATGACTGTACCAATTCATATTATTATCTTACTCGTGGATATGGAAATTTCTTTGAAACTCTCAACTGAGTTATAATCAATTCTTGTCATAAAGTCAAAGTAAATCAAAAATATTTATTTTCGCGAGCAGTTTCATGGATTGTTAAAGCAGAAACGAAGACTAAAGTTAAGTACTTACTTACCTTTTCTAATGTACAACTTCTATTGTTATTAAATTTACCAATTTCCCACGCTAAACTGAGAGCGAATGAAAAACAAACTGCTTTAGTTTAAAAGTGGGCAAGCAATGAAGTATAATATTATTTGTCTATCAATAGGCTAGTTGACCCTTTTTGGAAAAAGGTTTTAAATGGTGAATATATGTTCTATTAGACCGAAAAAAAATGTATTGTATTTTTTTGAGACCTAGAAAGCTACAAATCTTTAATTTTAAAATAGAATTTTCATGGACATACAAAAACGCTGTCGGCCATTTTAGTCTATAGATTGTCTATGCTATGATGTCAATTATAGTAAACAAAAACTCGTAAGCACGTAGAAAATAACTTATCTGAGTTTATGATAAAAAGAACACGATTTCTAATAAATACCACGAAAAATAAATTAATTATCATTATTGTATTGTACGAGAATATAAAAACACATCCTTGAAGACTCCAGGAATGTTATGGATTAAAGTGCCGAAAGAAATTAACCTACGCAACTTTATTACACTTATTCATATGTTGTATCAGTTTTATGTTTATTACTACATTGTAATACTAAATGCACTGTACTTACATAAATGCCTTGTCGTTTCTCTGCTCCGCAGAGCAAAAATGGGGGTTTAGTGCAAAAAATTCACCAACCATCAATGCGTCAATTCTTGGCAGATTTGTGCTTTCTGCTTTCACAAAGCCGGCATCCATAATTAGTTTTGTCAAAAAAAAAAGTAAACGGAAACTTTTCTAAAGTTAAAAGTGTTTTAAGATAAATTTATTCAGACTAAAGAATCCACCCACAATAACACGCGAATGACATTTAGTTGTTTACTGAAAGAGACGTCACAATCATGGCGGATGTGGCGAACAGCGTTTTTAGTGTTTAAAAATATAGACTAAAAAATATTTTTACCCGGCTGCGCAATGCAAGAGCGCGAAGCGCGATGCGCAGACAGGGTTATGTGTTTAACAGTCTATATATGTATGTTTGTTCCTTTGTGGCACACTAGAGACCAAACGCCTGGACCGATTTTGATGATTCATACATCAATCGATTCGTCTCAATCATGGGAGTGCTACTAAAGATATGATAGTAATCAAAATTCAATATGGGCAACGTTAGGCGCCATATTGTGACGAAGTAAAAAAAATAAGTCGACAAAATATGTCGAGTGGGGTATGACTGTCTAGATAATCAAAAATCATATTTAGGTTCCTCACACCATTTTTCATTTTATATGATTGTTTAGGATCTACAACGCTTTAAAGTTGTATATTAACTACTTACGCTTTTAATTTCAATCTTACGTTTGTATGGATCTTTGTTACTCTTTCACCTAAAAAATACTGAATGGATTTTAATGAAACTTAACAGTAATATAGCTCATATATGATAATTACATATATATAATAATTTATGTAGTTATTGAGTGAATTGGCAAATATATAACAATAAGTGTCACATAGGACGGAAAAAAAATCTCCTATCTGCGAGCCATTTTGGCCTGCACTGCAAAGACAATAAAAGTTACATGAGAGTGAAAATGTATCTCTTAAATAGTTCATAAAAAAAAGTCCGTGACACCATATATCTATTTTTAATGTGTAAGTCATTACCGCTAAAATAGTGAATCAAAACTAAAATATTATTTGATATCGATTTCCGAAATGCACATTTTGTATTAAGAAATCATTTTTTATCCAAACAAATACTTTAATCGCTTTTGATATTTAAAGACGATAAACTTTGCTTTTTACACTATGTCATTTCGACAAATATTTAAAAAGTTACAACGATGACAAAGTGATAGCGCGGTGTACTATGTAAAAGAAAAAAAATGGGGTATTCGCAGTATCTGATCCTATACGAAGTACTAACAATAAAACTGTGATACAGTTCCTTCTTATTAAATGATGAAAAATATATTATCATAATAGGTATTTATGATTATTGAATTTTAATGAAAAACTCAGAAATTTACTGTTTTTCTTTTTTTTTAACGATATTACTTAATGTTACAAAAAAGGTTTACTTAATATAATGACAAATAACCCATTTTTCGCTAGTAAGTACATACTTATTGGAATCCCTGTATTTATTAATCAGCTCGCGATAATATTGGTTTTGTAATAATTCTGCAAAATTCAAAGTAAATAATGTAGATTTTTATAGGTAAGTATTGCGATGTTGTAGCTAAGAACCAAGTTCCCATCTACTTCTATATGGGAATCCATTATATTCGATTTAGCTATTAAGGCACGGAAGCGCAACAAACAAATTCACTTTCGCATCTATAATATTATATTATACTTACTAGTGATCCACCCGGACATTGTACGGGCGAAATTTATTTATCGGGATAAAATATAGCCTATGTCACTCGGACAAAATGTATTTAAATAAAGAAAAATGTTATAATGCTACCTTATGATGAATTAATATTTGAAACCGGTTCAGTAGTTTGACTGATTATTTGTTACAAACATACAAATCTTTCTTCTTTATAATATTAGTATAGATAGATAGAATAAGATAAGTATTTAATTGATGAAAAAGATTTAAAAATAAAGGAAGTAATAGGTTTATTTGATTATATTTGTAAAAGTTACTTAGCATTTGTGCTTAACAGTGATACGTTATTCGGTATTTTTTTAAACAAAAAAAAATGGAAAATAATTGCCATAATTGCACTACTGGGAGTACTCTTCATTCGAGCTTTACACTACCAATAAAAAAGGGTCGAACACAAAGTCTTTGACCTGTTAAATGTGAACGCTTTAAAAGAAAACTACAAAGAGAACTATAAATTGATAATAAATGAGATTGCTATGGTGCTCTACCTAACTTTATGAAAATTTTATTATGCGCCTTTAGTTTAATCAAATATTATAAACTTTGCTTTGGTGGTTACATAATTATTTAATTTAGTGATCTAAGGCAATTGCCACCATTGTCCAAAACAACAGACGGGAATTACTGCTTTCTTCAACCTGCGACATAAACATCATTGATTGGTATTGTATATAGGGTGATTAAAAACATTTGAAGTTAACTTCTGGCATCTACATATTGGGTTTCTGTGAATTATGTAGGTTTATCAAATTATGAGACTAGGGACTGACACTGAATTTGTGTATATCACAATCTTAGACGTCCGGCATTGACATGACAATGCAGCCACTGCCAATTTTAAATAGTCGACGAATAAAAGTAAATGAATTTTATATTTACTGCTAAAGTATTAAAAAAAAACATAAAGAAAAGATGACTTTTTGAGTAAGTTCTAGTTTACTATAAAATTTACATATATTAGAGATATTTATGTAACGACTTGATTTAACTTCACACATTTTTGCGAAAATTGAGGCCCAGCTGTAGCCTTGACCCCGCTGGTAAAGTCTTTATATGTCTTAATAAATCAATCTTTTAGACCGACGCCAGGTATTTAATAATTCCCGCGATATTAATTCCCATGCTGAAGTAACAAGACTACGGTATATACCGTCTTAAAATACTAACTAACTAAAAAGTGTGAAATAAAAAAGGTAAATTTTAAAAATCAAAAAACCCGACTGCTTAATTATACTTCTAATAAAAACTGAAAAGAAAAAAACAAGTCCAGTAGTCTATAATTCTGTTAATAAGGAATAAAGCTACTTTAACAGTCGGGACCCACTGTTGAAAAATATTATGTATTCTTGAATATCTAATGGGTCCCGACTGTTAAAATAGCTTTATTCCTTATTAACAGAATTATAGACTACTGGACTTGTTTTTTTCTTTTCAGTTTTTATTAGAAGTATAATTAAGCAGTCGGGTTTTTTGATTTTTAAAATTTACCTTTTTTATTTAAAATTAAATTTCTACAGCAATCTTCTGCTTTTATGAAGTGAAATCGATATATTTAGGTTCCTTAGACCAAATACTGTAAGAAATAAACATTTATTTAATACAATTCGATATGAGTCAACTAGCCTATTGTATCGATGATTCTGAAGAGCGAGAAAGATAATAACAGACAAGTAAACATATTATTATTCAACTCATCTCTACTCTCTAGTGCTCAAGTAGAGTATGCCCCACATTGCTCACTTCTGCTTTAAGTACACGTAATGCTTATCCCACAGCAGCGCAGAACTTTGGTGCTAAATAGGGATGATGACTATTTCTTTTTTCTTCGTTTATCAGGTAGATTATCAAAAAGTATTGGACACGTATTTTTCCTTTTTTCACATAATATAAACATTGCAGAGATATGTTGATTTGAAAAGGCGCATGACGTCACTTTTGGTACAATTTTCACTCAAAAGTTACGTCACGAGCCCCTACTCCTTTATAAGTTTACCTTTATAAGTTTTTTCATTTTTTGGTTGATTGCCCAAAGAAAAAATACGTGTCCATTATTTTTTGATCATCTAACTGATGGACTCATCACCCCTATTGCGCTAAAATTAGCGTTCCAACTTTAAATTGAATTTTGAAATTTGCTTGAGATTTTAACATTACTCTATGACGATGAAACTTCTCTACATACAGAAACATAAAACACCATAACAAGTAATGTTATATCATCATATGTTATCTACTATATGATGAAGCTAAAAATTCGCTTTGCCCCACGTCTCTTCCATGGGTGTTTTGCAGCTATATCGACAGTTAACGAAAAAAAATTTTTTAAAGACTTTCCCATACAAAAAACCTGTTAGAGTCTTTTTGTATTTAATCATATCTAAAAGGGGTAAAACCTTACAAATACGGTAGAAAAGCACTACTAAATCCCATTCTCTTTCCGCACAGACTCTAATACTCAAGCAGTGACATTTTTTACACAATGCTCCCATTACATTAAAGAGTATCATTGAGACCCACTTGCTAAAAGCTAATCATGTTAAAGCCTCATTCTATGTCTACTCGTATTTGATTTTAATAAATTGACAATGAAGGAATGATGTGTTGTAAACGATTATGCCTTGATTTGAATAAAGAACTCTGCACCCACAAGGTAGAGGATTGGATCTGGCTTCTTATTTTACTGCCTTTGCTAGATATGCGATTCCGAATGCTCACTTGGCAGTTGGCAGTTTTTAACATAATACTGATACCCAAAGTTCTATAAAATGAGTCATGCATGGCCATTGGCATTCAATAGGTGTTCTATATAGGTGCGCTGCAACTCGTAAATCATGCGTGGGTTTGGTGCAGGCAAATCGAAAATATGCTCCGTGCTGATACCGGCCGTTATACGACCGCCCCGTACTAATGTTTCCGCACTCTACAGCCGTTTGACATCAAATATAGCTTCGTCGATAGTCGAAATAGGTTGCCTACTGTTATGTTTTTGAAAGCTAAACATAGGTTCAGGTTTGTACAAAATGCATTTACATTTATAAAATGAAACTTTTATTAAATCGTCACAAATTGTTTCGTTCACCTTTAGCATGTCGCATTACAATTTTATTTGCTATTAAAAATTCTGACTTTTTCGAACAAGCATTGGTGGTTCAGTGGTACGCGAGCGACCCGGTTTCAATTCCCAGCCGAGGAAGGAATATTTATTATAAATGATTTAAAAGTTTCACTTGCATCGTGGTTTCCTAAATTCACACCATTTTTTTATCGCCTTCTACAACGTGAGTCCTAGATGTGACTGTATAATGTACAGCGGCTTTAATTGCCAGCTTTTCGCTGTACAGCAACGATTTCTAATTAAGGAAACTATAGGTCTGTAGTGCTATAAAATTCTCAATATTTTCACGTTTATATATGTATGACCGTTTGTTTCTAATACATAAATAAATAAAAATAAGTTAGTCCTATTTTTATGTTTGTGACTATTTAGGTCAGGAAAAGAATTTTACCTATACTATAACGTTTATTTTACTTAATTTGTAATATATTTATGAATGACATTCTTTAAATAAAACAGATTTAACGGGATATATGCACTGAATTTATTTATTTATTGATGTTTCGCATCCTTTTCAGGAATGTGTCGTCGGAATAATAATGTGGGCATTCCTGAAAAGGATGCGAAACGTCAATAAATAAATAAATTTAGTGCATATAAGCCGTTAAAACTGTTTTATTTAATGAGTGATGTGCGTGTTAACCTAAGAAACAAATAATGACACTCTTTTCAATTTTAAAGTAAGCCTAGAATTCTCTTAGGACCCAAGCGAACAGTAGTGTATAATAGTAAATTTGAGCGCGATTCGCTATTTATGAAAATTGGCTGTTTTGCTGGAATAAACTTGTGTCGTTAAATCGCGGTTAGATTGACACGACATTAATTAGTTGTCTGACTGAGCGGACGTTATTGTGCAGGCGTCAGTTGACACCAAACATTCTTTATTCGATTTGGGCATCGTCCCTAGACTCATGTTAGCGCGTAGGTTTGTTTGTTTGGATAAGGTCCAGAAATACGCAACAGGAAAATCGGGAAATTTATCTACATTTACCCCCATGTAACCTCGCGGAGTGTTTCATTGTTTCTGTTTTACTTATTCTTGTTCGTTTTGACATTAATTGTGGTGTGAATAAGATTGACGCAACCTCGGATTTGATTGATAAAGGTAGTTGTTACAAAAAGGCCTAATAAATATTATGTATAAATATATATAAATATATTAAACCAATAAGTAAATAAGTTTTTATTTCTGCTCGTTACATGTGAAAAGTACTTTACAAACCTTGGTCACAACTAGGCAGTCATGGATTTCAATATTCGTCGTAGTTGGACAGTATTGTCACGATTGTTCGCGAAGGTAATCTGCGCGAAGGCAAATACGTCGCAGTAATTAGCCAACTCTCGGCAACGTCGAGCCTGCCTTTGAGCGATGTTGTCGCTACGGCAGCCATGCGTGTGCTGCACGGTGCTACGTCGTAGCAGTTACGTTTTCCGTACCAACGTATTTGTTTGTATTGTACTTTTGGAGGCAGGTACTTCCATTGTGTACAAAATAGCCTTTAGCTCTGTATGAACATGGCAAACTATGGCGCGACAAAAGAAACAGAGACAAAATCATTTGTTTTTATTACAAACTAGCTTTTGTCCGCGCATTCGCTCGCTGTTTTTAAGGTGTTCCCGGCAATTATTCGAATTTTTTTCACCTTTTAAACCTTCCCTATACCTCCACGAAATTTTCAAGACCAAGATAAGATAAATCCGTTTGGCCGTTCTCGAGTTTTAGCGAGACTAACGAACAGCGATTGATTTTTATATAATAACTAGCTGACCCAGCGAACTTCGTACCGCCCTATAAAAATAGGGGTTGTCCAGCGGACAAAACTGTGAATCTAAACCATTCTCAGATCCCCTTGAACACACACAAAAAATTTCATCAAAATCGGTCCAGTCGTTTAAGAGAAGTTCACTGACATACACACTCACAGAAGAATTATATATATAAAGATATATAGATGAACAAGATAAATTTAAGGTTATTATAAGCATATAACTGCTAGGTTTATAAATCTAAAGAAAATGTTTACTAGAAAAAAAAACACTCAGTCCAGGTTTCAGATAGGATTCAAACCCGCATCTGCCATAGCAGACGCACTAACAAAGATTAAATTTGTAAGAACACAATTAATAATATTTTCTGATAATTTATGATCAGGCAACGAAGTGTCATGGGTAAATACCTATATAGACTAATATTAAAAAAGGTATAAGTAACACAACAAATTAAATAAAATTAATAATCGAGCCAAGTACATTCACCGCCTTATTACAAAACACTAAAGGTCGCCATGGCTTAAACCTAATGCTGTCTCTGTCTTCATTTTAGGAAACAATAATGACAGCATCAGTTTTAAACTAGGTTTAACTTAAGTCAACGTTTTGTAATAAGGCGGATAAGGTTTATCATTTGAAATACAGCCAAATAATTCAATAAGATCGAGAAAAAAGCGCCTTAATTCACGTTTTGTTTATAGCCCTTTAATACTTATATTAAATTTTTTTTTTTTATTAATTTTATTTTTTATAATAAACTGGTAACTAAAATACGGTTCGTGAGATAAAGCAAACCTGTACTCTTGGCACGAACCAATATCGAATTCGTTACATTTGCGAGTACCAAATGTCATTGGCAAATGTGTACTGATTTTTAGTTCTCGTTACGTACTTTGTGGCGCAGCTGTTCAAGTTTCCATACAAAATTTTGACAATGACATTTCGCACTCGCAAACTATTCGAATTCGATATTGGTTCGTCCTAAGGGTACTGATAGACAAACGGAAAGCGTAATAGACTTCTATTATCACCCCTTTTAGTACGAAACCTGAAAACTGATACTTTCGATACGTATGTATGTAGATTACCCAGTGTGGTTAACAATGGCTGAATATGATTATAACATTTTCGATAAACCTACTATATCATGTCAACTAAAACTCTATTCCATTTCCCAGTTTTGTGGTCGTGTTTTCCTAGCCCGTTACCAACGCAGCTTCACTTAAAATAGCATTGTTTACTACACAAGATGAATGTGTGACACATACAATTTGTTTGATATATTTTATGACCAGATGTAAATAAAATGGAAAGCAGTGTTTCTCAAACCTATTGCTTCGTTTCTGCATTTGTATTTTGTAGATTTTTAAAGTGCAACTTCTTTACGCACGCTTGACTTGGGAGTAAGCTGGCGAATGCGTTACGCGTTACGAAAACTGTAATCGGGCGAGGTGAACGGGAGTTGAGTTGGGGACATAAGCAAGAGAAAGCAGTGCGCGCGCACTGTTTCTTTCTCTCTTTCTCTTATAGCTAGTAAATGAAATATATATATATATATATATATATATATATATATATAGGGATGTAACTGAGGTAAATATATAGGAACTGAAGTCGGAGTTTTTAAATTTGATTTATCGGAGTCGGAGGCAGAGTCGGGGTCAGAGGCAGAGTCAGAAGTGGTCGAAAGTGAGATATTTTTAATTTAAGAAGAATAAAAACATCATTCAGTAAACCTTTTTTCATTTTAATTATAAATTAACCATTTTTCATTAAAATTTACTTATTATTAACACAGACTCCCAACGCGACGGTTATGAACCAGTTCGTAAAGGTCGACGCAGGCTAAAAGCGCCGACGCTATTTGCTATTTTTTTTTTTATGTTATAGGGTCATACGAGCAGACGGCTCACCTGATGGTAAGAGATCACCGTCGCCCATGGACACTTGCAACACCAGGAGTATCACAAATGCGATGCCGGCCTTTAAGGAAGGAGTACGCTCTTTTTTTGAAAGTTTTTGGGTCGTATCGGTCCGGAAACACTGCTGGCGACAACATATTCCACAGTTTTGTCGTACGTGGTAAAAAATTTCGACAAAAACGCACGGTTGTGGATAGCCACGCATCAAGATGATTAGGATGAAATTTTTGTCGCGATGTACGATGGCGAAATGCAGTAGCTGGAATTAATCTGAACAATTCCTCAGAACACTCCCCGTTATAAATGCGATAGAAGATGCAGAGCGAAGCTACATCCCTACGCAAAGCCAAAGGATCAAGCTGATCGGAAAGGTCCTGGTCGTCGACTATTCGAGCCGCTCGGCGCTGGATGCGATCCAAAGGGAGAAGCTGGTACTGGGGTGCCCCCGCCAAAAGATGAAAGCAGTACTCCATGTGAGGCCGAACCTGTGCCTTATAAAGCTGCAGTCGGTGGGCCGGTGTGAAGTACATTCTCGATCTATTGAGCACACCAAGCTTCTTAGAGGCCAATTTGGCCTTGCCCTCTAAATGATCCCGAAATTGGACGTCGCTCGATATGTCAACGCCAAGAATTCCAATACTAGCTGAGGCAGTTAGAGGAGTGTTCTCAAAAAGAGGAGATACGACAAATGGTATTTTTTTGCGGTGAACGCGCATACTTGTGTCTTCGTAGGGTTAATTTGGACTAGATAAAGTCGGCCCCAATTCGTTACTCGGTTTAACAAAGTTTCGACTTCAGATACAAGTTTGTTCCGGCACTCGATGACGTTTTCCCGTGAAATGTTAGCGCGGCCGGTATATAGGGCATCACCCGTGCTGTCGTCTGCATAACAATGAATGCCATCAATTTGAAGCATATCATTGATATGAAGAAGAAACAGCGTAGGCGATAGCACACAGCCTCGACCTCCGATTAAAACTTCCGATTTAAAAGTTTCGGAGCCGAAATCGGAACCGAAGGTGTAATAATAATCGGAAGTTTCGCCTTATCGGAATCGGAGTCGAAGCTCCGTAACATCCCTGATCAGAACGGACTCCATCCTTTACCCCGTGCAAACCTGGAACCTTAGTCAACGACAGAAACACTACCACCATCAAAAGGAAAGTGTTATCTCACTGCGGTCTCCTGTGAGATGGAGGATGGAAAATAAGAAAGAAAGGAAGGTATTCCTAGAATATAGTAAAAAAGTTGTAGAGAAAGTCATTGAGAGAAATAAAGACTAGAAATGTAAAAATAAGTTAAATCTGTAAACAACTTATAAATGTAACCTCATAACGAGATGGAAAAAGAAAGATAAATAGAAATAAGATGTAAAAGTAAGAAAGAAGAAATAAAAAGTTTGTAAAATAGTATTAAGGAAGGAAGATAAAATATATATATTTAAGTATATAATGTGGTGCAAAAAATGAGCACCCAGTGAGGGAGAAATCTAGAACATATAGAAACCAAAACAAAAAGGAAGGAAAAAGTCCTGTTACAAAACGGGGGTAGTCGAATTTAAATAAAAAAAAAAAGATGGAGGTTACTTCCCTAGATAGGCTCTCGAATCCGTAATGGAAACCCGTCATACTCTCTTTCTTAGAAACATGTATATTATATGTGTATGTATGAAGACTTGATGCTACTAAAAAAATACTCTCGCGGTGACTTTCCTTACGTGGAACTCTGATAACCAAATAACACAGAGTCACCAATGAATTTTTATACGTTTGAGTTTTTGCTGTCATTTTAATATATGGAGTAGAGCAACCGGTAAACATGTCGTTCTAACTAGCGGCCGCAGTTACTAGTTAAGTTTAGTTTTTTGACAATTCCACCGAAAAATTGCATTTTTACGGCGATAAAAAGTATCCTTTGTATTAATCCAGGTCATAAACTATATGCGTACCAAGTTTCATTCAAATCCATTCAGTAGTTTTTGCGTGATTGAGTAACAAACATACGAACTTTCACATTTATAATATTAGTAGGAGGATAATTATTGTAAGTTGCAGCTACAATTTATAAATTAGTAGGAAAGGATCTCAGACGTCTTAAAATATTGTTATTGTGTAATATAATAATAAGTCAATGTGCAGTTATTTTTCTTTAATGTTTATTTTGTGTCATACTGTAGGTTAGGTACGGAGGCTCTATTTATGTAATAGAATAGTATTTAAGGATTTCTCCAAAATTGTATCAGCTCATTGAAGCAAGCGTGATCTCGATCGATTCGGGGAGTTAATTTTTGACATTATCAGGGTATATGATACCCTAGTATAGATAGATCTTAAACATATTAGAGTGCTGGGTGCTTATGACTTCTCACTTTCTGCCGGCCGGCAAAACTAAATAAATAAATATTTTCAACACTTACACCAATTAGCCTAGCCCCAAAGTAAGTACTGTAAGGCTTGTGTTATGGGGTGCTAGGGTAACGGGTAGAACACATATACTGAACATATATAAGTATATTTATGTAGAAATACATAATAAACATTCATGACTGGAGTACAAATGCTCGTATTCATGACACAAACATCTGCCCTCACCGGGATTCGAACCCAGGACCTCTCAACTCGGCGACACCATGAAACCCGGCGTACAAACAAACCACTCGGCCACAGAGGTCGTCAAATGCATATGTATTGTATATATATGTATTGTAGCCGTGTGCGTGCGTGAGTGCGCAGAACGGGAAGGAGAACGCGGAGACTAGTATTTGCTTTGAGGCTCGTTTTGAGTGCGGCGTCATGGCATTTAAATACTACATCGTTACTCTTATCGAGTAAAGGGAAGCTGGTGGAGACCCTTCTAAGTATGTCACTTTTAGTATCGGAAGATTTCCAAAATTTTACATATGTGCGTTATTTTTAGGTATTAAGGGTATTACCATTTTATACGAGTTGTACGTGTAGTCGTGCAGTATCACTAGCACGAACCATTATCGAATTCGAATAGTTTGCAAACCGAAATGTCAATGTCAAATTTTGTATGGTAACTTGAACAGCAGCAGCACAAAGTACGTAACTAGAACCAAAAATCAGTACACATTTGACAATGACACTTCGGACTCGCAAACGATACGAATTCGATATTGGTTCGTGCTAGGAGTACAGAAGTCTGTGCCAGTAAACAGGGCGTAAACCGGCACCCACACCGGCGCAGTGGAAAAACGAAATACCGGCCGGAGCCGGTGCCGGACCGGTGAGTGGAAAAACGCCCAAAGCAGTGAAAGAACTTATCGCTCTCATGATTGATGGTAATGTGTTGCTGTCAGGATTGACACCATCTTTGATTACCAATTTCTTCTATCACTTATCTGATTTAAATAGGTATTACAGATTGATATCAATAGTATTTTATAAATGCAGAATAAATTCGCTTTTATTCATGTATTCGTCTGCACTTTTTCACTTTAATCACCGTACCGATTTGATGAATCTTGCTGTAGAAATATAACGGGAAGTAACTTTTTAGTACAAAACCAAAAATAATATGGATATAGGCACCGTTTTTTAAGAAAATAATACTTGGAGGTCATATAGGCAAAATGGAATTTTATACGCGAAAAAAGTTACGTGCGCGCACTTTATGTAGTATAAAGTAAAGCTCTAGAAACCCTATGGCGTAGATAAACCAGTTAATGGATTCTCGGGTATATGTATGATGAATGGATTGAATATAGACGCTGTACCTAAGGAGATCAGCCACCTGAGATCGTATTAAGAACTCTTAGGGCATCCGCTTCCTTAAGCGGGAGCACGGAGCGGACGCCCACCCCGTGTGCTGTTTCATGTCATTTCATAGAGTAGCGCTGAGTGAGGCGGGTATCCCGTAGCAGGCTGCGCGGGCGGCGGGGCACACTCGACTGGCTGTCTACTGTGCTCTTGTCTGCATCGTTTTTTGGATAAGTATATTATCTACAAAAATAATAATCCATTATCGGCTGTTCAGACGCGCGATCGAAATTGTACTGCCAGCACTGAGACAGGCTGGTGGAATGGGACCCGCGACGGACGTCCGCTCCGTACTTTCGCTTAATGCAGCCGACGCCCTTAACTCCAGGCAAATTCTGTTGTTAGAGCGAGACATCACGTACACACAGTAGAGCGGCATCCCGTTTTAACGTTGCTAAGCCTTTTTGCTTACACTGTGTGCCTTGTTTGGCTTATAAAACGTAGGATCGTAGCAAATCGTGAAAAGCAAAACCGCCGAACCGAAAATATTTACTATAGTAGTTCAAAAAAGAAACCCTATAAAGGAATTAAAATTGTAATTATTTTATCAAGTACTTATTTACGTATGTTCTTACTATGCTCTAATTTTTAACTAGTAATATTTTGGTAACGGGTATCTGAAGTTGGAAAGAAGAGAAAGGGCTTTTAACCGTACAATTATTAGGTCAATGAAATTATTGTTTTGGGAAGCATTTTTATATAAAATGCGTCTTATTCAAGTAATGAAACTTTTGCGTAAATTATAAATAACTTCTGATTTGACATCGAATACATAACTTTTATAAAAACTTCGTATATTACATAGATATTTCCAGAGTAAACAAACTAAAATAAAGCTATTCCCGAAGGAAAACACTCTTAAAATGATAGATTCGTAAAAAGTGGATATTTATTGCGAAAATAAGAGAGGAATATTTATTTTAAAGATAGTGTTTTTTACGAATTGAAGAGCCCGCCTGGGGAAGGAATTTCCATCTTACAGAAGGCCACAGCGCTGACTTAGATGGCAATATGATGCTGACAGTGAGTGCTCCATGGTGTCTTGGATTGGCTTCACGCCGACAAGGTGAGGATGATTGAGCATGTTTTTGACTGAACTTAGTTTGATAAATAAAGTAAATGAAATAGGTAGCTACTTGTTGTTGGTACTTGTGATGAATTATGAAATGCTGTGTGCAAATCGGACTCTTGGCGATTAGCACACGAAATTTCACCAGTTCTACAAAATTTGCCAGTAATAATTAACGAAATAAATTATTTGTTTCTAATATACAGTGTGGCCTTTTAAGTTAATTTTGCGTCAGGGAACACCTGTGTAAATTGCTTATACTTATTATTAGTAATTACAGTTCATGAGATACAGCATGATGGTACAAAGACGGCTTAATAATTCAAGATTCCGTTACTACACATTCTAATCAATATTTCTAGTAATTAGATATTGTTGTTGGAGAACATGAAAGCCTGAAAAGAAGATATAAATTAAATTATTAATTAAAAACTTAATAATCTTATCTTAATAAATAAAAAAAGCAAGAACATTGAAATAGCAACATAGAACCGGACTTCAGTGGGTACTAACTACATATTTAGTTCAGGTTGTAAATTGGAAACCTAAGTTGAATTCAAGCTTGTGAGTTTGCGCTCTTAATAAAGTTAGGTACTCAAGTTAAGGTAGAAGTTGTTGGTGGTGGACCTTTGGGTGAAAATTGCTTGCGCTCGATTTCGTATGCGGATGAAATTCCATACTATCATCCTACCATAGCATCCTACTGAGATCCAACTAATCTTATACTTATGAAAGTTTGTATGTTAGTTACTCAATAATGCATAAACTACTTAACGGATTTGGATCCAATTTGTTACGCATACAGTTTATGATCTGGATTGAGACATAGGATACTTTTGATCCCGGAAAAAGTTAGATTCCTGTAGGATTCTCAAAAACCAAAGTTAACGTGGAAAAAGTCGCGGGCGACCGCTAGTAAGTAATAATAACAAATTTAAATAAAGTTCGCATGTTTGGACTTCGGATATTGGTTACTTCGTCCTGCTAAACCCTACATTTCATTTTTTCTTTATTCGCACTCAGATGGTACCTAGTATAAGAAACCTTTTATCCCGAAAAAGTGTAACATTCCTGAGAGACTTCTTATCTATAATAAACAACACGGAAAGTATCAACAGTAACACTAAACTACTATATGTGGTTGTATTGATCCACAATTATTCTTAAAGATATTTTCTTAGAGAATGTTCGGAATTATAGAGTCGGAATCAGACTGAAACAATAGCTTAAATATGAATCTCAAAAATTCATGAAATAATAAATCTCATATATAGACGGGGAAAATTCATTAAATATCAAAAGTATCCATGTGGAGTTGGCCATAACAATTGGGTAAAGAAGCTGAAGAATAAAAATGTAACTCGCTAACAAACATTTTATTTTCAATGTCCTTCTCTGTGTAAACATGAAACTTCTGGAACTCCGTTTTGCAAACGGAAAATATGAAGGGGGATGTTTTTTAATTAAACTTGTGTGGGGTAGTACATTGATGAAAGGCCAAACTTGGTTCTTCCCCTATATAGACCAAAGTTAGTACTTGGACTTTCTTCGGAAGGCTTTATGAATTAATAATCTAAGACTAGAGATGCGTCCGTTCAGTATATTAATATAAATGAAATCGATTGAGTGATGTCTAGAATTATAGTACCACAAATCAAAGTTTAGATGGCATTGTAGTTGTCTGAATCGCGCTATGGATTTGAGCACCGAGAGTATCTATAGCACCAAGGAATGTTTACATGAATGATCAATAGATAGGGCTGTAATTTTTCAAATCCAATCGCGGTAGCGTTTAATGCATGGTAAAACTATATAGTAACTTTAATAAGTACAATACAGAGAGAATTTTTAGAAGTAGTTACATTGAGTTTTATTTACACACATCGAACGAGTGAACATATGGTGCCGAAACCCGGGAGTTGGACTGGTAAAACCGTGAGTAAAGTAAAGTGAAGTGAAAGAGAAACAGTGTCAAATAAACTTAGAGGAATTTGTGTTAAAAAGACTTAGAAAATTTAGTGAATCTTAAAAGACTGCCAAAAATGACAATGACAGATTCTGACCCACCATATTATACAGTAATATTAAATTTATTAAAAAAAAATATACGACTTTTTTTTCGTACCGATTTAATTATTACTTTGTAAAAGCGGCGGATACGAAATAAATATTAAAATAATTTGTATCTATATTCCGTTAGGAGAAGAACGAAAACATGGCATATGCGTTTTGTTTCACGACAAACAATAAAATGCCAGTCAAGTTTTCAAAAAATATCATTCTCTTTTTTAACATTATGGATAAAATAAGCATTTCGGTTATAAATATAATTAGTATATGTTTATAAAAAAGTTTAACGATTATAGTACCTTGTATTTTTTATCCGCATACACATTATTATGTAGTAGTACCTACGTGAAACTAAACGTTATTCTGGATTGATATCCTTTTGATTGACATTTCCGTCAAACAAAAGGATTTGGACGACATAGTCGTTTGTGATTTGAAACCATGTTGAGATGCATAAATTGTTATTTATGTGTCGATAGAATACAAAGGCATGTCGTTTATACACTATCAGCTACAATACGGATACTGTTGAATAATTTATAAAAATTCCAATTTTCTGCTCAAATTGCAGCTCGAGAAACGCATGATAATTGTACTCTTTGTACGTATATTATTCAATAACCACAGCTTCTAGAGAATTTACAACTTTACTATTTTGATCCCTAATATTACAGCTACGAAATGTCATTTATCGCATTCGTGTACACCATTTTTATCGGGTGGGTTAAACCTCTATAGAACTTCTGGCATTGTCCTTTACTGATTTAGACACTTGGTGAAATTTCGTTGAAAACTTAAGAGGACTTAGACAAATTTAATGATTACGGGACTTAGACAAATTTATAGATTACGAGACTTAGAATAATTTCGTGGAATTCCCTTCATAATACTAATATCACGAATTTATAAACAAGAGTCTCACAATGGATAAATTAATTGGAAAGCAAGAAGATACAAAAAATAATATATTAAAATCATTTCACAATTATAAAAAATCGCCTAAAGACCGTATCACTATACCGTATATAGATTCAAAATTGCAAAATTTAGAAACAGTTTGGTTACAATTTAATACTGTACATGAACAGGTTTTGGAGTCTAGTACTAAACCAGAGCGAGATGAGTTAGAGTAGTTTGAAGAAGATCATTACAACCAAGCAGAAGAGATTTACTTAGACTACAAAACTAACCTTAACTTAGACAAAGAAAAGATTACAATGAAACTTCCTCCTACTACACCTAACACGAGTCAGTCCAGTGCCATGAGTTGCGAAGTCAAGCTGCCCCAAATAAAGTTACCAACATTTAGTGGAAAATATCAGAAGTGGGAGTCTTATTTTGACATGTTTGTCTCACTTATACATAATAACGCGAGCTTGACTGGAGTCCAAAAACTACATTATCTGAAGAGCAGTTTGTGTGGAGAACCGGCAAACAACTACAACGAAGCATGGTCACAACTTATAAGATGTTACAAAAATAAGAGATATAATACAAATGAGATATTGAAAAAACTGTTCGGACAAAAGGCTTTATTATCTGAATCAGCAACTGCAGTAAAGTGTTTATTGGATACAACAAATTCTTGCTTAAAAGCTCTGAATAATATTGGCGTGACTACGGACACTTGGGATGCCATGATAATTTTTATTGTCAATTCCAAATTAGACAATGAATCACGCAAAGCATGGGAGTCTGAAGTGAATACCGCTTCATTTGAAGATTTACCTACTTGGAAGCAAATGATTCTGTTTTTAGAACGCTGATTCAGAATAATCGAGATGATCGACAATATTCCGATATCGAGATCTATTACACAACAAAAGAAACCCAGCCCCATCAAGTCTAAAAGCTTGCATGCTGCGATAGTTACACCCGAGCCAAACAATTATAAGCTGGTCATTTGTTCGATGTGTAGGGAGCAACATCCAATTTATCATTGCCAACAATTTCAGAAATTGTCACGTCAAAAAAGATCTGACTGCGTACAAACAAAAGTTCTCTGTTTTAACTGCCTGACACCAAATCATGCTGTCAAATATTGTAAAAAAATTATGAGCTGTCGCCGTTGTGGCCGAAGGCACCACACTCTACTTCATTTTGAGAATCGAGACTTAGCACCTAACGAGTCTACACCAGTACCTAAGTCATCAGAGAAGCGAGAACCAGAGATGAATGTAGTAGACGAGAGAGTTGCCACCCATTTTGCTTCTGAGAAACAAAATCATCCAACTGCACTCTAAGCAACGGCAGTAGTTCATGCCATAGCTAGAAACAGTATTTGTCACAAAATTAGAGCACTCATAGATCAAGGTTCAGAAGCTTCATTCATAACTGAAGCGACAGTGCAAAAGCTTGGTCTTTAAAAATCATCTGTCAATGGCGTAATATCTGGAGTCGGAGATGGACAAATGAGAACAAAAAGTATAGTAACATTCACGGTTCAATCGATTCATAATCCTTCATTGACCATACAAGTGAACGCCTTTCTTTTAAATACTTTGACGAAATTTCTGCCTTCTAACCACATAAAAGTGACAGATTGACCTGAAGTAGAGAGTATGACACTAGCCGATTCTGAGTATGGATATCCTAGAAAAATAGATCTTTTGTTGGGTGTAGAAATTTATAGTGAGATATTGTTGGCAGGAGTAATTAAGCATCCTATATATGGAAACCCTATAGCACAAAACACTCAGCTTGGGTGGGTGGCTTGGGTAATTGGCGGGGAGAATTGCGAACCAGCAATCTATACCAGAACGAAAGATGATAAGTTTACATACTTCATATCAAACTGAGAAACTACTGAAGGCGTTTTGGGAAATTGAGATAGAACCAGCTTGCATTCAAAAGAAATTGAGTAATGAGGAAAGAGCGTGCGAGGTTTTATTCCAGAAAACAACAATGAGGGATGACAGCGGACGATATATTGTGTGTCTTCCATTCAAAACAGATAATCCCGAATGTGTTAACAGACGATCAAAAAAAATTGCCAATAAGAGGTTTATGCTACTAGAGAAGAAGTTGTCTAAAAATACTTCTCTTCAACAGCAATACAAGGATGCAAAAGAGGACTACATAAAATAAAACCATGCGAGACGAATATGTAGTCTGAGGAGATTGAGAATTCTAATGCTGTCTATCTCCCACATCACGCTGTAATCAGAGAAGAGAGGGAAACGACAAAAGTACGCCCAGTATTTGATGTCTCTTGTAAGGGGATGAATTCCGTAGCTTTAAATGATGAATTGATGGTGGGTCCCAAAATACAGCAAGACTTACGTCATATCCACTTCAGATGGCCTAAACATCCTATATGTATTGTTGCTGATTTAGTTCAAATGTACAGACAAGTTCGTGTTCATGAAAAACATGTAGACTATCAACGCTTTTTGTGGCGATCAAGCCCACTCGAACATATGCAACATTATCAAATGATGCTATTAACGTTTGGAACTGCCTGTGCATCGTACTTAGCGGTCAGGTCATTACAGCAACTTGCGAGAGACGAGCATGCACGATATCCAGTTGCATCAGAGATAACGATTAATGATTTTTACATGGATGACCTTTTAATCGGTTGTGAGGCAGAAACTGACGCGATTGAGATTTACGAGCAACTTAACAGTATGATGAGAGCCGGAGGATTTCAAATTCAAAAATGGTGCAGTAATAACGTGAAGTTACTTGATCATATAAGAGAAGAAAACAAAGGCACGATTCAGCCAATTTTTAAATCCAACGATATGGAATAGATGGTTTTGGGAATATGTTGGAATAAATCTACAGATTTATTGCAGTGAACAAGTGAAAAATGATTTTATTAATCTGTTTCATTCTCAATCAGGTTGACTTAATTTTATAATTTAAAAAAAATAAGTTTAAATGCGTAAGCCTGTTGTACCTCTACCCTAAATGGTTAAAATAAAAAAGCTAAATAGGTAAATCGATTTCCTAATATACATACACTTGGTAAAAACAAACGTAGTCAATCGACGGCCGAACTGAATTATGATCCAAACCTAAGTAAGCAATTGTTGTACTTATTAGAAATTCTCACAAGAAAATAACAAGATTGTTAAGGTCGCGAAAACGAACGCTGAAAAAATTACATTTCTTGTACCCTTGTTTAATTTCGAACTATAGTAACTATCTTTTTGTTGTTAAAGTGGTAATAGAAATGTACATTGTGTTGAAATTTAAACCGAAATGTTTGATGTGTATAGATAGAAGAAAATCTACTACGACAATAAAATCCACTAATATTGAATGGATAGCGCAAACTTAGTAATATAGATTCCTCTTGTTACGAAACCGTGAAAACGACCAGAAGTCTATTATTGTAAATAATTTTAATATCGATTTGAAATCCTTGTTTCTCCACCACTATTTTCATATTGATCACGCTTCATGAACGCTGGGATGTGTATATTCGTGAAGTTTGTCTCGCCATATACTATGCTTGCCTGATTCTATTTTAGAATAGAGATTCAATGATATTTCTAGCGAAGTAGTGATAGTACAGTCGGCGTGTTTGCACAAATATCCACTCGACTCAGATGGCACACGAGTAGGGGAAAAGGGTATTAAAAGTTAGAGAGGTTTCGCTGTTCTGTGCTCTTAGCAAACCGACATGAATATCAGCTGCAACTTTTTTTCTAAAAAGAATGTCGTGTACTTCAATTTATACATCTCATTAATTAGTTGGAAATCCACTTGTAGTCACAACCTTCCTGAGCGGGTTGTAAATATCTGTGGATAAGAGTGTCTTACTTAAAAATTAAATTTGCGTTATTTTTTAGTACTCCTAGCACGAACCAATATCGAATTCGATAAGTTTGCGAGTCCGAAATGTCATTGTCAAATTTTGTATAGTAACTTGAACAGCAGCGCCACAAACGACGTAACGAGGACTAAAAATCAGTACGTGTCTTTAAAACACATGTAGTAGGACCCCACCCAGATACTCTGTTATGGTCATGAGGATGAATTACCATTTTGATAAAATTTTTGTGTCTTTAATTTAATTTTGTTTACATCTGTCATAAAACTATAGAACACAAATATATTACATAATACTTTTCTTTACTTGGATATTTAAATGTGCCTTATTATTGGTTAACAATATAAAAAAACATTTTTTTTGCACTACTTACGATGAATAAGAACAATATCAACTTACTTATTATAGATATTCAGATACCTATTTTTCCTCCAGCGATATGAGCGAAAATCGCTCATATTTTTAAAATAACTGAACTGTTTAACATTGAGGGTTCCGTCATTTTCTCAGAAAGTACTCTTCAGATCTGAGATTTCACAGATCAAACTGATTAGAAAACTGATTCAATGAAAAGAAACAATAAACTCACTTCACAAATCACGAAGAATCAGATAAACGCGAACTGAAAAAAATAAATAAAAGTATAAAGGAATTCAGATCCTTATTTTTTAAATACAGCGATATTATCAAGGTTCGGTTAAAAGCGCCGGTAAAATCCTATTTTTTATCCCCTTTAATTTATTTTATTCAACTCAATTTAAGCTCGTTACCAGCAAACACTTCGAAAAGACGATCATCAAATTCGAAAAATAGTTATCTCGGTCAGTTTCTGTAGTAGGCTTTAATTAATAATAATTAATACACGCCTAGATAGAGCAATCCAAATAAACCACTCAAAAAAAAACGGCTCATTTTACGCGCAATGAGTGCGTCACTCTAATGTCAGATTGTTTTAAAACAGTTAATGTGTGCATGTGTAGGGACGAGCGTATCTACCATAATGTAGTTGGTATCTAGGCGTGTAGGCGTGTTTATTATAACCTAAGTATATAGGATTATAATGTTCCTTCCCAAATATATTTTAAATCAATTGAAAACTATATACGATGAAACCGAATCGTCAATGTATGAAGACATTAAAACGTTTTTTTAAATACATATGTAAGTTTTATATCTACGAATCTTTAGTAAAAGTTAATCTGCTAAAGGTATCTGAATATCTATATAATTCCAAGTTCGCGAAGTCCATTTTGTGACTTTTATGCACCTGAAAATGCTACTTGCATAAACGTGGTTAACTCTAACTCGACATTTGAGTCAACAAAGTAGTTAAGAGAGTAAACGCACTAATTAAAAACTTCCTTGAAAGGTATTCAAGTCGCAAATGAGAATGCTCTATTATATTCTATATAATGTACATTATATTGGTTAAAACAATATATTCGTGCATTTTGTATCGTATATTGACCTTATTTGTAAAATGCAATATTTAGCTACCCAACCTACACTTTGTTTGTAAGATGTTATTTTACCGTATCTTTCTTCCACTTTTAACTTCACTGTCAATCTTTTTCGAATATTCAATTAAAAGAAGTTACTGACTGTCTGACTGACATATCAACGCACAGCCCAAACCGCTAAATCTGGAGACTCCAAATTTGGCACGTAGGTTCCTTATGAGGTCCAAGGGTCCACTACGAAAGGATTTTTCAAAATTCACCACTGAAGGGGTTAAAATAGAGGATGAAAGAATGTATGAAAACTCTTATTCCTTGAGTTAATAGACTTGAAACTTGGAACGAATACTTGTCTTAAAAAATTTGAAAGCTTTCCATTTTTAGTTTTCCTAAACTGCTCCCTAAAAGGGGATTAGGAGGTTGTCGAGGTTTTTATATGGATTCATTTTAACGCGCATTTCGATAACTCGAAACTTGATATTTTTGCTAAAGACCAGTAATAAATAATAACGCGTATCAGGGTTTTTCGAAAATCTACCCATAAGAGAGTATAAAAGGGATGGAAGTTTGTATGCAAAATCTTATTCTTTGAGTTTATAGAATGTAAAGTAATAAAGTTGGTACGAATACTTCTCTAAATAAATAATAAAGTTTGCCATTTTTGGTTTGCCTAAACTATCCCTAAAGGGGGGACTGGAGGATGCCGTAGTTTTTATATGAATTAATTTTAGTGCGCTTTCGATTCGCTCAAAACTCAGTATTTATACTAGTGATCAGAAATAAAGAATAACATTTAATCTAGATTTTTGAAATTCGACCCCTGGGGAATAAAGAAAGTGGATGAAAGTTTGTATAAAAAACTTGAAAGTTGGCACAAATACTTATCTTAATAAACTACAAAGATTATTATTTTTAGTTTTTCTAAAATAACCCTTAAAAAGGTCATTGAGGGCGTCGAAGTTTTATATGGATGAATTTTAAAGCGCGGTTCGAAATAGTAAAGTCTAATATGATACATGCAGAAATTTTAATTATAAGTCATCTTATATGAAAAACAAAAATTGCTCTAAGAGGTATTCCAGGCCTCTACTTAGTGAAACATAAACCGGGGACGACGGCTTTACTTTTGACATTGACAACCGCTGGGTAGTTCCATACAATCCAGTTCTTTAATGCAAATATAAATAAAGGATCGGACCAGGCCACTTTTCCTTTAGAAAACGAAAAAAAGGGAGTAAAGATTCACGAAAGTGAGAGGTACATGAGAAGTTCAAAGCGGTATGGCGAATTCTTGGATTTCCGATTCATAAACGCTTCGCCACCGTGTTTCATCTTGCGGTTCATCTGGAAACTGGCCAAGGAGTATATTTTAATCAGCAAAACCTCGCTGATAAACTTACAAACCGACCAAAAACTACATTTCTTGCCTTCTTGAAGTTGTGTCGTACTGATGATTTTGCAAAAACTTTTAAATTACCAAGTACCTGCATATTATATTTGAACTCATTCACGATTCCAAAGGAGGGACCGTGTAATGAACGTAGATGCGTTTCATTAAAAAATAACATGCAATAATACGCTGAGTTATACACTCAGCGTATTATTGCATGTTATTGCAATACACCCTAACCTAATACTCACGTCATTTGAAGCGTTAAAAAAAGTAAATGATTGAGTACACCCTACTTATCAGTCTTCTTGCAAGGATTTAGGCTTGCTTGAAAACGATGACTACTGGCATGCAGCATTAAGTGAGGCAGCATTGTGTCACCGCATATAATACGCGAGCTTTTTGCTCATCATGTTGGTGTTTTGCCAAGTGTCTGGTCCATTAAGTCTGTAGGATGCATTTAAAGAATATTTTTCAGAATGCTTTAACACTACAAATCGAAATACTTGTAAAAAGTGACATAAACCATTTTACAGAAAAAGTGTTTAACAAATGCCTGATAAAAATTGAAGAAGCCACTTTCAGTTTAGGAGGTCTTTCCCTAAAACCCTACGGTTTACCACAAACAAGCAGGGCTATAGCAATAGAAAATAGAGAATTTATAAAATAAACTTGCTATAATGCATTAAAGGGGTTAGTCAGGAATAACTATGATTTATTAACAGAAAAACAAAAGTCAGTATACGAAGAAATAGTAAGAAGTGCGAATGCAAGTGAGGGCCAAATTTTCTTTTTAGGTGCTCCAGGACGCTCCAGGACGGATGACGGAAATTGCAGCAACACTTTTGTAAGGCGGTCGGACCTCACACTTTGCCTTGAAGTTGCCACTGAACCTAACAAATGTGAAAACTCCGTTATGTAATATTTCAAAATAGAGCTAATTTGCAGAAGTATTGAGAAAATCTAAAATTATAGTCTGGCATGAAAGTAATATGGCCCATAAAAATGATAAAGAAGCTTTGAATAGGACTCTGCAAGACTTAAACTTAATCTAATACACCAAATCTGAAAATAATCATTATTTATATGAAAAATCTAATAAAACTGTCGTTAAATTATTTGTTGAAGACGAAATTTCAATATGAAGCCGGAGGAGTATATGGAACCATTATACTTAGCTTTTGAGGACTTATTAAATTCTTTGATTGGATTTTGGAACTTGCCGTGATTTCGATCTGAGGGAGGACATGTTATTAAATTGTAAGTACGTCAAAGCGTTTAAACGAAACGCCATCATTTCAGTTACTTTCTGGGCATCTGATGCAAAACCTATCCAGGTGGAAATGTGAAAAAGAATTCACTGCAAGTTCGGACCTGGATTAACTCGGTATTAACATCTATGATAAATATCTCATTAACCTTCGATTTATTATCGTGATTATGGATAACAAAAAGCCGTAAGAGGACCTCGGCACAATATTCAAAGAACAAAAATCGTAAAATGAAGATGGCTTTTCTTATATCAAACTCCGCAAAGCCCCCATTCCTCTGAAATAAAAAGTCTAGTAACCTGAAAGTTGTAAACGATTTCTGGGTAGCGCCTGACCAGTAGTAAAGTTTAATTCAGTGATGAATAGCTCTCTATGAGCATAAATTCTGTCAGAGGCATGTGATCAATCGGGCTATCTAAAACCAAGGTCAATCTTTTATTATCTGGACAGTGGGGCACCGCTTTGCTTTGGATGCCACGATTATTGCCACCGAAACCACCGAAACTAAGCCACAAAAAACGAAAAAATAGAAAGGCAAATCCCTAAAATTGGTGAATTACAGTTATATATACAAAACTACGTTTGAACAAAAATATTATAAAAAGCTTTTTTGTTATGATATGAAAGACCGACCTACAATTTGAGGTACTAAAACTTAGAAATTGTCAAATGAAACGCCACCAAAGACGTTATCACTTTATGGGAGGAAAATGCTGTGCACGATCATATTTCCACTATTTGCAAACAAGAAAAGGTAAGCGGGGTGTAAAAATACGACAAAGCTCATCCGGTAATAAGTTAAGATACGTTGAAATTTCGCCACCTTAGCCTACGATTATGCCTGGAAAAATATTGATGCCAAATCATTTGGTTGAAACCCAAATGATTTGGCATCAATATTTTTAGATATTAGATGAAAATAAAATTAATTTAAACAATAAAATACTCCAACTACTTAAGTTAATAAAATCTGTTCTTCGGAACCAAATGTGGATTAAGATAATGTATTTTAGTTCCTTATTGGGCAGTGAAAATAAAATAATAACATGTTATATCAAAACAATTCCCGTTAAAAAAGGGTATTCGTGTATACGTTTTTTAACTTAAAAGTAAAAAAAACTTGGAACATCACTATGTTCCAAGTTTTTTCTTCTCGAAGATACACTTAACTTCACTAAGTTAAGTGTATCTTCGAGAAGAAAAAAGCGTAGGATACACCACCAAGTACTTAAATATATCTTATTTTCATTTTTAGTAAAATAAATATTAATAACTATAATAATCAGTTCATTTAGCCAACTAGTTTGTTAGTTGCAGCATACTACAAAAGAACCTTCCGACAATTTATGCACTTTACACTGGCATTCTCTGCTTGGAAATGCAAAAAATTCCCTTGGGATACTCAACCAACTCTAGTTACGGTTGTATTTCGGTGTTGCATTCAATTTAAATAGATAGAATAGCTGGAGCGGCTCTATTTTCTGCCGCACTGCTATCTTCGCGACTGGACTCCACACACATATAACATCGTATAGGGTGTAATAATTAGCTGGATTTTATATGAAAAGTGATCGAACTATATCCGTTAGCACCAACCAAATCGCCCTTAACCCACATATTGGGTCGTGGCCCTTTCTCCCAATTCCGGCTATTGGAAAAGTTTGTATTTAAATAGCTTGATGATTTAAAATATATAAATTTTGTTAACAGAGTCACAGTCATTACCGAAGGGGACAGTGATGATAATAAAATTTAATAAAACTCCAGCGCGCGGGCGGCCATTTCAGCGAGCGTTCATCAGTTAAAACGTAAAATTTCATTTTATACCCAATAAAGTACCGATTACTTCGAATCGTGAAAAAAAATTGCTGCTTTATTGTACTCACGGGCATTAAGCTTTTATATAGTTTTTATATCAACAGTATAGGACCTGAAACAACAAATTGAAGGCCGTTGGTAATTGCAAGTGGTAGTGGTACTTACAATGTGGTTTTATTGCTCCATTAAACTACGATATTCCATAGATAGAATATTTTAAAAGATTTACTTGGTGCAGTCGATTATTACATATTATTTATAAATCATGACTGACTATACACCGTCTTTATCAACACTACGATTTAATGATGAATACGGTTAATGAGATAACGGTTTAATGAGGAAGTTATATTAACTTAATAATGCCTCATCATCATCGTCCTATTAATGTAACTACTGCTGAGGTACAGGCCATATCTATGAATGGGAAAGGGAGATTGTGCCGCGACCCACCACGCGGGCCTAATGTGGATTGGTTGGCGGTAGGCTTCCGGAGCACGGAGGAACTCAAAATGGTAAATTTTTGGTCACCCATCCAATGATCGACCACTGAGAAAGTTGTTTGGTCTTCAACGATCGCAACCGAACGCGCTAAACACTTGAGCCATCGAGCTTCTCTAATAATGCCTCGCCTGTATCCATGGGCGTAGCCAGGTACGGGCAGGGGGGGGCAGTTGCCCCCCCCCTAGATCGAGGAGTTTCAGAACCAAAAATTAAATAATAAATAATCCAAAAACTAAATATAAATTTAAAAAAAAATATATAGAATCGCACATCACTCTCATTAGTCTCGTTACTAAAGCTTTAATTTCGATAGGACTACTCGTAAACAGTGAAGTGATTTCGTACGTACCTACGTTAAGCATTTCTTGGACGTAAAATAAGGATTATTAAATTAACTATACAGCCATTTTTGGTTAGATCATTGGTAAGATCGTAATATTTATTTCATTTTATTGTGAGGTATTTTGGAATGTTAGTACGATACAGTAAGCTCTATTAGTACTTTACTTATGTTTGATGTGCCTAAAAAAGGGGAATACGTCCGGCCTGGATGACGAAACACCAACATCATCTGGTACATTGTAGTGATTTTCATACATATCTTTTAAAATAGTCTAGTCAGGTTCAGTATCTAGGATTGAAAAAGGCTTGCTTTTCGAGTTAACAGTTGAGCCTTCCTTTATAAAGTTAATTTGTTTTTTATTTGTGGTTAATCATTTTTGGTCAAAAAAGCATTGTATTTTCTTTGTGCAAGTTACAAAATAAACTTTGCGGTTAATGACTTTAATAATGTTCCAGAAATAAGAGACACGATTAGCACAATAAAAAATGTCATCAACTTTTTCGTGAATCTTCTCTACGGAGAAAGTACGTGCCAAATATTCCAGCTCTTTGTGAGACACGCTGGTCACAAAAAAACAAAAGTATTGCTATTTTTAACGATCATTTTGAGGGCATTCTCAATGGGCTTTTGGCAATTTCTAGAGAAGGTAATGCTGCAGCGAGAAAAAACGCTTACCACTTATATTGTGCTGCTACCAAGTAAGAATTTATTATATCTGCTGGTTTGATAGGAAAATACTCAGGAATATTGGAACCTGTTGCCAATACCCGATATTCAAAGACAATAGACATGTATATATGAAAGAAGCATCTCAGTAACGCGGACCAGGAATTCCAATATGTCTTCGACACTTCTACGGAAACTGCAGCTGTCATTGGAACCGATTTACATATCCCGCGCATTGCATTTCGTCAACGACATCAATCTAATCATCCTGCTGAGACTCCATGCGATTTTTGGAAGCGATCGATCTTCATTCCGTATTTGGATTCCCTTATATCCGCACTGGAACATCGTTTCTTTGATTAACATATGTTTATCAAAGAAACGATGTTCCAGTAGGCATATGCCTGTCTTCGGATTGATGATGCTCCATCCTGATGCGACGTTACAAATTTCATTGGCTGAATTCAAACAGAAAACACAAAGTTTCAGCAGATACTATGGGTTAGAATCCTTTGATAATAAAGCTGAACTGTGATATAAACGATGGAAAGATGAGGTATGCCAAGAGAACACCTTAGAGAGCTGAACTTTGCAGAGTTGTTAGAGAAGGCGGAAACATTCTTTCCTCCAACCAGAAAACCTATACTAATTTCTTTGGCACTGTCTTGCACCACGAGCAATGTAGAGAAGTACTTCTCTACACTGCGGTGTAGTCAAAACGTGGTTCAGGTCGACGATGCTTGATCTTGATCTCTTAACATACATAGGACACATAAATGGCCTGTGTATGTTAATTGTCCAGCGAAAGATGGTACAAGAAAATTTACATGCAATTTCAGGGGAAGTCTTGAAACGGTTCTGCGAAGAACCGAGAAAATTGCTCTTGTTTCTTGTATAAAATTTAATTTTTGCGAACATAATAATTTCGCTTGCCTGCCCCCCCCTAAACTAAATCCTGGCTACGCCCTTGCCTGTATCATATTTCAACCGATTAGTGTGAAAAAGCAAAACAAATACTATGCCTTATTCTGTTATGATTCTCTGATCCTGAAACTTAATTTGACAATATTTAATAAATCCTAGTCATGTCCCAAGAATGAAACGAATAGAATAGACTATTGTCAAATTTAGATTCAGAGAACCTTTTAAACCCACATTTATATTAATTTATTAGAACGCAGGACGATGAAAAATAATGAAGAATGAATTTTACACATTACGTTGTGGGTACCTAAATTACGGTGGTTACATTACATACGCTGACAAATATTCGTAAAGTTGGCCCGGCCACAGTATGTTACAAACTTCTCCTGTAATACCCTGAGGCTGCAAACGATAATCAACTTTATCTCCTAGGTCCAGGGTCCTATAGAGGTAAGTCCGATGTACGTGCACAGAATGTGCAGAGTAGCGTTGGGTAGGGAACGCGCCGCGCGGACTCATCGCAAATCAGTATATTTTCATATTGAGTGATTTATTCATACAGTAGGTCGTGGATCCTCTTTATAAATCCATCCAGCCACAACGTTATTCATTTGAGGCTCTCCACATCCGATGCCGTTTGCATTATGTGGGTAATTTTATGGGTTTCCCTGATAGTTGATGTCATTTTTTTCATTTACTTTATAGAACCTTTGAATTGTGAATTTCCTTATAACATCACTTTCGAAAATGAGCGGAGAGGTCAGAAACCACTTATTTATATCCAAAAAAAGTTTGTATTGGTTTTTGCTTTATAATTTTTTGGGACATAACTCATAAGAACGCATAATAATATAAGTTGAAATGTTAACAAAACATAATTTAAAATAAATATATAACTTCATATTTATAATATTTCAGAAATAAAAAAAAAAAGTGTCTGTTTACTCAATTGTCTTGGGTTCATCTATTTTTTTTGAAGTGAAAACTTCTTTAGTTGCGTTGTATCCTTTTTTTTGTAATGGGCAAAAAATGTCAAACTCGCGTCAGGACACGTGACTTGATCGAAAATTCGTAAGAGGAAAACTTCCTTAGCGGCATTGTACACTTTTTTGTAATGGGTAAAAAATGTTAACTTGCGTCCGGACACTTGACGTGATCGAAAATTCGTAAGACGGATGGAGAGTAGACAGCCGGCGCGGCAGAGGAGAGGAAGTATCCCCCTCTCTTTCTACGGCGCGGCGAAAATGTATGCCTGCGCCTGCTGTTTCGTTTAGGCGGCGCAGGACGCTTGCGCGAATGTTCGTGTGTGTTTATGTTACAGCGTGCCACACGCATCCATGGATGGACAGCTGATGGCTCGACCGTCTGTGTAGTGGCCACACTGCTGTGTATTCGTAAAATTCGTGTATATAAAGTGTTACTGATAATTAAAGCAATTCGTGCAAAATTATTCCCTAACCGTTCCAAAATATCAAAAATGCACAACACTAATATTCAAGTTTTCTCTTCTGCCGGCACTCCCGGAGTGCAGCCCGTTGTTTTGTTTTTTTTAGAACGCACACGGACTTAATATATTTTATATTGAGATCTAATATAGTCCAGGCAACGAATGCTCAAAAACAGGTATAGAGGGAATTGCTTAGAACACAATTTTTGACTTCGTGACTTTGTTAGGACTAGTTAGGAGGTAAACATATCAAAAGTCCCCGCCCGTAGCCCTTAAGCCGGGGGGAGGGGGGGGGCTTGAAGGTCCCATTTTTAGGTTTTTCGCATATATCTCGAAAACTATGCATCTTAGCGACATGAGACTTTCACAAAAGTGAAAGCTGATTAAATTTGCTACAAGTCTTATTCAGTCAAATTTTTTGATATCTTGTATAGTTTTCGAGATATCCGCTCTTGAAAGTCTGTAATTATGGAAAAAAAATTTGTTCCCATTTTTGCTCTATTTGACCGGATAACTCTTCAACAATGCACCCAAAAAATAAATGCCGGCCGTAGGGTTGTAGAGCATTAAATTATCTTCAATAATAGAAACAATTGCCTTTTTTTTTTATTTAAGGACAAAATTGTTAGTGTAGTAGACGTATGGGGGCGGTACGGTGGGCACTAGGCCGCGTACTCAGCCCCCACGCGCGGGCCGTGAAGAGTTATCCGGTCAAATAGAGCAAAAATGGGAACAAATTTTTTTTTCATAATTACAGACTTTCAAGAGCGGATATCTCGAAAACTATATAAGATATCAAAAAATTTGACTGAATAAGACTTGTAGCAAATTTAATCAGCTTTCACTTTTGTGAAAGTCTCATGTCGCTAGGATGCATAGTTTTCGAGATATATGCGAAAAACCTAATAATGGGACCTTCAAGCCCCCCCCCCCTTCCCCCGGCTTAAGGGCTACGGGCGGGGACTTTTGATATGTTTACCTCCTAACTAGTCCTAACAAAGTCACGAAGTCAAAAATTGTGTTCTAAGCAATTCCCTCTATACCTTTTCGTTGCCTGGACTAATATTTATATTTGGAATTCACAAAACAATATCGGTAAATTTTATAAGCGAGATAAATTCTATCAACAACCTACTACAAAAACGAAACGAAATAAAACACAATCAGAACTTAAGAAGAATTAAGTGAACGATAAACACTCTTAACTCATACATTTGGAAAATAAAGAAGAGGTTTAAATCATTTCAAAGGCGAACAACTAACAAAAAATCTAATAATAAATCAACGTTCTTAAAAGTGTAATTTATACATAGTGCCTATGCCAAATATTATTACTAAGTATAAAAACATGAAAGATATGCCTTACCATCCCAAGCGTCAGTTCATATTTGTGATTTTTTTATGTCCTATGTTGGGATAATAATGTAATAAGCGTATCCATGAATTGGAGATACTTTACGATATTTTCCCCAAAACGTAAGTAAGTAGGTATATAAAACGAAAGCATTTTATTTGCCGCAACACAATACATGCCTATGCTTAATTTATCATTTCGTTTCCTCGTAATCATTTCTGTGTAACTCAAATAAATTGGCTAGTTTGTTCCGTGTGTCACGTTCGCTGCGCATTCCTTCACGGGAGACAGATTCCTGACAATTATGTTAGTGTCGTCACCGTCAGATCCTAGGAAACTGATGAGGGCGGACGCGACAGCAAGAATTGTTCTTTAGACTGTATTTCTTTGCGATAAACTTTCTGTTAACCACCAGTGTCACTAAGGCCGCGTTGTTTCATCTATATTTAAATTTGACTATAGTTAATGCCACGTCAAATGCCAAAATTTTACACATTTACAATATATTTGATGTGGCATTAACCTGAATCATTAACAGTAGTAATAGTTTACTATCGATGAAACAAAGCGACCTTAATAATGTATCTCTTTTATACAGGCCGTAATTGGATATTGAATATTTTTCTAACACGACTACCCAAAAAAGAATGATTTAAGAGTTCATGTATTTTACGTTTGTATTTGCGATTCTATATTCCACCATAACTACTTAATACATGAAATGATTTACAAGTTCTTCACATTTAGTGTCGAAACGAAACGAAACCGACCTGATGAAGGCGGACGGGCCCGTAAGAATTGTTTTATTCACTGTATTTGTTTGCGAAAGATATTAAGTTAACTATCAGTCCTAGTTAATAATTTATCTCTTACTTATTAAACAGGCGGCAATTTGGACTTCTTGGATTTTTCTAAACCGATAACCGTTGAAAAAGATTAGTAAAATGGTTTCCGGATTCATACGTATGCCTATGAAGTCGGTCATCATATATCATATATGAAGGTCCTTTCGGACGGACAGACCCGTTTTTCCCAGTGGGCACTTTGGGTAAGTGCCCAGGGCCCCGCGATCGATAGGGGCCCTCCTCAGATCAAATATAAAGTCCCTAGTTCCTGTCAGATCACCAAACGATAACCAAAATTTATTACCAAAAAACTTATATAATTTGGATGAAATCGAACCTAAATTACTGACTACAATACCAACTTACTAGCTTTTATTTAACTTGCTCCATTTAAAGTCATTATCCACATCAAAGTTATAGGGGCCCCGTTATCCTAATATGCCCAGGGCCTCCGATAGGTTAAAGACGGCCCTGCGGACGGATATACATAATTCGCAGTTCATATCATGCCGGTGTTCCTCAGGGCTCCGTCCTATACCCCACACTGTTTCTATTGCATATTAATGATTAAATTCCTATTGGAAATATTGCTTGCAGACAATTGCACAGTGCATGCGGGATATTTTGGACACGCATCGGCTGGACAGGAAGAGAACCAAGGAGAAACGGGAGAATTTTAAATCTCTAGCATGGAATATTGCTCACACCTCTGGGATGGCTCCCCCAAGTATTTACTCAATGCTCTAGATAGGTTCCAGTGACACGCGGCCAATATCATCGGCGATAAGGTGACTAAAAAAAACTCAAACCTCTTCAATAACGCCGTCATGTGGCGTCATTGAAGGCGTTCTGTCGTCTATACACAGCACAGCGAGTGTTCAAAGGAGCTATCACACCTTCCCCTTTCTTTCAGAGGACCACACTACTATATTCATATCCTCTCGTTAGATGTCATGGCAGATTTCTGCCAACTACAAAATATGTTTTTATTTATTTTTAAGCATTTAACTGCTAGATGTTTAAATCTAAAGAAAATGCTTAAAATAAATAAAAACATAACTATAATTGCTATTTCTTCTTTTAAATGTTTAATACTTGAAAAAGTATTCATTTGACATTGTGGGTTACCTACAATGCGAAGAGATGACGCTGCCTTGCAGCTTCAGACTAGGAAAATTTCGACGTGGCGAATAGGGTAGCATAATGGTCAGTGCATTCGCCCGGATTGCGAAGGGTGCGGGTTCGAGTCCCGTCCGCTGCCTGGTCCGCGTGGATTTTTTTCTAGTAAACTTTTCTTTAGATTTAAACTACAAATTATGTTTGAAATTTAAGGGCTTGATGTATTTATATGGTGACGTTTCGACTGCATAAACTAACAATTTTTTTTTTTGCATTACCATAATTTACACAGTCAGGTCATAAGTATTGTCACACAGTAAAAACATTTCCTTTAGAATGCTGGCCACAAAAAAGTTTATTGAATTCGAATTTCGAATTGTTCATGAAACTAAAAATGAATCATTTTTAGAATTTTACTCATTTTTAAATATGGAGTGAACGCTTAAAGAAGACCGTGTTGCAGTTATTGCGTTGCATCGTTGCGGTTACGCGCCAATTCAAATTTTTGACTGAAAAATTTGAATAAAACCAAAAGATTCGTTTATCGTACCATCAAACGATACAATGAAGACTCTAGTATAGATGACAGGTCAAGAAGTGGTCGCCTTCGGTCTGTTAGGACTCCAAAAAAAAAAAAAAAAATCAAAAATACTTTATTTCTATAACCAATATTATGCTAGTGATACAATATTTGAGAATCCCTAGTAGACAAATTTATTTGCCTGTGTCAGGAACTCTCGCTCTTCCATAACTTTTCCAAACTTAATACCATATTGGTTACAAATAGATAACGATTTTTTACATTTTGTATGTTTAGTCTAAAGTGTTCAATATATCTGTTATGTTTGTGTGTGTGTGTGTGTGTGTGTGTATGTGTGTGTGCGTGTATGTGTGTGTGTATGTGTGTGTGTGTGTGTGTGCGTGTGTGTGTTTGATTATTACAAGTTTTGAAGCAAGTTTTCAGTATCATTGTAGTTCTTAGTTTTTAACCAAGTAAGTACATTTTTTTTACAATCATACATATTTAGATTAGATATACCTACCTTTTTATTTACTTCGTTGTAAATTTTACAACTCTGTATATCAAATTGCCGCCCAGCAAAGGCTGTGTTATGCTGAGAGATTTTTATGCATTTTCTTCTTCTTTGAGTTATCTTAGGTTCATATGGCAAGTATTTATGGCGTTTTAAGATTGCAATCAATATATAAAGTTGACGCACAGTCGGTAAATTGGCTATTTCATAAAGTTCATTTGTCGAAAATCTGTAAGGTTTAAAATACATTACTTTTAGCAAACACCGTTGACCTCTTTCTACTTCTATAAACTTAGTCTTTGCAGCACCTCCCCATATCGAGATGCAGTATGTCAAAACAGACTGAGCTAGTGAGACATATATTCTATTTAGAAGATGACGTGTTGCTATATGACGTAGAGTTTTGAATACCCATGTTAATTTTCTAAGTCTCTCAGTCACAAACTCGATCTGGCTGTGCCATGACAGATGTTGGTCCATTATTAATCCCAAGTATTTAGTAGAAACGACCCTTTCCAGAGGCAGACAACGGCAGATGGCATCGCAAGAGTGATGAATTTTTAATAAGAGGTTTTGACTAGGCTGTGTTCTTTTATTTATGGTGAAACATATGTAGTTAGTTTTACTGAAGTTAAGTGTTAACAAATTATTATTAAGCCATTTAAAGATTAAAGCCAGCCCTGATTCAGCTCTCTGGAAAACAGCATCCCAAGAGTCATCAATGAACACAATAGCAGTGTCATCAGCATATGAGAAGACCTTAGCACCCTCCACGTCAATGTTAGTAAGGTCGTTAATATAGATAAGGAAGAGAGTCGGTCCTAATACGCTTCCTTGCGGAACACCATAGGTCACCTCACATTCCTCACTACAGCAATAACCCAATTTAACACTTTGCGTGCGCCCCTGTAAGTAGCTCTTCATAAGATCAAGTTGAAGCCCTCTTATGCCTATAGCTTGAAGCTTTTGTATCAGTATCGGCAAGGAGACGGTGTCAAAGGCTTTTTTTAGGTCTAAGAATACTGTAAGACATTTCTTCCCCGTATCTAACTGTTTGGTTATAAGAGACGTAAGAGATCCAATGGCATCCTCAGTAGATGTTTTTTGTCTGAAACCAAATTGACAACTGGATAGTATATTGTTTTTATTCAAATACTTTATTAGACGTGAATTAATGAGCTTTTCAACAATTTTTGCTATGGAGGGAAGAACTGAAATTGGCCTGTAATTATTGACATCGTCTTTCTTACCACCTTTATACACCGGTGTAACAAGGCTTTTTTTTAAATGATCTGGAAAAATACCTGTTTCGAAAATAAGATTAACCATGTGACTTATGATGGGAGCTACTTGGGTCACACAAATTTTCAACAGACTGGTCGGAATATTGTCCCAGCCAGGGGCACTATCTGTTTTTAATGACATGATTACGCTGCCAACCTCAGAAGGATCCGTATCTAAGAGAACAAAGGAGCACCCTTGCGATGTCAACTTAGTTTTAATATTTTGGTCATCGCTAGTCTGTCTACTATTATCTTGTGTGATTATATTATTTGCCAAGTCTCTACCGACGTTTGCAAAGAAGCTATTAACGTAATTAACAGATTCCGTAGGAGATGGCTTGATATGAAGCAAATCCTGATTATGGGTTTTACTGTTTTTAAGATGTGCTACCGTCTTTATTGTTTTCCACAAAGCTTTGTTATCTTTAGTAGCATTAGCTAAAAGGTCCCTTTCATATTTTCGTTTTAGTTTTTTTATGAGTTTATTGCAAAAGTTACGATATCTCGCGAATGTGACTCTCAGAACCTCGTTGTGGGGGTCAGTTCTCAGTTTAAGTTGCATCTTGTTTCTATTTCTAATGCAGCGTAGCACACCAGTCGTGATCCACGGTTTTATACTTCTCTGGTTTTTAGGAATTTTCTTAACGTGCTTAGCCTCATTAAGTGCTTTTTTGAGATTACTAGTTAACCGTTCTAATACCAGATTGGGATCATTACATGTAAGCAGAGTTTCTAAATTACTTTGTAGAATATTGTTGTAGACTTTACCATAATCAATAATTTCGATAGATTTCGGATATTCTTTGATATTCTTAATTTTAGTTAAGTTTATGAATATTGTAGAATGATCTGTAATTGATGTTTCGAGCACAACAACGTTCGCAGCAAATTTCCTTTTATTTGTTTTTAAGATGACATGATCTAGGCAGCTGTTTGCCCTAGTTGGAAGTGTATGACCCGGAAGTAAACCATGTGTAGAAAGCATGTTTAGATAATTGGTTCTATTATTAAGTTCGTCTGAGTTCGCGTTTGGTTTAGGTATGAGATTAATATTTATGTCTCCAGTTATCACAATATTAGCAGATGAATTTAACCGTTGCAAATGCAAATTCAAGGAATTCACAAATTTGGAGGCATTATGTTGAGATGGAGAGCGGTAAATGCCTAAGATGACATAATTTAAGATATTTATCTGAATACAAGATGCTTGCTCTAATATCACTTCTTTAATTTCAGCAGATAAACTATTCTTCACATATGCAACTACACCATCGTTTTGGTTTCGGTTGTTAACAGTAGCTACAGCTACGTAGTTTGGTAGTTGTGGAATTGGCTTACGATCGTCAAGTCTGCACTCTGTAAAAATAAAGACATCAATACTAACATTAAGTTCTGCCAATGTTACCAGAAAATCATCAAGGTTGCTATATATGCTTCTTATGTTTTGACTGATTATCGTTAGATCTGTTTTTTTTATATTAATTACATTAGTGAGATTCTGAACGCCACACCTCGCAGAAGTCGCAACTGAAGTTTCATCTATGTCACTTAATACGTCAAGGGATGCAATCATTTGTGGGAACTTTATTAGCATCATTGAATTGGTGATATGAGTTGTTATTTAAGGAATTAATTGTGGTATGCCTTTTATAAATATATTTTACATACCTATATAGTATTATAATGTTTATAATGTTTATAATGTTTATAATGTTTAGCTCCAGCAGTGATAAAAGCTGTGAAGGCGCGAATTCAAAGAAATCTCAAACGTAAGCAGAAACTGTTGGCCCTTCAGATGGGGTTAAGCAGAACCACGGTGAAAAGAGTGTTAAATGAAGACTTAGGGCTTCAGGCATATCGAAGAAAAACAGGACATCGTTTGCTCGTCTAATGGACCTGAGACTGAAGAGATGCCGCGCTTTGTAATAGCGGTACGCGGGAAAAAAATATCGGGAAATTGTTTTTTCGGATGAAAAAAATTTTACCGTAGAAGAGAGCTACAACAAACAAAATGATAACGTGTACGCACACAGTAGTGAAGTGAAGAAGCGAGCAACAGTATTCCGCGTGTCCAACGAGGTCATTTTCCATCCTCGCTCATGGTATGGTTGGGAGTTTCTTATTGGGGCTTAACAGAGGTACATTTTTGTGATAGTCGTAAAAACGAATGCAGTTGTGTATCAAAATACAGTCCTGACGAACCTTGTAGTACCTGTTTCTCATACCATGTTCAATAAAAGGCACTGGGTATTCCAACAAGATTCGGCGCCAGCTCATAGAGCGAAGAGCACACAAGACTGGCTGGCGGCGCGTGAAATCGACTTCTTCCAGTCCAGATTTGAGTCCGTTAGATTACAAGATATGGTAACACTTGGAGGAAAAGGCGTGGTCAAAGCGTCATCCCAATTTGGAGTCACTCAAGACATGCTTGATTATGGCAGCCGCCGATATTGACATGGACCTCGTTCGTGCTGCGATAGACGACTGGCCGCGCAGATTGAAGGCCTGTATTCAAAATCACGGAGGTCATTTTGAATAAACTTTATTGTCATAAGAATCTATGTTTTGTTAAGTTCATGTTGGTATATACATGGTTACATAATGAATAAACTGGTTTCAATTATTTTATATTAAACATGTGACACAATTTATGACCTGACTAGGTGTATTGTTTGATATAATTCTTTTAAGTTATTTCCATAGCTAAGCTGACCGACCGTCCGACCATGATAAGATGATAAGCTCTGTAGAAACTACCAGCTCTTCCAAGTAGCCTACGTGTCTTGCATTCTCCATAACCCGACCTCTTCCCGGCCATAGAATACACCCATATTATTGAAATCTCTTTGTTGGCTTTACAATAGACATGCCTACGTTCAGCTTATGCAAATCGTGGGCCAGACCAAAGACAGTAGAAGGTAAGTATATACCTAATACTAAACAGTATTTATTATATATACCTAATACTAAACAGTTTTTATTAGTAAACACTAACAAATTTTGAATATACAGGTTCACTTTTTAGGGTTCCGTAGCCAAATGGCAAAAAACGGAACCCTTATAGATTCGTCATCGTCGTCCGTCCGTCTGTCCGTCCGTATGTCACAGCCACTTTTTTCCGAAACTTAAAGAATAAAATTGTTGAAACTTGGTAAGTAGATGTATTCTGTGAACCGCATTAAGATTTTCACACAAAAATAGAAAAAAAAACAAGAAATGTTATTCAAAATATGATGTACATTACTATGCAAACTTCCGCCATTAATTGGTTTGAACGGGATCTAGTAAGTAGTTTTTTTTAATACGTCATAAATCACAAATCAATTAAAAAAATACACTATTATTAAAACATCGATCAAAGTTACAACGAACTACAAGAACTTTTATATTATGTTACTCGCTGCTATGGAACCCTTCATGGGCGTAACATAAAATTGCTTTGAATAAAGAATAGTCTTTAACACTTATAATTTTTTTTTTGACGACCTCCGTGACCGAGTTGTTTGTACGCCGGGTTTCATGGTGTCGCCGACTCGAGAGGTCCTGGGTTCGAATCCCGGTGGGGGCAGATGTTTGTGTGATGAATACGAGCATTTATACTCCAGTCATGGATGTTATAATATGTATTTTCCATATTTATATATGTACAGTATATGTATTCTATCCGTTACCCTAGTTTCCCATAACACAAACCTTACAGTGCTTACTTTGGGGCTAGGCTAATTGGTGTGAGTGTAAAAAAAAACAAAAAATATGGTTGCCTGTAAAGTCGGTTTTACGGGCGAAGATTTTACGTGACAACGTCTTTTTCTCGGTAGAATATTTATTGATATAAATATAATTAAATTGCACAATAGGAACAAGGAATTGAATGAAAATAAGAATTGCACAAATTTTAACTATAGAAATATGTTTTGTTTACTAAAACATTGTACATGTAAACTTAAACTCATCGTAACGTTACCGAGCGTTACACTTTTTCATAAGTGACTCCCAGCCGCAACCTAATTTAAGACGTTGTCACGTCAAAAAAAAACAAAAAATTAAAACGAACCCACATTTTGAGGAATTTAAGGCCCGTATTATAGAAAGATTCTCAGTAATGAATCTAGTCTTGAGCATAGATAGAAAGGGATGTCGCTATATATAGCACATAGCTACATCCCTTTGTAACTGTATTCAAGTAAAGATCAACACTTAGTTGTCATTCTGTAATACGGGCCTTAATCATCATCCTCACTGATGGCCTCACAGGCCTTTTCACTCTCTATCATTCTATTGAGACCACTGAAAGAAGGCCCCTGAAACGATCAAACGGTTTGATTCAAACACGTATAATTATGTTGGTTTGACTCAAACCATTTTGATCGTTTACAAAGCTAGATTGCACGGTTTGTCAAATATTAACGTGTTTGGAGCTTGTTTTATAGACTTTTTCTTTTTCTTTTTTTGTGTAAAAACGCAGGACATTATGGTAATAAATACGAGGTATCGCCGTCACAATCACAAGTCTAATTACGTCAGCGGCATACCGACTCAAACTGCGTAGTGCCGTTTGAAAACCGTTCAAACCAACAACAAACGGTTTCCTCAAACACGTACCCCTTTATTATTAAAAAAAAGCTCATTCTTGAGCTTGAATTTGTTACTACTCTATTTTGACTCCGTTCATTGAATTACAAATGGCACTTGAGTGAGATAAACAAAACCCGGCGTAACTAGTCTGAGCTAATTCCTCGTTAATTCGGTTTCGGAGTATCAGCTATTTATATAATTTTTATACGATACAGGCATTCACATATGTCATTATGTCAAACTCTTATATGTAATTTCAATGCAATTCTGAATTCCTCAATATTTTGGCAAAGTTTTGGGAAAATTATGAAACAATGAACATCTGAGAAATATTATACCTACATCACACATTGTGTGTAATATGAATCCACGTCTAAGTGTGACGTGGCATTACACTGGCGAGCCATTAAAGCAGCTGTAGATCTGCAAACTTATCTAATTACTGCACACAGAAGGCACTACTAGGCTGGTACCATATCGTCTCCGCGCCGAGACCACAAAATAGACATAACAGAAGGTAATCTAGTTTCTTCTGCTTGAGATTAGCGTCTGTGAATTTTTACGTGCAAAAATAGAGGAACAATAAACAAGTAAATATACTGTCTGTTCAGCAGACGGTTGTCTAAATTCAACATTAAGTGGTGTACTGTCATTTTTTTATTTGTAATATAACAACAATATTAAAATTGAAATATTTTAGTTATTATATTGGTTTATATTTTCATTCTTTCTGTTTCATTCTTGACAATAAATCAAACACCGAGATACGAGTACCGAGATAGTTTTTTTGCATAAGCCAATGTTGAGAATCCTAGCGCGACCGCCGAGTGTAGGTATGCAAAGCGAAGTACATACAGGAGATTACCTTCTGTAATGTCTATTTTGTGCCGAGACTGCCTAGCTCGACAGACTTTATTCCTTATTAAGGAATGTCTTACGCTGAGCCGCTGCCGAGCTCTAATTTTGATACTATACGATGAAAACTTTCAAAAGTTTTTATTGCTCAAACATCTTCATGTCTTTGTATGATTTTTATCTCTTTACCAGCAACCATTAGCGAAGTATTTCTTCGTAGTCGATATTTCCATTAGCATCTATAAATCAGCACAGAGCTCACATCGTCAGCTCATTACTGCTCATTACAGCTGTTTATAATGAACATCGTACTAAAACAGCACGTAGCTGTACCATACTATGTTGAACTTATTTCTGGTAAAAGACGCAAGGATCTAGTTTGCCCCCAGAAATATGGAAGAACAAAATCAGCTTTTGCATCCAGATTTTTCACTTTCCTAGGACCACTGCTCTACAATAGACTAAATGCAATAAAAAACATATATCCCTTAAATTACAAAAATTGTAAAATAAGCCTACAAGAAGCCTTACTATGCATGTCCTATGAAGATACAGAGAAGTTATTAGTTGTAGTTAAGTAGCATAAGGATATAGTTGTGAGAAGTGTTCGTTTCTCTTGATATTATTATTCTTGAATCTAGTATATTGCATCATTTTAGATTAGTTTTAAGTTAATTATATGTGTAATGTTTTACCAAATTTACTGTAATTTACCATAAATAAATACACATGTTATTTTAATGGAAATTAATCGCCCGTTTCCGCCTGAAACACAGGATTGTCTTAGTTCAGGCGCCTGTTTTGTTATACCTAAGCTAAAATTGTACTTTTAAGTTATTATTTTTGTACTAATTGTTAAAATAAAAATTTTATTATTATTATTATTATTACTGACATCGCAGAAACTTAAACGTCTTTAACGCCATGTTCCAACGCAACAAATCATTTAGTTTCAAGTGAGCACGTAAATATTTCCTAACAAAGTCTGCGTGACTAGTCTACTACTAGTTCTAATCACATATATCAAAGAAAACTAGCATAATATGTTATTAGCTAACGAATATTATTATATTTTAACATTAAAACTTTATTTAACTTTAAACATGTTATACTCTTTCCCCCGTATTATTAAAAAGGAATAAGCTTAGACTAGTTACGCAGTGTTTCGTTCATGTCACACAAATGCCATTTTTCATTCAATAAACAGAGACAAAATATGGAGTAACCAATCCAAGCGTAGTCTTCGTTTATTATATTAAGGAGGTTTGAGTTTAACAGCTTATTGAAAAAAACCCCTTTCAGGAAAAGTTTCAGGAATGAAAATATTAAAATAGTGAAGCGCAGATACTTTTCAGGTAGGTAGGAACATGCGATGTTAGCGTTTGGTGAATTTTTTTCATTACTCCAACCAAAACAATAGATAAGACGAACCTCGGAATATGACCGTTGTTTTACTGAACCGACAACAATAGCGAACTGCACAATATAATTCTGCGCTTGCTTAAATACACGAGGTTTTCGTCCATGTTATATCTAAAGCTGTATTTGTAAAGGAACTATTTATACTAAAGAGTAGCGACCAAAAACTTGTTAACTAATGAAAAAAAATGCAGAAAATGAGAGTAGTCACCAAAAAGTCGTGTTTAAATTTTTAACCGCTAGTTTAAATTAGCAAAGGACGTCGACGAAATCGGCCCTAGCATGCCCAAAAGAATGTCCTTCACTATTATTTCTCTATTATTTTTTTAACTTATTAGCAATTAATAATTAATAGTAACCGGACAATCTGATTAAAAAAATAAGAAATAAAGTTCTGTTACTAGATACTACAGTCTGTTCATCCTAACTTGTCCTATTTGGTAAACAATATTGGCACTACCTTTTTATGAAAATACAGCATTAATAATAATCAACTGATAACTGGATTCAATAGGTTTCAGTCTATAATAACGATTTATTTTAATAGTTTATTGGCTTCGTTATTATTTTATTTTTAAATGGGTGATTTTGTTAAAAAATTGTGCCTAGATTGTTTACCTTAATAAACACAATATAGGTATTTAACAACATAAAAATAGAACTCGGTACCTTAATTAATAATACTTAGCAGTAGTATTTATATTATTTATAAAAAGATTATTTCTGAAATTATGTAAAGATAGTTTATACTCCCATCCCTTATAATATCTGTTTATTTTTATGAAAATCACAATGATAACCAGGTACATACCTTATTACCGATAGTTAAATATAGAAACAGGTAAATGAAAAGACTGAACATTTCATTTGAAATGAAATCTATTATTACAGCAGGTAGGTATATGTATCATAGGTGCCAACTGCCAACACTCAGAAATCAATATGAATATAAGCATGTATTATTTTTATTATTAATTGCATTTTATATTCATTTAATGAATATTATTTAAGTGCTTACATAGAGGTAAACACTTAATCTATTCAGAATATATAAAGTGTACATCTTTTACGATTAAGTATACTAATTGTAACCTCAAAATCTAATACATTCTGTAGTAGGCCACGGTTCCTCAAGTTGTCCGTATTTATACAAATAATTAGAGTTTATGAATGATTCCGAACACAACTAGCATTTTCTCATTGCTGTGCGTTCTAGGGCATTCAATGTATGGGGAACGAGCAATGTCCTTTTTTTGAATGTACTCATCAAGGCCTTAATTTGAAATCCATATTTTAATGAACTTTTATATTTTATTTATAAGGTGCACTAAATCATGCCATCTCGTTTGTTTTAAATTAAATTATAGCCTTTCATTTCTAAGACTATCACCATCACTAGTGAGATTATAATTATGAGGCTTCTAAATATACCCTATATACAAAATCTGTTTCGGTTAGGTTTAGGTATTTAGAAGTGATGGTGGTATAAAGTAAAAAATTTCTTACTTACGTGAACAATGAAAACTCGTTGTTGACAAAACTTTTAGTCCAGGAAATGAAACATTTTGACGGGCAATTTTTTTCTACATTCTAAAAATAAATAAATTAACATAAATTTTCATAGAAGATAGAGAATAACCCTAGGATCAAAATCTATATCATGCTGAGGGTCGCTTTTATCCAGAGGGTGGTTGCCACCCCATCTCGGGGGCGGGGATATTTTAACAACCAGGAATCGATGAAAAAATTAATTCTTAGTAAAAATTGTTCTTTATATTTTTTAAGTATAACTAATATTTTTCGAAGTATTCGCTAAAAATTGACGTAGGTTTTTCACGACGCGATAACTGAAAATATATGTATTTTAAAAAAAATACTTTTTTTTTTAATAGTTAGCTTTTGTTCGTCAAATACTATTTGAAAATTTATTAATAGTGGGTGAACAGCTTCTTTTTTGGAAATCTTTTAAAATATTTTTAGAGTTTTAATTATATCTACCTTTTAAAAAATCAGTCTAGCATGAAAATTTTGCGAGTTATAATAAAAATAAGACTTATTTTTATTGTACTGTTCATACTTGAGAAGTTCCGTTTTTTATCTCCGAAAGTACTTATCAGATCTTCACCAAATAATTGTGGGACCATCTCACTAACAAACTGTACCAAACATTTTTATTATTATTATTTTACGATATACATATATATATACGAATTAAGTTCCTCCTTCTTTTGAAGTCGGGTAAAGAAAAACTGAACTCGGTCGAATAACTCAAAAATACAGAATTTTATTTACAGATTTATTTATGGAATATACAAATATTACTACGGAAATAGCGAGTTTGCATCCAATCTGTTGAAAGCTAGCTTTGCCCCGGTTTCGGTTACTTGCCGAGTACATCATATCATGGCGCAATAGGATATTTTTTTCTGCTTCCTCAATTTCAATTCATCCTTCCTTGGCTGGGATTTACGACGTTACTCTATTCTTTCTGATACTCGACCCAGTAGGTACTGATGTCAAACATGAGTGCCCACAACAGTGTAAACGGAAAATGTATTGTTTTCAGATGCCTATCCCTGTTCTCGTGTGTTTGATAGAGACAAATGATACGCCCCTAGGGAAATGAATTGAGTACTACGAATTACAAATTCTATTTTAATACACTTGTAACGTTCATGTACCTACAGCGTAAATAATCAATTTTTTTGTCCGCAATTATATTAACTTTATTTTTAATACCACCGACAGTCCTTCCAAATATATATGAAAAGAACAGGACACGAGTCCGATCATAGATTTAAAAATAAATCTATGGGTTGATATAGATGACACACAAATCTAACGACTGCTACTAAGACCAAGTTCCCTCCCTCATACAACCTGGGATCCTTTAAAAGGCGTGAAGAAGCAACATGCAGGCCGGCAAGGTGAGGGTGGCTGGTGTGGCAGGTAGAACTACTGTATCAGCTATCTTCGCGTCTGGACTTCACCTTCAGTTAACATCAGGTGGGGTGCAGTCATTAGTCGAACCTATCTATAAAAAAAAAACAATGACTATGCTTACCAAAAGACCCCTCTTCTTTTGGTAAGCATGGTCATTGTTTTTTTCACTTGAGATAATCCTTGTTTTATCACCCATCCTGTAGCTGAGCTTATTACGTCGTGATTAAGTACAACCGTTACTGCGAAATAGTAAGTTACGTCTTCAAATTTTCTCTTCTTTGCTATTTACTGTGTAACTCGCTGCTAGATAAAAAAAGGAAAAAATACCCTTTGATGAATGGCACATGAGTCATAAATTTTTCCTGAAAAAAAACTCTAAAGAGAAAGAAATGGATCGGGTATAACGCTCAATAATCCTAGCACCTACCTCAAGTGGGAGCCATCAAAGAGTTCTGATAAATGACTCGAACGGGGAGTCGGCGTCTAACCGACACGTGTAAGCTCGGCTTTAGGAGTCGTTGAACACTTAAATCCAATAGCACTCGAACATTTCTGTCGCACCTATTCGAAAGAGGATCATCACATCAGCAGTTAGGACATATTCTTAACATTTTCATTTATTTAATTCTACGAGTAGACCAAAATCCACATCATTTTTTTTAATTTAATACAGGTTTTACAATATAGTTTATCTTAATGCCAATTATAAATTTTAATTTTTTAGTTATAGCATAAAAGTTTAGAAAACCCTCTACCAAACAAGGGCGAGATGTGTGCAATGCGCGCACGCCATTGAACATGTACATGTGTGTGGGTGTGTGTGTGTGTGTATGTGTGTATATATGTATGGATGTGTATGTGTTTCATTTTTGTTTGTATATTACCAATCAACCAACAGCCCTAAAAGTTGTTTTTTAAAAGCAAATATGTCAACAGCTGTGAAATTTTTATTGTAAGTACTTTGCGATCAAAAAATTACATGTAGGAATTGCGAAAAAGATTTTCATCTTTGACGGCGACATCTAAATATTACCTGACCCCCCTGGTTATTATTCTGCAATGCAATATTGCTATTATATCAGTATCTTTTTAACAAGATATTTGGTAAAAAATAAAGCTGATTTAACATTATAATGATACTTAATTCTTAAGAAAAATTCAATAAAACATTCCCGTTTCGATGAAGCGTATATTTTTTCCTCGGATAATAAAACATAACATTCAAGTAAGTAGGTACTTCGAGTATTCCGTAATTCTTTCGACCCTTTCGACTGTCAGAATACCAGTGTCGTAAACGGGAAGAGGGCAACGATTTAATTGAATATTTCACAAATAATGGGTAAGAATAACAGTGTTCTTGAAACGTCGTCGGCGAACAAAGGCAGTCGCGAATGGCACAATGTCTCTTAGGCCCGACGCGACCTCTCGATGCGGCAGTCGCGAGGACTTTTTTCAGAACCATGCCGCGAATAAAACCTTATTGCGTATATATAAAGATGAATTTTAGCTGGTGAGCGGCTCATTGACGAGCAGATATTATGTTTGGTGTGTGTAGCCCATTCACACGCACGCGGCGCACATTGTTCGCGGCGATACCCGGCAAGGAGAATGATTTTTTGCCCGAAGCAATTCTCCACAATAATGAGTCACTTGACGTATTGTCCCGTGGGTGCCATCTCATCCAAATTACGAAGCTATTGTTACTGAGATATTGTTCGTCGCCTCGTGAATATGTGCGAAGGAAATGAAACAGTGCCCTGGTGCCCGTCATCGCTTGTTGCCTCCCATGAGCCAACATACCGGCGCAGCCCTTGACTATTTAACACTTGAAGTTCCAACGTGAACGATAAAATCCTTTGTTGCACCTGCCTGTCCTTTGTTTATTCTTGTTTATCCACTCTTAATTAGTGCATGGATTTTTGATATCCTATTTTGAAAGGAAAGCTGAACTTGGAGTCAACGCTACTTTAAAGGCAAGTTCAATCCTCAGTCAAGTCTAAATATAATTTTTATTTATTTATATATTAGTAGGCTGATGATGAAATTGACAATCACATACCTTAATTTAGAAATTGTATAATTTTATTATTTAACATTTTAAAGTACCAAAAAATATTTTTAAACAACTTCGCTATCTGAGAAACACGATGAATAGCATCGCCCTACATTTCATATCCTCTAATAACGACAAACCCAAAGAGTCCGAACCGTGCCATTCTATTTCCTCAGATGGTATTTAATAACCTCCCCAATATCGGATCTCCAGATGTACGAAAACATTTTATTCCCAATAGTTCTGCTTTACCGGTCGGCTTGTTAACTTCCTGAAGTTCTTTGAGAGTTTCTCATCCGAAGTTGGGCGGGCGGGTCCTATGTTGAGGCATAATACAATCAGGACGCCATGAAATGTATTTAAAATGTTGTGCACTTAAAATACTGTTATCATCTAGATTTTATTTTTAAAAAATCTTCAACATTGTTATTATCTATCACCAGTCAACACGATTTTTGAGTCTGAGTTCTTTGTACCAGATTTTGGTTTCTTATACCTAATTAATGTAAGAAACAATATTTTTATTTAAAAAAGTTTGCTTTTGTAGCTATCAGAATGAAATTTTAAATTTCATGGAAAATTGCAAACTTTTTTGTTTAAGTTGTAGGAAATAATCATTAGTATATTTACATATTTAAAACTCTTTTATTTACTTTAGACAAATAAACCAAGTCTATGAATACAAAAAATATATTGATTTAGTTTTAAAAAATGGATATTTTTAGCATATTTTATAATTTTTAGTCTGAAAATTTTCTGAAGTAAACAAAATACCATAGAATTTTGGTATATCCTTATGTGACGCCCATATTTTATCCTGACTTCGAATAGAAAGTTAAAGTAAGCTTCATATGCTTAATTATGCCTTTTACTACTGGATAAACAGCATTTTTTGACCCTAAATTTAATAAAATCTCCTGAAATAAATCAAACAGAGTCCACTTAGTTTTTACTCATTTTGGAAGACATTTTACCGCTCAAATCTCACAAAATACATCGTTTCCCTTCAATAAAGATTTTTTTCATGCAACTGAGACATAATATAATGATAGGGTCCATAATGAATAAAAGTATATCATACTAAATATTATAATTATTATTCTGTGGCTCTGAATGTGCTGCTGGTAGTGAAGTAAACAAAAATAACTTGGAAATTTTGTATATCGTCATGTGGCGTTCATATTTTATCCTGAAGTCAAATAGGAAGTTAAAATTAAGCTTCATATGTTTAATTAAGTCTTTAACTACAGGTTAAACCATTGTTAGGACTCGAAAATTTTAAAAAATCTCCGCAAATAAAGCAAACAGGGTCCACGTACTTTTACTCATTTTGGAAGGCATTTACCGCTCTAGCCATTTACAAAACAAGTCGTTTCTCTAAAAGGTGTAAACATTATTAGTGAGATGGTACTGAGTGATTGCTCTACTGCTTCCTATTCCATACCCAATATCCTTCTGCACTCCTTTCTTTTGCTTATTAAAAGCGGTAGATCCTCAGCCTTTTACAAAAGTCAAACATATTTATTTAGCATTGTATAAAGTACAAAAGCAAACTTTTTTAAATAAAAATGAGGTTTCTGCTTATTTTTCGATATAAACAATTAGACAATAGTCATTAAATAACAGACTCAATTTTTTTTTTTCATTTTGTTGACTTGTGTAATCTACTCCTTCCCTTCTTTGACTGTTAATACTGGTAATACCAAATTTTAATAGCTACAATAACACGAGTAATTACTTAACTTAACTAATCTGTGACCAAGCTAAATGTATTTAACATTATTGTATTATGCCCATCTTTTTCCATTTCAATATTATAGGTGTAGTATCGAAAGAACATTTTCGTAACTGCTGGGAACTGCAGCCGAACAAGTGAATTCTATACAAACCCGTTTCATCGAAGCAATAGGTGCGCCTCTCTTATTGCACAGATATTTTGTGTGGAAATTCTCACATTTATTTTCAATTGAAAACTTCCTTAACACAAACGACGTCGCTTACAAAAAATGTAAAGTTTTATATGTAGTTACAAATGAATTTCTCGGATTGTCCGCATCTACCCAAGTTTAACTTGTCCGTTGCAAATGTTACTGAAACTGTAAAAAATCAGATTACTGCTTGGTTACTTACGAAACTATTTCCGCGCCATAAATTTCTCTATCTTTCAGAGGCTTTGTTGTCGTTAAACGAAATGCAACATTATGTTTCGTTCCTGCAGTAGTACCTTGCATTTGAGATGCTACAATAAAATCGTTTTAATATTTATGTTCCTACTTAAAAGTAATATTACTAGATTTTATGAATATTAACAAAATAGTCACAATATACTATTGATATAATGGTTACGAGTATTTGAGAGCCTGGAATAAATTTATGAAACTTGGAATAAGTAACTATTAGTTCAGGATTCTGAGACAATAACCTCATAAAAAAATTGTATATAGTAATGGATGCTCTCCATGGGACTGCACGAAAATAAGGTCGCGGTATTGGAAATCGGGACGATGAGATGAGTAGGCACGATAATTTCAACAAAGAAAAGAGAGGTGGCGTATATGTGTGTAGCGATTGTTAGGGAAAGAACACCTGTTATTCTCTAAAATATCCCGGTAAAATTTAGTTAATCGAGAGATATGTGTTCCACACAATTTAGGAAAAGACTTCGAAACCCATGACAAATTTCAAATCCAATCGCAAAAAACACAAGCAATAAGAACTATGAAAAACTGACTGAAAATTATTTTCTAATGCTTTGTCGACCGATGCGGAATCGTAAAATATGCGGACTAACAACTTTAAAATATGTTTCTACCTAACATAATTTGTTGCTACAGATGAACATTCCGGCTAAGCTTTTATTCAGCCAATAAAAACGCTTCAGCCAGCCAAAGTTCTAATCTTAGTCCATAGTTGGATGCTCGCTGATATGCTTACTAATAACGTAATAACGTTATTGTACGAGTAAGTTCTCTTCTCGAAGAGAAATCTGCTCATCTACTGCCTTTCTTAATAATACGTTTCATCATAATTAGTTTGTAGTGCGTAAAAGTAATGTTTTGTACAGAAAAGTTTATGATATAGCACTTCATTTCAATATGAAATTAATCAAGAAGCTGACAACCTACTGCACGTTTCAAGAAAACTTAAATAGAGCAGAACGTGACTGGTTGATTCAAAGTACATACTTTCATTCTAGCTTTTAACAGTAACACGATACCCTATAGCGAACTAAATGGCTTTCAAATGAAAGGGCACAACAATCCGGGCAAAATAACTAAAAAGGACGAAATGAAACGTGCTGGTAATACTTAATTTTTCCTTTGTTGAATAGTCTACGATACACCAAGTCTTTTTTGTAAAAAGGTGAACTTTGTTTGGTTTATTTTATTTGCTCATTTTTTATTTATTATCAATCACTTGTATGTTATATCACCGTTAACAGATCTTCTTTATGTATTACCATCCATATTTAGTTAAAAAAAATACCCTAACCTGATGGATGGTTAGAAAAATATTTGGATGATTCGAAAGTGATGTTTTCTGCATCTAGTTAAATTTAATGAGCTATTTTTATTAATTTGTAGGCATTTTGTGGTGGTACGTTATCAGTACCTAGAAACAAGAGGTACGATTGCCTTTTGTGCAGCAACACAATATTTTCTATTATTAATTAGTTCGATTCGGGCCGCTGTTGCAGCACGCTCACTTCGCTCATTTGGCTCGTTCATATTATTGTATCATAAGAGATAAAATGAATCTCTCTTAATTGTAACTCTAGGGCATTGCAGATTTTCCTCTCAATTGGAGTCACTCTGTGGCAGTCATGTCCACTCCACCTCTTGATGACCTCCGTTGCCGAGTGGTTTGTACGCCGGGTTTCAAGATGGATTCAAATCCCGGTGGGTGCAGATGATTGTGTGATGAATACGAGCAATTGTACTCCAGTCATGGATGTTTAATATATATTTCTATAAAAATACACTTTATATATGTACAGTATATGTATTCTAACCGTTACCCTAGTATCCCATAACACAAGCCTCATAGTGCTTACTTTGGGGCTAGGCTAATTGATGTGAGCGTTGTATATGTTTTAATATTCATATTCATATGTTCACCTTATAGCTTAAATCACAGTAAAATAACACTACCATTTAGTGGTGTTGTTTTCTATTGGTGAGTAACATTCCAGGGCTGCCAGTGATAGTTTTGGTATCGCAAGCGTCTATAGGCTATAGTGACCGCTTACCATCAGACGGACCATGCGATTTTTGCCATCTCTTTAACATAAAAAATCAGCTGGTTTCAGCAAAGGAGGCATCTTTTTAGGTCTTATATAATTTTTATTACTGACGGTATAAGGTACGAGACTGTCCAAGAAGACCAGAATCCCGAAAATATCCTCATGACTTCAGAGTAAAAATTTGATTTCTTAAAAATGTTTTCTTTAACTTCAAAAGATTAAGTATACAGAATTTATAAAACCAACATGCTTTGGTACGCTAACATAATAATGCGGAAAGTTCTCCTTGATTTAATTTAAAACTGCACCAACGATATAAAATGTGGGACTGCAAACATTATGAGGTGAAACGAGACGCGGTGGCTCGTAGGCGCACCGTAGCACTATAGCATAGTAATGCTGGACACCGTAGCAAATACAAATGCTACAGTAGGTCTTTCTGCACATCTTGTGGGTGCGTGCCCAGTCTCTTGTAGGGCGCCACGTCACTACCCACACTCCCGGAACGCATTAGGGGGACCTCGGTTCTCGTAGTGCGTGTCTGGTGACCGGTGCAGGAGTATTATCTGGGTTTTACTGGGTAAGACCCAGCTCATTTTACCGAGCCTCTAGGTGAAATGGGTGAAAAGGGCGAGAAGAAGTCTTCAGTTACCCTGTTCGTGCTACTCCCGGTGGTTCAAGGAGGCGTAATGCCTTTTCCACATATCAAAAAATCATTTTGCACAAACACAAATGCTCAAGACAAACAGAAAGAACTAGCATTAGAAGCCCATCATGTTCATTGTCTAACCATGCCTTACATTTGACTTTTTGAAGTTTTCACGGTTGTTAAGATGAAGTATGTCCATGTGAAACTTTTATTATTCTTTGCCCAAACAAAAACACTTTTCGTAGAAACCCATTTACAAAGTTATATTTTAAAAAATAAAAGAAAAAAAGTATCAAGAAACCTTAAAAAAAGATGAATTAAATTAGCAAAGTCGTTCTCAACTTCTGGCGTGAGTACGGGAAACAAGTACCTATTCTTTTTCATATACTTTCTTACAGATATAGAAGATGCCTAGGTACTAAATAAACTATTGTTCAACCTTATACTGCTTATTATAATTCTTCTATAGAAATTGTCCTTCTGTCTATATTTATTTACTTCCGTTGTTTCTATATTTTGTAATGCACATTAGCACAAATCTGCATTCACGAAATGAAGCTTAGCCACGGGCTCGGTCTATGCGATGGGGGGCATTTCAGAGCTACAGCGCCGCTGAAATTATCGCCTCCCCTGCATTCCAATTACGTAACAATTTAAGTTCCGTTCGGATTTCCGCTTAATCTCCGCAGATGTTTTAAGCGAACTCACCTATTTGTTTATTTCGCATAAAGCACTTTTATACCAATTAATTAGAGCTAATACTATCCGCTTTAACTTCGCATGCTTTATTTGGATTAAAATATAAAACATTTAAGGCGTTACTGATCCTTTTGTGACTTTTAGCAACTATAGTAAGTAGTTTCGGAAGCTTGTTAACGATGGGTTAGAAGACAATCAGTTACTTTAGCTCTTAGCACATTTTGATGACTAACCTTATTAAACTACTGCCCAAAAAAGAGTGTAATGTTTTCCGGGTTCGTGTATGTATGCAAGTACATAACGTACAATTATTTATTTTTCATTTTGCAGAATTGTGAACACAAAATAGAAAAATATTTTCATTTATTTCAATCTGCAAACACTTATCTGGATTAACATTACTTCTAAAATAGTTAGTCAGAATCACTTCGATGTATTCGTTGAAAATATTCCAAACAAGTTTATATATTTTTATGCAGAACCAGAAAATACTTTGAACATGTAAGTGGGTAAGTACCCACGTCGCTTGTCGTAAAGCTGAATTCAATCGAAATTGCACCGCTCAGTGGACCAAAAACTTTCTCGAACTGTGTTCCATTCAGTTAGCCGCTCAAGTTCTATCGCGGAAATTGTCTGGATGCGTAACATATAACAAAAGATATTATTTACACAAAGTATTTCTCTTAAAGCGGAAGAACGTTATTTGCAGCGTGGTGCGGACTACAATACTACGCCAGTTCTGTATTATGGAATTTTAAACGAATTGCTGGAAAGTCTAACTCACCTCAGTTCCATAAACAATATGTTATACTGGATTCCAGTGAAACACATTTATTGGAATAAAGCACAATAAAAATTGTGAATATATGTGTACTGAAGTTAAGTATTGGATTGGAAATTATACAACATTTATTTGAAACAAAAAACGGACGAACGCAGGTTCAGAATATAGGATTCAATTCTCATCGTTTGGAAACGGAACCCTAAAAATTTCTTTATTAACTATCCAAGTTTGAATATATGTAACGATTGACGTACGGTGGCGGTCAGAAAATGTTTACCAGTTTTCAAATTAGATTCTATGTCACACTTTTTTCACTAAAGTCTAAAATGCCATACCAAGTAACTTATTACCTTTCAAAAGTTATTATGCAATATGATGCATCGAGAATAACAAAAAGAATTATAAATTACTTTTCGATATTGAAACTCATTTCTTTATTTGTTGAAATGACATTTATAAAAAAAATATTGTTTGGACAAGAGCAAAATTTTACGAATATTTTTTTCATAACGAAATAAATTGACAAGTTTGACCCTAGAGCAAAGGACTGAAATAATATTTCTCTTTATTTGTTTCTTAGGTTTTATTTAATATTTCTCTTCGAAGATGGACAAGTATTAGTGATATATCACGAGAACTCAATATATCGCGATTCACTATGAGGTTTTGGATCCTGTTTTATATGATGTGAATGCTCGGACGATCCGACGAGCTTTGCACAGTGCTGGACTACTAGTGCTTTGTACAAACACCATTACTTATGTTCAAGATAATGCACGGATACACACGGCCCGTGCTACTATGGCGTGGTTCAACCTGCACCGTGACATTCGTCCTATTCAATGGCCCGCTCGGTCTGCTGATTTAAACCCTATTAAAAATTTATGGGGGCTTATGGTTCAATGCTGGGACTGTCAAAATAAAAGGAACCCTCATGATCTATGCTCAAGTATGGGATGATATTAGAGGGACCGATCTATGCGCGTATCTTGTTGCATCAATGCGAGTTTAACTGCGTGCCGTCATATGGTTTTCTATATTTGTTTGACGTCACGTGCAGAGGTCGTCGCCTACTGCGCAACGGGTCGCGGGTTCGATTTCCGTACGGTACAGATATTTTGTATGGCCTACAGAAATTTGTCCTGATCTGGGCTATGTGCAATGTGAGATTGTATGTTTGTAATTACACCTACGATACAGAAGGAAATCCTAGTGTGAGGCGAAGTATTTAATATATATATATATATATCAAACCTTGATAGTAGTCAGTCCATCGCCTAGAGCGATTAATTCTCATATCATTACAAAAAAGATAATCTATGGTCAATCACATTAATGTGTGCATGCAATTATGATCCTTGAGGTTTTAAACATTTTGTGACCGCGACCGTACATGCAGCTTAAAAACAAGTATTCAATGATAATGGTACTTTAAAATCTAATACGAGGCTCAGCAAATAATCCCACCTCGCCTTATATTATTTTATTTGTTTTTATATGAGGCGGAGGCCCTACCTCTCGGAGCCTTGGAACCCTACTCACCAGTAGAAACACAACACCACCAAAAGGTAGTGTTATTTTACTGTGGTCTTCTGTAAGGTGGAGGTTACTACCCCATTCGGGCGCTCCAATTCGAGCGAAAAATCCGCTATGCAAATGTTATGTGTAGGTAAAGACCAGGTGCGAAAAAATCTGATTCTGTAGAAAAGGTAGTTAGTCATAAAGACATATTTATATATATATTATTTATTTAGGGGATTAATTTTTTTTCATATTTATGCATTTATTATTTCGTTAGTCATTTTTTTATTGGCAGCATATTTTACCATCCTTACGCGAGCGCGTTATCTCTATTTTATTTTGATTAATCCAGCAGTGGGAATTATTTTCACAAAAAAGAACCTTTTGAAACAAGAAACGACGTTTCTGTGATGATATTACTTCGACAAATTCTTTTTGAGCCGACTAGATCAAAGTAATAACACGCACAGCCAATAAACAATATTTTCTCGTTAGCTTTACATTAAGCACTCTCAAAATATTAAAATTCAGTCATGTTCAGGAATGTAGCTTGAAGATCAAAACGCAGATGCAAGCTCAATTGGTGGATGACTTCATATCACGACATACGGCAGGCAGTACAACGTATTAAACATTTAGTACCTACATCGTTATCATAAAGACCAAGTATATCGTTTTTTAGGAAAAAGTCCTTAAATCACATCCTAAACACGAATAAGCCTCTTCACAACAAAAGGCGTTCTCAAACCAGGCCGAATGTACATTTGGTATTACGTGGTGTTTGGTTTGCCGACCACCGATGACGCCCGGAAAGAGAACTGTTGGCCGTTGCGAAATAAGTGCACTCACAAAAAATGCAACTCGAAAAACCCAACATGAAAAGCTCTACGAAAATATATACATTTAGACATTTTCCTTTTTACTCCCCCGTGTTTAATATTTTAATGGTTGCAAAGTGTTATGCAGAGAAACGTAGAATGTATTTGTACCTACTCGTGTGACAATCATATTTATTTTCTTTAATGTAATTAGCAGGCCGTTTTAAATCTTACAAAAGAATGAAATAATATGTGGCGTCTTCTTCATCTTCCATACATCTTTGTAATATCCGCCGACACAACACTCGCGGTGCTCACAGGCAGCGCTCAAGAATTAATACCTAATTAGCTCACCTCGAGCTTCGTACGTCCCCGTAGCACTGCACTCGCTGGCACCCCTGTTTGACTTAACGTGCCGGTTCTTATCCTCATTAGGTTACGTTGCACATGAGCTGAGTTGATAATTACTTTCATATATAGCATTTGTTCATACTACAGCTTGAATGCCATGAAGGGAAACAATGTCTTTTATTTTATTCTCGTTAAGAAACACTTTGCACTTTGCTACCATTTTTTGCAAGGAGTGGGAGATTTTTGTTTTAAACTGTATACGGATAAGGAGCTGTAAAATCTAATATTTTTACAAAAAAATGTTTATAACTACTTAAAAAGAAAAATTTGGAATCACAGACGAAATAGTTTGTTTTTTTATTTATGCGAATAACAAGGAAATTGGAGGGATTCACTCGATGCAAAATGGTCAAAATCTTTGTTCGTGTGGCTTTAGAGGACTTTAGAGAAGAGAAGCTGAGTATGACGAATCTAACATCTCCATTTTAACATAGAGATCACCAAATTTAGAAAATCGTTCAACCTATATTTTCCCTGCTTTTCTCATCATAATACAGTTGGTGTAATATTAAAAAAACGATACACAACACAAAAAATACTGAACATGATTATGTGACATTAAGAGGTTGATAGGTACAAGAGGTTCATAGCGGATTTCCGGCTGGAATTGGAGGGCCAGGCCGTCTGGAAAAATGACCTTCACCTTACAGAATACCAAAGTAAAATAGCTCTACCTTTTGGTGGTGTTGTTTGCTGTCGGTGAGTAATGTTCCAGGGCTCCACGGGGTAGGGGATTGTAACAGGGTAGGCTACGGCGCTTATGATATTTTTGGTATCACAAACGTCTATAGGCTATGGATCAGAGGAATAAATCCGATTCGGATTTCATATTCCGGAAATTCCCCCTTCCTCTCCGTTCAGATCAAAAAATAAATAATGCAGTAGTATTAGCGCATAGAAGGCCGTATTAATAGGTCGCTCTCAGAGTCAAGAGTGATTTATTAATACGGGCCATATTCTGCGATCGGGAAAGAAAATCGTTGCAAAAAAAAATTCTCCATACTTTGGACGGCTAGACTAGTTCAGATTATGTTCGAACTTTTCCATCAAAAGGGAAGGCCTGTGAGTCCTGTGACCCATCGGCCAGGGGGAACTTTAATGAGCTGATTATGATAAGTTTACCTATTTGTTTGCATTCTTATCCACAGACATGGGGACTAAACAATACACAATTTAAGGTTCCGCATCTAAAGCATTACAATAGAACCCTGTTACTAAACCCGTACATATGGATATAAAATGCATCCATGGTATGCATTGAGCATCGAAAGTCTATTAAAAATTTTACCTGTCTATCACCCAAAATTTAATGTAAAAAACGAGTGTGCTTATGACCACCAGACTGAAGTGAAGCTCCATCTGTATATATATATATGTGTGTGTGTAAAATATATACATGTAGGTACATATACATATTACATTTACTAGCTATAAGAGAAAGAGAAAGAAAATGTGAGCGCGCACTGCTTTCTCTTGCTTATGTCCCCCACTTAACTCTCGTTTCGCCAGAATACTGTTTTCGTAACGCGTAACGCATTTGTCAGCTTACCCCCCAAGTCAAGCGTGCGTAAAGAAGTTTCACTTCAAAAACAAGACCTTTCGAAATAAATATTGATTGTTTAAACAGAGGAAGAGCCCTGTATCGAAATATCTTGTTTAGTTGTCACTAGCAACTAAAATCATTAACGTAACTAAACGGATGAAAGCTTTCCGATACTGTGTGTCGGCGTGCAGACGGGCTAGTGACAACACACTGTACAAACCGTTAGATTGGTTCCGCGGCAGTATTGACGCTAACCGCCGAAAATGTTACGTTACGAGTTAAGGCGAGGTTACACAGTTTTACTATACCCCTGTACTTGCATGGGAGTAGCTCGACTCGTCGAAAGTAGACAACATACTGCATCTGCGTACTCGCCTTCTGTTGTCAAATCACGCACAACTGCTCGTGGTTTAAAACACAATTAGTGCGGTTTCGAAAATTCTTTGCACTAAAATACTTTGAGCTGGAAATGCTGGCGTCGACGACCAATTTTTGTCGTCCGATCGCGTGCGAGTTGCTGCTTCTGCGAGGTGAGAGAAGGCGAGTGGCGAGTAAAAATAAAAAAAAATGTTGTAGTAACTCGGGTGCGAGTTACTAACCGACTCGCACATGACAGTAACTCGTATGAAGCGATCAAACAATACGAGTAGCTGACTAGGCCAGCTCGCACTGTACATGTAACCTAGCCTTTACGAGCACGGGACATATCTATCTCTTTATATGTGACCTTACGTTAACTGCATAATCCATTTTGCTATCCGTCCCATTACGATATAACATCTAACCTTTTTTTTATAATGTTTACGACCACATTTTAAACAGCGTGTAAATGTAATGTATTTGCAAGTATTATTTTTATAAACTTCTTTTAAGTTTTCTTGTCTGGTCCCTCAATTCCTTTTTTGGTGAAGTTCTTATTAAAAAGTTAAATCCTTAATTTTAAATACCTTTAAAAAAACTTATAAAGCATCTTCTTGGTGAAAGTGTGTTGTTTTTAGGTATAATTACTTCCTCGTAACATTGAATGTCTGAGCTATTAGGTTTATTCATTTAGTAATACTGTTAGTTATGCAATATAACTTATTGGATTCGAAGAGAATAATATAGATTTGTCGATGAAGAACCAAATTAAATTCAAAGGAATTCATATAACAAAGATCCCTCCACATCTAGTTATAGGTATTATTGAGCGATTTTGCGCCCCGGCACGGCCCTAGCCCTGGTGCCGGCGCCGGCGATAAATTTTTCTACTGCGCGTTACCAGTGCCGGTTTACGTTCTGCTTACTGACACAGTGACGTCACATACAATACAATCCTTAGAAATGGCGTAATTACATTTGGTCGTTAACTACTAAAATAACGTCTTTAACACTCAAGAAATATTTTATAACTCATCTAAATACAGTTCGACAGGCAGTAGCAGATATAAACAGGACAGGTCTTTTAACAATAAAATACGGACTATCCGACAGTGGAGGTTGTTTGTTTGTATAATATGTAGTAGGTATATTTTACTAAGTTCCAAAACCTCTATAATATAAGTATATTTGTCAGTTTAGCCCAAGTATTAGATAGAAGTTGAGATAAGTCACTTAAAAACATGAATAAAAAGCAAAAGTGTTTACGCCTTGGTGTATGGTATACTATACAATATCGTATGTGAGTGCATTCTAGTCGCTTTCTCAGCGCTGTACTCCGAAAACGCTAAATTTTACAGAAAAATGCAAAAGGTGTTTTTTGTAGATAATTTCACAACAAACAATTTTATAATGACCTTAGAGCAACAGGTTGCAGTTATCTGCGAAAAACTAATTTTCGAGACCTTTAGAACTTTTTTAGCCGACACGATATCAATGTCGATTTTTTACATCTTCATTAAATGCCGTAATAGAGGTATATACAAATTTTCAGCCTACTAGGAATTTTTCCGCAGATAAAACCTAAAATTACTGGACTACAAAGCGAATAAGAGCCTTTGCGTCCTCCTACCCGCCCCACACACTCACACACGCACATGGCTACAACACGTATACATACAACACACATGCAGTTTTGCCGGCCGGCAGGGAGTGGGAAGCTTGCTATCCCGGCGCTGGCGACGGCACCGGTGGGAATCGAAGCCGGGCCGGCACTAATAAGTGAAAAAACGATCCATACATTTTCTAAAATCGGACCGGTGAGTGGAAAATCGGCCATTACCTATATTATTAATTAGGAATGATTAACATGCATAAGGTTTGTTTCAAAGGTGCCTCCCTCCCGCCATCAAACCTCACTACGTACTTATCCATCATCCAATCTAAGATAAATTATAATTATTGATAAAAATAATCTTATTAAATCAATTTTATTATGTATTTATTAAAATAGATCTTCTAAGAAAAAATATACTTACTAACTAGATTCATTATAGCTCTGGCATATCATCTGAGATTAGAAGTAATAATTGTTTATCAAATATCAAAATATTTGAACTCCTTTGAGTATTAATTTGTTGTTTAATTTAAAGCTGTTTATATTGTAGGTAATTCCAGTATTAACATCTTAATTCCCGAACGTAGTGAGGGAACTACGGATTCCTTCATTTCAACTTAATTTCGCTCAGAATTCAATATGCTGCCATGACATTTGCCCATGACACTGCTTTATTCCCTTAGTGCATAATCTACTATTTCTTACCTGAAGTATTTATCCCTTTAATAAATCCAATTTTATCAAAACTTGCAGCAACGTTTTCAAATTAACACTAAGAGTTTGGCGAAAATCCGTGAAAATGGTAACAAAAAATCTGATAGATAGAACTACAGACGGACAGAGTAATTACCATATATCTGTGATTTTAGTATGCTGATAGAAATAAAGCATTATACTTTCGTGGTATTAAATGTACTCCTGATTCCAACTTACGTTGAATGAGCTCTGTCGATTCCAGGGTCTATGTCAACAAAAAATACCGCATAAAAACTTCGCTTTGTCAGTACAAAAGCCGGCGGTGAAGGAGTTATAAAGTGAATTAAAAGTTCTGTTAAAAAAAAATATTGTCATAACTCACTCAGGATATTAAAACAGAAAAACGTGAAGTTATATTCAATTAGTTATTTTTTATAAAAGGGCCAACAAAATTCTGTTTTCCTTCTGGGACACTACCAAAGTGCTTGTAACAAATACCCCTAGAGAGGAAGAACACCGAAGACCTGCACTGGAATTATAGCGCCTGTTTGGAGAAATAACCTCCACCTTACAGAATCATCATCATCATCAGCCTATTAATGTCCTACTACTGGGGCACAGGCCTTCCCTATGGATGGAATAGGGAGTTTTGGGCCATGATCCACCACGCAGGCCCAGTGCGGATTGGTCTGTGCTAACGACTGCAGATGCAGCCGGGACCAACGGCTTAACGTGCCTTCCGAAGCACGGAGGAACTCGAGATAGTAAATTTTTGGTCACTCATCCAATCACCGACCACTGCGAAAGTTGCTTCAACGATCGCAGCCGAACGCACTAACCACTTGCGCTATCGAGCTCCTCGCTTCGCCTCGCTCGAGCATCGGTGGTTCAGTAGTAGAATGCTCGCCTACCTTACAGAATACCACAGTGAAATAACACTACCTGTTGCTGGTTTTTATTTCTCATCGAAGCGTAGTATTTATTGCACGTGGTTTTCATTAAAAAAAATAGGGGTAATGACGGTGTAGAGTAAACGGTATTTAGTTCGTCACTTAAATTATCAAAAAAAATAGACACTTATTTTTCTTTTGTCAATCAACCAAAAAATGACAAGGAAGAAGCTCGTCAAAGATTGGGAGTGGAGGCTCGTGACGTCTCTTCTAAGCAAAAAAATGTACCAAGACCTGACATCATGCGACATTTAAAATCAAAAATCTCTATGATGTTTTGATTATGTGAGTTTACTAACTTTATGTTTACTAATAATCTAGCAAAAAATAACGACGGGTTGCACTCCGGGAGTGCCGGCAGAAGTAAAAACTTGAGTATTAACGTTGTGCATTTTTGATATTTTGGAATGGTAAGGGAATAATTGTGCACGAATTTCTTTAATTATTAGTATGAAAATACTGTAATTGATGTGGTAGAATACAATATTTATTTATTGCGCTATCGTACACAAACATCACAATTAATATTACATTAATAAGTTTATCCCTCAGAATTTCTCATTTAAGCGCACATAGCGACATCTATTGTAAAAAAATGCATTTTCTTAGCAATAAAGCTGCCACCTGGACGTCCTAGACACAAACTTATTATTATAATACGATAAAATAAAATATTACTATGATTCGTCCAATATATTGAAAGTCAACAACCTTTCCAATTTTATTGTTTTCGTCTTACGAATTTTCGATTGTCAGGTTCCCGGATGCGATCAGGCCACGTGTCATGACGCGAGTTTAACAATTTTTACCCATTACTAAAAAGTATACAACGCCGCTAAGTTTTCATTAATATCAGCTTACATGAATCACGTAAGGGCACCTAGCGACATTTATTGTAAAAAAAAGCATTTTCTTCGCAATAAAGCTGCCACCTGGTCGTCCTAGAGAGAGACTTATTATTATAATACGATAAAATAAAATATTACTATGTTTCGTCCATTATATTGAAAGTCAAAAACCTTTCCAATTTTATTGTTTTCGTCTTACGATTAGAACACGTGGCCTGTGATGCGATCAGCACACGTGTCCTGGTGCGAGTTTAACAATTTTTACCCATACAAAAATAAAAGTGTACAACGCCGCTAAAGAAGCTTCACTTCAAAAATTTTGTCATCATCCATCGTCAAACCTTGTTTTAGAGAATAAGGCAGCTGATGTGAGAAGATTAAAATCATATAAGGCTTAAACCGGCACAGAGTAGGAAAAACGAACGTATCAAAAATCCATTATGAAAACCAAATAACAAGGGCGTAAATCAGGAAGCCGCCTGAATAGAGTCTCGCCGTTAGACCCGCAGCCGCGCGCCATAAATTCGAGCATCATTTACTTGGCAAGCCATAACTCCGCGGGAAAAATGTTTATATTGGTGCTAAGACGCTTTGTTGTATTTTAAAGAAAAAGATTATATTATACCTACTAAAAGAACTACTGAGAATAAAGCATTATAGATAATTTGAATAATAGTATGTACAAACTATCAAAGTGTTGCTCTCAGATATTTCAATTTATTTTTCAGTTCGATTATTTATTAGTTGGTGTTGGCACTTCTTTGCAATAGTAGTTGAATAACACATACACGTGACTTTCATAAACTGTTTATTTATTTATAACATTTATTGTAGGCGTTTTACACGCCTGTAATATATCCTACATGATGCGATTTTCCACACTAATTCTTCTGATAAACCAAAAACGCCCACGTTAATGTTAAGTATAAACTAGTGATCCGCCATCGCTTCGCTTCATAATCATACATAAACCCCCCTTATTAATAAACGAAAACTTCGCTTGGATTAGTTACTCTATGTTTTATCTCTGTTTATTGAATGACAAATGGCATATGAGTGGCATGAACAAAACATGGCGTAACTAGTCTAAGCTTATTCCTTGTTTATTAATAAGGGGGTACGTGTTTAAAACCGTATCAAAATCCGTTGTGTTTAAGGAGGATGTAACATGTATACTTAAATATAGGCATAGGAACGTGGAGAGACGACTATACTTTATACTTTGTAAACATACAGATTTGTGAGTAAACTCTATTTGTCTGTCTGTTTCACTTCCATGCCTAAATTTTCTGAACCCACATTGGTAAATTTTTATACCTATGGCGATAAAGAAGACCTCGGGAAAGGACAAAGTTGAGTGAAGTAAGTGAAAAATATTAAAATATGAAAAAACATTTAAAATATTTTTTGCAAAATAAGTCGTGGGCATCCTTTAGTTTTTTTTCATGAAAATCTTATAATAATTTGTACTTGCGAAATTTCTTCAAAATAATATAAGCTCTTCGTTTCAATTCGTTTAAAAATGACACACCCCTGGAAAAAAAATGTTATGGATTAAGTAATTATTTGAATACCAATTTCATTTGAAATCCGCAACTCATTTAACTTGGGTATTTACTGCAAGTTCTCTGGTTCAACTCGAACTCACCATCTGCACAGTTTAAAATTCAATGCTTATGAAGTTGCTATAAAGTAGGAGGATTCACAGGTTCAAGTAATTTGATTCAATTTTAACTCGGAAGTACCGACAGAAACAAGCTTCTTTCATTAAGTAGCAAGGTGCGCCTTTGTCTGAACATTACATGAACAGTAACTTTGATTGGTTTTTTTCATTCGCCAATATCGGACACCTTGCCCTACAACAGTCAATTATCTGTCACAAACGATCAAATCTGCAACTTTTCGATAGCGTGAAGAACTTTGTGGGCCTTCGGGGAACTTTTAAGAATTTATGAGGATTCCAGTCTGACTCGTAAAAATAGAAGGCTCTGCACTCGTTCGCGTTGGTCCTGGGAGGGGTAAACAAATATTTGAGAATAAATAAGGCTTTGTGTGTGAGGCTGCGCATCCCAAGATGTAGGTACCTACTTGAAGGCGCGATGGCGGGCGGCGTGTGGCGTCAAGCGCGGCTGATTTATGCATCGCCATTATTTTTGAGAGCAACGTAAGCACGCGCTTTTCGAATGAGCGGTGAATAAGGCTTATTATGACTAAATCCTCCTTCATTCCTTTTGGCTTTATCTGCCTTCTGATATCCAACTTTTGTTCGGAAACTAGCATTGATTTACCACATCATCTACAATAACCCTTTTTATCCAAAAAGTAACCTTAATGCGCCAGCTCATCGTCTACCTACACTCTACAATAACCCCTGCAACTTATTTATTGCAGTACCTATATATAATTGACGAACAGTAAAGATCTTACAGTACTTATTTATAAAAAAAGCGTTCTTATACCGATCCCGGACTAATCTTAAGTCGAAACAGTCTTGTAGTTTCATGCTCACAAATAAGTCTTTCTTATTCTTAGTCTATTATTATTATTCTTAACTTACAAAAACATACAACTCAGTGCCAAGCATTCAAGAATGGATCATTTTTTTTCAAAGTAGCTTTGTTCCTTACTTAACAGAACCATAGACTACTGGACTTGTTATTTTCTTTTCAGTTTTTATTTGAAATAATATTTAATAAGTCGGGTTTTTTTATGTTTTTAATTTATTTTTCTATTTCACTCTTTTTAGTTAGGATTATAAGACGGTATATACAATCTTATCACTTCAGTAAGGGAATTAATATCGGGGGATTATTAATCCCTTGCGGTGGTCTAAACTATTAATTTATTAAGACCTTACCACCAGGCTCAAAGCTACAGACGTACCTCAATTGTCGCAAAATTGTGTGAAGCAAAATCAAGTCGTTTATATATAATGGGTGTAAATTTTATAGTACTAGTACTTATTCAAAAAGTCATCTTTTGATGACGTGCTTTTATGAATAGTTTAGGAGTAAATAGAAAATGCATTGACTTTTATTCGTAATATACACAAATGCAGTGTCATATCCTAGTCTCATAATTTGTTTTAACTACGTAATTCACAGAAACCAAATATGTAGATGCCAGAGGTTAAGTTCAACCGTTGTTAATCACCCTATATATAGGTACAATACCAATAAATGACGTTAATATCGCAGGTTGACGAAAGCAATTATTGCCGTCTGTGGTTTTGGACACTGGTGGCAACTGCCTTCGCCAAAATTAAATAGTTATACAATGACCAAAGCAACTTGCTTTTGGCGTCAAGGGAGGTTGTGAAGGAGCTGTGCACGCTCTTCACACCTTCCTGTCGCTCGACGCAACGGAGGTGGTGCTGAAGGTGGATGTCAAGAACGCCTTCAACTCCGTAGATAGAGGTGCCTTGCTTTCAGTGATTCAACAAGAAATTCCTACTATTTAAAACTATCTTTGGCAATGCTACATTATACTAAATTAATTTTCAAGGCTATCCTCGGGTCCGCTATTTTTAGTTTCTTTCCCGATTTGCTTCAAATGGATTAATACAGTTTTGTCACTTACCCCGAAGCCTGCAGCTATATCTGAAGTGCTTTGTAATGGATCCGCTTTCACAATAGCCTTTAATTCTTCATTTTACACTTTGGTCTCCGGCCCTCAACGGGGTTAGTTCTGAAGGTCGAAATTTCCAGAACGAAAACGTTGCAACCAAAAATGTGCCGTGCTTTCTTTTGCGACACCAGTGCCGTACATGTCATTAATCCTTCGAGCTGTTTCTGCAGCACTGGTACCACGGTAGAACTCGTACTCGTAAATATACCGATATTTCATGTTTTCCATAGTGCGGTAATAAGCGACGCCAAAGAAAAAAATAATGAGAAAAAACAAATGAATGACTCTTTTCAAAACTCAAATGTACCAGGTAAATGAATTTATAAATTAGAATTTGGAATTGGTAACCAAAGAGGATATATGTATTTGTAAGTGGTCAGTACGACAAAACGCTAATTTCATATGTAAGGACCTTAGATGAATGTTTGGTCTCGCTTCACTGAAGCGATACCAATCATTCATCTATGCTAAGGACCTTATATTATAATATATTTTTTTATCATCTAATAACATAAATCTTTTTATTGAAAGTACTTCGAATAATATTAGATATTGCGAGTAGCCCATTTTTTCTTTTCATCCTACGTTTATAAACACCAAGATTCATCATCTTGCCAATGCAACCGCAATCGCAGTCGGGTAAAAAAATAACGTCCATACATTCACTCTTCGTTTCGCTACAGCCCATCACGGCCGGCGTTACCTACTAATAATAAGCTCAAACTATTTTGTTTATACATAGATTTTTACATGGATCAGACTATTATAAGCTATTGCAACGCAACCAAAAAAACTTTACTTTTTAGCTAACAGTGTTCCACAGACAAGCAAGTTCCCCTCCAATGTAACCCAAATGGTAGACGTTTATTGGTTACCATTGCCATGCCGACTGTACATAGTAACATATGTACCAACTACTTACGCCAACTTTCAAACTAATCCATGGCGATTATTTCGTTCCTTTGGGATATTTATTATTGCTATGCTATGAACGATGAGAGGCACTAAAAAGGTTTTTATTGGCTTAAATGATATAAAAAGATTGATAATAACACAACACAAGAACTCCCAAGTCCACTCTCAACCAGAAAACCCTCCACCACAACGTTACTTGGCCTATGAGCTAACTTGGTTATTCGTTTTTAATAATGATTTACCAACTCTACTTCTAGTTTCAATGTCAGAAGATTTTTATTACATATCTACACAAGTATCTCTTATCTAATAGACAAGTCCGTCCGTCCGTCCGTGGTGCTGTTTCAGCGGCCAAACCGTAAGAGATAGATATAGAGAATGTTTAAGTTATAAGTTGAGAATAGTCTGATAAGACTACAAACCGGATGTGAGTAACGTAGCACTTCCGGTTTTCGAGAAATCACGTGATTTCTATTTCAAACGAAACCACACAAAATCTCCGAAGTTCTCAATTAATTAAATACATTTTTTTTTTTGGTGAACATTTGGTTCACTGGTTTGCTAGTTAGAAATTAATAATATATTCACAGCTACTTATCTATAAAAATGACAATTATTTTGTAAAAAAAAATATTTATATGTCGTTATCACCTGTAATTAAAGTTTCACAACCTGTATCTTGATATATTTATTCCTATGTAGAAATGTATAACTGTAAATATATAACTGTAGGTAACTTTGTTGCTGATCCAAATAAGTAATACAGCCATTGCAGTTGGCTTTATTATTTATTTAATAATTTAAAGAAATTTATTTAAGTAAAAACAGATAGTGTTTTCTTTCTTCTGTAGGTAGTTAAATTCGATTTAGTTATTTGTTACGACGATACGACCACTAGAAAAGACATGGAAACACCGAATTATATTAAATTAAATATTACTTAACAAGAGCTTCATATAAATCAATTGTTAGGAAAAATCAGAAAACTTTTTCATTTCAATATTAATTAACTAAATAAGCCGCTCCATTTAATTCGACGGGCAGAGTAATAATAATACTCGACTATAACAATTTCTCTTACAATGTACTAAACATCTTAATACTCCTAAGTAGCTTCCCAGCGCGCCGATTAAAGAGGACCTTTATGTAGAAAGTTACTCTAAATTATCACGTCATTGAGAGGGCTATGCAATTTCACGGCAGAGCGAGCGCACCGGCGGCTTACATGCCCCAGAACTGTCTTGTTATAATTACTTCGAGGGGGAACACTTTTTATAACCAATATCCTTTTTTAATTCGAAGCACAGAAAATTACTCGACCTGATGATAAGTGCAATTGAAGTCCAGGCGCGAAGGGGTTCCTTCTATCTGGAACAATTTGGTTGCTCCGAAATTCATTTCCATAGCAGCGGCCGGCGAAGCGCCAGCCACCTGATATAATAATATACACATAATATAAATAACTCAAGGAAAGTTAAATTTTTGTATGTCAAAAGACGGTTCTGATGGTGAACTTTTTGCATTATGACGGTTCTGCTTTTTAATTATTATGGATATTCAAAGATAATTCAGGTGTATAAAATTATGAGTTTTTACTGTCTGATATGAAATGAGTAAATGCCAAATGATGTTTTGCGAAATGAAATTGATGCCTATCCGCCGATATGCACAATAATATTACGACATTAAAAGTTCTCCGTTAAAAGGTAGACCCGAGCTGGTAAAGAGAGGTGCACATTGCACACAAACATCTTGCCTTGGCCTGAAGAACCCAATCCCCTTCCCCGTGGAGCTCTGGAACCTATAACAGCAAATCAAATAAATAAAACCAATCTAATTTCTTCGTCGTTTTTTCATCTTTACAATCGCTGTATTTCAAATGTTAAATCCTTGTACGATGATATGAAACCCCTGAGAGTTCAAATCGCACTTTCTTCGGATTGTTCTTTTTGATCCTACGACCTTTGTATGTATTTGAAAGTCACTGTGTACAAAATCAGTGACCCTACATTAGAAATATCGATTTTGACATCATCGGCAACCCGTATCGGGATGATAACAATGAAATCGTTTTTTAAGAGCCAATATAACCGGTCGCCACGTATTAACTTGATGGAATGGATTAAATAATCTGTTGATAAATGTAAGGGAAAATGGATCTAACACTTATCAACTAACCAAAACTTTATTTAATGATGGCCAGCAATGCCGTATGTTATTGCGACTATTTTAATAAACAACACAAAAAATTCGTGAGAGTCAAAAGATTAATTAATTGCTCTCTAAACAATAAACTATTGGATTTATTCCATATTAATGTAACGTTTAGAGAGGTATGGCATTTCGCTCAAATAAAAGCGCCCGTCTACGGCAGTAACCACCACCTTACAAAAGATCAGATCTTACAGTGAAATTACCTTTGTTTGGAGTTGTAGATGAAGTTTACCTAGACAAAAGGGCTTTCTGTACATAGTACCTAAGTACAGAAAGCCCTGACACGACTGAGGGGTTTTGAAATGGATGATGCAGTAATATTATCCAATAGTGGAAAAGAACAACAAACATAAATAGTACAAAGATCAGTAAATAGTGATCTCATGTAAAGAGATGGACAAAACTTGTAGTAAGTTTTTTTTTTCTCCACCCATTGTTGTTTTCGGGCTTTTTCTACACAAAACTTCTAATTTTCACAACGAATGCGAACGTATTTTATTGGAGTTTTTTCAATTTTCATGATTAATCTGAGTTCAACAGAGCAAACCAAAAGACTGAACAGAATTTGACACTGCAGTCAGTACAAAACAAATTGTACAGAAATCCGAGCTCCGCGATAAATATCATAAATAGGAAATGTATGGTTTGCGGCAAACTTGAACAAAATTCCAAAACGATTCCAAATGTCAATACAACTAATTCATCCACTAATTTAAATATTACACCCTACCTGGTGGTTGCAAAATCAATGCAGACAAATATGTTCTTAGGCTAATTGCAGGGATCGCGAACCTTCACGTATCAACGTGTCATTTTCCTAAACAAATGTTTAATGAGGTCATAGACGTGCCATCGAATAATTTTGACTTTGTGATTAATAATAATAGTATTTATTATTAATCACATCATCAAATCTCAAAACTCTTCATTTACTACAAAAATATAGGCACCTACAATTTACAATGATTGAAATGCGTAATTTAAATACCTAATTAAAGAACTAAAAATTATAACTAAAAATATTCGAATAGTTGAATTCATTTCGTAAGTCAAATGTTTATTGATTTTTATTTCTCGTTACGTCCGATGTGGCGCTGCTGTTCAAGTTTCCATAGAAAATTTGACAATGACGTTTCGCACTCGCAAACTATTCGAATTCGATATTGGTTCGTGCTAAGGGTACAGTTAGTGACCTGCTCAAAATACTGTGTCGCGTGCCATTCATGGCACGCGTGCCATTGGTTAGCGATTCGCTGTACTCTAGCATCCATTTCCCTACCGTGGGGTTTTCCGGAAATCATACTTATTATGTAAACAACGGAATACTTAAACCATACTTCGAAACTAATATTATGTAAGCGCCAGTTTGTCTGTCTGCAATACAGAATAGCATGGGCATAGTGGATTTCCCGCTCGAATTGAAGCGCCCGTCTGGGGGCCAATCGCCTAACTGGATTGCTTTGGAAAACGCTATCGCTTACGATTTCATTTTGTTATTTCTAGCCCCCTGAGGTTTTCAAATGCCTCGCGCTCTTTTTTTTTCTTTTGCATTGGTAATAACAATGTTAAAGAAAATGAGCGTGAGGTATTTCGGCGGTTAGAAATAACAAAATGAAATCGTAAGCGATAGCGTTTTCCAAAGCAATCTGGTTAGGCGATTGGCCCACTGGTAAAGTAGCTGTTAGGTGGACCTTACATTACAGATGATCACAGTACAATAACACTACATTTTGGTGGTGTTGTGTTTCTGTTGATGTGTAAGCTTCCAGGGATCCACGAGGTAGGGAATTGGGTCAGGGAAGAACGGTGCGAGTGATAATTTTGGTATCGCAAACGTCTATAGGCTATCAGGCGGGCATACGCTTGTTTGCTACCCTTATCACATAAATAAAATCTCTTCACGCTTGAACCACTAGACCGATTTCGATAAACTTTAGTATAGAGATAGTATAAGCCCTGGGAAAATACACAGGGTACTCTTGTTTCGGAAAAATGTTACATTCCTGAGGGATTTACAAAAGTTAACGCGGACGAAGTGGGCGGAGGGCTAGTTTTCTATAAAATAAAAAGAACAAGAAAAAATTGTGTGTGTCAGCTCCGACGCACGACTGGAGTTAACTCCTTAAGTTTGATAGTCTAACCAGACGCAAAAAGAGTTTATTTAATTTAAAAAAGATTGATACTGTATGAAAGAGTTTAACAATTAATGAAAATAATATACGTATATAAATATATATTTATTCATTTCATATACATTTATTATAAGTAATCGACGAAATATTTTACATTAAACTTTTTACAATAGTCAATTTCAGATGTGTATAAATATATCATTAGGAATGTTGATAAATTATGTAATTATTATTATCAGACTATTATCATTTCTTTAAATATTAATTAAATCAAAATTGTCTGCATTATTAATTACAGTGACAAGTGGTTTATGGTAACTAAAATAAGACACATGGACGTTCGTCGATACGTGGTTCACGAATCTTGAAAATACCGCATCAATGGTTGTACCATACCTCGTTGTCCCATTGCTCTATCAGAAACAATATCTAAATTCAATTCAGATTTTAAAATTTTTATTAATGTCAATCCGTCATCTTTGTTTGTCAAAGTTGCGCGACATAGGATGCGCACACAAAACGTAACGAGGTCATTCATCGATAGATTTTACTCCTCACATTTTTCTCATACCGGGCCCCTTATATATGCAAATCGATTCGTAAGGAGTAAACTCCAAAATTTCAAAAGACAATCAGTCACGCCTACTCTTTTAATCATTTAGGTATCTACTTACCTATGTAAGTACTTCGTTGAATTAATATGAATGTCATTTTTAAACTTAAGTAAGTATCTACTTATACTTTTTCTATAGTACGTTATCCTAGTTTACTTTTAGTATTGTAATTTTTAGCATAGAACTGCTAGATTTATAATTTTCCTATTTATCTTACAAATATCCTTTGCAGAGTGTAGTTTCTGAAGAGGGTCATCAGTATATATTACAATTTCTTTGCCCTTGATGTCTTTTTAAGTGCAGACCCACTTAACCCTTGCGCGGCCCAACCCACATTCTACAATGTTTGTGAAAAACTTTGCCTTTATGAAACGCAAACAAAATAAAATAAGTTTATATAAGAGCTTCTTTAAAATAAATTGAGGTCTATGACGCGGGGGCTAGTGTGCTACGGTTTATGAAGCTTGTGATCATGAAAGAAAATTAAGCAGCTTTGGCAATGGTTGGCCATACGAGAAGTAGCTAGTGACCAAAAATTATTACCTTGAGCTCTTTCGAGCTTCTGACGGAAAGCAAGTTGAGCCTGTGGCGGCGACATCTATATGCCCCACATATATACAACGGATGGAGGAAATCATTACTCACCATCCTCAAGAGATGGCGTTACCTGCACTGCGATCATAATAGTATGGAAGCCTACATCGCGCAAATGAAATTCGGAAGCTAACTCTTCATATATACGATGCCCGACCAACATCAGTCGGGCTGCGGCCCCCGAGCTACCATCACCCAGCTCGGAGGAAGATCTTCCCCTTTGGCCTTCCTACACTGGTGACCCGGACGTGGCGGCGACATCTATATGCCCCACATATATACAACGGATGGAGGAAATCATTACCACATCTCTATTGTATCAATCCTTTGCCTTTCTCGGGTTAAGATAGTCCGATTCTGGTCTGATTCACTAAACTCAGTGATTATCACTATTTGCTACCTGCTTATGCCAGATGGAAGTGTTTAATCACCGAGTTATTTAGTGATCCACTACTGCTTTATTATAACGCCACTAAGATACTTGTTCTGAAAGCATTGATAGATGTGTAAAATTCTCTTTATTTACACACTGTAAATGTCAAAAAAAATGCGAATAAGCCGGCTGGTCCAGTGTATCTTTGTCCTGCTCTTTACAGAACATACAGAATGAAAAGGAGAGACTGTTGTCAAAATTGTTTTAGGCTCAGAATAATATCTATGTTTCAGGTTTAGAGAATCATATCATAATTAGGTGGTGTCCACTATTCTCTCAATTTTCATGTTTTTGTAAAGTCGTGTTGCGCGGTGTGCGCATAATTCACGCCTTTTAATCACACGCTCGAAAAACGCTTAAGCTGGGAACATATTATCGGACGCGTCCGTAAGCCGCGGCTGATGGACGCGACTTGTTTCTATCTGGTTAATACAAAATATACTAAACTGTGCATATTGTCTGTCATAAGTCGCGGACGTGGCCTTGAGCGCTCGGACGTCCAAACAGAATCTGGCTGGCTGGATGTTTATATGTCCGCGGACGGTGTGAACGGGGTGCGGGACGCGTCCGCGGACGTTTCGGGTTCATAAGCTAACCAACCGCGATCGCGCGCGGTAATACATCAGCGCAATGGACGAAAAATTAATAGAATGTGTTAGGGCCCACGAATGCCTTTATAATCATAAACTTCAACATTATCAAAATGCTGCATTAAAAGACCAAGTATGGGCTCAAATAGGGCGTGAATTAAACACTACAGGTAAGAGTAATTATTACTTTATTTTAAACTATTCTAATTTGTCCAAGGCAAACGTCCATTCTCAGAACTAAAGTAGTCGCAAAACTTGTCTCGTATATCAAATGCCACACGAGTGGAATTATGACGAATACCTTCAAATGATATAAAGTTATCTGGTACACCATTAGGTAGTTCTTGCAAAAAAATATTATCGTCTTCGGCGTTCCGTAGCATGTTGTGTAAGCAACAACAAGCTAAAATAATTTTATCAACATATTCTGGTTGTACTTCAATATCTGTATGAAATATCCGCCATCTTGCTGCTAAAATTCCAAATGCATTTTCGACTGTCCTCCTCGCACGCGATAATCTATAATTGAAGTTTTGTTTGCATTGTTAGAGACAGCTTCTTTACTATATGGTCTCATTAAATATCGTTTTAATGGAAAGGCTTGGTCTCCTATAATGACATGTGGCATGGGTTCACCACCATTTTGCAATGGTGTATCTGCTGGTACATCTGCAGTATTATTCGCCAAAGAAGTTCCCAGTTTTGACTCGGCAAACACACTACCGTCACTATTACGTCCAAAGGCCCCAACATCAATTGTAATAAATTTGTAATTAGCGTCAACTAATGCTAAGAGAACAACAGAGTGTCGGCCTTTATAATTGTAGAATGACGTTCCTGCATTATTAGGGCAAAATAGCATAACATGCTTGCCGTCTAAGCTGCCGATACAATTAGGAAACTGCCATTTATCGCTGTATATTTTCGCTATTTGCTTCCACGTTTCCATGGTAGGTTTTGGCATAAAAATATCTTTTAAATTTTTCCAAATAGCCGTAGTTACCTCCAGTACGATAGTTCTTATTGTGCTAAATCCCATTTTATATCTAAATCCCAGTGATCGAAATGATTCTCCCGTGGCTAAAAACCTGAAAAAGTATAAATTAATAAGAAATCGGCCAAGTGTGTGTTGAGCCACGCGCTGTAGGGTTTGGTAGTCATACATATTTCATTTTTATAATATTGATAAGATAAACCAATTCTTAACGATAATTCGTTTTTTTAGCTTCACAATGCAAGACAAAATGGAACCTGTTAAGAAATGCGTTCGTGCACGCGATATCTAGATGTTCAGTACGCAGCCGGTCGTCGGTAGGGCAGAAACCACGTCGCCCTAACTTCGAACCAAAACGCCGGGGCGTACTTAGCTCCGCGATACACGGCTCGTTGGAAGGCACGTTAAATATGCCTAACCCTAACCAAATATAAAATCTAAGGACTTACAGACTAGTGTCCCATCAGCGGCTTCAGTACAACGGCGAGGGGAGGAGCGCTCCTCCTTATGCAGAACCCGCCGGCCAAAGCCAAGCGAATATGATTGGAATATCCAGGGTATTTGGAACACTTAAACTCACTACGACACAGGGGACCCTAATAGGCTACTAAGAAACACCTGATGCTATTATAATCTATTCTATTGCCCACGCGACTGGGACGGACAAATTGTGCACTTTGTCACCAAACCGATTCATTCGCTAACTTAAGACGGACTGACCGATGGGTACGCAATCGAGTGTTTTTACTCGCACCTCCCTTTTGTTCCTAACATCCCCCCGTCCCGGACCGTTACGAACGGTACGTTAATCTACAGGCAAGCGGGAGAGAGTAGTGACCGCTCTCTTTAAGACTGAGTCACCAATCAAGACCTCGGCAAGACGGGGCACTCCATCAGCCCCGTACACTAACTTAACGATGCGCCCCCGCCGCCAAAATAATGGCGGAAGGTTAGCATCTTTAATCAAAACAAGGTCCCCACTCTTGGGTGGCTTCATCTTGTCGGTCCACTTAACGCGCTGCTGCAGAATATGTAAATACTCTACAGACCAACGTGTCCAAAAACTCTGGGTCAGCTGTTGTAACAGCTGGAACCGTGACAAACGATGAGATTTAACATCTTTCCATGGATATTCTGGCAGCGCGCTAAGAGGTTGTCCAATTAAAAAGTGTCCTGGGGTTAATACCTCTAGGTCATTGGGATCAGAAGACAAAGGGCATAGTGGTCGCGAGTTGAGGACAGCTTCAATTTTGCAAAACACTGTATCTAGTTCCTCAAACGTAAGGACGGCTTCGCCTATCACGCGACGAAGGTGAGTCTTAGCAGCCTTTACACATGCTTCGAATATCCCTCCCCAGTGTGGACAAGCTGGTGGGCTAAATTTCCAGATTATCCCACGACGGGATAGGGTAGTTCCAATGTCTACTTTATTATTGGACAAAAAATCATGTACTTGTTTCAGATAATTATTTGCACCCTTATAATTAGTTCCGCAATCGGAGCGGATCAATGACGGCAATCCTCTGCGTGACACAAATCTACTGAGAGTGGCAATAAAGGCCTCGGTAGATAGTTCGGATACCACCTCCAAGTGGACAGCCTTAGTAGACAGACACACAAAAACACATAAATAGGCCTTATAACTTTTTGCATTACGAAGACGCGACGTTTTTACCATAAAGGGACCCGCAAAATCGGTACCAACACCAGCAAAGGGTCTACTTTCTGTGACACGATCGGCAGGCAAATCTCCCATCTGGGGCTGCATGGTAGCGGGTCTTAGACGATAACATGGTAGACAACGAAAAATAATGCTACGGATTGTCCGTCTGGCTGACAATATCCAAAATTCACGCTGCAATATAGCCAATAATGCATTGCTGCCTGCGTGAGAATTTTTGAGATGACGATCTATGACTAACAAACGAACGAGGTGGCCATCTTTAGGTAGTAACAAAGGATGCCTTACACCATAAGCCAAATTAGCGTTTCGAAGCCTTCCACCAACACGCAAGAGACCAACGTCGTCGAGAAAAGGATTCAAACGAGCAACCGATCCTTTTAGTTTGGAGCGACCATCACGCAAAACCGCAATTTCTGATTTGAAGTTTTCAGACTGCACCAAACGAATCCAAAGCAATAAGGCTTCATGGCGCTCCTCGGGAGTGATAACAGGGGAAACACGCTTCGCCAGTGGTTGCTTACAGTTATGTTTAAAACGCTGAATCCACGCCGTGACACTCAATAATTTTTCCAATTTGCTGTACCGTCCTAACAAGAATTCAGTGTTTATACTAGGCTCAATTTCAAGGACAAGAGCTCGCAATTCAGGGAGTGCTACAGCCGACAGACTCTGAGATTGCGGCCAGTCAGACTCAGGGCGTGCTAGCCACTCAGGACCCCACCACAAAGGATGATTTATAAGGTGAGAAGCATCGCACCCTCGAGAAGCACAGTCCGCAGGATTTAGTTCCCCGGGTACGTGTCGCCAAGTTCTCTTAACCGTCGCTTTAAGTATCTGAGCAACTCTATTGGCTATAAATACTTCTAAACTATGAAGTGGAGTCTTTAGCCAACAAAGGACAATCTGACTATCGGTCCAGGCGAATACATCACTTACCGCTATTGAACGACCTAAAGTGGAACAAAGGTGGCCTAAAAGACGTGAAAGAAGAACAGCTCCACAGAGTTCTAACTTCGGGATAGTCAGCCGTGTCCGAAGGGGAGCAACCTTACTCTTTGCCAATACAAGATGCACTGCTACTTCTCCGGTATTACTAACAGTGCGGAGGAAGACGACCGCAGCAAAACCCTTTTCGGAGGCATCCGAAAAGCCATGCAGGCTCGCTTTATATTTGCCAGCAGGAACAAACAGTCTCGGCATGGTCACCTGATTGATATCAGGGAGGGTTGAGACAAAATGTATCCAATCTCGGAGCAATTCCTCGGAGAGAGGCTCATCCCACGAGACTCCCGCAGCCCATAAATATTGCATGAAACATTTGGCCATGAAAATTACAGGACTGATCCACCCATTGGGATCAAAAGTACGCGCCACCGTAGACAAGACAAGGCGCTTGGTCCAGACCTTGGGAACTTGCAGTTGTACCCAGTAAGTGAAAGTGTCTGGGACCGGTCTATACTGGACACCAAGCACCGTCACCTCGTGAGGGCTGTCGGCGTTTTCAAAGAGATGAGGATCTTGGTGATATTCTTCGGGCAAATCAGCGAGTACCTCAGGCGAATTTGACAGCCATTTTCTCAGCTCGTAGCCTCCTGCCTTCATGATTGCCAGCAACTCATCTTTGAGTACCAATGCCTCCTCTACGCTAGAAGCCCCCGTGCATATGTCATCAACATATACGTCATCCGACAAAATGGTGGAGGCGCGAGGATAATTTAAACGCTCCCTCTCTGCTAACTCCAACAACGACCTTATCGCAACAAACGGACTAGATGCAAGACCATAAGTGTTCGTGTTGAGTTCAAAAACAGAGATGGGGTCCCTCGGACTCTCCCTCCAAAGAATCAACTGATATTTACGATCATCAGGATGGATCAAGGTTTGACGAAACATCATCCGGATATCAGTCATAAACACTACTTTGTGTCTTCGGAAGTTGGTTAGTATGTCTGAGATATCTTTATGTAATTTGGGCCCTACATGCAGACAATTATTTAACGACACACCAGACGATGTAGGAGCCGAGCCATCAAAAACCACCCTAATCTTTCCCGTACGTGACTTTAAAACTGCATGATGGGGGAGAAAGTAATGCTCTGTCGAACGCCAGTCTACGCTAGATATCGACATGTGTCCGAACTCCTTATACTCCCGCATGAAGTCTGTATACTTCTTGCGGAAGGCCAAGTCTTTACTCATGCGGCGCTCCATTGACACTAACCTTTTCTCCGCTAGTGTTCTGGACTCGCCCAGAGGAGGTCGACCGGCACGAAAGGGTAGTCGAGTTATCAAGCGGCCAGAGGAGAGGCGACCAGTATTATTCCGGTAAAACAATTCACATTCCTCTTCCTCTGGATTAACTCTTTCGGCAGATGGGGGTTCCTCCACTTCCCAAAATCTCTGCATAACGTCAGAAAGGGTAGTCGCCACAACAGAGGTGCTATCTATACCGAGCGACGGGGAGATTCGGTTTACCGGTCCCATCAGGACGTAACCACCAACTGTCTGAATAGCGACTAGACCACCAGGCTGTAAAACACGTCTATTGTTTAAAAGCAATCGCCCCAGAACATCTGCTCCTAATAAGACGTCTACCGGAGCTGGGGTGTAGAACTTCGTATCCGCCAAAACTAAACCAGACGTCAATGATACAATGTTTGGGTCTAAGTCCACCGAGGGTTGTCTACCCACAACAGTGTTCAAAACAATCGCCGTTGCTGTGATTCTGGTGTTGGACATGGTTGCGGGGGTGAAAGTAAACGTTACTTCCCCTACTAGCTCCTCTACCTTTACATCACCAATACCTCGAATACCTTCCTGGTGAGGTCTAATCTTGAGGCCTAAATAGCCCACTAACCCAGATGATAGGACACAACCCTGAGCACCAGAATCCAAAAGGGCGCGAACCTTCACAGAGTTACCCTTCAGTCCCCTAACTATCACAGAGGCCGTCGGGAGTAGAACGGTCTCCGGAGGGGCAGCTGTGTGTGATTGAGAGGACGTTAATTGCTAGTAGGTGGGAAAGCGAACCGCCTCTCCAGAAGGGGAGGGTCGCTCAAAGCGATCGAGTGGGCTCCATACCAACTTACGGCGTTGGCATTGCAATGGAGAAGGCTCCACAACGGGTGGGGAAGTTTTTAACTCCCGAGGATCAATGGCGATACCGTAGCTATTAGGCTCTTTCACCTGACCGCGTGTCGGCGATTCCGTAGGGCCCCCGCCCGTGCGAGGTGCGCGATATTCATGCGAGTGTCTTGATTCCAGCTTATCGCCCCCTGAGTTCCTGCGGAACCGATTCTGATCGCAGCCCCCGCCCGTGCGAGGTGACTCCTGAGTTCGGGAATGTTGTTCAGGGCGCTCAGAATGCCGGCGTGCTGTATCAAACCCTAGCCCATTACGATTCATGCATAATGACGGATGATGATTTCCGTTACAATACCCGCATGGGTTTGGTCTGGAACATTCTCGCTGCATGTGTGGACCTAAACAAAAATAACACCATCCCCTCTGACGAGCTATAGCCCTACGGCCTTGTATGCGCTGCTCCATAAACTTTCCACAGCTGGGCATTTGATGACCAGGACCTTTACAGTAGATGCAGCGCGGGGTCTCTTGTACCGGGGTAAATTGCCTAAATGGTCGTGGATCCTGCCGTCCTGACCTGACTGGTTTCCGAGCAGTGGTTTGAAGATCTCGAGACCCTAACCAAGAGGGGCCGACAACGTCCGAATTATCGGCTAGCCTACACTCGTCCTCCATGAACTTCAACAAATCCTTGAAGGGCGGCAAATATGTGGAACTATCACCACCATATCGTTGCTCAAAGCGCACCTTCAGGTTATCCGGCAACTTCGCAAGTACTATATGTAGGAGCAAAAACGACCATTCCTCCACCGGAAGGTTTAAACTGCGAAGTGCGTTAATGGCTACCAGTAGCGGGTTCAATACGTCGACCCTCACGCGCATAACGTTTGTAACACGTGGAAGGGCTAAGATAGTGGCGATGTGAGCATCGGCGAGCCTTCTTACATTTTGATATCGCCGAGTAACAATATCCATAGCTACCTTGTAATTGTCATCTGTGGGGGCCAGGTGCTGTACCTGTTCACGGGCCTCCCCCTCTAATACGGTCAGAAGATACGCAAGCTTTTGCCCCGGAGTCAGGTCATCCCTTGCGTCGACGAGGCTATTAAATAGATTAGAAAAACCTTCCCATTCGTCGAGCCGCCCTGAAAAATGTCGAAGGTCTAGGGGAGGGAGACGAGACCACAGAGCTGGAAAGGATTTTGCCACAGTTTTAGAAGGATCCGGTTCTGCTTCCCTACCCTGATGGATGGGGCGAGCAAACTCAGCGATGCGATCCGACAAGTCGTAACACTGGTCGACGTCATTGTCAACCTCCTTACGAACGTCTGCATCAAGAGTGACACCTTTCTCTAAGAACAAAGCGTATTGTTCGTCTACAACGGCCATACGAATCGGCAAATCTACATATCTATTTATTAGGGCTTCTTGCCTATCCGGTCTGTCTATTAAGGCTGCGGCCGTCACCAGCCATCGTAATTCAGCCCTAATCTTTGCTTTACAGGAGAGTGCCGACATTGTTACAAATACGGATTACAAAGTTCTTAAAAAATACTGTCTAAAACAATGTCAGTACCTTAATTTAATAATCAAAATAAACTCTTCAAACATTAACTGTTTATTAATTATAAAGTAACATTCATATGAATTTATTTAACTTATAAAACTTTCAAATACGAAACGAGTGTAATTGATTATTTTCACAACAACAAAATTATATTTCCAATAAACAAACTCAATAACAACGTTATGTCCATTGACATACGGTCGATAATGTTCAAATACAAATCACCAGCAAGATTTTGTGCAAGTCATGCACACCTGATAACAGAACAAAAGGATCGCGCTGTCGCGATGCGCATTGCAGTTTTTGTTCAATATGATTTTATAATTCTAATCTAATACAAGTTTCTATCAACTTATGATATATGTTAATAATATATGTAGACACTGGAACCTTGGAACCCTACACGGCCTATACAATTGGCAAATCCAACGTGCCGTCCAGTAACAAAAATAATCAAAATATTTTATTGTTAGAACTTCAACTTAAGTGGTGTTGAACCACGCTCTGCTACCAAAATGTTCAGTACGCAGCCGGTCGTCGGTAGGGCAGAAACCACGTCGCCCTAACTTCGAACCAAAACGCCGGGGCGTACTTAGCTCCGCGATACACGGCTCGTTGGAAGGCACGTTAAATATGCCTAACCCTAACCAAATATAAAATCTAAGGACTTACAGACTAGTGTCCCATCAGCGGCTTCAGTACAACGGCGAGGGGAGGAGCGCTCCTCCTTATGCAGAACCCGCCGGCCAAAGCCAAGCGAATATGATTGGAATATCCAGGGTATTTGGAACACTTAAACTCACTACGACACAGGGGACCCTAATAGGCTACTAAGAAACACCTGATGCTATTATAATCTATTCTATTGCCCACGCGACTGGGACGGACAAATTGTGCACTTTGTCACCAAACCGATTCATTCGCTAACTTAAGACGGACTGACCGATGGGTACGCAATCGAGTGTTTTTACTCGCACCTCCCTTTTGTTCCTAACACTAGAAGAAAGACGGTAACGGGCCAAGGAGTAAAAAACTGGAAGAAATGGAAATTTGAAGATGAAATGTCTTTGTTTATTGCCCTATATGGCACATAGGCCCACAGTGTCTAATGTTGATGAGAGCGAAGAAGACCAAAATTCAGGTCTAAACGACGACAACTCAAACGAGAACAATAGGAAACAAAAAAAACGGAAAGATAACAACAATTACCAGGAACAAATATTAAATATAATGAAAACAAGGACATCGAATAAACCTGAAAAAGATGATGTTGATTTATTTTTTGAAACGATGGCCAAAAAAGTGAAGAAGTTCCCCAAATTGGATCAAATTCAATTACAGTTTGATATAATGAAAATGGTCCATGAAATTGAAATCAGATGCGAAACATCTGCTATAGAATCTTCTGCTTCTTCCAGTAGATCGTCAGTAATGTCAACACCGTCACAGTCGCCGTTCGTTCGACGTACATCTTTTCCTTATTTAAGAGAATATTCTATCTCACCTTCGTACGTACCGCAATCTTCACCCTCCTCGCCTCAAAATGCCCCCCAAGCACACTCTCCTCTCACTCAACAACGTGCTTCGCCTTCATACGTACCACAGTCTTCATCCTCACCTCACAATGCCCACCAGTCACACTCTGCTCTCACTCAACAATCTGCTTCGCCTTCATACGGACCGCAATCTTCACCCCCTCCTTCTCAGATCCAACAGTTTTCATCGTCTATGTACTCTGACATACTCCAACCATCTACTTCACGAATTCCTTACACGCAATACAGCTCTCAACCGTTGCAGCAGACACAAGATTCTGTTATTGAGCTTTCGATCCCAGAAGAAACAAGTGAAGTATATGAAGGTCCAGCAAAATCAATACTAGAATTTTTGATTGTGAACAAGCGTAAAAATAAATAAGAAAATAAAATAAAGCACTTGTATTATTATTCACCTACCTCAAAGTTACCAGTAAACGTTCCATTGCAGATATTGGCGTGCGAAACTGTGTCATTTGTTTCTCGATATCATGTTCAATTAGACTAAGCAGAAACATAAATTGATCTTCATTCATTCTTAAATATAATTTATAACGTTTTTCGTCCTTTTGTAAATCAGGATACAAGGTGTGAAATTCACCAAACTCTATTCGTTTTTTATTAATATTATGGACCCAAATTGTTTTTCTTTTTTTTGGTGGACAACACAACGCAGCTACCGCTAATGATTCGAAATAATCGTCCTCACTATCGCTGCTTGACATGTTTTCCAGCTGAAAATTCTTCGTGGAATGCTGGCCAGATGTCCGAGGACGCATCGTCCGGACAACCGTGCACATTTTTAAGTCGCGTCCATCAGCCGCGGCTTACGGACGCGTCCAATAATATGTTCCCAGCTTTATGCCCTAACACGTCCTATGTGAGAGCAGCCTTAGAACCGGAAACAGAAGTCAATGTTACCATAGAAAAATAGATGCATTTGAGCGTCGCTTTTGATTTTGACATTTTATCGCGTCTCAACAGCTGTTTTCCAGCCGCCTCATGAAATACGTTTTATCAGTTACTCTACACGTGCTAACTCATTAAAAAAGGTTATTGCTACTGTTATTAGGGATAGTGAATTGTTATAAAAATGGAAGAAGATGGTGCAGTTCAAGGTATGAAGTGAGAAATCATAATTTAACAAAAAAATATAATAATAGCTACCAGGCAGTGCCCATGCTTTCATGCAATTTTTAATTTTATTTTGTTACTGATTTTCAAAAGTTTTATGGTTTTCTGCCAAAAAACGTTATGGTATGAGCTCGTATCGTATCATATATTGTTTGAAAATGTTATTTTAATTTGTCCCTTATGTTATAGTGTTGAGAACTATTCATGAAAGACCATTATTTATATAGAAGAATTGTGTTAAATATATATGTGGAGGAGAAAATATACTATCATAACTTAATCAGGATATTGCTTTAGGATAAAGTTAAGACGCACCACCACTCTTCAGAACTTTCTAGGTTTTCTATTATACTTTGATCATTTCAAAATTTCAAATGATCTTATATCAGCTGCAGATCTAAGTTTATTCCATACTTAGTTGTAGTGTTTGTAAGGGTCTTTTGAATCCCTTTTCTTTTTGTACTTCTATTGGTTTTACTATACCTATTTTATTGATTTTTCACCATTTTTATATATCCTTTTGTGAGTTTTGCTTTTAATACTTAATTCAATTTCCTTCTTCGAATTGAAGACTTCAGTAAGCTATTAACTAATGTTCCATAAAATCAATTTATGTAGCTGTTGGACCTGATCCTAACATGATTCTCACTTACATTATCTGCAAAGTCTGATGATAAGGATATTCTGCTGTCAAATTAAGTTTTACACTTTTATGTTAAGAGATGAAAGCCCAGTGATAATTTTAAACTATCCCATGTTTCTAATCTATATTTGCAGCACCCGTTACAAGATTAAGACGAAGACTATCAGTGGAACAAACTGAGGATGTAAATTCACCAGGGCCGGCTACACCTACAAAAAAAAGAGGTGCCAGATTAGCAGCAAAACCACAGTTGGAACTTATTGATGAAAATTGTAGGTTATATTTACTTTTTAATTTTAGGAAATTCCCAAGCAGTTACTTTTCCTTGATAAAAGATGAAGTTTTATTGGTAAAACTGTACTTCCAGGGCCCAAAAGGTGATACTTGTTTTTTTTTGTAGAAAAGGTCTTTTTAACAGATTTTTTTTTCTGGCGCTTCGCCGGCCGCTTCCGCGGCACGTTCGCTTTGCTCACTCGGCTCGCGCTTTATGGTCACAACACTAACCTAGTGTGAAGTATCACCACTTGATAAGAAAAGTAAAAAATTTCAATATTTTTTTTCTAAAAAACTACCAGTGCATTGTGACATTTTTTTTAATAATGTGGTTAACAGAAACCTTTTTAACAACAAAAATGCGAAATTACAACCAACAAAACTGTGAAGTTTTTACTTTTGGGCCCTGGAAGTACAGTATATCCGTATTTACCATGAAATGCTCAATTATATTTGTGGCCTTGCAAAACAAGTGTTTCCTCCTCTATACTTTCTTGACTTGATCAAGTACTTTGCTGCTGTGAAAGTAATGAAAGAATAGTTATGTTTTTATTTTCTAAGCATTTAACTGCTAGATGTTTAGAGTCCTGTCTGCTGCCTGGTCCGCATGGATTTTTTTCTAGTAAACTTTTGTAGTGAAACTTTTAGTAATGAAAGAAGCTTTACCGTGATACATAAATATGCATTATGTTATCATTGATAAGGTCTCATGGCCTGACTTGTTAGAATAGCTACAGGTTATAGCAGAACAGACGTGCTAAAACCTTAGGACTTGTCAGGATGTGCGTCAAATAGTTACCATAAATACCCCATCCCCCTAACAATCTCTTGGAGCACCATCAATGTTATTTGCATTTTGTGGAGCCAAAAGGGAAGCAGTCTGACACTGACATTCCAATATTGCCTCTCAAAAACTTTTTCTTGCAAAAGGTCAAAAAATCATAAATCATTTATTCAGTCTAGGCTGTTACAAGTACTTGTGAAGGTCAAGAAGCTATGCAATCGGTCCGCAAAACTACTGCGGGCGACCTTGTACTGAGAAGAACCAGCAAGAAACTCAGCAGGGGTGTTTTTTTCACCATGTATTGTTATAAACAGAAACATCAAGTTGAAAAGTGACTTCAGAGATACTTCACCTTTCATTACATCATTTAGGATAGAGATATATAGTTACAATAAATTTTATAGTGTGGTATGTTGGGTGATGGCGGCAGGTTATAATAAATACAAAGACGTAGATAGGTTGGTGTCCATTTATTGAAGAAGGCTTAATGGTACAAAACATACTTATTTATAATATTAGTGCACTACGTAGTTACACACACACACACTTATAAAATATAACACACAATATTATTACAAAACATCAGCATTTCACGTGGCCTACTTTCGTGTCATTCAATGTTGCGTTGTATTATTAATACATATTTATTAAATTATTTTCATACTATCACACGCCCCCCAAAAATCTCCATTACACCCCTCTCCTCAAAAAAGAAAAAAAAAAGTGTTACATTTTTTTTTGAACCACATACATTCAGCTAAATATTATCATTATAAAGTTTCGTATTATTCTTATGTACTACGTACTCTCTATTATTTTTTAATATCTTTACATTAGGTGACAATTCCTCTATTACTTCATAAGGGCCGTTATACACTCTATCTAACTTATCTCTTATTTGATTTTTTACCAAAATTAAATCTCCTTTTTTATATGTTATCGGGTAACTATTTTTATCAAATGTAGTTTTTCTACATAATTTATTAGTTAATAAATTTTTTCGCGCATCACACAGTGCTCTTTGTAGTCTATGTCGAAGTTCCTTAGGATAGTCATCATAGTTATATAAGGGAGTTACAGAGTCACTTAAGTTACTAGGTAAAATACAATTTTTTCCAAACACTAGCTCGTAGGGAGTATATTTTGTTTGCGTGTGTACCGAGGTGTTGAATGAGAAACACCAGTACGGAACCCAACTACTCCAATTGCTTTTGTGACTCTCACATTGTATTCTTAGAAAAGTGCCGAGATGTTTGTGAGTATTTTCTAACGATCCCATAGTTTCATGGTGATATGCAGTGGACTGTAATTTTTTAATACCTAATAAGCTACATATTTCGGTCATAATTTCGTTAAGAAATTCTGTTCCCTGGTCTGTAATTATTTCTTTTGGGATTCCATATCTAAGGATAAAATTATTTACAAAAGCTCTCGCTACCGATTCGGCGTCTTTGCGCTGCAAGGGATAGGCTTCAACGAACTTTGTTAGGTCGCACTGTAGAGTTAGTATGTACCTATGATTGTAATCGTCAACTTGTAAAGGTCCCATTATATCTAAACTAATTCTTTCGAAAGACGAATTAGGGGTAGTCGTTAATGACATAGGTTCCTTAATGTATCTATTGGTGTATTTATTTATTTGACAAAGCTTACATTTATTGACATAATTAACGACATCCTTTGTAATGCCTGGCCAAAAATAGTATTTTTTAATATTGTTTAGCATTCTATTTATCCCAGCATGCCCACTGGTGGGCAACAAGTGGAAGTCATTTAATATAACTATCTTTTCGTCCTCATTTCTGATACGCTTAACATCTTTAGTTATCAATAATCGCGGCCGACTCAACTTTAGTTTTTTAATTGTACTTGCAAGTAACTTAATATGTCCTTCATATATTTTATTTTTGATAATAAGCAATTCTAAGATATTTAACTTACTACAAAAACTCTCTAAATCTCTCGCTAACGCTTCTACAGCTGATAGCGATCGAGCATTTAGATAAATTATTGACCGCTTTGGTACATATACACAATTTCCACTTGAGGACGTAAAAACTTCGTCGTTTCCGTCATATTTGACCGAGTGACTAAAACATAATTCGATAATATCCGGTGGTGGCTTGAGAATTTCCACGGCCAAGGGGTGATCAGTCCCATGACTATGCAAATTTTCAGGCTTACTATAATTCTCTAAGTCACAGTTTTCATTACGACTATTTTTTTTTGTTTGTGCTCTAGTAAGTACTGATACTAAGTGTTCACGCATATTTTTTAAATCATCCGATGTCACCGGGATGCGACTCAATGCGTCTGCAGCCGCGTTGTGTCGTCCTGGGACATAGCCTATCTCAAAATCATATTCCTCTAAATATAAACGAAATTTAGTTTGCCTACTGGAAGGATCTGTCATAGAAAATAAATAAATAAGAGGCTTGTGATCGGTTAGAATTTGGAATTTCCTACCATATAAATAAGGTCGAAAATGCCTCACTGCCCAAACTATGGCTAATAGCTCCAAGTCTATAATCGGATATCGCGTCTCAGCGGGCTTTAAACTTCTACTTGCGTATGCAATAACTCTATCATTCCCATTGGATAATATTGCACCTAAACCTGTTCTTGAGGCATCAGTCTGCAATTTAAAAATATTATTTTCAGAAAAATCGGGATAATCCAAAACTGGGGGTTTTATTAAAGCAGATTTTAATTTTTTGAATGCTTCGTCACAATCAGCTGTCCAATTAAATGCAACATTCTTTTTACAAAGTCTATTTAGTGGATGTGCAATTTCAGCGAAATGTAAAATAAATCGTCTATAATAGTTAGCGAAGGCCACGAATCTTCGGACCTCGTCAACGTTAGTCGGTGTCGGATAACTTTGCAAGGTTGTTATTTTGCTTGGATCAGGAAATATGCCTTTACTTGTTATTTTATGTCCTAAGTATACTATCTCTGTTCGTAAAAATTCACATTTTAAAGGATTTAGTTTTAAATTAACTTTTCTTAAGCGTTCTAACACAGAAATTAGGTTTTTATTATGATTTTCTATACAATTTCCTATAACGATACAATCGTCTAAATAAATAAAACATTGATTATAATTCAATCCAGACATAGCTATAGTCATCAATCGAGAAAATACGCTAGGACTAGTTTTAAGTCCCATCGGACAACGCTTCATTTGGTATATTTTATCAGCTGTGAAAGCGGTGCACTTACGTGAATCGGGATGAAGGGATAATTGGTACATTCTATCTAAATGGAAAGCAGTGTATTTTCTTGAATTTTCATTTAAATTTAATTGATAATAACTTTGGGACAAATCTAATTTTGAAAAATACATAGAATTTGATAAGGAATCTAAAATATCTGTAATATTGGGAAGTGGAAATTTATCATCTTGAATTCTATTATTTAATTGCCTATAGTCAACGACAAACCTATACTTCTTTTCATTATTTTTGTCGGTCTTTTTCGGAACAAGCAAGACGGGACTAGACCACTCCGAGGTGGATTCCTCAATAATATCGTTGTCTAACATATCCTGTATTTGTTTACGTAACTCTGGTTTTAAAGAGTGTGGTATTCTGTAGGGTTTTATATAAACAGGAGTCGCATTATCCTTTAAAGTAATTTTATGCTCCATTAAATTAGTGACTGATAGTTTATCACCTGGGAGATGAAACACGTCCGCGTACTTAGCGCAAATAGACTCAATGCTAAGTCGTTCATCTTTGTTTAAATAACCTAGGTTAAGAAGCTCAAATAATGTTTTTACACGATTTACGGAAATTTCCCTTTCCGAAAAATTACAAACATCGAAATGATGCAAACTATATACTTCTAAATGAGAAAAATCATAAATTAGGTCATTTTCCGTCGTATTTAATATTCTAATCGGGATAAGCCCGTTTCTAGGCCTCGACAAAACACCTGCAATAAATACTCCCTCTCTTATTTCATTCGCAAGGACGACACAATCGTCGGTTATATTCGTAGGTATGAACTTAATAGTTTCACACCTCGCAGGTATGTTGTGTTTATACCTGTTATTTATACACATACTTATCGATTTAGACGACTGAGTTAGGCTTAAAATGCCTTTACCATAATCAATTAACGCTAAATATTGTTTTAAAAAGTTATCACCTATTATTCCATCTGCAGAGCATGACAGGTTCTTAAATACGTAAAATTTATGTGTAAAAGTCATACTGTTACTACTTAATTCTAAATAAATGTAACCTTCTGATATTAACCTACCGCTAACACCTCTAATAGTTAATCTTTCGGGAACAATTTTATTTTTCAAATCACTAAATACCTTAGCTAAATATTCATACTTAATTACACATAAACTGGCACCAGTGTCTATTAATAAATGTATTACCCTATCTCCTAAACTAAAAGCTACCGTACTCGAAGTATTATAATTGAGAACTACATGCTCTGTTTTCGTTTGAGGAACGAAAAAACTGACTCTCACTCATGGTTGAGGTTGGAGCTCGAGGCTGCCTTACCTCAGTGTCGCAGTACGTATGGTGGACACGGGAATAGCCTCGTGTACGGGGCTGATACTGCGCGCCTGGCGTTGACCAGCGCGCGGCCGGGGAGGGTGCGCCTCGACCTCGACCGGAACCACGGTGCGGCGCAAACGTGCGCGGCGCGCTCACATAATGCGACTGGATCGGGTTACCGTATTGAGCACGCGAGTTACTATAATAATTATTGCCAATATTTCTACCGCGGAACCCTTTATTAATAAAATGAAATGTTTTCGTGGACTTAGGGTGGTGACGAAAATTCATAACTTGTTCCCCACTGGTAGAAAGCGTCTGCTCGTCTATAGCACTACGGATTGCCTCAGGAAGAGAAAGAAATTCCTTTGATGCAATAATAATACTCAATCTAGAGTTTGCCAAACCATCGGCAAAGCGTTTTATAGCGATCTTTTCATTAATTGGTCGCAATACGTCATATTTTGAACTATCGCCATCGGCCTGTGCTAATGTCAAATTAGAGAAGATATCTTCTAGTTCATTACCGAATGCTTCTATTGACCTATTTCCCTGTTTTACATTTTGTAACCGAGACTGAAGAGCGACTGCCGATTTTTTTTGTACTAAATACTTTTTCATGTCACTGAGCAATGAACCAACTGTTGTATAGCTACCGCGTAAGCGAAGTTTCGCGCTAGGAGATAATCTTGTTTTTATAACAAAATCTATAAGTGAATTTTTCGATGTCTCATCAAGTTTAGAACTATACATTTCTATACCGTCGATTAATTGTTTGGTGACATGTTCCTGACCAGTCATTATGGGAAGTAAACTAATAGCCGTTTTAAAGTCAAAGGACATTGTATCTGCCATTTTTGTAGTTTTAGAACTATCGGGATCTCTAGTTGAAAAGTAACTAATTTATTTATTTCACTATAAATTAAATGAATATTATTTACTACAGAATTAACTTTAATAAGATCTTCGGCACTTATCTCAGAATTATTAATATTAGCTTTAATTTCACACAAAATAAACTCTAGTTGCAAATAAATGACATTGGCTTCTTTTAATTTAGTTTGACCGATTTCTTTCTTTCTACGTTCAGGGCCTATTTTACTTAAATATACTTTTATTTCCTGTAACTTACTATATAATTCAACTAATTTATGAGACATAACTATCTATTACTTCTAATTTAATAAAATAACTCATAATTGATTTCTAGAAATAGCAGCTAAATTGTACCTACTTAAATTTTCTTCCAATTCACTTGCTGATGTCACGAGCTGCGGCGGGCGGCGTTCTTGTGGCGGTCACGTTCTGCTGACATCAAACAACGTGGCCCGTGCTGCTGTTCCTGTTGACGGCCGGGACGGGGACTTCTTAGTTTGATGGTCTTGCTTGCATTTCTAAGGTGCTGTGGTTGAGCTCCCTTCTCTACGAAAGAATAGCATTTCTTCGGCACTTCTTGTACAATAGGTATGCGGCACCGACGAACAGAATGACGAATAGCGTGATGAGCAGTATCTCGGTAAGGTTCAACTTGGTCTTCGTTACTTGAGCGCTTCCACCGGCGTTTTGAGCGATGATAATTTCTTCTTTGGACTGTGAGCTACGGCACATTGTTATTGGTAATTGGCGCGATTGTCCCAAAAATAAGATTCTTCATAATAATTTTCAATCTTCAAACTTCTTCTTACTTGACGTTCAGTTCAGTTTCAATATCTTCTTTCTTCAATTTATTTCTATAATTTTTCTTCCAAATTTCGCAGGGTCGCCATGTGGTATGTTGGGTGATGGCGGCAGGTTATAATAAATACAAAGACGTAGATAGGTTGGTGTCCATTTATTGAAGAAGGCTTAATGGTACAAAACATACTTATTTATAATATTAGTGCACTACGTAGTTACACACACACACACTTATAAAATATAACACACAATATTATTACAAAACATCAGCATTTCACGTGGCCTACTTTCGTGTCATTCAATGTTGCGTTGTATTATTAATACATATTTATTAAATTATTTTCATACTATCACAATAGTTAACTTTAGATTTAATTAATTTGTCTTTATACTACTTTAGAAAAAACATTACACTCTTTTTTTAAGCAGTTGTGTAAAAAGGCACTGGCTTTGTATGTATTTTTATGGAGATCTCAAAAACTAGTTTTCACCATCGGTACAATACATTTTCACAATAGATATGAAGGTGTAAGTATAATAATAGTAATTCAATACTAAGCATAACAAAATCAGAATATTGCTAAAGAAATAAAATAATCTGCAATACATTTTACAGAAAGTGACTGTCAGATAACCTTGGTTTCACATACATTGTCCTGACTTATTGCAATATTTACTTTCTGGAAAGTTTGCATATGGTAGCAATAATAATACAGCAATGTTTAAAGTATTATTTTCATAGTTTCATATCCATTTTGTTAACTTAAAAGCAAGTATTATAAGTACTTACATATTTTTTTATAGCTGGCAGTACTTCAAAAAGACCAACAAAAAAGTCTGCTGTCAAGGAATTAGTAGAGGTTCCAGATGAAAAGCCACTAACGCCATCTAGACGCAGCACTAGGATCAAGTCTAACACAAGTATTGTATCTGAAAACACTCAAAGCTATGAATCACCAAGGGCCAAAAGAGCTGCCAGAAGATTATCGCAAGTTGGTAAGAATATGAGTGTTGAATTATGTGACTTCATGAAACAAATTATTAAGAAAGTAATTAAAGTTTCAAATAAAAGTACTTGTAATAAAAAAACTTACTCCCTTGACAAAAGACTTAGTAAAAAGATAAAAACAAGAACCTTGATGTAAAAAAGAATGTAATAGTGATTTTCATTATTGTTCTGGACACAAAAGAATTAAAACATCATAGACAGAATATACTTATTTAGGCAGCAATCCATTATAGCAAGTTAAATAAAAATATTGTTATTATTATAATTATCATCAAGTAAGACTTGTTTTTGACATGTTGGTTGAGTTTTGACTAGGTATTCGTTTTTAAATTAGTTTTTTATTATATTTTATGTATTAATTTCTGTTTTGTAAGGAAACTTAAATCCACAGTAAAAATTACCAATTTTAATGTTAGATTACATTGACACTGGTGTCGATTCTGACATGATTCTCTAAGCCTAAACTAAATTTGACAATTGAGTATCCTTGTCATTCTTTGTTCAGAACGAAAAGAAGAGACTCAAGTTAACTATAGTTTTAAGTTTAGAGAATCATGCCAGAATCGACACCATTGTACTTTATCTGGGTTTGGGGGTTTCTTTCCAGTTAATAATTTGAAATCTTAATACTGAAACAGGTACACCTGTCTGTAAAGGGATAACAATTCAAAATAATATTAAGCAAAACATCTATAAAGACTTGAAAATGTATACAATGGATTTAAAAAATAATAATTAACAAATATAAGAGAACCTAAAGTACCTATATCATTTTTGGACTTCTCCAACCTATAGAGTGCCAAATTATATTGATCTTCATCCTTTTTTCCGTTTTATTTTTCAGGTAGTGATAATGAATCTACAGTTACACCTGTCAGACAAACCAGAAGAATTCGAAAAGATTCTACATCCAGTAATGATAAATTAGGTATGTAATGCGTCTGGTATGTTCATTGCAATTTTAACTATCACTATAAAAATAACCTATTTTAGTATCAATATTAATTAATGTCTTATAATGTTTTCTTAAAGAAATGACCTTTGAATAAATTCTGAAAACTTAGCAACTATTGTGAATCATAATGTTAGGTTAGAGATTTTGTCAATTTAATATTTTTGCTTATATTTTTATGTAAATTTTCATAATAATTGAAATTTTCATTTTAGAGGCAACATTGTCTTCAAAACCAGCAAATATAACGGTGCTTATAATTGAAGAAGAGTCAAATACTCAAAGTTCCAAAGTATCTACAACAACAAATGACATAAGTGACAATCAGCCATTAAGAAAAAGTCCACGATTAAAAGAAAAGCTAAAAAAGAAAGAACAGGGAAGTAAAGATAACTCTACAGAAAACCTTAATTCAACCAGTAACAATACTTTAAATGATCTGAACATTGTAAATGACTCTAAGGCATCTCAAAATGACAAAGAAAATACCAACACAGAAAAAAATGCTGAGAAATTATCTGATAGTAGTCTAAATTTAATAAAGGAACTAGATAACGAACAAAAACGAGAAGTTTGCCATTATACAAATAAAAGTATGACTGCCTTGGAAACCCCAAATAGTTTCAAAACCCACAGGCAAAGAACGAAATCTCTGACAGCTATATCAAAGTCCGAAATAAATGACAGTGCATTCTTTAGTGACAATGAAAAGACTAAAAAAAAAGTGAAGAAGAACAAAAGCCCTACTGATTTGAACTTGAGTGAACAACACTTTGCATCTGGTGATAACAGGGAAACAAAACAAATGGTTCACCAACTACGTATGGTATATAAAGATATTATGAAAGATAAATTACACAAATCAGACTTTGAAATTGTGCCTTCTGAAATTAATGGTGAACCAATATTTGAAGTCACAACTAATTTGTCTTTAAAATCAATCTCGAAAGATGTACTCGACATCAACGCTCTGCAAGGAAGTAAAGAGAAAAATCTAATTATGAATATTGAGGAGGAGGATCCTCCATCAAACGAAATGTTTTCGAAAAATCCATCATGCACTAGTTTAGGGTCTACTGTGTTATTAGAAGAATCAGACACGGGAACTAATTCCCAAGTCATTAGTAAAACTTTTAATTCTGAAGATCAGTGTGTTCCTGTTGTAGAATCAATAGAAAACTGTGAAAATTCTGACAATACGAAAAGATTAAATACATCAGTTAACAAAATGACAGAAGAAGCAGAAGCAGAAACCCAAAATTCCTTAGGCTTAAATAAAAAAGAACATGTCAGTGTTGAACCTATGGATATCGACGTGACTGTTCCAAATAATACATTGATATCTGAAAATTCACAACTAAATATATCATCTGGATCTCCCAGTAGGAATTCTGATTATCAAGCTGAAGATCTCAATAAAATGTCCAGTAATTTATCCCAAAAATCAACACCTTCACATTCTATAGAAAATCGGAAAAAATCAGAAAGTGAAAATAAAAGTACTTTAATAATTTCACAGTTAAAAGATTTATCATCAACAGAAAACAGTTTATCTAAATCCCCTCGTTCACACCAAGAACTTTTATCTAAATCGACACCTGTAATAACGAATGATAATGCGGTAGACAAAACAAATCTTTCTCTTGACTATTCTACAAGCACCCCCCTACAACAAAAGTTTTTAAATAAAATAGGTATGCAAATCAACACTTCTCTTATTGAGGTTTACAAAAATGAAATTATGAAATCAAATAACAGTAAGAAAAATATATCGAAATCGACAGAAATTGACTCTTCGTATGAAGAAGAATCTGAGACTGAAAATTCTTCAAGAACTAAAAGCTTACTAGACGTGGAAGCTGACGTTGCTAGTGATGATTATGAATCTGGAGACAGTCAAGACGAAGAAGAAAGACAATATGAAGCAGAAAATGAAATTTTGGAAAAGGGGGAAACTTTAGATTCTGAAAATGATTTTTCTAATGATACAGACTATGAAAAAGATTCATTTGTAGTTAGTGCCAATGAAGAGGATTTAGATTTGTTAAGTGGCTCTGGAGATGACCTTGCCATGAGTGACAATGAACTGACAATGAGTAAAAAGTCGAAAAAAAAGTATGATGACCGCAAAATAAAAGAACAGAAAAAAGCTTCAAAGGAAATGTACGAAGCTCGCCACAAGTTAGATAGAAAGAAATCAAAAACTAAACAATTTCAGATAAATTCTTCAGATGATTCTGAAGATGAAGAAGCACCGAAAAAACAATATAAACATCGAAGAATAAATTCTTCTGGAGATGATAGGCTCGATAAATCTATTGCAAATGAATCATCAATTAAAAAGAAGACAAAAAAAAGAGTTCTTTCAGAATCTGAATGTAATGACAGCATAAGTAAAGAACAAGAAATAACGGTTTTTAATAATAGTGTTGTAGGGGATGACCCCTTATCAGGAAATTTGAAACAAGAGCCTAAAACTCCTCTTAAAGACTTCAATTTATCGACAGTCCAAATCATTGACAAAATTGAAGAAACAGAAGTTCAAAACAATGTATCATTTTCGAAAACTAACCAAACATCAGATCCGTTATACGTTTCAATGGCAGATGAACAATCTTCATCTTTGAGTGAAAACTCTGAAATTATTAATAACTATGACTCCGTGCTTAAGCAACTTAATAATGATGATACAAAATCCGAGACAGTGAAATCTCTTCACACTTCAATTAATATTGACCAGAAAAGTAAAAAAAATAAGACACCGATTTTGGATGAGTTAAATCTGACACATACCAAAAAATCCAAAAGATCTAAAAATATTGACATAGATGTTGTTGATACGTCACAAACCAAGTTAGAAAAGACTAATAAAAATCAAAGTCAATTAATATCTAATGAGGAAAGTTCTTCAGACGCAATTGATTTGCATCTACTATTTTCTGAAGATAGTAATGATTGTGACACAGATAAAGCGCAAACACATATTGAAATAAAAAAGGATTCTGTCGATAATTTCATACCACTAAAAAGAACGCCTGGCAAAACTAACATCACGTACGAGCAAGGTAATAAACTATAATTATTTAAAAAGGTGTAATATACACTTGTCATATTAGAATAATAGTGTTGTAAATTTTTAAAGTAACGATTTTTTAAAACATCTCTATTTCTCATGAAATCTTCCGAAATTAAATTGCATTAACTTGTATTTTTTCAGATAATGAGGAATCCACAAACAGTGAAATTAAGTTTATCATAGACACAGAGGGTTCAAAACAATCATTAGATGACTCCTATAATAACACATCGTCAAACAGTACAACAAAAAAGAAGAAGAAAAAGTCACTAAACATTTCAAATTCACAAGAATTGTTGACAAATGGTACAAAACCAATATTTTTATTACCTCGACATTGTATAGTTTATCTTTGTTTATAACATTTATAGTCAAATTCCTTTATTGTCATTCCAGATAGTAAGCCTTATGATAAAAATGATGATAAACCTTTTAAAATTCTATTTGAAAGCTCTAAGAATGATAAAAGTAGGCTATCTTTAGAACAAAGTAAATTTAAGGCCGATATATTACCTTATCTAAAAATATGGAATAGCTGGACCTTATCTATGTTCGCATTCTTAATTTATCTAATTTGTATTGATTTTAGATGCTGTCGATACTTCATCTTCTGCAAGTACTAAGAAAAAGAAAAAACACTTTTTAACACATGAAAACTCAATAGGTTCGTATTTTAATTAAAATAGCAATGATACTAAATACCTTATATACAAAAACACAAACAAAAACATATTAACATGTTATAAGCATTAACTCTATGCACGGGAAGGAGGCTGATATAATGCTGAGGCTGGTATAATAGGAACAACCGGCTGTCAAAATTACAAATATCAAAGAACCGTGTGAAGTGCCTGCATAATGCTGGCACTCCACATGGCTATTCTTAATAACTATTAGTAAATTTGACAGCAGTCTCGCCTTTTCATTTCCTAAGGCCTCCTTCACACGTCAACAAATTCATCATCAGATGGATCACCACGAGCCGACCACACCTATGATGAGGTCTGTAGGTCATTCAATCTGTGTTAATTCTCAACAGATGTAACAAACACGCACGCAACATTAAAAAAAAAAAATCTAAGGTGTCACAGCTATTTATTATTTTTAATTAAACTTTAGTTGCATCGCAGTAATTAGTTGCAAAGCAGGAGGTGGATAATGGCTATTATCAGCAGTTTTCTGCTTGAAAGGTATATTATTAGCCATTTCGGCGAACGAGGGAAAGAATAATTCTCCAATTCAATACTAATGCGTCATGAGACGCGTATAGGCGTAACGCTGGGCGTTCGCACTGAAACCCTATGTTGCGTGCTACAAAAACCGACAACAAACGGATTGGTGGCAGCCACACGTGCCGACGTAAAATACCTACCAGAGACAAGCAAACTACTCCGTCTACACGTCGTCGGATGCATCCGAAGATGTCATCTGTAGGTAAATCTGTCGACGTGGAGAGGAGGCATAAAGAGAATGATAAGGATATACTGCTGCCAAATGTACAAAAACAACAACCGAAAAGCAGTCGTGTAATAATATAATGTTGTCCAAAAACAGATTATCAAACTAATGCATAATCAGGATACTAAAAACTTATAAAACTCTATGTATTAATTAATTTTAATTTCACACTTAGATGTAACTGCAGCGGAAACGTCTCTCGGTAGTCATGGCAAAAAGAAGAAAAACCTTTCTGAATCACAGCTTGAAAAATCAGGTAAATTCAATAATATATCTAGATTAGAAATGCTATTCTCCACCACAGAAATTAGGGGCCATCCATAAATTACGTCACACTTTAAGGGGAAGGGAGGGGGTCGACGAAATGTGACATCGTGTGACAAGGGGTGGGAGGGGTCCTAAATTTCGTGACGTCACATTTCAAAATATATTAAAATCTAAGTGTTGAAACTATTACTTTACGAAAGCATTAACAACCCAAACGAGAACAAAGTGGTGATATGCCAGTTATAAATAATTTAAAGGAGTGGGATCAATGTCCATGGACTCAAGATAATTAAGTTTGTATCTTTAATTTAATTATAATGCTATTAATATTTTATGTTTTGTTAATTTCTTTAATTAACATAGTCAATCACTTTTTGTTCGGTAATTTCTTTAATAAATATAATTAATCTTTTTTTTTTGTTTTGTTAATTGTTTGATTTGATTATAATAATAATGAAAACACAATTTAAATGGAAATAAAACTGATTACAGAACCGCTGTTTTCATTCAATGATTTCTAAATGTAAATTTGCAAAATATGTGACGTCACACTAGGGAGGGGGGGAGTCTTACAAATGTGACCAGCTGTGACAAGGACGGGGGGAGGGGCAAAAAAGACATGAAATTCGTGTGACGTAATTTATGGATGACCCCTTAGCTACAACACCATTATTAATATTAACAAGTACATGTCTGATCTTCGAGCTGGTTCCACTTATATTGTTCATATCATTTAACCTTTGTGTATCCTTATGTGAGTAACATTCCTAAATACATATTCATGAAACATCTGTTGAATCTAGTACCGCATGAACTTCCCTCATCACAAGTACAGTGCGACAAGGGTCTGTATGAATGTGAGTGACAGTTTAGGGAGGGCGCCACTGTCTACGTAAATGACCGTGAATGATATACAAAATATGACGTTCACAAAGACGGCGATGTTAGTTTCAATTTTCGCCACATTCATAAAGATCCTTGTCGCACTGTTCTGTTTTTCTTCCAAGCTTTTTAAGATTAAGTGAAATATTTAGAAAAGTTGTTATACGTAAAATAGTAATCACTTCCTATTTTATTTTCAGAACCAAACCCCGCAACCATATCCCCCGCTATTCGTGACAGTGTTAAAAAGAAGAAAAAACATTCCGAATCGCAGCTTGAACATTCAGGTAAATTCAACAATATATCTTGATTAGAAATACCGTAGTCCATAAAGTTAAGAAGAGATATAATCCAGCAAAGCAAGTACCTTCATTTCTGTATCAATGTTCATTCGATTAAGAGCCACTTGGACCACTTATCAGTTAACTTTGATGACTTTACCAAAGGGCATTGGGAACTTTAGAATGGAGGAATATCCCACAGCAGACAAATGAATTCTATATTATTTTAAAGCTTAAGGCCTCTAGATATGTTGAACTTGAGTGTATATTTGCGACCCACAGGAATATTGAGATATAAAGACAACAACATACACTTATATTGTGTGTTGAAAACAAACAATTCTGGGAACCATTTTTATTTTTCTGTATCCTCCTAGGCAAGGGGAAGTGCGTGTGAAGTCATCATGTATATCCTACAGCTTGCTGCAGGGTTATGTGAGACACTTTCTGACTAAAACAAACCCCTGGGGGAACGCCTTTGTCCATAAGGACCTTACAGGCTTTGCTGATACAAAAACCTCATTTTCTCAGCGTTCCCACAGGTTACAGAAATAAAAATTGCACAGGGATAAAGTATCTACTTGATCCTTTCAATATATATGTGGATGGATATTTTAACTTTATACGTTACCTACATGTAAAAAGCTATGTAACTTATGCAATAAATATGTCATACCTATTGAATACAAGATATGCATGAATATAACGCAATTTGACGCCAAAAACAGATTATCAACCTAATTCATAGTCCGGATGTTGATAAATTATAATATAACAATGATAAAAGTAGGCTATCTTTAGACTAAAGTAAAGGTAAGGCCAATATATTATCTTATCTAAAAATATGGAATAACTGGACCTCATCTATATTCGCATTTTAAATTTATCTAATTTGCGTTGATTTTAGATGCTGTCGATACTTCATCTTCTTCAAGTACTAAGAAAAACAAAAAACATTCGTTGACACATGAAAACCCAATAGGTTCGTATTTTAATTCGTATTTGCTAATTGTAAACTTGACAAAAGAGTAGCTCCATGACGTGGGCGGTAAGCTCTTTCGGCTGTTATCGTAGAAGTTTAACAACTTTCGCAGTGGTCGGTCATTGAATGGGTGACCGAAAATCTTCTATGTCGAGTTCCTCCGTGCTTCGGAAGGCACGTTAAGCCGTTAGTCCCCGCTGCATCTGCAATCGTAGGCACCTGCCAATCCGCATTGGGCCCGCGTGGTGGGTCATGGCCCAATCTCCCTATTCTTTCTTAGGGAAGGCCTGTGCCTCAGCAGTGGGGACATTAATATGCTGATGATGATGATGATGAAACTTGTCAATAGTCCCTCCTTTGCATTCCGTATTATAAGAACAATCGGCTGTCAAAATGACAAATATTAAAGAGCCGTGTGAAGTGCCTGCATAATGCTGGCACTGCACATGGCTATTCTTATTAACTATTAGTAAATTTGACAGCAGTCTCGCCTTTTCATTTCCTAAGGCCTCCTTTACACGTCGACGGATTCGTCCTCGGATGTATCACCAGATGGATCACCACAAGCCATCCACATCTATGATGACGTCTGTAGGTCATTCAATCTGTGTTAATTCTCGACAGACGCAACACGCACGCACGTTAAATTATATTATTACTAGTTGTGCCCCGTGGTTTAATAGGGCTATTTTCCCGATGTAAAACTTAGCCTATATGTTAATCCAGGGTGACAGCTACTTCCATACCAAATTTTATAAAAATCGCTCCAACTATTTAGACGTGAACAAGTAACAAACATACATACTAACAAACTTTCTCCTTTATAATATTACTGTTATTATCGCAGTAGAGTTATTAAAAAGAAATAGAAAAGAAAAAGGTGGTGGACGATGGCTTATTTTCGAATTCCGAAGCACTTTTCTGCTTGTAAGGAATATTAGCCATTTCGGCAAACGAGAGAGAAACATTCGCAAATTTGATACTACTAATACGTCGTGAGACGCGTGGACAGACGCAGGGCGTTCGCGCTGAAACTCTTTGTTGCGTGCTACAAAAACCGTCTACAAACTGATTAGTGGCAGACGCATCTGCCGACGTTAAATACCTACCAGAGACAAGCAAACTACCCCGTCTACACGTTGTCGGACGCATCCGAAGATGGCATCTGTAGATGGATCCGTCGACGTGTAGAGAAGGCATAAAGAGAATGGTAAGGATATACTGCTGCCAAATGTACAAACAACCGAAAAGCAGTCATGTTATAATATTATGTTTTCCAATAACAGATTTTCAGTCTAATGCATAAGCAGGATAGTAATAACTTTGTAGTATATCTGAATTAGATATCATTTTACAACACAAACTCTATGTATTATTTAATTTCACACTTAGATGTTACTGCAGCGGAGATGTCTCCCGGTAGTCATGGCAAAAAGAAGAAAAACCTTTCTGAATCACAGCTTAAAGAAACAGGTAAATTCAATAATATATCTAGATTAGAAATGCTATTCTCCACCACAGAAATTAGCTACAAAGCCATTATTAATATTAACAAGTTCATGTCTGGTCCTTCATGCTGAATCCATTATATTGTTTATATCATTTGACCTTTCTGTATCCATATGTGAGTAACATTCCTAAATACATTTTCATGAAACATCTGTTGAATCTAGTAACGCATGAACTTTCTTCATCACAAGGACAGTGCGACAAGGATCTGAATGAATGTGAGTGACAGTTCAGGGAGGGCGCCACTGGTGTCGATTCTGGCATGATTCTCTAAACCTAAACTTAAATTTGACAACAGTGTATCCTTGTCATTCTCTATACAGAATGAAAAGGAGAGACTGATGTTAAATTTAGTTTTAAGTTTAGAGAATCACGCCAGAATCGACACCACTATCTACGTAAATGACCGTGAATGACATACAAAATATGACGTTTACCAAGACGACGGTGTTAGTTTAAATTTTCGCCACATTCATAAATATCCTTGTCGCACTTTTCTGTTTTTCTTCCAAGCTTTTTAAGAATAAGTGAAATACTTAGAAAAGTTGTTATACGTAAAATAGTATTGACTTCTTATTTTATTTTCAGAACCAAACGCCGCAACCATATGCCCCGCTATTCGTGACAGTGTTAAAAAGAAGAAAAAACATTCCGAATCGCAGCTTGAACATTCAGGTAAATTCAAAATATATCTTGACTAGAAATACCGTAGTCCATAAAATTAAGAAAAGACATAATCCAGCAAAGCAAGTACCTTCATTTTTGTATCAATGATCTTTCGATTTAGATCCACTTAAACTCCTTATCAGTTACCTTGGTGACTTTACCAAAGGGCATTGGGAACTTTAGAATGGAATAATATCCTACAGCAGACAGAAATGAATTCTATATTATTTTAAAGCTTAAGACCTCTAGATATGTTGAACTTGAGTGCATTTTTGTGACCCCACAGGAATATTGAGATATAAAAAGAACAACATACACTTATATTGTGTTGAAAACAAACAATTCTGGGAACCATTTTTATTTTTCTGTATCCTCCTAGGCAAGGGAAAGTTCGTGTGAAGTCCTCATGTATACCCTACAACTTGCTGCAGGGTTATGTCAGACACTTTCTGACTAAAATAAATCCCAGGGGGAACGCCTTTGTCCACAAGGACCTTACAGGCTTTGCTGATAAAAAAACCTCATTTACTCAGCGTTCCCATAGGTTACAGAAATAAAAATTGCACAGGGATAAAGTATCTACTTGATCCTTAAAATGTATATGTGGATGGATATTTTTAACTTTTTATATGTAGGTTTAACTTATGTAACAAATATGTCATACCTATTGAATACAAGAAATGCATGAACATAACGCACTTTGACACCAAAAACAGATTATCAACCTAATTCATAGTCCGGATGCTAATAAATTAATATAAGAATGTAAAAGTAGGCTATCTTTTGACCAAAGAAAAGGTAAGGCCAATATATTATCTTATCTAAAAATATGGAATAGCTGGACCTCATCTATATTCGCATTTTAAGTTAATCTAATTTGCATTGATTTTAGATGCTCTCGATACTTCATCTTCTTCAAGTACTAAGAAAAAGAAAAAACATTCGTTGACACATGAAAACCCAATAGGTTCGTATTTTAATTCGTATTTGCTATTTGTAAACTTGACAAAAGAGGAGCTCGATGGCGCGGGCGGTAAGCGCTTTCGGCTGTTATCGTAGAAGTTAACCAACTGTCGCAGTGGTCGGTCATTGAATGGGTGACCAAAAATCTTCTATGTTGAGTTCCTCCGTGCTTCGGAAGGCACGTTAAACAGTTGGTCCCGGCTGTATCTGCAAACGTTAGCACCTGCCAATCCGCATTGGGCCCGCGTGGTGGGTCATGGCCCAATCTCCCTATTCCATCCATGGGGAAGACTTGTGCCTCAGCAGTGGGGACATTAAAAGCCTGATGATGATTATGAAACTTGACAATAGTCCCTCCTTTGCATTCCGTATAATAAGAACAATCGGCTGTCAAAATGACAAATATTAAAGAACCGTGTGAAGTGCCTGCATAATGCTGGCACTGCACATGGCTATTCTTATTAACTATTATAGTAAATTTGATAGCAGTCTCGCCTTTTCATTTCCTAATGCCTCCTATACACGTCGACGGATTCGTCCGCGGATGTCGACAAATGCATCACCAGATCAAAAAAAAAATCAAAAAAGTTTATTACGATACCACATTTGTTTTACATCAAACCAGGGTGGGTTCCTTCTATTAAGTGTTTAACACCTGTACCAGAAGGAACCACTCTTCCATAGCATCATTAATATATCTTATGGTAAGGTCTTTTCATTGGATTTTTAATACATTGTAAAAGAAAAAATAAAAAATATAGAAATTACAATTTATATAAACGGTTGAGTGTGTGTCTGTATGCGTGTGTATGTGTGTGTGCGTGTTTCTGTGTGTGCATGTGCGTGAGTGTGACGAGTGTACGTGAGTATGTGTGTACAAATGCTCTTTTTATCCGCTAGCAAGTAAGATTAAGAAGGCTCTCAGTGTCATCATAATCCAAGGTCTTGAGCCCATGCCATCATTTTGAGCTTGCACTCCCGGTAAGTTAGAGAATAAATATTTAAAATTTTGTTAATATGGTTATAGATGATGGAAGAGATGTGGAGGTACTGATTGCGAGCAAAACTTGTGTTAGAGCACTGAACTAATGCTACTATGTCTCTTTTTCTTTTTTCTACGATACTAGGATTGTACGACAGTGTTGTGTGCTTCCGTAATACAGCATGTAGAATGTATAGCTTTCTAACAGTTAGTAAATCTGACATAGAGTAAAGCAGCTCAGTTGGGAAGTCGCGTTTTTTTAAATAAATAACTTTGATCAGAGCTCTTTGAGCTCTTTCAACCTCTAAAAATTTAGTTTTCAGCGCTCCACCCCAAACCCTTATGCAGTAAATCAAGACTGATTGCGCCAGCGCAACATATATCTGGTTCAGCATATCCTTAGTGGCTACATATCGCAGTGTTTTAAAGACCCATATCAGCTTCCGCATTCTAGATCCAACCAGGTCAATATGAGAGTACCAAGATAGTCTCTGAACGAGCATAATCCCAAGGTATTTAACATTTTTTACCTTAGTCATGGATGGACAGCTGCAATCCTGACACATACTACGAATGCAGGAGCCAGAGTGGATCTTAATATCATAACCAGCTGTCGGCTGTGTCCTATCTTGGATAGAGAAGCACATGTAATTTGTTTTTTTTTTATATTTAGGGTAAGCAGATTAGCCACTAGCCACTCGGAAATCATAGTCAGTCCAAGTTCGGTCCTATGCTTAACAATATCCCAGTTCTCTCCCGAAAAACCCGAAACCAGATGGATCACCACAAGCCATCCACACCTATGATGACGTCTGTAGGTCATTCAATCTGTGTTAATTCTCGACAGACGCAACACGCACGCACTTTAAATTATATTATTACTAGTTGTGCCCCGTAGTGTTACCCGCGGCTTAATAGGGCTATTTTCCCGCAGTAAAACTTAGCCTATGTGTTAATCCAGGGTGACAGCTACCTCCATACCAAACTTTATAAAAATCGCTCCTACTGTTTAGACGTGAACAAGTAACAAACATACACACTCACAAACTTTCGCCTTTATAATATTACTGTTAATATCGCGGTAGAGTTATTAAACAGAAATGGAAAAGAAGAAGGTTTTCTGCTTGAAAGGAATATTAGCCATTTCGGCGAACGAGAGTAAGAAACATTCGCAAATCGATACTACTAATGCGTCGTGATACGCGTGGACAGACGCAGGGCGTTCGCGCTGAAACTCTTTGTTGCGTGCTACAAAAACCGTCTACAAACGGATTGGTGGCAGACGCATCTGCCGACTTTAAATACCTACCAGAGACAAGCAAACTACGCCGTCTACATGTTGTCGGACGCATCCGAAGATGGCATCTGTATATAGATCCATCGACGTGTAGAGAAGGCATAAAGAGAATGATAAGGATATACTGCTGCCAAATGTACAAACAACCGAAAAGCAGTCATGTAATATTAAATAGTTTTCCAAAAACAGATTTTCAACCTAATGCATAATCAGGATACTAATAACTTTATAGTATATCTGAATTAGATATAATTTCACAACACAAACTCTATGTATTAATTAAATTTAATTTCACACTTAGATGTTACTGCAGCGGAGACGTCTCCCGGTAGTCATGGCAAAAAGAAGAAAAACATTTCTGAATCACAGCTTGAAGAAACAGGTAAATTCAATAATATATCTAGATAAGAAATGCTATATTCCACCTCAAAAATTAGCTACAAAACCATTATTAATATTAACAAGTTCATGTCTGGTCCTTCATGCTAGATCCACTTATATTGTTTATATCATTTGACCTTTCTGTATCCATATGTGAGTAACATTTCTAAATACATTTTCATGAAACATCTGTTGAATCTAGTAACGCATGAACTTTCCTCATCACAAGTACAGTGCGACAAGGATCTGTATGAATGTGAGTGACAGTTCAGGGAGGGCGCCACTATCTACGTAAATGACCACAGAACACAGAAAGAGGTTAAAATGGCCTTGTGGGCGGGGCAGGCGCGTCGCAGTTATGAGCAAATGCTCATAACTTAACGTCCGATCGCGTCGTTAGTTGCTCGCGAACGCACAGCGAGAGAGTATTGTTATTGCCGCTTAAAATATGCCTTCGTGTGCCGTAATTACTTGCAAAGTAAGGAGTCAATCATCAAATCTACCTAAAGCAGGAATTTCTTTTCATCGGTAAGTATAAAACTTATTAGTTAGACTGATATTTTAGCAAAAATCGAGAAATATTAATTAAACGATAAATCACATATATATTTCCACAAAAATATTCATTGCTAACAAAGTACGCTCGCTATTTTTTCTACGACATTCAAAACACGAAATGTAGTACGGTCAAGCAAGAATGACGCGTGGATCACAGAGCGCTGCAAGTGGCCGCACGCAGTATACATTGCACCTACTTTAGTGATGTCTTGCGTCGTACATTTTACATTTTCGATAGATTTTATTGACTGAATTTTAGCACCTAATAATGGAATTAAAGGAACTTTTAGAAATAAATAAAAGCTGATTGTAAATGTTTATCATACTTAATATTATAAAGACGTTTCTGTGTTTGTTACTTCTTCACGTCTAAACGGCTGGAGCGATTTTAATAAAATTTGGTATGGAGTTAGCTGACACCCTGGATTAATACATGGGCTACGTTTTACTGCGGGTAAATATCCCTAATAAACCGCAGGTAACACCGCAGGGCACAGCTATTACAATATAAATATAAAGCTGATGAGTTTGTTTATAGTCCAGTCAAAATAGACATTTGACTTAGGAATAATTCGCATAGAGCTAAAAATTGGCAGAGACGTTAAATACATCATTATAAATAAAATGTCAAAACTCCCCTTTCGAACGTACTTTTGCAAAAAAAAATCAACTAAAACGTACAAAATTATGGTTTTTTCCATTTTTCTTGAAAACGGTAAGTTTTGTCGTGAAAATAGGCCAGACAAAAGTTGTAGACCATACAATTCTCTACAAAAATGGTCTAGTCACTTTTTCTCTTACGACTCACCATTCTTGAGATATCGTGGTTTTTAATAATTAGAAAATTCATTTTTTACATAATATGCACACATTTCTGCACCACCTATAAGGTAATGTACTTGGCGGATTTTTTCAAAGTGGTTTCCCCAGTAGGTATACTCCACGATGTATTGTAATAAAGAAAGTTTGATCAGATCGTATCCTATTGATAGATATAATGGTTATATTGCTAATGATCAAAGTGGAATAGGTTGATTTTTCTTAATGTTATTATATTACATATTTGTCTAATTCTTCTCCGACAATTATTTCTTCGTCTTCATTTTCTTCTTGTTGCAGAATTTCTATTCACTGTTCTAAGAAAAGGGATGCAACAATAGGGATGATGACTAAATTTTTTTTCTTCGTTTATCAGGTAGATTATCAAAAAGTATTGGACACGTATTTTTTCTTTTTTCACATAATATAAACATTGCAGAGATATATTGATTTGAAAAGTGGCATGACGTCACGTTTGAGTACACTTATAAGTGAAAATTCACTCAAAAGTGACGTCACGAGCCCCTACTCCCAAACTTTGACACGCTATAACTTTGTCATTTTTTGGTTGATTGCCCAAAGAAAAAATATGTGTCCATTATTTTTTGATCATCTAACTGACGGACTAAATAGAATTTCGTTTACTGTACCCCGTCATCACCCCTATTGTCTCTTCATTAATATCATAAATATTTTCATTTCATCTGTTGTATTTTTTCAATACTGGAGCAAGGCTGACCCTGACAATTGATGCATACTAGCGAAAAAAATAATCCCACTTTATGACAGCAATAATTCTTACTACAATCCGTCTTGCATTTACAAAAAATAGGATTAAGCAGTTTTGCTGCAGCAGGCGGGAGTTCGAATTGGCTCCAAATAATTATCTGTTAATTTCCAACCCCATCCTTCTGGTTCCAGCTCATTGCCTAGCCACATTTGAACTTGATAATACACACGGTACAAGTGTTGAAAGGCAGAAGCAGATGTTGGAGGCAGACAATACCACTGTACTGTTTTATTGTTCCATGCAAATTTATATCCTATAGTAGGCCTCAGAAAGATATTAAAACAATTAAGTTTGACCTTGATTTTTTTTGCAGAAGTAGGATCGAAGGGGATTATAGACATTTTATTTAAAATGATGTATTTAACGTCTCTGCCAATTTTCAACTCTATGCGAATTATCTCTAAGTTATGACTTGTTTTCGTCTATTTTGACTAGACTATAGAGAGAATTAACTTGTCGAGAAGTTAAAACAAACACTGGTGGACTTACAAGCTTCTCGTGACTTATGTGATAAACTTATGCAAGAACGGGAGGACAGTGAACATGAAATTGTTAGCATATTGGAAAAAAACAAGCAATTGAAGTGCGACCTATCTAAGTTGCACATTAAATATGACGATGTTGTTGAGCAGTGTAATCACATGCAGAACACTATAAAATCCTTTACAGAATGTACAAATACTCACGAACATGCACTTAATAAAATTAATGAGTTAGAAGTCAGCTTGTGCCTTGCAAATAATAATGTAAAACAGTTGGAAATGCAAAGTAAAGGTTTTTCTACAGGGAAACACTCTCAAAGCTTGTTTGATGAACTGAATGTTTGTAGTCCCGGCTTCATCAAGGAACAATCGTATACAGAAAAAAGTTATGACACTATTGACTCAAAAACTTATTTTTGCAGTGCAAATAAACTTAAAAAATATATTCGTATTAAGAAATTTATAAATAAGACAAAAAGAATTATAAAGCAACATAAGTCTTATAAAAAACATAAGTTGCAATATGTGAAAAATATAAAATTGACAGAAAAATTAAACAATATTAAGAATAAGGCTATTACGGAAACTAGTGATTACATAGGATATAGTAAGCAATTAGAGTCCAAAATTGACAGGCTCGAAGAGTCATTAAAAAATATGTTAAAAAACATACAGACCCTTTCACAGAAACAATTAAATTATCAAATACTTGCTTCAAATGACATGGAAGATATGTGTAATTATAATGCAGACAGATTTGAATCTTTGAATAATAAGCGAATGTGTACATGTCTCATTCAGGACGTTCAGAATAAGGAAAAACTTACTTTCAATTCATTACATAATCAACAAGTGTCACTAGTTGAAGTTGATCCAGAAATATTATCACTCACAAATGATAACATTTGTTCACACACTAATCTTGATGAAGGTGGGACACAAACACAAACAATAAATAATTCAATAATAAAGAAACATCAAAACAATGTAATGATGTTTAGTGATGAGATAGGCAAAAACATGGGTCATACAATGAGTCATTACATGTCCCAAAACATAACTAATTTCTGTATGCCAGGCGCTGATTACAATCAAATATTACAGAAGGTGACATGTGGTAATTACAACCCTAATACCACAATAATTATTTTTGTTGGTAGAAGAGGTAATGCGAATTCCAATGTTATGGAAAAATATTTTGAATGTCTCTCTAAACTAAATGTAAAGAAAATAATTATGTTTACTCTGCCTTACAGCAACTCACTGAGTAAGAAAGAAAACGACTATAGATATAAATGCAATGTAAAATTGCATGTAATGACTAACTATGATTTAAAGTTTGACATAATTGATTTTAATGGTTTTATTAAAAAACTATATATGAGTAAAGATATATACTTTCTTTGTAATTATTACAAAAAACAAATAGCAAAAACGCTTTGTTATTTTATTATAAAACAAGCCAATTCATTGGCTATAACTTCTGCCTCTATTGGGCAGTCAAAATGGACCATAAGCAATGCCAATTTGGAACATCCCTCAAATTCTTTAAATTAAATTTTGAGACAAAAGAGACTTACTCTGGCAATATTAACTGTAATGAAAAATTTGATTCGAATTTTGAGGCTTCAGATATTTTACCATTCCCACTTGCAGTAAATAAAAATTGTAAATATAATGTTATCAACCTTGTCCATCAAAATATTCAAGGTATGTCAGGCAAAGAGTTAGAATTGGAGCTATTTATGAATTATAATAATATCGATATAATGTGTGTTACAGAACACTGGCTAAAGAGCCATCAGCTTATTTTTAATTTTAGTAACCACCATGTTTCTAGCTCGTTCAGCAGAAAAAAGATATTGCATGGTGGTTCATTAATAATTACCAAGAAGAATTTTAGATGTAAGGAAAGAAATGACCTCGTATGTCTGTCTGTTGAACGAGTTACTGAAATAGCATGTATAGAGTGTGAAAAATTCATTGTTGTTAGTGTATATAAACCTCCTTGTGCCCCATTTGAACATTTTTTGAAAATTATGGAGGATGTTCTATTTAAAATTAGTAAAAGCCGAAAAATAATTGTTATCTGTGGAGACTTTAATATTAACATACTAGACTCATGTTCAACAACCTGTAACTTTTTAAATTTATTCAAGTCTTATGACTTGGAAAATGTTTTTAATGAACCTACAAGAATTACCAAAACAAGTGCAACATGCATTGACAATATTTTCACAAACAAAAAACCCAGCCAAAAATCAATTATTAATATGTTGCACTCAGATCATTGTGGTCAATTAGTATCATTCCCTCGAAAAAAGGTTGAAGTTCAAAGAACGAGAATAAATTTTACCCCAATAAATAGAAATCGAATGGAAATGTTCAAAAATAGTTTGACTGAAAAGCTACCATGGTTGCCTTTTAACCATTGCCCAGATAAGCTATATAATTCCTTATTTGAAGTAATAAATTCTGAATTTTCAAATATTTTCACAACAAAAACTAAGACGATCAGTAATCGTCTAGGCTTTAGTTCATGGGCAACTCCAGGTATCTACAATAGCAGGAATAAGTTATATGATTTGTATAGCCAAAAGTCGTATAATTTTGATCCAATATTTCTTAACTATGTAAGAAATTACTCTAAAGTTTTCAAAAGAGCCTGTTCCACTGCTAAGTCAATTTATTTAAAGAATAAGATTAAAAATTCAACTAATAAAATTAAAGAAACTTGGAATATTATAAACAGTGAAACTGGTAGAAGTCAAGCTAACTGCCGTAATATTAACCTAAAAATTGATAATGTGAATGTCAAAGTTGATTCGGAAGTAGCGACGGAGTTCGAAAAGTTTTTCTCAGATGTTCCCCTACAGATTACTAAATCACTTCAGTCGTCTTCCACTTAAGCTGAACAGCTACTTAAACAATATGTATCGACATGCAATGATGATTTTGAATTTACAACTGTTAATTATAAAGATATTATCAAAACATTTAAAACTCTCGACTTAAAGAAATCTATGGATCTTTGGGGACTGTCTGTCAAAACAATCTCCAACATTATAACTGTTATTGCTCCTTATTTAGCTGTCGTGTTTAACAGTTGTATTAAATCTGGTGTATTTCCTGACTTGATGAAGCAAAGTAAAATTATACCGTTATTTAAATCTGGTGAAACCTCAGATCCAACCAATTTTCGACCGGTTTCTATTCTACCAACTTTAAGTAAGATCTTTGAGAGACTAATACTCAATCAACTCTTGAAGCATTTCAATAAACATAACTTATTTCATAAGAAACAATTTGGGTTTACTCGGGGTCGATCCACCATTGATGCGGGAGTTGAATTGTTGAAGGAGGTTTTTTCTGCTTGGGAAGAATCACGAGATGCTCTTGGTATTTTCTGTGATCTATCTAAAGCATTTGATTGTGTTAACCATGATACCCTCGTCAGGAAATTACGGCATTAGGAACAAGGCTCTCGACCTTATGACTTCATACTTGTCCAATAGAATACAGAAGGTTGACATAAATGGTAAAAGATCTCCAGGATCTTTAGTCACAATAGGTGTTCCGCAGGGCTCGATTCTCGGTCCATTTCTCTTTCTAGTGTACATAAATGACTTGCCTTACTACATAAAAGACAATCATGATATTGTGTTGTTTGCGGATGACACCTCATTGATCTTCAAAATAAATAGACAATTAAATGATTTTGACGAAGTGAACAATGCACTTGCAAAAGTAGTTTATTGGTTTAATATTAACAACTTGTTGCTTAATGAGAAAAAAACCAAGTTAGTTAAATTTTCTACTACCAAATGTCAGAAGTGTAGAAACTAATATATATATAAATGGAGTGGAATTGAAGCCTGTGGAAAGTACCACTTTCTTAGGAGTGACGCTAGATTCCAGATTGCAATGGGGTTTACATATTGCAAAAATATCGGGTAAACTTAGCTCTGCGGCGTACGCTGTTAAAACTATTAGACAACTTACTGACGTGAATACGGCTAGAATGGTTTATTTCAGTTATTTTCATAGCATTATGTCATATGGGATTCTTCTCTGGGGGAGTGCAGCAGATATTAATACCATCTTTGTACTGCAAAAACGGGCTATTAGAGCAATTTATCAACTACATCCGCGTGACTCCCTCAGAGAAAAGTTCAAGGAGATAAATATTCTAACTGTAGCATCACAATATATATTGGACAACTTACTATATGTAAAGAAAAATATTATACATTTTTGTGAAAAATGTGATACACATAATGTTAATACTAGGAAAAAACACGATTTGGTTGTACATAAGACTCGTCTCCACAGAATAAACAATTCCTTTGTGGGCCAATGTATACGTTTTTACAATAAGCTTCCAAATAATATGAGAGATTTGCCTATTAATAAATTTAAAACAACTTTAAAAGCTAAATTGTATTAAAAAGCTTATTATAAAATTAATGACTATTTGAATGATAAAAATGCGTGGGAGTAAAATCTGCCCAAAATTTACGCATCTAAAACTGTACTTTTAGTACTTTAATTATTATTTTTTGATGTAACTATTGACCTGTAATGATGTTGTAAGATCAGTACGAAATTGTAAGCTGTGGAGTTTCTTTCGCCGCTTCTTCTCCGATAAAGCAGCATAATAATTAGGTATTTAAGTGAAATAATTATTGCATCTCGAAACTGTGGTAGGGAGTTGACGATTTAAAAGTACTTACCAAAGTCCATTTAAATAAAGATATTTTGAGTTTGAGTTTGTCCACACAGTCAGTAGAAAGAGCATGTAAAGAGAAGAATGAAAACGAAGAGGATGAAGATTTACTGAGATTAAGATTTTACTGATTTCAGTTCACAAGTCATTACCTACATATCAGGCAATGTGGTTCATGTCCTAATTAAAAAAATCAAATGCAATATTTGCCCTGGAGCCCTAATATCAGATTCAAGTAATAATTAACATAAATTTATTTCGTTAAAAGATAAAGGTGGCCTGATATATCCGTCCGTGATGTTATAAAAATATGCAAAAGTGCAGAAACTGTAATACGAACAACATGCAAATAATTTGAAAAATTTCAAAAAAAAAATTTTAGTTTCAAAAAGAGTTTATTGACACTTCATAATTTGATGACATATCATTTCATCAAGTTGGTGAATTCCCATTATCTAACCACGTAACAGATTCAATTAAAGTGGTAATTGAAAAATATATAGATATACGTCTATATTTTTTTTGAAAAATAATTTTAAAAAAGGAAAATGGTCACCTTTTTCATAAATATATATTGTTTCAAGGTCAATAAATTACTATATGTAGTAATGCGTTTTACATTAAATCATTTTCTTTATCTTTACTGACTTTGACAGGATACATAAAATTCCATACAATCAAGTCAAGTCCAACTCGTACTTCGCATATTTAATATCGATAATATTTCATCGACTCAGTGTCAACCACAAACGCTAAAATCGGTGTGAACGAATGAAGCGCTGATTCGTTCGGTTGCCTGATGTCGCGTCGTTTGATTGGCTTATTATCTATTAGGTGGAAGTGTAGTGGGGGCGAGCCGGCGACATCGGTTCTCATACTGGCGATCGCTTATCACCCTTCTAACCTCTTTCTGTGTTCTGTGTAAATGACCGTGAATGACATACAAAATATGACGTTTACAAAGACGACGGTGTTAGTTTCAATTTTCGCCACATTCATAAAGATCCTTGTCGCACCTTTCTGTTTTTCTTCCAAGCTTTTTAAGATTAAGTGAAATTTAGAAAAGTTGTTATACGTAAAATAGTAATCAATTCTTATTTTATTTTCAGAACCAAACGCCGCAACCATATCCCCCGGTATTTGTGACAGTGTTAAAAAGAAGAAAAAACATTCCGAATCGCAGCTTGAACATTCAGGTAAATTCAACAATATATCTTGATTAGAAATACCGTAGTCCATAAAGTTAAGAAGAGATATAATCCAGCAAAGCAAGTACCTTCATTTCTGTATCAATGTTCATTCGATTAAGAGCCACTTGGACCACTTATCAGTTAACTTTGATGACTTTACCAAAGGGCATTGGGAACTTTAGTATGGAAGAATATCCCACAGCAGACAGAAATGAATTCTATATTATTTTAAAGCTAAAGACCTCTAGATATGTTGACCTTGAGTGCATTTTTGTGATCCACAGGAATATTGAGATATAAAGAGAACAACATACACTTATATTGTGTGTTGAAAACAAACAATTCTGGAAACCATTATTATTTTTCTGTATCCTCCTAGGCAAGGAGAAGCGCGTGTGAAGTCCTCATATATACTGTACAGCTTGCTGCTGCAGGGTTATGTCAGACACTTTCTTACTAAAACATACTTCGGGGGGGACTTTGTCCATAAGGACCTTACAGGCTTTGCTGATACAAAAACCTCATTTTCTCAGCGTTCCCATAGGTTACAGAAATAAAAATTGCACAGGGATTAGGGAGGTATCTACTTTATCCCTGTCGTTCGTGTTGTTGTTTAAACCTATTTCGATGGATAGATACAATTATCTAATTTCATCTATAAACTGAAATAGGTTTTGTTTGGGTCCGCTACTTTTCGATAAGCAGGGCAAAATGTTCCCAATGTCTTTTGTCAATCGGTCTTTCTAATCGGATCCGATCTATGAAGCAAGTTTACAGATCCTTCCAATATATAGATGGATGGATATTTTTAACCTTTTATACGTAGGTTTAACTTATATTACAAATATGTCATACCTATTGAATAAAAGAAATGCATGAACATAACGCACTTTGACACCAAAAACAGATTATCAACCTAATTCATAGTCCGGATGCTAACAAATTAATATAAGAATGTAAAAGTAGGCTATCTTTTGACCAAAGGAAAGGTAAGGCCAATATATTATCTTATCTAAAAATATGGAATAGCTGGACCTCATCTATATTCGCATTTTAAGTTCATCTAATTTGCATTGATTTTAGATGCTCTCGATACTTCATCTTCTTCAAGTACTAAGAAAAAGAAAAAACATTCCTTGACACATGAAAACCCAATAGGTTCGTATTTTAATTCGTATTTGCTATTTGTAAACTTGACTAAAGAGGAGCTCGATGGCGCGGGCGGTAAGCGCTTTCGGCTGTTATCGTAGAAGTTAACCAACTGTCGCAGTGGTCGGTCATTGTTCATGGGTGACCAAAAATCTTCTATGTCGAGTTCCTCCGTGCTGCGTTAACGAAGGCTCGTTAAGCCGTTGCTCCCGGCTGCATCTGCAATCGTTAGCACCTGCCAATCCGCATTGGGCCCGCGTGGTGGGTCTTGGCCCAATCTCCCTATTCCATCCATAGGGAAGGCCTGTGCCCCAGCAGTGGGGACATTAATAGACTGCACGTTAAATTATATATTATTACTAGTTGTGCCCCGCGGTGTTACCCGCGTTTTAATAGGGCTACTTTCCCGCAGTAAAACTTAGCGTATGTGTTAATCCAGGGTGACAGCTACCTCCATACCAAATTTTATAAAAATCGCTCCAACTGTTTAGACGTGAATAAGTTTCTTAAACTTTCGCCTTTATAATATTACTGTTATTATCGCAGTAGAGTTATTAAAAAGAAATGGAAAAGAAGAAGGTGGTGGATGATGGCTTTTTTTCAAATTCCGAAGCAGTTTTCTTCTCGAAAGGAATATTGGCCATTTCGGCGAACGAGAGTAAGAAACATTCGCAAATTCGATACTACTAATTCGTCGTGATACGCGTGGACAGACGCTGGGCGTTCGCGCTGAAACTCTTTGTTGCGTGCTACAAAAACCGATGACAAACGGATTAGTGGCAGACGCATCTGCCGACATTAAATACCTACCAGAGACAAGCAAACTACCCCGTCTACACGTCGACGGACGCATCCGAAGATGGCATCTGTATATGGATCCGTCGACGTGTAGAGAAGGCATAAAGAGAATGATAAGGATATACTGCTGCCAAATGTACAACAACAACAGCCGAAAAGCAGTCATGTAATAATATAATGTTGCCCAAAAACAGATTATCAACCTAATGCATAATCAGGATACTAATAACTTTATAGTATATCTGAATTAGATATAATTTTACACAAACTCTATGTATTCATTAATTTTAATTTCACACTTAGATGTTACTGCAGCGGAGACGTCTCTTGGTAGTCATGGCAAAAAGAAGAAAAACCTTTCTGAATCACAGCTTGAAGAAACAGGTAAATTCAATAATATATCTAGATTAGAAATGCTATTCTCCACCACAGGAATTAGCAACAAAACCATTATTAATATTAACAAGTTCATGTCTGGTCCTTCATGCTGGATCCACTAATATAGGTTAGCACTTAGAAGTAACTAATTAAAGAGCACTTCCAATTAAAATAAAAAACGATAACAGTACTATAAAAAGTCACATAAACCAGAGACAATTTGGAAAAGTTCATTTACCACACACTGTGGTTACCTTTTAAGATTCTTCATGAAATAATCGAATATAATCATTTACAAAAGTGTAATTTTATATTATTTCAGATTTTCAAGTCTACTCAAACTTGGACCAGATTACAAAATATCCCAAGAAACAAAAACAGCAGAAAACTCTAAACTTGTCGTCACAAACTTCTGCTGATGGTAAGAAATTGCCTTTTAAAGAAACTGGAACCCATAGTATATTTTTTGTAAGAAATGATATATATTTTATGTTATTAAAATATATATATTTATTCCAGAGATACCCATGGAAGTTATATCAAATACAAAAAAAAGGAAGAGGAAGTCTTCATCAAATAACGATGGCGAAAATATTATAAACAGAGGTTAGAAATTTTAATATTTTTTCACTTGAAGGAAGTGAAGTTTTCGTTTCCATTAAGGACTCTTTACTGTGACACTTTCACACATTTCAAAGTTGCTCACTTATTACATAGGTTTAAGTGTATTTTCGTTTGCTTTCTTTTTTATGTTTGATGTAATCCTATATTAGAACCAGCACAATTTGTTTTCGAAAATATATTCTCTTCGGAGTATCAGTGATGCTACAGTTAGTGACTGGCTAAAATATGAAATAACAACTTAATAAGTTAACACAGCATACTTAATCTGATGACGTAACAAGTAAAATTTGAAAAGCAAACGTTTAGTGAAGAAATTTCACACACCAATCAGACGCAAAAACTGCACACAAAAAATATAATTATTTAAATCGTCAGGATTGTTGCAAACAGATATCCTTTGTTTTTCTTGTTCACAAAGAAAACTGTTTACTATAATATGGTTGTATGTAATATCTTTTGAGCCTATTGTAACCACTTTTTCCATTGTAATTACTAGAGAGTGGAGAAATTGCAGTTGTTTCGGAAACGTTGGATGTTTCGTTATCTGCTGGCAGAGAGAAGAAAAAAAGAAAAATATCCCAAACCAAAGGTGTGTATCTGACAAAGTATCCAAAAGATAAATGATAGCTTTCAAATATATTAAAATAAAAAGAAAGAAAACGAAAAAATGTATAGCCTTCATTAACATAAAGTGTATAGAAATGTTTACAATATCAACTTCTTCAAATCTTATTTTAATTCAGAGTGTGATGAAATAGCGGTTGTACCGGAAACGTTAGATGCTTCATTATCTGCTGGAAGAGAGAAGAAAAAAAGAAAAACATCCCAAAATGATACAACTGGGCAATCTAATGGTGTGTAATTTTAAAAAGTCCAACTTATAAAGGTAGACTATAATAGTAGATAATAGCTTTAATATCATCATAGCATCAAAAACAAATGAGATTATTAATATCATAAAGTACATATAAAGATAGAAGAAAGATAGTGATATATATTCTTATTCAAAATTGTTGTTTTGTTAGTTCTTAACAAAATAATAATTTTATGAAAATTGTTTCAGATAAAGCAGACTTCATTTGCGAACAGAATAAAAAGCCAGGTGACAATAACAAGCAAGGTAGTCTGGACGCGCCATCTAATAAGGGTAAATAAGAATAACTTACTGTCATTCATCTATCAGCTTTCTATTTGTGAAGCCGAATGTACATTAGTGGCATGAAAGTAGTTCTGTGGCATTATTTTCATCAACTGGAGGATCTCGAAGGCGCATGTGGTTAGCGCGTTTGGCTGCGATCGTTGAAGTTAAGCAAGTTTCGCAGTGGTCGGTCATTGGATAGGTGACCAAAAATTTACTATCTCGAGCTCCTCCGTGCTTAGGAAGGCCAGTTAAGCAGTTGGTCCGGGCTGCATCTGCAGTCTTTAGCACCCACCAATCCGCACTGGGCCCGCGTGTTGGGTCATGGCCCAATCTCCCAATTCCATACATAGAGAAGGCTTGTGCCCCAACAGTGGGGACATTAATAGACTGATTATGATGTTACGGTGTACGGCAACAACACGAACATTGTAAAATGTGACGTTTACGCGTGGAATTGTTGGTGAAATTGATGTCATGGAACGGAAGCCGAATTTTCTTTACGAAAGTAGTTGCATGATAGTAAATGCAACTAATTTCGTAATTTAAATTCGGCTTTATTTAATCTCTATGGACTTACACTTTATTACACTTTTCAGAAGGAGGACATGGAAAGAAAAATAAAAAAAGGAAACGACATGACGACGATAATAATAGCAAAGCCGCAAAGGTTAGTTTTTTATTATTTTAATGAAATAAATAACGTTATTCTTTATCAGATTCTTGATTTCATACTATTGCTCCGTCGCCTGTGTACAAGTAATATTTCACCTACTACGTAATAATGAATTATGATAGGGCACAACTTTAAGGTAGCTTTGTATTTTTAGGAAGCTAAAATTATTCCTATTTATTTGGAAAATAATATTTATTGCCCTCCAGGCAAATTATCCCAGATCGTACTATCACCGTCATACAGATGCTCGTCCATTTACACAGACAGACGTACGTTATTGCGACTAAACGTATAAATCCTATTCGATTGCTAGTGAAGTTTTTCCACAAATTTTAAACGTTTTTCATGGAAAAAATATTAATATGATTTGTTTAACCCTAACCCCATCCTCTCTGTGGAGCTCTTAAAACCATACACAACATTTATGATAGTTTTACATATTTTACTGTAAGGTGGAAATAACTCCAATTCGAAGGGGAAACTGCAAACCGCAAAGTAAGTTTGGAGATATTTAATGCATGTTTTATTGTTTCAGAAATTGAAAGAAAAATCCTTTGATACAGTCCATGTACCCAGGCTTCCTCCTTCCATTCTCAGTCAGTTGGATGATAAACCGAATAAAACAATTCTGGATTTGAAAAAGTCGAAAGTGATTTCAACAACATCATTTGTTGTAGAAACCAAGACACGTAAAAATAAGCCGTCGGTTTATTTAGAAGAGAGTGTGTATTTGAATGATTCAAATTCTGAAAAGAAGCCGAAAAAGTCGCTTAAGAAGCCGAAAGTTTTACCATTTGTGCCAACAGCTGCAACTTCTGAGTGTGGTTTTACCACAAAGTTTCAAATTAATGTCATACCACAGGAAGTACACTTCGTAGCCAAAAGCACGAATGTACCAAATTTTAGAAATGACTATCTCTATGGTAACAAGATTAAACGACTGGGCACTTACGAAATGTATAAAAAACGTAGGACAGCTAAATTATCAAAATTCTAGTGCAACATTTTTATACTGTTTACAATAAACACACAATGTTATTGCGTCAACTTAAATAGAGTTGTTACAGACTGAATTCATGTAAGTATGTAGTAAGAGAATCAATGTAAAATATCTTTTTTATTGGCTGTTTTTCAGTTTTGATAAATTTATTAACCGACTTTTAAAAAGGAGGAGGTTCTTAAATTCGTCTGGTTATTTTTTGTTAGATTTAGATCTAAGTATCGAGTTCAAGCTAGAATTAGTTCTAGCTTGAACTCGATACTTGTCAACAATATCTCCACTTAACTAAAGAGCATGTTAAGTTTATACTGCTATAAAAAAAATAGAAAATTCATGTTAGAATCAGCCCCAGTGCTTGATTTTTCTATCATAAATATTGACTCTGCTTATTTCTTTTATGTACTTTAATCTACTCACTTTGTAAGTTACCTTTAAGTAAATTTTTGTTCACCGGATAATGTAGAAAAAAAGAACGAAAGTTTTAGTTTTTCCAGGATACAGTGCTTTAAATAAATAAAGTGTCGATGTTAATGTTTCCTGATATGTTATAACTATGTAAGATATGTGAAGTTTGTTATGTTTTCTTCTTATTTGTTGTATTTATTTTGCAGTTGAATGTACGTAGACACTAAGTATTTGTTTATTTTCATGGCGTTAATTGATACTCGAGCTTGTGATGCCGGCACTTCACATGGCTATTCGTGTTTGCTATTTGTCATTTTGACAGAGGTTTGTCCATATCATACTCTATAAGGACTAAAAAGACTGTTGTCCAGTTTACAAATAAAAATTACTAATAGTAACGGGGAACCGCCAGCATGAAGCGTAAAAATTGTTTTAAGTCTATATCTTATAACTTGTGTGTGATGTAATTTATTTATTAAGGTGTCAGCAAGGGAAATCATCGATATTCATGACCGACGTACAAAACATATTCTTTTTATAATTTTATTTCAGTTGCAATAATTATATAAAAACTGTCACAAAAAAAGGCATGTTTTTGCCCATCTCTGGGGGCCAATCGCCTAACGGAAATGCTTTGGAAAACAATATTAAAAAAAAATGAGCGTGAGGCGAAAACCTCAGGCGGCTAGAAATAACAATATAAAATCGTAAGCGTTAGCGTTTCCCAAAGCATTTCCGTTAGGCGATTCGCCCCCAGATCTCTGTTGAATTGTATTTTAATGTATGTAAACTCTAATGATACATGTTATCATAATTTCGTAATGTTAAAACACAAAAATATAATGTAATTATTTTGTAGTATTTAGGGTACATGTTTGCCTGGATTCGAACAATGTCAAAATGTGTTGGATCAAGAGTTCACATTTCCCGCCATGTAGATATAATCTTCTGTAATTGCCACTAGATGTCACTGCTGTAGAAAAAAAATGGTATTACCCCTGTGCTACTTTGTTTAGTTTATTTGTAATTGATTGTCTACATTTTTATCATTTAATTTCAATAAAATTATTCTTCAATGCAAAAATATTATTTTGGAATCTGCACACTTAATTTATTATCCACACACTCGGCGAAAGTACTTCCCGCCTTATCATGCCGGTGTAAACAAACCGCCATGTTGCCAACAACGGTGCGATGGTATTTTACAATGGTAAGTATAATGTGTACGATATTATAGAATTTGCTACAAAAAATAATAATATTAAATTCTCTATCAATTTTTCAACTGATTTCCGATTTAAAGTATAGTTAAATTAACATAAAAGATTAAAAAAGACAATATCCTGACTGATGACGTGAATCCGTATTACAAAATCTACCAATAAGCATAAGTCGTGGCAAGTCACGTGGGTCATGTCAACCAATAGGAATGCACGACATTCTTTGTGTACCTTTTCGCATAATAGTAAAACAGATTGTGGGATTTTATGGAGTGAGTGGTGTTATATCTGTCAATTTTATGAAGATAAAAACGTAAATGTGTGAAATTGAGGATTTTTCTGTTGAGCATAAGGATATTTATACCCATAAATATTCGGTAAGTTTATGATTAATTCCTTTAGATTAGTTTCAGTGCCAATGTTGTGAAAACAAGACATACGAACAATGGGAAAGTCCAATGAGTTGCTGTGTCCCGCTCTTTTTAATGTCATTACTTATGTTTTATTGATAAATTAACACAAATGTATTTTATTCTGTATATTGCATGCAATTGTAAATCTTTCGATTTGATTATACTTTAAAAACAACCTATTTCTTGTTATCTTAGTAATAAAATGGCGGGAAATTCTCTTTAACGAAATGTTTGGATGTGCTTTAAAATGCTAAAACGAATAACGTGAATATGATCCGCTATCGGTATCAATCTAATAAAAATAGTAGAAATATATCTATTTTAATTATAACAATATATGTATTTTGATTATATACGTAGGTTAGGTAGATCTAACGGACATACTACAGTGTAGTGACCGTCCCGGCCGTAGGAAGTGACTATAGTGCTATCCTTTTCGCTCTTACAGGTTTTATTCACACATTCAACGGCAATGTTATAAACATTTTTCACGTAACTTATCAATTCCTATACAATATTTTTTGGTATTGGTTCATGAAATGAATAGTAATAAGTAACACTAATTTAATCCTTTACAATAAGACTCACGTTAACGAAAATATAGTTTTAAGTACTAATGGGTCTAGATAATGTAATCACTGCATTGATATGAAAATGGCGCCAATTCGCCGTCAATGAACTTACAAATCGTAATGAGCGAGCGAACGGAGACGTCGAAGTTTATCAAAGACTACTATCAAGTTGGTTACACATCTTAAATTTATGTATGTTCATTGAAATTTGAATCTGAGTACACCTTGTGTAGTTAGAATCTAACCACAAAATCATTGTGTGTTATTTATGAATAGTGTAATTAGTCAATGGTTATTTTAATATTTAAAATAACCATTGACTAATTACACTATATTGATTTCAATGTTAATAGTGACGCTATTAAGTAATAGTAAGTCTTTAGTATGGACTTGGAAGTTGATTTCGGAATTAAATGAGCGTATAATTTCAAACCTAATAAGTCCGAACATATTTTTTGTAGGCAGGTCTAGGTCACCACAATGCTTTAAAGTTAAATTGCGATATAAACTATATCACTCGTACGGATATTGTATCCCCGTGAACAGTGTTTCATTCAATAGACTTTAATAACGTGTTATTCTTAATTCCATCTGATCAGAAAATGTAACGTTATTTTCTAAGTGCCTAAATATAAAATTGACTTAGTTAGGTATTTTATTATAATTTGAAGCTACGGAGTTATCCACAAATTATTTCAGCAAAGGTTTTCATCGTAATCAGTATTTTTTAATTATTCTGCCAAAGATAACAAAATTACAATACGAGTGTGATTCCCACGGTGTCCGTAGCTTTCAAGTGAAGTAAGAATGAAAGAATGGTAAAATGAATGCACTTGTGCGTGTGCATTTTCAATACAGTTTTGTGCATTATTATAGTATAACTTAGTGACTGGGCAGCTCTACGATCAGTATTGTTGATCAAAGGGGCAGCTGCACTGACTGTAACCTGTCGATGTGTGTGACCGAGTGGAATGCTTGTGTAGCTTCGTTGGTATTTTTGATCGTACAGCAATATCTCAGTATTATTGCGTTTTGATGTACCTTCATTGTGAGGAGCTTGATGGCGCAAGTGGTTAGCGCGTTCGGCTGCGTTCGTTGAAGCTAAGTAACTTTCGCAGAGGTCGGCCATTGGATGGGTGACCAAAAATTTACTATCTCGAGCACCTCCGAGCCGTGAAGGCACGGTAAGCAGTTGGTCCCGGCTATAACTACAGTCGTTAACACCCACCAATCCGCACTATGCTCGCATGGTAGTTCATGGCCCAATATTCCTATTGGCCTCTGCCCCAGCAGTGAGGACATTAATGTCAAGTTACCCAAAAGTAACAAATTTCTTAATCTGATTTTTCTGATCCTTAATCTATTGAGTTATTTTAATACTTTGTGGTATAACTTTTGGTGTGGTTATCTATACAACAAAGACCCACTTGTGGTCATACAACTAATATATTTGGTTGCTTGTTACTCAATCATGCAAAAACAGCTGAACTGATTTGGTTGTTAGGATACTTTTTATCCCAGGAAAGTATTAGGTTACTGTGGAATTCTCAAAAAACTAAAATTTAGCGAGGACGAAGTCACGGGTGGAAACTGTTGTGCCGGCACTTCACTTGGCTATGTGAATTAATAATTCTACAGTATACGGCCAGTTTATGGCCTGGATTGAGACATATGATGCTCTTTATCCCAGCAAAAATATAGGTAATTGTAGGATTTTCAAAAAACTAATTTTAACTCAGATACAGCAACGATATTAAATAACTTAGATACACCACGTCCGCTCAAAATGTGTCCCAATCAAGAAGTGCTTGAACACCACTCAAGCACTTCTTGGTTCACAGTCACGCGCAGACCGTTGACAAGTAAAGATGCCACAGAGCTCCGAGAAAAAATGCGAAAAAAATACTTATAGTAAAGTGTAATTTTTTAGATAGGTACCTTATCAATGTTTGTTAATTTAACGCATTTAAAGCAAATTTTGTTCTAATACTGACTATAAACTGATTTAATAGAAAATATTTGTGATATTCAAATGCATACTCGGTAATATAGCCGTCTCTATTCCTCGCGATCCGTACCTCCTGTGTTGGTAACAACGCATTCAAAATTGCGTGAAAAGTCAAAGAAATAAGGTCTATATTCTTCCGCATATAGCAAATAAGTCGTAAAATTTTACGAGCTTGCATTCCGAACTGTCATAACTCTTTAACGCATGCGTTTTAATTAAGACCTTATACAGTATGATTTAAAGGTAACTTTCAATGTTCAAGAAATGTACCTTTTGGACAGGTTTCGGCCATGATTTTGTTCGTGTTGCTGTACCTAGGGTATTTAATATCGTTGAGATACAGTCACAAGCGGCCACTAGGCAGTGAAGTTGTAGGTATTCTTTTCCCCCGATCATCGAAAAAAAGGTACTCATCTCCAAATCGTGGGTTAGGTCTAGGACATAAGTCGCTAACGCGCGATCCGATATTGGGTGTTTATCGAAAAGATGATAATTATTAGTATTAGAGCTTTAATTCAAATAAAGTAAGCCATAATATTATGTTGGTTTTCGCAATTTTCCTATTCGTCTGAATCTTTTTTTTACCGGCCATCCTTCCTTACCAGATTTCCCACCCTGATAAAGGCTTGCCCACACTGCGTCAGACATTACGTAGTCGCCACTCGAGAGAGAACCTACAGCCTGTCAATAAAGTCATGAAAAAAGTCATTTTTAACACGCTTTTTTTAGGTAGACTTGTATGTAACTATGTAATAAAATCTAAGAATCTGAATTACACGCACTTCTAATTCTTATATAATCCTGAAAATTTTAACTGAATTGTTAAGTATTATGAATCACGTAATATATTAATTGATTTGATAAATATTGTAATGAATAGCGCCCCACGCTTTTTCAGTTTTAAGTATGTATGTTAAAATAAACTATAAACATGGTTTACTCTAAGGCCCTAATAAAGCAAAAAGAGTGTATATTTATATTATTTTTGGCTTTTTAGTGCAGTAAATAAAAGTGTTTTTTATTTTTTTTAAACTATTAATTTTACGGACACTTTCTAAAGGTGGGAAATAAAAAGAAAGGAGTCATTTTAATATATTATTATCCAGAGCCCAAATACTCTAAACTAAAATGAATATTCCTGCGACATCAAGTTGCTGGTTGTTGCCTGCCTCATAGGATTCACTGGAACTGGAATCATCGTCATCTGCACAGAGTTTCACAGGCAAAATTTTCGGTTTTCAAATTTTACACAGATTTTCCATTCTTGTGGAATTATTGCCTGAAATGCTTCTTCAGCTAAATAATACTCGCGTTTTGCAGCAATGGTTGAAAGTCTGTCTTTCAAGGTCACAATCAAAACTTATATTATTTTCTCTCACCACTGCTAATAGTTTTCTCGTAAAAACTTTTTGACGAACCAATAGCACATAATATATACACACTTTTGTGTTTTCTATCTCCATTATTAATATTCGTCCACTATGCGTCGAATCGTGCTTTTGGAAACATCTAAAACAAAGGCAAGTTAGATGATAAAAACCATTCATTCATTCATCATCAACCCATGCTCGTCCACTGCTGGGCATAGGTCTCCCCTAATGCATGCCACTGCTCCCGATTTTCTGCCACTCTCATCCAGCCCACTCCAGCTAGCCTACGAATGTCATCGTCCCATCTTGTCTCAGGGCATCCTACACTATGTTTACGGAGTGGTGGTCTCCACCCAAGAACTTTCCGGCTCTGCCACTTCAGGATAAAAACCATGTTCACATTTAAATAATATTACAAAAGTATCAAATCTGTAGGGCGTAGCATAAGTTGTTAGTGAGTTTTATAACCTCAATACAAAGTAAACAATTCATCAAATCAGATGTATGAAAACAGAAATGGTGGTCACGGGAGTAGAATTCATTTATTTCTCAATGATTTCTTACCGGCTGGCTTTGCTGTTTAACTGTAAACGTCATCAAATTCGTAAAATATCATTCTCAATTGAAATATGGTCTTTAAGTTCTGAAAAACATAAAATATGACCTTCCTCGCTTGTTGTAGAAACAGTCCGATCAATTTGATAACACGTAACGCTCAAATTAAAAATAACTCGAATTAACACTTAAAACAAAATACCTTAACGTGACAACTGAGATACACTATTTGACATTAATTTGGTGTAGCCAGTACCAGCGAAGCCATTAGTTCCTCAAACATTCTTTTCGTGAATTTATAGCTTCCCAAACTGTCCGGCCGTCAATTTTCCGAACTCTGTCTCTTGTCCATTACATTCGTCACTTCGGTTTTGGTTTTTCTACTTATCTCCTTTCTTTTCTTAGGACTTTTATGAAGATAAAAATAAGAAGCCTCTGAATCCCATCATAATTCGTAAGCAACCATGTTTCACTGGCAGTCGTTACTTCAGCGACAAGCATGAAACTGTACGTCAAGTACGAGTTTAAAGTTATGCAAACTATTCAAATTGCAATTCCTATTTTGATAATATCTGAGGTTTATTAACCTTCCGATATTTACATGCGCGGCTTGTCCGGACGTTAGTACAGTCAATCTGAAATGAATGAAAAGTTGAATGGTGAAAAAAAAACCTAAAGGGTAAGTCTTGTTTTTTATGTTGCCAAATGACGTCAGTAAGCCACCTTGGCGATGAGCATTTTCAACTCGTAGGCGTTTTTTGAAAAACTCAAAAAAACCCTCAAAAATTTTTTGAAACGAATTTTTCTTGTTTTGTATGCATTTTAGAAACTTTTTTCGACCATAATTGTAGAGGGCGTTAAGTTCTATAATTTATGTCGTTGTTGCAATCTCGTACAACAAAAAATGCGCATGTATGTGTAGTAGTGTGTAGTGTACAAATGTAGGTGGCGCTAAAGTCTCAAAAAAAGTGTTTATTCACTTTTTCACCCTGAAAATATCATTTTAATGGAAAACTTTAAATGGAAAAGTTGTTCCGTACATAATTACCAACAACTATGGTGTAAACAATTTTTTTGTATTACTTACCGTTTTCAAGTTATAAATTGCGCAGGTATGAAAAATCCAATAGAGCGGTTTTGGGCAGTTCAAGTACACATTTGCAGTGCACATTTCAATGTATTTACTATTTTTTTTCATGATTGTAATAATTTACTAATGTACTTTGTGAATACAGGAGATGGCCGAATTGGCCTACTGTGTTGGCACTCAATGTGTTGTATACGTAGCGCTGTATTGCACTGTAACTTGAAAACTGTAAGTAATTTAAATATAGATATTTTCAGGGTGAAAAAGTGAAAAAACACTTTTTTTTGAGACTTTAGCGCCACCTACAATGCGCATTTTTTGTTGTACGAGATTGCAACAATGACATAAATTGTAGTACTCAACGCCCTCTACAATTATGGTCGAAAAAAAAGTTTCTAAAATGAATACAAAATAAGAAAAATGCGTTTCAAAAAATTTTCGAGGGTTTTTTGAATTTTTCAAAAAACGCCTACGAGTTGAACATGCCCATCGCCAAAGTGGCTTACTGACGTCATTTGGCAACAGAAAAAACAAGACTTATCCTTTAGGTTTTTTTTTCACTGAAACGATTTTTTTTCGACAGATTGACTGTTCTACGTGTGTAATGTGAATATCGTGTAAAGTGAAATATTACGATACGCGAATTTTGTGTGTGACTGGACGGCAGGGCAGTACAAAATTTAGGGTCAGTTCACATCGAGACGGAGTGCCCACTATTTAGGATAGCGATAATGAAGCTGAAACAAGCAGACTTTGTACCATACAAATCCAGCAGTGGGACCGTCACAAAACGTATTCCTGACAACTGTTTTAGTTTTTCTCATTTTTTTAGGTAAAAAGGAAATTAATCCATTTGTTTTCACAAAAGTACCTAACGGTAATTTCAAGTGTCGGCAAGGTGAAATTTTTGAATAAAGACATTTTAAGCAATTTTTTCAAGTGAAAACTTATGCTCTTTCTCTTGAAACGTATTTCTGGCCACTGTCATGGTTTTAAGAGTTCCGTATCCAAGGGTAAAGACGGGAACCTTTTACTTAGACTCCGCTCGTCTGTGTCACCAGGCAGTATCTCAGCAACCGTGATAGCAAGACAAGTGAAATTTTCACAGATGATGTATTTCTGATGTCGCTATAACAACAAATACTATAAAATAGATAGGGGGCTCCTACACAATAAACGTGTTTTTTTGCTATATTAATAACGGCAACAGGTAGACGCTTGGAATATGCACAGAATATTTAGTTGTATATGCAATTTAAAAATAAATAGCTAAATTCAAATAAAATAAATGTTAAGATGGCTCTCATGATATTGACGTGATATCTTTTTGCCGTATTTTGATCGATATTATAATATTATAGTGTCTAATGTTGTATAGATGGCCTGTTTTTTCTTATTTATTTAAAAGTAGAGGAAAGTAATCACATTGTTTTCACGTGAAAAATCGCTTAAATCGTCTTTTGTCGCCAATTTCTCCTTAACTATAGTACTTGAAAATAGAGTTACGTACTTACCCTGGTTAAAATACCCTGTACATACGTAAATCTAGATCTGTGAACTTATCCTTACGCGGCGCGGCCGGCGCGTCGCGCTAATGTCGTCTACGCAATATCCAGCATGCTGGACAGGGCTATATACGTAAAAAAGATCCTTTATCTCCATCTCTTCCACGTGTATAGCGCTGTTCCGTATGCTGGATCCAGCAAGATGAATAGTAGTGTGTCCCGATTTTTTTTTAACTTAACGTTCTTAATCTTAACTCAAAAGTTACGTAATTTATCGTAGATTACCAAAATTACTTTAAAATTTAAATCAAACTGTGTCCTTAGGGTTCTACCGATATTCAAAGTTTTGAAAAAATAGTTTACTATAGTCGCGGCACGATATGATGGCCGTTTTGACACATTGCAATAGTGACGCGAAAAGTTAACCTGTTATCGAAATAAATCCTATATAATAAAATACGAGTCACATCTAGGTATTAAATTTTTTGTATATTTTTATAAATATTGCAAAAAGTATAAAGATTTAATAAAACGAAAACATATTTATTTATTTATTAATTTCATGTTTTTACATTTTGAATTTCGAACAACACAAATGCCGAGATATGTGGCGAATAAGTACACTATAATTATATGTATGGAATAACATTTCTTAATGATAATAACAATTAAACATTTATTTAAATTACTTTATCTTTTGAAGATTCTGGTCAAAGGGCATTTGGTTTTTTGAGTTCAAAATGATATTATATTTATTTGTTTTAAACTTGAAAAGGTTTTCGTAACATTAATAAAACTTTAAACTCTTTCAGAGAACCTACTTATCTGTATTTTGGTGATTGAGACCACATTAAAAATCTAGCATGACGACGAATAAAGCTAGAGAAGCTGGAAGTGGACTTAGCGCAAGATATTTATACCACCTGTTTTTTCTGCTAAAAATAAAACTGTAATAATTTTGTGGCACGAGTGTCAAGTAAGAGCAGCGCCTGAGGATCCGTAACGATTTTAGTTGAAAATGCAGATTTATAGAGCTTAGGGTTCTATAAAATACAATGGTTAAATTTTTGTTCTACGACAAATATTGACGAAGTTATGACCAAATTACAACGAATTTTCGGACGACCGCGTGGTGACTGTGACGTCACAGAGCTTTAGCGCTCGGGCGCGAGCGTGCGTGGGCCTTTTGGCTAAGATCAAAGTGTAGTGGAGACGCTACTAAAGTTCGACCGGAGTGAACCACGATCGAGCTCTGTGACGTCACACAGAGGTGAATATTGACTACCATAAAATTAGTCAAAAATTGTAACGAATGAACCTATTTCGATGATTTAAAAAGTATATTCATTAAAAAGCTTATTAGATCATTATACTGTTGATTTTGAGTTGATTTGCTGACCTTATAATGATCCTCATTATTCTACATATTCCAAATTAGTAGCCCGCCCTTGCTAAGTTTCAGTGTAGACTATAGTTTTTGTTTTAATATTTATAGCCTTTCACACTCGCATATAACGTAACTTTCTATGGTAAAAAGTATTCTAAATCGGTTCAGTAGATCCAGAGATTACCCCCTACAACCTCAACAACTTTATCTCTTTATAATATTACTATAGAGGACCTTGGAGTCACAGCAAAAGATAACATTTTGGAAATTGTTGACTTTCCTTATCACATACAATCTGCAGAAAGGTGCGTAAAGCTTATAACAGACGCCTAACAGAGTGTAACTGACTCTACACCAAGGGATGGCTTTATTAGAATTAGAAGCAAGTTATAGTCGTGAGCAAAAAGGTCAAATTTCGAACAAAATATATGTTTTTTTTTTGTTACTTAATTGAATATAAATAAACCTTTTTTTCCGATATCTTTTATTTTGTATAACTACATTTAGTATGAATACTTATTAAACTTGTCTTTTGTATTACATAAAACATGCTATATAGGCAAATTTTGATAACTCTTACGATATTGTAACTTGAATTTTTTTTTTCTTTTTATGTAATACGGGTAGAGGACATAAGTTCATGAAGCAGTGTTATGTGTCTTTGTAGACCATTCATAACGGGTTTTGTTTTGTATTAATGGAGTGCGCGTCGCGTCGCGGCTCGGTGAAAGCGGACCCTTATAGTTATATCACAGGCTCGTAGTGCTGTCCTCACAAAAAAAAATCGCTTTTCACTTAACATGGTATTGCACGTTACCCATTATCCACTTTCTATTTTGTGATTCTGGATCCCTAGCATAAGCACCGCGATATGATATAAAGCTCAGTGTTATCACGCTCAATTGTCAAATTACTATGGAGTATGACAGTAACACGCGATAAAAAAACCAGATATATTGCAAATTGTGGTGCTCATGCTACGGGGGCTGGATCCGCCATTAAACATGCAAACCACATATAGGTACAGAGGCATCTTACAATATCGTAAAATTTACTCTTATGTATAGCATTCTATATAATTTATAATATTAAATAAACCACTTTTTTGTAAGTCTGAACCTTAATTTTGTCATTCTGCCTTAAAAATCTTTAAGTATCAAATCTATTCTCATTGAAGGTCGGCGGGTTATTGACACCATACCTACGTACCGACATGTTTTGCGAAAAACAATCTACCTACTTACAGTAATTCTACAAAAGTGATTTGGTTAAATAATAATATGAGCTCAAGTAACCCTCATCCTTATTGTACTTACTTACGTCATGAGATTTTCTAAACATGCATTTTATGCAACTTCACGAAATGTTGAGTAGATAGTTATTTAGTTACGTATAAAATGTTTGTAAATAAACAAACATGAAAACTGTTATCAGATAAAATATAATAATGTGTAATACCTACCTAATAAGTTCCTACCTTAGCTTTTATCTATAGTCTTATCGCATCTTTCATACATAACCACTACTACTTTTCGTGTAAATTGTTTTCATATGTAAGGACACTGACCTCTGTGTCGCAGTATCGGTAAAGTTATAGGTAGGTAACTACAGTTTTTCCTTAGTATTTTTTTTGGGTAACCAACATCAAACTACAAATTACACCTGAACGGTTAAATAGTTTCCCTCTTACAATAGGACCCTAATACCTGCTTTAAAAAAAATGTCTGAAAATAATCCATCACTTTTCATCTAAGTGAGTGTAATACGTATCTAGGTGCTTACGCTACGGACTCTAATAAAATTGGCAGAAGCTTTTAATCTTAATATTGTGTGTATCAACATAACAAACATAAAAGAAAAAATTGTAAACCTCAAGTACTTGCTACCTAGATATAGTTTTATCTATGTACCTATACATGTTTAGGGTATCTTGAATTTCAAACTTTTTACGTAACGTCATTTTAAGTAAAAACATACTTTCCAACTAAATGCTTGTACCATATTTTAGTTCCTCCTAAAGTTGACAGGGATATTGTACTTGAGGGGAGCAAGTCGCGCATGTAATCAATATCGAACCCCTCCCTGTTTCGTACTTGTTTTGCGTCGAAGTTGCGCGCGCAGCTGGAAAACTCGACCGGTTACTAGCGCCTTTTCGCGCCTAAGAACTTTACAACTTTCCTTCTTTAGTAGCTTTACTCGGACGCGTTTAGAAATGCCAAATTTTAAGTTTAATGACATATTTTATGCCTTTTTTTGACAACCACAAAATTTTATAGTAATGTTTTATGACTGCAGCCTTTTAACATCGGTGCTGCGGTCGTTAAATGCTAATAATACATTTTCAGGCGTTATACAGGTATTACCTATCTGTAAATAAATCTATCTAGGCTTATAAATGTAAGATTTATTATCATTACCTAAGCTACATAGAGTACACAATCAAAAGCAATCGTATACAATAATTATTAAAACTACTCTCCATTGCGAATCCCACGTCCTGTTATCATCAGGACTAGGAAATTTTTAACGTATTGCTCGCATGAAACAGGCTAGTTTTTTCTTAGACGTCGATTTTTCACGTTCACACGGACACGGACGTAAAGAATCGGCGCAAGAGCCGACCACGGCGCGCGGGTTCAAGGCGAACGCGCGCGGTCAGGTTCGAGGACACGGCGGGCGCGGCGCGGCGCGAGGCTGGCCCCTTGCGGCGCCCCCGCCATCGCCTCGCTATACTCTACTGAAAATCATTTTCGCGCATTTATATAATTTTATACGAATTACACAACACAAAATATCAATGAGTGCACACAAGTTGTGTAGGGTGCACTCAGGGGAGTCCTTAAGGATTTCATTATGTAGTATGTGCTCTCACTTTCTTTTCCTTACAAATAGAATAAGACAACATGTCTCGTCACCTTGACAACGTTCATTTCATTCATGTTTCAGTGAAGTGCGATGTTAAACTTTACAAATAGAATAGAATACCTATATAGGTACTCATATCAAAGTTCCTGTAGACAGAATACCTTAGAATAAAAACGCCAGGAGCCTACAGGCACGAAAAAAGCTCAATTCAATATGATCGCGAAAATTTTAAAATATTAGTTTATATTGTTTATAAATAGTTCATACACGTCTTGTAGGTTCGTAACTATACCCACTAGAAATCAATAATTTATATACACAACTTTTACAATACATACAATGTTGCTAGTTGTGGGAAAAAAATGCACACAATATTTTCATTGATTCATTGGTAAATATTGTTATTGTAAACTTTCCACATATTTCTGATAGGTACATATATTTATTTATGTAAAACTGAAATATTGGTTAGAGAAAATCGCGATCGGTTTGACATAAAGGCGATTTTCTCAAACTTTACTCTGATTAAGGTACCGCTTTTAAGCTTATCAGGGCAGTATTTGTGTGCGTTAATACAGTCAAGTTACGCACACAACAAAATAATTCGGCACGCACCGCTCTTGTATCTGTACACTCGAAGAAGCCAATGATACGACTGTGTATCTGTACAAAATATTAATCTGTGATTAAAAAGTGCTCCAACTACAATAATTCCACTCGAAGAAGCCGGTGACTTTTAGTTAGGTTGTAATTAAACGCTAAAGCACTACATTTTTATTGTTTATTTCTAAGAACTCATCTCATATTATCGAAGTATGAATTTTGAAGCTATGTATAATACCAACTTAAATTTTACACATTCAGTAGCATGTAGATGCCTAAAGCCAGATGAACTCTCAATAAAATAAAACGAGTTCACGGCCTCGCATAACACGAGTTCTGCGATGACTGACAAAACGGATAAATCTTTATTGTACCTAGGTTTGTACAATACCATACCCAAACGAAATTCCTATTAAGTTAAAAATTCAAAGTAAAATTATTTAATGATGGTAGGAAAGTTATATATTTTCACTTCATATGAGTTTGGCAATTTAGTGTCTTGCTACTGTATGTCTACATGTATGTAATTAATCTAATTATTAAGATATCACTCGTGGCCACACCTATGCAGTACAAAACTATAATTCAAGGACGCTTTAATTTTGGCGTTGTATAATTTTTACCAATATTGGAATTATTGGAAGCTTACCCAAAAAAAGGCCACGTGGTGAGAGAATGGAACATCATTAGGGGCGCAAGGCAATTCACCCTCTTTCGATCAAGTATTGCTGTCCTTTTTCCTTCCCCTACCTTTTGCTGTCTCGCTCAGATAAGACGGCGGGTGCGGCGCGCACAGCAACGTGGGATGTATGGTAAACAAAGTACCTAGTCCTTTGTATTCATACCTGAACATAATATTATATGAAAGTTCAAATTGATTATCAAAAATTTATATTAGGTAGACAATCATTATTATCTGATTAAGTAAGTAGGTACTTCTAATTAACTGCCACAGTAATTTACTATCAAACGCATTGATTGAGTTAATTATTTGTCGTTTAATAAGTTAATGCATTAACAAGTTCTTGTCTTGTTTTTTACTATACCGTTTCGAGTACTTAAGTCTAGTAAAAACGACGAAATATAAATCCGAAATACTCTAAGATATGCGCAAGGCAGCGTTTCATTCTTGGGTTGCTTTTTTATACCAAATTGTAGTCAACCCATCGAGCCCTCACGGCCAACTAACAACAGGTTGGTATAGGTCTTCACAAAAAAAAGGTTCTTTGGGTAGAAAGGATACTGTTCTGTTCGCCCGTCGTCACAATAATAATATAACGAAATGAAAAAACTCACAGTTATTTAAATTATTTATGTATGACTTACTAAAAACTATAATAAGAATTAAATTTAAGTACTTAAAGTTTTACATACTAGAGACCTAATTTTATTTATGTTTAGAAGTGTCATCAATTTAACTAACTAGGACATCCAATTTTTAAAACCTACAACTTTTCCTATTATTATTTGCTTTTAATTACGATATTTGGACACAAATGTTCATTTCCTTCGTCGGTTGTGACAGGCGGTGCAGTGCGCATACCATAATAATCGAAAACTGGTTTTGAACTATGTTGTGGTTTCATTGTTACTCGATTGCACTGCCCCATTCTAACGTTCCGTTGTTAATTTCCAATAGTATGAATACTGGCGCCAAAATTGCGAGCTCGTTCTTAACTTGACGATCTTTCACAATTTTCAAAGACAGACAATGACTATTGATTTTTTTTTTTGTTCCAGTTGTGCTCAGACATGGATTTATATATCACCGACTCTCTCCAGGACATGCTGGACATGGACATAAAGAATGAAATAGCAACAGATCTCAGCAGTATATCAGACTTTACTGTTAGTACACTTAAAAAAAATGATAGCTTCTATCAAGTTACGACGAAAAAAATATTGTTATTATATTCTTTTCTACTATTTTGCAGGATTCGTTGGGAATGAATTTCGCTGAGATGCCCCCTTTGTTAGATGTTGATGCTGATACATCAGCCACATGGTTAAACACTACTTCTAGCTTTGTACACAATTTAGATTTATACGGATCGGAAGCAAATGCTGTTATGGTAAATCCTAATTCAGTAATGCCTTCAACATTTGCCGACACTCCAGTCAAAAGTATTGTTAAAGAGGAAGCGTCGAATTTGTTGTTAACATCAGCAGCAAACAACGATTTGAGTACAAATACGTCACTACCTAGTCCAAAAGAAGAAAAAAGTCATTTAACATTTTCACCAAACGCAATCAAGGTACCAAAATTACAAGAACCGGAAACAGAACCCACGACAAAAAAGCATTTAGAAGAAGCCACGCAAATGGTCATATATGTTCGTAAACAAGAAAAGAATGTTGTTAAGGATTTATTAAGAGATTTAGATAAATCGAAAGTAATAAATACAACACCAACGGTGCGAATAAAAACACAACCTGAAGTGTTAAAAGTTAATAGTAAAAATTGTTCTATTTTAAATACTAACCAAAAAGTTACTCAACATATAGGAACGAAGACTATTATTTCTGGTAATATACATATTTTAGACGCCCAACAATCTAGGACAATTCTAGCAAATGGTAATAAGAATCAAGCGACGATACTGATTGATAACTCGTCATTAAATAACAGTAGACAATTATTAAAAACCAGTAGCACATTTACTGTTGATACAAGTCAAACCAAATTTATTAACACTAGTAAAGGTACAACCGGTAGCGGAGAATTCCCCAAGCCTGCTTACTCTTACTCCTGTTTAATAGCAATGGCGCTTAAAAATTCACGAACGGGTAGCTTACCCGTATCAGAAATTTATAATTTTATGTGGTATGTATGATCTCTACTCATTTTTTTTTCTATTTTATGTAAGTGTTAAAAGTTTAATGATATTAAATTAATAACTGTTATTTCAGCCAACACTTTCCTTATTTCAAAACGGCACCAAACGGGTGGAAGAATTCCGTACGACATAATCTTAGTTTAAATAAATGTTTTGAAAAAATTGAAAAGCCATCTACGAACGGAAGTCAAAGGAAAGGTATGATAAATCTACAAAATTTTAACTCTGGTAAATGTTAGTTACGCGTCGACTTCAGTTTCATATTTTATTTTTATCATTATAGGTTGCTTATGGGCTATGAATCCTTCAAAAGTAGGAAAGATGGATGAAGAAGTCCAAAAATGGTCGAGGAAAGATCCCCAAGCGATAAAAAAAGCGATGGTTTATCCAGGTAGCTGAACAAAAAAATTTAAACATAAATAGTATTATCTATAGAAACGTGCACAAAGTTGAAATCGCCTTCCTTTTTATTTTCAGAGAGTTTAGAGGCCCTTGAACGGGGAGAGATGAAGTACAGTGGAGCCAGTGCCGACGCTGATGTGGATGACGATGGCGACGTTGATGCCGAGGCTGAACTTGATGCCGACGTAGAAATAGACCCAGAGATCAAGGAGGAGGTCGAAGAAGAAGAAACTGTCATTGAACAGGTAAATATTGTGTTTTTATGTATGAATCCATATTTTATTTCTCATATTATACCTTTATGAAAACATGTAAATGGCTTTGTTATTAGTTAGTACGTACTGCATATATACATACATATTTAATATCCTGCATACACAACATTTGATAAAATACGTTAATAAATTGTGTAATTATAATAAAAAAAAACATATAAATCTCTTTCCCAACTACAACATGGTAGGAAGCGAAATAGTTACAGAATTTGCCCCAAAATAAACATCTATTTTACGTGATGTGAAACAGAATAAGTTGATATTAATAGTGATAATTTAAAGTATACTGTGAATCAAACTTATGGTGACCGTGAATTAAGCGCGATTTTCGTGGCGGTGCACTTGTCACTGACCGAAAGCTCCGCATAGTTGCGCTGCTACCTTCACAACGCCACACGCCGTTTGAATCTCACTTTACTCACCTAATAATTATAATAATAAATTCATTTATTTGCATCACAAATTAATACAATTAAATAAACAGACATAAATGATTATAAATTTAACAGTTCTTAAATAACTACCATGAACTACAATCATTAGTGAGTGACAGTGATGCAAATAGGCAGAAGCTCAGCAGTGTTTTTGCCTTAATAGACAAAATGCTGATTTTCAGCAACTGCCCGTAGGAAGCGCGAGGATGTAGGTACGCTGCACTGCAAAGCTGGCATTGTAATTCCCTAGTCCCACACAAACACAATACACGAACATCACTTACTTCATTATTAATTTACCTAGCAATATTTGTTAATAAAATTTTCTAAATAATAATAAATAAATGTATGTAAGTAATCATTAAAAAACAAAATTGTGTAGACAATATTAAATAAATATGTGTAAGTAATAATATAAAATATAAATTTTAATTTGAATGTCAAGAAGATTGAATGCTAACAGAAGAACCTCCACGAAAACGACAATTAGTGCGTATGCCTAAAGTTTGCAACTTCAGTAAGGCTAATTTAACCTAATCATTTGTCACAGGAGTTGTCAGATCAAGAATTGGAAGTGGAGGAAGTGGTTGAAGGCACGGGTATGGTGGGAGGAACGTACAGACTGCTAGCCACGGGGCCCTCCGCACTGGCTTCATACATTACTGATGCCGACTCGAACGACGACCTCAGCGATGTCGAGGTGAGTCCACAGGCTTTCAGACCAGGTGTTGGAAGTTGTTGAAGGCACGGGTGTACTGAGGGGAACGTACAGATTGCACGGGCTTCTTACTGATGCCGACTCGAACGACGACCTCAGCGATGTCGAGGTGAGTCCAAGAGCTTTCAGACCAGGGGTTGGAAGTGGTTGAAGACACGAGTATAGTGGGGGGAACGTACAGACTGCACTGGCTTCTTACTGATGCCGACTCGAACGACGACCTCAGCGATGTCGACGTGAGTCCATAGGCTTTCAGACCAGGTACTGGAAGTGGTTGAACGCACGGGTATAGTGGGGGGAACGTCCATACTGCACTGGCTTCTAGTCCAGGAAATGAAGCTAAAAAAATGGTAATACCTCTCAATTTTTTCGTCCAACACCGATTTGTACAAAAATTTGGGATTAGGCTTATTTCACCCTCTAGTTCATTTTCTATACTGTGCCGTTGTACGCTTTTTGTTTTTTAGGGGTTAAAACTACCCCTTAATATCGAAAATTATAAAATTAAAAACCTAAATATGGGTAAATATAGTTAAAAAATGATTGTTTCATGCTTTAGGATACAATTTCATAATCTTTCCATTGTTAAAACTACCCTTAAAAACATTGAAATTGTTTTTTCGAAAAATAAGATTAATCGGTTTTTTAAGCATAGCTCCTTCATTTTAGGTGATAGATTTTTTTTTGCAGAAACCAATTTTGTACAGTTTTCAGGAGCTTTAATACTATATGAATTAAATTACTTAAGATCCCTTAATTTTTAAATAGTAAGAGTTTAAAGCGCTTGAATAAGGTGATGTTCGATCGTAAATGTAGGTGTTAAACGGCTATATCTCGACGAATATTCACTGTACAAAAAATATGCACACGGAAATTTTTTCATTAAAAAAGCTACAATTTAGTACTATATCGTTTTTTCCGTATTTTTAGTATTTTGGGAGATATTTTTAAGAAAATTGTGTTAAACACGAAATTTAAAAAAAAAAACCGTTATCTCTTCAAACTCCAATTTTTCTAAAATTTGGCACTTTTAATTGGTCAAACTTCGTGTGTGTATTAATAGTACATATATAAAGAGAATTACAGAAGGGTTGCGATCACTTTTAATTAGGGGGTACTTTAGGGGTTCTATTCACAGATTTTTTTCGTAGAAAAAAGCTGGTACCGATCTTATTTTGATCATAAGTTGGTCAATTTTCATGCTAGAGACATTGTTTTTTATTTGTTTGAAAGCTCTTATTAAATACTTTAAGAGATTCTATGAGCTTCCTTCGGATAATTTTTCTCGTTATTTCTTGAGCTGTTCCCTACCTTTTGTAAAAATTTTAAGTAAATCCATGATGGACTAAAAAATTGGCAGCCAAAATGCTTCATATCCTGGACTATTCTTACTGATGCCGACTCGAACGACAACTTCAGCGATGTCGAGTTGAGTCCATAAGCTTTCAGACCAGGGGTTGGAAGCGGTTGAAGCCACGGGTATAGTGGGAGGAACGTACAGACTGCACTGTCTTCGTATATTACTGATGCAGATTCGAACCCCAACGTGGAAGTGAGTGAGAAGATAAATTGTCTCTTTACTGGTCTATATGTAAAAATAAGATAACTTTAAGAGTACTTTATGATTTAAGTTTAAACTCTTTCTATCCTTTAGTTCTTATTCCGAGGCTTATACCTGCCCAATAAAAATCTAACTAATTCGATTCGATGTAATATATGTAGAAATAGGTAAGCTTTGTTTCTTGGCAAACAATGTATTAGTGAAAATGTTTCACATCTTTATATACATATGTTTTATATTAAAATATAAATGACGATAGTAACTAAATAATTCGAACCCACTACACATTTTGAATTCTACATGTTTTAAAAAAACAATAACAAAATTAAATATCTATTATAACTTTGTTACAGGTGCTAGATCATTCCTATGAAGAAATTGATATCGATGTTACAAAACCTGTCAAACTAGACTTATCTTTAACGGAAAATTATACAAGTGAGTAGTTATTACATTTAACTGCATTAATTTAATTTATTTCTAAACACGCATTTAATGATAATTGCCGTCCAATATCATCTATTCCAATTTTATAAATGCGAAAATGTTTCTGTCTGACTGTTACCTCTTGACGCTCAAACCGCTGAACCGATTTAGATTAAATTTGGTACAGATATAGTTTAAGTACTGGGAATGACATAGAAAAGGGGTGGAAGTTTTTATGAGAAACCAATTTATCCACGCAAGCGAAGTCGCGATCACGCACTAGTTTCATTTATACATTCATGAAACTAATTTTTTAAATAGCCCCATAGTATGTAGATAAAGATACAGTGTTGTTAAAATCACTTATTTATTTTTTGCAGTGCATTCAGCTAAGCGGGCTAAGACGAGTTTTGTTTACCAACCAATGACGACACAATCGCATACGAGCAGACGAAAAACGCCATTGGTCAACCGAGTTGCACTTATGTAAGACATTTAACTATAGACAACTATGTGTTAAGTTTTTAAAATTGTGATCGCAAGACGGGGGTCAATGATAAATATAAGTTTCCAGTGATTGTTCCATTAAAATTTAAATATAAAAAATAAAAAACGACTAAATTTTGTAATTTTAGTATTTGTGAAGTTCACGTTCGTGAGGTTTCGAACGCGATAGTCTGTACCAGATATGTGTATTTACTTTTTTACCGAATCGGGACACTTGTTACATATCTAACACTAAGTATAATATATTATTTTAATGATGCCTAAAAATCCTGGTCGGTTTAGGGTGGCTTTACGTTTTGACATCTCAATGTACAATGCAATCAATTATATGTAATGATGTATGTAGGTATATTTTTCTATAATGTAAACTGTCATAAATATATATCGGTACCTTATTATGGTTGGTATCTGACCATATAATCAGTACAAAGACTGTGTATTGCTTCTGCATTGACAGCTTTTATTTTATATGAGATAAAACTGACTAGGAATACATAATATCTTCACGTTAGCAAAAATAATGTAAATTATGTATTCCTACATAGTATATCTATATAAAACATATAAGTTAAAGCCTCCATACAGTAGCAAGCTAAAGTGCGTAAGCGGGTAAGTGTTTGTAAAAATCCCACCGCTTTTTGCATATAAATAATATTATATATTAATATCGTAGAACACATTTTCTGTAAGTATATGTTAAATTTTCTACTCATTCTTTTTTCATATAAAGGAGTGAACAGTTCATTTAACAACGTGTCTGTCTGCATTTTTGCATATTTGTTTGAAAAATTAGTAAGAGTAGATTATGTTAGTTAAGATTGATAAGAACTTTAGTATCTCTAATAAGTATTTTGTATCTATTATATAGTACAGAAATAAGACTAAAGGAACAAAATTTGGAACGAAAACCGAACTAGGTACCTATTTCTTATTACAGTCAAAATTTGTTGAATTAACGTGCATATAATGGATAACTTACTGTACTTTAAATAACAGATAAAGTGGCATTTGTATACCGAAGATATCTACTCAGATTATTATAAACATACTCGTGGTAAAACTACTGCATTACGATTTTCAAAGCTAAAATAAAATGTACTGCATTATTTTAGTAATATTGACCTACGAAATCATTTTTACAGACTCAAATAATTTCTCATTGATTTTGTAATAATATTTCAAACGCCATAAAGTTCACAAACAGTTAAAATGATCATAATGAGTATTTGTAATAACAAAATCACACTAATCACACTAATATTATAAAGGCGAAAGTTTGTGAGTGTGTATGTTTGTTACTTCTTCACGTCTAAACGGCTGGAGCGATTTTAATAAAATTTGGTATGGAGTTAGATGACACCCTGAATTAACACATAGGCTACGTTATACTGCGGTAAAATATCCCTAATAAACCGCGGGGCACAGCTAGTAAATACTAAAAATAAAATAGGGTCCCCCTATACATGAAACGTGATTTCGCCTATGTCTTACGCTCAACTTCAAAAAACTACTTTATTACAAATGTTGCATTTAGAATGATGGTAAGGAACTCTTAAAAACCTTTTTTACGCTATAACATGATCATGTCCATCGTCTTTAACGTTAGTAGCAGATTTATTTTCGTTCAACCGTTATTATCATAGGTGAAAAAAAAAAACAAACAAAATGTGCTATGCGATCAAAGCAAGAGTAGAATTATCAAATGACCATGTTCGTTAATATTTCACCAATCCCTAATATCGTATATTAACGTTAATCCATTATTAATATGTAAAGTTAATCAAGGTAATAAAATAATATAAATGATCTTCATTAATCAAGCATGTTGGGTTCGCATAGTCAATATAGATACATAAAAATGCAGTACATACTTCACAATATGTCTTGTACAGAAAGCCACAAACTGTCCCATTTTCTCAATACATTCTGAGTTCTATGTATATATAAAGCTTGAATTCATTTGAATAGACAGTTTTGTGAAATTTTACTCGAGGACTGTATGTTCTTTATATTTATTTGTGGCAAGGCATGTGGAACGGATCTCTTCGGGTCCTTAAAACACTTAATTTTTTTAAACAAGCAGGACAACGTAGTTCTTTGAGTAATTGCTTTACAAATGATTGTGTGTGAATTACACACTCCATTTTGCATTTATTTCGTTTAAATAAAAAATATGTGCTTATAACGATAATGATAAATAACAAAAGCCACAAATAAATAAAAGTCTAACATTGAAAACATTTAGAACCAAAGAAATGACATTTTGATTCAATAGAAAGAAAATACCTATGCTAAAATCTGGTATATACGCCAGGTCAAAATTAGTGAAGGTAGTAAGTAAAATCAGGTCGGTTGTGTGTAGATCTCGAATGTTGGTTTATGTGTGTAGGTGTTTGAACTAAAGTCAATACTATTATAAGTAAGAAATAATTATAATGATTGGTATAAGTATTTTTGACACGTCCTTTTCTTAAACTTGGCTCCTTTGTTTCCTTTACTCCATGGAAACTTAGTAGCTTGGACGCTATTTTCACTCTCGAATAAGATTGATAGGATTATTTTATTATCTAAGTAGTAAAAAGAATTCCAATTGCAAGCTGGTTTAAAAAATAATCAAAATTAGTGAACTATTGAATATACAATTAGAGTAGACAAAACTGTGATATAAGATTTACTATTGATGAGAACGTACCATCATTACATACCATCAAATCATTAGAGAGAAACATAGATTAATTAAATATTATAAAATGTGACCTCATTCGTCATTGTATTCAAACAGTCTTCATTATGAAGTAATTTTCCTAGGTTTTAATGTTGTAAGATTAGCAAATATGTCGATTAAGATTTAAAAAGCCAATTGAAAACCACGGTGTTTAAAATGAATCAATGATTAATACTTAGAAAGAAACTTTAATTTTATTTACTATGAGTATGAAAAATGCAAATAGTTAATCAATGTGTATGTGAATAAAATTCATGTTGTCTATTGTGGCTAGCGTTGTACTCTTACAATTGACACTTGATATATCGTGCCCTCGTCGTCCATCCTACTCTAAGTTACGTAGATTTTAATGCGGTAGAATACGACATGACCCAATGAAATCCACGATACCTAGATTATTTGATTTTAAAAGTACAGCTCCAGTCCAAAAGTTCTAGTTTTCCATTACTGGCCACGAACGACTACGAATGTGACGAGCGAAACCAGCAGTTATAAGTTAATAAATAACACTTGCGATTTCAACGCGACAAACGCTGATTTGATTTTTTGTATGAATCGTTACCTATCGTGCTTCGGGAACAGTAACGGAAGTTTTAAGTAGCATTGGGGGGTTCTAAAATAGCGACATTTGTATGAAATATCTAAAATATGTTTCATCTATCAATTCTTCAATTTGACATCGGTGGCATTTCACCTATGTACTTAGTTCAAGGAAGGTATTTAACTGTTACATACTTAGATAACTTCCTTGATTATCAATGTATTGTACGCATTTTCATACAAAACTGTTGAATTGGACATTGCGATTCAAGTTATTCTTCATTTTTATGTTTCATGATACGAATATCTATTAACATTTTATGATAAGGAAAATGAAACTTATTTGTTTCTTAGGTTTTCACGCACATCACTCATTAAATAAAACTAGTTTAAACGGGATACTTATTATTACCAATATATACTAAACGTAGAATCTCGCTCTTTAGAATCCCCTTATTTTCTATTTTCGGTAAAAAATAAACAAATCGGTAAGAACCGATCGTAAATCGGTCGCAAGATAGGTTAGTCCTGCGGGCATACTCGCTTCGCCTCGGCCGGTACATTTTCCATGGGCTCCGTGGCAAGGTACAAATAAGAGTTTAACGAAATATTGGATACAAAACTAAAATATCAGTAGTGATGTTGACGGCACGTAAACACAGGTGCATAGATAAGATCGCTGTTCTTCTTACATGTTCTGTAGCTTTCCTTTTAATGCAACAAGTTAAACATTAGGTATGGGTACTTCTTTAATGTTTTAAATAAAGTACCTACTTAAATTATTTCAATTAAGACCATTCTGTTAGCATTTTATATACATAATTGTAATTATGATCCAGTTACTATTACATCTTAATACGGCTAGCTTTTAGGTGCTTTTGTATACCTTTGATTAAAACAGTGCAATTGTGTACATAGAAATGTTTTTCAATATTATTTTGTATTACAATAACCATATAAGGGTAAGATGTAAGTAATTAATTACTTACCCATTGTAAATGCAATTTATGAATTGTGTCCATCTAGTTAATAAAAGTTAGAGTAGCCAACCGTTTAACTAAAGAACACAAATATTCTAATTGTGGTCAATAAATATTTATAAATTTGGAAACAATGGTAAATCTTTTGTATCATGTATTATTACAATGAAATTATATACAACTAGTAAATAATCGTTAAAAAGTTTTGTATGGGTAACCAATGAATTATTATTAAAAAATAATGATTATTTAGTTATGCATTGTAGATGCTTCCAATGTTAATATAAGCAGTGAGCCTTTTATGGCCGCCATTAAACACCAATATGATCCGTTGTCACATGCAGAATGGTAGCAGTAACTTTTGTATGTAAATGCGTTAGTTATTGTAAGTTTCCACTGCCAGTATTACAACATCTATGTAAAAAACAAAATAGCGTAAGTTAGAATTTAGTGCGTAGCTTTTAATTTGTATTAGTTTCTGCTACTGTTAATTAAGAGAACTAAGTTGAATGATTTTTAATAACATTTTTGTAATAAAATAATGAGTAATAATCTATTTTTCTTTTAAAAAAACATGGAATTAATATAATAGTTGTGAAATAATCACTAACGACGGGACGACAAACTGCAGATTCCTTAGGGGCAATTCACACCGGAATGGCAGTGCCGTGGCGGGCACTTTCAGTGTGAAATAATTTTATACATACTCTATTTACATATTTAAAAACAAACATCGCTCTAAAAGCTCGAAGTAGTCGCATGGCAGTCTAAGCATCCGGTCAAATCAAAACTTTCGACACGTCTGATTGTTTACCTTTATTTATTAGACGTGCGTGATATGAGAAACATCGATTGTTTTTCTTTATATTGGTACTCGTCCGAAAACAAAATACAATCGTCAGTTAGGGCATAGAAACCCAGTTCAATTTTGAAAACCCGGGTTTCCGTGTCTAAGAGTAAACTAAACCCGGGTAGACTGGGTTTTTCGAGCTTCTCGATCTTTTTGGTAAAGTTTAAAAATACAAGATTATTTCGATTTTCTACCATACCATAATAGCCATTGTGTTTTCCACTACGTGCAGAATATAATTACCTATCCATAAAAAATCTAATTTAGCAATAGTGTTCTCTTTCGTAAAAAGCTTATAGTTATGTCGATTCTGGCAAGATTCTCTAAACTTAAAACTAAATTTAACATCTCATCAGTCTCCTTTTCATTCCGTATAGAGACAGGGGCACACTTGTCAAATTTAAATTTCGGTTTAGAAAATCATGCCAGAATCGACACCACTCAGTTTTTAGATCTTAAAATATTGTATATTTTTTACCGGTTCTGCTTAATTTTGAGGTTTCAACCCCGGTCAAATGTTTTGCTCTGAAATGACTACTTTATTTACAAAACTAATCTATGTAAATGAGCACTAAATACCACAGTAAGATAAATGTGGTAATATTTTTTTATGAAATAGTCAATTCTACTATGGTAAACCACATTAATTGATTCTCTTAACCTAAACTTAAATTTTGTCAACAGTGTATCCTTGTCATTCTCTATACAGAATGAAAAGGAGAGAATGATATTTAGTTTTAAGTTTAGAGAATCATGCCAGAATCGACCCCAATACCGAAGTATTTTTCCAATAAAATACTGTAGTAATAAATAACTTTATGAAATACAATAGGGTGTTTGACAAGTTTTAGAAAACGATCTCACGTTATTTACTATTGTTTATGTGAGTCCATAAAAATATATTTTTAATTATGTTCCGTTATTCAGTAAAAAAAATTCAAGTTAAAACGTTTTTCTGGACTAATGGTGTCTGACTACAGTCCATCAAATCTAAGAAGTACCGTTTGACGTTTCATGTTTTTCAAACAGATATAACTTTGTTTAAGCGTAACTTATTCAAATTCGATAACCTTTTTCGTAAAACCATGAATTTATAAAGGTTTTATTATTGGATCTAAAAATGTACAATTCTTAATATCTAAATTTAATTGAAAACTTTCAAACAAAGCAAAATAAACAATATTTACACAATAAATAAGTTCTAATAGTTCTATTCTTGACCTCATTGCAAAGTCACATAGTTAGGTCACTGCTCGTAGTGTTGCGACTCTTCGGAATCAATTGTGTACGAAAAAATCGTGTACATTATTCGGAAAATCGAATTTATTATTTTCAAATTATCAATTAACGACTTTGTAAAAATACATGACAGATGACAAAATGATCAAATTTGATGCTTCGGTCCATAATCTACTCAGATTACGATGTTGTAAGCGCTAGAAGCGCTTATGGCCAATGTCAGACCACGGCCAGAAAGCGAATTTTCGACGTAATGTTTAGGGGTAGAGCGCAATTTAATTTATGCATAATTTCACGTTACTGCTCGATCGCATAATGCATTTAATACATAGGTACCCTAACATAAATTAATTATTTCAAATAAATCTATATAGGCGAAATAGCTACAGAAAAAAGATTTTTTTTATCAGACAACACTGCCGACCACAAGCGCACGCGTAGGGACACGATATCGAATAGAAAGTATCGATACTGTACTCATGAGTAGTATCGGTAAAAAAGTATCGTACTCGTAAAAGTATCGAAACAAAAGTATCGATACTTCAAAGTATCGAGTACATTTCATAGGGCCTTATCGGAGCCTCTGTGGCCTGATGCGCAACACCCCCCCCCCCCCCCCCCCCCGGTGTTAAAATTGAAAGAAAAACAATCGAATTTTATTATAGTACGTATAATCAAAAACAAAAAAAGGAGATGTAAATTCACAAATTGCTATATTATATAATGAAAAGAAAATAGCTTCAAATTAAACTTACTTTTCTTGAATTTTAATCATTAAAAAACATTATACCCACTTTTGTAACTTGAATCTGACACGTAGTTAACGGCTGCCTTTGGCATGCTTCACTCAAGATTATAATTATAGAAGAGGTTACGTCCGTCTTTTTTTCAGGTGGTTTCAAATAGGTATACACAGCACAGACAGAATAATAGTGTTACACTTGAATAAATCAAATACAGTCAAGCGAAAAGCACAAAAAACGGCGAATCAATCACAGTTCCTAACAATATGGTCGCTAAATAAATAACTATGAAACAAAACAAAGCGCAAAATAAACACAGTCACAGATTGGAAAGAATTTGAATATGTCAGTTACTGACTTTATAACAACGCAATAGGGCATTTGACAGTATTAAAAATAAAGTGCCAAAATAACGAAAAAGATATTAGTTTTCTTATCTATTGTCACGTGACCCAAAACGCTTGGGATTGGCGGAGCCTAAAATGACGTCACACGCAAGTAAACTTCCGGTTAAAGTGACATTACATTGTATCGTTTGACGTTTTAATAACAGTCGTGTGACGTCACACACCAGTAAGACGCCATATTATCCAGAGAAACGTTTTCTCGGCAACTTAAAAATGTAGTTTTTGATTTGGTTATTTTTACTGAAATACACGACAAATTGACTCCATAAACATTAGTCAATAACGTGAGATCGTTGCCTAAAACTTGTCAAATACCCTATGGAACGATTTAGAAGGTTTGCTATGATTTAACAAGATGGCGTTGCCATCAATATGAGGCGTTTATCCAAATTTTTAAAGGTATCGATACTTGCCAAAAAGTACTCATTTAGTAAAAGTATCGAATACAAAGTATCGAGTACAAAAGTATCGGTATCGAAAGGAAAAGTACTCGATACCACAAAGTATCGATACTTTTTTCGTGTCCCTACGCACGCGGTCCCCCTCGCCCGCGTCAGCAGTCTCTCGCCATCTTGGAAGCTGACTGTGCGCGTACCTACTTTCTCGTTTGTGTTTTACAATTTGTAACTTGGCTATTACTTTTCTGGACTCTGAACTAAGCAAGTGTTTATTAATAATGTCGAAAAGAGGACGTACTTTGAACAGCCAGGCTCGTTATTTTGAGCGTGAATGTCAAAATGGTGGAGCTCTACTGCCAGTTACACAAGTTCGGAATCGCGTCGGTGAAGCTCTCGGTATTGGTAGCCGCACCGTCGGCAAAATATTAAGTGAAAAATATGGGCCTTCGGGGAGTGACAGAAAAAAAGGAAAAGAACTAAACCTGTGACAGGTATCGATGACTTCGATAGCCATGCTATTAGAAACCATATCTATGGTTATTTTACAAGAGGCGAATTTCCAACATTGGCAAAGTTATGTGCAACTTTAGAAGATGCCGGGCTGTACAAGGGAAGCATAGAGTCGTTGAGAACGATAATAACAGGAATTGGCTTCAGATACAAAAAAGTTGACAAACGAAAATTTGTTATGGAGCGACATGACATAATTATGCAGCGACTAACATTCCTACGCGAAGTAAAACAAATTATAAACTGGGATAATGTAATATTTTTGGACGAAACATGGCTAAATTCCAACCACTCTGTGCCGAAAACATGGACAGATGATTCTGAAGCTTCGTACTCGGAAGTGCCGATAGGGAAAGGTGGACGCCTCATTATATCGGTCCTTCCAGGATGAAACGTCGTAAAAGCCATTTTACCCAAAATCTATTTTTAACGGTTTCTTTATCGGAATCGCGAGCTCATCGATCTGTATATTTAACATCTTCAAATTCGCGAAAAATATGTCTTTTACAACACGCTCCAATTAATGCCTTAAACCCATTTTTCTTGTAAAATATCATAATGAGCAATTTTGGAAATATGTTTTTCAAATTTATGTAGTAAGAGACATATTTTCTCATTCCACGGTTAATACTACATATATTATTACAGTACTGGAAAATAATACTATTGAAAATTTTGTAGTAAAAGACACGATACTACTAACAATTTTGATGTAGACATAATAGGGACTTCGGAAAAGGACATAGGCTTCGATTAGTCGCAGTTTTTTTTATTACAAGGAGTGAAAAAATAAAGGATGAAAGTTGGTAGAAGAAACCAATATTCTATGTGAACTAAGTTCTGGACGTTACTTAGACGTAAGTACGGCTTGTTGGCTTTAGTTGTGGGCCCCAAAATTCGTGTTTTCAATAGCAGGGTCGTGTTGAATTGTTTACCTAGGACAGTAGGTTCTCCCTCTCGCTGCCGAGCATGGTCGAGGCTATGCACAGTAGCGAGACGGCTTGGAAGGAGTCGCCTCTCTCTGTGACGACGTCATCTCAAAGAAGGAGGAGGCTGAGAGTGAACAGGAGGACAATCCTCTGGCTGTCCCCTGCCACCGTAAAAGAACAGACACGGGGAGGCGAAGGTGCGCGCTGGCTGCGCACGTGCAGTGACCCTATCTAATTGAATCCCTTGCTGCCCGGCATGGCGTTAGCCGTGCCAGCCACCGATGGATTCCGTGGCAGCAGCTATCTTTTGTGCCTAACCTACATGAGAGGGCCGCGGCAGGGCCTGCGAGGGGAACTGCTGCGTCCTTCCGCAGCAGACGGGGAGCGGTGCGGTGGGCAATAGGCCGCGCACTTAGCTCTCAACGCGGGCCTTTCTACGGGAACACCCGCGATACCCCGGGTGATCCCTGCCGAGGAGCCCTAGCACTAGGCTGGGAGGCTGTCATATGCGGGGACATGGTGAATCCCCCAATCGGGAATCCCATGTTCCGCAGATTACAGCTGCAGAGGGTATTCTCAGGGCTTTTAGTATATAGTATGCTGCAGACGCTCGTAAGCCACGCGAACTGTATAACGGCTAGTCCTCGTTTCGCACTCGTGAGACTAGCAAGATGGTAGGTGTGAGGTAAGTTCGCTGGTGTACCCCACGACTGTATAGTGTGTCTTATTAATTACCTATTTTACTTGAATGAACTGCTAGTATCGAATCATTTTGGTCCGACTGTACAGGGCTGCTACATGCATACTAGTGGCGCCATCGTTTAATGTCACGACTTTATAGACAAACTGTAACAGGAACTCGCGAAAGCGCGCGCTATTTGATTTGATTTTAGAACATAATTTTCAAATTGCTTATTCCTTTTGTAGTAGGTTTTATTTCTTTTTGTACTAATATAAGGTGAGATTTAAAATGTTACACATCATACGCGACTACTGTAAGGCTCGGTCGTTTTTTTTTCTATTTTCGCTGTATAAATCAAAGGATGTATTTTTTCAAATGTTTTAATAAATTTGTGGTGGTGTGGTGGTGTTTCCAAAAGTAACAAATGTTTTTTTACACTCTCAGCACTCCACTTTTTTATTTGTTAAAATATAATAAAAATTCCATACTTCGGATTTTCTCTTCGGAGCCATCCTATCACAAAGTCATTAGTTAAAAACATTAAAACTTTACATAAATTCTACAGTTAAACTGGTAACCGAGAGTTCGACTTATTAAAATAGGTAATTAATTATAAGAAACAAATATGTATTTAAACTTTTGTTAACATCTCATTTAAGTGATCGGCCGAGTAGGAAACATAAACACGTTCAAACCTGCACCGACTCATCATCACTTCACGTTACTAACTTCACTATACGAGTACAACGACTGAATATTTGAATACCGTTAGTACTCGAAACCTGTGGATCCGATCCGAATACAATATTTCGAGTACGTGAGTACCTGCTATGTATAGTCGGCCTGACTCGGCACATCTCTACTGGCCACCAGTGTTGCCAACTCTACGTCTTTTTACGTAGATCTACGTATTTTAGGCCTTTTCTGCTAACCTACTAACTTCAGTCCCAAAATCTACGTATTTTCTTTTAATTTGTACAAATTTGCAAAATAACATAACTCAGTAGAATAGGGAAGCATATTTTCCGTTAACTATACAAATGTTTATTTCTTATAGTTTTTGGTATGAGGAACTGAAATACATCGATTTCACTTCATAAATTCAGAATGACGTCACAAAATTTATAAACAACTAAACGTCATTGTTGTGTTACTATGGTTTCTTTCGTCGGACTAAAATATATCTAAAGACTCTTATATCTTGTAGAAGAGTTTCCGTTTATTGGTTTTGTTGTCTAAATTAATGCTGGACGCCGAATTTGTAAAAGCAGAAACGACAAAGCTCTCTTACTTAGTAGGTACATTAATAAACTTAAAAAAAAAATGAATCAGTACTTACACCGAAGTGATCTATGCAAAAAGAAATGACTTTCAGTCGATAAAGTTACAGGATTTAGCAAGTTTTAAACATGTGTTCATGTGTAGATATGTTTATTTCTCTGGGCAATTTAAATTACAACTTTTCTGGAGTCTTTAACGTTGTGTTTCTACATTCTCGCATAATACAATCATGATAATTACTACAATACATTTTTTCGGTCTAATATAACAATTATTAACCATTTTAAAACATATTTTCAAAGGGTCAACTAGCCTATTTGACAACAGTGTATTCTTGTCATTCTTTATACAGAATGAAAAGGAGAGACTGATGTTAAATTTAGTGCTAAGTTTAGAGAATTATGTCAAATTGACACCTAGCAGCGTCTGTGTCTGATGGTAAATGTCTACCACAGCATGGTAAATGCTGCCAATGTAGAGTCTTCTCCAAGAATTCTATGTTCTATCTCCTTTTTTTAAATAAATTGTATAACAAAATACTCGTTTTAACGAACTAGCTTCTCTCAAAAAAAATATACGTAGATCTACGAACTTTTCATATGCAATTTTTACTAATTCTACGTAATTTTGTCATCGGGCCTACGCCTTTTTCAAAATCCGAGTTGGCAACACTGCTGGCCACCCAAATTGACAGTGACGCACGCATGGAAATGCTGTTTGTTTTCGATATGGAATAACTCAAACGCGTTGAAGTTTTGTTGAATCTCTCTAACGTTTGCGTTCTTCTGCTTTGTTGTGTAACGAAATCAAATAGTAGAATTGATGATATGCAAGTGAAACGAAAACTACATAGATTTGTTAAATCGTTACTTCATACATCTTTTCAGGTACCATGGCCACTCGTGAGATACTAACATTACAATTTGGTCATTATTCCAACTATATGGGTACTCATTTTTGGAACATACAAGAACTAAGTTTCGATTACACTGGGACTAAAAAAAGTGAAATAAATCATGATATTTTGTACCGTGAAGGACAATCCAAAAAAGGTGAAGTTACATACACCCCCAGGCTTCTTCTAGCTGATTTGAAAGGATCTTTAAAAACTTTACCCGCGTCTGGTGGCTTACCAATTGAAACAGACAATGACGACTTACAATGGAATACAGTAGAAACAATAGAAGAGCCCGTCCCTGAAAGGAATCAGTTCTTATCAGATTTAGATACAGAAACAGTTGAAACAGAGGACAAGCAATATAACTTAGAAGAAGATATAAATACTTGGACAGATTTCTTGTATCCGCGTTTTCATCCTAGAACTGTAAATATAGTAAAAGAATATTGTCATGGAGATGAAACTGTAAGTCTTAAATTTTAACATATGAGCCGGGTCTCCTGCATCATATTCTAACTGATATATTAAAATTGTTATCTGTATTGTAAGCAGGAAGACATGACTGCTTGACAATTACTTTTTATTCATAGCTGTTTAATCCAATGTTTTACGTTTATTTCAGGAATGTTTTGATATACACAATTCAGGTAAAACACTATGGAAACAAGATTTTGGTGACACATTTTCAGATAACATCAGGAAATATGTTGAGGAATGTGATAGCATTCAAGGTTTTCACATAAACTTTGACTGTACAGATGGTTTTTCAGGGTTAGCAGTAGGTTGTATAGAGCACTTGGCTGATGAATACACAAAGCCAATACTAGCCCATCCAATAATAGCATCTTATTTTTCTGACAATGATCCAAAGACCCAGGAAGACAGAGATAAATCAAATTTAAAAGATTCAATAAGATTAATCAATACATCATTATCTATTCAAGAATTATCTGAACATGCTACTTTGTTTGTTCCACTGTGTACTGGAGAGAAGGGATGGCGAAAACCAGGCAGCCCTAGAAGCTTTGATCATATTGTTTATAACCCGCAACTATACTATCATTCTTCGGCATTGTTAGCTTCAGCTTTGGACACACTTAGCCAGAAATATAGACAAAAAAATAATTTCTATTCATTGTCTGATGTTGCTGCTGACATGACAGGGTATGGTAGGAAAATGGCAGCTGCATCTCTTGGCATTCCTTTTGCATTTAATGAATCACAATATCTCATTGACCATTTAAACAGTGTGACAAAACCTATTTACTCCTCTATTACACCTAGTTGTAAAATAGCAACTGACAAATTGTTCCAATTAATAACAGTGAGAGGCATTCCAGAAAGTTATTTGAAAGCCCCATTAAAGGAAGCTAAAGAGCAAATGAATTTACCAGCATATAGATGTAGTAGTGTTAAAGAAATGTTTGAACTTTATTTCCAAGCTAGCAATTTTCTGTCTGCTACCAATGTCACAATCACTGAAAATCCATTAGAATTGAAAACTCCATTCCCAAGAATATTCTCTGAGAACCTGAATAAATATGGTTTAATAAAAGATAATGATTCACAAGAAAATATTAAAAGTTGTGCAATAATAGCAGGTTTCCACAATGGTAACTTTGTAGCAGATGTCATTGAGAAGCTGCATAGAGAGGTTGGACGCATAAAATTCGCAAAACTCCACAAATTTCAAGAAGAGGGGCTTGAATCAGCAGAGTATCAAGAAAGTTTAGATAAGCTTGCTGAATTTAAGGATAACTATGAGGATGATTTTGAATTGTAATAAATTGTTTTTATATATGTATTTATACATATTTGTAAAAAAATAATATGAACTAATATAAAATTCATATAACTTTATTTTAAGATGATTTAGATAAAATAAATCACAATCCAACCACACTTTCAATTGTACACATTTACACAGAACATAAGTCAACTGCGATCACGATGAACGCTCCAAGGCTCTCTCTTTCATCCTAGTAATAAATGCCGCACCTTTGTTCTTTCTGAAGTTTTCGTAAGGATCATTTAAGTTTACTCCAACACCTGTAAAAAAATTAACCAGATTAAAGTACAAGGTAGAAATAATGACGTCCAAAGATTTCGAGTCTTGGCAAAAGCACTTTTTACAAAAATGGAGAAGGTGCAATAGATACATGCATGTTTGCCCTAGTTTGAATTTAAGAATCTTTATATGTTCCTGGGGGTCAATTGCCTAACGGAATTGCTATGGGTTTCGCTATCGCTTACGATTTCATTTTGGTATTTTCAAATACCTTAAACTCATTGTCTTTTATATTGTTGTTACCAATACAAAATTAAAAAATGAGTGCGGAGCATTTAAAAACTTCGGCGGTCAGAAATAAGAAAATGAAATCTTAAGCGATAGCGAAAGCCATAGCAATGGCGTTAGGCGAATGGAACCTGAAAGTCAAAAGACTTACTTATGAGGACAACGGAAGAAAAATTAAAGTCTCCATAACTAAAAATATACAGGTTTTTCTTATAAGATTAAATGAAGTGGTGGAGAACCAACTATTGAACCCCTGTGTATGTAAAGCAATTTTTCATGGTTTGCAAGTATAAATTCTTTTTTTTAAGCCTATAATTTTTATTAGACAGATTTGAAAATATTTTGTACATCAAGGGTCTTTTTTGTTTTATAGAATTTTCAAATTTTAAAATGAACACAAACATATTTTATAGCACAGTGTGACCTAAACCCGCACTTTACGCACGCTTTTCCGTGACCTAAGTTGCCTATTTCTGCACGGTGTGTAAATGAATTGACCAACTTCCCTCATGTAGAAAAAATAAAAGGAAACACATTTAAATGTCATTTGGAGCTTAAAAAGTCACAGCAAACAAATGACAAATTAGCGATAGGTTAGGGATTTTCAGTGACAGCCAAAACAAGGAGAAACGGTTAGCTATAATTCATTCCGCGAGAATTGTATCTTTGTTTAATATATTGTTATGCCAATCAAGGAATAAACGTTCATGGATACATTGAAATTCTGTTTTGTTGTAATGATATTTGATTTATTCTTTTGAAATATACTTTCAAAATAGTAATCTGAACCAGAATTCTTTCTTTTCAGAGTTTGACTTGCAGTCTGTATTGCAATTCTTTGTGATTGCAATACATGAATTTTACTTTCAAAACACCCTCTTGCCCGCATCCGGGGCGGGTTTATGTCACACTTGCTATAAAATAGTATACGATACTTGTGGCCTAAGTTGTCTATTACTGCACGGCGTTTAGCACCCTCGCTCCGCTCGGGCGCTAACTTCACGCCGTGACCTATTACTGATAGGCAACTTAGGTCACGCGTATCGTAATGTACTATTTTAGAATTATTATAAAATCAACATGAGGTTCATTCTAATAGTACCAGTTTACCTTTATACTGGTCCTGTTTGTCCCTGACTGTGCCACCACTGATGGGCTCCGCTATGCCTTGGCCCGAAGCGCCTAGTCCTCCAGCGCTCCAACCCATCTTCTGTAGCAATTGGTGTCCTTTGTTACTCGCATCCAAACCGCTCGATGTACTAGGGTATGCGCCTCCACTATGCCAAATAAACAGTAATAACACGATTACATTTTTTTTAACAAAGCGTACCAGAGTTCGAATACTATGATACTCTTTTGTATAGTATTCGTATCGCCATGTCAGTTTCTACCCCACGACAATGGCCAACTAGAGCCGAGGTCAGTCTTCTAGTTGAGCCGACCCTCACTCAGCCACAAGACGGAGAAGAGACTCCCCCCATGAGGAGATGCCATCCACCTGGAATACCTCTAGAGGCACTCGCCAATTCTCGGCTTGAGGTCCCCTTAGGATCTCGCCGTCCCCAAACCCGGTTAGGCTGTAAAGGTCACCTGCGACCAACAGCATACACACTAAAAAAAAGAAGTCAGTTTCTATGGAAACTAGCCAGCACCCTTACCGGACGTAAGAACAAACTAGATTTTTTCATAGAAACTGACGATGGCGAAACGAATATTTCCTCACTAGTTGTTCGTGCTTGGAGTACAGAAGGCACATGAACATTTCTACCGAAGAAAATGACATGCAGCTTTCAATCTGAGTCACTGTTTTTAGCAGTTTAAAAATAGAATGAGAAGCATTGAACATGAACAGTAATTGCCAACTAAAGGATCATCTTCTTGCTGCCCTGAAGATTCCTCTAAGGCTACGTTTCCCTGGAAGAAAAATTCTTCAAGAAATGTCCGACAGTTATTTGCAATCTTGCAATACTGTCGCGAGCGTACTTGCTACATAGTTTACAATTGCAAGTTGCTGGCAGACAGACTGTCATTTTCAGGATATTTCTCGCAGAAGTTTTCTTGCAGGTGGAAACGCGGATTAATAGAATTAAATCTGTAAGCATGTTCCTCTTTATACTTAATGATAATAATAAATTCTGGAAAATTCACAATAATTATTTAGTCCCAAACTAAGGCAAACTCTTTAGAGCTACTACAGAAACTAAATAAAGTACCTATATTTCAACAAGTAAAACAAACAACAAATATTTGTACTCGTCACACAAATAAATGCCCTACTAGGCAACTCATCCTTTGTAGCAGAAGCATCACCCTGTCACCAATCACATCATCAGAAGAGAACAGCTTCTGTAAAGCTTTAGTCAGCGAATACTCGCTGAGAAAATGCCTACTCGCTGCAACTTTTTTGTGTGTATGCTGTTGGTCGCAGATGACCTTTACAGCGTCACCGGGTTTGCAGCCGGCGAGATCCTAAGGGGACCTCAAGCCGAGAATTGGCGAGTGCCTTTAGAGGTATTCCAGGCGGATGGCATCTCCTACACCGGGGGAGTCTCCTCTCCGTCTGGAGCCTCTATACCACTCGAACCTAAGGGTCGCCGCGACTATTCGCTGTGTCTGACAGGTACCCCGCAGCGAATAGCCATTCCGCTCAAGCGAGCTTCAGTCAGTCACACACGGCGAGTGCTGCACGCGAATTTCGACTGTCTGCAGGTGTGAAAATTTAATTGTGCTGTAGTATTAACGTGCAGTATAGAGCAGCGCACTGAGCGGAACGGCTATTCAGTGTTGTCATCTGCTAAACCAAAAAATCAGAAGCGCGGAGTGTAAAATCTATCTTCATATGTATGCTTGAATTGAAGACCAATAAACTTGCGGTAGTTGGATTAATGAATAACTAACTTATTAAGATAAAGTACAAAACACATGAAAAACATTTACAAGAAATTAAGAATATTTTTGTTAATTTTGCAAATTACTCTACTAAAAGTAATAACATGTGTTCTACCACTTTATTATAAGTAGTACAACTACATTTTACTCGATAAAAGCGCTAATTCACTGTAGAATTAAACTGAACATTCGAATAATGAACAAACAACCCACATAACGAACAGCCTCAGATTAGAAAACAAAATCTGTAATCTGAGCGTACGGCGTCTGCAGTTCAGCAAAACGTTGTTACCCGACCGAGAAGAAAGAAAAGACAAACTAAATGTATAGATTTCCTTTTGGAAACATTAGCCTCCTTTAGAAGTTCGCGTAGTATTCACTCACTCACAAAAATAGCTTGGGAAATCCTCAACTCCCGTTTCGTTAATGTTGTCATGACATGTCATGATTGAATAAATAAATAAATGACAAGACATCTAAAACCCAAATAAAGCCTCTAAATTTTTATAGAAGAAATTTTCTATAATTTTGTTTAACTGGGCTGATTCACACCGGTATAGCAGCGGTCGGCAGCGACGCGGCGAGCACTTTTGACACTGAAAGCAGTGTGTAATAATTTTAAACTTTATCTACATTCTTAAAAGATTAGTATCGCTTGAAAAGGATCCGCGGTGTCGCAAGCGAGCGGCACCGCGCGCCACCAATTTGAGGGTGTTGATGATACTTTAAGTAAATTAAAAGAGAATTGAACTCTAATACAGAGCATTGAAGTACAAAATTAGTAACATTAAGTTGGACCAGATGTTTACTGTTAGTTTCAAAATTATAGATACAGAATAGAATATATTTTATTAAACCCTTATTTACACATTCACAAATACAAATTCAAAAATCTAAGGACTAACCAGGACCCTGCCTCAGCATGAGCTGATGCGACATTGTGTCGCAGTCACCAAAAAACAAATTTATCATTCCTTTGTAAACATACATTAGTCATAATTATATAGTATTTACATGTAAATTTAAAATTTAAGCAAACAAAATGAAGAAAACAGAAAATAATAATTATAAACAAATTTCTCTAAGTCACTAGATATGTTTGTTGTCCTTTTCGCAATAAGTCTTTATTATTCAGAAAGTGTATGTTTATTTGGAATTGGAACCTTTAAACTTGCATAATAATAAATAAAAAGCCGCGCACGAAACGAAACAAACCGTACCAACGACACGGTAATATTATCTATACACTATTGTGACTCGGCCTTGTCCTTGAAATAACTGCCTACGGCCGAGCGTAGGGCTGCCCGCCTACAGTATTTTAATTTCATCTACGTATCGTAATGGAGTTTCTTTCTAGTTTCGAGATTGTAAATATTTTTTATTTCATATGTAAAAAAGAAGTTGTGAATGAATTAGGAAGTGTTACATAAAATACATGTTATTTTAAGTGTAATATTTAATAAAAATAATATAGATTTGAGACTAGCGGTGGGCGTTTAAACAAAAAGCGCTTAAATAAGCGCGCTTAAAATATTAAGCTTGTAAGCACGCTTTTAAGTATAAGCGTTATAAGCTTTTCACTTAAAAAGTGTGAGTAAGCTTTTCACTTAAAAAAGTGCAAGTATATTTTTTACTTAAAAAGTGCAAATCCCGCCATCTATGTCTTTGCCAGGAAACTACATACTTCGATCCTTCTAGTCCACTACAGTATCGAAAAATGGGTACGCGGAATTCCTTGGAACTAAATATTTCACAATATCACAGACATAGAACGCGCGACTACAGCGCCGCGTCGGCGTGCCATCTTTCGTGAGCCGGTTAATACAGCATGCGAATTATTATAATGCGACGTAAAAAAATGCACTTTTTTTAAAATTTGGTCGGATAACCAACGCTTTTTTCGTTAAAAGCGTTTAATTAAACGAAGTCGAAAAGCAGTACGCTTGTCACTGTGTCGGGTTAAGAGCGCGTGGGTGTTGTACGGTGTGTTTGCATGCTTGCTTGTGTTAATGCGTTTCGTGTATTGGTTTAATGTGCATATAAAATAGTTAAAAGTATGTATATAAAATCAATGAACTTTTAAGTACGCCTGGATCACGAGTATATTAACTCCAGACAGTCCTAAGCATGTAAAGTTCGAAGAAAAGTTCATTGACTATTATAAAAATGTTTATTATAAAATCTAAATTCAATTGAAAATCTTTCGTTTTTAATGCCAATCAATTCATTAGGTTTAAAAAAACTTTTTAATAAAAATTTCATTAATAAGAAGAAAAACGCAATAAACCACTTAAACACATTAAAAACGACAATAAACTTTTCACGCTTTTTTAAACGATATACCTAAACGAAAACACAACACAACGTCGCGCTTTTTACGCATGCTTTTAAACGTTTAAGCCAATAAGCGTTTAAACGAAAAAGCTTTTTTTCAAGCGCGCTTATTTAAAAAAGTACAAAGTTTAAACGCTTTTAAGAAATAAGCCGTTTTTTCCATCTCTATTTGAGACAGAAAAATATTTACGTCTCAACTGGGACATACGATTTTAGTAAAGATTTATTATTAAATTTAATAGTTTAATAAATACGCATTCGTATAAAAAGTTTAATTATTGGAGAGTTCAAGCGACCAAAACCAGCACAATATCGATTATTGCTCTTTGCTATATTAAACTATGTAGGTATCTACTTAATTCAATCAAATATTCACAATACAAACGTTTAAGCACGGCTAACTACTTAAAAAAAATTGACACCGTTCAGTGGTCGCTGCGGCACACTCGCGACTGGATGCCCACCGGGTGCCGCACGAACTCGAGTCAAGGGAGGATTCAAATCCCTGGGCTGGGTCTATCTGTACCCACTGACCTCCCCTGGCGCCAAAGCTGGATCCGCCCTTGACTCGAGTGGCGAGGATATGACACGCTTTCCGACCGTTTGTATGAAGATAAAATACTGTATAGATAATATTACCGTGCCAACGAATAAAAATATTAATTTCAACACATTTGCTCAAAAATTGCATTTATGGAGGTTGTATACATTGTTAAGTTCAAAATTACGGGCCATACAATGGAGCATAAGGTAAAACGTAATATGCTACCATGTTTATAGAAGTGATTTAAGAATAAAAGTTAGTTCTCGGTTTAGCAGACTACTAAACTACTTTTATAAAATATATTATAAATGCCTTGTGTGATTGAAAACGTGAACCCAAGAAGAGACATCGCCATTCCCATCGCACATTCAAAAATTGAACTCGGGAAGAACTAGCATTGCGAATCGGGGATGTCAAACTCAAAGTCCGGATAATGGCACCATTATAATAGCAGTCAACGGAGTGAGGAAAGGTGAGCAATAGCCCATACTACATGGCAGTTAAGATATTTAATAAATTATCACATTCTATAAAAAAATAAAAATCTATTACCACATTTAATACAAAACTTAAAAATTTTCTAATTGATAAATGCTTCTATTCTGTGGATGAATATTTAAATTTCAAGTAGATAATAATTTAATATATGAATGCATAAGGTTAGAAAGAAAATATATTTATTAGATAAATGCTTGTAATATATACCATAAATACTTTACAACGAAATAATATTAATGAGGCGATTTTTAAAATACAAACCTAGTATATAATAATCATGTTAATTGACATATTATTTTTATTGACATATTTATTAATTTTAATTACTGACAAATTTAATTTAATTTTAATTATCTAAATTTTTTTCATTATATAGCTACTGTTAATAAGATCAATTGAGTAAGTAATATTTTTAAACTAATGGAATCAGATGACAATTATGCATGATTTGAGATATAAAGTGGTTTAATACAAATTAGTCTCCTCATATATATAATTGTTTATTAATAAAATTCTTTTCTAATTTTTATCTTTAAGACTGTATATTGCGATACTCTGACAGGGTTCATGTTAGGTACTATAAGCATTTTGTAACCATCTATGTAACCACATGAGCGCAATAAATTGAATTGAATTGATTCGTGTTGACGCCTTGTCGTGGAACTTTAGGAGTGATAACGTTTCCATTCAAATCGCAGGTGCTAGGGTGGCCTTGTTGATTGGCGACGAAAACCCTTCACCTTTAGAAATTTGTTCACATTAAAATATAGTAAACCCCAGTATACTCAAAGGCATAAAATCTTCTTTGTGAATAGAGAAACCAGCAGAACGTAGCCGTATGCTCTTGGAGAAATCTGCAGTGCGTATGCGCCTACAATCTCGTGCGTTAACTGGCGATGAAAGAGCACACCGTAGTGGAGATTTTGAAGCAGGATAATACTCTGTATCTGGTTCACACCTATACATTTAGGCTGAGAATATGCTTACCTGTATCTGTTTGGTAACCATTACATTAGGGTACGATGATAGGATTTTCAAAAACAACTCTATTAAAAGGGTCTTTAAGGCAATAGGTTCCGGTCCCTAGTACGAACAGCGGGTACATACATTAGTATGTGTGTAACGATAGTTAATAGTTGTGATGTGCCGGATATCCGTATCCGTATTCGTATCCGCGGATATCCGAGGCAGAAGAAAGATCCGTATCCGTTACTTTTTGGGGGATTTTTTACGGATCTACTTACCTTATTAATTTTAAATTTATAGATAAAATTCTTTAAGGCGAAGGGTAAGGCGCACTAGCGACGCCAATTGCCGAGATTCTGACGGTCCACAATTATTTGAAATAGATCTGGTTCAGTAGCTAACAATTTAAAGCAATCGGCGTCGCTAGTGCGCCTTACTCTTTGCCTTAAATTATGATTAGGTAGCAATAAACTATTAAATTCAATACAGATATTCTTTTATTTCTTAAAATCATATATTAGGCTTCTTTATGTTGCAAACTTTGCCGTAGTGAGTTATCATTATCATACCAATAGTATATAACTTCAAGGTACTAAATCAACTAGCTTTTTAATGAGGTCAATATTATAAAAAGTTATAAGATCACTTTTTATTAGGAAACAAAACTTAGATCTTCGTAATATTTTAAATTCGAATTAAATTGTTTTTTAATCAAGTAAACTAGTACTGCGTGACACATACAGTGTTAATGTTAGATAAAAATCACAATAACAATTAGAGGAACTTAAAAAAATTATAAGTCATAATTAAAATTTAGTAATGGTAAATTATACTTCAAAAAGACTAACTTAGCAGCTTTGTCCCCCAAAAGTCTGTTACGATGAGGATCATAAACAATTCCTGCTGCACTAAAAAATTGCTCACTTGGAATACTTGTTGGAAGCGTTATCTATGCTGCCCAGTGTCACATTAAACTAAAACAAAACAAAAAAAAAACCTGCCGCGCAATGCAAGTCGAAAAATGTCTCAACTCAAGATCGCGCACCGACACCGAATGTGTAAGAAAGTTAAGATCCGTATCCGTATCTGCGGATCTTGACACCAAATATCTGTATTCAGATCCGTATCCGCGGATCTACATTTTTGACGATCCGGCACATCACTAGTTAATAGTTTAATATCCTAGATACAACACGAACAAAATCGTGGCCGAAATCTGTCCAAAAGGTACATCGGAGGTCCGTAAGATGATTGCGTAGTCAAAATCAATATATGGCAGCTTTTAAACATCCAAAGTAACCATTTATGAATAGTATATAAGGTCTTACTTTAAATGTTCGAAATGCAAACTCGGCGGAATAATATAGACTTTATTTCTATGACTTTAAATCGTAATTCTGAATGCGCTGTTAGCAATACACTTAGCAGGTACGGAGGAGGATTTGGATATCACAAATATTCTGTTATTATATCAGTTTAGTAAGTATTACAACTTTGCTTCAAGTGCGTTACTTTGATTAGAGATACCTGTCGAAAAAACGACACTACCTACTATAACTATTTTTTTCACCAAACTCGATGGTTCAAGCGGTTAGCGCTGATTCCGGCAATAGTGCGACGAGTCGACAAGCGGCCGCCATGGCTCCGCACGATGGTCCACTTAAGGGACTAAGATATATAGACTCTACTACAAGTGGAAGTGTCCCTCTGATAGAGAAAGAAGATGAGAGACCGCTAGCTTTCTCTCTCTAATCGCGCATGCGCATTGGCAACCGTAAGCATCTTACTATTTCGATGTGATGCCATTGGATGTCATGCGTCACAAGAGAAAGAAAGATAGCTAGAGGTCTCTCATATTCTTTCTCTTTCTACTAGACGGACACTTTTAGAGCCGCCTTCCCTAGTCTATTCTTATACCTCTATGCCTAAACCTCTAACATAGAACAAAGTGCTGACACCATTAGTGACCTGTTGCCATGCATCCCGAGTGAAAAAAGAAACATATGGCTCCGGGTATAATCATCATATCTTTTACTTACAGTATGACCTTGTGTTAGCCAATCAAAGCGCAGTCCCTCTGCTTCGTTTTTGCCTCGGGGAAGTTGCCAGAATGTATTTAGTACAAAAAATATAACTAACAGGAAGCTCGGTGGGGTCGGTGACCGGGATCGCTCGACGCGCCTCGTCCGCGGCGACTCCACGTGTCTCTCTCTCTCTCGCTCCCGTTCCCGCTCCCTATCTCTCTCTCGCTCCCGCTCGCGCGACCTGCTGCGTGACCGCGACCGCGACCTAGATCGTGATCGCGACCGTCGTCGACCTGCAACGAACAATTTATGTATATGTGAAAAGACCTTAGACACCACGACCGAAAACCACGTATTCTAACCATCAATAGGACCATGTTTGTCCTCTAGACTATACCTGGGAAATCCATAGTTATGAAGTTATTAAAGGACAAAGTACAAACAACAAGGTTTTTATGGAAACAATATTTTAAACATTATTTCTTGGTTTCTAAGTTTGCTGTCTAAAGAAACATCAAAGTATTTCGTAACAAAAATGGCTTTTAAAAGTCAGCACTCAATGTATATCAACTGTGTTAGCGTGGTTTGTAATTTATTTTTAACACCAATAAATAAAAACCGTTTCCCAGCAAATTTTTTTGGCTAAGTTTTTTATTTTGATGTATAGAATACGTGGGCTTCGGCTTTGTCGATGATCTTTTTACACCTTGTATAAAATCTCTTGAGAATACCACATAAAGCACCCCAATCAAAGACGCCATACAAATCCTTGTACGCCAAGCCGAAATAATCCTGGGATTCCGGGAAATTCCATCTTAAGTGTTTACTCCGTGAGATCTAATAAACTCAGTTTGACACTAATGACAGTTGCCCTGTGTGAATAACATAAAAATATTGTTCAAGATGTCCTTAAGGAATAAATAAATTTATATTCATCTATGTTTTCTTATTAACCACACCACCATTTCTCTTATACCTTACATACACACATACTCTAATGACAAATTAAAATTTAATTTAAAGTAAATATACATGCGATTAGTTATGTGATCCCGGAATACTGGGATTTAATGTTTAATAAAAATATCCTAAGAAGCTGCTTCCATAACTTGGTAGCCAAAAAATAACTAGGTAAATATGCATCCGATTATCCGATCTCTAGTGATAAGTCATAAAGTAAGCCATCATAAAAAGAACAAGAAGAACACTTACTCTCCCTCTCTCGCTCCCTCCGCCAGGATGTTTTCCGCCTGGGTGAAGGTGACCGTGACTTTGATCGCACTGGTGATGATCGTTTTTCTGGAGTAGGACTTTTCGACCTGTTCGATAGGACAATTTAAATAAATATCAAAATTTTCAAACCCCTATTAAAAAAGATGAAGATTGGACTAGTTTCTTAGTGTTTAATCTCTTTCCATCGAGTTACAAATGTCATAAGTGAACAAAATATGGCATACGCTTCCAAACTTTATCATTGTCTAATACCAAAACTATGAAATTTTCAATAATCAAACAAAAATTGTTAAGTAACAGTCCATGAAATGAAATATAGCAGCAAACATAATTTTTTACCTGTATCTTCTTCCTGGAGGGGAAGGTTGTTTCTGTAAGTCTTTAGGGATGGGGCTTGGAGTTCTTGATTTTTCTCTAAGACCCTGTGCTATTGCTTCTTCCTTAGTTTTTCGAGCAGCATTTTTGGCTTTGTAGTATTCATAGAGACCTAGTTTCTCCCAGCCTTCACTATAAATACAAACAAAAAATATTTCAATTCTGTTCCACCTTAAAAAAAACACATGCAGATTACAAACATGCAAATAATATAATTTTGTACCTTTCTGCTATTATAAAAGAATTTTTATAAACCTCTACTTTTAAGATTACTTACTTGTCTCTGGGTCGTTCATGGTTTGGTGATGCATAGAAAGCTTCAACTGCAGCAAGTAATCTTTCATTCGGTGGGGCAGGAGGTGGTAAACGGATTTTGGCGGGGTCCAACGGTTTATATCTGTCATCCTCCAACTAAAACCATTCATAAGAAATAATTATATATTTTGGCAAAGATAACTAAGGTCAATATTTACTGTTGAAAACTTACCATTATCAGTGGTACCATTAAACCAGCGGGCAACTCAAAGTATGGAATGGAAGGCATCAGATCTTCATTATTCACTTCAGGGAATGGAGGGAAGCCTGGTGGGGGTTTCGTAAGATCTGGAAGACCATTCTGGAATGCTAGCAATGCCGAATTATTAGGCTTGAATCCCGGCGGTGGCTGGGAGAAATTGACGTTGGGCAGATTTGACAAATCAGGTTCTTCGACATTGTCATTATTTTTCTGATTTGTGATCTGATCAAATGTTTGACTGTCATAACTATTTTCATTGCCACTTATGCTATTGTTAGATGCGTAATTGTCACCGCTTTCACTCCCATACTGCTGGTTGTTTGAGTTAAAGCCTTGATCAAAACCCATCATTTGTGAGAAGCTTTGGTCATTGAAATTATTGTTATTTTGAAATGAATTTTGCATGTTGTTCTGTTGCTGCTGCATATTTTCATTGTCTTGATTTTGTAGTTCTATAGCTCGTTTCTGCATTTCAAGTTGCTGAATTTGTTGCATGGTATGAGCGACGAATGCTTGATGCTGTGTTTGATAGCTGTAACCAGAGAAATAATATAAGCAAAAGGTAAGCTGTTAGAGGCATTAATATAAATTGTTTGTTACATACTTTTCAAATGTTGATTTAGTCTGCTGTGCTAAATGTGAGATTGCATTTGAGTGTTGAGCGATCAAGTTGTTCTGATATTCTTGATAGGAACTGGTGGGGCTCTTCATTTTTTCTATAACAGATGTCTCGAAATAATTGGACTTGGACTCCCATAGGCGCAGCAGCTTGTTAAGCTTAGCTTCCTGCTCTTCGGTAACAGCTGAAACAGCAGAATAATTAAACTGATGTCATACGAGCCAGAGTGCCTCTAAGCAAGTTACCTGTCTGGCGCATACCACAGGTGATGAATGACTAACACTGCTTTACAAGTAGATGAAAAATGATAATGCACAAACGATAAAGAGTCCTACATCTTGAGGGCATTATTATAAATATTTTACCTATACTGGCATTGCAAAACATTGGGACCACCACATTTTCCAAATTTTTCTTGAGATCTTCTGCGTTTTTGCGTGCACTGTAATTAGGAATAACGATATCAAAGACACCAGTTGAAATTTATAGAAAGGGACACGAGAATACAGTTGATAAAGTGATGCCTCCAATAATATATATCACAACTTAAGAAAACTTTTACTGCATATCATTGGAAGATAATTTATTTTTTTAAATTAATTAGTCTTTTGGATTTTATATAAAAACTTGAACTCAAGTATTCTTATTACAAAACGTTGACTGAAGTTAAACCTGGTTTAAAACTGATGCTGTAACTTTTGCTTGCTAAAAAGAAGTTAGAAACAGCATGAGGTTTAAACAATTACTAACTTAAGTGCACATTTTAGAACAAGGCAGTAGTTGTTTAATAACAAACCATTCAAAATCAGCTTAAATATTTTAAGTTTAGGATTTGTTTAGAATATAAATATATCAACAGTGGCAAGGCAAAATCGCTTAATATAAATCGCGTAAATGAGAAGTAGCACCATGAAAATAAAAATGTATTCATAAAATAATATTTTCTAATTATCCTAATATTAAAAAGTTACATACTGCCTTTACGAATAAGATGTCACTTAAGCAAATATCACTCGGCCCGCCATACATTTCTTGGCAAGCAAACATCAAATCATACACCAAATACTAGGGCGTAAGCAGCATTGGTTCAAAAAACACCAAAATTTATGTCAGCATTGTGAACAATAAAAATCTCAAAAACTTTGTTCAAGCATCAAAAACGTACTCAAATCTTTATAAAACAAACAGATCGCTGCAAAAAAACTGATTAACATTATATATATAACTGATTTTCGATCAAAGTAGCATTTAAGCGATTTTGCCTTTCCACAGTCAATCTATATACAGTAAAAATATAGTAATAATGCAAATTTTATTAGAAATTTAAGGGTGTGCCTGTCTCACAAAATAAATTAAACCAATTATTATGAACATACAATGAACTAAATGATTCTTTTTGTCTTATGATGAATACTGACCAGTGATGTAAGACATCATTAACAAGGTAGATGATGTGTAGCTTTTGCGTGAAAGCTGCCCCAGACTGTGTCACTTTTCTTAGGAGATGCTGCGATATCACTTTCCCAGCATCATGTGATGTAGCATGCTGTAGAATCCACCCCTTCCCTAATATTAAAAGAAAATTTACTAGTTAAGAATAGAAACTAACAAATTTAGTTTATCTCGAATTTGATGTACAGTACCTGTGGAGATACTGTCCTTTGTGCATGTATCAATGATAGGCTGTAGAATACTATCCAGTTCGCTGAGACTGATATTGTTTTCTTCTGCCATCATCTGGATTTTTTCTACTTGAGCTTTGTTTACTAGTTCATTGATCTTAGCTTGTTGTTGCTGGATCAACACCTTAAAAAACATCACATCATAATAAATATGTACTTGCAGGAAATTCATTAATCAAAGTGCAAACAGATCTATGAACAATTCAAAAGGTCCTGTGAAATAGAAACAAAAACAATAATTTTAATATATGACAATTAAAAGATATTGACAGTAATGTTAAAAAGTGTTTCTCTAAATAATACTTATGAATTATTGCAGATAGTAAAAAGTGCTAAAGAGTGAGAAAAATTTTTATGACTACCAATAAAACTCCATCTTTTTGAGCTACACTAACTTTTGCTTCTGTAACTTTGTCACAAAAACAATCAAGTTTTATGTCATTAAGAATGAAAGACAATTAACTATAAATACTACTTTCTAATACTAAAACTCTTAGTATTCTTAGATAAATATAGTAAAAAACTAAAAACAAGATAATTAAGTGAAAAAAATTAAGACATGCATGTCATCAATAAAGTTTTGAAGAAATTCAACAAATTTTTCTTTAAAACATTTTGTTACCTTTTAGGTAACAAACTGTTGAAATTTATAGTTTCTTAAAATATTGTTGTAAACTTATTGGATTATTACTACTTTCATAACTAATGGCAAGATGTAAAAAAATATTATAACTATTAAAAAAACATATGTATGGTACATTACTTATCTTTAGCCAAATATCATGTGTTCAATATAAATTAATGAAGATTATAATTTTTAACACCCTATTTAAACAGCATGAGTTGGTCTAAAGCACACATTCTAAACTGAACAAAATCTTTATCAATATAAGATACCTATCCTAATAAATACAGTCTAGTGTCAACTCAAAGTTATTTACAGCATAAAAGTATAAATAGGAATTAATATTCATGCATACCGTATGCTGGGCATTGAGATTACTCTCAGACTGTGTGATTTGCTCTTTAAGTATGTTGATCTGTGCATTGACGTTGTCGATATCATGTTGGGTGTGCTGCGGCGGTGCAGAGGGAGCAGAGTTGTTGGCGAGCCATTGCTGCAATGCAGGCGCCGCAGCCATCGTAGCCGCGAGGCCCAGCTGAGCGGGCGTCACAGCGGCCTGTTGGGGCATTACATATTGCCTGTTCTGTGCCATATAAGCCCCGGCAGGAGCAGGTGCCGGCTGGCCACCGGACGATTGCTTTAGAACTATAAACAGCGGAGGTTCACTTGAAACGGTTATACATCGGTACGCAATCAGCGATCGGGCTCGACCGCGACACATTCAATTTCATCCAACGACACTTTAGAATGCTTACTTGCTTGCTCTGTCGTCACTTTGTACTGATAGTAGTTGAAGTATTCCCCGCCATATAAAAAGCTAAACTTCGGGTTGTTCTTTTGCTTGTTCTTCGTCATTTTCTCGAACTCGGGGCCATTTCTTGCGACAAACTGTGCTAGTTTATCAATAATATTCCGAAGATCTTGATCTAAAATAAAATGAAACTTCGATTAAATAAGTTTCCTAATACCAGATAATACATGAATTTCTGCATTAGCTAACAAACCTTGTGGCGGCTGCGGAAGCTCCATTTTTATTTAGAATTGAGGTTAGTCTAATAAAACTTTTAACTGTTGCGCCAATTTAAGATTATATCTTTCGGCATTTTATCTCACAAAATATTTATAGAGTCAAAAATAATTGCTATTAAAGTTCGATAAACTGATGAACTTCACGAAACCACCTATCAAATCAAACTGTTCGGCCATTTGCAAAAAAAATATACATATTGACAAGGCTGCCAACATTAAAATTCTGTAAAATGTTAAAGGGCGGCAATAAACATAACGTTTCGACGCAGTCCATGAAAAGAATGAAAACGAGCGCCTACCGACGGTACAGTCTGGTCGCTTTCCAATTACAGAGCATAATGCGACTCGGTGCCGCACAATGCCGAATTATGCTGATGCTTAATTGGAACGTGAATTAGTTCTCAAATGCACCAGCAGAGTGCGCTAAGTTCAGTGTTAAAAAGAAAAGTCAATGTTTGTACCTTCATCCATACTTATATTTATTTTTTTAACACAGTTTGAATTAACTTTGATGATATAGATTTTAAAAAAACTACAATGAAACAAAAGCTTAAAAAAAATCAACAATAAATAATATTACTAACGATAATAAATAAATAAAATATTTCGATCAATGCCAATTAAAGAAAAAACACTTGTTAATTTTCCGTCACTGAGTTGGTACGATTGCTCGTATCACACGAAAACATTACTTCTGAGAGTGCTCGATTATGCGAAGCGTTGCTGTAGTGTAAACATTCAACATTAAGCATTATTCCGCATAATGCGCTCTAGTGCTGTAATTGGAAAACTACCGTTATTTAGAGATTTAAAAATATATGAATAAATTAATTTATAATTGAACAATTCTGTAATACAAAACATTTTTAGATAATATTAAATGTCACCATTTTAGATCCCAAGGTATCAAACCGCAAATATGCGGACGGGGACCGATAGTGAAGTTTTTTGGTTTCCATAAATGCTTATAACTAAAAACACCTCAGAAAATCTTTTTGTTATTTTTAAAAACAGTAGAACACAAAACATCCAAGTTTTTTAACAAAAGATGAAGTATTTTTTGCCTTTTATTTGGTTAAAGATTAGAGTACAGTCTGTCAATAAAGTCTTGAAAAGAATGTTTGAGGAACTAATGGTTTTGCTGGTACTGGCAACACAAAGTTACTGTAAAATAGTGTAGCTCAGTTATCACGTTAAGGCTAAGTTTATTGTGGTTTAGATAATCACACCAGAATTGACACCATTATAACTTTTTAACAAATATCAAAGCGTTTTAGTCAATGTATAGCGGGGATACCATGTAAGCTACTGCATCCTTTTTTTCATGACTTTATTGACAGACTGTACAGGGTCTTTTACTTAGCTCACCCTAATCTGGCAACTTAGGCTGGCAACACCGACTGTTACTGTATTGATCGTTTTAGCCAATAGATTTTCAGTAGATCAGTAGAATGTAAATGCAGCTTTGCAGTATTTCATTGATTCGTTGTTGGTCAATGACGGCTTTTGGACTTCAAGTTGATGACAAATAGACGAACGTGAATCATTTTTGTTACTGAAAGTGTTGGTTAAACAAGTAAATAAATAAAATGTCTTCGATGGTAAGTAAAATTATTGCAGTTTACTTTCGTGCATTTTATTTGATAACTACTAACTGTGTCAATTTCATACAATTGTTCCCAGTGTTGTTCATTGATTATTATTGTTTTCATTTATTTAATATTGTAAAGCATTTTAATAAAATTTCTATCCCCATAGAGGTGACTCTTTGTAAAAAAGTAACTTAAACTCTATTTAATTATACAAATATAGCTTTATTATTTTACATTAAAAGAAATTAACTGATTTACAGAGGATGAAAGCAGCTAAATGTCCTTCGGATGAACTTGCTATCACAAACTGTGCATTGATTAATCCTGATGATTTTCCCAGTGATGTCAAGTAAGTTAATTAATTACCTACATATGAAAATTTATATATTGGTTAAAGGACTTCAAATGTTTATATTTATTCGAAGGATTGAAAAATCTTTTTTTTTTAATTTATACTTTACTGTTATAGTTTTACTTACTATATTTTTTTTATATCCTTTCGTTCATTTTGTAAGTTTACTTAAATAATTTAGTTAAAGATTGTTAATATTAAAAACATTAAATTAAGCTTTCTAGATGTCTTTATCACATAAATATTGAATTGATATCCCAGAGTGTTTACTTACGCAAAATAAGAAATAAATCCCACTATGCTGGGCTTCTACATATTTTTATTAATCTGTTACCATTCATTCTGACATGATTCTCTAAACCTAAACTTAAATTTGACAACAGTGTATGCTTGTCATTCTTTATACAGAATAAAAAGGAGAGTCTGATGTTAAATTTCGAGAATCATGCCGGAATCGACACCATTGTTTCACTATATTTAAGTACTTTTATCACACAAACGTTAGAGAGAATTATCATCCTATAAAGTCTAAAACAACAGAAGCCAAGTAATTTCTTTTTCTGTGCCCATAAATAAAAATTGTGTTATGTAATGTCTACAGCCTCTAGCGTAGTCTATAAGTAAAATATTGTTTATTTAAGTTTATATATCAAACATTTTATATTATACATTTTCACAGGCATATCGAAGTGTCCACTGGCTCCTCCCAGCATTTTGTGTTCAGCATCAAGTTTTACAGTGGTGTTGACCGTGGTACAGTAGGTTTCTCAGCCCCACAGAGAAAATGGGCTACACTTTCAATTGGTCAGGTAAGTATATAATAGTTATATAACGCTAATTTTCAATTCATTCAACATGATGTACAGTTTTGGTCTTGGTCAATTTTGATGTAAATTTTGCAATTCGAGATATTTTTTAAAATGAATAAAATAACAAATTAGTTGCTAGATTATTATATCAAAAAAGTGATGTTATAATTTTATTTACCTATAAAAAATTTATATATTACATTAGAAGAATTGATCAGGTAAATAATTTGTTGGATATTTATAATAATAAAAAATATTTTACATTTCCATCTAGATAATGGTTAAAACACATTCCCTTAAATTATAGTAATTGTGCATCGATTATATTTTCTCAAATTAAGGGAGATTATATTTAACATAATATGTAGTAAAGTTTTTAGATTACAATAATCAAAATGATATAAGTATTTATTTTGAATGATACCCTTAATACCAATACTAATAGTTTATATTATATGAGCTTGTACAATTTCATGAACATTACAGACAATTGATGTGAAGCCCTTTAAGCCACAGAGTGCTGAATGCCTTTGCCATGTGACTATAGAGGCAGATTTCATGCAGAGGAAAGTGTAAGTATGAAACACATATTCCATTTTGCTTAAATGTATTGCTTTATTTATGGAATATAAAACAATTAGCATATAGGTATTATATTGTTCTAATTACATATGCGATTAATTTTCAATCACACTAACATCATTATTAATCTCAAGGTTTTTCAAAAATGTGTTGACTTTGTTATCGCAAATAGTACATTATTATTATCATCTGTCTGTTTTAGTACTTCGTTGGACCCATATGATTCAGAGCAAATGGCACGAGACTTTCTGATTCAGTTTTCTAATCAGATATTCACTGTTGGTCAACAATTAGCATTCTCATTTCAAGACAAAAAGGTTTTGTCTTTAGTCATCAAGAATTTGGAAGGTAAGTTGGTATTTTATTATAAAAAAAAATGTGCGTGTGTTTGTATATTCAATAAATTTTAAACAAATATCGAAGCTTTCTGGATACCTAATTATATCAAGAAGAGAGAAGCTTGATAATAAGAAGTAAGCATAAATAAGAAGTTTAATGGACAGTTGTTAACACAATTGGTGTGCAATAGGATAGGCTATTTGTGAAAGTTTTTATAAACGTGTATACTTTATTTTTAGTGTATAGTGACGCCATAAAGTGGATATTTATATTTTTGTTGCGAAATCTGTAAAAAAAAGTAAAATAAAAATTATGTTTTATTAATTATGCCACGGAAAATTTTCTCTAGCACTTATGGCGCCTTACAGGCAGGTGACGTCACACGGCCCTCATTAAAGAGTCTCACAGACAGGCGGCCTGCTGCGGCCGCAACCAGCCCTTGAAGTTGTATTTGAACACTCGCTTATATTGCAAGTGCTTACCCCCTCTAACAGTACAAAGTAATGTCACTTCAACAGAATGTTTACAAGTAGATGACGTCATTTTAGGCTCCGCTAATTCTAGACGTTTTCGGACTCGTGACAAGAGATCAAAAAAATTTTTCGATTTTATGTTTTGTAGTAATATAATCAAGAACTTTTTTTGTCAGAACAGTAAAATCGCTGAAATGTTAAATACACATGCCAATAATTGGTACTTTATTTTTCGTACTGTCGAATAGTTTATTGTGGTATAGTTAAGCAACTGTCCCCAATACCAGTTATGTCAAGCTGAAATTAATATCAGGCTGCAATTTTTTTGGAGCAAAATAGAACTTCCAACGTAATCAAAAGATAATGATAAAGATAATGTTTATGCTGCATATATATTTGAAGTTCCCAAATAAAACAAAGTCTATAGGATTCCCTTTAACCTAGAATAGGTAATGAAATTTGGCAAGACGCAAAACTACATAGCACAAGTAAGGGAATAAATCTAAAAACTGCAATTTTGTAGTTCCTTAATTTTTTTTGCGATTATAAAAGCTTTTTTTGCTGTTGGTTAACTAGCCGTGACCGCGCCCTTAGTCCTACCTATCCATCTACAAGTTAAGACGGAACCCTTACTGTCAGACGACTTTTTTTCTTTTTGTTTGAACAATTGTATGCTATTTTAGCTGCGGATGTACAAGCATTGGCGGCGGGCAAGAACGCAGTGCCACGGCGCGTCAGAATGGGCCGTTTACTGCCCGACTGCAATGTGCAGTTCGATAAAGCGGAGAATTCGTCGCTCAATCTTGTCGGCAAAGCCAAAGGGTATGTGGACTTATCCTTACCTTAGATTAAATAAAAAAAGGAAGATACGGTACGTTCTTTCTTGCGTAAAATAAAAAATGATTCGACTCAACTACTTAAGTCTATTTATGATTATTGAAAAAAATATTGTTCCGATGCTATTTTTAAAGTTAATGGTATGAATTTCTCAGAAAGCAACCTCGGCAGTCCATTATAAACCCGGATTGGGACTTCGGCAAAATGGGCATCGGCGGTCTGGATAAAGAGTTTAACGCTATATTCAGGAGAGCTTTCGCATCTCGAGTGTTCCCACCAGAAGTAGTTGAACAATTAGGTATTTACATCAAATGTTTTACTATTTTTTTTGTTGGTTAATAGTATTTTAATAAGGTAATCATTTACATGCTCTATTAGTACTACTAAAAGCTCTAAGCTTAGCAAGAACTATATAAATCTATTAGATTATTTAGACTATGATAAATCCATAGCAGTTGCAAGTCGTTTCGTCTCTTTTGCTTCATTCGGAGGAAGCTACATCCTAAAACCTTCAGTTATTTCGAATTCGGTTTGACAACTTATAAAATACCTAGTAAATTCTGAACGAGAAATCTCTTTAAGGTTGCAAGCACGTCAAAGGTATTCTCTTGTACGGCCCACCTGGTACGGGTAAAACTTTGATGGCTCGCCAAATCGGCAAAATGTTGAATGCGCGCGAACCGAAAATTGTGAACGGACCCCAAATATTGGACAAATACGTTGGCGAGAGCGAGGCCAATATTCGGCGTTTGTTCGCCGACGCTGAGGAAGAGGAGAAGAGGGTATGTTGACCAAGTATACGAGTAACTATTTATACTAACAGCACATTATAAATGAAATGCGGGAGTTTAGCATAAGTATGACGAATTAAATGAACGAAAATAAACTTTATTAAAGTTGACTTATTGAAAGTTCATTTGAATCGCCCTTAAACTTTTTGCTACCAAAAATCTCAATAACAGCTACACCACAAAACGCCACTTTTGGTATAATATAGATCTAATATAATAAGCTTTAGGGATCAGATTTTCTTTTTATGTCACAAGATTTATTATATCGATCCTAAGAGTCTGCGCTGCGTTAAACGGGAGCACGAAATGCTTGAACTCGACAAGTTTTTTAGAAATCCCTTGTATTTACATTCTGATGATACATAAAAAGAGGAGCTCGATGGCATAGGTGGTTAGCGCGTCCGGCCTGTGATCGTGGAAGTTAAGATGTTCGTTCATTCGATGGGTGACCAAAAACTTATTCTCAAGCTTCTCCGTGCTTCGAAAGGCAATTTTACTCGTTGGTCCCGGCTGTATCGACTATTATTTTAACCCACCAATCCGCTCTGGGCCGCGTGGTGGCTCATGGCTTAAACTCCCTATTCCATACATATGAGAGGCCTGTGCCTCAGCTGTGAGGACATTAATAGGCTGATGAAGATGAAAAAGAAGGCACAATAAAGCAACTGACAAGTTATTCTTTTAAGCGGGTAGTCTATATTTTTTTATTTCCCAGCCTATAGATTCCGTCTCGTAAAAAGGCCACTGAACAATAGTGGAGGGATGGGTTTGCGCATGGTTACAGTCGCGGCCGAAAGTGCCTTAGTTTTGTTTTAGTATAAGTGTCAGGTGTAATTATTGAAGAGTAACAATAGGTTTTTGTATGTTAAAGGGAAGAATTAATCGTGAATTGATAGTCGATAAATCGCGCAATGTGCAGGTATAAAGCCAGCGGCCATCTTACGTGACGGGACCTATGCTATAGATAGAAGATCTAATTTTAGCCTAACGTTTAGTAAAGTAATCATTATTAATGTAATACATAATATTTTAATTTGCAGTGTGGTCCCAACAGTGGTCTCCATATAATCATATTCGATGAGATCGACGCCATTTGCAAGTCCAGAGGTTCCGTCGGTGGCAACACTGGAGTTCATGACACTGTAGTCAATCAGCTGCTATCCAAGATTGATGGTATAGTATCTTGTCGAAATACTTTTTATATACCAATAGTGACTTGAAATGTCTATTTGTTATCGCAATAAATCTAATATAATCAAATGCGGGTCTCATCAAGGTAATATATATTTTTGGAATTTTAACCGATATTGCAAGAAGATTGAATAATTCGAACATATAAAATGTTTTCTTACACTTAGCCATCCTCTATATCTTATTGTTTTTTTTTTATTTCACATTTTGTAAAATACATATGCCGAGTTATCTGGTAAATAAGTAGACCGTATCTTATCCTCTCCATCCTAAGGTTGTCTGGAAGAAATCACTTTTAGCGATAAGACCGCCCATTATTGCACTGTATCCAGCCTTTATGTACTGAATGTTTTATTTTTTCTGTGGTGTACAATAAATTTTGTATTGTATTCGGTAATTAAAATATTATTCGCATGCTAAAACAGTACTTAACGACAATAATTCAAATAAATGAATTTAATTTTCGCCAATTCATAGTAGGCCGGCGAGGTAACTCACGGGACCCTAATCTATCCTGTACCCCAGCAGTGGGGACATTAATAGTCTGTAAATAATGTGTTTTTAGGTGTCGATCAACTGAACAATATCCTCGTAATCGGTATGACGAATCGACGCGATATGATTGACGAGGCGTTGATGCGACCCGGTCGACTCGAAGTCCAGATGGAAATCGGATTGCCAGACGAGGCTGGCAGAGTTCAGATTTTGAACATTCATACTAAACGTATGCGCGAATACAAGAAGATCGCTGAAGATGTAGACTGCAAGGTAGGTTTTCGTTTCCTTTAGCCCTGCGGGAGATTTATGTTTGCCTCATTCCCTAAATTTTGAATGGATTACCAGAATTTATGCATAAAACAGAGTTTTTTTAGTTAAAGTGTATTGCTGTTGTTTCTTTAAAATAAAATCATTGTGATCTTAATTTTGCTCTTTGCCTACACCGTGAGGCTTTACTTCATACAAAGCCCAAGTTAATTCTAAATCGTTATTTAAATGGCTGACCTATGATTATAATTCTTTATCGTCCAAACTAATATAAACATGTCTAAAAAAGCAAATCAATGAAAATATATATCGTCATCATCATCTCAGCCGTACGATGCCCACTGCTGAGAGTAGGGCTTCCCCAAGGATCTCCACATCGATAGGTCTTGTGCCACGAGCATCTATTGGCTTCTCTGCGATCTTCACTAGACTGTCGGTCCACCTGGGTCCACGTTGTTGCCACTTGAGAACCTTTCCGACCAAACGGTCATCGGTTCTCCTCCCTATGTGTCACACTCAGTGCCACTTCAGCAGAGCAATCCTTCGCGCCATGTCGGTTACTTTAGTTCTGTGGATTTCCTCATTTCTGATTCTATCATGCAGGGAAAAACCAAGCCCGCTGTGCGACCTTGAGCCTTCTTATGAAATCCGCAGTAAGCAACCACGATTCGCTTCCGTAAGTCATCACTGGCAACACACACTGGTCAAAGACTTTTGTCTTGAGACACTGAGATAATTTGGATGCAAAGATTTTACGTGACTTCCCGAACGATACCTATCCGAGCTGAATACGACGAGAAAGCACTTTCTCAAAGTTGGACTTACCTAACTGGACTGTCGACAACCTCGAGTGGAGTATTCCCTAATTTTCACTGGAGTGGTATAACATGGATATTCGACATAATTTTTCATTCGTCTTATTCATATTCATCTTTAGACCCACTCTTTGGGAAACACTTCTGAGATCTTCAAGCATTGTGTTCAGGTCTCCAAGGTCTCAGCCATAAGTACTACATCATCGGCAAAGCAAAGGTGTGCTAGGTACTCGCCATTGATGTTGATGCCACGTCCTTTCCAATCCAGAAACTTGAAAATATCCTCCAACGCAGCAGAAAACAGTTTCGGAGATATTACATCTCCCTGTCTCACGCCTCCTTGCAGTTGGATCGGATTAGAACTCTAATTCTGTAATCGGACTGACATAGTGGCGTTTTCGTAAAGGTACCTTAACAACTCGATATACCTACTTGGCACCTTTGGAGAGACTGCAGCACCGCCCAGGTTTCAATCGTATTAAAAGCTTTCTCGTAGTCCACAAATGCCAAGCAAAGTGGCAGGTTATACCTCGGTATTCTTTATAATCTGTTGCAGCGCATAATTGTACGATACGGTACTGAAGCCTTTTAGGAAAACGGCTTGTTCGAGCGGTTGGAAGTCGTCAAACCTGCAAGCGAAACGATTCGTGATAACTCTCGAAAATAACTTATAGACATGGCTCAGAAGTGAGATTGGTCGAGAGGTTCTTCAAGAGTGTGCTACACCCTTTTTAAAGAATAGAATAACCTCACTTCAGCCCCACGCTTTCGGCGTTTGGCCTTTTACGATGACGCTATTGAAAATATTCTGGAGGACTTGAAGTATCGGCTTACCGCCCACTCTCAGAAGCTCTGTAGTGATTCCATCATCGCCCGCCGCCTTGTTGTTTTTAAGTTGTTTGAGAGCCATACTAATATCATACAGGCTGACTCCCGGGATATCTTCGGTTTAGTGTCGGGTAAGCTTAGTTCTGGGATCTTTAGCCTTGCTTTCAACAGGTGCTTGTGTGGAATGTAGCTGACGATAGAACCTCTCAATCTCGCTCAGGATTTCAGACTTATTCGAAATGATGCTACCGTCGTAAATTTTCAGCTTCGTCAGTTAATTTTACCAAATAAACAGATCTCTTGCTCACACTTTGGAGCCCTTATTCCGCTCTGTAGCTTCTTTAATACGATTAGTATTAAATTGGCGAAGGTCTCTCGTCAAAGACTTTGAAATGTGCCTATTTAATAAACGATACTGACTTGCAGCGGCTGAGTTCTGTAACGTCATTTCATTTCGCTGTTCGATAAGTTGGAATGATTTGTCGGAGAGTTTCTTTATTCTAGTACAGGGGTTTTGCAATATTTGGCAGTATCTACCATACCGTACAGGCAGTATCCACCACCATGTTGTTTACTACGACAGTGCATCGCTCGGGTCAACGGCATGTTCAGCTGATTTATTGAACATTAATTATATTGCGAGTTGTTACAAAAATAATAAATTAATATTATTTTTGATAAAGCTTTCATAGTAAATTAACCTTACAACATTGTGGTATAAATAAAGCGATAAAAATTGTGAAAATAATAATTTAAATTTTTTTTCAGTGTTATCATTTCCAGATTTCGTAACTCTACCCACTGTCTTTTTTCGGGAGCGTTTTCCTTACACCCGGTACATAAAATACTAAGTAAATATAATAAATAAAAAATACTGTATATATAAAATATATCTTTATTATTTGAATAAATACCACAAACAAGTGTGTTTCACTTTTTTTTTTAATTGTAGGGGGCATACGAGCAGACGGCTCACCTAATAATAATAAATACTAAATAATGATACATAATAATACTAATATAATGATACATAATTTGAAACTTATACTTTAAAATGACGTAGTTCTTTACCCATAGTGTGACCATGAAAGTTAAAAACAAACTTATGAATTCATTTACTATAGGAACTCGGAGCTCTTACTAAGAACTTTTCTGGCGCTGAAATAGAAGGTTTGGTTCGTGCGGCGCAATCTACCGCAATGAATCGGTTGATCAAAGCTTCAAGCAAAGTGGAAGTGGACCCTGAAGCCATGGAGAAGCTGATGGTGGAACGAACGGACTTCTTACATGCCTTAGAAAATGATATCAAACCAGTAAGTATACTATATAAAATGGTGATGGATATAAAGAGAAGGAAGCCCTTAGAAAAAATGGATGGACTGTATGAATGACAAAGAATGAATGTTTGGATGTCGGATGATCGAAAAGTTAGGTAAGCAACAATTTCGAAATTGAATGGAATTATTTTATTGGAATCAATTTACTGTATTTAATTTTATCATAAACTATAAATCTTGGTTTTGTTGTTTGAAAATAAATTACAACTAAGGTCGCTAGTTAAAGTTTTTTATATACAATAACATAAACGCTCGAAGGACCATTTTTAGCAAATTCTTTGTACTCACATTCTTATGTTAGAATAGAACGAACAACAACTAGGGCTCAAATTATTTCTAATTTATAGAAAGGACGATGCGGTTGCTATTAAATCCGAAATTTAACCAAATTTAACTGTATTTTATTTAACAGAGAAGTAACAATTTACTTCTCTGTTAATACAGTAAATTTGGTTAGGATGGTTTAGAGTTTATCTGTTCAATTCTCTTTAAATACATTTATCTAAAGGGAATTCAACTAGATAAACTTTGAGTCAACCAAGGTCGGATACGAATTCGCGCCTTTCGAAATACAAAAATTTATAAACCTAGCACAGGTATCCAGCCTAATACTTATAGGCCGAGTGAATTTATTTCTAGTGCAAATTTTCTTTAGACAAAAATCTACCACTTTAGTGCTTATAATAATTGTCTCTTAACACAGTGGTATTTGAGTTGTTAATCCGTTCTCAGGCATTCAGAACAGCGGCGGAAGCGCTCTTCTCCTCTTACTCCTACTAATATTATAAAATTGAAAGTTTGTATGTTTGTTACTCTATCACGCACAAACTATTTAACGGATTTGGAAGAAAATTGGTACGCATAAGCTTTATGACCTGGATTAAGACATACAATATTTTCTATCTCGGAAAATTTTTAGGTTCCTGAGGGATTTTCAAAAAAATAAAGTTAACGCTGATGAAGTCCCGGGCTTAGTAGTTCAATGCTTTAACGTAAAAAACTAAAATATTAGCTAATACAGTGGTATTTGAGTTGTAAATCCTTTGTCAGGCGTTCGGTACAGCGGCGGAAGCGCTGGAACATTTCTTGGCCCGAGGCGTCATCAACTGGGGCACTCCGGTCTCTTCCTTGTTTGAAGACGGACAACTGTACATTCAACAAGCCAGAGCTACCGAAGCCAGTGGTAAGATCCAGATTATTAATTATTTAAGCCAACGAATTAGAATTAAAATGGAAGCACTAAACTTCAATACTAACGTGACACACACTCATTCAAGTAAAATGTTTTGACAAATCAAATAATTCGGCTATTCATTCATTGGATAAGATAAGGTTAAATGTAAATCCCGGGTAATCCCATGATCAGTGTACTTATTGATAGCATTTTTTTGTGCCCCGCCCACTTGATCGCAGTTTGCGTATAACCACTTTTTAGCGCAGTTCATATTCCATATTATTTCTAATTCGTTGTATTAAACATTATATGATCGGTCAAAACGTTGGTAATTTTACTAAACTTAGACCCATTTAATGGACAATTCAAAAGGGTTGTATTACTACTTTTTTTTTTCATGTGTAATGTTAAATATATCTTTTGGTGTGGTTCTCTGTATATTTATAAGGGAACAAATATATTTATATATTGAAGTTAACGTTTAAATTGTGATCATGGTCAGTTTTGATTCTCCAATTGGATACAGATCCAAAACCGCCGCTATGTATTTATGCTTTTAGTCGATGTGGCAGTTAGGTACCATTGATGCGCTTAAGTTGTGACACTATTGTGTCCACATGTTTGATGAATTTGCAAGTGGCTGTTTCGCTCTTTATTGTTTCCAGTAAGTTGTATGGTTCAATTTTGTATAATCCGCAGTAATTTTCATATTCAGCTCTGGTGCAGTGGAATATAGGGCAATCTTTTAAGATATGTGTGATGTCCTGTTTAGTGTGGTTATCACATGGGCAACAATCATCGGGTGTTATTTTATATTTGTGCAGATAGGCCTTGTGGTAACCGTGGCCCGAGAGAATTTGTGTGACAGAAAAAGAAGGTTAGACAACTGTTCGAAATTCCGTTATTTCGGCGATGGTTTGGAAGAACGACTTTGTGACTGCTCCTTGCGGAGCCGTTTCATAGTCTTCCTGCCACGCGCTCAGGGTCCTTTCCTTCAGATAGCGCTTAGTGTGGGATTGCGGGAATACGTTCATAAGTGCCGCTGTTTTCTTGGCAGCCGCCTCTTTGGCTGCAGCGTCTGCTAATTCATTTCCCACTATCCCCACATGGGCTTTGGTCTTTGTATTACTACTTACTAATGTCACAGCGGTGACACTCTGTGTACGTGAGAGTTCCAGCGTCAGTGACCTTGAGCAGGAGCGTGTATGCGCTAGGGTTGAACCGAATTGGAATTTAGACTTGTGGCAATGAATATTTATGCCTAGTAAGTTATTAAATGTAAACTGATTCAAGGATACTGGGGTAAGTAATGAAAGATAGGTTTGATTTATAATCAATTTTTAATCTTTTAATGTAGGTACTTTTACAAATTGCTAACTCTTATATATTTTCTGCTTTTTCGATTCGTTTTATAATTCTTATTATTATCTAAATAATAATAAGATTGCGTAGCGTAGTCAGTACATGCGTGCAATGCAGTGCAACGCTATTATTTTACTATTTCGCTACTGTCATGCTTTCGGTCGAGGCAGTCGGCGACTGCCCTCTCCACGCCCCGCGCGCCGCGCAACGCCCCCGCATACCTCCAGAAACCCACACATAGCCGCGGGCTATTTTACGAGCACACATGCTTTAATGGCGTTTCTTTTCCCGTAGTGTATATATTTTGTGCTAATGTGGAGAGCCACCGCGAGAAAAAGATTCCCGAGTTAAAATCAAGTTACAAAGTAGCATTTTCCATGATCTCAACAAATTTTATTAGTGAAACTTACAATAATGCGATTTTGAATTCAAAATAAATGTTTTATTATTATTCGCACGACTGCTTCGTTAACCTAACATTCATATAACACTTTATAGGTCTAGTGTCCATGCATTTGAAAGGCCCGCTCAACAGCGGGAAGAGATTTTATGATCATAAGGATAGCCTACTTGGGAAATGCTTCAATATGTTTAAAATGAAAACGTGTTTAACAAACAATAGGGATACGAAGAACTTCAATAGAATCCTTTACAAAAGACTTCAAAAAAAAAAGGATGTTCTTAATTTGACCTGTATGTATGTTTGTCCGCGATTACCTCATATAATACAGATTCGATTTAGATGGGGTTTTCGGTATATAAATGCGTATTTTTATAGGTCTAGTGTCAGTTCTACTGGAAGGGCCGCCCAACAGTGGGAAGACGGCCCTGGCGGCCCAGCTGGCCAAGCTCTCAGACTTCCCGTTCGTGAAGGTCTGCTCGCCCGAGGATATGGTCGGCTTCACCGAAACCGCGAAGTGTTTGCAGATCAGGAAAGTAAGTTGTCACACATAAGTTGGATACTTGAATATTTTTTTGGAAAGTGGATAGAGTTATGCAAATGTTCATTTTATTTGTTCTACGCTAATACTTTTCCGAAAAAGTGATAATAGATAAAAGGATACTTAAGTTTTTTGGTTTGATATTTTTCCCGAAAATAGAATGACGTCAAGTTTTTTCTAAAATAAAATACGACTTAGTTAACTTTTTCATTGAAATGCGACTCGTAAATACCTATTCAGATAAGTTCTTTAAATGTCTTAAGTGTTCAATAATCGAAAAGAATATTATAATTTTGAACTTGCCATCACAGGATGATCAATCATGCCCCCCCCCCACCCCCCCCCCCCCCCACTCCCGCAAACACGAGCCCTAGCTCGTTTTTATCACACTCAATTGTCAAATTACTATGCAGGTCAAACTCTAAGTTAGACGCAATAAAAAACGTGATATACGTATAATGTAAAATGTGGTGCTCGTGCTCCCTGTAGCACTGCAGCATTGGGTCAACATTATTATTATTATTCTTCACAGTACTTCGACGACGCGTATCGCTCGAGTTTGTCGTGCATTCTAGTGGACAATATCGAAAGACTACTGGACTACGGCCCCATTGGCCCGCGGTACTCCAATCTGACACTGCAAGCGTTACTGGTGCTTTTGAAGAAACAACCACCCAAAGGCAGAAAACTACTCATCCTATGCACTAGCAGTCGTCGGTGAGTAGAAATCATATCATAAGCGGAACAAAATTAAACCACGAAGCAAATTATCATAATGTTATGATCAGCCTATTTTGTCACTACCCATCATATCATAAGCGGAACAAATCATCATACTATCATAACCAGCCTATTTTTGACGACCCATCACATCATAAGCAGAATAAACCATCATAATATCATAACCAGGCTATTTTTGACGACCCATCACATCATAAGCAGAACAAATCATCATAATGTCATAATCTGCCTATTTTTGAACACCCATCATATCATAGGCAGAATAAGTCATCATAACATTATAATCAGCTTATTTTTGACGACCCATCACGTCATAAGCAGAATAAATCATCATAATGTTACAATCAGCCTATTTTTGTCGACCCATCATATCATAAGTACACCAATTAAATCAGCCAGACCCCTAAGATCAAATATAAAGTCCCTAGATCCTGTCAAATTACAAAACGATAACCAATAATTATTGCCAAAAAACTTACATAACTCGATGAAATCGTACCTATATTACTGACTACAATATCAACTTACTAGCTTTTACATAAGCGAAGCTATTCTACTCTCGCCCAAAAATTAGGCTTTCCGACTTCAGCATGCTTAGATAATTTTAAATATACATAATATAATGGTATGCTAATAGTCCAGGAGCCACCGCCTGTTTTTTTCATTGATTAATAACAGGCTGAATCTTGGTGAGTAGTTTCCGTTCGACGAGACGCCCAAGTTTTTCCTCTGTGAAAATTCTCGATAGAGGTAGCTAATAAAGTGCGCAGCTATAAAGCATGTCGATTTGGTGGAGTGTTGAAATTGTCTGACTAACAGTTTATTTTTTATTACAATGTTTAAATAATTGTATTATAAACTGGGAGGAATAATTGTCCTACAAAATGGATGGTTTGTTTGAGAGCGTCCTCCACTCCGAATATGTCGAAACGACGCGGCCATAAAAATAATTAATAACAAGCTGATTTTTTGTATGCAGCTTTGTAAATATTGTTAGAATGGAATGACCGTTTAGTCCTACAAATTTAGTGGTAGGATTTCTCAGTCCGACACTTCGAAGTTGGCAATTCTATGGTAATAATTTTTTCATTAATAACCGTAGGACAAAAAAAACACATCATGAGTTAATGCATCCTTTGCCTAAATCAAACAGTGTCCTACAAAAAAATGGGTATGTATCGCTAGTCCTACAATAAAATAAAAAAATATATCTCATTATTTCGTTGCTGTTGTTTTGGTGCTTGGAGACGTATATTCGAAAGCTTGATCAATACATTTTGAAACAATAAGACAACTGCCGTTGCATGAACTGCAAAAATGAAAAAAATTAAAATAAAAAAATACAATTATTGAAATAAATAAAAAATTATTGAAATAGTAAAATAAAAAAATTAATCGTCGTCGTAGAACCTCAGATTCTTTGTTTACATTTTGTCTCAAGCCAAAGTGAATAGACCAATTTTACTGTAAATAAGAGTGCGGCAGCTCGCGCGCTACGCTTTTTTTTTAAACTTGGCCTCGAGCCGCTGTCGCGTCTCTTGATAAATATTCTCCGAAAAATAATTAGAAAAATAATTAATAATTAATGCGTCTTAATTTATTCAATACGCGACGGAAATTCATTCTTCCAATATTGTTGACAATTTGTGTTCCCCGATTTAAAAAAAAAAAAAAGTTTCTCCAAGGGATCGAACACGGTACCTCCGCGACGAGAGTCCAGTTCTGTTCCATGCTGCTAATCGTGCTTATTCCAAGAATAGTGGAAAATGGTACATGCTTATCAGGACCGCTTGATATATATTTAATTATATATATACATACTACTTTTTTTGTAGGCCAGTGATAAAATAGTGTTCTACACTTTATCCCCGATAGGAAAAAATTTAAACTAGGCTGTTATTAATGAAAAAATTATTACCATAGAATTGCCAACTTCGAAGTGTCAGACTGAGAAATCCTACCACTAAATTTGTAGGACTAAACGGTCATTCCATTCTAACAATATTTACAAAGCTGCATACAAAAAATCAGCTTGTTATTAATTATTTTTATGGCCGCGTCGTTTCGACATATTCGGAGTGGAGGACGCTCTCAAACAAACCATCCATTTTGTAGGACAATTATTCCTCCCAGTTTATAATACAATTATTTAAACATTGTAATAAAAAATAAACTAAAGAAAATATAACTAGAAAAAATTCCACGCGGACCAGGCAGCAGACGGGACTCGAACCCGCACCCTTCGCAATCCGGGCGAATGCACTGACCAATTATGCTACCGCGGCCCTCACGGACCGCGTCGAAATTCTTTCTAGCTATTCTTAAGCTGCAAGGCAGCGCCATCTCTTCGCATTATAAGTAAACCCACAATGTCAAATGAATACTTTTACAAGTATTAAACATTTGAAAGAAGAAATAGCAATTATAGTTATAATTTTTATTATTTTTAAAGCATGTAACTGCTTGATGTTTAAATCTAAAGAAAATATAACTAGAAAAAAATCCACGCGGACCAGGCAGCAGACGGGACTCGAACCCGCACCCTTCGCAATCCGGGCGAATGCACTGACCAATTATGCTACCGCGGCCCTCACGGACCGCGTCGAAATTCTTTCTAGCTATTCTTAAGCTGCAAGGCAGCGCCATCTCTTCGCATTATAAGTAAACCCACAATGTCAAATGAATACTTTTACAAGTATTAAACATTTGAAAGAAGAAATAGCAATTATAGTTATAATTTTTATTATTTTTAAAGCATGTAACTGCTTGATGTTTAAATCTAAAGAAAATATAACTAGAAAAAATTCCACGCGGACCAGGCAGCAGACGGGACTCGAACCCGCACCCTTCGCAATCCGGGCGAATGCACTGACCAATTATGCTACCGCGGCCCTCACGGACCGCGTCGAAATTCTTTCTAGCTATTCTTAAGCTGCAAGGCAGCGCCATCTCTTCGCATTATAAGTAAACCCACAATGTCAAATGAATACTTTTACAAGTATTAAACATTTGAAAGAAGAAATAGCAATTATAGTTATAATTTTTATTATTTTTAAAGCATGTAACTGCTTGATGTTTAAATCTAAAGAAAATATAACTAGAAAAAATTCCACGCGGACCAGGCAGCAGACGGGACTCGAACCCGCACCCTTCGCAATCCGGGCGAATGCACTGACCAATTAGATATGTTATATTTTCTTTAGATTTAAACATCAAGCAGTTACATGCTTTAAAAATAATAAAAATTATAAAAAATAAACTGTTAGTCAGACAATTTCAACACTCCACCAAATCGACATGCTTTATAGCTGCGCACTTTATTAGCTACCTCTATCGAGAATTTTCACAGAGGAAAAACTTGGGCGTCTCGTCGAACGGAAACTACTCACCAAGATTCAGCCTGTTATTAATCAATGAAAAAAACAGGCGGTGGCTCCTGGACAAGCACATACATAGTTTTAAAGAATCATCAGTAGTACACTTATCAGTATGACTCGCTCTTAATTAATAATTCACATCAAACTCATAGGGGCCCCATTATCCTTATATGCCCAGAGCCTCCAATAGGCCCTGAAACTACCATAATATCATAACCAGCCTATATTTATGATTTTATTTATTTTTTAAGCATTTAACTGCTGGATGTTTAAATCTAATGAAAAGTTTACTAGAAAAAAATCCACGCGGACCAGGCAGCGGACGGGACGGGACAGCCTATATTTGACAACTTCCGTGGTAGGATGGTATGTTTACCAATTTTCTAACTGTCGTCGACAACATGCAAACACTAACAAACAATCCATATGATTTCAATCAAATATTATGTAAAGGAACCATAATAGAAACCTATAAAAAATAAATCCAACAAATGATCAACAATCTTATAAAAATTAATAAAGACTTAAAATAAATAAAACGAAATATCATAAATTAAAGCATTTACAAAAATCTAAAGACAAAACTTCTCGTAGTCCGAAGCGAGAGTTTGTTTTTCTAAAACTAGGAACAAAAAATAAACTATAAAAATAAAGAGGTCTTGTGTTGGAACTCTGGTGAGGCAAATTTGTCTATTAATGTTCCACTGCTGGAATACAGACCATCCCTATTGATGTAATAAGAAGAACTAACTGGTCATGACCACCGATAAGCCCATTGCGTATTGATGGATACTGGAGACTGGATGCAACCTGGACCTCATAGTAAATTATCGGTTACTCCTACGATTGGTTAATGGGAAAGTTGTCTGGCTTCCACGATATTACACCTCCAAAAAGCCGCCTTTTCTCAATCCCTATGAACGGCTCTAATTTACACTTTATGTCTAAATTAACTTAACTAAACTAAAGGCTTAACATATATTTACGGTAACATGCTTAACTTCGAAAACACTGACTATACCTACTCATTTGCGTAAAGTTTGTCAGCTAAAGGGGTAATATAGCCACAAGTTATCTTCGCGTCATTTGCCGAACCTTTATATAAAAAAATATAGAAATAATGAGGAACTCAGTGGTTAGCGTGTTCAGTCTGTGATTGTGGAACTAAGCAACTTTAACAATGGCCTGTCATTGGATGGGTGGCCAAAACTTATTATCTTGAGCTCTTTCGTGCTGCGGAAGGCACGTTAGCCAATGGTCGCGGCTGCATCTGCAGTCGTTAGCACCCACCAATCCGCACTGGGCCGAGTGGTGGGTCATGGCCCATTCTCCCTATGCCATCTATAGGGAAGGCGTGTGCAGCAGTGGGGATATTAAAAGGCTAATGATGATGTTGAAAACAAAAAAAAAGCGAGTGAGCTTATGACCACACGACTGAAGTGAAACTTCTTTAGCTCCAGTGATCTGAAAATCATAAACTTAACCTGGAGATTTGTTGATAGAAAAAAACCACCATTCCGCGCTGGGTCCGTTATCACCCTCAAATCCGCACTGGGACCATTGTCACCCACCAATCCGAATGGGTCCGTTATCACCCACCAATCCGCGCTTGGTTCGTTATCACCCACCAATCCGCACTGGGTCCATTGTCACCCACCAATCCGCGCTGGGTTCGTTATCACTCTCAAATCCGCACTGGGACCATTGCCACCCAATCCGAATGGGTCCGTTATCACCCACCAATCCGCGCTTGGTCCTTTATCACCCACCAATCCGAACTGGGTCCATTGTCACCTACCAATTCGCGCTGGGTCCGTTATCACCCACCAATCCGCACTGTGTCCATTATCACTCCAATCCGCACTGGGTCCATTATCACCCACCGATCCGCGCTGGGTCCGTTATCACCCACCAATCCGCGCTGGGTCCGTTATCACCCACCAAGCACTAGATTCATGTATTTTGTGACGGGTATTGTGCATTGTTTACCGATGAGTCACCGGTGCGCGCGTAACGCTAAATTCGTTACACATTCGCTAGTTTACCCCCCAAGTCAAGCGGGCCTAAAGAATTTTCACTTCAAAAAAATATATAATTACTGAAAGACATGGAGATGTTGTATGCGTTCATGGTAATCCTTCCACCATGGCGAACCTTCTCCGTGCTCCTCTATTTCTCATTCGCACGTCTATTTACTAATTCATGGTACGTAAGATTTGTCTTAATTTACTATTTGCTAAAGGGGTAACGAATATTTTCCAACAGTCAAGTTCTCGAAGACATGGAGATGTTGTCAGCGTTCACGGGAGTATTGCACGTGCCGAATCTGTCGCAGCCGGAGCATGTAATGGCCGTATTGGAGGAGAGCGATGCATTCTCCAAGCGGGATCTGGCCAAGATACAGCACGATATAAGGGGCGCCAAGTGAGTGATCCTATCTATACATATAATAAAATGGTAGGAAAGTCTTAACTGTACATTGAATATTTTTTCTAAAAGAATACTCTACGATCGATATCGCAGCCAAAAATATAGTTTTTAGAATTTTTGTCTGTTTGTTTGTATGTATGTCCGGGATAAAATCAAAAAGTTCTGTATGGATTTACTTCAAATTTGGCATGAATATTATTAGGAAGTCAGGTCAACATAAAGGCTACATATTATCACGCTATCGCCTAATACATTGCACCACGCGTATACTGAATTCGAACCATGAAATGTGAATCTTTTGGCGTGGTAAATAAAGTAATGTTTTGAGTCGCTCTGTGCAGCGTCGCGTCGCGTTTCGGTGTGAGCTGACGCTAAGTGACGGGAAACGACTTAGACCCCACCAGGTGGGAGATATTTTTTCAACGCATCTGCGCTGCCACGCTCTATCTAGAGAGTAAATAATCAAAGGTTCTTGTCATGCATTTTGTCATGTTACGGTTGTTGTTTTGAGTAATAAGTAAGATTGATTTATTGATGAAAACATACCCATAGACGCCGCATGTACTGCAAATTGTATGGCAACCGAACGTGTTTGATTTAAAAAAGGTGACGCGAAGAAATAAATTAGCCTAAAAGGAAGACCATTGGTCTCCCTTTTGGCACGCGAACTACATACACTTGCGTTATCTATGCTTATATATATATATATATATATATATATATATATATATATATATATTGATGTCGATTCTGGCATGATTCTCTAAACCTAAACTTAAATTTGACAACAGTGCATCCTTGTCCTTCTCTATACAGAATGAAAAGGTGAGACTGACCTTTAATTTAGTTTTAAGTTTAGAGATGCACGCCAGAATTGACACCATCATACATCTATCGGTCTAGCTAGCATTTTAAGTTTTGGCAGTCCTTAGCTAAAAATAAAGTAACATTGAGCAAAAAGTTTTACGCAGTTTTGAAGCGGACTCCTAAAATATATTTTTCTTATTTTTAAAAATATATTTTTATTGCGCAACCTAGCATATATTTTTGCTAAAGACCGTTGAATCTATAACACTAAGTGGTCCGATAGATGTGGCCGGCATTGTGTTTCGATCTAATAGGTGAGGAGCCACCAATCCTGAAAGCTCCGTGATCACGGATTTAATATTTTTAATAAAAAATAAAAGTTAACGTTTAGACGAACAAGATTTGCTTGGTCGGCGTGGATTTGATTGGCCGGAAATATTTTAATTAAATTATTTATTAAATTTCCATATTTTTTTCCGTCATCACGGATTTTGATAGACCAGAGGTAGAAGAGAGACTCTAAAAGAAATTTCATCAAGTAAGTGAAATCTATAACAGTATAATCCTCACTCACACAATAAAATTTGGTATGCGCGATACTTTCGGCAGTTTGTAAGCACGCATACCAAGATAATTATAAATGTGACATTACAACGCGTGAATAAAAAAAAGGGTTTCCGTGATAATGGATAAATTTTACCCCTTATCACACCATTCAAATGAGCGTGACCTTTCCGGCTAAAAAACATTGGTCTGCCGGATTTTTTTCTTGTTGAACATAATATTTCACACAAAATTCTATATAAGATTGATCAAAATCCGCGACGACGGAAAAAATTTGGAAATTTAATAATAAATAATTTAATGAAAATATTTCCGGCCAATCAAATCCACGCCGACCAAGCAAATCTTCTTCGTGTAAACGTTAACTTTTATTTTTTATTAAAAATATTAGAATCCGTGATCACGGAGCTTTCAGGATTGGTGGCTCCCGGACTATAAGGCTGAGTAACAAACACATTTTTAAGTTATAAAAATCTAGCAGGTGAACGCTTAAAATGACAATAAAATCAAATTTTCGTCATCGACAGGATATTCATCGGAATCAAAAAGCTTTTGGCTCTAGTCGACATGGTGAAACAGACGGAGGAAGAATACCGGGTGTCCAAGTTCCTCACCAAGATGCAGGAAGAGGGTTGCCTAGACCTCGGCACTACCATACAATAAGAATCGTTGCAACCTTAGGGATTACATGCCACTATCACGCCCTCACCAGATCACTCCACTACTCACTTGCCAAAGAACCACATCGCCAAAGCTACGGAATGCTCGCCGTGCGCTTCCGACCTCAGAAGCTACGAGATCGATTACGATGAACTCAGCGAATGCACAGAATCATCGCTCGATATCAGCCATCACAAGAAAGGCATGACCGCCAAAAGGAACGAAATATCACCAGCCAAAATGCCTCTAATGAGAATACGGAGCGTCGAAATAGTGTTCGAAGACGAAATGTCCGCTTGCACCGACACCGCTTATTTGGACAGGAACATCGAACTCGTCACATCCGACAGCGACGATTCTACGAAATGCGTCGATGATATTGAAAATATGCAAGGGGAGGATGGCGGAGACGAAGATTCCGTTACCCTCAACCCTGAAGGTGACTTGTCTGAAGATAATTCGGATTCGCTAACCAACATACCTATCATAGAAGAAGCGCCGACTACGGATAACTCGCAGCAAGGCCGTCCGGATACGGACGACACCAATGTGCCGAGTGATTGCGCGACTTTAGCCTTGGACGACGCGACGTTTTCCTCTGTCAACATATCAGATTCGGGTCGTTTTACTGACGATCCGTGCTCATCTCATATGGAAACTGTCCCCGTATTGTCGTGCGAAGACGCTTTTCTGTCGAGCTCTTTCGATGCCATCGCCGTTGATGACGCCACTACGTTGAAATCCAACGAATTCAGCAGGTTCAAGGAAACTGAAGGTAAGCTGTTTGAATACATTGATAGCAACAGTGACAGTTCAGATAATACTGCTGTGTGCGATGTGGATTTATCACCAATGAAAATCTTAACACCTGTCCGCGATCTCGTCGCCGAAGACGATAACACACTTTGCGAAAGTTCCGACTTACAATACGACTCTTTTATCGATATGGGAAAATTTTGATCAGTATCTCTTGTTAGTTTTTAATCTTGTATGCAATAATGTACTACGCTTCTATGTTTAAAGTGCAAATGTAATAATGCATGTGTGATAATTTATTGGTTAATTATGATTGTAAAATAAAACAATGTATGATATATTTTCTCAATCCAACGAATTCCGTAAGTTTTGGGTTATTTTTATCGAACATTTGTATTAACTGACTACTTTGTTATCTGCGATCTGAGCTATTTGGACCTCTTATACGTTGTTTACACTGCTTTTGCACAGGGGGCGCGGTAGTGTATGGCTCTCGTAACCATGTCATATTACCAGATATTTTGTAGAGAAAATTGAAATTGTGTATATTCACTTCTGTATATAATGTTTCTCCTATGGTCTAGAGATACGGCGTATGAACTATGACATGGTTACAGAAATCCCGGGGTTGTATGACTAGGCAATAGCTCAATTTCTCTACGATATTTCTATATTTTTATAGAGTTATTTTTATTTATTTACAATTTGTTATAATTAAAGTGAGTGAATCACGGCTCGATGCTGTTGATTAGGTCGAATACTTAATAGGAAATATTTTGATCATTATGTAATTATATGACTAGAGAATGTAAGCAAATGTTGTCTTTATTATTAACGTAATAGTATTAAACTATTTAACTATTGTTGTTATAGACGTAGAATGTTTGTAAAGCTTTTATTGTGACTTAAACCATTATGTCTAGCCTGGAGTACAATTTAAAAAGAAAATTTTAAGTATTACATATTTATGCACATATTCCAAGTCACAGTCAATTAACTAGCTCTGCACCCAAGCATTGGGAATAGTGGATAAATCCATTAAAATTTAACAATTCTCTAGTGTAGTATGGAATGGAATTGCTAACATAGGCATATTGTAAAGAATTGTTATTTAGACTAATTTCTAATTATTTCAAAATATGAAAAAGTATAAAATTGTTATAAACACAGATATTATTATTTATGCAGTATAATTATGCCTTAATAAGAAATGTAAGTTGCTGTAAGCTGATAAATTAATATATGATATAAATTCATATTTAAGATTCCTAATATTATGCAGTTATTCGTATTTCGACCAGTAATTATTTCTTTTATTACAGTGTGTTTTAAAGCAGATTTTACCTTGCTGTGTTATTTAAAATGTTTGATTTTACTGTTATTATTTAATAACATTCCATTCATAAATGCATTCGAAAAATCATTACGATTGTTATGGAAAGAACATCATTTATAAAGAATTTGCTCTTAGTCATTTTATAGATATAAGTAGTGCTTCAGTGTTATTGTACTAAACAAATGATTATAACTATCTAAAAGTTTGTTGAAAGTCATTTTTGTAGACGGCACCTCACTTGGCTGTTAGTGTTTGTTATTTGTAAACTAGACATCAGACTGTCCTTTTCATTCCTAATAGAGCATGATAAGGACAGACTGATATCAAGTTTACAAATAGCAAACACGAATAGCCAAAGGAAGTACCGGCATGAGGAATGTTATGCTTGGATTTGGGATGACATAGTCATTAGTTGGGCTTATAATATAGAACAACGCGACCAACGCGGCCAGCGGGCCAATCGCCTAACGGGATCGCTTTGGCTATGGCTTACGAATTTCATTTTGTTATTTCTTATAGCCGAAGATTTTCAAATGCCCCGCGCTCTTTATGTTTTTTTTTTTGTATTGGTAACAACAATATTAAAGAAAATGAGCGTTACATATTTGAAAACCTTCGGCGGTCAGAAATAACAAAATCAAAACATAAGCGATTGCGATAACCATAGCAATTCCAATAGGCGATTGACCCACAGGAAGGGAGTCGGCATTCACAGCGTTCCCCTCTGTCGAATTTCCCCCGCTGTTGGGCCAGTTCCAAAACAAAACTAAGTTGCGCTCGGAACTTCTCTAGACAGACTTGACTCAAGTCGCGCGAGTGTATGTTTGAGATCAAAAATGCCAAAATGTTATTTAATTTGCTGTAAAACTGGAATATTAAACTTACAAAAGGATGGTGTTAAATTTCACATATAAGTAGAATTATTATCATATTATTTCTGTTTAACCACTTTTAAACACAAAATTCATAAAATTTTGTTAAAATTCAATCGTCGGTCTTGTTTGACAAAACAATCGACTCTTTAGTGCAAATTTCAGATCCGTCAATGAAAATATTTAATTTGCATCTATGCCCTATTCAGCGCTGTCATTTTTTATGTGTGAGTAGGGTTACCATCCGTCCGGATTAGTCTGGTCATGTCCGGACTTTAAGACTATAGTCCGTACTTTGTCCAGATTTTTTAAATTACATTGAATATGAATAATAAAAGTACATATTGATTTAAATACCATACCATTGTAACTGAGTAATGGTACCATTTTGTGACTAAAACGTTCCAGACTTTTTTCGATATGTTTTCGAGGATTTTGTCAGGACTTTTGAAATTCCTAAATGGTTACCTTATGTGTAAGTGTCGTAATTACAATTTCGTTTTTGTGAATGTTGAAAGCATTTGTGTGTATATTCCTCCCCCCGCAAAAAACTGCAGAATGATTTCAGTAGTATTATGTCATTATGGCTTCTCCCCTCCTAGCCGCGTCGGCTGTGTTGCTCTATGGCTTACAAAGGTGATAAAATATTTACATTAAAATCAATTGACAACTATTACGATATCAGATCTACATAGTTCTGTAATTCAGTATCAATATACAATCTGCATTATATTTAAGTCATTTTACTATGGTACTAGATGTATTAATGCTGGTAATTCTAGTTTATACCATTTAAAATCGCTTGCCATGCACAGATGTAATAGTGTTCTGCCAAAGAAAAACATTCCATCAAGAAAATCGTGAATTATATTTATTGTTAAAACTTAGTAAAGAATGTCAATGATAATCTCGTCTGATGTCTATGTGATTTATGTGTGTCTAGACTTGAAAACTGTTGGAAAATAAACTGATTATTATACATAATATGTGGTGTTTTATTTTGTTATTCATGAAATCTATAGAATGAAAATATTATTATTTAATATAATATTTTCATTCTTATATTAAGTTGGCCGATCTTGAATACATTTCTTCATGTTCGTAAATTTGTTAAATGATTTGAGTGTCTCGTAATGAGACGATAACCAGAAGACCAAGTGCCGCGAGAGTCGTGGGACCTGGTCTTGTAGTTGGACTAATATGGTAAATTCATACTAGCACAGTCTAAGCGAATTTCCAAAACAGTAACATGGCAAATCTTACTATTATCTCTACATTGTTAAATTTCTGAAATTAGCTTAGACTTTGCGCTAATATAAATTCACCACTAGGCAATTAACAAAGGACCTTTTGGATTGGCTTGATGGATGGTGCGGGGTGGTATTATTGACCGCGAAGCAATAAAGACCGCCTTATTGTTAGAAATTAAGAATGTAGTAGAAAAAAGGAGTAAGAAGAATCATAAAATCAATCATTTAGTGCCACACCTTAACATTTATATAATAACCAGGTCTTTAAGGTAACTTTCTGTGAAATCAGAATGTGGAATGTGTAGGAAGTATTAAGTTCCCATTCCGATCTCTCCAGTAAAAGCTAGTTCGTCCTTTATATATATTGATGCTGCTTTTGATGCAGATTAAGTATTTCTCCATGCTTGTAATCTGCTAAGATAGTCAAGAGTTTTTTCACGGTGTCACCGGTGAGGTATCTGTAGCGGCATAGGTACGTAGATACTAGTGATCTTGTAAGAGTCGATGTCGTTTACCACTACCACGGAGGAGGGGTTTTCTTCTAGGCAGCTGATAGGGCTTCAAAAACATCCGTACGACCATACATACTGGCATGTGCAGTCTTTCGTTTTAAATGAATCTTCAAGTACGTAACCGAAAAAGACAAGTTAGCCTACGCAGCTACAACGCTGGCCACGTTGTCTTAAGACAAGGCTGTAGCTAGAGTCGAATTTGAGGCAGCATTTGTTACAGGTAGGGCTGAAGTAAAAAAAAAACATAATTGATCTGCCCTCGGAGCACCCAAAGTTGACTTTGTTCTTTTTTTTCAGAGGCCGGAAATACCATACCAGCTTTTCTCTCGTGACCCATTGATAGTCTTTGAGGCCTTTAATTGCAGTTTGAAAACGTATTGATAGAAATAGCAATTGTATTGATTTTTGAGTAAAACACTCTTTACCATACACTTCACTTTACCAAACTACAAACAATCATAGTCAATCTTTAGTTAATGTTTATTATGTACGGGATTATATGAAAACGAAACCCCCCCGTACGAGATTGCAATATAGCCCATATTGCCCCCCCCCCCCCCTGCCCTCCTAGCTACGGCCGTGTCTTAAGATGGTGGTTGACAGCATTAAGGTTGACTGGAGTACCTACCTATGCGTATGTGCAGCAGAAATTTACCTTTAACAGCGAGGCAGACGGGAGGAGAGGATGAGAATTACCTACTTTACATCATTTTTGTTCCTTTTTTTATGGGAGCAACACATACATAGAGAAAAGTAATATTACTAGAACACATAGTAGGCAAGTCCATTGAGCAAGCGTCGTTTTAGGTATGACTTGCCGCTTTACCAATTTTCAGTGTCATTTAAAAACTATGTACACACATCAAAAGTGTCTAGGGATCAACATATATTTTTGCAATAACTTTTCTCCTGATTGATATTAATTAAAATTTTCTTTAAGGATTCATCAAATAAAGTGTTTTCGTTTGTCACAGTAACGATAAACCAAGTCACCTTTGCATTAATAAAGAAATTTGCCATTTTCCTAATAAAGGGATTTTTGACATTTGAACCACTAACACAAAAGTTCGAAAAAAAGACTGAAATAACAGTTTTCTCTAAAATTTTATTGGGTAACTTAAACAATTAATAATCCGTATTTCTACCGCGAACACTAACAACACAGGAACATCGGTTTGGCATACTCAAAATGAGTTCATCCAAATCACGCTGTGGAATGGCCGCCCATGTTCGTTGCAACAACAAAAAAAGGTCTTCTTGCGACTGGATACCCTCCATATTCGGCAGAGCTCTTCTCTGTAGCATATCCCATGCATGCTCAATCGGGTTCAAGTCTGGCGACTGAGCAGGCCAGGGCAGGACATTGATGTTAGCTGCGGCGAGAGTCTGTCTTACAACTCATGCGGTGTGCGGTCGTGCATTATCATGCATTAACTGAAATAAGGGACCGATTTGCACTTGTAGAGGAACGATGACGTCTGATACAATCGTCTCAGCATAAATTTGAGCGTTGAGGTTGCCTCTGATCCAAATCAACTCAGTTCTTCCGCCGATCCAAATACCCGCCCATACCATGATGGTTCCACCACTATAAGGATGGACTTCCTGGCAGGATTTTAATCGCTGTTGGCGTCCAGGGGTTCTCCAGTGTCGTATACGTCTTGTATCCGGTCTCATACCAAAACGAGACTCATCAGAAAAGCACACGAAACGCCATTGTTCTTCTGCCCAATTTCTGTGTTCAAGAGCCCATTGATATCGAATCCTACGATTGTGCATTGCTATAGGTGGTACCCGTAGCGGTCTTCGGAATGAAGGTTCACTTCATGCAAGCGGTTTCTGACTGTTTGGTCGCTAATTAAGTTCCCTGAAGAGTGATGAAGCCTCACGGCTAACATCATGGCGGTTATTGTTGGAGCTCTTCGAGTTAAGATTTGAATGTATCGGTCTTGTCTCCGTGTGGTGCAGCGATACCGTCCTCCATGGCGCTCAGCCACGGTACCAGTGCTTCGGTATCGTGTCCAAAGTCGACTGATAACACTCTGACTTGTATTCAGAGCTAAAGCCACAGTACGTTGCCGGGAACCAGCTTCTATCATTCCCACGGCTCTGAGCATTTCTTCCCTGCTTAAATGACGTCGCCGCTCCATAATAACGTTGGTTTTAATCAGTAGTAGGGAAACAGTAGCACTAATAATGTCTCCAATGCGTTGTATGTTTTTATAGGGAAAATATTGACAGCTGATTTTCATCTTTTACTCGAATTTGATTCACAGTTCCTGATTCAAATTATGAAATGCACCAAAAAGGATCCATATAAATTTATAAAATCATAAATTTATTACAAAGCCACATCTCAATCTCAAGAAATCCGCATAAAAATGCTTGATCCCTAGACACTTTTGATGTGTGTATAATGAATTTTGATTAGCGTTTTTATTTACAGCATACCTACCTCATGTAAATAGATACAAAAAAGAAAGTTTTTTGCTTTGAACACAAATAATGTGGACGTAAACCCTTAATTTGTGTAATCTTATTTTGTATGCCATAATCCTGAATTTTCCAGACATTCTATTGTCTGGCTTTTATTAGCTTATCAAAATTAAAAGAACATAAGACACGTCAGATCCGTATTATTTTAAAAGTTCATTAGACTATTGCTTTTCTTAGGGTTATTTAAATTTCAAAATGTTAACCCTATTTAAGTCATACATGTTTGTGGAGCTGGCTAACAAAAGGGGATAATTACATTAAATTAAATTTTACAGGAGCTGTAAAAAACTGAATGACATCCTACCTACACTTAGCTTATGGAGTGGTTTTTATTTTTAAATTTAGTAGTCAACACTTTTAGCTGGTTTTGATTGAAAATGAGCTGAGACTAAAATTCAGCGAGGCCCAAAACATGCAGACTGTAATAAAAATGTTTAACCAGATGCGCAATTATCCCGCTTTGTTCACTAGCTCCTCATCTTAACCATGATTCTTTTAACATTTTTTTTAAACAAATATTATATTATAATATGTTTTCTACCAAGACCAGCCTATGAGACTATCAGGTTTTTATTTCGTTACTTACTAGTTAATAATAATTTCAGTAAAATTTGTTTTCTTATAAAAATACAGGAATCCATCACAAACCATGTTTGGGATTGAGAGAAAAAAAAAAATTTGCCATCCCAAACCGAATTCATGATCTGATGGGATAGTGTTAGCTTTTCAGTCAGTCCCAATAGCATGCACACCAAAATTTACATTATAACATGTTTTTTATTGCATCTAACAGTCAAACTCCATAGTAATTTGACAATTAAGTGATAAAAATGGATTACATATATCATATCGTTGTGCTCATGCTAGTGGGGCAGGAATCTTAAACATGATATGAATAGAATAGACATTTTCAGGATTCAGGATTACCAAGGTCATTGGCAAGATGAATTAAAATATTATTTACAAGGTTTGTATCACTGACTTGTTACACAGTGCAAAGAATATTTATTACATATAAGCGAAAACATTATGATATTTTGAAACTTATCAATAATTTTTAGCTAATTCAAATAATTAAAAGTTAATTAGCGCTTTCACAAGCATCAACCCAGTCATTATACACATCAATTGGTTCCGACAGGACATTTGTAGTAGTTTGAAAATCTTCTAAACATACTCGACATTGTATTCTAGCTGTATTTCTCGCTCGATCCCTAAAATACCAAAACAAAATATTATCACAACTTTCGTAAAAAAAATAAGATTATGTAGAACTGAATCACAAATAGGTACGAACATTTTGACTTCACACGACTTTTCATGATTACAAAAAGGGCAGTTGAATTGTTGATCTAATGGTTCTATTGCCTTTCGTTTTGCTGGAGGCTTTCTTTTTGATTTGCGGCGTCCCATCTTAGTCTACTATGAATGAGAAATTAAACAATTTATTATAATAATATCTTCCTATAATTTTCTGTATTTCAAAGAAGACGCCAATCTTAAATATTATAATGGCACTTTTAAACCTTTTACAGAAACAAATTATTAATTTACATTTTCTTTTATCAAAAATCCTGCCGCAGAAAACCGAAACCAAATTTGACAACTTGATTTGTCATTGTCAATATTTTTTTTTAGTTCTTATCTTCTCTATTGAGAAAGCCAAAGGCATAGCCATGCAGCCATCGTCTTATTTTTGTATTAATCTTCCTCTTTTTTACATTAGAATGTGGGTGTGACGCATTCTAATGCTTCTTGGAGTGTTTGGCACGAAATATACCGAGTTGACTTTTTCGATAAGCTTCTGTGAGGTAGTCAATACCACAATAAAATTCTCACGTCCAATTGACCGGAATAGCGTATATTTTTTTTAAAAGATTTCACTAATTCTTCAGTTGCGCAGACGGTTGTAACAAAAAATCACACCAATTTTATTTCACAATATCCACTATGAACAAATTTAAGAATAATTAAAATAAAACGCCAACCGCACTCGATGAAATCCCGCCAAAAACTCCTTGTCATTGTCAAATTGATATCTTCAATTTTCTATTTAAAATCTATGGGTACGGCCAGAGTGCACTCAGATTCAGACTCCGAAAACAAGCGCGAGAAATAAACAGTGTAGTCTAAGCAGGTTGCCTGATTTTTCTCGCGCTTCGTTTTCTGAGTCTGAATCTGAATCAGGAGTGCACTCTGGCCGTATCCTTCGTCTACACTGTTTATTCTCGCGCTTGTTTTCGGAATCTGAATCTGAATCTGAGTGCACTCTGGCCGCACCCTATGAAATTTTTTCTAACGGCCAATCTTTAGGTTAAGTTTATGATTACCAGATCACTTTTCTTGCGATAATCTTTTTCAAATATTAAACGTTCACGACCGCAGAACGAACGCGTTACACTTGCGCTTTTGTGGTACTTCGTAGGTAATGTATACGTATATCTTGTACTAATAAATTTAAGGTAAAATCTTTTTTAATATAAATAAAATCCACTTCATATAAAAAACAAGCTATAAAGGTAAGAAATCTATGTAAGTACTAATTCTTTAAGAAATACCTACAGTACCTACTTATATTTAAAGTAACTACCTACATACATCGACGTATAAAAAAAGGCGGACAGAGTTTCGGCTAAGACAATGCTGAGGCACCGTAATGGCGGCAGCTATTGATGAGTGAGTGAATTGTAGGGTTGCTAGGTTAGCCAATTTTTTACCAATAAAACACAGTAAATACATGAAAACTCGGTCAGGTTTTCTACCAATTTTGAATTAATTGCTTCATGTCAATAAGTTATTGTTTCTATACCGTTACATATTTTTTAACGTTTTTTTTCAGGAAAATCAGAGAGTCGGATAGTCAACGAAGGTTTTAAGAATGCTGGAAAGATTGAAACTCCTGGAAAAACAGGCAAGGCCGACCAAAGAAAGAAATGGTCACATAAAGAACCATGGCCAGATGCTTTTAGTGAAGATACCTATCACTAATTTTACTAACTGCGCATTTTTTTTAATTTTAATTTATTTTCCACAAAGAAAAACACTGAATATCTAAAATTCTGCCAAACTACAATGCACTTTGTCGGCAGTTATTTACAAATTGTTTCTCTAAATAATTTTTTTGTATACTATAAAATGATTTTTAGTATTATTTTCTTAACAAGTGTGTTAAAAAACGTCTTATGATGATACTTGTGTGTATTGATGATTACCTAACGGCTCTGGTCTCAATGGCACCTCAGCGGTAATCACCAACATTACACACTTTAACACTATAAAGTACTATTTTATCTATAATAATTTTATTCTGATTCGATTAAATATGCTTGGCTAAACTTTTTATAAGCATATGTACCTACTACATATAAAACAGAAACAAAATACGACTGTATAGTGTGTCTTATTAATTACCTATTTTACTTGAATTAACTGCTAGTATCAAAATCATTTTGGTCCGACTGTATAGGGTTGCTACATGTATACTAGTGGCGCCATCATTTAATGTCACGACTTTATAGACAAACTGTAGATTACTCGTTTGTCTCTTTTTTCATCCTAACCACTTATTTATATATTATTCTAGCTATTTTGCCCGATGGAAAAAACGAAATACCTAAATATTAGAAACAAATTAAGTACTAGTAGATAGGTATATAAAAAATATTCTATAAAGGTAAAACACCTTTCCAATATTTCAGGTAATTTAATAAATGATGTCTCTGGGTGTGTAATTATAGAGTTCAAGCAACCAAAAAGAGCAATTGTGCAGTTTTACGATATTGATCGTCGTTTGTTCTTTTCCATACTAAATTATGTAGGTATCTAGTTAATTAAATCAAATATTTACAATACAAAACGCACGTTTAAGTCGGCTAACTGCATAAAAAACAATTCAGACCGTTCGGTCGTCGTTGCGGCGCGGCGGCGCATTCGCGACTGGGTGCCCGCCGAGAGCAATCGAACTCGAGTGGCGTAGGTATGACTCGCTTTCCGACCGTTTGTATGAACATAGAATACTGTATGATATTATAACCGTAGCAAAGGATTTTAAAGGCCTCTTATTTAGTATTTTTTGGGCCATTTTATACTAAGTGAAGTTTCGGCATTACATTTGTATATTATTAGATTATGCCGGCACTTCATTTGGCTTTTTATAATTTGACATTAGTCTGTCCTTTTCATTCCTTAAAATGCATGATAAGGACAGACTATTATCAAGTTTACAAATAGCAAATAGTCAAGTCAAGTGCCGGCAAACAACTTCATTGGTTTGGCAGTCGGTCGGTATCGGCATGCGGCATAATGCATAATGCCGCCTGTGGGTGCGGCCAGAGTGCACTCAGATTCAGATTCTGAAATCAAGCGCGAGAAATAAACAGTGTAGTCTAAGCAGGTTGCCTGATTTTTCTCGCGCTTCGTTTTCTGAGTCTGAATCTGAATCAGGAGTGCACTCTGGCCGTAGGGTGCGGCCAGAGTGCACTCAGATTCAGATTCAGATTCAGATTCAGAAAGCAGGCTCGTGAGATGTCAGCTTGAGCAAAGCAGGTGATGGCCACAGTGGAGGCAGATTACAAGACGCGGACGCGAGCACTATTGCCAGGTTGGGGGGGAGTTACCCGAAATTTGGGGGGGTTTTAAAGCGAAATTTTGTTTTGGGCGAAACGGAATTTTTTTTTTATTACATTTTTATATAAAAATAAAACCACTTCATAAACTTTTAATCTGTACAAAGTCGCAATCGACAGTCATTCAACAGTCTCTCTTTCTCATTCGACGCGTACGGAGTCATAGAGTACATTGTTATATGTTCGTTGATCCAGAAACTTAAACATGGAATTTTCTAATGAAGATCTAGCGTGCTTGTTAATGGCTACTGATAGTTGTCATTATAAATTAAAACGGGAGAGAATCGGTGTTCACCAAATTAATAAATTAAGGAGTGAATATGGGGAATACCACCTTTTGTTTCCCCAATTCAAAGATGATAGGAAACGTTTCTTCCAATATTTTAGGATGGAAGTGGAAACGTTCTACTACATTTTAAAAAAATGTGAACCTCAAATGATGAAGAATTGGTGTAATTTGCACAAACACAAGATTCTTCCAGAAGAACGCCTTGTTATAACCATTAGGTAAGAATTTATTACAATCTCACTAATCTGGATATGATGGGAACAGACTGTCCGGATTAACCGGAAAGCTGGGTCTGGATTCGCGAGGGTAGTGTAATTTGAATAATTTGTATGGTTTATAGTATATGTAGGAACAATCATTAATAATACAAAAAAATGGTTGCCTGTAAAGTCGGTTTTACGGGCGAAGATTTTACGTGACAACGTCTTTTTCTCGGTAGAATATTTATTGATATGAATATAATTAAATTGCACAATAGGAACAAGGAATTGAATGAAAATAAGAATTGCACAAATTTTAACTATAGAAATATATTTTGTTTACTAAAACATTGTACATGTAAACTTAAACTTAACACGAGAGACTCATCGTAACGTTACCGAGCGTTACACTTTTTCATAAGTGACTCCCAGCCGCAACCTAATTTAAGACGTTGTCACGTCAAAAATGCTATGTTAATGAAATTATTTTTAATGACAAATAACATTTTTTTTATTATATAATGAGTTTTGCATATCTATGTTAAACTTTAAAATTTTAAAGTAAATATTATCATAAAAAAATTATAAACATAGATAATGACTAATAATATAGCAGTTTTGTTTAATATAAGACTTTATATATGTTTGCTCTTAAGAACTTAAAATTTCAATCACAGCTTTTAATTTACAATTTACTATACTATCACAAATATTTTATTTATATAATCCACTCAATTAGGGTACAAAATTATGGCGAACTATAAAAAGAAACAAAATTTTTTGGTTATTAAAAAACATTCATAACCTTGAAAATTGTATTTTTAAACTGTAATATTATTCAATGAGTACTTACATCGAATTGATCTTTGCAAAAAAAATGACTTTCAGTGGATAAAGTTACAGGATTTAGCAAGTTTTAAACATGTGTTCATGAAGTATGTTTTTTTCTCTTGGCAATTTAAACCACAACTTTTCTAGTCTTTTACCAAGTGTATCATGATAACTACTAAATTTTTCATGTGATCTATTAGAAATCATGGTTTTATAATATTAACTCGGAAAGTTTATTTCCTACGTGCTTGCGTGTGTTCGTTTACAAATGTTTTGACGTCATAGCATAGATAAGTCTATAGAATATACAGCGTTTTTGTATGTCTTGTAGGTAAAAAAATACATTTTTTTTCGGTCTGATAGAACAATCATTAACATTTCAAAACATAATTGCAAAAAGTGTCAACTAGCCTATTTAACAACAATGTATCCTTGTCATTCTCTATAAAGAATGAAAAGGAGAGACTGATGTTAAATTTAGTTTTAAATTTAGAGAATCATGCCAGAATCGACATCCACCAGTGTCTGTGTCTGATAGTAAATGTCTACCACAGCATGGTTTACCATGCTGTGGTATGGTATAGTTGAAAGCATTTATGCTTCCAATGCAGCGACTTCTCCAAGAACTCTTTGTTCTATCGCCCGTTTTTAAAGAAATTGTATAATAAAATACTCGTTTAATTCGGTTTCACCTAACTTCTTCATTTCACTCAGAAAAAAGTACGTAGATCTACGTACTTTTCATATGCAAAATTTACCAATTCTACGTAATTTTCTCATCGGGCCTACGCATTTTTCAAAATCCGAGTTGGCAACACTGCCGAGCGGCGCTGGTGAATTCAGAATCTGAATGACCTAAACATTCCGGTGAAGTGTCTGACTCCGAAACCTGCGCGGTCTGCTGCCACTATGGCCACCCTGCTTTAACTACACTGTTTATTTCTCGCGCTTGTTTTCGGAATCTGAATCTGAATCTGAATCTGAGTGCACTCTGGCCGTACCCGTACCCTTCGTCTACACTGTTTATTCTCGCGCTTGTTTTCGGAATCTGAATCTGAATCTGAGTGCACTCTGGCCGCACCCTATGAAATTTTTTCTAACGGCCAATCTTTAGGTTAAGTTTATGATTACCAGATCACTTTTCTTGCGATAATCTTTTACAAATATTAAACGTTCACGACCGCAGAACGAACGCGTTACACTTGCGCTTTTGTGGTACTTCGTAGGTAATGTATACGTATATCTTGTAACTAATTAATTTAAGGTAAAATCTTTTTTAATATAAATAAAATCCACTTCATATAAAAAACAAGCTATAAAGGTAAGAAATCTATGTAAGTACTAATTCTTTAAGAAATACCTACAGTACCTACTTATATTTAAAGTAACTACCTACATACATCGACGTATAAAAAAAGGCGGACAGAGTTTCGGCTAAGACAATACTGAGGCACCGTAATGGCGGCAGCTATTGATGAGTGAGTGAATTGTAGGGTTGCTAGGTTAGCCAATTTTTTACCAATAAAACACAGTAAATACATGAAAATATTTCGATTGTTCAAAATTTTACTTTTTGCCCGACTGCGGAGGATAATGTTTTTCGAGCGTATGTATGCATGTATGTATGTATGTCCAATAATTTGGCACGCCCTACAGCCTGAACGTCTTGACGGATTTTGACATGCGAGGTGTCATTTGATTTGTCGTGATTGTGTGAGTGGCACTAGGTATATTAAAATTTCAAAAAATCAAAATAACAGATTTTATGCGCCAAAATGAAACATTTTGAAAAAAAAGTATAAGTATTTTTATAACCCGTCAAGCGAGGTATCAAAGTGAAGGGTTTTAAAAGAATATTTAGAAAATATACAACTCGTGTAATTAAAAAATAATGAAATTAAAATGTCATAAATAAAAAAAAATGTACTAAAAAGAAAAAAACAAGTCCAGTAGTCTAGAATTCTGTTTAATAAGGAACAAAGTTACTTTAACAGTCGGGACTCATTAGAAATTCTAGAATGTATCGATTTTTCTCAATATTGGGTAAATCAACTAAATATGGCCCGGCCTGCATTCTCTTTCATATTTCTTAAAATAAACTAACACCCATTGAGTACTGTTTGTAATTGAGGAGTTCCATTGTTTTCCTCCGAAAGTACTCATCAGATCTCCAGTAAATTAATATGCAGCCATCTCGCTAGTAAACTGATTAAAACAAAAAAAGAATCATCGTAAACGGTCCACGAATCTCGGAGATCTGCGTGAACAACAATAAAAAAAACAAATATGACGCATTGCGAACCTCTTTCTTTTCGAAGTCGGTTAAAAATTTTAATCAACCTTTTAAGGTAATGCATACGGTAATAACACGCCGGAGTCCTCCTTTAGTTGTATAGAAGTCTTGAGCTTCAAAATGAAGACTAAAAATGACACTACTACATATTTGTTTGGAAATCATTCATTTTCCAGTATTTTCTCCATACTACATTTTCTTTAGGAAATCTGATAAAAAAGAACAATAAATAATAGATTGAAGTTAATGTCACCCAATTTCCCATATTTTAGGTAATATGGTTACATGAACATTGGCAACACTGGGCTTTAGACTAATCATTTTGTCCTTAGAATTAAAATTGATTTCGATTTCTAAAAACTAGAAAAAAGTGATTCAATTATTCATTTACCTATGAAATGTGATTCCTGGATTTTTTTCTTTCAGTCACTACGGTTTTTACATCTTTTTACAAGCAAGATATCTTGTTTAGCTTATTTTTTATCTCCACGTAACGTGTCGGCTGCTTTGACGTTTGCACGCGTAGTGGCTGACTATTGTATTTTATATTGCTTGCTGGCTATTGTGTGAATGTGTGCGTGCCGGCTTGTACGTACAGTAGACATGGGCGTTTTTGGTTTTGAACGCAAACGGATATTTATCGGATTTCAGATTTCAAAATCGATTTTAAAATCCGTTTTTAGATATCCGATTTCAGATGTGCCGAACTTAGCCAATTCACTAGTTTGTGTTATGATTTGGTTTTATTAGCTAACGACAATCACAAACAATTAATTGTAGGAAGCAAGGATACTCGTAGATTTTCGCGATTTTCCTTCATGCTTTAAATCTAGGCTTAGGACTAGCAGAAAAGTTATGTTTAGGGTTAAGAGTAAAACTTTTGCGGCGCATTTAAAAATCGGCTTTTATACAATGATTTCTTTTTACATATTTTTTTAGTATTTTTTTTTGTTTTTCTGTTTGTTTTTATTATTTTTCAAACCATTTACAAAATCAAACCTAATTACTTCAGGTTAGCGTCCAAAAATGTAAGGTGCTCGACTTTTGATTAAAAAAAAAAAACTGACATGTGCCTATTTCTACAATAATTGATTATGCATGATTGATTATGAGTTATGTTGCTCGAAATAAATGAATTTTATTTTTTTATTTATTTTTTGACGTGACAACGTCTTAAATTAGGTTGCGGCTGGGAGTCACTTATGAAAAAGTGTAACGCTCGGTAACGTTACGATGAGTCTCTCGTGTTAAGTTTAAGTTTACATGTACAATGTTTTAGTAAACAAAATATATTTCTATAGTTAAAAACCACACCAGGCTGGTGCACCACGCGCAGGTAATGTGTGACCCACGCGTGCCCCACCTGCGGGGCATGCTTCACCTACCACGCCGCGCTATACGACCACACCAGGCTGGTGCACCACGCGCAGGTAATGTGTGACCCACGCGTGCCCCACCTGCGGGGCATGCTTCACCTACCACGCCGCGCTATACAACCACACCAGGCTGGTGCACCACGCGCAGGTAATGTGACACCCACGCGTGCCCCACCTGCCGGGCATGCTTCACCTACCACACCGCGCTATACAACCACACCAGGCTGGTGCACCACGCGCAGGTAATGTGTGACCCACGCGTGCCCCACCTGCGGGGCATGCTTCACCTACCACGCCGCGCTATACGACCACACCAGGCTGGTGCACCACGCGCAGGTAATGTGTGACCCACGCGTGCCCCACCTGCGGGGCATGCTTCACCTACCACGCCGCGCTATACAACCACACCAGGCTGGTGCACCACGCGCAGGTAATGTGTGACCCACGCGTGCCCCACCTGCGGGGCATGCTTCACCTACCACGCCGCGCTATACAACCACACCAGGCTGGTGCACCACGCGCAGGTAATGTGTGACCCACGCGTGCCCCACCTGCGGGGCATGCTTCACCTACCACGCCGCGCTATACAACCACACCAGGCTGGTGCACCACGCGCAGGTAATGTGTGACCCACGCGTGCCCCACCTGCGGGGCATGCTTCACCTACCACGCCGCGCTATACAACCACACCAGGCTGGTGCACCACGCGCAGGTAATGTGTGACCCACGCGTGCCCCACCTGCGGGGCATGCTTCACCTACCACGCCGCGCTATACAACCACACCAGGCTGGTGCACCACGCGCAGGTAATGTGTGACCCACGCGTGCCCCACCTGCCGGGCATGCTTCACCTACCACGCCGCGCTATACAATTACACCAGGCTGGTGCACCACGCGCAGGTAATGTGTGACCCACGCGTGCCCCACCTGCGGGGCATGCTTCACCTACCACACCGCGCTATACAACCACACCAGGCTGGTGCACCACGCGCAGGTAATGTGTGACCCACGCGTGCCCCACCTGCGGGGCATGCTTCACCTACCACGCCGCGCTATACGACCACACCAGGCTGGTGCACCACGCGCAGGTAATGTGTGACCCACGCGTGCCCCACCTGCGGGGCATGCTTCACCTACCACGCCGCGCTATACAACCACACCAGGCTGGTGCACCACGCGCAGGTAATGTGACACCCACGCGTGCCCCACCTGCCGGGCATGCTTCACCTACCACGCCGCGCTATACGACCACACCAGGCTGGTGCACCACGCGCAGGTAATGTGTGACCCACGCGTGCAAGTAAATTCTTATTCTTATTTTCATTCAATTCCTTGTTCCTATTGTGCAATTTAATTATATTCATATCAATAAATATTCTACCGAGAAAAAGACGTTGTCACGTAAAATCTTCGCCCGTAAAACCGACTTTACAGGCAACCATTTTTTTTATTTTTGATGTTTTTAGACGACATATCTTTTCAGTGATAAATAATCCCACCTCAGAGAAGAGCAATAGATTTCCGTAAACAGCAAATCGAAATCGGACTTCCGAGCACGAAATCTGACTTCTGAAAACGAAAGCACGAATTTCGAATCCGATTTACATTTGGATACTTGTGGTATTAGATCGCTAGCGTTTTGGTTCGGTTAGATTTCTGAAATCGGATTTTCTTGTTGAGAAATCGTTCGGTATCGATTTGTGTTTGAAATCGGATTTTGGATTCGTTTTGATATATCGGACGCATGCCTAACGTACAGCGACCTGGCCGACTCTGAGCGACACAGTTTATTGTTTACCGGGACTCTGTCCGCCTTTTTTTATAAGTCCATGCCTACATAGTCAAATAATTAACAAAATAATAGGTATGGTGTCAATGACATGCATTCCAATCTAAAATTCCAATCCAAATGTTATTTTGACTTTAAATGTAGGTACTTTAGACTTTAATGTATTATTTGTTCCATATTATTTTGTTTTTATGAAGCAGTTTTTAATATTTGTAAGAACTGTTTTTAGTTCCCACTTTTTAAAAGCTAATCATATTTATAGAAAAGTTTTAGTAGAAAAGTTGCTGCCTGGGCAGCAGACGGGACTCGCACCCGCACCATTATAAGATATATAGATTTAAACAACTAGCAGTTTAATGCTTATAAAGAAAAAAACATAACTTATCATATTTCTTAAAATAACTAAACACGAAATAAGTACCTACTGTTTGTAATTGAGAAGTTTGTTTTCACCAAAATTTCACCATCTTCACCAAATGAATAATTGGGATTTGGGATGATCTCGCCAAAAACTGATAGAAACAAAAAAAGATAAAAATAGGTTACGCATCTCGGATTATACAATAAATGAGAACAAAATCTTCACAAAACAGCCGAGGGGATAATTACAACCTCTTACCGAAACCGAAATTAATAACCATGGGTAGGTCCCTAGGTATTATGCGCTTACCACACGCACAAGCTTCATCACAGTTTGGCCTGCGCAAGCATCTCACACGAAAAAACTGTACACTTTATGCGTTACCACACGGCACAGTTAAGTACGCGCAAGCCTCATTCTTATCGAAATCATTGGCGTGGAAACAATGTTTCCTAATGAAGAAACATTTCTTATGCTACTATTTTTCAAGTGTTTGTTATTAAAAAAAAGACAACGCAAAAGTCAAAATTAAAGCATGTTAAAAAAAACATGTAAAAACGATAGGATATATGAATTGTACATAATATGTGCAAGTAGGTAGTTAGTAGGTATTAGGCATAGGTATTTAGTTGCAAAAAATATGTTCTTACCTCTTTCATTTTATTTAACATTCTTTCGTAGGCGTCGTTCTTTTTATTCGGTCGGAATAAGCTTTAGATTTATTTTTCCAGAGTGCAGGCAGAGATTTGTATAAACTAATTAATTCAGACGTGAATTCGCGATTGTACGTACGCAAATCTGCCATTTTTGAGTGACGATGACGAACAACCTCATAAAACGACGAGCGAGCCTCGACACAAAGTACACTCGACTGTGGCTTGAACACTGAACGCCCAACCACACGCACAGACAAGTAGACAGTACACGCAGGCCGGGCTTGCGCAGGCAAAATTTCAAGCAAGTCGAAAAGTGCGCAGGCCGCGCTGTGGGGTTGGCGCGTGATACAGTTTTACCAACTACACGCACCGTGTTCAAACCGGCCTGCGCAGGCAAAACTGTGGTGAAGCTCGTGCGTGTGGTAGGCCCATTAGATAGATGCGCTGGATTGAGAATTTACAATGCAAAAATTTTCAAGTATGATTCACGTTAGACCGTGGCGGTCATAGCAGAGTTAACTAATCATCATCATCAGCCTATTAATGTCTCCATTGCTGGGGCACAGGCCTTCCGTATGGATGGAATAGGGAGATTGGGCTATGACTAGGGCTGCCATCCGTCCGGGTTTCCCCGGATTTGTCCTAGTTTACGGGGCGTCCGGGGAGCGTCCGGGCGGGGTTTTATTTGTAGTCCGGGTTTAAAAATTTACGGCAACGCATGAGTGGCCCTAGGTGCTGCAAGTGTCCATGGGCAGCAGTGACCACTTATTATGAGGTAGACGGCTAGCTCTTTTGCCTAGATCAACATAAAAAAGTTGATTTGTGACATTTTTAACTGTTTTTTTATTGGTCTGCCCGGGTTCTGGGCTTCAAAATCCGGGGTTATCACGCGTCTTATCCTGGTTGCCACATTTTAGAGATGGCAGCCCTAGCTATGACCAACCACGCGGGCCCAGTGCGGGTTAGCGGGACGACTGCAGATGCAACCGGAGTTTTTGCTCGGACGAGTACACTTACCCTATTTACTTTATCTCAATGATTAGACTGCATCACAGCGCAACGGTACCTACCTTATTTTGCTCGGTCGAGGAATTTCTTTGTAAACTACAGGTACGGAATCGGCTCAGTGACCATGCTACCGCTGAAGCTCGGCTCAGACTCGACACGGTCTATCGTCACTGATCATCCTTAATACATTTGTTAGGTTAGGTTAGGTTAGGTTTTTAGAGATAGATAGATTTTTAATAAGATCGATTCTTAATGAGTAAACTCCAAAATATCGATCTTATTAAAAATCTATTATTTTTTCATATCCGTCGGTGGTTATGCATGTCATCTTGACGATCTAAGTAGTCTGTGGTCATTGTGTGCTTAACTTGTTCTCTTAGGCGCTTTGCAGACGGCGGAGCGGAGCGGGCCGGTCAATTTCACCGCGAATAATAGCACAAAGTGAATCCTATACTTTAAACGCACACAGAGGGCAAAAAGACCGCGCCGCAGGTGCCCGGCGGGCACTGGCGGCGCGGCATGTCCGCGGCTGCCCGCCGTGGATCATACAAACCAGTTTATATGCTGTAACGCAGACGGCGGCGCGGGGCGGCTAGCTCAGTTAGCGCCACGCGCTTTTTAGTGATGGACTATTCACGAGATTGAATGTCCTGAATTGACTGCCTCTGCCCGTCGTGTGCTTTGTGTACGCGGCGAGGGTAGCTGCAGACATCGACGTGCAGACGCGGTTTTTATTGCTTCGCGGACAGAAATCCCACCCCGCCACGTCGTCTGCAAAGCGCCTTATTAGTCTGTTGGTCTTATTGGTCATTGTGTGCTCATCTTGTTCTCATATTGGTGCTTTGTCGTGCGACCACAGATCACTATATATGTAGCAAGCTACGTGCGACTGAGTGCATGTGCCTGTTTCTTTCGTTAATTCTGTGTGTTACGTTGTTGTTAATTTTGTTGTTATTGTTTTACTCCTTTTGCTCGAAAATGAGTAAACGAGGTGTTGTTCTCGAGAGATTGTCTGCAACGTAGACAAGTACTTTGAGAGCGAGAAACAGCGCAATTTAAAATTCATGCAACAATTAAAGGCATCCTCTCAGGGCCTGAAGGAAATATAACTTTGAGTCGTGATACGTACGCTGCTATTTTGCAAACCCTGCAAAATACAAGTAAAGTAGCCAGCGAGTACATTTGGCTACGGGGATTAATAAAAATACATTAACACGCAGACCCGACTTTCACAGTGGACAATTTGGGTACTTACCCGCGATTGATAGTGGCCCCATTATCCTAATATTATGCCCAGGGCCTCCAATAGGTCAAAGACGGCACATATAAATACTACTCTTTGGACGGCACTGTTAACACGTATTCGAATATAGATACGCAGGCTAGCAGTACCAATATGACGACGCCAAAAAAGAAAGCTCGAGGCAAATCTGTCGTTTGTGATAGTTTTGAAATTGCTGTACTGCATAACATTATAAATTCTATATACAATGTGAGAAAAGAAATTCCAACTCTAAATAAAATTTTCGCAACCGCAAAAGAGGACTTAGATTTTCCAGGTAGCAAAGCTACATTGACGGATATTGGTGGAGTCACTTGGTTTCAAATTTAAAAAGTGTCAGAGCAATAGGTTGGCTCTTGTACAAAGACTCAACATTAAAGCCTGGCGGCGTGCTGAATATTTGCGACGCATTCGTCAAAATGATGCACTGGGGGCTGATGAAAAACCAGTCGTATATTTGGACGAGACCTGGATTCATACTCATATTCATCATACTCACTATACAGTGAAGAAATGTTGGCAGGCAAGCACTATAACCGGCGTCAAAAAAATGATAGCGCAGGACGTCGGTGGATTATCACTCACGCTGGGGGTGAAAATGCATTAGTTGAAGGAGCACTTCTTATGTTTAAGTCAAAATTAAAATCCGGAGATTATCATGATGACTTGAATGGTGCCAACTTTTCAAAATCAATCTCCCGCAAAACGCAATTATCGTCATGGATAACGCTCCTTACCACAGCATGGAAGCATCTAAGCTTCCAAATATGGCCACTACGAAAGCAGAAATGCAGTCATGGTTAAGAATATGGAATACGAAGAATGCTTCACAAAAGCAAAGCTTTATGAATTAATAAAGAGGCACAAACCGCCCAAAAATTAGAGAGTTGACAACATTTTCAACTTACATGGTTTTGAAGTTTTGAGGTTGCCACCCTACAATTGTGACCTTTACCCAATTGAATACATTTGGCACTTAATTAAGCGTAGGGTGGCAGACAAAAAGTTAGACAATTATTGGAAACTGAAATAGAAAGATTGACGTTAGAAACAATTGCTTCTATTACGAGTGACGATTGGAAGAAGGAAATAAACCATGTAAAACGTTTAGAAAATGTGTACTATCCAAAGGAAATATTAGAAAAGGATGATTACTTTAGGTTTATTATAAATACGGGTAAGAAAATGACCATTTTTAAATAAATAAAGTTGTCGTTTTAAGACCTACAATAATCCTTATTTTATTTTATAGCCGAGAGCATTGCTGATGACGGCTATGACTACTCCGGTGGTTATGCAGAGCTGAGCGGAATTGAAGAGCTAGATTCCGATTAATATTTTTACTTAATCTTAATAGTCTTAATAAATAAATGTTATTAAAAATCGGTTGTTTTTTTTCTCAGTCTTAATAAATAAATTTTGTTAAAAAATCTGATGTTTTTTCTCACTTAATCTTAGTAAATGAGTTTTATCGAAGAAAAACTTTTTTGCTCACCCTACCTATTTCGTTTCAACTGACAGCTATGCCATCACAAAATGGCGCCCATTCGATACTATTATTAGTTGAATCGCATTATACTGTTCTGAGATATATCTTAAAATCTAGCTAATATATTATTATCACCGTCGTCGTTCATTATTGTATAAAATTTATGTCTTTTTTTAACGAAATAAACCCATATCCATCAAGTTCAAAACTTAAGAACAGTAATCATTTACGTGATATTTGGCCCCAATTAATCACATTTAAATTTAGAGAGGACCTCCGTAGGTCCTTCTTAAATTTAGTGTGACATTTCTAATTTTAGAGAAAATATGACATTTAGAATGCGTGTCAGAATACCATTTAATCATCTAAATCTAAGTTGAATAACTTAGCGACGTCAATTTTAAATTTATAGATTGCGTCATTACAGAATACCAAATTGAATTTCACAACTCTATATCTAATTTTAATTAGTTTTAGATATAAGTTGGCACGCCAGAATATGGCCCAACAATATATTATTTAATATTCAACAAAATACCAAAGCATTTTAAACTAAACTCTGTGCAGGGCGGGTTGTCAAACACCTGTCACATGCCAAGATATCCGTTTTAAAAATTTTTGAAGAAATTATGAAGTATTAATTTAAATTATTCTGTAGTAAGAGTTTAATATAGAAAAACATACACATAAAATACACTGTAAAAGTATTTGAAACCCATAAAAAACAGGGTTGAACAAATATTCTTGACAAGTGGCAGAGTGTAAAATAGGGATGATCGATATTAGAAAAACATCGATGTTGACATCGATATTAACATCGAATCAAAAGTATCGATGTACGATATCGATAGAAAAACATCGATATGGCGTAAACATCGATGTTTTTGGAAAAAAATAAAACTGCCTATTATATTTATGAGATGTAATTTTTTTATTGGATTCTAAAGTAGATTATATTCCGATAAAACATGCAATAAAATATTCTGCAAAAATAAAATATTCTCCCCCCACGGCTCTGATGACAGGCCTTTTTTAAGCGCTCCATTTTTAATAATGAGAGCGAACGTAGGTAGATGTATGTGTGTGTAATTGAAGTTCTCTTGAGAAATGAAAACAAAGTCGTATTTATTTTATGCTCTTGAGAAATGAAAATAAATTCGTACATAGGACTTTGGGCTTACTCCGATTATTTGGTCAGTATCATCTAGTGGAAAATATGTAGTTGTAACTTGATAGTCATCTGCTAATGACTATGCAACATTTAGTAGAAGCTAGTACACCTAATGCACGCTAGACAGCGCCCAAACGAATAATTGACGTTTCGATATTTTATTCTAGTAACATCGATGTTTCGATGATATTGAAGTCAACCCATCGATGTTAAAACATCGATGTTTTCCAGTTTAACATCGATGTTTATTTAACATCGATGAATATCGAGCATCCCTAGTGTAAAATGGAACGTAGCAAACACTGGATGGCTGAAATCGGAAACTGTAACTTACACATACCGTAAACATATTGAAATAATAAACAATCTTTTTTTCCTGCGTTTCTTTTACCACGTTGATTATTGTAATAAACTTATAATTAAATTAGCTTTATTTTGATGTATATGACATCTCTATACATGATCAGGTCAAAAATGGGCATTGTTCTTTCTACAGCAATCTCCTGCTTTTATGAATTGTAATCGATATATTAAGGTTCCTTAGACCAAATACTATAAGAAAAAAAATGGTTGCCTGTAAAGTCGGTTTTACGGGCGAAGATTTTACGTGACAACGTCTTTTTCTCGGTAGAATATTTATTGATATGAATATAATTAAATTGCACAATAGGAACAAGGAATTGAATGAAAATAAGAATTGCACAAATTTTAACTATAGAAATATATTTTGTTTACTAAAACATTGTACATGTAAACTTAAACTTAACACGAGAGACTCATCGTAACGTTACCGAGCGTTACACTTTTTCATAAGTGACTCCCAGCCGCAACCTAATTTAAGACGTTGTCACGTCAATAAACATTTATTTAATATAATTCGACGTGAGTCAACTAGCCTATTAGTAGCATAAAATACTGTTGTTGATATTTTGCCAAAAAATATCCCGATTTCTCCCGATTCATACAAGGAAAATTACCCGATTTTTAAATTTTCGCTTTTGCAACACTGGGGCAGGATCAGAAGAAATCTACATACGAGATTTTTAGCTGCAAGCACGAGGAAAATAAAAAACTAAGTTTGGCAACCCTGCTAACCAGACTATTTTATGAAGTTCTATTTGAGCTCTAATTAAAATAATATTAATTTTATCCTCATGACTTGACTCTATCCTAATTTACAATGATTTGTTATATTGTTCGAACAGTTGTATTATTGATATTATGTATTGGAGGTGAGTGAGTAATAGCAAATCTTTCCCTAAAAATAACCGGTCAGTGGTAACGCCCAAACAATGTATCCCTTCTTGTAAATAAAACCAGTTGTTGTCTAGTTTCAGAAATATCTGCCGAGTGCACAATACCTGTGGTTTTGAGAAATACTTGGTTTTCATACGAGAATGGGAAACAGACCATTACGGATATCAATGCTAGTGATATGACGGGAAGGTAAATAATCATATTCAAACCAAGTTTGGTAGGTGTTTACAATAATTTTAAAAGTTAAAACTATTTCTCAACAGGGGGCGATGTGTAAATATAAAAGCTGATTTCCATGTCAATTACACAATGGTATTCCAGTACACAAATTGCTATTATTGTGTTAAACTTATTGTGCGGACTGTTAATGTATTGGAGAAAATTGAATCTCCTTGTGTTGACCTTGCACCTCATGAGGAGCCAACAGTTGAAAGAGTATGTAAAGGATTAAACCCTGACCAAGAACTTATCACCTTATTCTCCGAAAATTATGTACCGGTAAGTGTATTTTTTTTTCATTTGTATGTAAAAATGAATACTACTAAAGTTTTAGTATTTAGTTTTATGGTTTTTCTTGGAATTCTTTGGGATAATGCTATAATATAAATCTATGATTGGTTTTATATAATTATGTTCTTTGTTCTATTTTTACCCGACTGCGCAATGCAAGAGCGCGAAGCGCAGACAGGGTATAGTGTTTAACAGTCTATATATGTATGTTTGTTCCTTTGTGGCACACTAGAGACGCCTGGACCGATTTTGATGATTCATACATCAATCGATTCGTCTCAATCATGGGAGTGCTACTAAAGATATGATAGTAATCACAATTCAATATGGACAAAATTAGGCGCCAAATTGTGCCGAAGTAAAAAAAATAAGTTTACAAAATATGTCGAGTGGGGTATCACTGTCTAGATAATCGAAAATCATGTTTAGGTTTCTAACACCATTTTTCATTTTATATGTTTGTTTAGGATCGACAATGCTTTAAAGTTCTATATTAACCACTTACGCTTTTAATTTCAATCTTACGTTTGTATAGATCTTTGTTACTCTTTCACCTAAAAAATACTGAATGGATTTTAATGTAACTTAACAGTAATATAGCTTATATATGATAATAACATATATATAATAATTTATGTAGTTATTGAGTGAATTGGCCAAAATATAACAATAAGTGTCACATAAGACGGAAAAAAATCTCCAATCTGCGAGCCATTTTGGCCTGCACTGCAAAAACAATAAAAGTTACATAAATGTAAAATAGAGTGAAAATGTATCTCTTAAATAGTTCTAAAAAAAAGTCCATGACACCATATATCGTATGTGTAAGCCATTACCGCTAAAATAGTGAATCAAAACTAAAATAGTATTTGATATATATTTCTAAAATGCACATTTTGTATTAACAAATTATTTTTTATCAAAACAAATACTTTTATCGCTTTTGATATTTAAAGGCAATAAACTTTGCCTTTTACACTATGTCATTTCGACAAATATTTAAAAAGTTACAAAGATGACAAAGTGATAGCGCGGTGTACTATGTAGGAGTAGAAAATGTAAATGAATTTTATATTTACTACTGAACTACTAAAAAGAACATAAACAAAAGATGACTTTTTGAATAAGTGCTAGTTTACTATAAAATTTACATACATTAGATATTTATGTAACGACTTGATTTAACTTCACACATTTTTGCGAAAATTGAGGCCCATCTGTAGCCTTGACCCCACTGGTAAAGTCTCTATGTCTTAATAAATCAATTTTTTAGACCACCGCAAGGTACTTAATAATTCCCGCGATATTAATTCCCTGACTGAAGTAACAAGACTATGGTATATACCGTCTTAAAATACTAACTAAAAAGTGTGAAATAAAAAAGGTAAATTTAAAAAATCATAAACCAAACTGCTTAATTATACTTCAAATAAAAACTGAAAAGAAAAAAACAAGTCCAGTAGTCTATAATTCTGTTAATAAGGAACAAAGCTTCTTTAACAGTCCGGACCCATTATTGAAAAATATTATGTATTCTTGAATAATATCTAATGGGTCCCGACTGTTAAAGTAGCTTTGTTCCTTATTAACAGAATTATAGACTACTGGACTTGTTTTTTTCTTTTCAGTTTTTATTTGAAGTATAATTAAGCAGTCGGGTTTTTGTAGCATTTACCTGCTACATTTTTAAAACTGAAAGACGAGTAGAAACAATTAAGAAGTTATCGTTCGTTAAGAATTTCGAAGTGTAATACTAACTATCGACAGTATTCATTTTTCAGCAGGGCTGGTGCATTGCTAAACGACTTCGCCAATGAATATTCTTCAATCGACATATTTAATTTGAAACCTGCAGCTATCAGGCGGTTGATGACTGATAATTTTTTTTTGTGAATTTTTGAATTTCAGTTTCTTTTTGTCTAAATTTTTCTCAACTTGTAAAATTTTATTTCCAATCTCTAAAAATTCTTCATATTTATAAGTGAAAACTTGTTAATGGCTTAAAGTTGTTAAATTTTTTAAAGCAAATTTTGTATGTATAGCTGTAAGTTTTCCCATTCAAATAAATAAATAAAAATAAATAAATAAATTTTCTTGTAAACTTTTTTGATGTGGATGATGAAATACCAGATTTCTATATTTTCCTACGACATAATATGAGAATTAGTAGTACTAACACAAACAGCAACACTTTTGAAATAACAACATGAAGATTAATAAATATATACTAGAACAACTTTTGTAGCTCTATTATAAGTCTAGTTAAAGTTTAATTTTGGTTTTAGGTTAACTGCAGATCTTCTTTAGAGGGAGTATGGCACTTTGCTTATCAGCAAACGTTTCGGTTTACTGGTGAATGCAATCATCCAGATAATCAGATTAAATCATGCCAGACTGCTGGAACACAGTTTCTAATAACAAATCAGAAATTTAATATTACATACCGAAAATGTCCAGGAATGTCAGAGACATTTGATGGTGTCGTAGAGTATAGTTGTCTAGGTTAGTTAAAAATAAAATCATTGATTGAACTTTGGTTTAATTAGTATTTTTTTAAATACTGAAAAAAAAATGTCAACAGGTCATTGGTTTGTGGACAAAAACCACTTCTTTGCTGTGGCAAACACAAAGGAATCTCGTAAGGATGAAAAGTACCGTTGTTTCCTTAAGAACAGAGATGATGATTTGTTCATTGGGGCATCCATTACAGCACAATGTAACACCCTGAAAACTGTTGAGAAATCACCAGAAAGATACAAAATCACTCCCGTTAAGGTAAATATTGTTTATTTTTAATTACTCAACATCATAATTTATCCTGAAATATATATTTTTAATATTGTTTTATACAGGCTGAAGTTGTTGAACCTGGCTGTAGACTCCCTCAAAATTTTTCTGGAGAATGGATTAATACTGCAAATATTGATGCTGATGTGTTTATTAATGAAACACACATTATCGAAACATATTATCCAGATGAAAGCAGATATAGAAAAATCATATATGTTTGCAAGTAAGGTTTCTATTTTAGTTACTTTTGTCTTGGCATAATAATAAAACTTGAGAGTGTGAAATAGGACATGAGATTGTGTAGGAAATCAATTATTATATTATGTATATAGACAAATTTGCAGGCACCCACTAGTCTCTAAGTGTCATATTAAAATAATTAAAAAAAGATTAAGTGGGAGAAACAAAAATTGTGTTTTATAGCAATATGGATAGGTTGAAATAAAATTAAAAAAGTACTTGGGCGCCAGATCTACCTCGCCGGATGGGCATTGCACTATTAATCGCAAGGGGGTTGAAGCAAAATCCATACTCACATTGGGTTGTCTATACTCTATCTCATTAAAATTTCTAACTATTTGATTTAGAAGCTAGGACTAATTATAATCATCTTATCTCTGATCTTTCAAAAGGCAAGCAAAGGAATCAGTCTAGATAAAGCCTTGTTAAGCCACAGAAAATGAAAACAATCTATGGTAACGGAGAATGAGTGAGACACAACCTAAACAGAGGCCTTCTATCTCCCTCTTCAATAAAAAAAAAACTCTTGTGACGTTTTTAACATGTTACATAAGGTTATAATTAGTGAGTCAGCTAAAACAAATGTTCAAATATTTTATCAATTTCCAGAGAACAAAGGGATACCAGAGTAATGATGTCTCGACTTACTGTTGATGGTTGTCAAAAAGATTACATCTGTTTTGATTTTGTACCACAACATCACAATGTTATAAGGTATATCCCAATATCTGTGTATTGTTGGAAATTTACTATTTTTAAATTATTTATACATGTATGAATTATTATGATCAATAAACATTAAATTTTATGTTTCAGATATCGTAAAGGTCTTGCAATGATCCAGAGTAATTTTCATACAGTTTGCTCCTGGGTTCAGTTTCCTAATAAAAAGAAATGGCGTTATGACATATTTTTAAAGAAGGATCCATCACCCATTCGGTGCCCAGTTGCTGGCAAATTTAATTTTACTCAAAGGGGAGACGTGAGGTTTGAAACTAGGATTCTTGGTGGAGTCACACTGAGTCCACGCCCCAACCTATATTGTAAACTGAATATTAGTGATTTCTCTGTATGTGATACAGATCAAAAAACCGTACAAATTAAAGAAAACTACTGTTTGTCAGTGGATTATTTAGGAAGGCCAGTCGACATTTACAGTGATCCTGATTATCGAATGAAATGCATTGGTTATTGGAAGGAGAACCTGAAATCATACCTCATTACTTATGATGAACTGGATCCATATTCAAAATATAGATGTTGGGTATATCAAAGAGCAGATTTGAATAGGTAAATTATTTTTTCTATTATGTTCAAAAATTTATTCAGAAAGTATCTGCCAAAAACAATTAAAATAGGACTGCATGTCAGAAGGCAAACATCAAGGAAGTAATAATCCTAACGGTAACAGGAATATTCACTTGCATATTTGTGAAAAAGTAATATGAACCTTAACAAAAGTACATAGATCTAACAGAAAGTTAGACTAAAAAAAAAACTGCTGTTTAATTATTGTAGTAATTAAAACTAAATTATTGTCTCGACTTGCTGATATTGTCCGTATTAATGTGTTTTTTAGAAAATAATAATTGTGAGGTGGTGGCAGAATACCAGCGACAAGTCAAAACTTGACTGTCACATGCTGAGCCACATACCTTTTTGTTTCAATTTTTTACTGTCATTCTATTTGTGTATTGTACCAATTGTATGTTGAAACAAATAAATAATTTATTATTATTATTATTATTATTTAAAAGAAAGGAAAAATGGCCTCAAAAGAGACTGAGCTTGGTTAAAAATGATAATGAATAGCCTTATTACAATTATTTTATTATTTTCAGGATTTTAATGTCACAAGCATTGGGACCATACTGTGATTTGAACCAGGACGTCACATCATGGAACTACACCGAAGGTGCTGCAGTTGCAATCGAAATGGAAGAATATGAAAGGGAGCGTGACCAGTGTCCAATGCACTTCGACGACGGCAGCAATCCCTGGACACTGGAGGAGAATTTCATTAAAGTTTTCACATTTTCTTACTCTTTCTGGAGAGGGAACAATGGAGTCATGTTAGGCACTAGCTTCGTTGTAGTTCTACTAACACTACTGACTTCTCTGTTTCTATAATTTATATGTAGTATGTGCAGACTGATAAATTAACTGATTTTCTTTGTTTTTCTAAGAATTTATCTCATGACTTATAATTTTTCTTATGAAATTCTGAAAAGCAACATTTCTCAGTACTTGCATGTAAGTACTTAATTTATATAAAAAAATGTATTTAGATTCACTATTATATCTAAGTACTAAAAGAAGCAGCTATAAACAAGTCATTTTTTGAAATAAGATTAAAATATTCATGACGTATTTGTATACTGTGTTTGAGTGTGGCAGGGAATGGCTTTTTAGGATTATGAAATACAATAAAGATACTGAAACTGACTGATCTGTAGGCCTATTTGCTAATGGTTTTGATGAAATGATATTCGGCAAGCTCTTTACTGATCCACTACTGCTTTATTTTTCATTTAACTCCACTAAAATATTTGTACTGAAAAGCATCAACAGATATCCAATTTTATTCTTAGTTAAATCACTGTAAATGTAAAAAAATAATAATGAATCAGTCTACTGATAGACATAGAATTTGAATCAAGTGATGTGCCTTACAAAGTGCTTATACAGCTGTAGTTAATATGTACCAGTAAGAATTAAGAACTTTAGTTAAATTTAGTAGTTAATGTAAGTAAAGAGTTATGAATGATGTTCAATTTTGTCTTTTGATATTTCTTTTAAGAAAATATAATCTCTTCTTTCTTTGTGTCATTTGTACACATTGACAATTCCAACCAAATTAATTTTAATTTTTACTTGATATTTTACCTTTATTTTATACACTTTATTTTTTATAATTTTATGTGATCCATTATGATTAAATAAAACCATAAAGTCTGTATGATCTTTTTATTTAAATCACACACACACACACATTTTTAAGTGTGATTTTTCCTAAATTAATCTCTTAAAATAATATACATAATTAATAAGATTAAAATAAGATGATGTTGCAATTAAACAACAAAGTCATTAAGGGTCTACTCTGCTTGCATTGTATTATCTACATTTGTTAAATATTAAAAACTTAATTATTGGTAGAAACAAAAATTATCTCTTATTTTGTTATTTATTAATAACACTGCATTGCAACAAACAATTTAAAATTAAGAAATATAAAGACCACTTATTTTGTCCAAGATACTTTAGGAATATCAAAGTGTTCTGTTAGACTGTCCAAATGTTGGTTGAACTTTTCAACTCTCTGTTTATGAGTCATCTCAGCTTTATGAAGAATTCTCTGCTTTTGCTGTAATAAAAATAACAATTTTATGCTATGATTACAATGCAGTAAAATATATTTAAATTGATAATAAAAATCAACAAGATTTAGATATTGCATCTTAGAATAATAATCTTGCATAACAAAAGTAATTTAAAACAAATTAGGTAAGTAAGTGCATTATCTTACCATTTTCTCTTGCATTTTTTGAAAGGCTTTCTCAGCTTTAGTTTTCTGATCTGTCGGGGGTTGCTGTTTGATTTGTTGCTTTACTTCAGCTTCGATTATCTTCTCAGTTTCTTTGTTAGCCTTCTTCTTCTTCTTTTTCTTTTTGATTCCAGAATTATCTTTGATTTTTAATTGTGCTCTGTTGGCACATGCATATTCGTCATCATCAGCCATAATAGAATAAAACACTTTTGCTGTAGTTTCTTATTTTTATAGCTGTTGTAAATTTATTTTAACATTAATTCCAGTGATATAAATCTATGTTCACAGTCACAATACAAAGTTTATTTCAATTTCCTGCTTGAACAACACAGTTTTAAAATAAATCTGTCATTGTCAAAATGATTTTTTTTTTATATCTTTTTTCCCATCTTGGGAAAGGCAAAGGCAGAGCCATGCAGCCATAGTCTTCATTTAAAGGATTTTTTTTTGTTTCTTTTTTCTATAAGGCCGAAGCCACTTCTTTAATCATAAGATATTTGTCCTAAATAGTCTTTCTAATCCATTTTCAGTTTAGGTACTTATTGTTTCCCCCAAATTTTCAAATCCGATTTTGAATCTTCTTTCTTTCAATGTTATTTGTTTAAAGTCATGAAATTTTTTAAAGTTCCATATCTATGGAAACTAAAAAAATATATAGATATTTGTATGATTTTGGATTCATAACAATGTCTTGAATGTCGCGCGGGATTTCATTATTAGTTTTATATAATTTAATTAAATTGTCAGCTAAAACAAGTCTTTGTATATTATATGCTGTACATTCAAAAAATATATGGTTTAGTGTTTGATCTTTATTTATATTACAGTTTGTGCATAACGGAGATGTAATTATATTCATTCTATATAAATGTGAATTAAAACGTCCATGTCCAATTCTCAAGCGTGTGATGGTCGTATAAAATTTCCGACTATGGTATTCTTTAGATTTTGTAAACCATGGATGTTGACCAATTACATTATTAATTTTATGATACCATTGTCAAAATGACAATGACAGTCAGTGACAGTGGTTGTTATTTTTTTTTGGTTAAGTTCTCCCTATTCAGGGAAGGCAAGGGGAACAATGCCCATACAGCCTAGTCTTAAGTTAAATTATTCTGTTTTTCTTTTTACATTAGAATGTCGGTGTGCCGCATTCTAATGTTTCTTGAAGTGTTTGGCGCGAAATGTATCGAGCTGGCTTTTTCGATAAGCTTCTGTGAGGTAGTTAATACTACAATAAAATTCTCACGTCCACTTGACCGGAATAGCGTATATTTTGACAATTCTACTAATTCTTCAGTTACGCAGACAGTTGTAACACAAAATCACACCAATTTTATTTCACAATATCCACTATGAACGAATTTAAGAATAATTAAAATAAGACGCCAACCATACTAGATGAAATCCCGCCAAAAACTCCTTTTTTTTTTGGTTAATTGTTGTTTTTTATTATATTTTCCCTTTTTGGGAAAAGCAAAGGCAAAGACATGCAGCCATCGTCTTTATTTTTTTCATTTCCTTTTTTTTCTACATTAGATTGTCAGTGTGATGCGTTTTAATATTTTTTGGAGTGTTTGGCACAAAATTGATTGAGTCAGCTTTATCGATAAGCAATCTGTGAGGTAGTCAACACTACAATAAAGTTCTCACGTCTTCTTGATCGGAATAGTGAATATGTATTCCGAAGATTCCACTAATTCATCAATTGCGCAGACTATTTTAACACAAAATTTCACCAATTTTATTTCACAATATCCACTATGAACAAACTATACTATAATTAAAACATTACGCAAACCGCACTCGATGAAATCGCGATAAAATCCCAGTGGTTGCTGTTTTTGTAATGCTCTCTCAAAGAAGCGCCGGTGCTGGGGCATTTTTGCGCATTCTCCCTAAAAGAGTCAGTATTCTTGTTTAAAACACTGGAAGTTTTGTTTTTAAAAGGACAATAGATAGAAAAAATATTTATAAAATTATAACAACTCGACTGCCATGATAAAAAACTAAGTATATTTAGATTGAGGAGGTCGATGGCACCAGTGGTTAGCGCGTTCGGCTGCGATTGTTGAAGTTAAGAAATTTTCGCAGTGGTCGGTTATTGGATGGGTGACTAAAAATATAATCTCTGGAGCTCCTTCGTGCTTCGAAAGGCACGTTGAACGGTTGGTTCCGGCTTCATCTACAGTCGTTAGCACCCACCAACCCGCACTAGGCCCGCGTGGTGGGTCATGGCCCAATCTTCCTATTCCATCCATATAGAAGGATTGTGCCCCATCAGTGGGGACGTTTATAGGCTGACGATGATGATGGTATTCAAATTCAAAACGTCATTGCAGCCGGGGATCCTGCACCGTCTGTAAGTCCCATAACGTAGCATCTTCTCGTTGAAGTTACCAATTATTTAGGCAACCGGACTTGGTTGCATGGAACACAGAAGACTCTTAGGATACAAACTATTAGAATAATATCCCAAGCCCACCAGAAGTTACTTATTTTTTGATGAACAAAATATGGATAATCGACCAGTGTTAGTGTGTACATTGAACGTTTACATACAGTTTGTCTATAAAGTCGTGACATGAATGTTTGAGGAACTAACATTATTCATGTGTCTGGCAACACCAAACTTATGTACATCATCTGTCATCGATTTTCAGTTGGGGGAGTTTTCCTTTTGTATTTTTTATTGTTTGGATTAAACTGTAATAAATTAAGACGAAACTACACAGAAACGTACAAAAATGAGTAAAGTAAATCGGAGTGGCACGCGGGAAGAGATTTTTAAAGTTTTCCAGTGATGTTTCGAAGACTACCAAGCTGGACGAATTTTGTGGGATTTGGATGATGTTTATGGGCGAACAGCATCTATGACGGGTATGTAATCGTGTAACTATTTGTTTGTAATCTGCCTGAAGTTACAAATTTACTCAATTTACGATTTTTAGACCAAAAAAGGCATTGTTTACATTGCACATTTTTAGGTTAGATTGACATTGTAAATAGGTAATATTGTAGTACGACCTTTTCTTTTGATACGTTATTATTATGGTTCAACTCGGTCAGGTTTTTTACCAATTTTGAATTAATTGCTTCATGTCAATAAGTTATTGTTTCTATTCCGTTACATATTTTTTTACCTTTTTTCAGGAAAATCAGAGAGTCGGATAGTCAACGAAGGTTTTAAGAATGATGGAAAGATTGAAACTCCTGGGAAAACAGGCAAGGCCGACCAAAGAAAGAAATGGTCACATAAAGAACCATGGCCAGATGCTTTTAGTGAAGATACCTAATAAGTAATCTCTAATTTTACTAACTGCACATTTACAAATTGTTTCTCTAAATAAACTTTTTATATTCTATAAAATGATTTTTAGTATTATTTTCTTAACAAGTGTGTTAAAAATGTTGTATGATGATACTTGTGTGTATTGACGATTACCTAACGGCTCTGGTCTCAATGGCACCTCAGCGGTAATCACCAACATTACACACTTTTACACTATAAAGTACTATTTTATCTATAATAATTTTATTCTGATCCGATTAAATATGCTTGGCTAAACTTTTTATAAGCATAGGTACCTACTATATATAAAACAAAAACAAAATACGACTGTATAGTGTGTCCTATTAATTACATATTTTACTTGAATGAACTGATAGTATCAAATTATTTTGGTCCGCCTGTATAGGGTTGCTACTTGCTACATGCATACTAGTGGCGCCACCATTTAATGTCACGAATTTATAGACAAACTGTACTCGGTAACTTGTACTGTGGGCCAAAAACTGGACGGCTCTATACATAATAATCAAACAAATCTTCAATAGTTTTCAATCTATTAGTGTCGCCGCACACGGGCCACCGACCACAACCACAAAACGCCACCACCGGTATATTTCTTGTAGTTTTCATACATTTTATAGGGACTCAACACACAGGGTACGCTGGTGGCCGCCACACGCTACAAATTGTCTTTGCTCGCTTCTTGTGGCCCGCACCGGCCACTTAATACGCCGTTACAAAACGCCGCCACACGTCACTTGCGCGATTCCCCACCTCTCTCTCCTTTACCTTAGTCGGCCGCTGTCGCGCGCTTCAGCCACTTTAGTAGCCGCTTCTAGCTTCTCACGTGGCGCCGTTTGTGGCTGTGGCTTGTGGCCAGTGTGCGGCGACACTTAAATAAATAAAAAAAAAATGGTTGCCTGTAAAGTCGGTTTTACGGGCGAAGATTTTACGTGACAACGTCTTTTTCTCGGTAGAATATTTATTGATATGAATATAATTAAATTGCACAATAGGAACAAGGAATTGAATGAAAATAAGAATTGCACAAATTTTAACTATAGAAATATATTTTGTTTACTAAAACATTGTACATGTAAACTTAAACTTAACACGAGAGACTCATCGTAACGTTACCGAGCGTTACACTTTTTCATAAGTGACTCCCAGCCGCAACCTAATTTAAGACGTTGTCACGTCAAAAACGAACACACCAATTAGCCTATCACTAAAAGTAAGCACTGTCGGCTTGTGTTATGAGATACTAGGGTAACGGATAGAATACATAAGTGATACATATATAAGTATATTTATATAGAAATATCGAAACTCAGCGTACAAACCGCTCGGCCACGGAGGTCGCTAATGATATTATAGAACCCCATTCAACAAAGCAGTCTAAGTTAACAGTATCTATTTTTTAATTATAATACCACAGCCGTGTCGGTTCTGGCATAATTCTTTAAATTTAAAATTAAATTTAACATCAGTCTCTCCTTTTCATTCTGTATAGAGAGAGAATGACAAAGATGCACTATTGTCCAATATTTAATTTTAGATTTATAGTGATCGTGCCAGGACGATACCATTGACACTTTTATACAAACTTACATATATCTTTAAAGTGGATATCGAAAGAGCTAATAAAGTTCAGACCTTCAACCTCCAACCTAGGTTCTTGAGGCTTTTCTATACATTAATAATTGAGTCATTTGCCCTGAATTTCAAAGTAACATTATCTTTAGCCCTGATGATGTTTGAATTATTTTCATAAAGATAGTGAAGTAAGTTAGCTGTACATTTATTTATTCGCGAGGGTGGCAGGTTGACTGGCAAATATCATAAATAAATAGCGATTGTTCGCGACAAAAGAGGCTGAATAAATGGCTTTCCTTACCGTTATCGGTGGCGCGCACGCGCTTAACCCGCCAACGCGTTCGGTGCCGAGATTAGTTTGATTTTGCGCCACGTGGCGCCACGTGCTAAGCGACTACCCGCCAAATGAGACTAGCGGATTTGCACACTACAGATTGCACACGAATGGGCAGGAAGTGTAAAGTGAAACGCCGGTAATGAGATCGCTTTGTGGGTTGACGCGTCCCGTAATGAAATATGAGCAGAACTACACATTGTGTAAATTCTATTAGATATTGCTATAAGTAGACTTTTTACAGTAGTAGTAGTAGTACATTTTTATCTGTTAATGCGTGTTCCTTCAATGAGCGTTACATTTCATATACTATTTAAATATTTCTGTTGTAATTTTTAGCATCATAACATATTCACGGCCTCCTTAAATCCCAGTGTGGTAAAATTAATTACGTTACTTAATTGTTTTTACCTTGAGGACGCTTGCACTTCTCTTTCACCATCACCAGTCTACCTAAAAATTAATTCACCAGAATACCTACAATTATAAGATCAACAGAAAATTTTACTAGAAAAAAAACACTCTGCCCTGGTTTCAGACGGGACAGAAATATAAATATAATAATCTGAATGGTAGAGTTGACTATCGCATGTCTTCTTCGTCGTTTCCTCATGGCTGAGGGTTGTGACCTTTCAGGACAGCACAATTCACCAGCCATCTACAGGTCGTTCTGTTCTTCAAGGCGGATGGATGCCTGCAAGTTGCCATTCTTGATTTCTTCAACCATATCTATATTGACCATCGACCTGCCCCTGCTCCTGTGGCCTTCCACGTTTTCCACGACCAGAAGCTTCTCAAAATTATCCGGGCTTCTCCTCGCCAAGCATTTTAAGAGGCGTTCCATACAGAATGAAGAGATACGTGCCTTGATACCCAGCTTTGTTAGGATTTGGATTTTTCACATTCGCGAATGCGAATGCGATTGCGAATATTTATCTTCAACATTATACGCGAATGCGAATATTTTAAAATTTCAAAAAAAGCGCGCGTAAAATGTTGACAGGTTTGACGTTTCGTGTCGGCCATGTTTAAATTGAACATAGCCGAGCCGATATTGGTTAATTGAATGAATTTAGTCACAGAAAGTTAATTCTAAAAGTTTTGTTTTGAGGTTAGTTTTATGTTTTGAGTGTTATGAGGTTACTTAATACATTAGATATTTAAAGTTTGATAATTTTGTTTCAAGTAATTGTTTAGTTTTTTAGTAAATAGAAACTGTAAACTTTATTTAAAAATGGTAGTAAAGTAATAGTATACTACTAAATAAATGCAAACCTGACATAGTTGTAACAAGGCTGATTAATGTTAGATTTGATCAGATCTCTGAAGTTCTTTTTTCATAAATGAGACTAATTTAGAATGTAGAAGTATGATTTAATAAAAATATCTAAGTGTTATCTATTGTATTATTATTTCATATGCATGCATATAATAATTTCCTTTTTGATTATTAAAAACATTCGCTAAATATTAGCATATTTTTGCGAATGCAAATGCGAACGCGAATATTGAAAAATATGCGACTATTCGCGAATGCGAATGCGAATATCCGTTACATCACTATTCTACATGCGGCCCAAAAAATGCGTCGTATTAGCACCAACACCACATTTTGAAATGCATCAATCTTGGAACGGACACGTGATATCAACATCCAGGTCTTCGAAGCGTACAAGAAAATCGAGAAGAACAGGGCACGCTATTCGCATGTGGAATCGTATTATTTGCCTGCAATAGAATTTGTCTTCATACATAAGTACTTTAAGGGAGAAATGTGCGGGGTTTAGATAAGAGACCCCACACTTAATCCGATATAGTATCTCATCGATCCGCGGCCTTGCACTTTGCAAGGTTAAGAACAATAATAATATCTGAACTTCATTGAACGTAGAGTTTGCACGTACGAGAACGTATATTGAATTGTGAATTTAGTGTTCTTGCGGTAATTAGTTAGTCACTAATCTGGGCTTGGTTTCGTTATGTAAGAATTATGTCACATCAGCATTAAATGGCTGATAGTAATGAATTTTATATAAAATTTTACATTGTTGCTATAATTACTCAGTGGTCCTGGGTACGAATTCCGGTGGGCCAAATGTTTATTAAATATGATTAATACGAGCATGTGTACCTAATCATGTCTGGTTATATATTTCTTCAAAAATAAACTTTTTGAAAAAAATGTAAAAAGCATTTCATTAATTTTCTTCACATTTATCGTTATTTTAGAAGCATATGCTTTTGCGACTGATATTTTTGGGCTACCAGAGACTTTCTGAAGCAAAAAAATGGTCTTCATTAAGCCGCTAAGCATCTATAAGCTCATAAGACTACGTGCCCCTTATGACTTGAAAAGCTTAAGTCAGAAGGGGCACCAAGTATGTTCTACAGTACAGCTACTGTACTCAAAGTTTCTTTATTGTGAGATTTTGATATATATATTCTTGTCTAATAACTTGCAAGTTTTTTCGAACAATCTTTGCCATGTCTGCTTAAAATCAAGTATCTTCTGACGTAATGGGTGTGACGAAAAATTCTCTAGTTTTTACTGCTTATTTAAAGATTATTATACTATGAGAACGTTCATTCTGTCTTTTCTCCTGATGAGCCTTTTTGCGGTCCCGAAAATTCTATTACACTGTTAATACGAATACTACGCATAGGAAAGTATTGATATATCTTTTCGAAACGATCCATTGCAGTAAGGGTGAGCAAAAATCTTACGAGTGTGTTAATTTACTTTTGACATCTAAAAGCACGCATACGCATATGTCAACACAAATGTACTATTTAACAGTTATATCTATTTGAATATTTATCAGACAATTATAGACTTTTATATTATGGAAGAAGGTGAGTTGGTTGGAAGATGGAAATAAATCCCAGATTTGTTCCCTTCTTCCAACTAACCGCTTTTTCGATCACATGAAACTATATGAAGATAAAGTAATTTGGTCCTGTCTTCTGACGAACACGGTACGGTTATGTATAAAGTACATAACGACATGTAAAAGTGAATTTCTTCCAATTGGTGGTTCAATTTTAAGTAGCCACACGACATTTTAATTAACGCCTGCCGCCTACAAAAATTGAGTGTGTGAGAAATACTAAAAGCACACTTGACTCTACAAATGAGCTGTTGCACAATAGTGGAGTTATATCGCATTAGCTTTAAATCTGGATACATCATCAGCTCATGGAGCAGCGAACAAAGAGCGCCGTAATATACATTAATACGGCATTAGACGTAAGGGTGCCGGCACACGACGGCGACGCCTTGTTTGCCAAACTGCCCTAATCCAGCTATTTGTATTGTAGGGCGACCAACTCGGGATTGTGAATGACAGGGACAGGCAAACTTTTTCGGGAATGTGTCGCCTGATAATGGCATGATTTCTATGCTTTAATGAAATTTTGTCAATATTATGATTCAAAAATTCAAAATTCAATGTCGTTTATTCAGTCTAGGCTGTTACAAGCACTTGTGAATGTCGAAAAGCTACGCCATCGGTTCGCAAATCTACGGCGGGAGACCTTGTACTGAGAAGAACCGGCAAGAAACTCAGCAAGGGCTGATTTTTTGTCCCTGTTTTATTTCATACAGTGTCGTCCAATTGTAAGTTGACATCAAACTTGCAAACATGTGTTGAGGTCAACTTCCATCACATAATGTCAAATATAAAACAATAGACAATCAACGCATTTACTAACAATAAGTGTAAAGAAACGTCTTAAAATAGCAAGAAACAATTTTCAAAACAAAATGAACAAGTATGTGAAAGGGAATAAGTGCAAGGTTCTCTTCAAAACTCTTTCTAAGGCTGGGAGCCTTGTAAAATTACAACCAAGCCGTTTTATCATTCAAATATTGATTGACAGTATAATATCCTTTCTTAAGTAAGCAATTCTTAATGTGTATTTTAAATTTATTAGGAGGCAAATCAAGGATATCAATAGGAATCTTATTATAGAAATGTATACCTTGACCCATAAACGATTTATGAACCTTCTGTAACCTGTCATTTGGTATCTTGAGTTTATTTTTATTCCCTGTATTAAAAGAATGTATGTCACTGTGTTTGAGATAATAGTTAATATTGCTTCGAACAAAAAGTATACAATTATAAATGAATTGTGAAGCAACAGTCAAAATCCCGATTTCTTTAAATTTTTCTCTAAGAGATGTTTTAGAACTAAGTTGATAAATAGCCCTTATGGCTCTTTTTTGCAAGATAAATATAGTTTCAATATTGGCTGCTGATCCTCAGAGAATAATACCATAGGATACAATACTATGAAAGTAACTATAGTATACAGTTCTAGCAGTAGCTACATCAGTAAGTTGTCTTTTAAGAATAAGAATATTATTAACCCATACACAAGAATCACCTGTTTCACATCTAACCTATATGGATGATATTAAACTGTATGCAAAAAAATATCAGAGAAATGAAAAAAGCTATAGTTCAGTACAGACATCAAACGTTGATCAGACAGGACGTCGCGTATATCGTCAGTTATCTTTGTCAAGGCAGTTATCGTGCTATGGGCTCGGCGAAAACCGGATTGAAGGGGGCTCAGATTCTTTTCAGTATTAGCAAATATAAAATATTTATCATCCAATTTACAAATTTGCAAAATTCTACGCGGAAAGACAGGCAAAAAGCAAATGATTTGTAAAAACGTATTAATAAAAAAATATAAAAAAACATGACTACATTTTTTCGAATTTTGAGAAAACAAAAAACGAAAGATATTGTTGGAATAGATTTTAACATCTAGTAGTGCTTAAAATAAAGATACCTATATTAAATACCCAACAAAAAACTAAGAAAAAAAAACCGGTTGGTACACCGTTTCTCATCTATCTACATAATTCTACAAAATGTAGGACTATCTTAATCACGCTAAATATTTGGCCACCCCTATTGCACAGAATACCGCATTGACTTCAGAGAGGAAATCCTTTTCCCACGAGCTTTATTCAAACATATGTAAAGCGTATGATGGATGACTCCCCCGCCCTTCAGCGGGAGTTAGCCGTTTAAATCACAATCCGACCCCTAATACAATTTTTTCGCTGGTCACCAACGCATGAGTCCGAGTTGAAATTTATAATGTAATTTATACCACGCACAGTTCATTCAACGAAAGAGTTGTAATGGGCGCCGTCAAAATGATTGCACTTTTTATTGTCGCGCGCCCAGGGATATAGAGTTACACGCACCGATGGGAATCCTGCCGAGTATATTAGCGAATAAAACGTAACAAATTGCGTGTGCGTAATGCGAGTTTGGTAAACTTGAAAGTGTTGTTTCATCATGACTTCGGAAAATATGCGTTGAAACAAACAATCGAAATGAGCGCTATATGAAAAACGCTTGGAGACGGGTGCGGGGCTTGGGGGCGGTGAATCGCTCAAAGTTTTCCCATTACGTAGACATTAGCAGCCCTCTCGGGTTCATTAAAATTTGTCAGCCTCTCGTATAAAAGCAACTTCGGAATGGATGTAGGTAGGTAGAAAGTTTTCTAAGTGAAACTCGACTGACGTAAAAACTTCAGGATTTTGAGTTGGCGTTTTTTCGACGCCATCAATTTCGCAGCCCGTCAAGAAGATTATTCGCACTCGGTATGCGGAAAAAAGTGTAATTTAAGTTTTCTTTCGGAGACATTGCTTTAGAATTATGATCTTTGTTTTAAACTTAAGATTGATTTGCCAAATCCTTTTAATATTTAAGCGATGTGATAAAAAAAAGTTAGATAATATGTAAGTAGGAATAGGTATGATGTGTTGAACAAACAGCTGAATGATTATTGTTATTTTCTTGTGGACAAATAGTTAATAAACAACAAGTAAATAACTATTTAGAGTAGTACCCTATATACATGGCAGGAAAGTTTACGAAGATAAAATGCGTTTTCCCAATCCAGTTTTTTAATAAGCACTCGTGGTAGTAGAAATTTTATGCAATAACATAGATAACTATAAAACGGATTTTTTTAAGGCTGACTTCATACAAGTAAAAATTATATCTATGATTAAAACGCATTCGATTTACGAAGTTTCTAAGGAGCTTTTGGATTATCAAGTTTCTTTTACTTTATTTAATAGGTATGTACTCTTTCTTTTTGTAAGTGGAGAGGAAAACAATAACAGTAAAAAAGTATGAACTTTAAATACTGTTCTTGTTTTTTTTCTCTCATATTTTAAAGTTTTGATGAGAGATAACATTTAATTTATTATGATATATTTTGTTATGAATGGGCTGAACACCTATATCCTGTCACGTCCATTTCCCAGATGGTGTAAATTTATCTCCATGTATTCCGAATTAAAAAAATAATTTATTGTTCATTATTGATAAAAGTCATTACATACAAGCTACATGGATAACCGGTTGGTTTTACGTAGCCCTTATTAAGTGTCAAAAATTTGGTCACTTAGCTCATTCCTTTATAGACCAGGGTCGATAATTTTAAAAATGGTAAAAAGTGAAAAAAAAATATAGTAGGATGAAACCCGTTGGAAAAGGTGGAGAATATAACAAACATGAAAGGAAAAATAAATTACGGGCGATCTGAGTGCGGGAAATGGCCTCCCCCTTCCCGCCCTCAGATCGCCCGGGTGAGTTTTTAAGGGTAAAAAACGGTTAATCTCGATTTCCGGTAAAACTGCAAGTCCTATGAAAAAAAGTTAAATGGCAAAGTTGTAGATAATTAAAAGATCTACAACTTTTCAGATCTAGAACATTTACCATAGTAGTGTATATTTTTTTATACCATCAGAATGTAGTGATTGCAACAAACAAAAAACACACCAACTTTTTAAAAAAAGCAGATATTTTGACGTGAGAATTTTCGATTGAAAATTAGGGTGCTTTTTCGATATTAAGTCAAAATAAGGTGAAAATATGAATATTTTAAATAAAAAAAAATACTGTATGTTTGGGACATACAAAGGTAAGTTTTTCACCTAATTTCGCGGAAAAATATTTTTTTTGCAAAAAATAAAAATAAAAAACCAAAAACTCGGTTATTCCAATTTTACACATAAATTTTGAGGTTATGTGAAAAAAGTGTCGATACAAAAGTTGTAGATCTTTTTATTTCCTACAACTTTGCGATTATACTTTTTTTCATAGGACTTGCAGTTTTACCGGGAATCGAGATTAACCCTTTTTTTAGCGTTAAAAACTTACCCCCTCCCCCTTCCCGACCTCAGATCGCCCGTAATTTATTTTTCCTATCATTTTTGTTATATTCTCTACCTTTTCTAATGGGTTTTATCCTACTATAATTTTTTTTGGTCTCAAAAATTATCGACCCTGGTCTATTAACATCACTGTGCATTAGATCTGGGTAGGTATATTTTTTCTTTTTTATCCAAACTAACTTGCCCTCTTTTATACTCCGATTATAATTTAAGTTTTTAAATATTATCCAAGAAAGAAGATTTATATTTTATAAAGTACCTCTAGTAGTAATATTTTGTTGAATACGCCTGTAGACTCGAAGGCAAGAAGTGTCCCGGTGGCAATAATCTCTCCCTACTCTACGAGGGGTTAAATGGACGGGCTTCGGGGCACTTTATAGGGCGCGGTTGTAAGGGTGCCTGCCAGTTTAGTTTTAAATAACAGATGTAATTGTATTTGCGCGCGATTCGAGCGACTGGAAAGAATGTTGGCGCAATTAACGCTGTGGGATCCAGTATATTAATGTCGCCTTTTGTGTAATGGTGATACATTTATCATAGCGCGTTGTCTATTACTACTTAATGTGTTGAAATGGAGATATTAATGCGGTTTTTTGTTTTTTAGTATATGTTTGGACAAGACAATTATTTCAGGCTTATTGAAATAAAAAAATAAATTATAAAGGGGGATACACTTTTTCATACCTATCGGTAATATTGATATTCATTGAAGTATTAATAACCATGAACTGGTAGTATAACTACATAGGTACCGTAACTTCATTTGCTATTAATTTTTGTTAATTATATAAGTAGGTACCTACCTACCTTACCCACCTGTGAAATGTTTAAAAGGAAACAACAGCAAAATCAAATTAATAAAATGAAAAATCTAATTTAATGCCTTTAGTATGAGAACGTTTTATACAGGTACAAATAAATGTACTTATAGTTTAAGATAAACAGAAATAGAAAATATAATAAGTTTGTATTAGGTAATTTAAAGATCCAGGTGACACTCATCATATGTAGCGTACGACCTATTAAGTGTACAGCAATTAGCCTCCTAATTATAATTTGAATTAATTATGTTTCATGATTTATGAGACTTCCGCATATGGGTGGTCATATTATTTTTTAATTACACGTTAACCGTGACATATGTGGTCGATAGTTATAAGTATAACTTTAGTATCAATTAAAGTATTTTTTTATCTGAGTGTAAAAAGCTGTCTTTTTAAAGATTTAAAATATTAATAATTGCTTGTTTCATCCACCCTATGTTCAAAAGGCACATTGAGCGTGATTTCATCGATATTTTTATCACACGATGTTTAGGTAACTTCCAAACTTCTCACAATTTGTTACTTAGGTTTTCACGCACATCACTCATTAAATAAAACAAGTTTTAACAGGTTAGATGCACTGATTTTATTTACTTATTGACGTTTCGCAGCCTTTGCAGGAATGCGTCGTCAGAATAATGATTTTTTATTTACTTTCTCGAGCTACCTTCGAAACTAGCTATCATGTATAGAATTCGCGTGAGATTTGAAAATTTTAAACAATTGTTTCGAAATGTTGTTGCTTGGTAAAAGTTAAATATTTCGCATGTAGACACTAACATTTAATCAACATTCGTGTACCTACCTAAAAGTTATTTTTGGCAATAATAATAAAATAACTCAAAACTTATTCTTGACAGCCCACTATTGCCAAGAAACAGAAGGAAATTTATTTATTTATCTTTAACAAAGTTTCTACAGCGTTTTTTTTGTGGATTTAATACAATAAAGTATAAATACAATCTTAAGGCCAATTGCAGAAACTTTTTACTCATTCATTTATTCATACTTCATTTATTTTTGAAAAATATGTTTCTTTTCATAGACTAATGAGAATGACACGTCAGACGTCACACGATTCACGCACGCGCATAACCAGAGACAAAGAGCACGCGCCTGCGACACGCTCCCCCATAGAATGAGGACACAGCTAATTCGATCTTCAGAAACCCTGGACTTGCAGGGACGGTTGATATGGAGATAATGCGCGGTTAATGAGCCAACAGTGATGGTCGTTTAACATTTGACGTTTTTATGTTTCATTCTTTACTTTATTATAATTATTTTTTTATTTATAAGTATTTTTTTTATTACAACGCCTCTATTTTTTTCGTTCATCTTTAGCAAGTCGCATTACATTTTTCATTGTTTTGAAAAAAAAACTGACTATTTCAACAAGCATCGATGATTCAGTAGTAGATAGCTCGCCCGGGTTCGTTTCCCAGACGAGGAAGGATTTTATTTTTATTTTCCACCTTTTATAAGCCGGAGTAACATCAACTACAAATAATTTTTCGAAAACAAAAAAAAGATGGCCACATGTCCATTCACCTTTGACCTGTTAATTAGAGATCTTTAAGTTCCTTATTTATATACATACAGTGGTGGTCACATAATTAAAGACACTCCCTAATTGACCACAAAAAACTTACTTATGGTACTAAAATTAGTTAAAATTGGTATTTAATCTAGTGTAATTGTTATTAAACTATACACGACTTTATATTCTTACAATGTGGGACAAAAAATAGTTGTGTTCGTTAGTAGTTTAGACACTGCTCACTATGGGAATATAGCACAAACTTTTTTAACGTACTTGTAGCTGGCCAGCTAATTAAAGATAGTAAAAGCTGTATTCTGAATTTAAAAAAATGAAGAATGAAGTGCATTCTGTTTTGCTTTGTTTTGTCGCGTATTTTCATGAAACGGCGATATTACATATAAAACCTATTTTTTTTATTATAATTAATACGTTTTAAACCCAGCTATATGGGAAAAAACAAGAGTTGCGATTCGTCCACTAGGAAGATTATTTTCAACTTTCATAATAAAGATTGGTCATACAGAAAAATAGCAAACCACTTAAACTGTTCTAAGGACATGGTTATGAATGCTATAAAACATTTCAAGAAGTTCAACACGACCGCAAACGTACCAAGAAAACGTAAAAAAAAGAGACTAAGAAAAACTACTCAGCGGGAAGACTATAAGATGGTGTTGATGGCAAAAAAAGATCCATTCAAGGGATCAGAACTGATACGTTCGGAGTTGTTTGATGCAGGAGGGTCGAAGGGTGTATCTGCAAGAACAATTAGACGGAGACTATGTAGGCATACGGAAGACTGTCTCGGAAGGTGCCTCTTTTGAAAAAGCAAAATGTTAAGGCAAGATTAGCATTTGCTAAAAAATATGTACACTGGACTGAACAAGAATGAAAACATGTGCTTTTCTCTGATGAAACAAAAATTAATACTATTAATTCTGACGGAAAACAATATGTTAGACGCCGAACAAAGAAATGGATCCAAAGTAAACCCAAAAAGTAGTTAAACATGGGAGCGGTAATATCAAAGTCTGGGGCTGCTTCTCAGGACTTGGTGTTGGACCTGTCAGGAAAATAGAAGGCAACTTTACCGGTCATTTGGACTTTCCAACAGGATAATAATCCGAAACACACTGCAAAAGAAATAAAAACTTTTTAAGGAACCAGTCTGTGACAGCTTTGGATTGGCCCCCGTACAGTCCTGATTTAAACCCAAGAGGAAATTTGTGGTACCAGATGAAGAAGACAGTGTCGACAAAACGGACATCAAACATCGATCAACTTTACACAGCTTTTAGAGAAGCTTGCAAGCATATTCCGGTGGAAGTTTGTAAAAAATTTATCGCTTCCATGCCCAAGAGATGTCGTGCTGTCATTTCTACCAAAGGACATGCGACCAAATATTGATACGTACCTGAAAGTTTTATAAATGTGTTAGGAATATTGTGTAATAAAGATAATTTCAATAGTATTTTTTTTTCTATTTCTTCTCTCATTCTTAATTAGCTGGCCAGCTATAAATACGTTAAAAAAGTTATTTTATTGTTGTTACGTTCCCATAGTGAGCAGTGTCTAAACTACACACATCAAAAGTGTCTAGGGATCAACATATATTTTTGCAATAACTTTTCTCCTGATTGATATTAATTAAAATTTTCTTTAAGGATTCATCAAATAAAGTGTTTTCGTTTGTCACAGTAACGCTAAAGTCACCTTTGCATTAATAAAGAAATTTGCCATTTTCCTAATAAAGGGATTTTTGACATTTGAACCACTAACACAAAAGTTCGAAAAAAAGACTGAAATAACAGTTTTCTCTAAAATTTTATTGGGTAACTTAAACAATTAATAATCCGTATTTCTACCGCGAACACTAACAACACAAGAACATCGGTTTGGCATACTCAAAATGAGTTCATCCAAATCACGCTGTGGAATGGCCGCCCATGTTCGTTGCAACAACAAAAAAAGGTCTTCTTGCGACTGGATACCCTCCATATTCGGCAGAGCTCTTCTCTGTAGCATATCCCATGCATGCTCAATCGGGTTCAAGTCTGGCGACTGAGCAGGCCAGGGCAGGACATTGATGTTAGCTGCGGCGAGAGTCTGTCTTACAACTCTTGCGGTGTGCGGTCGTGCATTATCATGCATTAACTGAAATAAGGGACCGATTTGCACTTGTAGAGGAACGATGACGTCTGATACAATCGTCTCAGCATAAATTTGAGCGTTGAGGTTGCCTCTGATCCAAATCAACTCAGTTCTTCCGCCGTTCCAAATACCCGCCCATACCATGATGGTTCCACCACTATAAGGATGGACTTCCTGGCAGGATTTTAATCGCTGTTGGCGTCCAGGGGTTCTCCAGTGTCGTATACGTCTTGTATCCGGTCTCATACCAAAACGAGACTCATCAGAAAAGCACACGAAACGCCATTGTTCTTCTGCCCAATTTCTGTGTTCAAGAGCCCATTGATATCGAATCCTACGATTGTGCATTGCTATAGGTGGTACCCGTAGCGGTCTTCGGGAATGAAGGTTCACTTCATGCAAGCGGTTTCTGACTGTTTGGTCGCTAATTAAGTTCCCTGAAGAGTGATGAAGCCTCACGGCTAACATCATGGCGGTTATTGTTGGAGCTCTTCGAGTTAAGATTTGAATGTATCGGTCTTGTCTCCGTGTGGTGCAGCGATACCGTCCTCCATGGCGCTCAGCCACGGTACCAGTGCTTCGGTATCGTGTCCAAAGTCGACTGATAACACTCTGACTTGTATTCAGAGCTAAAGCCACAGTACGTTGCCGGGAACCAGCTTCTATCATTCCCACGGCTCTGAGCATTTCTTCCCTGCTTAAATGACGTCGCCGCTCCATAATAACGTTGGTTTTAATCAGTAGTAGGGAAACAGTAGCACTAATAATGTCTTCAATGCGTTGTATGTTTTTATAGGGAAAATATTGACAGCTGATTTTCATCTTTTACTCGAATTTGATTCACAGTTCCTGATTCAAATTATGAAATGCACCAAAAAGGATCCATATAAATTTATAAAATCATAAATTTATTACAAAGCCACATCTCAATCTCAAGAAATCCGCATAAAAATGCTTGATCCCTAGACACTTTTGATGTGTGTACTAACGAACACAACTATTTTTTGTCCTACATTGTAAGAATACAACGTCGTGTATGGTTTAATAACAATTACTCTAGATTAAATACCAATTTTAGCTAATTTTAGTGCCTTAAGTTTTTTGTGGTCAATTAGGGAGTGCCTTAATCATGTGACCACCACTGTATAATAAAATGGTAGGAAAGTCAAAACTGTACATTGAATATTTTTTTAATAGAATACTTGGGGTGTGATCTACAATCGATACCGAAGCCAAAAATATAGTTCTTAGAATTTTTGTATGTTTGTCTGTATGTATGTCCGGGATAAACTCAAAAAGTACTGCATGGATTTACTTCAAATTTGGCACGAATATTATTAAGAAGTCGGGTCAACATATTATCGCGCTATCACCTACGGGGAACGAGCAGTGAACCTTTATTTCTAACTCAACGCGTACGAAGTCGCAGGTGGCCGCTAGTATAAAATAAACTCGTAAAATAACGAGTACATTTATGTCCCGAAGTACAACACGGCGCAGCGATTGTCAAACTCCAGCCTGGGGTTTGGGGGACATTTGTTTACCTTGTACGGTCGTAGTTCGCACTTTGTGTGGCTTGTGATTCACATATGGGATGCAAGGCAATTAAGTTTGGATGCCATGTGTAATTGATTTTGAAATGACCGCATAGATGGCTGCGACTTCCGAAAAGTATGTTTAATTTTGCGAACTAATTTGGAGTGGCAGAAATTTATGTAAATAATAAAGAAACTTTTGAACAGGAAAATATAAATATAATTATTATTATGAATTTATGCATACAATAATTATTTACTTTTCGGATCTTATCAGCATATGTCAAGAATTATGTATGCATCAAGTAAAGATGAAACAATAAAGCCCTTATGTGGTAAATTTTTCTACTTTAATACGATTTCTTATTAATCGATCAATTTACATTCAACTATGTTAAAGTAATGTCAACCTCAATATTATAACAGAATGGTCGTTGTGTATTTGTAAAACATTATTTTTCAGGGTTATGATCTGTCTATGTCTTTTCACGAGTCTTTTCATTTATTTCAAAGACCTGAGAAACATATTACAAACTATCTTGAAATAGACATACAAGCTGGCTGATATCTAAGCATAAGAAGACTAGCCGTCCCGAACTTCGGACCGTCGAACAGTATGTTATATTGATATTTTTAGCTTAGTTAAATTGACGATTTGTGAACCGAAATAAAACAAATACAAAACAAGTTCAATAGTTAATTAGGATGATAATTATGGAAACAAATAAAAATCTATTTTTGGAAACTAAAACCGAATGGAGTATAAATTGTGTTATGTTAAAATGAAAACTATGATATTGATACTTCCTAAGTACAGTGTTTAAGTTATATTCATCCTCTCCTTACAAAAATATCGACTTATGATCTATGTCTTATGATTAGAGCATTTTCTTTATGTTTACTTTCAAATGTTTTGTTTCAAATATCTATAATGTAGTTTCTGATTTGCAGTCAAGCTTTGTGCATGCGTGACGACAATAATCATGAAAGATGGCGGAATACCAAATCGCATTTATTTATTGGAAATGGATTTTCAGGATTTGCTGCATAACTTTTCCGTGAATTTTTCGAAATCTTAATAGTTTATTATTATATTATAATTATTATTTGTTCGGGGTGGGTGAAAAAATTAGAAAGTGTTCTAACTTACATCGTGCAATTTCATCGTTTATATTGAAATTCACTCAGTTATTTACTTACTCGCGGCAAATAATGAGGGCAGCGTCATGTTTCTGACATATATAAGGCTGTATATGAAAGTAATTAGGCAATGCACGAGGCTCGGGTGCCGGGAGGGTAGGAGAGGGGCAGGGAGGGTAGTCGGTCGGATCCGGAAGCGCGCCGGAGATGAAGGCGCGATACAATATCCGGTTAGACGCCATTTCCGCCGCGAGACGACGCCTCGTGTGTGCGCGGATCGGGCGGCCGATGATGTGCCGGTGATTCCGTATTGACGATTTGTGGATTGCTCTGTTCACCTAATTCGCTGATGGATTGTTTCACGCACAGAAATAAATCATTTATATCTGTGGTTTCTCGTGTTTCCATTCCAAATGTTTTAAGAGTTTGATGAATTTTGTTATAAATGTTTTAGAAATAAAGCGTTCCAATCTATTCAGAACTTTTAATGTTACAATATTATTATGCATGTCAGCGAATGGTAGCATTTTGAAGAAAATCGTTTGGCATTCACTCATTAAAAAAAAAAGATATTCGGACGCATAATCTTTAGGTATAAATTTAATATCCACTATAAAAAATTTGAACCAAAATAAAACAGAAAGTTATTATTATTATTTGAACTTTATTGACACAATTGCAAATGCCAAAATGGACAAAAGGCGGACTTAACGCTAAAAGCATTCTCTGCCAGTCAAAATTTATGAAACAAAAAAAAACAAATGCGGCTATAGTAAATAAAGTAATTAGTTAAGAACATACCATAATAAAAAGTACTCACGCACTCTACATTTTTATTTATAATAAATAAATATATATGCACACGATACATATACCCACATACATGCATAACTACATATGTAATATGTGTGAGTTTTATTAGTCCTTTTTAGTCTTATCATCGATAATGATAGTAAAACTATACCTCCCACGTAAGGTGTTGTATACCCAAAACTGCAATTTTATGAATACAAAAAGGTTTATGAATGTAACGTGTATTCTTGACTATATATTAAAACATTTTAAAAATATGCACAGTTTTTGAGATATTGTTCATAGGTACAATATTTTATTGCGGAGTAGGTGCAGGCTGTGCCAGTTGCTGTATCTCCTGCTAACAACATTATACCGCGGAGTTTACATGACGTAATTTGTTGTTAGTCCAAGATCCCAGTGCCACCAGACCTACCTCATTTTAGCAAAGCTAAAATTTCCATGATTTATAGTCTAGTATGTAGTTAGGAGAGTATGCGTACTTACTAGCTCGAAAGCGGGGCCCTTTCACAGGTAGCGCGAACTAAAGGTGTTTCAAAACTGTACTCACCTACGTTAAAGTAGAAAGCCTCATATTTAAATATATTTTTGACAATATAATCAAAAATAGGTAATCGTTATTGCCAGACCGTTTCTGTGGGCCATTACTTCCGCCAGACGTTATAAAGATTGTTTAAAAATTAGGTAAACTACGTCATTTTAGCAAGCCTAAATTTGACATATATAACTACGTGGTACTATTTCCAGACTTTTTGTAAGCAGCCAGACCAATCCAATGGGCCAATTATTCTCCCAGACACCTCAAAGTTTTCCAGTGAGTGAGAGCGTGAGGGCGTTATTCGTGCTCTTTAATTCGAGTGAGAACACAACATGGCTTTATAATGCAGATAATTAAAATGATGGTTATATTATTTATTGAGCTTGATTAAAATTTTAAATAAATATAGTTATGATCATTCACAGATACTTAGATCAAATAAATTTAAAGCTATAGGTATGTATTATTTTTTATTAAAATTTTGATTGAAAACGTGAAACACTGATTTCAAAATCAAGTATGTATGTATGTGAAGAAAATCTAAGTTAAGCACCATAAAATACATATTATAAAGCAAAATAAATTACATACTAAATTATTCTATAGGTACCACGCATTCTATTCGATAATAGTTATTTATTATACAAGAGTGGAAAGTTCCTTTTTAACCGCGTGCTCGATTTGGATGACCGAGCAAGCGAAGGAAACAAACGAGCACAAGGTGAAAAATCTTTCCACTCGAGTGCAATACGTAACTTTTCATCCCACCTCAGCGAGGAAATGACAAAATGAAAAAGAAAACAATTTATAATGACAAAATATTTAAGCAATAAAACGTGAAAAACTAGAATGGCGCGAAGCACGCAAATAAAACAAAGAAACCAAGAAGGTTCCAAATTTAAATTTTTTCACAATTTAAAAAGTTCTAATCATAAATTTGGCACCATAGAGGTTACATTAAATAGGTTTAATGACGTTTTGAATTTACAATTATATTGAGTACTCATTATATGTGATGTTCTAAATTCAAATCTACTTTGCCGCTCAAGCGAATAAAATAGAATTTTCCAGCCAGATTTCGAAGCGCAAAATTACACTTTCCGAGGTGGTGGGATGAAAAGATATTTATATATAACGTTTTTATGAATGTTGCAGTAAAAGTAACTAACATTTATTTAATAGGTTTAATAGAATCATAAAAGGTCAACATTATTGAACAATAATTTAAAAAATATGAGTTTATTACTAATTGGTATGAGATTAACTAAAATCAATTTAACTGGAAATCAGGTAACCATTAATATTAGCATAATTATCCTCATCTGGTTTCGTTGTTAAAAGGGAAACATTTTGAAAACTTATAACTGTTATGTAACTTTCAAAATTAATCTTTCAAAGTATAATAATGTAGACAAATAAAAAATTTAGAATTGTAAGTTTTATAAGAGCCCTAAAGATTAGACTAAAATCTATATATTTCGCACTCTCCTCATACATTTTTTGTATAAAATGAGAAACACAGTTCAGTACCTGATTAAATCTACGCTTAGATTCAACAAAGTAAAATATTATACCGACTACCTCGACTAGAATTATAAGCTAATATTCAATTGGCCATAAGATGCATAAATTATATTTAGGAAATTAAAGGTAGCAGCGACGAATTTACATTGGAAATATTTTATTTTATAATTGTCTAAGTAAGACTGCATGTGTTATTGGGATAACTTCTTGTTTATCTTTTTCATCTGTAATTTGCTGTTCTTAAAACTGTCAATATTTCCATAAATTTTAAAATTGATAACACTGATCTTTCTTTGGTAGATGAGTTTAAAATACGTCGATATTATTATTCACATTCAGTTTTATCTTTATGTTTTGTAATACTAAAGCTACTCATTAAGTATAAATTTCAAATGATGATTTCAATATCTAGCCAAACATATTTTTATTGATCTTTACTTCTTTTTATTTAAACTGGCCGGAAGTTCTTGATGTGGTCATACAGAAAAACAGAATCTGTCTTTTTTTAAAGAATAGCTTAACAGTCTTCCTCTTTGGTCTAGAACTTGTACTCCCGTAGTCGTATCCATTTACTATACAGCCTTACTATTTACTTGATCTCTGACAGACACACAGTCGTACTTAGAAACATCAAATTAATTTAATGCTTAATTATATCACGTGTTGCCTCATTAATGTAATAAATTGTTGCTTCTTAAAATACAATAAAGTTTTAAATAACAACTTCCGAAGTAAAATGTTGTATTTATTAAATATAACACTTTTATTTTATTTTAATGTAAACGTAAAAAGTAATATATATTACATACAACCAACAACATTTTAATGAACGCTCAAGGACATATACTATTGTAAGTAATCTATACAATATTTTAGGTAGGTAGCACAACAAAAATGTAACATTATTTTATTAACGCTATTAAAATAAAACAGATAAATACGTAGCTGTGATATTTCGGGGGCTTGAATCATGATGGTTAAGAACTTGTACGTTTCTTTGTTAATGTGAAGTAATTAAATTACCTATGTAAAATAATATCGAAAATACTTAAGCGCTTCCTACGTACGAATAGGCGGTTGAAAGTCCGGCGTAGTCTGTTGTATTTGACTGACTAGCAGCCGTCCACGACTTCGTACGCGTGGAGTTAGAAACAAAGGTTCACTGCTCGTTCTCCGTAGGTGATAGCGTGATAATTTGTAGCCTATATGTTGACCCGATTTGTTAATAATATTTGTGCCTTTGAAGTAAATCCATGCAGTACTTTTTGAGTTTATCCCGGACATACATACAGACAAAGAGACAAAAATTCTAAAAACTGTATTTTTGGCTTCGGTGTCGATTGTAGATCACACCTCAAGTATTCTTTTAAAAAAAATCAATGTACAGTTTTGACTTTCCAACCATATTATTATATGTAGATATATATAGATGACGTGTGCACGTGTTCATTTTTGTGGCTTACTACAAGTTACGTGGGAGGTATCGTTATAAGTTTAAAGTTAGTGCGGAAAGCTTTCCAAAAGTATTGCATGAACTTTTGACTTCTTTTGGCATACAAATATGTTTCAATACCTAACCTAACCCGATCAACGAGTTAGAAGAATATTTTAATCATTTGAGATTATTTTGATATTTTAAAAGGATGGCAAACAATCGTATTAGCTACATAGACACTTGCATAGGTACCTACTAGGGGACCACTAAGTTAGTGGTCTAAATGGGAGTAACCCTTATTCCGTCGAGCTCTATAAACCTTAAGCACTTAGGAACACTACAAAAAGTGCTTAGCTGTGCTTTTCGCACAATTATGCCAATTTCACGTAGATTTCACTGTACTTATGTCTTTTGTGTTGAATTCGTTATTGCCATCACAACAAGGTTTGGACGAAAGATTGGTACTGAAAAATCTACTAAAACTATTAAATCGGAATCGAAATCGGAAATGGAAATGTTGTTTTACGTATTGATATCTCATCAATTCTCAATTTATCCATATTTACCTACTATATACTGCATCTGTATCTGTTTGTATTAATATGTGAAGGCGGCTAATAGGCTACCACTACTTATTATGATTATGTAATTTGAAAAGCTTTTGCGCTTCAAATGAAAATTAGCCTCTTAAAACTGTAAAGCGCTTTGAGCAGCCGAAGTGGCACTTCCGGACCGCGATCGAAAAAATCGACGTGTCCTTTCGCATTGCGATGGGCCCGATAAGGCATGGCCTGGTCTGGCCCGGTCCTCTATGCCCTTCCTTACCTTTGTTTCGGAAGAGGGAAATAGGATTGAGGATTAAGCTTTTACGTAATTTAGTCTCCGATGAGAGCTATCTCTCTTTTGTCGTCTTGAGCCAAGGACTTAATGTTCAGCAAATGCTTGATGCGAAGACGCTTTTGTTTTTAATATAGATATAATATCGTTTATTTATTTATTATCCCTGAAAATAGTTATTAAATTAACAAATTATCCCACTTTCTCCTTATAGTATAAATGTGAAAGTTTGTGTGTCATATTCAATTACACAAAAACTATTGAATGGATTTGGGTGTCATTTTTCGCAGGCGGCGGCTATTACCATTGATATTATAAATGATGTGAATATTAAAATAGCTTGGCCCTTTAGACATTGTAATTTCTTAGTTTTCAAAATATCACTGAATTTATATATCCAACAATTATTATAACTATCGGAAACAGTGGTTATTTAATTCTAGCCCGCTTTTGCACTGATGCATTAAACTATTGACAAATTAAGAAGTAATAGATAAAGATGCAATACAAAACATCTAACCCATTTGCCGAACTTTCTGGTGGTTTCCAGTAAGTTTTTCAAAAAACTGGTCACTAAAACCCATTTCATGACAATAAACAACACGAGAAAAATAAAACATTTTGGCGCTGTCTTCGTCAGTTATGCGTGGGTATACATCATCATTTTGACCCCAATTAAAATTTTGATGATATCGTACTATTTCTTCTTATATTTCTTTTTTCTTATTTCACCTTTCACATTTTGATGTTTTGTTGAAGCACATGTAATTTTATTTTAAACTATTATAATAACTAACTTAATGAATAAGAATTCACAGGAAAAGTCACACGATTAAGTCATAAAATTGATCGAGCATCAAAATTGAGCTCATTCAAAATGCTCAGTGACGATTACATTCTGGAATCCATTAAATTCTAAATCCATCTAAGCATCGAACATTATGAAAGGATTAATTCAATCCGCTCCGCTTTCAGAGTGTCTGGGCCTATGTATAGGTTGTACATGCAATAATAATTATTCGGCGGCGTGTTGCGATAATACAGATTTAGATAGAGCACCGACTGAGGAGATAACCCCTTACATAGCTCAGAGCACATAGCGCCCGCCACCCACGGTATAGACAGCAAAATAAACGCGTCTTCTTTTTGTAACATAATTATACGTCTCGTTGAAATTACTTTTACGGAAATACGCCGTTTGCCCAGTCTTTCTTCTTTTGTGCTAAAATCCTCGGGAAAATTAAACTAATAATGGTGTTATGTTATTATTCATAATGGTCAACGCATTCGCCCGGATAGCGAAGGGTGCGGGTTCGAGTCCTGTCTGCTGCCTGGTCCGAGTGGTTTTTTTTTCCAGTAAATTTTTCTTTAGATTTAAACATCTAGCAGTTAAATACTTAAAAAATAAAGACATAACTAGAATTGCTATTTATTCTTTCAAATGTTTAATACTTGTGAAAGTATTTATTTCACATTGGGTTACCTACAATGCAATGAGAGGGCGCTGCCTTGCATCTAAAGGAACACTAGAGAGAATTTGACACGGTCATCACGGCCGTGGTTGGTAGCATAACGGTCAGTGCATTCGTCCGATAGCGAAGTGTGCGGGTTCGAGTCACGTCTGCTGTCTGGTCCACTTGGATTTTTTTCTAGTAAACTTTTCTTTATTCTTTACTAATGGTGTGTTATTTTTGGATTTAAATAAATACCTATATTTTGAAAACAGTGACTTTTGTTTTGATGCGCAGGTAAAAGGTACTCGTTATTAAATAATTACAGATAATAATAGTTAGTTAACAATTGTAAAATCAAGTAAATGACAAGATATTTTAATGGTTGATCTAATTAAGTAATTAGAAAATAGAAATTTTGGGTACTACATAGTTAAAAATGAATAGCTTTTTAATTACACATTTTTGATGTTATTGCAAAACATAGTTGATTACATCGAGTATATAAACGTCGGCAACGAAAATAATAAACACCAGTTGTGTTAGTTACGTTGAAACAACTCTAGTAAAACATGAAGACCGTAAGTTAGTTTTTTATATATATTGAATATTGTGTCCTAAGAAGGTACATATTTTTAAATTGCGTTCCTCATTTCTACAATTATTATTGAATTCTTGAACTTTGTTTGTCTCTTTTAAATTATTTGTGTTTTTTACGAGAGAATTTTCTAATTTTCTTCATTCTATGTACTCTACAACAGCCCTATCAATCTACAAGTACTATATTAAAGATCTGTGGAAAAGTCAACAATTACAAGCGATTTTTGAGCTTCGTCCTATCATTTAAATTTTGTTATAACTAACCGACGCTAGAAGGGTGAGCTGCGAGTTGCCTTCCCTAACCCCTTACTGTTTTCCTGAGATATTTACCGCTCAATTCCAGCGCAAAGTTTTTTGCGGCATTCCATAATCTTTAAACCGTTTCTTGATGATGATCTGACTTTATTTTACTTTATTTTCCTTCGTTCTCCAGTTCCTGGTTCTCTGCGCCATGGTAGCGATGGGGATGAGCGCTGCAGTCCCCGACTCAGGAGTTCGGGAGCTGCCAGCGGTCAGGCACGAGGAGGTCCATGACGAGTACGGCCAGTACGCCCTCCGGTACATCACAGCGGAGAGTAAGTTGATATTATCAGTATTATTGTTGGCAGTAATAAGAGGGCATGTATAACATTTGTTTATAAACTAAGAGAGAACCTGCTTATTTGTGATGAAGTTTGATGGCATTCATGCTATGCCAGCGTTACTTTGGGGATAAAAGCACCAAAATAAATAAAGAGGAAAAATGAGAGGCTGTTGTTATTAGAGATTGGTAGTTATAAAAAATCTCTAAATACAGGAATATAAAAGAATGCGCGAGGTAAAAGTTATGTTATTAAATAAAATTGTATTGGTAATAACATGGTTTTAAATGTGCATGTCGACAATTGCTAAAGAGTTTCATGCGCGGCGCACATTTTTATTATCAGTTAAAATGTCCTGAATGGATGGAGGGAAAATATTATATTGGACGATACAAAAGAGTTTTTGATAGGATAGGAAAGTTCTTAACAACTTAGTATTGGCATTCGCAGTACCGAGATTGACCTGTTTTTGATACCTAACAATTAATTTATTTCGTGAGAAATATGAGGTACTCATGTTAAGTATTCAGTACCTACATGATGATGAATTAGGTTGCCAGGATCCGGGTATGAATTTGATGATGGTCTTTAATCTGTTTCAGATACCGTAGTCTCAGAGCGGGGCCGTTTGATACCCAGCCCCAATAGCGGGTACGTCCTGGAGATCGAGGGACAATACCAGTTCATCGGCGATGATGGCCAGCTCTACGTCACCAAGTACCGCGGCGGTCCCGATGGGTTCCACGTAGACGGTACCCACCTGCCAGAACCAGTGCCCATATTGCCTGCTTGAAGTTGATTCGAAACTCAGATGGTCTGTGATTTGAAGTTTGTGGTTGGCCCTTAAGAATTTTTTGAGGAATTTCAAGAAAGGTGGGATAACCAAAACTAACTAAAATTAAAATATTTATTTGGCTCCTATTTAGATGTTTCTTTTAAACCTATTTTAATTTGTTATTTTGCATGTGGTTTGTTTTTCCACTATATCTTCTAAAGGCCTGATCAATAGATAGAAGATATGGATGTATAAGTTATAGGTTAGTCATCATGAGTGAGTGATTATAGTATAAATTATCAAAACCAGTTCGTTGGCGACGACTGCTAGCTCTACGTCACCAAGTACCGCGGCGGTCCCGACGGGTTCCACGTAGACGGCACCCATCTACCAGAATCTAAGCCCATTTGCTGCTTGAAGTTGATTGATTGATTGACACAGATGTTCTGTGAATTGCAGTTTGTGGATGCCTCAGAAAACGAATCTTGAGTAATTTCATGAAAGGGCGGGATAATCCGAACTATAAAATTAAACCATTTCCATAAGCTCCCATTTGGATGCTTTTTGTAACGTTTATTGCCCATCTGATGGTAAGCGGCACCATAGCCTATGCTGGTGATACAAAAAATATCACTCGCGCCGTTGCCATTCGATGTATAAAGTATGGTTAGTTATCATGAGTGAGTGATATAGTATTATTATCTAATCCAATTCATTGACGACGGTGGTCACTAAGCACTGCGGTGGTCCCGACGGGTTCCACGTGTATGGCACCCACCTGCCAAAATAAGTGCTTGTATAGCCCGCCTGAATTTAAATTGAAACACGGATGTTCTGTTATATAAAGTCTGTCGTTGGTTCTCAAGAAATTTCTTGAAGAACTTCTTCCTTTTTCAACGGCGGGATAATTTCTAAACACCCCATTTCTACATTGTTAATAAATGAGGAAACATAATTTTAATCATGACATAAACTTCTGAGGAACTAATCAGATTTGGATGTATAAGGTATGGTCAGAATTCATACTTCATCATGAGTGAGTTTTATAGTATACATTACCAGTTAGGCCTATTTGCTAACTGCTTTTGACAGATGGAAGTGATAATCACCGAGCCATTCAGTGATCCGCTGCTGCTTTATTATAACGCCACTAAGATGGTGACCGTCTGAAAAGCATCGTTGAATATGCAATTTTCTCATTAGTTACACACTGTAAATGTCAAAAAAATTAGCGAATAGGCCCGCAGTTAATTAGTGTGGTGACGATGGACAGTTCTATTTCACCAAGTACTGGGGGCCAATCGCCTAACTGGATTGCTTTGGAAAACGCTATCGCTTACGATATCATTTTGTTATTTCTAGCCCCCTGAGGTTTTCAAATGCCTCGCGCTCTTTTTTTTTCTTTTGTATTGGTAATAACAATGTTAAAGAAAATGAGCGTGAGGTATTTCGGCGGTTAGAAATAACAAAATGAAATCGTAAGCGATAGCGTTTTCCAAAGCAATCCAGTTAGGCGATTGGCCCACTGTTCCCTCGTTTACGGGGTACCACGTGAACGTCATCCACCTGTCAACCGTACCTATGTTGCCCACTTGAATTTGAAAATGTATGTTCTGTCATTTGTAGTTTGTAGTTGGCTTTCAAGATTTTTTTTAGAAATTTTAAGGAAAAAAGCCAAAGCTAACTAAAAAGAAAACTAATTTGTTTCCGCTCCCATATTGATTTTTGCAGGTTACAGTCAAGAAGAGCACTAACAAACTTTTTTCAACGGTTGTAAGAAGTAAGAACTATCATCTTAAAAGATTGAAATAAAGCGAGTTACTTGAAAATGCGGTAGTCTTATAAGAGTGTTTGCCTGCAACTATGGTTTCAAGAATTCAGAATTTAAAGTCCTCTGAAACCCATTCTGTGAATAAGTTTGTATATATTTTTCGTGTCTATTACTGATTTTTAATTTTTTATCCGACCTCGTGTTTGATCTTGAACTTAAATACAACTCTCGCGTGTGAGGAATGTCACATAAACCAAACTGTCTAGTCTGTTGTGATGGATGAATTCAGACACCGCACAGACAAATAAATAATGACCAACCCTATGCGAGTGCATTTCGCGCTTCCTTGGATCTTACTATCTTCTGCCTCGCAAGTTGGAGTATTCTAAACTTTTATTCTTTGGTTAATTTATAAGAACAGATGATTTTCTCTAAGGTGAATAGGATTAAGATGAGAATAACCTATCTACTTCCTGTTTAAAAAAAAAGAATACTAGACATTTTCTTTTATTTGTTTTAGAGAAAAAAAATATGTTTCTAGTGAGTCTGTGCTGACCTTACTTGGTAGAATTCTGAAAGGATCTAAGGAGGGTGGCGAGAGGTTTCGAGGATGCGCTGGGGGGCGGGGGCTGCGCTGTGACGTCACGTCCTATCAGGGCGGCCATCTTGGATTATCTCGTCGCACCTGCGGGACGCGGGGGTTTCAGTATCGACCCACAGCGCCCTGCATTTTTCAGGGTAAACTTTGATAATGTCTGTCGAAATTGTTTTTTGATGGCGCTTGATGCCGTTTTTTATTTTCACACGTTTTTTATGATTTCCCCGAAAGATTAAGTAGATAGGTGTTTTGATTTAAAAGGCACTTTTTGAATTTGTGAACGGACCTTCGAAAGTAGGTAATACCGCTTTTTTATTCATGATTATAGTGTGAAAAAAGAGCATTTGGAAAACATTGTTTAGTTATGTAATAAATGGGGAATTTGAGAATTCATTTCGATGTAATTCTGCAAAATGAATTATAAGTGCAAATAACAAAAAAAAAACAGAGAATACTTACATATTATATGGTGGACTAAGAATACATTAGTAAAAAACCCTTGTTAAAACTTATGTTTACACTTACAAACGTATCTTAGCTTTGATACGACTTACAGTTAGATGTATCTATCTTTCTGCCTCAATAAAAACATAATTAGAATGTTCGGACCGGATTTCAAAATCAATAATTTGTCAAATCAAATTTATTGTAAACAATCTGGCTTTTAGAATAAATGGATTATGGAATCGAAAATATTTATAATTGAAACCACGTGTGTGTAGACTTTGTGTTAACTTCGAGACTATTTGGTTCATAAGGAAGGAGACCGCATTAGAAGTAAACAGTTCCTGTAATTTAGGACAGTGATATTATCAAAGGCTGTTCGAACAGACTTCGTAGATTGCACCAGCTGTGAGGAATTCCAAAGCTCGGTAATGATACAAGCAATCCCGGCATAGTGCTGGTCCAATTAACGCACTTAAAAGATGTCAACAAAAGATAACATATTTTTTAAACTAACATAGGTACTGTTTAGTGAGAATTGATGTAGCTGTTGTCATAAATAATTGATCCAAGAGATGCAATGTGATTTTTTCCTAAAAGAGGCACAGCTTAAGGAATTATTATATAAATGAAAAATTAGGATGCAAAGTCAGTTTAAGATATTATAAAGAAAGTTCAGGACAGTACCTTATTTACAAGTTGGATTGTTATTGTCTACCGAACGGGTTTCTCAGGACTTTAATTCTGAAATCATATGTAGGTATTCGGTATTCGGCCGAATATAATAAAAGCAGCCGAATAGGCCGAATACCGAATATTCGTTGCGTCTAGTAATAATATATTTTTCTTTAAACTCATAGTTTATGAGATATTTATGAAAAACCGCTTAAATCATGAATTTTTTGACGCAAAATCACAATCTTTGATCATTATTAACTCAGAAAGTATTGATTTATTTCGAAAACTTAATATAACAACTTTTGCTTAGAATTTGTCTTTCTATCGATTCCTGGAGTTATTTTTATTAAAATAAATTTTACCCCCGAGAAGAGGTGGTATCTACCCCTAGGGAAAAAGCGCAAGTTGGCACTATGTCACTTTTGTTTCATATGGTATCCCCCACCTCATCAGCATTTTTCATGAAAATCGATGGAGGTTCATCGAAATCGGAGGTTATAGCTGATTTTTGCCTTCATTGACTGTACTATTATGAAAACAAAGATTGAACTATATTTCCTTGATACTGTTACATGTGTTGTGTACTAACTCATTTAGATGTGATTATGGTTATGTCTGACTGACATGGAACCTACTCTTAAAGTGCCAACAATTAGGGAGTTTACCCTATAGTGTAATGTTTTCTTGTCTTATAACTATTAATTTTATTCAAAATGATTAAATGAAATTGGAACGATATAGCCCACGGTTGTACTGATACGATCGTCATTGTTTAAAATTATTGTTGATTTATTTATTGTCTCTAGTACGATTTGATTTGGCGGGCTATCTGAAAAACGGTTTTTTTTGTCTGACAGCTTCAAATTTGAGTTTTTTCAAATAATACTTTGGAACAATGTTAGGAACAACTAGAACAACTTGGAACAACTTTAAAAATAACGAATTTCCAAACATGGGGGGCTATCTCAAAAACGGTTTTTTTTGCCTGACAGCTTCAAATTTGAGTTTTTTCTAATAATACTTTGGAACAATGTTAGGAACAACTAGAACAACTTGGAACAATTAAAAAAGTATTTAATTTCAAAACATGGGGGGCTACCATAAAAACGTTTTTTTTTGTCTGGCAGCTTCAAATTTGAATATTTTCAGATAATACTTTGGAACAATGTTCGGAACAACTAGAACAACTTGGAACAACTAAAAAAATATTGAATTTCCAAACATGGGGGGCTACCATAAAAACGTTTTTTTTTTGTCTGGCAGCTTCAAATTTGAATATTTTCAAATAATACTTTGGAACAATGTTCGGAACAACTAGAACAACTTGGAACAACTAAAAAAATATTGAATTTCCAAACATGGGGGGCTACCATAAAAACGTTTTTTTTGTCTGGCAGCTTCAAATTTGAATATTTTCAAATAATACTTTGGAACAATGTTCGGAACAACTAGAACAACTTGGAACAACTAAAAAAATATTGAATTTCCCAACATGGGGGGCTACCATAGAAAAACGGTTTTTCTTGTCTGGCAGCTTCAAATTTTAGTTTTTTCAAATAATACTTTGGAACAATGTAGAACAAACATAGAACAACCCAGAACAACTTAGATAATAATAAAATTCAAAAAGTGGGGGGCTAACTTCACAGAGGTCATGTTAACCCTGAAAGATAATTCATACCAATGTAGTACAGTTATTACTACCACAGTGAATAAATATAAACGTCCAAACATTATTAACTTATTATAGTAGAGATAATTTTATAATGGAACTAGCAAAATATTTAGTTAAAAATTATCCGTTATCTATTTATTCGACTTAATGTCAGTCTCAGCTCAATCAAAGCGACTCTGAAAAAGAGAAGCCTTATGTATATGTATATATCAAGAAAACCTTTTCTTGTGGTGGAACAACAAAGATACCCTGAAATTATCAAACATGCTTAGATAATTCACTTTGGACAATAATATCAGATTGCCACTATTGCCAGCTCATAGCCTTTCACAGTAAGTAATCATCGATGAAATGCTCTCGGGGGGGTAGATAGAATCTTAATAAATAAAATGACAACATAAAACGCTCAAATTTATCTAAGTAGGTAGATACAGTCTATTCGGTGATAAATTCAAGGAAGCAACCAAAGTTGCGCCGTAAATGCTACGAACTGCGGTTGGGCCACTCCGCTCCGCTCGCTCGCCTGTTGATTTACAATCCGTTTTACTACCAACCAAGCAGCAGCGGTTAACTTAACACCGGTTGTTTATTAAGCAGACAGAAGTGATGTATTTTAATTTAACAAATCGAGTTTCAGAAGAGTACTGCAGTAAATTAAGAATACCTAAAATCTTGGAGGAGATGGGCTTTCTATATAGAACTATGATCAGTGTCTGATGCAAACTTTTCTTCGCTTATAATAAGCAAAGCTTGTAGGAAGCTTATATCTTTATATAGTTCAGAAAATCAAATTCTTGGTAATGCGCCATGAAATATCATCATCATCAGTCTGCTACACAGCCAGCAATGGGGACACCATTGCTGGGGCACAGGTTTTTCCAAAGGATGGAACAGGGAGATTGGGCTCCATCACCAACACCAATCACGACTGCAGACGCAGCTGGGACCAACGGCTTAACCAGCCTTCCGAATCACGAAGGAGCTCGAGATGGTAAATTTTTGGTCACCCATCTGATGACCGACCACTACGAAAGTTTCTTAACTACATCGATGAAATATGGTCACTCTATAACGCAAATCCTAAGTATCAGGAATAGCTTCTATCAACAGCTTAGATGCAAATAGTACGTAAATGCTGTGTTGTCATTAGTGCGCAATCTTTTCTTTGCTCCCATCTCAGTTCAACATAGAAGGTATTATTTTAAAATAAAAATAATTCTAACTGTGACTGTCTGTGTGACTGTGACCCACCACGCAGGCCCAGTGCGGAATGATGGTAACGGCTGCAAATACAGCCGGGACTAACGTGCCTTCCGAAGTACAGAGGTGCTCAAGATAATAAGTTGTTACCCGCCCATCCTATGACCGACCATTGCTAAATTTGTATAACTTCCACGATTATTATTGAGTGGTATAGTATATATGCAGTGAGTTATCATTGAGTTCCTTGTCCGTATTCTAATAAGAAGAAAATCTAGACAGAATTTTAAATCATTTATTCCCATCATGTACATTGTACACAGCACACAAATTCAATCAAACAAATAGAAGAATTAATCACCGAATGTGAAAATGTGTGCCGCAACGACAGTCAAAGGCAAAAACTCAGCGATACCTTTGTTCTGAGAGCAAAGCGTTGGTTTTTAATTCTGCCTAGAAAGCGCGTAACGTGAAACGATACTGCCACTGACGTGATTAAAACAAACAGATTGAACTTTTATTGTTATCATAATTATACTTATCTGTTATTATCATTACTTCACCATTAATGTTTCATTGTTATTACTATTTAAGTATTTAGATAAATATTGAATTATAAATCTAATATTAGCAAAAAATATAGCTGGTAAAATTTGCAATAGGCAAAGGAATTGGATTGTGATTCCAAAAGGTACAGATAAGTAATATGTATAAATGTACACAAAAGCGTTATCAATTACTAATTATAAGTAAAAATCTTATAAGTAGTAATTGATTGCGCTTTTGTATAGTTAAGTTCTTTGTATGATTATAATTATGAAAAAACAGTGATCAGATCTCTGATGACTGGTCACCAAGTCTAATATGAAACGTCAGAATTCAGTCCAGTTAGAATTCCAATGTTACATTAATGGAAACTAGAATTAGAGCGCTTTGTCTATATTTCAATGGTTGGGTTAATGGATTGGTTGATAGCTTAGTAAACGTATTGGCTATGTGACGTGTATGCTCGATTACAAATATCTTGTGTGACGTCATTGACGACTTTACCTAGGTATTTAAGATATAAGAGGAATATCGTGTTTTGTTTGTATAACAATAGGTAAAATGGTAAGTTAGTAAGTACTTTTGAATTTGTATGTCAATGAAAAATGTTTAACTACGAATTTACATTGTTGATGTTGTCGTTAAACATTTATTTAGCACTCACTATAGAGCACTTTTTCAACCCTCCACAAAAACATAGGGAAGTCATTAAGTGGCTACCAACATGATAATTTCGGACCACCACAACGCGAGTGCTTAAAGGGTTACTTTTGTTACAATGCACTTCAATTCGCGTTACATTACAAGCTCTTGATTATTAAGAGCGCGTGCGGTGCAGCTGTGCCACCTAGTAGACTTAAACCGGAACTAAATAGGGCTCGAGAGCTGAACGTATGAGAGGTGTAGGTGCGTTACCACAAAATGTCAAATTGCCCAATCGATTTTGAACTATGAACGCAACCGCGAAGGTTGAGTATCGATTGGAGAATTTTGCCATGCTGAAGAGCTGCCATGTGTACTTACGCTGAACTGCGATGTTGTTTTGTTCCGGCAGTGGAGTGCGTTATGAGATGAGTGCAAACTTGGGCACGTGCTGATACACGGTGGTCAGACCACCCTGGTACGGGTTTGAACCATAGACTTGAATTTGAAGTATTTTCTCTAGATTTAAGGTGAAAAAGAAAAATTTGGGTCTTCCTGATGGTAAGTGGCCAGCGTTTACATCCAGACTTGATTGGTTGCAAACTTTAATGGTACTCTTTCTCATTTAAGTAAGTATATCAAAGTATTTTAATTTAACCTATTAAAAAAAAGTTTCTTGTTGGACTGAAATTTTTAATAGTTCAATTCACAGATTATATTTAAATATCAGTAAAAGGTTGACTGTGAACATTTAATTATTTTTTGACGATACGTCTCAATAATTAGCTACATATAAAGTACAAATAAGATATACATTACAAATTGTAACGAGCAGTCAGAATTATAAATGTCTCTGGTCTTTACTTCCTGTAAGGCGCTATAGAAAACTCTTTTGTTACTACTTATGAAATATGCTTAACTTCTGATGATATTGATGATACTATTGAGAACTACGGACACGCCAGCTGCCGTGAATCGCGGGGGTTCTGGCAAAGAGAAGTTAACGACAAGAGTGGACTCGACAAGGTATACTACGTAAGAATGTTAAAAAAAGGATTCGTCGATTCAAGAAGTGAGACAATCTGTTTAATGCATAAAGATGATAATACGGTGCATTAGTCACCTGCATATGTAAATATCCATTCGGTTTCCATTTTTTCCCTTTAACCTGTATTATAAAATTCACTCGAAGAACATAAAATAACGGATACTTTTTTCATCCTTCTTCTTTTGATATAAGACAAAACCACGACTCCTTCAAAAACACGAGTTAGGTAAATCATCTGGTTATAGTTATCCACAGTATAGCTGACAATAACACACTACACAGATAGAAAATAATCGTCTGTATTCCTCCCGAAGAAGGTCTGGAAAACTGATCATGTTTTACGGACTTAACATTTAAAAAAAATATAATAAAGAAAAGAAATTATAATCGATATGGATAAAGTATTCATATAAAAATTAAGATAGTCTTATTAGAACAGCAGTACCTACATACTAAAAGTGAATTGAGTAAAGTTATTTGCCTAAATTCATCCTCCTTTCCTTTTCCTTCTTCTTTGTCGTTAATACACTTGCAGCGGGGGCAAAGCACAGACAATCCATTTGTTAAGCGCCACGTGATATTATTATATTATTTATTATAGGTCTGTGACCAGAGCCTACCGAGTTAGACTACCACTCAGTTAATTTTAATAACAGCTCACTTATTCCACAAAACCACCATGCACATATTCGCCACGAAAGTACTTACTTACTAAGGGCAACAAATAAAGTCATACATTATTAAAATGTCATAATATTTATTAATTAAAACATAAGAAGGTTGCTTAATAAAAAATAAGTGACAACTTGTGATGACGAAATATTGAAGTACATCAATATCAAGGTAACTAAAGTGCTAGCTAAGTTTATTATTATGTCATAGAAATCAGAATAAATATCGATTCCAATCATAGATATAGTATTCAATATTAACTATCTACCAAGGTCTTCTCGGAGGAGCTTGATGGCGCAGGTGATTAGCGCGTTCGACTGCGATCGTTGAAGTTTCACAGTGGTCGGTCATTGGATGGGTGACCATCATCTATCTCGAGTTAAGCCGTTGGTCCCGGCTGCATCTGCAGTCGTTAGCACCCGCCAATCCGCACTGGGCCCGCGTGGTGGGTCATGGGCCAATCTCCCTATTCCATCCATAGAGAAGGCCTGTGCCCCAGCAGTGGGGACATTAAGGACTTAAAGAAATGCAGAGATATCTGTTATGAACTTGCTGTGAGAAAATTTCCTTGCAATGCCTTAGCGTTTGTGTAAATATAATCTTTAAAAACAGTCAGCCATTGGTAAAAAGCAAAAGTTGTTATAACAGTTACACAATGATAAAATATCTTTAGCAAAACACGACTGAGCTTTTAGAATACAAAGATTCAAGCAGAAAATGTAATAAACAACTAATAACATTGTAAATGATCGCCTGCAGGACTTACCAAATAAGGACTTTTAATCGAAATAAACATTTAACATTTCAGTCGAACTGAATTGATCGTACAGAAAATTCAGCAAATAACCAGATATTATGCAAAAAGTATATTTTGCATAATATTTTAATAAAAAATGAGGTATTACCGAAAATATATCAATTCTGTTTAAAGAAGGGGTTTTGATGTGCTTTAAAGCTATTTGCATATGAAATCTGTTCACTATAGCGTGGTAAACTTGCAGGTGTCTAGTCAGCTTACAATGTTATTAGTACACACGTTTTTTCTTATAAGTATTCGTATTAAAGCAAAAAATGTATTTGTGGCCACATACCTGTTTGGTGAAACAAGATCTCTATAGAACGAGATAAACCGAACACAAACATAATAAACCCGAGTTTATAAAGCCTTTAGAGGTGTGAAGACATCGGTAAAAGACTCTTATTTCAAAACAACGAATTTGATATTTCAATTTTTCGCATGTTTTATTTTGCGTTATTGTACTGACATGGAATTAAATATCCGCAAAAGTGTCAAGATGAGGTAATAATTATCGACGATTTAGAGACGTAACTGGAGATTCTCATTAAATCATAATATTATTATCTTTTCTTTCGGCGTCTTTCATTTAAATGTTTTATATTTTTTGTTAATTTTTATCATCACTCTTAATAACTGTATTATCCGAGTTTTTAGGAACTTTTCCGAACATACAGTAGAAAACATATGATGACACGCACTTGCAGATGTTGAGAATTCTAAGCGCTATGATAGTGATTCATATTTTCGGACTGAAAACTTAAATCGAATATAATTTCAGCAAGTATTGCTCTATTATTAAAGTACTACACTTAGGTCGCGACGTCATCCGTGAAGAGGACCTTTAGCGAGGTTATTTTTTTCCAAATATCTAGCCTTGGTCCACGGCTAGATTTTTGGAAAGTCTCAGTCTTTATTAAAGTTCGATTTTAGGAGTCCTACAGGAATCTTACAAATTGTAAGGGTAAAAGTATCTAATAAGCTGTATCTGTCTGACTATCTAGGCAAGTAATTGATGCTATTAAACGGTAGAACTATATTAGCTTCAACAACAGAGTAAAAATGATAAGCCAAAGAAAACTTAAAAGCATCAGAAACTCGAAAATCAATTTATTCAAATGATTGAAGGATATCACATAAACGCGGAGCACACGCGTCGAAAAAATAAATCAAACATTCTCTTTACGACGCCCACCATTAATAAAACTCTTTAAAATATATTTAATAATGTCCACAAAGGTTGTGGAGCACAATACTCGACCATAAAGGGGCAGCATTTATTATAGCGACAATATATCGAATACAAAAAGATAGTGTGACAAAGACGCTTACTTTTTAATAATATTGTCATTTCTCAACAGAGCAGTGGACTCTTTCAAAAAGCCATAATGCAATAATTTATTTCTTTATAAGAAGATTTTTTTTCTCTGTGGGAGAATACGGCCAGGTGAGCACGGGTTAAAGGCGAGGCTCGTTGTAAGCCTCTGCGATGACGGAAAATAACAAGTAGGTAAGTTGGTACTTCCTTAATATTTAACCTTATTTTTTTGAAGTTAGGTTTTTTGTAATTATAATATTTCAGACTAAATGAAATGGAAGTGAATTTATTACTATTTTTTATGGAGATTTCTGTCCGTCGAAGTTATGGCTAATTATTAACCATGGTTTTGTAAATAATAAAAACTTGATTTTTGATATAAATTAGGTTTATGTACAAGGCCGAACAAGGACGATACTGTGAATGGGAATTATCCTTTTCTAATAAAACCTCAGAACTCCTAGCAATGATATGAATATTATAGCAGAAGAGACTGTAATGTTATCACATTTTACTATAGGGAATTAACTGTAACGCTTTAGTGTAATAAGGAAAAAGCTGTAAAGGTCATTAGGTTATTTTTGTATTAAACTAACTCATTATTTGATCATTAATATCCTTACTGGTAGAGCCTTCCTTATGGACGAAATAAGGGAAACGGAGCATTACCCACCTATTATATGAAAAGAAAACAAAAGATATCGAAACGAATTCTAAACTACACAACTAGGACCTTGTGCTAGGACTTGTTGTTACCTACTTACCCATACGACTACTACTTAATCATTTATAACGGAGGAGTTGGAATAAGATAAAATAACTGTCACCTATCCAAAGATATTTTAATAGTTGCTTAAACTTCATAAATCGCAGACAATCTACATACTCCTTGTTAATAGCGCCGCATACTTTAAACAAAGTATATTTGCTCCACTTTGATATTAAATAAAGCGCACAAAAAAACATTATGGTCTGTAACTACACGCTTGCTTAATTCGAAAAGCCGCCCTGAAAAAACGTTTTGTTGTTTTAATAGGCGTGTCGACAAACGGCGTGAAACAAGAATCTTTGTCATCATTGCGCAAAAAAGGAACAACGGATGGAGTTCGACTTTATAGTCATCGTCGAGACGGGGTTGACATCGGAGCCACAATAAAATCGATGAAATATTTGGGGGCAGCGCGATAACTCACGACATGGTAAGGGTGTAAGGGGCCTATTGTGGCAAGTCTGCACAGGTAGGCGCGCAGTATGGGCAGCCACCCTTATACCGGCGGCAATGTAAGGTTTGAACGGTTACAATTGTTTTAATGGTACTTTACAGTTTTTAGAGTTCCGTAGTCAAAGGGTTAAAACAAAACCATATTACTAAGCCTGCGTTGGCCGTTTCCCCGCCAGCGAACTGTATCTCATAAACTTTAAGGTATCAGATACTCGAGATTTTCACAGAAAGAGTATTTCTATCGCAACTATTAAAAAAAAAATGATATAAATATAAAGCAGGCCTTTTAAGTAATAGGTTGTTTTAATCATTCTATATTTTTGTAAAGTTAGATGTTCAACTCATAATAACGTAACGTAAATTAATAACGAAGGATATAAAAAGTGCATTAATTGCAAAAAAAATGTTAAAATGTAGTGCCATTGATAAAATATAACAACACAACACGTCACTTTGACAAACATTCAATAAAATTGGTGTAGTATCCGTTGGACCCTCAAGATTCGACCCAAAAACAAAATTGCGCGTTATTTGGCTTCAATCAATAAACTTCATCAGTAAGTATGCTTCCCTCCCTAGATTGCTCATACGAGTATGTCTATACAATAGTATAAGGTAATTGATTTAATACTCTGGACACAAATATCAATTGTTAACTTTAAAGGTATTTTTTATAATAAACAGGACTCCAGTTCCCAGAGGAGGGCCAGCTTGTGGCAGGCCACCGCTTGCATTCCCGTCACGTAGGTTCACAGGTCCAATTCCAGTAGGGATTCCATACATTATGGGTTTTCAAGGAATTTACTTTTTGAGCGTTCGCATGGAAATTTTTAACAGATACAGTAGAAGTACTAAGTAGGCTTCTATATATTATTTCCATAAAAACCAGAATTCTTAAAGTATTTATAAATAATTTAATCCCACTAATATTAATAATGTTGAAGTTTGTATGTTTGTTACTCAATCACGCAAAAACTACTGAACGGATTTGGATGTTTGGTGCGCATATAGTTTATGACCTGGATTGAGACACAGGATACTTTTATCACGGAAAAAAATGTTAGGTTACTGAGGGATTTTTAAAAAACTAAAGCTAACGTGGACGAAGTCGCAGGCGGCCGCTAGTAAACTCATAAAACAGTTCTTAGGGATTGCCAGGAAAAAAATATATGAATTTCTTGGACAAGACTGAGGCTTTCGCCCTGGTTACGGCCGAGTTTTATTTGAAATGCAACTTCTTCGAATGTATCGTCTTGGAACGTACTGTTTAAACTAAAATCATTATTTTATTTACATCATTTTTATAATTTATTGGTGGGTACGTGGTTATAACTGCATCCAACGGCTTCTCGTCAGATCACTTTACCGGAACTTCGATCCACCGGGTGGTGACCCTATCCACTGAGCGTCATACGGTGCGTGGTCACCATTTGAAGACCTTTTTTACCCGCGAGCAACGCACGGCTATCGGTTTTATAGCTAATATGTGCTAAACCCATAGCTACTTTAGCTGATCGATCCTTCCAAAGAAGTCGGTTATTTTACTTTGTTCTTCTGCGAATTTCTTCAATTCTGATTCTATATTGTAGGTAAGTACTTGGCATTGCCCTTTTCACAGCCCTCTGTGTAACTTTGAGCTTTCTTATTAGACTCATAGCAAACAACCACTTTTTGCTGGCCACACTGGTCAGAAACTTTCATCAGATTGTTCAAGTTCGACCAGGTTGTTTGGACAAGAACATTCTCCTTTGTTTTCCGAACGCTGCTATAACTATCATAGCGCAAGTCGGTGAGTACTGTAAATACTACAAATGCTGTGGTCAGCAAAATCTTAAAAACAACCAAAGGAACCCAACCAGCAAAAGATAGTTCTATAAAGGACTATACTCAAGACAGCAAATTTTCCTCCTTTTGGAATTTTGCAATTTTTATATGCAATTTTCAGCATTATAGTTAACGCTGTTGTCTATAACACAGGGTATTTGCCAATGCGTGTCAGGAATAGTTTTTTTAAATACCTTTTTCTCAAATGTCTCTCAGCTCGCGTCCGCTCTTAATAACGTCGTCGAGGTTAAGTACTTTTGGCATACAACATCTATCCCATAGACGTGGGAATGACAGTGTCCCTACTCGTGATGCTAGGTCCAGAGTCCCGCGGCCGCGGTTCGAGGAAGCATGAAGTCGTCACGCGCCCCCCGCCGGGACAGTAGCGCGCGGGCGGTCCACCCGGCGCGGCGCCCCTTAATTAATTTTAATATATTTACCTGCACTCTGTGTGCCTCAGTCAACTCTCCAATTGTCGTTTAATAGGGATTTATTTATGTTGGCTCAGTACCTACTTGGGAATGTTCTGTTGCTCGTTGCATGCACTTATGTGGATCCTAGTTTCCGAGAACTTATGGTAGCCCTTTTTGCAATGTAATTTGTTAGCAATATCTTCTTTACTATTACTTAAAAATAAGGTATTGGCAATTTTTAATTTTGTAGATTGCTTTCGGTCGTTTGAAGCAAGTGCTTGTTCACCTTGTTATTTTGAAAATTGTTTCGCATTTTGGTTGACGGAAAGAACAACATAAAATTAAAAATATGTACACATAAGAACTGCGTCGTAAGTAATTATTTTTAGTAAGAACTTGAAACGAAAATGAAATCTTATTACGAGCACGGGACTCACATATTCGATAATGCTACGTTATTTATTGTAATTAGGTTTTATCGGCACGTAATCCTTGTTCACAAGGCAATCGAGATAACGATCGACTTCCGAACGCATCCCGCATCTCCCACTGATTATTTATGTTTAATTAGACTAATTATATTCTCTGTCGCATGAGGCCGGTAGCTGCATCATAAATATGATATACGATTGGGTAATGACTTTAAAAAATATATAAAATTTGTCGTAGTTATGTCGAGGTGATCTAGTCGATACCGGATATGAAAATAGCAAACGCAAAATATCGGACACATTTTTTTATATATTGCTTCATCGGAATTTAAATATTTGTTTATTCAAATGTGTATTACATAGCTATTCTACATTACTAGCACTCTTTGTTTTTCGTAGATGATTTCTTGGAAAAGAAAAAGTTGAATTCAATAGTTTTTCATTCACCCTAATAATAAACGAAATACGCTATGTGGTTGTAATTTTATAAAGTTACGGGACAATTAGCTCGCTAGTACGGATCTACATAGTTCAGAGTAGAGTAGGGTAGTGTAAGCAGAGGATTTGCGTACGACCCCTCCGATTAGAGCGCGGCGAATCTTTGATGAGCCCTGACTAATCAGCCGCCCCGACACGCGCTCCATTTGACTTTTATTGTAATTGGATTTAGCGGTCGGAAAGCTGATTGTGAATGGAAATTTGTTGGGAGGAAAGTAAAGACAGAAGTTTGACAGTGTAGAGAAAAGTTCAATCTGTCATTTTTATGCAAGTCAATAGCGGGTGCCAGCTACTTCGTCTGCGTGTAACGTCATACAAAATTATAAAACACATTTTTCCTCCTTTATGCTGAAGCAAAAATTTTATTTTATAGATAAAAAGTAATCTATTAACGTTTCCAAGGTCTCTCTTTGTGTATCATAATTTATCATAAGCGCTTTCAATCTAGTGTTAAAGATGGTACGAATCCATTTAACTCGCACTTGGCCAGTTTACAAGTTGGGGCATACTTCCTTAGACAAAGAAGCATCAAATGGAGCGCAAAAACGCCTGAAGGAATCTTGCCTACAGTGTCAGGCCCACCAGTTTTAATAAAAGTAAAGAGAAAATCTTGGACTGGATAAATGTGACTATGCTTTATAGAGAATGAAAGGGAGAGTCTTAAATTTAGAGAAACGTACCAGATAACGCCTAGAAAAGCTTTTCTGCACAAAATATATTCTTACAATTTTTTTATTTCAAAAGCGTATAAATTTTATCAACAATCAAATCTAGTTCATTAAATTTATTGCACGAGCACACTTCTTACAAACTTTTCTCACAATTAGATGGCATTAAAATCGCAATTACATTCGCGCCCCGACCGATTAGCCGCTGCGAATCTTTGTGTTCGCGTTAAACTTTGACCGAATTATCTTCGACGCCACCGCATTCGGCAAGTGTTTCACATCGTTAAATTATCCGTAATCGCTATAAATATGTCCCGTTTTGTTTGGAAACAAGCGGCACCGTGTCGGATCGGATGGAGCGTGCAATTGGGGCGAATTGCCGCCTGTGTGGCGCAGTCACTCCAAGAGGCAGGGTTGCTCTGACGTTTTGTTGTTTTTGAGTTATCGTTTTTTTTTAAACTAGTCGCCGAGAGAAAACGAAAGTGGGAAGTGGAGATTTCGGACACGTCTCAGGTAGCTGATTACTTTGGACCATAAACAATCAATCATGTAGAAACATGAAGAAAATGTGGTTATTTTTACATCTTTTTTAAATGCTTTGGGTGAACTGCAAGGTAAACAGCAAATAAGTACTTATTAATCCTCCGTGTCCGTTACCCTAGCATCTCATAACACAAGCCTTAAAGTGCTTACTTTGGGGCTAGGCTAATTGTTGGTGTTAGAAATATTTTTTATTTTTTATTCATAATATTTAATGAAATCGTTTAAATACAAAGCACAGTTCTTTATAAGTTTAATTGTTATACTTGACAACCAAATATTTAAATGTCAAATTTCAAGGACTTGAAACTAAAATAAAACTAATCTTCATGTGATAGTGTTATGCCAAGTGGGGTCAGTAACAATTTTATTGTTCGGTTATTGTTATCAAAAGCAATGTTTCTCTGTAAAGATTAAAGCGTCTTAAACAGAGGTTGCTCAGTAATCCTTTACGTCAGCCTATTGTGAAGTATTAAGTCCTTGAACAATGTAAATATATCAGCCTAAACGCCAGGTAGTAGGTGCTTTGTTTTTTTTTGCAAAATTTACAAATGCGTGTAAATTTGTTAAAAAAAACTGCCTCAGTTTTGCTCAAGTAGTAAACTCGAAAGTAATTTAAGTGTAACACAATTATTCGGAATGTTACTTCAAATAATAGTACCTATGTTAAATTCAAATCTAAAGCTTGTTTTGAATTGAATAAAAAATAAAACTAGAGGTACTTCTAGACTATTGGTTCTATTCATATAAAAGGAAAAATAGCGAAAATATAATTTTACTTCGGCAGCTAATTCAACTGAATTTATTTATTAACAAAAATCGTATTCGTATCTTGGTAAGCATATTTTTTATTCCCGCGTACATACTCCTGGCTTAAATATGGAGTCATGCTTTGGGACAGCAGCGTTAATGCCGGGCAACTATTCAAAAAATCTTATTTTTCTCAATACCAACTACTCACTTTAAAATAGCTTTACATACAAGATATTTGCCTCCTCATTTAGAAACGTCGCAATAAGTTTGTCCGTGTACAAAACACACATAATATTAGCACTCGAAACAAGAACAGGCTGTATATACACCCTTCACGCATAAAGATGCTAAACTCCAGCCCTTATCACATGGCTATAAAAATATTTAATAAATAAATTATCATCACCAATACGGGGTGAACACGAACTGCCTTTATTTCATAGGAAATAAATAAAAATATAAAATGGAAAAATGCTTTTATTCTGTCGAAGAATACCTAAATAAATGCAATTAATCTTCCAACCCAAAAATTATGTTATATAATTTTATAATGTCATAATAATAAATTTATAATTATTTAGTATTTGTTATACCTGTACAGTACAAGGTGACTAGGTCATAAGATGCTATGTATTACGCTTATGAACCAAACGTAACAGTTTGCAAATAAAGAATTTGAGTTCCTATGTAACTACGAGTATGTTGTATTAAAGAAAACGTATTCAAAATCAATCGAAAGACTATTCCAAAAAGGTGTTTATGTCACGAATAATACCATGTATAGAATAACAACAATTGGGCAGTTTGTCCCTTTCAGTCTATGCATTGAAGAGCCACAAAGCTGACAACAATGTTCGGTCAAATAGTTCCACAGAAAATAAATAAATAAAGCCATTATTGGCTACTGTGTTGCCAACAATCTCAGTGTTGCCACTACAATGGAAGCTAATAAATTCTAATATAATGCAACGTCACCGCATTTGTTATGCAATATATTGCATAATAGTTATAATAAATCGGCGTGATGTTGGAAGGCATGTAGTTTCATTTATGGATAAATGGATTTTGTGGGAAACTGACCAAATATTTTATCTAATAATAATAATAACTGTTAACATGTCTACTTTGTATATGAAGTCAACAATGTATAAGGAGTTATATCAGTTTTTTTTTCAAATGTATCAACTGCAAAGTTTCAACTAAGAGTGTTTAGTAGGTCAGTACTAGTCGGAATAGTAACTCTTTTTAAGTTTTGATAAGCGTAAACTTAATAACATATGAGAAAATACTAGCATAAACCATTTTCGCTTTTTCTATGTAAAAGGGGTGTCAAACATAAAGCCAACACGTTTATTATCCGCTTGATGATATGAGAGGTAAAACACAGCGGATTTGCCACTCGAAGTAGAGCGCCCGTCCAGGGAAGCAACCTCTACCTTCTTCTTCTTGCAACGGGCGTTTCCGCAACTCGACGTCCTTATCGCGCCTGTTTTGCGTGAGGTAGTAACCTCCACTTTACAGAAGACTATAGTAAAATTACAATACCCTTTGGTGGTGTTACTTAAATTTTAAGAATACGCAAATGATTTGATGATAGAATTTAAACACTGTTTATTTGTATTGAAATGAAAACAATAAAATCTCTAAATACAAGTAAGTACTAAGCTCACGAAAACTATCATAATTTTCGTAATTGTAAAACTCGTACTAAGAGTGATCTCTCTCATCGTCAAAAATACAACACCACCAAAAAGTAGTATTCAAGCGGAATTAATGCTGTTATTAGAAAATCGAAAGAAGAAGTATCATAGGTACATTATTCACTTGTAGTAAAATGTATTTTAACAAACATGCAAATACGCTTACAAATAATTGTTTAGGTGAAAATAGGCAATGATTGTAATGGTGTCACGGCAAAATAGATTAGAAATAGTTTTTAAAATATCCCTGAGTCACGCATATCTTTCACATCCAGACTATTAGAGGATCATTAGCTTGTCACTCGGCCTTACCTGTATATTTATTATCTTGTCAAAATATTTCGCTGAACCCGTGGTGCCGCAGTACCTATATCCTTTTTTTATATTTTCGTGAATTTGTCCAATTGTTGTGGCACAATAGATTCTGCCGTGACATCTCAATATTCGCTTCAAAGGGAATCATTTGTCATTGTCCATTAGGAGATATTGTTAGAGAAGCATGTAAAATATTGCTTTTAAATTTTATTGGTTATCATGTGTGTAAATTAATTTTAGGTACTGTATGGGCCTTGGTAATTTAAAGGTTGTAGGTATTATTTACTTAAGCTTTGTCTGTGTCTACTGAATCCCAAATGTCACTTGAGTGATGTGAAGATAATGCTTGATCTTCTCTTCTTTTCTCTAACTGTTAGAGAATGTTTGGACTTGAATTAAAACAAAAACAATTGAACTGGGATAAGAGATACTGATGCAAAACTAGTATTAGATTTATTTTAAAATCCATGTCTTCGGGTGCAAAAGCCACAAATAAAGTGTTTAACATAACAGTGGAAAAATGAATAAGGATCTAAAGAAAATATAACTAGAAAAAATTCCACGCGGACCAGACAGCAGATGGGACTCGAACCCGCACCCCTCGCTATCCGGGCGAATGCACTGACCATATAACATAATGGTATTATTTGACATTGTGGGTTACCTACAATGAGAGGATATGGAGCTGCTTTGCAGCTCAAGAAAGCCTAGAAAGAATTCGACACGGTCATCAGGGCATCAGGATAGCGAAGGGAGCGGGTTCGAGTCCCGTCTGCTGCCTAGTCCGTGTGGAATTTTTCTAATTATATTTTCTTTAGATTTAAAAATCGAGAAGTTACATGCTTTAAAAAATATAACTTTAATTGCTATTTCTTCTTACAAATGATTTATACTTGTAAAGGTATTCATTTGACATTGTCGGTTGCTTACAATGCGAAGAGATAGCGCTGCCTTGCAGCTTAAGAAAGACCAGAAAGAATTCGACACTGACATCAGGGCCGCGGTAGCATAAAGGTCAGTGCATTCGCCCGGATAGCGAAGAGTGCGGGTTCGAGTCCCTTCTGCTACCTGATCCGCGTGGATTTTTTTCTACCTATATTTTCTTTAGATTTAAACATCGAGCAGTTACATACTTAAAAAAGAAAATAGAACTATTAATTAGGATGACAACTATGGTTACTTAAATTACTTATTTACTAACAACACCTCTTTGAGTTAGAATAAATATGGGGAAATTTATATTAATATACCTTGTGAGCATTTATTATCTTTCTTCTTCTTTATAATTATTAGTACATGAAGGAAAACCTGTGTATCTTTTTTTAAGCACATTTAACTTCTTATGGCAACTTAGTAAGACAGTAAAAAACCGAGCAAGTGCGAGTCGGACTAACCCACCGAGGTTTCCGTACAAAGTAGGTACGCAACAGAAACGTCCGTATCTTTTTTACCCGGTAACTTAAAAGTTTGATGTTTTCACAAATTTAAAGGACCAGGAAATTTCAAGTCGATACCTCCACGCTTTCCTGAGATAAAGTGTCTTGATAGACAGACAGACGGACGGACCGACAGACAACAAAGTGATCCTCTAAGTGTTCCGTTTTTCCTTTTGAGGTACGGAACTTTAAAAATTTCTATTAGCGTATTGTAAAAGTAAACGGAAAATTTCACTTAAGGCATGACAATGAGTAAACATGCTTCAAATTTCTTAATCTCAATATAACTAAAACTAGATTTTGCCCACACAATAGTGTCATCTTAACGTTTTATCATTTTTCTACGGGTTAAAGTTAGTTTTTGTTGAATCGAGATTTAGTAAATTTGCTGCAAGTGGGTTTAAGATTTTTTTTTTTGAATACATGAAAACTTAGAAGTCACCGATGACACAAAGTAACACAATGACGAGTCACGAACAAAAAAGCACGCTTTTTTGTTTCAGAATATATTGAACATCAGAGCTTGTGGATTTGTATAAGTGGATAACCCACTCCCGTAGGTGTCGGGCGAGGCGGGAAAACATCCGAATAGGAAGCAGAATACAGCATGAAATAAAAATCGCATTGTAATCCGCTATTGGACGGAGATAAGGAGGGTTTGTGACAAGGCAAGAATTATGTGCTCCGGAGGGCAATTTTTCTTCCCCAGGATTTATTCTCGTAATTTATAGGATCCGCCTGTATCTGAGCTAACCCGGCTGCGCTCCCAATTAAGACTTACCTCGTGTCCTAATTAAGATGCTATTAATCCTGGTTGGAATATAAAATTGTGCTTCCACTCATAATTTGACGAATTAGTAGGAGTAAAATGAAGTGAACTTTTGAAAGTTATAATATAAGTTATAATTGCGGAATAATGGTTTGGCTAGATAAATACATTTATGTCAATACCAGTCATATACATTGATAGTGCGACGCACTGTAGGATAATATTTATATATTTTTTTCTCATCAGTATTGTTACAAACTCATTTCTGTATCGATCCATCATTCAATCGCAGCATTCATCACTTCACGCGGAAATTTGACACGCAAAATTTTTGCGAACGAACGTGCCCCGCCATGAATTGTCGCCGACAAAAGTGTCTGCGGTGCGACTCGGCTTAAACCAGCCCCCTCCATCCACCAGTCGTAAATTTAGGGTTTCATAAAACCAGATCCGAGATAAGACACAGTGTGGAGAGAGTCCCGGATCAAATGCGAACCTCCGTAGACAATAAAAATAATGCTGGCGCATCTGTGGTCGCCATTTTATCGTCAATGCCACGAATTCATGTTTACACCAATATTCATAGATGATAGCGATCACAGTTTCACTAGAAGTGCGTCAGTCTCGGCGCAATCGCCGCTGCGAGCAACACGAAACCATACGAGAAAAAGGTAAGCTGTCAAGACACCAACAAAAGCGCATTATGATTTTAACAGTTTCTGAATTGCTCCAGTATTATGAGGCGTGTACTATGCCTTTCATCCAGTGTAAAGGTATTTGGGCGCCTTTGTGGCTCGGTATTGACAAATAAGTAAGATTTACTCCTAAAGCAAAAATAATGGAGGATTAGGACGGCGGTGTTTTTTTTTCTCCAACTATCTTTCGAGACTCATGGCGCCATAGGAGCAGTATTGCATTATTCCAAATCGAGTCGGCGCAAGTCTGACATTCTATCGGAGGCTGTATTGCAAATAGATCAAGTGGAAATTGCAATCGTATTCAGAGCGCAGCAGTTTGCGTAACATTAAAATAAACAATGTTTCCAACAATACAAAAGAACGCTATGTTTTAATGGATTTGCGTTTACTTCGAGTAGCAGCGCTAGTTATTTGTAATCTATATTTCTATGAAGCTATAGCCTTGAAGATGTGAAATGTCTTATAAAATTCACATCAGAGCATGTGTGGCGAGAGCGGTTCGTAGGCATAACTACGTGTCGGGGACATATATTTAAAGCTTCAGTAGATAGGGGTGCAATAATTTTGACAATGACTAGCAACCTTACCCGGAGAGGCGTAGGCGCGGGGGTGCGCGGCGCGGGGGGCAATCTGCGCACTAAATCACGCTACGAATAAAATTTATGGCGCCGAGATAAAAACTCGCAGCTTTTCTCTTTTACGTTCCTTCCCCTCCCGAACCCCCGGGCCCCGCTCGGAAAATCCATAGGGATTTTTCCAAGTGTTCGGGCGACGCGTGTGTGGGGCTCGAAACGATTTTGTTTTATGCTTATTGCCAGTTGCGTTATTTTGTTTGGTAAGTTGCACAGATAAGGACACGTAAGTACGATAGATCGTCAGCCGGACGGGGTTGTATAAGTGATCTTTCTGTGGCATTCGTATTTGATTTACTCACTTACATTAAATATAACGAGTTTGCAAGTCAACAACTTTAAAATGCTGCTAAGCTTGGCTTAATTGTAAGCTATTCGTTATAACTGAATACGAAAGGGTCTTGATATGAATCGCGCTGTTTTGTTGAGGTCCTTTACTGTTTATTATACCTTCGTACAGAAAAACGGTGAATATTAAATTAAAAGTTGAATTCGTACCGCATACCTAAATGTCGTCTGACATTATGCACGGTATGCATAAATTTTAATTACATTCAAAATAATAAGTTTCAGCTTGACGTGTTTTCAAAAAATATAAAAACAACGTAGGGTTTTTCAACTTATCTAAACTATGGTGTTAAACACGCGAGTTGTTTATTAACATATTTTTTAAGTTCTTTAAGACTGAAAGGTATGTTTCTGTTCTGTACGTGAATACCAACACGTTCTCATTGGTATATTCTAAATTATAAACGTAGATAAGATATGAATTAACATTTTTTCAGTTGTTAATAGATTGTTATTTAAATACTTAATAATACTGTCATCGGTATGAGAACTGATAAGGACACGTGTAACCAATTTGAATACAAATTAGGAAAAAGTCGGCTGAATAATGATAGTCTTTACAGTTATACAAGTAAGTACTTACATAAAAAAAATACTATCTTAAAGAAAGTGGTTGAAGCACTTGTTTTATATAAGCTGTAAGTACCACCACCTTTCAGAATCAAAATCTAATTCTAGCAAAAATCGAATCAGGGTCTTTGGTTCGGCTAGCTATCCAATCGCTCACGTCAACGAACTCGTTTTCTAGAACCAAAACCGCTTTACGTTAAAGTAGGTACAATACTATTATAATATTTTTCTTATCTTATCAGATGTCCGATGCAAATAAGATGTAGGATATTTACACGAGTCCAAATTAAAACGGTCGGAACGTGTGTAGCGGGTAATTCGGTCGGAGCGATCGTGTCGCTTATCGGTGCCCATTTGTATGGCGTGATCGACGGATCGAGGTACCATTCGGGAACCAGTAGAATGTTAAGTTTTCATGATCTCTAAGTTTATGAAGTCATGATCACTGAGTAACTGTTCCTCCATTATGATTCGGAGGCTCGCATCGTAGCAATTCCGTTAATGCGCAAGTTACTATAACGGTAGAATGTTTTCTCGTTTAACTATATTTTTTCTCTACTTTTCAAATACTTTATCCACAGTGATAGATAGGGTTAACTCATAGACGTGACGCAGAATCATATACTGCTAGAGCACGAGAAGGATATCCTTGTCGTGCTCTTTAGGCAGGCAAATGATGTTAAAAGTTTTAAGGCTTCCCGCCTATAGAAGCATTATTATCGGTCGATAATACAGGATGCGTTATTAGGATATTTGATCATACTTCTATTGCGTCTTTATTATCTCAGCAGTGTGTATCTGGTCAGCCGTCCTAATATATGATTTACTAAACAGATATCGCAATAACCGATAATAACGCGCCTATGGGAGACTGGCCTTAAGTTTAGAAAATCATATCAGAAATATAGTAATGTAGTAAATAAACTTAATTCTGGTAAACTTTGTAAGCCTAAATTTGACAGAAGTAGGTAGTTTATATTTTTATGCAAAAAAGATGGGAAACAAGCTTATGGCCTGCCTGGTGGTAAGCGGCCACAACAACCTTTAGACGCTTGCTTTACCAGAGTATCACTCGTACCACTTCCTGTCCTATCTTGGTCCTACTATGTAGGTCCTATTATGTAGTGGTAAAGTCCAGACGCGAGTCATCTTCCCAGAATAAGGTCTGATGTTCTACCGATTTCAGGATAACAACTTTGTAGCGTATCCAGTATTTTATAGCTTAATCCAACGAACCTCGTCGACTGAGACTCGTTAAAATTAAACATACTTATGGTGGGAATGACGTTCTGCATATTAATAAAGAATCCTTGTAACGCGCCATAGAAATTTTGCTGACATTTTTATAAGTGCAACCAACCATTACTTAAAATATTCCATAGTCGAGTTCATAAAATTTTTAATTTTCTTTTACTCTAAAGAGGTACATAAAAATCTAATTATTAAAATAAACAGTTTAAAATAATAGTTATGTATGTTATTAACGGGATTACCTTGTTTTTAACGAGTCTCCGATATTTCGGCGCCATGAGCACGGAGTAACAGGTACATGGTAGCAATCCCGTAAATAACATAAATTACTATAATGTTAGTGAAAGTTTAGAAGAATATATAGTTAAAAAAAACATAAGCTGATAATCGATATTTAACATTTATCAACTACAGTGCTTGTTATTGTGAATTATCTCTTCCTCCTACAACCCGGGTTTCTTTAAAAGAGGCATAAAAGCAATATGCAGGCCGCAAAGGCGAGGATGGCTGGTGTGGCAGGTAACACTGTTGTAAGTACTAGCTATTTTCGCGCCTGGACTCCACCGTCACTTAACATCAGGTGGGGAGGAGTTATTTGTCGGACCTATTTTAAAAAAAAAAACTCAATTACTTCAATATGAATTTTAGTCAAGGAAGTTATATAACGGTAAAATGTTAGTTTAATAAGGAAAAGAAAAATAGACCAACTTGATGATGATATATATTTGAAGTTAGTGTAAATATTGAAACAAAGTGTAAGTGTAACACTAAAAAAAATATCACACTTGGTTCTACATTTATTTTCAGTATTTTTCACATAAACCAATCACTATCCAAACCAAATAATATCCTATCTATTCGCTCTCGTTTTGTCAAACACGCGCTCGTTTTGTCAAACTTTTACAGACCTCCTAAAGTTTTCAGAACTTTGTTTTATGAATGTGTCTCATGCCAAAGTTTTTGAGATGGAAGTTTGTCAATAAATCATTGAATCTGCGATGTAAGACTTAATTTTCTCTGGGTTTTAAAATACGCATGAAATCTGCATCAAAATCCGTTGCGTGATTTAGGAGTTACTCATTGGATATACAGACAGGTGCGGAATGGTACTTTATTTTATATTACGTATAGTTAAGAAAAAACTTCAAAGTTTATTTTCTTAAGTATGTAACTCTATTCCAAATACTTTGTATTGTTGGTCTTTGTGTTAAGCTTTTAGGTACCATTTTACTCTTGCCAGCTGTCAGTTACAAATATCCTTTTCGCATCACAACAAAAAAAAAATGTCAAAGGGCCCATAGTACCACTGTCTTACTTATCTAATACTCAATCAGTGTTTACATTAAGATGGTGGCGTGCTCCACAACAAAATAATGCCCATATTAGAGCACAAAGACTTTTCAAAGAAACATCCACAAAAAACAACGAAATATTCACATCAAACGCACAGATTACTCGAAAGTAAGACCATCTGTGGATATTGAGTACGTCTCACACGAGATAGCTTATCGTGTCATCTCGACTCAGATTCTGTGAAGAAAAAGCGAAAGAAAAGGCTCCTATTTATAGATGAGAAGCCATAGACTACAGAGTGGTCCGCCCGCCACAATCGCATTACGTCGACCGCGTTCGAATGCAACGATGATTTGAATTTCCATTGTTTATGGTGGCAGACATGTGTCAAAGTTCGATTGGAATTTAAATTCGGCTCCTTTGTTATTTATTCTTTTTTGTCGAGTTGTAAACATGGTGCGGTGATGTTCCAATTTGGTTACTGGCTGATGGAAGGTTGTATCTATGACTCTTGTCGCTCTTATATTTTTGACGTCGGTATGCGGTATGAATAATTACGAATCATGTTCCAAACAAGCCGACTAATACGGGATTTCTAATAGATGTATACATACCTACTGATGAGTATCGTTTAAGCTGGAAGTTGTCTGGTTGTCTGTCACTGACATGTTTAAACAACATCAAAGGTAAAAACATCTGCTAAATTACCAAACTCGAGCGAGTGCGGGGGCACGGCATAAAGAGTCTACCATTTTGTTCCGACACTTTTCAAAATTGGAACGTGACGGTTGCAAGCGCTCCCCGGAGCAGAGACAATGACATGAAAAGGAAAAATGTAAACGGCCCTACTTTAAATAGAAGTATTGTGGCTGCTATAATTTATATCGCTTTCCGTGGGCATGCAACTATCTCCCGCTGTTGGTTCGGCGGCGAAAGCTTTATAATTCAGAATACTATGGTTGCGCACGTTGAGTTACGCCGTAATGGAATTCACGGCGGTTAATTTAAAAGTGCGTTCTTGAACCCTTTCAGAGGCATTGTATCTTGGTGCGCTTTGTACGGGAGATGGTTTATCTGCGTCGCGGGGTACATAAGTGCTGTTTTTTCATTCCGTAATGCTTTTACATTTCAAAGGGGTTAAATGTTATTCAGGCTGCCCGCTTAGAAAATGTGTGGGTGTCATGGGGAAGGGAAAATACTAGGATTTGGAATATACATTTTCATTAAAATAAGTACGAGATTGTCTAATGCTTGGTTGAATTTTGTGCTTATTTCGAAATCGTGATCTGTTCGATAAAGACCTGCTTTGGGTAGGTACTAAAATTTTACAGATGGAACATTTCATATTATTAAGAAACCTAGTGAATTGCAGCAATTACTCCAATTAGGTTTACACATCTCAGTCTCTTTAGTACACAAGAATATCACAGTAACATTTCATATATAAAAGAATATTTAAGTATATTTAAAAGTAACCTTAACCTAACAGAAACGGCAAAGCTTACAAATAAAAGCATATTTAAAATTAAAACAAACTTATATTTTATATGCACTGTTGAAAAAGCTTAAATATATTTAAACTTAAAAAAAACTTTCATGACTTCTGAAAAAGTTTTCAGACAAACCCTTGTCTTCCGATCACTGAACGAAAAAAATTATCCGTTTAGTATGCTCACCTTTGGAAGTACACTGATATTCTGAACTATACATATTATGATGTAAGTTAGAAGCAAGTAAAATTACGCACTAGGTACAGTCAAGTACCGTAAGTATGTCTTACAATTAGTAAGTTTGTATATTACATACAGTATTTGTAAAATCGTTTTAAATAATCCATGTATTGTGAAAAAGTTGCTGTTTCTAGTAGCTGCCACTATGCTGCGACAATAACAAATATGTAAGTTAGAGATGTTTTAATTACAATCATCATTAGCCTAATAATGTCCCCACTGTAGGGACACAAGCCTTCCTTATAGATGAAATAGGGAGACTGGGCCGTGACCCACCACGCGGGCCCAGTACGGATTGGTGGGTTCAAATGACTGCAGATGCAGCCGGGACCAACGGCTTAATGTACCCTCCAAAGTACGGAGGTGCTCGAGATAATAAGTTTTTGGTCACCCATCCTATGACTGACCATTGCGAAAGTGTACGATCGCAGGCCGAATGCCCTAACCGACTGCGCTAACGAGCTCCTCGACGACGAAAAACTGTTAAGTAAAACAGGGCAGATAAGTTTTAGAGAATTGTAGGGATCGTGCTGCTAATAGATCGATAGATAAGTATCCGCTTTGTTCTACTTTTCTTCTGTAATCTATGCTAATATAATAACGCTGAAGAGTTTTTTTGTTTAGTTGAAAGCGCTGATAATAGGAACTATTGTGCGATTTAAAAAAAATGTGTTGGATAGTGCATTTATCGATAAATCACGTTACGACAAGTACGAGCAGAGCATCAATGAAAAAATAATGCAATAACGGGGTAAAGATATTCTATTTGAGAACTTCCGTTGCGTGTGCTATGTAAATGGTTAAGTATACACAAAAATCATGTATGATAGAATTGTTCCCCTTTAAAAGTTCTATAAAAAAGTCTGAGCCAACATATAAATATAAATCTTATAAGTTTGACTCATCATAAACTTTTTACTCAAATTAACGCGTGTGAAACCACAGGCGACCTCTAGTAAATTAATATATTTGTTGGCCTTTTACAAAAATCTGTTCCACGGGGTAGGCGAACAGAATTCAAGCCAGTAAAGTGAAAGTGGCTGGTGTTTCTACCGTATGAGAAATCTTCGTGAGTAATCATCTAGCCTAGCCCCGAAGTAAGCGCTGTAAGACTTGTGTTATGGGATACTAAGGTAACGGATAGAATACATATACTGTACATATTTAAGTATAAATATATAGAAATACATATTAAACATCCATGACTGGTCGTATTCATTTTATTCATGATGGACAAATGCTCGTATTCATCACACAAACATCTGCCCCCACCGGGATTCGAACCCGGATTCTGGAGTCGGCGACACCATGAAACCCGGCGTATAAACCACTCGGCTACGGAGGTCGTCACCGTCAATTAAACCTTTACTTTAAAACACTGACTTAAAATCTTATTTTCAACCAATAAAAAAATTACAAGTCTTTTAACAAAGCCACTCATACGTATATTTTATGGGCTCATGATGAAAGACGTGCCAACATAGTTTTATAGTAACATAGTGACCCAGCTCGCTTTAAACGCTATGTCGTTAGGCATTAACGCCAAAGATAGTGCTGCGCACAGATTTATGTGCAAGCTCACTGCTAATATAAGAGAACCTGTCCGTTTGTATGTTACTAAACTTACATTAACATTTTATTATTTCGTGGAGTATATTTGGTTATTTACATATAAATATTTAAATGACAAAAGTTTAAAACTACTTAATGTCTAAAAACTTAGAAATAGAATTATCTTTAAACTTACCTAACTTAAATTAATAAAAATTACAGAATTAAAAAATATGTCACCCCCAGTGCCGCCGTCAGGAATGGTTCTTGCCTGAGAGCAAGGCTGATCCGTTGACCAAAGTAGCTGCCAGCCTTTTGACCACCTCTGTGAGTTTCTTAGATAATTCTTTAAAAAAGGAACGAGCGCTTGGACCCCATGTTCCCAAAGCCTCAACACCAATCGGCACAAATATGTAGCTCTCATTGAGAGCTGAATATTTGCGCCACTTGGAGCACTCAGCAGAGGCCGCCGCCGCCCCTGCAGCTAGGGAGGTACTACCGTGGAAATTTTATATAAGTTTACCTATTTACTTATATAATTCAAAGACATTTTCTGGAATTACAATCTCTCAATGAATAGATGTATTTTCAAAATCTTTCAGTATCTTAGGTACACAGTTTCGACCAATACAATAACAATAATGTTTATAACTCTCATAACATGGGGAAAAGAGTATATGATTTTTGTAAAAATAAATTGTTAAATACTATAATTAGGTCGAAGAAAATATAGATCGCTGGTAATTATTTAAATGAATAAAACCCACATTTTTTTTCTTCTATATGGCTTCGCACGGTTTGTGCATTTAGCCAATGTCAAGTGTTAAATTGTTTACAAATACTATAGCACTCATGGTCAAAGTAATAAATCAAGTCAAAGTAAGTGGCAGTCAAGTCAATCCCCCTTTCCCTATGTTTCAGTAAAAGTGTGGGGATTTACTGGAACCTCCCCGTGGACTTCTTGAGGGAAAGTCGAAAGACACTTTCCGCTATTTTGTTTCACTTGCCAACACTTGTAATGTTCCCGAACACTAAGTTGTTAATAATCCACCATTATTAGACACTAACATCCGCCACAACACAATTTATAACAAGAAAAACAAAACTGCTAAAGAGACGCTTCCTGATCCCGCCAAAAAGTCCACCAACCACAATTATGGAAGCCCGCGCTAGCAATTACAGACTGTTACATCGTCATCTAGTCACGTGAGCGTAGAGCATACTAACCTCATACAGCCAAACATAGATATAAATTAAAATAAAATTAAAAAAAAGTCATGTGCAATGGATTAACAGTAAATGACACGTCTTTAATTAAATATTGTGCAATACCAGCACCAGTACTAAACCACATACCTACCGTTATTTAGAGAAAAAGTGGTGATTAATTAAGAAGTAAAATTCTTTTTTGGAGACCTGTCACCGGAAACCATCTGTCTCGAATTACGATTTAGACTTTCAATTATTAAGTTAAACCTACCCACATGGATAACTTTATTAAGACTCCACTTTGTACAGTTGTTCGATTTGACTTAGAAATTCCTAGTAGAAAACAAAATAGAGTTCGTAGTCAAAATTAAAGTTCAAAATTAAGTTAAGTTTACGGCCAGTTTTAATAATCCCATAGGGAAGGCCTGTGTCCCAGCAGTGGGGACATTAATAGGCTGATGATATGATGATGATGATGAAGAGATAGGTCTATTAGAGCTTTGTTTCCAAGATACTTTTATTATTATGACTATTTTATAATAATTGTTGCTTAGTAACGGAACTAGATTATTCTAACCTTTTACTGAAGATTGAATATTGAAAAACTGGCCTAAAACCATTGACCTCAGCAAACATGATTTTATATAACAAACTTATAATAACTAAACTTTTTTTTTATAAATAATTATTTCCGACACACACCAATTAGCCTAGCCCCAAAGTAAGCACTATAAGGCTTGTGTTATGGGACGCTATGGTATCGGATAGAATACATATACTGTACATATATAAGTATATTTATATAAATATATATTAAACATTCATGACTGGAGTACAAATGCTCTCGTGTTCATCACACAAACATCTGCCCCCATCGGGATTCGAACTCGGGACCTCTCGAGTCGGCGACAGCCATGAAACCCGGCGTGTTTGTACACTTGGCCACGGAGGTCGTCGAACTTTGCTAGTGAATTTCGCGTTCTATGCTATACTATAACTTTACTTTTAAATAGAAACGACCCTTGTATTTTAATTGTTGCGTTATACAAATATTTCTTTTTAGGAACGATCAATGTAGCATAATTTCATTTTTAAAACAAAGTCAAATATTTGTTATTTGTATATTTCGTATAAAAACAAAAGAAAAATTTCAATTTCATTAAAACCCACTATGTTGAAAATATTAATTTAAAAAGTGTTATAATTGCATTTACCTGTGATTTCCTTTATTTTGCAGGAAAAGTAAGTTCTTTTTGGAATATATACTCTTTAAACATTTCAACATTAATGTTGCAATAGGTAATGAAAAGTTTGATTACTTGCACGATCAAAAGAAAGAAATGCCTTTGTTTTCATATAAATTCAACATACTGAAAATACGTTTTAAAGTAGAGTCACGGTTCTAAGTTAGTGCAGAATGAATCACCGCAGACTGTTTTCCCAGACAAGGGGAATCTTTGTTATTACCTATTGTTTAAGTTTTAAGGAAAGATTGACTTAAGTGAGCTTAAATTTAGTTATACGTCATGACGATAATTTCATTCAGCGCTGAAAGAATACCTCTGAATTTCAATAGAATATTTTTATATTGAGATACTAGCTGTCCTAGCGAACTTTGTACCGTCATAAAAAAATAGAGGTTGGTGGTAGAAGGGTGACAATTTAGGGTTGTATGTATTTTTGTATAATGTATCATAAAAAAATAAATACAAAAAAAAATGGCCAAAAAATAATAATTTAAGGCTGGACCCACCCTTAACATTTAGGATGAAAAATAGATGTTGTCCGATTCTCAGACCTACTGAATCTTTATATATATAATTCTTCTGTGAGTGTGTATGTCACTGAACTTCTCTTAAACGACTGGACCGATTTTGATGAAATTTTTTGTGTGTGTTCAAGGGGATCTGAGAATGGTTTAGATTCACAATTTTGTCCGCTGGACAACCCCTATTTTTTTAGGGCGGTACGAAGTTCGCTGGGTCAGCTAGTATGCATATAAAATTTCATAAAAATCGGTCCAGCCGTTTCGGAGTAGTTCAATTAAGCACACCGTGAATCGAGAATTTTATATATTACATAATGTATCCGTTATATAAGGCATACTTAATGCAATTAGCTTTATTTTTCTTTACTTATAACATGGCAACAGATCCTCTTTTATTTACCCTCTTTTGTCCGTTCGTCTGTCGGTGGGTTGTATCTTATGAGCTGTAATAGATATATACGCAGTCGGAATTTTCTTAGTGTTTTTCGAATACCATTATAACCAAAAATAAAATTGGTGATGTTTTCGACATTTTTGTTGAACATTGAACATATAAGTGTTAGGGTCAAATATTTTACAGTAGTGCACAATTTTTCTTCATTTACAGAAAATATAGGTTAGGTGTATCCATCTATAATTTGTGGTAACTAAGTTGAACTTGTACGAAAGAAGACTGGGCGAAAGTGGTCCAAGAACCAATATCGACATCATTGTGGTATCTACGAGTATGTAGGTGTACACTTAAATACATAGGGGCTTCAAAATCTTGCTGAAGTTTAAAGAAAAATAATACATATATTCATACTACATGTTTTGTTTAATTAGGCCATTTCCTACTTAAGTACCCAATACATCTACCTGAAATATCTGACTACTGAAGTCAAATACAGTTAAAAATAGCTGATATAAACATCTTAAGTTTTTTTTTGTAAACCTTGTGTAATATACAGTCTATTTTTTCTCAAAACTGCCGGATTAGATTTTGATGCCCCGTTGTATTTAAGTGTAGTTAAGGTACTCCTACATAAATATCACAATGGTGTCGGTATTGGTTCTTGGACGAACTCCCATACAAATTTTGGCCTTTTTAGCTATGCAATATCTTTCTTATTGAGTGGCAGCCAGTAGGTACCTATTAATATATTTTTATTTATGCATGTAACTGCTGGAAATATTTATTATTATACCTTATTGTTTACTAGAACATACAGTAAAACCCGTTTAAGACGATTTCACAGGGACTCAACCAAAAACGTCTTATGCGGGATAGAGAAAAAAAGACGTACTACATATGAATATTTTTTATATTCTATTATTATTTCGAATGTAAGTATTGAGAAATTAAATGTAAAATATTTAAGAATTATGTACGTTACAAAAAATACTGTATTATTATCAAGTTATTTAAATAATCACTTATTTTAGATGGCAAAAAGATTTTAGGCATTAGAAATTACAAGGTTTACAACATAATTTAACTTTTGTAGTGCATAATCACTTAGGGCCTCTTCTTGTGTGTTATGACGCAAAATGGCGTATTATGCGAGAAATCGTATTAAGTGTGATCGTATTAAACCAGTTCTACTGTAATTAAAATTGTACCAACAACCTGTATTTTTTTAGAAAAATCTTTGGACACCAGTTTTGAAGATTCGGGCTTAACTGTAGAAACACGGCACTATTGGTTGCAGTTTTTTGTACCCACGTGAGGAAAACCCTCTCTTGGTGAATGGAGGAGATGGATAATTTAAACATTAAACATCGTCATCGCCTAATAATGTCCCTGCTGATATTATCGTAAAATGTTTAATAGTGTAACTCTATTTTTTACATGTTTTGTAATTAGAGAGAAACAAAGAATTTGATTAGCATTCAATAACAAAATTACACAAAACATAAGCAATAACAAAACAACAGGCCAACTAGGTCCTTTCCTCGGCACGATGCTGCTGACGACCTCAGTGGTTTGTACGCCGGGTTTTATGGTCTCGCCGACTCGAGAGCTCCCGGGTTCAAATCCCGGTGGGGGCAGATGTTTGTGAGATGAATACGAGCATTAATATATGTTATATCCGTATCCGTGTACATATGTACAGTATATGTATTATATCCGTTACCCTATTATCCTATAACACAACCCTTATAGTGTTAACTTTGGGGCTAGGCTAATTGGTGTGTTGAAAAAAAAATGCCACAGCGACGCCAGGGCCGCTGCGGCGCTGATATTCTGCCAGGCCTAAGGTTGACGACACAAATTCACGTTTTTGTCTTATATCTGTACCTATATAAATAAATTGTGAATAAGCTTAAATTTTCCTTATTACCAGAAAAACATTAGATTAGCGTTTAACACGAGTGTAAGAAAAAATAATTTCCTAAACAAGGTTTAACACAGTGTCTAAGTTTTTTGTAGTAAGACTGAACCCCCTTATCAATAAACGCAGAATAAGCTTGGATTTGTTACTCCATGTTTTATCTCTGTTTATCTCTATATATATAAAACTCAAATGTGACTGACTGACTGACGTAGTGACCTATCAACGCACAGTCCAAACCACTGGACGGATCGGGCTGAAATTTGGCATGCAGGTAGATGTTATGACGTAGGCATCTGCTAAGAATTATATATTGGGCTGAGACTTTGCATGGAGGTATAAGAAGAATCATAGATGAATGTCATTGTGTATAATACAAGCCTGAGAACAAAAACTGTAGTCTACACTTCAGCTCTACACCGAAGCGAAGCGAGGGCGGGCAGCTAGTTAAATGTTAAATGTTATTTGAGTGATATGAACAAAACACGGCGTTGCTAGTATAAGCTTTATACCTCGGTTTTTTTTAAACACACCAATTAGCCTAGCCCCAAAGTAAGCACTGTAAGGCTTGTGTTATGGGATGCAAGGATAACGGATAGAATACATATACTCTACATATAAAAGTAAATTTATATAGAAATACATATTTAACATGCATGACTGGAGTACAAATGCTGGTATTCATCACACAAACATCTGCCCCCACCGGGATTTGAATCCGGGACCTCTTGAGTCAGCGACACCACGAAACCCGGCGTACAAACCACTAGGCCACGGAGGTCGTCCAAATGCCGTCTCGTTTATTAATAAGAGGGTAATTATTTTTTCTTTATCAAAAGTGACCCTTTAGTTAATATATTAATTTAATGATTATTCCAATGGTTTCGGTGCAGATAAGCCGTTGTCTCTAAAATGCAAATCTTCTCCCTCATTTATTACCCGTTGCTATACGGTCATGAATTAAGGGAACATAATAACTCTTCCATAGATTTACGACTTATCAGGAACCAAAACTTTAATATGATGATTAGTGGATTTAATTATGTATGCGCGCAGAAAGGAAATAACTGGATGTTTTTACTAGAAAAAAGTAACAAGTCAATGAACAATCGAGGTGAAATAATTAGATAGGCATTTCATTAAATGTTAAAATCGAATTGATAATGTGTAAAATACCTTATTAGCGAAGAAAAGAGAAGAAATTTTGTGTTAGTTTTTTTTTACCTTTGTTACGTGTACCTATTGAAATTGAATTAACTGAAAAAAGGTTAAGGTGGAGGACAAATCCATCGTTAGAATGGCACTAACCTCACAGTGTTGTGTCTTTTATGGTTTCCAATATGAAAGAGACATTTATATTTCTCGCTTATGATATTGCTTCTTTTTAAGTAAACCTGAATTTTAACCTGCTCATCTCAGATTGCAGCTTCGGCAGCTACTTAAACATTATTGCCCTTTTAAGGCAAGCTTTTGCTAATAAAATTTAAGTTACACATTCGTTTTTGTTTAATTTATAGTCTATCAAGAGTCCTTTCAACCTAGAAAGCTTTTTACCATAACCTACTCTAGAATTAGGGACATATGGGTATTAATTTATAAACATAATTAGACAGTGGCTAAGCAAAATTGCTAATATACCACTTCGGTGCTGCTTTAAAATTGACTTAATTGCACTATTATTTAATGTTAATTTTTAAGCAGCACCAAAGTGGTGTATCACCAAGTTTGCTTTTCCAGTGTCGATATTAATAATTGTGCATCACAACTGATATTTTAAATTTAAGTTTAAGTTAATTGGAAAGAAATCATTAAAGACAATTTATTCGAATAAGTATCCAAATTGAAGAGGCTCTAGAAATTTATGATCTTTGTTATAAAGCGCATACCTATTATGTATCGTAGTATTTATCTATGGTGAATAGCTATCAAATAAGTGGTTAGAAGGGTGTATGTTTTATTCATCAAAAAGAAGAAATATTTGCCAAGAATAGAGGCAAATTTTATAGATAAATAAGTAATGTAGAGTCGTTAAAACATTTAAATATAACTCTGAATATCCCAGAGACTTCAATCAAATACAAGGTATACTTGAGTGGTATCTATAATTAATAAAATGTGAAATTATTACATATCAAAAGTTAACAAAAGTATAATTGTAATCAATTTCCAATTAAAGGGAGAGTAGTTGGGGTAATAGGTATGCTAAGGTTTTAATTGATACAAGAACTGATAATGACATGTCAAATTATATGCTCCCAAAAGCTTGATCTCCTTCAAGTGAGTATTGCCCAAAGGTTTAGTACATACACAAATTATAATTATACAAATTTCCAATACATTAGAAGTGAAGCATATTGTAGGGCATCCATCACACGCGGCTCGCGCGCCTCGACTGCACGCACACCAGCAAACTGGCCAAAAAGAAAAAAGGTTTAAACCCCACCCCACGGTCAGGCCACACCTCTTTAACCGCCCGTTTAGGTTTTATCCAATCAGATCGCAGTTAGCGCTAGCCGACAGCCGCCGGCGCCGACAGCAGCCGACGCCGCCCGACGAGCGCTCACAACAAAAAGTCACACGACTGGTTTAGTGTCGGGTTGCGTCCCATCGGCGCCGCATCACGTGCGCTCGCAACCGCAATTGCGCTGGCGCCCAAACAATGAACTGTTTTTGTAATCACAACAAAATCTGACGCGGTCCACCACCAAACATTCAATTGACATAAATACAAAATTAGATTACATTTTTATTAATTGTATGATTGTGCACTGTGATATTAAAGATATTCAGCGAAAATGAGAACGGCATGGAGCTAATGATTTCAGTGTGTTTTTCCAACCCAGTATTATCAGTGATACATAGTGATAGTGAACTTTGTGATACGCATCTGATAAGGACATTTTGAGGTATTTCAAGTTATTATCAGTTTTTTGTAAAATTTTCATATAAACTATGACAGAAGCACAATATAACCGTGATAAGTACTTTTTATTTTTTCTAATAATCAAAGGTATTACGTTAACGACTATTAAACATGAAAATACAATCGCAGTGATATCACTTTATTTTTTAACAATTGAAGCTTTTGAGTATGTTTTATCAGTTAAAACACGGCTCTACATATTACTTAGTACTGACAGAAAACCATTAAAACATCTATGCAGGAAGAAATCTTTTAGATTAAATACAAAATAGTCAATTGAGATTGTAAACACATACAAGTAGAACGAACTTATCCTATATTATTGCATTTATCAGTGGCCTCTAATTAAAAATCACAATAACATAACCACCGCCGCGCCGCCGCGCGCCGAAACGGTACAGATTTTATAAGAAATTCCACCACAGAGTAGAGTTCAATTTGCTACTCGTAATAAAAAAAAAAACAAAACACTGCCAACCTATTTGAATACATTAAAAAAAAACTTTGACCTCTTTTTAAGATAAAATTTGACGAATTCCATATTTTAGCAATATCTTGATTAAATTAGAATCTAAATGGGCTTAAACTCAGGAGGAGTAGTGAATACATAAAATATTTTATTTATAAACATTTGGTCTATGCTATCACATGATTCTTCTCAACATATGAAAATCTTAATTTATGTATTACGCATTGGCGATTATGCATATTTTTCCATATAAAAATCATGGAAAATGTTTTTAAAGAAAAGACTTAAACGAAATCTCTACCTAGATAATTTATATTTAAATATTTTATGAAAATATATTTTATTTAATTTGAAAAATGAATATATTATAGGTAGCATAATGCTAACTATTTTATTTAAAATACTCGTATTTATATTTTTTTTGCACATAATTGAATTTTAATAGGAATTGACACCTACTTATTTTTATACAGTGCCGATCTTTGATTCTTATTATACACATGTACCTATTATATATGAGTTAATATTTAAACTGTTTAAAATAATAGTTAAATATGAACAAACTTCTTTATATTTGTTTCTTAGGTTTTCACGCACATCACTCATTAAATAAAACTAGTTTTTACGGGTTAATGCACGAATTTTATTAATAATTGACTGACGACGTAGCCTGAAAAGGCTACGAAACGTCAATAAATAAATAATTTTTCGTGCATTAACCCGTAAAACTAGTTTTAAACTTCTTTATATACATCGAAGGGGTAAGATTTATAATATCTGTAATATCCTTTGTAGGATCGCAGGAAAACTTTTCAAAAACTATAGCTAGATATATTTTTTACAATATCCGTTTTCATATACTTACCTATATAAAAGAGGCAGAACATAACGAAATTACCCCTCAAATTGGATCGTCCGTTTGGGGTAATAATCTCCACCTAACAATGAAATAACACTACCTTTTGATGGTGTTGTGTTTCTGTCAGTGTGTAACTAACAGGGTTTTACGGGGTTAGAGGATAGGATCAGTATAGGCAATTGGCAAGTAATTTCTATTACATTAATATGACTATAGGCTATGGTAGCTTCTTACCAACAGGCAGGCCGGTATGCATGTTTGACGCTTATAACAATAAATAAATAAAAAAATATTTCCAACATTCACACCAATTAGCCTAGCCCCAAAGTAAGCACTGTAAGGCTTGGCTTGTAAGGGATACTAGGGTAACGGATAGAATACTTAAACTGTACATCAATAAGTATATTTATATAGAAATACATATTAAACATCCATGACTGGAGTACAAATGCTCGTATTCATCACACAAACATCTGCTCCTACCGGGATTCGAACCTGGGACCTCTCGAGTCGGTGACACCATGAAACCCGGCGTACAAACCACTCGGCCACGGTGGTCGTCAAAACAAAATCTTTAATGTATAAAATTTCAATGTGTCATCTAATTTTAATAATTTATTGATGTTATAACTTCCACTGACATACGCATGGATTTATATCTTAACACTGAAGTTTAAACAATAGTTAATATTAGATCGATACAGATCCATACAGATTTCAATGTTTTGATTAGGGTTCCGTACCCAAAGGACCACGTGCCTCTTGTCTAGTTCGTAAATGGAAGGCGTTACAGAAATAAAATTTTGGTTTTTATGTAGAACGCTTCCCCAAAGCTGAATAATTAGTAAAAAAAAAAATTTTACCCCGGCATGTACATTATTGTCTAGAGCTTATTGACTAGGATACAAATAATATTTTTTTTTTATTTTCATTAACAAAGAAATGGGGGGCCGGCAAAGATATAATTTTTAGACCATTTTTGTTACGGGGTCTATCTTAAAAAGGGAAACTGGTTAAGAATGGGAAATTTAGGTATATGATGTCCCATATGCTGTATTTAAACAACAAATATTTATAACGCCTATTTATTACGTAGTTCTTAAGTTGTAATGAAAATAAATAAATGATTTTACGGAACTCTAATAGAGTCGCATATGGTCAGTTTATGCAAAAGTTGTGTTATATTCTTGAATTTTAAATTTATTTAGGACATTTTAGTTACTTCTAAAAATATGTATTATATTTTTATTTGATAATAATTATACCTATTTAAATATTCTATTTGTATGACAGCGTTCCGAAATAGAACATAGTACTTATATAGAAAAGTGAAGTGCTTGAACTCTATTAAATACAATAAATTAATAGTTTTTAATGATATATCAAGAAACAGCTTAAGCGACAGTAATGTACAGATTTTTTTAAAACAAATCCACTGTTCTTTGTATATTAGTTTATAAATCAATTAGATTTCATAGGCGCGGAAAAAATGCATAATACAGTGCTTGTTGGGTTTATTTTTCCAGTTGTAGTTTGTTAGATTTGCTTTATAAGATTTGATATTCTCATGTTCTAACTTCTCATTTAAGTGTAAAAATGCTCCCATAAACATTCGTAGTTAGTCACTGAAGTCACATTTATTAGGGTTTTTTAAACTTTGAGTCATTGTATGTTTATATCACAATTTTATTAATATGTCACAAAAACACGAGGTTGTTGCCATTATAAGTAATGTAAGAAGGTAGGTTTTTTATTTTAGCCGTCCTTCACCTTAATAAGTATGGTACATTTTGACTTTCGCATTTTGTTCGCTTAGTAATAAAAATGTTTCATTTGACTCAATTTTTTGTTTTTAAAGTGTGGGTAAGTATTAAATTTTTCTACTTGGAAAGCATGGTGGGAGATTCAAAGCAATCAAGCAGTTAGTGCGCTTGATATGTAGATATTTTTACTGTTAAAGATTCTTGAGATAAGTTTTTAGGGTTCCGTAGTCCTGACAAGCAACCCTTATAGTTTAGTCATGTCGTCCGTCTGTCCGTCCCCGGTTTTTATTAGAGACTACATATTAGCACTAGAGAGCTGTAATTTTCTGCAGATATGCATATCGATTACGCCGACAAAATGGTAGAATAAAGTTTTGAAAAGTATATTTTTAGGGTAGCTCCCCTACATGTAACCTGGGGATGATATTTCTTAGGGGTTTCTAAGACCATTTTTAAATTTAGGAATTGAAATTTAAAGTGCTAATTTTTGTTCGAGTAGCGCGTCCCCTCTCTAAACGCTAAACTATTGGCTTGAAAAACCTGAAAAATCACGATAATAGTGCTTTTCATGAACTTTTAAGAAAAACTATAACGATTAAGATATATTTGTTAGTTTAAGAGTAATAGTTGTCCAAATTTTGTTAAAGAAAATTTCTCGCTCATTGATAATTCCTTAAAAGAAAACATTAATAGTGACATAGATGAAGTTATTGTAGCGCAAAACCTTGCATTGCTACAAAATCTAAAAAAAGAACATATTTAAAAACTACTATAAAATATCATTAGTTCCACAACGCTACCGCGAGTACCAACGACAACGGCTTCTGAGTCGCGCTAACGTTACGTTTTTATATAAAGTACTAGCTGACCCGGCGAACTTCGTACCGCCTTAGCGTAGCTTTGATGCACTACTTTATTTTGTATAGCTGACCTATCTTATGTATGAGTACCTATTCATTGTTAGCGCGGTTATGGATATAGGCACTTGAAAAGATCGGCGGTTATAACGCATCATCCCCTTCTCAGGGAATGATCGCTTCAGGTGAAGCTTTTAGTCAGTAACAGTCTTACATAACCTTGCAAGCTGGCTGTAGGGTATCCATGACAATTTTTACACCCGGCGGTTATAATAGGGATGATGACTAATTTTTTTTTTCTTCGTTTATCAGGTAGATTATCAAAAAGTATTGGACACGTATTTTTTCCTTTTTCACATAATATAAACATTGCAGAGATATATTGATTTGAAAAGTCGCATGACATCACGTTTGAGTACACTTATAAGGGAAAATTCACTCAAAAGTGACGTCACGAGCCCCTACTCCCAAACTTTGACGCGCTATAACTTTGTCATTTTTTGGTTGATTGCCCAAAGAAAAAATACGTGTCCATTATTTTTTGATTATCTTACTGACGGACTAAATAGAATTTCGTTTACTGTACCCCGTCATCACCCCTATTCGTATTTAAAAGAAAAATCTAATTGATTTTGAGTCTGGAACGTAGTTTGACTTTGATTTAGGTATTTAAGTTGAGATACATAGATTGGTATTAATTGGTTTTTATAATTTTCGGATATAAAAAAATAAAGACTCCTGCTCAAATATATTGTGGGAACTAAAGGCAACTACGGAACTCTACACTGCGCATGGCACGACACGCACTTTATCGTTTTTTTAGATTGCTGAAACAAAAAAAGTAAGAGCTATATTTTTTACAACAAATAACCAAGCTTAAATTGCTCAGCTTATCACCTTTGGGATAAGGTTAAATTAAATAAGTTTTCCTTATTTTTTATGTCTATTTTCTACATGTATGTTTTCTGTCTATTTCCTAAAACTTATATAGGTACCTTCCTGAAATAAATAAGGGAAATATTTAAATGATCATCAAAAAATAATAAATGATCAACCAAAAATACAATTGGTAACCTGAAAGTTAGGTTAGGTTAACAAATGTATTTTTTAAAGCGTAATTATTATATTTTTGATTATCATTTAAATATGTGCTATTAAATAATAATAATCAGGAGCTTGATGGCGCAAGTGGTTAAGGCGTTCGGCTGCGATCGTTGAAGTTAAGCAATTTTCGCAGTGGTCGGTCATTGGATGGGTGACCAAAAATTTACTGTCTCGAGCTTCTTCGTGCTTCGGAAGGCACGTTAAGCCGTTGGTCGCAGCTGTAACTGTAGTCGTTAGCACCCACCAATCCGCACTGGGCCCGCGTGGTGGCTTATGGCTCAATCTCCCTATTCCATCCATAGGGAAGGCCTGTGCCCCAGAAGTGGAGACATTAATAGGCTGATGATGATGATGATGTATCAGTATATGTTTTCTAACCATTACCCATAACACAAGCCTTGCAGTGCTTACTTTGGAGCTAGGCTAATTGTTGCGAGTGTTAGATATATTTGTGTTACTTTTAGGCGCAAGTTTCTTGTTTTACGAGTAGTTAGTTGATTAAATGTACTCCTGTTATTTTTATTGAGCTTCACAAATTATTATCAAAATTGATATAATTTATAAAGAACAATGGTTCATTTCTCTTTGAATTGAATAAGTTTTCTCAGTATGTAATAGACAATTTAATATGATTTTGTTGTTAACATAATAAATCTCTAAGTGTTTTTGTGAATATTTTACTTGATTTTATTTTACTAGATGATTGTTTGATACCTGTTAGATGGTTCTACATGGTTTACCTAGAAAATAATCTTCACTCATGGCCTCAACATCCACAAAAGGCTGGGTGTAAATGATAAAGGCTTGTAAAATGTAGTGTTCACGATAATGTACCTACATGCCTTATTAGAAAACTCATAAGTATTATATTTTCCAAGAAAAAATAATAATCGAGTTTGATATATCGAAAAATGTATAGATTTATCGACATGTGCCACTCCTGCGCAGGCAGGAGCATGCGTCCATACAATTTCCATACAATAAGTACCGGCGACCAATCAATGTCAGTATCGGCTCTGATTTTGGCCGCCATGACACTTCGCGTTCGAAATTTGAATGCGGCCCGAGATGCGCGCTGATTATCCACAGATAAGCCCCGGCATGTACTGTTTCCGCCGGAGGTAGATACGTAGTAGGTGCCTACGATAGATATCCTGCCAATATGTCATAAAACCATTTTGGTATATTCGGTCGAACTTAGTTTCTATGTTGTATAGAGTAAGAAATATTTTCATTTACTCATTCCGTTTGCGACACTTGTCTATGGTGAAGTTTGGTTTTATGGTTAAAAATTATAAAAAAGTCCTAAAAGAGTTATTTTATAAACAATTAAACTAATGGGAATTTATTTATATTAGCCTGTAGGTACTCGTACTACTAGACGTACCACAGTATCACTCGGCGCAGACCTACACTTCCTGATCCCAGTAGAGTCCTGGAAAGGTAGTGTTATTTCCACTGTGTCCTGTTTAAGGTGGAGGATTAGTACTTCTCCAGTCGGGGACTTAACTTCTAAAGGGGTTTCTTCTTCTCTCTTGAATATCCTACACAAAAAAAAAAATAAGAAGCAAAGTGGGACATAAAAAGGGCTATTTATAGATTAGGAGTATAGACATTAATATTTTCAACTAAGTAATGAACGGTTCCAATAAATATGTAAACGTTCCGATAAACACCAATCAAAATCGGATTAAAAGTTTTTTTCTCCGGCGATCGTGGAATAAATCAAGTCTCAATAAATTATCCAATCCGTGGTTCGTTTTAAGAGGCATCGATCAAACTATATCGAGCGAGGTTCATAAAATAAAATAACTTGACTTACTGCCGTCTAATATTAGCTCCCAACAGATCATAGTTATCAAACGATTTTTTTTCTATAAATAAGTTTTGTGTGTAATCCTTTTGATTGAGGTTGTTTTAAAAGCAGTGTGACCGCTTGTAGAGTTGATTTTTAGGGTTCCGTACGCAAGGGTAAAAACGGGACCCTACTACTAAGACTCCACTGTCCGTCTGTCTGTCACTAAGCTGTCTCTCATGAACCGTGTTAGCTAGACAGTTAAAATTTTCGCCGATGATACATTTCTGTTGTCTCATATCTATATGGATGTAGCACTTTCATTTTGTAGTATTTCTTTAACACAACCTTGTGTATATTATATTATGAATGATTTATATATAACTCCTTTTTTAGACATAAGTAAAGATCTGGAACGAACTTCCCTCAGTGGCTTTCCCTCTTAGTTATGACATGCCGGTTTTCAAAAGGCGGGTAAACCTTTTCTTTGCCTTGGTGCTGCAAGTGTCTATGGGCGGCTATGACCATTTCCATCAGGTGGACTGCCAGCTCGTAAGGCATAAAAATAAAAAAAATGTAGTAAAATGCTCACCTATAAATATATATAAAAAAACGTACCTATTACAAACTTTTAGCACAATCCAAAAGCAATGCTCAAAGCAGTCTAGCCGGATCTCTACACTTAGATATAATTTTCATGCAGTTTATCTATCAGATCTATCTGAACTGAGTAGCTTTAACATAATAAGGATTTATTTTTGTGAAACAAATAAAAAATATTTGAAAAAGGGAAAAAAGCTTGTCTATCTTCAATCCGTTGCCCTTAAAATTAGTTTTTCATATTCAGGATAGAATCAGAAATTCAGCATATATTAAAAGCTAACAATGTGAAGTCTTAAATATTATTAGATTATAACTTAAAAGCAATGTTGATATGTGTGACAACGTACTAAGTATTACTAAATGAAACAAAATTCAAATAATATATTTATTTCAAGTACTCAACGTATAGGTAGATTAGTTTTTGATTACGTGACCATGACTGTAAATGTAGGAAATTTGACTACAAAGCTTATATCATCATTTATTGATTATCATAATGATATGACATGATGTATCGATCGAGTCCGTTTTGTATTTAGAAACATAGAAAATATGCATTTAAATTATTTCGTAATGACAATTAATTTTTCTCGTTTATTCGTTTAATAATAATAATAACATCTTTTCGTAAGCTTCGTCAAGTCTTCTCGTCACCCATCCCTCAATGTCTCAAGTCGAAAGTCTTCGACCAGTGCGTCCTCCCAGTTATGACATACGGCGCCGAGACGTGGACACTCACGGCTGGACGAGTCCACCAGTTTAAAGTCGCTCAGAGAGCTATGGAAAGGGCTATGCTCGGAGTATCCCTGAAGGACCGCATCAGAAATGATGTAATCCGACAGAGAACCAAAGTCACCGACATAGCCCACCGAATTAGCAAACTGAAGTGGCAGTGGGCTGGTCACATTAGCCGCAGAACTGATGGACGTTGGAGTCGGAAAGTTCTTGAGTGGAGACCGCGACTCGGTAAACGTAGTGTAGGACGCCCTGAGACAAGATGGGATGATGATATTCGTAGGCTGGCTGGAGTGGGCTGGATGAGAGTAGCACAAAATCGGGAGCAGTGGCGTGCATTAGGGGAGACCTATGTCCAGCAGTGGACGAACATGGGTTGATGATGAATAACATCTTTTAACTAAAAGTAACCACGACTCATGTTTTTAAGTAAGAATTATTCTTTTCTATGTTAGTTTTTTTTTACTTCTACCTATTTCTAATTGAATATTTAACATACCTAGATACTGTGAGAAAATAGGTAACTTCCCATTTTCGGTCGTGACTGTATAAACACATCCTTGGGGTCAATCAATTTGGTATCGCATCTGAGTCGATAAAGGGGCAAGATAGTGTCTAACACTGTTTTTTCGGCCTCACCTCGGCGGAGGTCTGAAGGGAATCAATTATCTTAATTGGGCCTCGGCCTAATCTTAATAAGCAGGGCCTGATGGCCTCGCGTTGCCTCATATCTGTAACAAGATGATGCGTGTTAGATTAATTTGTTTATCTTTGTAACTAGAATTTACTTTTGTTTTTTTTGACGGTGTGTTTGGAAATCTGTTGTCAAGGAATGTGGGTGACAATTTTGAAAATCATTTTAATGATTGTGACTTTGATCATAAATTAGAATAGGGTACCTACTTATGATTTTAGTCCATTGAAGTTTAGCACTATTAAAAATATTATAAAAACTGGTAGATAGAATGACAGAAAATGAAATCAATTTTATCAATAATGTAATTTTTAATCAAAAACTTAGTAGAACCAGGAACAAATTTAGATTTTCTCTGATGTAGTATAAATTAACCGCGATAAGAGCAATTTTAAGAGGTGTAGGAACAGTAAATTGAAGTGAATATTTTGCAACTTACTTTATATGAATGAAAATGTATATGAGGCTTCTATAAATTGTGTTCAAATAACAGTGCAAGTTTGCTTTGAATAAAATCAACCAAAGTAGATACTGGAAGTCTGTAACCAACGTGCAGGATCTGTTGCAATATTTAAACACTGCCTTTGCACTTTAAATCATCATTACTTCAAACTACTTTTACTGCGTTGAATAAATGAAAGAACCTCCTTTAGAAATAGGACGGTTGAGTATTAAATAACTCCGTTGGTGTGAAGGCAGACAATATTATCATTTGTGGAGCGGCTGCAGAGCCCATCAGCGATGATTTATAACGTGGATATGCTACTGTGTGTTCATCACACGGTCGTGATTTAAGCCCTGATAGTATAAGTATTATCGTGCGCCCGCGCATCGATCACCGGTAGACACCACGGATCTATTGTGGACCTGTTTAACCAGCAAATAAAGTTATGCGGCCGGCGCTTGCAACTTTAATGAATTATCTGTAATGTAATCTTTCTCCGATGGTACCTACCTGGTTATTTCATATTTTCTTGATTTTGTATTATGATGTACACAGCTTATCCTTGCATTAATTGGACCTAATAATATTATTTTATGTCATTCAATGACTCATTTTTAATCTTTTTTTTTACTTTTATTTTTTACAATTGACATTTAATTTATCCATTTTTTATTTGTTTTCGTACAAGCGTGATGTGTTTTTATTTGATTTGACATTGACATTAGAATAGAATTTTGCCATTTTAATTAATACAATTTATTTATTTGACGTGTAATTTATTACGAAATAAATTATTATGATTATTCTAAGGCACTGGTTGGTGTCCAGTTTTTGGAGTGTTGAACGCTTTTTGTTCCACATTAACGCCTTCGGCTAAAGAGTGTTTTTTTCCGCCTTATTACAAAATTTGTTTAACGATACAAAGCAAAAGTGACACCTATGTTTGCCTAAAAGAAGACAGAGATAGCATTAGATTTAAATGAATGTCAAAATCTTATGAACCATATGTAGAAGATTCGTGGTAGAAAGTCAATGATTACAAGAAATGCTCAGTCTATTTTAGTTTTTACGATGTGAAATGTTTGTGTGTTACTATAGAGATATTGTTCAAAGATATTTTCGTAATTATTAACATTTTTTTTATTAATTCAGTGGTTATAAACCTACAGATAAAGTAAAACTTCATGCAGTGGTCATCTTCTAATTTCATTTTATTTGTAATAATTTGAATTGAACTTGACGTTGTAGTAGTTACCTTGTTCAGAACTTTTCATAGGATTTTCTTTCTCGTACTGTCTTGAGATTATTTAGGATTAACCTTTGCAGTTCTACTATACCCTCACAGCCCCTTAAGCTTCTCTCATTCCACGTGGGCTTGCGGTTAGCAATAGCAACATCTAATCACAACATACATATGTTATACGTCTTTATTAAAGTGAAACTTCCTTTTAGCAAAAATATATCGTAATTTGTCTACGTTTTTTGATGTAAGTATTATAATGAACCAGATCAGCCAACTGCGTTGATTCTAAGATCAACATGTCCCGAGCTTTTTGAGCTTCTATAAGTGAGAGCTTATCTCTCATACTTATTCCTTTAATACAAGGGATTTTCCCCTCGAATTGGAGCTCCTGTCTGAAGTAATCTCCATCTTACAGAAGACCACAGTAAAATAACACTAGCTTCTGGTGGTGTTGTGTTTCTGTCGGGGAGTAAGGTACCAGGGCTCCACGGACATATTTGGTATAAATAAATAAATTAACATTTCCAACACAAACACCAATTAGCCTAGCCTCAAAGTAAGCACTATAAGCCTTGTGGTATGGGATACTAGGGTAACGGATAAAATACATATTATACTGTACATACATAAGTATATTTATATAGAAATAAATATTAAACATCCATGACCGGAGTACAAATGCTAGTTATTCATCACACAAACATCTGCCCCCACCGGGATTTGAACCCGGGACCTCTCGAGTCCGCGACGCCATGAAACCCGGCGTACAAACCACTCGGCCACGGAGGTCGTCGCAAACCTCTATAGGCCGCTTACCTTCAGGCGGGCCATACGCTTGTTTGCCATCCTGTTAACATAAATAGAAGTCATTTAGTTTATACCTACGTACTGATGAGAATGCGGTAAATATGTTTGTTTTTGCTGCTTCAGTTGTGATTCGAGCAATGTACCTATTCGATGTTGCTCAAAAATTTTAATTATAAAATCTACTAATTAGAATACCAAATATTCAAAGCGTAGCTCTGGAAGTGATATTAATACTAACGCAATGTTTCATCATACGCGTTATTAGTGATCTTAGCCTTGCACCTAAGCTATTGGCAGGAAATTAAGTAGGTACTGATTATACAAAATTCAACCTTTAATCAATTTAAAGAAAGCTTGCTTGCAATTAATACATTAAGTGTGTGTAAAAACCCATGAAGGCTGCTAGCCTTTTTTCCGGTCGCAAAAACCCTTACTTGTTTTCCTTTTTTTACCAACTCTTATCTAACACAGCTTTTAAGTCATAACAGGCCAAAATCACTTCTTAACTGCAAAAAAGGATTCTGACATTTAGTCACATAACAAACGCACAATGAAATACATAACACTAACTTTTGGTGGTGTTGTGCTTCTGTCAATGATTATAATTCCAGGGCTGTAGGTCGTAGTTGATGGAGTCAATATATAGTAAACGTGCCGGTCAAGCACCTAAAAGCAATGCTTTGCCACACTTTTTGTATAAAAGAAACCTTTGATATTTTCCTAACCCCGCAAGGAATTATGACGCGAACTTTGATATGTGCGTGCAAGTATGTATGTTCTAAGATAAAAATAAATAAGACATAATGCGACTTACCAGTTAGTGATAATAATTTAATCCCCCAAAATCAAAACAGCGATAACGTCGTGGAGGTGTTAATCGTCGATTACTTCTTTGCCTTGTTGGAGATTATCGGCACATATCTACTGATATGACGTGAAAACGAACGTAATTTATGATTAAAAATGTGGTTTCTTTTTTTTATTGTTTATCGAAAAATCATTGTTTCAGTCGATCGTAAGATAGCCACATCGGTGGTTGTGAGATATCGTCAGATTGCATCGATCTAGTATCCTTTATCGGCTTCTAATAAGCATTAGGTGAGAATAATATCTATCGTGTTTACTAACGGGCTGAGATTTCAGTTCACATATAGATTGTTAACTTTTGTTTAATGTTAGATAAACATAGTAATAAAATAGTTATGTAATTTAGATTGTATCTGGAAGTAAATCTATATAATAAGTGAACGATAACTTTTTAATTTAACAGATATTCTATTAAGTTTTTTTTTGAATTTTATGACATTTTAAATCTATTTATGCTGATCCTAGATGCTTTTCAAAATAATATATTTATTGCATGTCACATTAACAATACAAACAGTAAAAATAGGTTAATTCACTATAAGACATTCTGCAAAGGCATAGATAAACTAGAATATATTAAATGCACTTGTATATTTTTGGCAATAATGTAAGTAGTTGCGTAACCAAGCGGAATGATGTTATATCCTATAAATAAAATAAACCATAATAATAAATGCGAAAATTACATATCGGTGAATATTGTTGAAACAAACACGCAATTAGTTTTAGTTAGCTTAAATTGCATAGTGCTTACACTGGTATTAAAAAAAGCTTCCCAAAAATTTAGTGGTTTTTTAATAAAATAAATCTTTATGATTTTTTTCAGTGTTAATCCTTATGAAAAGTCTTTCCGTGGGTTGATTGCGACTTGTACTACATACAGTCACCAGCTTTTCAATTCATTTTCCATATATTAGTATAGTAACATTGATTAACTGGTTATATTTTCCATGCTTTTCGATTAAATGCTTTTGTATATAATAATATATATTTTTCAGATTGTGAGAACAGTAAGAATACCCAAAAATATTACTTTCGCGTGTGATTATATTCCTAATACTGTACTCTACTTCAGTATTACGAATATAATCACACGCGATTCATCACTTTAGGAGATTTATAAAAATATATAAATAAGCATTCTTAAAATATATATATTAATTTATAGAGATTTTTTTTAATATAATTGGCATCTTAAAATACAAAACTCGGAATCATAAGGAGAAAATATTGGGTGCGTTTTACTTAAAGATTTCAGTAGGTATACATAGTTTTTACAAGTATAAGCGTTTAGTTATGATCTCCATTGATAACTTGTGGTAGTTTTTACGTAAAAGTGTTAAGAAATGGACCTAAATATCAAAGTATATAATATAGTTTAATCGACCAACATATATTTGATGTAGGGGTCCATTTTAAGTTTTTCAGAGAGCAGAATATCTATATTCTTTTGCTGCATAGATATCCTTTAAACTGATACCGCGGTACAAATTATTTTAAATTACCTGGCATATACTAAATATCAGTTGTTATACAATTGCGTGGCCTTCAATTAAAAAAATAAAGTATATTCGGCTAAATTAAGAAGGCGTAAGCTGTTATAGTAAAATCTACTCAACGCATGGAAATAATACTGCCTATTCGTGTTGCAGCTTTACTCGTCAAGCTTTAAGCGTCAAACGACATCTACTGAAATGTCTAGACGTATTAATGTATCTAAATTGCTATTTATTAGAGATGGCTTATCTCTGACATTCAAAAGTAATGTGACAAACGTTATCTGAACTTAGATCGTTTGCGACTACGGTTTTAATAAATTTGTAATTCTAATCATTCATATCTGTTCTGTTGATAAGTTTTATTCCTTTGAAACTGCAACCCATGAGCACCAAATTAATATAATTCAAGAGTAAATATTTTGACGGCTTCCTACATCAATCGTCTTGAGGAAATCATGTAAATAAACCTCAGAAACAAATTTAATAAATTTATTTATATATGTGTCAGGTCTGTGGTGTTAATCTATTTGCCACCGTAAATTTGTCAGCGTAGAGTCTTGTAGTATCGCTGTGCCTACGACAGATGTAGTGTACAGATATGTTCGGTCATTTTAGTAGCAATAAAAATCACGACTCGGTTGGCTAACATCGCTTAATGCGCGCTTATCGCTTATCGCAGCGGTATCGAGTGTTGTTCGCGCGATATCACCTAATCAAATTGGGAGCGTATCGATATCACCGACGTTTTTCGATAGCGATCCACTATTATCTTAATTGATTGTCTTTTTTCCAAACACCGTTCGAGTCCACATGCGCCTTTGATGTTGCGCTCTTTTTATCGCTGTTGTTAATTGAAGATTTCTGTTTCAGGCTCGCACATCATGTCAAGGTCGGTCGCCGGCCGATGTTAAGACTGTCAGGTAGCAGGAGGGACCGTTAGTGACTGACTGAAATGCGGATAGGAGTGACTTCGAGTGGGTGTATATAAAAGCGATGCATGGTGTGTGAGGTGGGGTCTGCGGTCATGGACATGAGCGGAGAGGGCGGCGGCGCGGGCGCGGGCGCGGCGGCCGGCGCGCTACAGCAGCGGTGGTACGAGAGCCGAGTCAACGGCAGCCCCGCCGCCGGCGACGTCAACGAGCCCAACGGGGACTTCTTCCACTCGCCGCTAGAGGGCGGGCACCATAGCCGCGCCCGGTACTACCACCAGCAGATGCACGCACCTTACTCGGCCGCGGTCAGCTCGCATGGTGAGTTCTACCCAAAGTTATCTTTTATCTTTGTTGAGAAAATGCCCATGACGCATATCGCCTCAGGGTGAGAGACGAGGTTATGTGGGACTCCTCCTCCCCCAAACCTCCAACACCCAATCAGCCAGCCCGTGTGCCTTGCTCATCGGCTGCCCGGAATAAGCGGACTATAAGATACCTACTTCTTTTGTCAACTAAAGTAATCCAATAGAATAGTATAGAAATCAAAAAAGCTGAGGTCAAATTCAAATTAATTATAATTTAGTTAGTTCAGGTCATTAAAAAGCACGTATGAATGTCTAAAAGCTATGTCATTGATCTGTTCGCAAATCTACGGTAGGAGACCTTGTATTGAGAAAAACACACAACTCAGTAAGTACTCCCAGTATTAAAATTTATTATGTACAGAGACGAAAAGTTGAAATGTTACTTTAATATGAGATGATTTCTAAAGTCTAGGTTTCCTGTTCTGTGAGTGATATGTAAACTGTAAAATAGTGGTGTTGCATCTTGTAAATGAGGTAGCTAGCCATTTAATGGGTGACCCATTCTGTTGACCGTGTTCGATCCACTTATACCGTCCACAGTATAAGTGGATAGAAACTCGAAACTCAATTGACAACTGAGTATTCCTACATGCATGTTTACTACATAATCAATATTCTTTACAAACATTTTTCTAACTTGGTTTAAAAAGTACAGAAAATTTTATAAAAGCAATTAGCTCATTGTATCTATGTGTTGACAATGTGATCTAATTAAATATTTAACTAAGTTATTATTAATCACCTAAGTAAAATATAGCAAAAAGGCTTGTCAAAAAGAGCTTTAAATAGACGAGTGAGCTTTTGAATTTAAGCAAATTGCTACCAGAGCCAGTAGCCGATCGACGTTATCGCACATCAGGCAATATCTCTCCCAAACTCCACAATTAATTCGACGGAGCCGGCCAGTCAAAATCGCCATTCTGTGAGGTGACAGCTTAGGTAAACACGATCTAAAATGGGCTTCGGCCGTAAAAAGAGAAAAAAATAATTCCATCTTTTTGTTTTTTCTTTTTGAGGTTTAAATTTTATTGAGGCAATAAAGTTTTTCTTGGAGACAGGTGGCTCTTCTTTATATTTTAACTACGCGGCTGGCTGCGCACAACCGCCCGTACGGAAAGAGGTGCTTAGGGGCTAGATTGGCATGCGGCTGCCGAGGGGACGATTAGAATTTATTTGAAGGTGCGTCGGTAGTGATGTGACACTTAAGAAACTGTGTCACTTCTCAGAATCGGAACTGGGAATTGATTTCGTCGCATTCACAGCAGTAACGTATGGTTGTTTATGTGCGGCCCGGGTCGGGACGATGTCCGAGCGTCGGCTGTTTCGGCCCGTAAACTCTGTTATCGTGTTGTTTCGACTCGACGCAGCTTCTTGTCGCCCCGATTATATCTGGATCTGTAACCCATACGAAGCGCGGCGGTACGGCTCGATTAGGTTACTTACACACGAAATTATGTGATACACTGATCCACGGTCGACGATAACTGTGTAAAAATATGAATTGCCTCCCCGATTCATTTACAACTTTGTTACTTAGCTCACTTCAATTTATGAAAACATAAACTTTTATTACTATCTATGTGGCTGAGTCGGCGGACGATGGTTCTTTGTCATACCTCGGGTTTTCTCAGTGGCGGAGATGCGAGCAGTTGTAAAAAGGACTTTTAAAAGTTGAGACTCGCACATAAAGTGGTAACGATGACAACTCGTATCGTTTTCACTCGAGTCGAGCGGTTTACGAGCCGACTGCGGTACGAGCAGCGACCACGTGTGTTATTATGGCTAGTTTATTTAATAAAACGCAAAAACGTGTTTCACATACAACACTGTTATTATACGATAATTGGTGTTTATTTTCCCCACGCATCGACAATAAAAAATAATGATCTCATTTCGAGTTCACTGAACGAGTTTAATAATTTTTTTTTTAATTCAATAAGTACTTATTTAAGCTGAATTTTCTTATAATTCAGAGCCAAGTCAAAATGTGGAGTCGAAGTTCTTGGTTTTAGTGGTCACTTTTTTATGTTTCCACGAAAGTTTTAAGGTAACTTAATTGTTTAAACTTTTTCTTAACAAGACAGGTTTCATAGAATGCAATGTAGGTGACAAAAAGTTTAAAAAATAAAAATTAAACGTTAATGGCGGTTAGGCTGTCCCATGTAATCCAATAGCAGGCGCGTTTGACGGCCCCAATAATTTATGAGGCCGTAATGCGATTGATGACGTACGCCCGAATATTTATTTCACTAAACGTGGACCCTAAACTTTGTTATTCTTTTTACGTCCAACTTCTGTAATGCTACACCTGGATATGTAACGCGCATATTAAAATTTTGTCAAGTATTCATGTGGGATTTACTCAAATCGGCTTTTTAGCAACAGCTAAAGTACCTACGTTGACTTTGTGGATACATGTTATTTGCAATAACTAATCTGTAAGTACTAATCTATACCAAAAATTAAAAAGGTATTGTTTTATTTACTTAGTAAAATCTAATATATAAAATTCTCGTGTCGCGGTGTTTGTGGTTAAACTCCTCCGAAACGGCTCGACCGATTTTCGTGAAATTTTATATGCATATTCAGTAGGTCTGAGAATCGGATGTAATCTATTTTTCATCCCCCTAAATGTTAAGGGTAATCCATCCCTATTTTTTTTTTATTTTAGATATATTTTTTTTTAATTTTTTTATGATACAGCATTAGGAAATACATATAACCCTGAATTTTCAACCCTTTAAAATCAACCCCTAATTTTTATGGCGGTACGAAGTTCGCTGGGACAGCTAGTAAAACTATATTTATAAAGCACTTTCAATGTCAAGAACCTTACAGCTACTCCTCTAAGTGATGATCTTTTTTTAGAAAGAAAATTAGTGATTTTATGGCACTTCACATTTGTTGGGCTGGATAACTAATAGTTTAATATCCTCAGTAATTTTATGTCAGTTAAGTTAGTTTTTCTAATGAATGTAAGTAAGTGGGCATAAACGGCCTTTCAATTCACGAAAGGAAGGCCGTCTTGTAGTCTCTTTAGCTAAAGTTGCAAGCCCACGCTCTGGCGCCCAGGTTTCCGAACAAAACAAACGCATTATTCAATCCGGGCGCCCTGTATCGTTGCTCATCGGCCATTTCACACCTATTGAGCAATGACAAACGTGAACCCAGGCGCAAACACACACGCCCACACCAACACCGACCGTATTACCTACAACTGAACGTTCGAAATCCAATGCAAGTGATCCGAGCAAAAAAGGTGTAATTGTTATGATACATTATTTTAAATTATTGGGTAGAGCGTACTTAAAGAATTTTACACGCTGATTGTACCACTGAGCTATGAACGGGTGATTGGAAGCCAAGCTTTTTTTTAATGCAGAACAAATATAATTATCATTGGTTTAGCAATGAATTAGTTCATTGCGTAATCTATTCTACTATACCTACGCCGTCGAGCTTTCCGCAAACAGACATCGATGCGAAAAGCTTTTGGTGTTATAATTGCGCAGACTTATTCCTGACGAATGCTCGCTTATTTTTTATTGTCTAGAACAAGTTTGTGCCAGTACATGTAGCCAATGAGAGTTTTTCAATTACCCACCGCTTTCTGCGGACTAAATAAATGAATGTGACTACGACCCTTCATCACAGAGACCACTTAATAAGCTGAGCTTTCATTTTGCTATTTTCTCTTTAAGTTTTCCTTTGTCTGGTTTGCGTGTGTTGGATAGATTCTTTGTATATTCTGTTGACGATCTCCGTGGCCGAGTGGTATGTACGCCGGGGTTGCCCGATGGGGCAAATGTTAGTAGTATCGATAGTGGGATAGCAAAATTGCTTTTATGCCACTTTGGTCGAAAATGAGTTATATATAAAAAGGGGCTGTAAAAATGAGTATCACACTTTTAAAATTGCAATAACCTTTTAAGTACACAAGATATACTTTCGAAATTAAAATGTCTCGAAAAATAGTTTAATTTTGTTCTAGAGTTTCAAAGAAAGCTGAAAAAGAATTACCATAAAATATTTTTTTTTATTTTAAATTAAAAAAGAATAAAGTTTAGAAATAAAATGTGATACTTAGTTTTGCAGCCCAGCGTATATGACTGTAATCAACTTTTTTTTGCGTCGATCTGTTTATATTTCCTAAAGATTTGAATAGTGTTTTTTTTTGCGTTTAAGCAATTCAAGTTTTAATGATTTATTATAGTTCAAAACACTGTAGCGTTGTAAATTTTGGTGATTTTTTCAACCACAGTCTCTTACACTCTATTATTTTAAGTCAAATCAGCTATAAGCGATGAACGTTAACAGAGAAAAATTTATTCAAAACATATAGGTACCTAAGTGTTTTTTGGATAAGGCATGTAAATAAGTGATTTTAAATTATTTCAAAATGAAGTCACTTGCGATAAAAGTCATTTTTATTGATTGCCAAAGAAATCAATTTGGCGCATAATTGAAAATGCTCGCAAATTATTTACGTATATCTGAATTATATGCAATGTGAGAATAGCTACTTGTTTTCTCGATTGTGTGTGATGTGTAATGAAAGCAATATCTGAGGAACTTTTTAAGTAGATTATTTATTCTATTCTGAGGAAGTTTTTAAGTAGATTGTAAATTTTATGTTCCAATATGCCATTAAAATGATAGCAAACCATTTCGCAAATTACTCTCACATAAAACCAGGTATGATTATTACATTTACTAGAGCAGCTCTTTGCTCTGCTTTTATATTTACTAGGCGGTTTAATTATTTTCGCCACACAATTACCGCTGCGCTGTATTATTTAATGACAATGAATATGAAATGCGTGCATTTGCCAAATGCATTGCGGCGTGTCGTGCGTACACGCAGCCGTGAGTCGAGCGTACGTATGCGTGTGCGTCTGTAAACGGGCTCAGATTGGCGCAATTAGTACGAAGGGGCGGGGCTTACGCTAGCGACATCTCCCAACCCCGACGCACACTAACGACGAGCCACAATGAAAATATTGCCCCCAACCGTTAATTATTTCCACCGCAGCACCGAAGTTAGTATTAAACGTGGAGCGAGTGTTACCATATTTAATTTTTAATGTTCGCCGGATGTTGAGTCTCAGAAATGTCTCAAATAAATAATATGCTTAGAAATTGAGGAATAGGTAAATAATTATTAGGTATATACAAGATAAAAAAGGTGTAGATAAGTAAGTTTTTAAGCAGCGACATGAAAATACATCAACGCAAGGCATTCTTGTTATTTCTAAAGTATTTTTCAATTAGTTCAAGACACGTGTACAGTTGCGTTCTTTCTGCCTTATAAATTCTCAATAAAATTTGTAATACAACATTTCTTACATGACCTTACTCAAATTGAAAAAAGTTTTTCATTTTAATTAACGTTTGCAACGCATGGTTTTATCGCTTCTTTGGAACATGAGTTGTTGTGTCGCATGATCGCATCGTATAGATGCAGCGTGAAAAACAAATAACGATAACACGTCGAAAAATAACAGCTAGTAGGTATGTTCGTCTGATGAAATATACTACTAGAGGAATTGTTGTTTAAGTTAAAAGTACTATGAATATATATAGAGTAGATAATATATATCAAGCTACAAATATGTAGCTTGGATGCGCGAGTGCAGTGGTGCGGAAATGGAATATTGGCGCTCGGCAACTTTCCAGAGACAATTCGGCCTGACGACGCGACGATACACTTTGGTTTTCCAGCCAATACGGTAATCTGCACGGCTGCTTTTACAATTGACTAATTAGTTTCACTTCACGTCTCTCGAAGGAATGTTTGGATTAGGTATACAATGTACTCAGGAAAATATTTCCATTAGCTCCGCCTATGTTAGGTATTGTCAATCGATTATATGCTTTCGAGATAGAAAAGACATTTACCAAAAAGTAAGTATCTAGCTTGAAAAAGAAATTATATTTATTAAATTTATGAATTTCGGATGGATCTTCCATTAAAGCCACATTCATTTAGGTACTATGTATGCAATATTTTTATAACCGCTATGAACTTAGCACCTTAATACATATAATATTTAAATGAAGTATCCAATTTGTATCAATAAGAACCTTTTTTTAAACGTAGTAAAATTAAAAATATATTTTTTTCTTCGGTAGATATTTTAAATAGCACTAACGTGAATAAGTTCGTGTAGATATATAAACCAAATGTACATTAATCTTACTTCCTCTATACGCTTACCAAACTTTGTAGAGGCGTATTAAATCATAAAAGGCATTACCCAGCCAAAATAACATCAAATACTTACCATTAAACTACTTATAACAATCAAAACATCCTTCGGTTACATTGCAACAGTACGTGAAGGGGTTCAGGTGATTGTCTTACTGAGGGACGGAGTTTCGTCACGATTTTTTCAAACGCTTCTTGCAAAGTGGCCGCCTGTTAAATGTATTGTGACGGCTAATAAACGCCCGCTCTAATGAATAACGGGCCAGTTTGAATTAATTAATCGTGAAGTGCTTCTGCGAGTGGCTACTTTCGATTTTTCCATACTCACGATTATAAATCTCGTATGATCTCTCGAAGTCTATAATCGCCGCCGCAGACAGTAATGACCGCGCCGCAATTATAACTATGACGTTTCGCTGTGTATAGGCGATGAAATAAGAAAACACAGTTGATGCCACGGAATTTAATATAAAACAATGAAAAACTATATTAACTGCTAAATTACTAAAATTAAATGCAAACAATAATTCAAAAATTTTTTGTAGTCCTATTTGGAGCGTCGTCGTCGCGTCATATTTTTAAAAAGCGAACGCGTGTAAAGAGAAACAAAATTAAAACTAAAACCATGCAAAGGAAGTCGGTCTGTCGCCTACACTGTGAGTGCATTCGGAATTGAATGATTTCCAAGAGAATAGATTTTCAGCTGCGTACCCCTAAATAAGCTAATTATGACGCTACAGGCAAACATTTATCAGATCTAATTGGATACGACATGATGGCAAATAATTATCGTGCACACCGAAACGGTTATCGGTCACGATAGTGATTGCCAACGTTCAGTGTATCGATTAAGTAGTGAACTAGCGACTAGGTCCGTTTCATAGGAACAGTCCGCGAGTTACAATTACAAATATCGATTGAGCCGAGCCACGAACAACTATACGTAGAGCAGAGCCGCACCGCTTAGTTTTATTGCCGCTCTTTGCCGTTGTACAAACTTTGGCCTCCAACGCGGCTATCGATCGCTATTGCCTCTAAGCACGGGACGAGTTGACCTAATTAGTTAACTTTTTAATAGCCGAATGTTACCCGAACGTCGTTTGACCAGACGGCTGGCTGATTTCCCCTGCCCGATTAATAATCCGAGCTAATTAACATTTGAAATTGCCTACGTCATGACAATGTGCTCTGTGCGGCGAACGCCAGTTCCCAGCGAGTATTTTTTCTAATCGGTCATTATTAGGGCCAACATAAAAAGAGGTCCCCGGTAGAGCTCGCTCGAGTGCACCGACGGACGCCCGTTCACTAAAGAACTTAATGTATTCATTTTGCTTTTGTATCTTTCGCGTGATTAACTTTGATTGATTGCATCCAAATATTGATATTTGATATTAAAATCTGGAGACCGTCAGCGTGTGAGGGGCACGGAATCGAATGACAATAGTATATTTGAGTGGTTAATAATAAATCGATCGTTGCTTTTTTACAAATTTCGGCACAACTATATTGTTTGTAGTGCCCAACTAAGTTATACGAATAAGAATACCAGCAAGAAATATCTTGTTAAGCTTGACTTTGTGTACCTTGTTAGGTGCTGTAATAAACATCAAATTAATTACGTTTATTTATTGTCTCTGATCAATGTATAGGTTGGTAAGGGTCTTAGGGTCTTTCCAGTCGATTGGCCACCTGAAGGTGATGCGCATCGAGCTTGATGGATGGAGCTAACTCGACGCAGGCATGCGGCCGAAGCCGCATCATTTCGTGTATTCAAATACCAATATTATTTTACTATCACTTTGATACGTTCAACCCACAGCACACACTTATTACATGAACTATAAAGTCCACAATAGCACAAAGAGTAAGAGTGAAATTGCCAATGTTATATAGAACTGAACTAGTGTAGATGAGTCGGTGGTTTTGTCACGATTTGTCATACATCGAGATGCGGTTACGGAATGCTTAGCTTCAGACTAAGCAGAAGTTATGACAAAAATGTCATGGGAACGGCTATTGAACCAAACTAAGTCGTGCCCCAGTCTTAATTGATCGCTGTTTGAGCTGCTATGCAATAAAAAATGTTACACACAAAAGCAACTTCTTACATAATGATATTATTTAAAGTAGGTAGGCAATAGCTTCACATTAATGTTACTTATTTTTTTACATTGAAGTTGAAAGCAACAAGAAAATCCTTAAAAAAGGTTTAAATAGGCAACATTATTTTTTGTTGGTTGGGTAATTATTTCTCTTAAATGGTCCGTAAATTGTTGGGTGCCCGAAAACATGTGAAATTGGTAGGTTTCGTGGCGTATTGTCGTTTGCTCGAACTACAAATAGGGCACAACCAATTTATATTTTCATTAAAGCCATCCATATTATTTTAGTTTAAAAAATTCAGGGCGGAGGGCGTCCGGCCCCGAGAAGCCTATTTTCGCAGCACATTACCGAGAATGAATGATTTCCTGGGCCGCCATGATTTATACCGCACACTACCGCGTAGGCTACCGAGTTCCTACGACACAGACCTATTACTACGCGCCGGTGAAGAATGGACACTCCTTTGTGTAAAGAAATTGTTGCATTTGTCTTTCTTTGTTGCCTTCCTGATAGCCATCAGATCGGTCGGTGCTATCTAATTTCCATCTGGTTCCGAAAGAGTATTTTTGTTATTATTCAGTTTTATTATGTACACATTTGCTTCACTAAAATCTTGATTTGGCCTAAAAAATTAATGAAGAAGAAGTTGGTGGTTAATTAATCTGCTAGAAACTCAACCGTTTCAAAGAATCCATATATAAGGAAGAAAAGCTATTTCTTCTTTGGAATGTTGAATACTTGTAAAGGTATTCATTTGTCATTGTGGGTTACCTACAATGCGAAGAGATGGCGCTGCCTTGCAGCCTAAGAAATACTAGAGAAAATTCGACACGGAAAATTAGGGCCGAGGCAGCATAATGGTCAGTGCATCCGCCCAGATAGCGGAGGGTACTGGTTCGAGTCCCTGTCCGAGTAAAATATAATCTAGTAAAATTTTCTTTGATTTTTTTTTCTAGTTTTGATATTTATACTGATCTAGCTTAAATATAATGTCAATTCTTTAAGGGATCCCTTAAAGCTATCTGTAATGCTCTTTTTCTAAGTGTCTTATTTCGTTAACTATTTCAAAATAGGTACCTATTTTTTTAGCTAGACTTTATACTATTCCACTCAGCACTGTCTCCGTGTTTAATCAAGGTTGACCGGTTTAAATTGGAAAACCTGTACGTAGACAAGTAAGTACAGCCAAGTCCACATATCTTACGGAATCATAACAAGATTCCTCCGTGGAACAATAACACGGTGTTGCACCTGCGAGGCGCAAGCGCAAGGCGAGCTAACAAGCCCAGTTTGTGTGCTCGGATAATAAGTGGATATAGTTTACGGTTCTGCGCGGGCGCACGCCAAATAACCGTCATCAGAGGCGCTCGCCACAGGTGCCTTGGACTATGGCGACTTGTAGATGCGCTGAGTGAACTTTGATGCGATTTTGTCTGCTCTACATTGAGATTTGAAATGCATTTCAAATCTCAAGGCTTAAAGACTTATTCAGGATAGAAACTTTTTAAAGTTGGTCTTGCCCCATTTTTTGGAAGACATTAATGGAATTCTACTTCTTGACTTTGTCTTTGTCACTTGTTAAGGAATTTAAAAAAAAAGGAAATTAAACCCGAGTTCGTTTTTGCAAATACTTAATAGGAATCACTTGCCAAATTACTCTGGAATTATCAAAACTGTTTATAGTGCTTAAAGTTATTTTATAATCTTCTTGAGATTCTTCCTTATAACCAACGACAGTATGAATTTCTTACTATTATTTCTTCTTTATTATTTTTAGTACTTCTTTAATTTACGGTACTATTCTTATTTATATGGATAATTATATTATTTTATATATTCCACTAAATCACAGTACAGTAATAGGAGATTAGGTCATGACATACCAACATGACACAATGTTGTTCGGGTGGTTTACATGAAAGCACGGAAATGTTCTAGATATGAAATATTTATAGTCTCCATCATACCTTAGTTTTTTTATGATAATGAGGTGGCAAACAAGCGTAAGGCCCGCCTAATGGTAAGCGGTCATTACAGCCTATAGATGCTTGGGAAACCAAAAATATCACTCGCACCGTTGCCTATCCTGTCTAGGGTTACCATCCGTCCGGATTTGTCTGGAAATGTCCGGACTTTTTGCTTTTTATCCGGAATGTGAGTAAAACTTTTTATTAAGTTATATCAAATAAGTCAAATAATCCTTATTAAGTTCTCATTAATTTAAAACATAATATAAATCATCTTTAAGATTCAACAACGAGACCCCCTCGCGATGCGAGCGTCTGCTACCACGCGTATAATATCACTGTAATTAAGTGGTTGATGTTTACATTTTGTGACTATAATGTCCGGATTTTATTGAAATGTCCGGCTTTTTGTCAGGACTTTTAAAAATTTTAAATAGTAACCCTAATCCTGTCCCAATCTACCCCGAGAAGCCTGGCACCTTACTCACCGACAGAATCACAACACCCCCAAAATGTAATGTTATTTTTCTATCGTCTTCTGTAAGGCGAAAGTTCTTCTCCAGACGGAAATCCGCAATGCTGTACCTCTCTTGAATCAGTGAATGCAAACTGAACTCGCTTGCCACCACTAAAGTCTTAATCTAAAGTAATTTAATTTGTTATCATATCTGACAAGTTTTGACTATGTTTAGAACAGTAAACAATACATCATTATAAAAACATAGTTATAGACACCGGAGGCATATCGATCATGGGCGGTGGCGCTGTGTAACCGTCGATAGCACGATCTGTCAACGTTGGGCGAATAACATTGATTAAAACGTCAACAGTGTAAGTAATAATGAGTCAACTGATTTATTATATAGATTGTCGCGTTACTCTTAAAGCTGCCCTTTAGATCTCGCTCGACTTTAATTTATTTCATTGAGATAACTGGATAAATATGTAGTTGAGAAAAAATCTGCGTTTGCTGCTGCATAGCTAGAATTGTGATTAAATGAAGCAATTGAAAATGTTTAATTGGACCGGTTTGTAACTTTAGAGTGGCGTAAAATCAATACATTTAGATGTTTTTTATACAAAGTACTTAGTATCCGTAAATAAGGATCGTTTAATATTTTTATACTGTTTTCAGTATAGTTTTAATAACTGAGGTTTTTTATATCAACCTTAAAACTTTATTTAAAAAAATGTCTTTGTCGATCAGAATAATATGGCTGCCAACCGGGATTTAGCATTTCCTTATTTAGTAGGTACATTTTTTTGGATATGGGACAGTGTGCTCATCCTTATTATTAATTTACTCTTTTTTTTATTATACTCATAATTACATTTCATTAGAGTTTTGAGGTTCGACGTCGCCTCGTTTTGTATATAAATCGTTTGATAATATATACCTATTGCCATCTTATATTATACATAATGGTAAACGAACAGTTAATACTCAAGTTTCTTATCAATAAATATTTAAACATTGTTACTTTTTAGGGTTCCGTACCTCAAAAGGAAAAAACGGAACCCTTATAGTATCACTTTGTTTTCCGTCCGTCCGTCCGTCCGTCTGTCCATCCGTCTGTCAAGACCGTTTTTCTCAGGAACGCGTGGAGGTAACAAACTGAAATTCATATCTAATACTCAGGTCTACTGTCCCTTGGAGCTGTGAAAAAATCAAACTTCTAAGCCAAAGCAATCAAAAATAGACAGCCGTTTATGCCGCAAATTTTCGAAACTCGCACGGGAATCAAAACCTACAGTGTACTTCCCGTGAACTTAGAATCTTGAAAGGTACGAAGTAACGTCTTATAGTACAAATAAAGGAAAAATTGCGAAAACCGTAAATTTTTAGTTACATCTTATAAAAAAAATATTTTTTAATAATTATTAAGATATAACTACAGGTGTACTTCCCGTGAACTTAGAATTTTGAAAGGTACGAAGTAACGTCTTATAGTACAAATAAAGGAAAAATTGCGAAAACCGTAAATTTTTAGTTACATCTTATAATAAAAAATATTTTTTTAATAATTGTTAAAATATAACTACAGGTTTGTACGGAACCCTCGGTACGCGAGTCCGACTCGCACATGGCCGGTTTTTTGCACTAAGTATTTACATCGTGACGTGTCCAAAGTCCACATGCTAAGGGCAAGCCGTAATCCGAATGGGTTAAAATTAATCCAGTTGTGTAGTGGGCTCACTAAAGGTCACTAGAACTCGTTGATGTAAGGATTAAGCTGTTGGCTGTACCTCGTTGACGAACCGTGGACGGATTAGAAGTCTGCGTGCGCTGGGACGAACTCGGAATAAGAATAGGATAAGCTGGAAAAAGTAGTTAATCTGAGTAGCTTTCAGTGAATAATAAATACATGGAAATTATATTGGAACTGTTCTATTTCGTTCGGGATACTGTTAATAGCGGCCCAGTGGTAAGCGAATAAAAATTACTTTGTTGCTCGCTGGAAATATTTTACTTTATAACAATTTTGGGGTCAGCTTTTTCCTTGCATAGTAATAAATAGAATTTCTGGTACGTGTTTATATAATTAAGTTATTGAAATTTCAAGTTGCTCAAAGGACGGCAAATCGCGTGCCATAATAATGTTCCGCTTGGTTTCAATTGCTGATATTCGGAATTGCTTTTTCTGTTAATTGATTTTATTAATCGACATGATTAATGTGTAGCCACTTGAGTACATTTTGTTATGAGTTAATTATTTTTCACGAGCAGTTTATTACATTCTTTAATATATGCAGACTGATGATGAGATGCAAACTAACGTATCAGTAAAATATTGTTTTTTATTTGTATTAATGGATAAATAACACTTAATTGATTGTTAAATGAACTTCCATGTTCTATACTTAGTGTTCTGTAAAATAAGAACAGATAACAAATGGAGGTATGATGGTTTTGTTTAATCATTTATACTGATTAACGTTTCGATCTTTTTCCAGATTAATTTAATATTCCTTCATCGGATCGATAAGCCATTTTATTTTTGTGATGCGAATGATACTCATCGAATTGATTAAATAATCGATGCTGATTGGTGGAATACTAGTACCTACTCACATACTTGAAATTGGTGGATTCTTTAATTAGTTTCTAATCGCTGTTTCGAATAGATAAGGATAATGATGTAGGGTCACTCCGCTCCTGGCTGCATGGCGTTGTGTGTTGTATTTTTGTCGATACCGTAACGTAATGCGCTAGTCACGAGCGGTTATGTAAGCAGGCTGCCGGCCGGCGCCGTCATTATAGGCATTACTGGAGGAACACGCGGTCCCTCGCCATTGTCAAGATTGCGGGGTCAGCCAGGCCCCGGACGAACGTTCACCAACTTGTAATTTCGCAACCATTCCTATAACCCAATAAATCGCTGCTTGTAAAACAATTTGCGATGATAATCCCGGAGCTGTTGCTCGGATCGCGTCTAATGATAGACATCGTGATTCGTGCTTATTAATTATGGTAATGATTATTACTGCATTGTTGTATATGTCCGATATCATGATATATGTTGTTGTGATTCGAACCGAGGTATTTGCTGTTGCCAACCTGCCTCAAGGTACAATATATACTATGTGAATTATTGACCGTGTTGCAATGCCATTGCTGCAAGTGTTATCATTGGAAGGTTTATTGTGAATAATAGAAATGAGCGAGCACGTTATGCTACTAGTACAATAGCTTATCAATATAGTTGAACTTTATTGCTTAAAATACTGAATATTATTTTCAAGAGATTTCATAACTAAAGATAAAGCGGCCTTGTAACTAAGCTGCAAAATTCAAGTAACATTAGTATGTGTGCTACTTTCACTGTTAGTGGTAAAAATATGTCTACTTAATATTCCGATATTATTATCCTTCTTCTTTATTGGTGTTGTTAAAACAAATAGAGAATAATTAGAGACATAACGATTTTTATTTATTGTACATAAATTGCTCCTCTTTCTTTATCACATCTATGCTGTCGTATTTCTCCCATATCTACGCGACGGAGCTTTGGGTAGCTGTGATACTAAATCCCTAGAATTAGCGTTCGAAATTTGAATAAGTTCTTTCGTTATGAATTACCGGGCTGCGTGCCTATGGACGCTAGATGATAGCTGGACTGGTGATAATTTGACACGCATAAAAGCGGTTGTGGAAGAGGATAAATTTGTGTGTGTAGCTGAAAAAGCACACGTAATTCAAAGTTTGAATGCAAATTTTTGCACATGATGTGGGATAAGCATGGAAACATAAGGTTTTTTTTACATTGCAGTTGCAGATAATAAGCTTCTGGTTTTAAGAGGTTAGTTGATTTTGATACGTAATAAGTCTCGGACCTATGTCGATTATACGTCTTTTCGGTAAGTCTGTAAGACAGTTCTTTAAAATCAAAGTCAATATCGTTTATTCAGTCTAGGCTGTTACAAGCACTAGTGAATGTCGAAAAGCTACGCCATCTGTTCGCAAATCTACGGCGGGAGACCTTGTATTGTGAAGAACCGGCAAGAAACTTGGCAATGGCTGTTTTAATCGGTCAATGTTTCTAAGTCCCGTACATATTGGGGACTGATACTGTCCGAAATTCCATTATTCCATTATCACGTGTTTCGGTTCGGCACGAGTAAACGGAATCAAGTTAATATTTCAACACTGTTCGTATGTTTTTGATAGCGGCATCGCATTATCGGTGATAAGCTGAGTGGAGTGCCTTGATTTTTATACTATTTGATCTTTGATATTAAAATGATTGAAGAAACTCTTTCTTCATTCCTTTTTATGGCAGCAACTACGTAACGTGTGTCAGTCAAATGAACAGACTAGCTAGGTAGATTTATAAAAATCCTGAAAGAAAATATCCAGTGCTGAATGTTTTTTTGTAAAATATGCTTTGCATTTATTTAATGTTTTTCTTGGACATTTCCATCCATCAGTAGCATTTCATCGTATTTTCCTCAAAGAGTCAGAGTGCTCTAACCAGTTTTAATAAAGGAACTCTACCACAACGACAGTTCGGTAATATCATCTCGAATTACTTCTAATTGTCCAGTATAGTCCAGTTGGACTGTCGAGGCAGCGTGGTGGAAACTACTCGACCGCGCGGTCGGCACGTCAAAGAGTAGCGGCGCGTTTGATCTCGCATCACAAGTGTAGCGTGGCATACCGTGTGGTGTGCCCGCAACGGTGTCTTCCGGATCCATGAACTTTGTCCTCCAAATCTCTGCTCTTTCGTTTTTTTTTTATAAACTTGTCCGCCATAACCGGACTGTTATATCTATATCTAACAGATTAGGGAAGTACTATTTCTTTTATGGCTTGTTTATAACATTTTAATGTTTCTATTTTTTGTTATGTTCATGCACCACGAATTTGTGACAAAGATGTTAACGGTTATATTGTTAAATTTTGATTAAAATTGAGTTTTAACTAAATATCTATAAAAATTGTGAAAGATCAAACTACCTTTTTTCATGATTCTGATCAATGGTTGACATTTAATAGGAATATTAACTTCTTCATCTTTTATTTGAACACCAGTGACACTTAAACTCCGAGTGTACCTAGTCTATTGTTGTGATTTCATGTGGAAAAATCTTTAGTTATCATATTTAAAAACGTACCTAGGTTCTTAATTGTTAAAAACAACTTAGTATAAAACTTCAATCATATGGGACTCATACATTTACCCCTGATTCACTTTATTGTACAGTCTACGCTATTAAAGTTGTATCTATTTGTTTGTAAGACACATGTTTGCTCTCTGAATTGCATACCATCTCGTCCAATTTTATTTCTATGATTATTGATTATAACGAGTACCAGCTTCCTTCCTCCACAATCGGATATACAAGGGAGGTCCGTCAACGTCACATAGAACAATGACTGTTTTATTAAAATGCAATAACAATAAAATTTCGTGTCCGGACATTACAGATGGTAAGTTATTCTCCAAACGCCACTTAATGAGAAGTGATGGGTTCGTAAGAAAATAAAAATACAATGCAGCAGGCAGCCCGCCACGAGGTGCTTAAGTATCCCGTATGCAGGATGCGTGCTGGAAATTTCATGTTACGTATGCAAAGAAATTGGAAGGCCAGTACATGAGGACAATGTAGATGCTCTCCAACTAATTAATCCTCCGCATGCCAGGTTCCTTTTTATTCATAAACGTAACCGAAATGGGAATTGGGCCACATATTTGTGAAATTCCCTATTATTCTTTAGCATTCATGTCTTTTGTAGTTTACAATTATTATGCGTTTTGCTCGTTGTCTCAGTTTCCTATGATTGAGGTCATTTCTCTCTGTTAAATGAGGTACTAGGTACTTACTATTTTTTCGTTTTCTTCTTATCTCATTTCATTTGAATCTTGAGACCAGGATTGGTTTCTTGCACTTTCTTTCTCTCTCCTTCTTTCATCATCATCGGTCTATTGGTTTGTGAGTGCAAAAGACTGCACATGCAGCCAGGACCAACAGCTTGAAGTGTCTTCTGAACGCGGAAAAGCTCAAAATGAATCATTTTTGGTGACCCTTCGCAAAGGTTGCTTGACTTCTACGACCTCTGACCGAACGCGCTAACCACAGCGTTATCGAGCGCCATCTTTTAATACCTGTCAAAATAAAATAAATGTTATAATTATCTACCCGAAACTTGATTTATAACTATGATCAGTAACAAACAACATTTGTAACCAGGTAGCATCCTAATATACAATTCCAATAATGCTTCCGATGTCTGTGTGCATTCCACATGCATATTCAATTTCATCGTGGTATTGATGAGGTATTTTAACAAAAACGCCCAATTGGCAAGTTCACAAACATCTCAATACCTACGCAATAACATTGAACAATGGACTGATTAATACAAAATAAAAAAAGCTTAGCATAAACGACGACTTGCGTCCAATTTGTTTGGAATTAATTAATTACATGATTTTTTATTGGTCGAGAAATTTATGGAGTTTATTGACTTCATTGATAATGTCAAATCTATCAAAGATTTAAGTTTTGCATAAGCATGTATTAATTTGTCATTTTGATATAATTTGGCTGACTAATCAAAGTTAAAATACAATACACTACACTTAGATTTTGAGACAAGATTTATTCTTTTCTTTATTTTATTACCCAAGCATCTGTTGCTAAGTCACTGTTGTTTAATATATTTCATATCAAGTAATATTGAGTAGTCCAGTATCGATTTTTTATCAAAACAAACTAAGACTAAAAGGTAACGCACATTTAAAGCTTTGCCAGCTCCTTAATGCTATTTAAGACATGAAGTTAAATAAATAAGTACGTTTTAATGGAAAAGGGAATGTATGCCAATTTAAGTCCAGGCTTAAATTTCCAAACCAAACTCCACCAAAATTTGGAGTCGGAACCTTTTCCTAGTTCAATGTAACACTGCTCAAAAAGCTCGTATCATATAACGTTTAAAAAAAAGTACTTGCTCATTCTTTATTTTTTCAGTCCTTGTGTGAGTGTAATGGGTCAATTACACTTGTTCTTTAGCCCTTATTAGCGTGCACGAAAGACACTACTCGAATTCGAGCACCCAAGCAATATTTACACTGGAATACAGACTGGAAGACGGTGTCGGGTAAACAAACCAAAAATTACCCGTATACGGGCGTGCTCGACTCCGTTCATTTACACTTAGTCGTTTACCCAAATATCATTGGCACTCGTTTTCGGGCTAAGGACCAAATGTAATCGCGCCATTAGAACTTTTTTGTATAGGTGTCTATTCTTTAAGTCATAGAGGCGTGTAAGCAAGCGGAGTGTGTCCAGTAATCCCAAGACACCCACGGCGACGGTGGGCTGGTTGATTAATCCCAGCCGCGGTCGGTAATCAAATCTGACACCACTTTCGTTGTCATCTAACTTGTGTGTTGTTTGAGTGACAACTAGTAGTCGTTGCTATGAATCTGTAGTATCAACTCGTTTGTAACATTCAGTAATGGAATGCAATTTAATATTGTAATAGCACGGAAGTTTTGCTAGTATGTTTAGCAAACCTAAGTGTTTCTCTACTATCTTTTACCTTGAAGAGCTCTATGGCGCAAGTGGTAAGCGCGTTCGGCTGCGATCGTTGAAGTTAAGCAACTTTCGCAGTGGTCGGTCATTGGATGGTTAACCAAAAAATTACTATCTCGAGCTCCGCTGCGCTTCGGAATAGCATCTTAAGAGGGGAGGCGGGCAAAGTTTTTTCCATACAAACGTTCTCGACTGATTCCTCCTTGATTTTTAACAGTAAAGAAATGATTTTCATATATAAGATATAATTTTACTCATTAAATGCTCCTATGTCTTCCATTTTTCGATAACTTGTGTTTCAAAGAATCTAGAAGCCCTCAAAAATGCCAAGAATAAACCATTTTTATGATGTCTGTGGAGATTTAATAATAATTACAAAAAAGTAAAACATACAGGCCTAGTATAACTACTATTTATCCTATGGCTATATTTTCTTTTACATATACCTAATGTGAGCCAAACCTCGAATTTTGCAATTTTCATACGGAATGTTCAGCGTTAGCTACTTTTGTCCTATCGCACAGTATTTGCCAATTCGTGACAGCAATAGTTTTTTCAAATACCTACTTCTCAAATGTCTCTCAGCTCGCGTCCGCCGTTGTTACATCTGCAGTCGTTAGCCCCAATAATCCGCACTGGGCCCGCGTGGTTGTTCATGGCCTAATCTCCCCTCTCCCTATTCCACCCAGAGGGAAGGCCTGTGCCCCAGCAGTGGGGACATTAACAGACTGATGATGATGATTTTTCACGTGATTACCAACAAAGGTACGCTTGAACTGGTCAGACCTTAGTCGAAATACAACGCTTCCGTTGCACAAGTTGAACTAAAGCATAGACGTATTCCCGATGCCTGTCACACGTCAATAGCAGTAATAATAAGAATTGTAATATAAAAGCATTATAATCCAATCATAGGTGACGGGCCGCCCATGAGGACGAATTACCATTCAAGGCGCATGTTCGTCGTAAAGTATTTTTGGTCGTACAACTCTAAAGAATTAGAAGTAAATGGCGTGCGGTCACAGACGCGTTCAGTGCCATCGCATCAATACCAGGAATCGGATGGTGTAAGTATTTGCGCTTTCGATGTCTTGTGATAGCATCGAAAAGAAATATATCAATGATGAATGCTTTTTGATACTTTAAACTGTGTTTTTGCTGTTTAGGGGCTCGGGGATTAATATTGGTTGGTGTTTATATGTTACTTATCTTTCAGGAGTGTATTAAAGACTATAATCAATACGAAGGTTGAATTGAAATTTGCAAACTCATAACAAACGCAATATAATGCGGCGGGAAATCAGCTTAATTAACGAGAGAACACATGACTCGTGACGTCACGGATTCAACCCGTTCCATCGCAAACGCTCGCAACACAGACTCATATCTCCACATACACTCGTAAACAACAATAGACTACTGTGAGCTATATTAAAATTCATACATAATAAAGTATAAAAGGCATTTCGACTTGCATAATTCCCACGTTAAGACCGTTTACATTTAAATACATTAAGCTTTAATGTTGAGACGACGAGACTGCTATTCGAGTAATTTCTATGGGGAACAAATAAGGAACGCCGATACATATAGTATGCATTTTGGACCAGATAATAAAATATATCATTATGATTTAAATACGTCGCATAATACGTAGGAATGTTTCAAAAAAGGTTGTCCTTCACAATCGTTCCGTATTAACAGCGTCGGAGATCGATGCAAAGAGCAAAAAGGTTGTATAAACACTTTAAAAGCAAAGCAGCGTTGCAACGTTAGTAGGCACCTAAAATACTCGGCGTCGATACGGCGATCAATAAATTAAAATTAATTCGGCGTGCGAACGGAGAGATCCGATACGCGATACCGACGCCTACATTTATCATTCGCTAACACGTCGGACATTTCACAGGGACGCGTGTCACGCGACTGTAGCCTTTACGGGGACAGCTATAAGGGTTTCGGACGGTCTGATGATTGAGCACGTAATGATCTGCCGGGGTAACAAAGGATAACACGTCTAAAGACAACGAGTGGAAGGGATAGGTTGGAGTGCCGGGTGCGGTAAAGGCGGCGAAACACGCGCGGGCACGTAGCGCACGCGGATGCTGATGTCACGGCGTGCAAATAAAGCCCGGCAGACTGGGCGACGCTGGTCGCGTGACCTTGGCGACCCGTGAAAGTTCTCACGATGCCCTCTTCACATTTCTCTGCTGTTAGATGTCTTATACGAGATCGTACGATACGAGCGAACAAATCAAAAGCAAATGTATTTACAGAAAACTTAGGTACCGTGGTGTGACTTGCAAAGGTGCCAGTAGTGATAGGGTTTAACAAGAATGCTAAGAACATTGATTATTTTAATTTGTATTAAGTACTTCTTTTTTACACTAATGATATCAAGAAGAATAAATCGGCGCTATACACCGTGATTTTGAGTAAATATACATACCTAATTTATCTAGTGAAGAGAGAAAAATATTTATTGGTATATTAACCACCAATAGCAGAAGGAAGTTAAACGTTTTGTAAGTTCACGAATATATGCTGTTACAAAATTTTATTAACTAAACAAGTAGGGGAGTAATTGTAACAGTCACCGGAAGACGTCATGCCGCGAAAGGCATGCACACATTAGGGTTCATTACGTACATATGCATCGGTTACAAGCAGCCCGGGCCGAAAGGGGCAATTTTCGCCGCCAGCTATAAGGAACACAAAAAGGTGGGAGCCCACTTTCGATTTAACCACGCCTTAATGCTTTTGTGGATGTGTATAAACGTAGGGCGGGAAAATTGCGTTACTATTGTTTGATTAGATGTAGTAAAACTATTTGCTTTATGAGAAATATTATGTGATATAGATATTAGATGAGCTTAAAGTATATATCTGTTACCAAACTGTACTTATGTCAGAAAAAACTATGCTATAAACATTTTAGGTACCGTAAGTAAGGGTTACTTTAGCTCGGGCGGGTAACTTTGTCCCAAATCAGAAAAAATATTGAACTTGCCGCCCCATCAGTATCTCTTGGGTGACCGTAATAGTTCCAGTTGAAAATCACAGATAGCCATATAGGCACGTAGTGTGGTGTTGTTTTACCGACATCGTTCCTGTATATAGTTGTCGTTGTAACGCGGGATTTTTTGTAACTGAAATAGTTCGCAAGTTCATGCGCAAACTTTCTCAAAACTGTGGTTTTCGGTAAGTTTATAATTTTTTCTTTAACTTAATTATTTTAGGGTAAAAACATTCATTTGTGTATTCAGTATGCTAATGGTGATCTGTTATAAGGGTTACTTAACCCCAACATGGCTTAAAATGAGTTTTTTTCACAGAGAAAACTCAACGAGCTAAAGTAACCCTCTTTAAGGCCAACTTTGGCCCAAAATTAAAAAAAATATATATGAACCCTTAAATATTATTTTTTCCTATTTTCGTTTTGTTATTATGTTATTTTCGTAAATTATACTTTAAAGTTTACAATGGAAAGATATAAACGTGACATATTCATCACAAAGAGAAGCTACAATTTTATTTAATTAAAAAAAAGTGGGTGCGTGTACTTATGTAGGCGCGTGAGAAGTTATCCTTCTTTGGCATCGTTTAAAATTAGTTTTTAATTGCATGCAAATAATTAATTACAATAAATTAATAAAAAGTCTGGAAAAGGACACAGTCAATAAAGTTCAGTTTTAATTTGAAAAAATAAATAAATAATCAAAATATTCAATTAAAATCGCTACTGAATATAATTTATTAGAACATATGTGATTTGCACTTGTATGAAACTCAAACACGTATTCCGAATATAAAAACTAGAAACATGTGGATAAATATTATAAATATGAAAACCTATAACTGTTACTTTATTACAAAAAATAAAGATGTGGTTTTTGGTTCTACTACACCAATGGTCAAGAGATGGCGCTGTAGTCTCCTGAATCGCGCTTTGGTTCCGTTGTTCCAGATTAATAAATACTTTTGATATTATAAATATGAATACCTATAACTGGTACTTTATTACAAAAAATAAAGATGTGGTTTTTGGTTCTACTACACCAATGGTCAAGAGATGGCGCTGTAGTCACCTGAATCGCGCTTTGGTTCCGTTGTTCCAGATTAATAAATACTTTTGATAGGCCTTCACAATGCAGTCGTTAGCACCCACTAAATAGAGATTCTATTTCTATTTTGTTGGTAGATTTTCTTAATGTGCGGTAAACACAAAAGTAACAGCATGAAGTTGGTCGCTCGCTAAAGCGACCAACTTCATGCTGTTAATTGTTGTGTTACAGTGATGCGCGCGCATCTTAAAATTTCACTCTCATCATTTTTTCATAACGCGCCTAAAGAAGTATAACTTCAAAAAAAGTGCACATTTTAGGTCAAAGTAACCCGCAGTTACTCGGTAATATTAATTGAAAAAATAAATTGTCTTCAACGGATTTAAGAGATGTCTTTGAGAGAGTTCCAAGTATTCACCTCTCAGCTATGAAGGTCGACAAAATGTATTGAGTAATTAAACCGACTACAGTTTAGCGAAAGTCTTCATAAATAATACTGAATAATATTGTGTCCACATATACAAGAAAGCTTATCAAATGTGAGAATAAAAAAAGTTACAATTTATTTTTCTATTTGAGAAGCTTTCATTTTGCCCATTAATCTACCAGGTGCTACGCCAGAATTAAAAAAAAACGAAGAAGGGTTTGTAAAACCGTTACATAGAATAAACAGAATTGGTGTCGCAGTGAATCGTCACTGTGAAGTTGTTGCAAAGATCTGTGCGATAACATCTCGACTGCATCTGTCGGGGTCCAGAGCTATAGGGGCTAGGGACAACGCCAAAGATTTGTTGCTTCGAAAAAAGCAACACTCTGTATCCCTGGAATTAGAAAGATAACCAACCGGGTCCAATGCGGGTGCTGGTAGATACCACATTTATCTAGAGCCGAGAACAATGCTTAGCATCTCGTAACTTGGAAATTGCAGTTGCAGTTTGATCATCCTTGTGAACGTTTTTCCGGAAAAGTGTGCGTTTGTCATTCGAACGCCAAGCCACGTACCTTCAAGAGCTGATTTTAATTTGCCAATGTCACTACAAAAGTATACGACAGAATTTTAATGTAAATTTTATTTCGCCGGCATTTTACGACGTTTATAATACTCAAGGTACCTGAATACAAAACACATGTAGATGAATAATATGTAGATCGGGAGATAACGAAACGTCCATCCTAATTCAATTTCCGCTATATAACATCGGTACACGTAGTTTTTGTTTTCTATTAGCCGCGGTGCTTGTAAAACATGAAATCCCCAAACAATCAAGGCTTAGTGGTACACAAACGACGTATCTAGCACAATGGCCGAAACTTGCAGCCCTCTAATGAATAAAAAACGCTGGTGGCCGACCGGTACCACGATATAGCCATTCCTCGCTTGGCGTACTTTGAATTTCGGAATTGTATTTAGGTAGTCGCTTGTTTTAGGGGTTCGTGGTAGCGGGGCAGGTAGGGCATGTGGCGAGATGGCGCGATAAGAGGAATTATTCATACGCGCGTTATCGGTCCGCCATCGCTGGGGCCATTGTGAACGCGGCCTAACGCGAGGGGTGGCTCCCGGTTGTCGCAGACGCTGTCACAACGTTGTTGTGTATACCCGGCCTAATGTGACGCCAGCTCGATTGATTATTGTTTTATTCGTGTTATTTAAGCAGCAATCGATGAATGGGTCCCTTGTTTATTGAAAAGAGGTTGGTCCACTTGGAAGCTCATACAAAATCTTTGTGTAAACAATGAATGAAATTCGATCATAAGTAAACTTTGAGCTTTTCCTGTACTTGCTCAATGGTTCGCAACTGCTATTTTTAATACAAAAGTAATGAGGTTTTACGCTGTAAGTTCTTCGTTTGTGTTTTCGTCAGTCATCTAGGGTTCATTCCCCTTGCTGGGCCGCGATGTACGGGTGCCCTTGTGATAAGCATCGCCGATAATCTCGGGCTGTGATCGACACCTGGTTGCGATGCGATGCGGGCCCTATCATGGTACTAACTACATACTATAAAGTTGCGCACTTTGTTGCGATTTTTGTGTCCTTCTTAGTATAGTAGAAACATTGGCTGTTTATTTGATTTCAAGCCTGTGGTTCACAATCCGTGTTTATTTAGTTGTATTGATACGAAAGTTGAATGACAGTGTAATGTCTTAATATACTTACAATAAAATTGCTGGTACTTTAAGTCGTATAAAGTCACTGAGTCCACAGAACAATTATATTAGAATGTGTGACTGTTTGTTGCCTCAAAAGAAAAAAGGGAGATTTAATTCGATGGAGACTTTAGAACGTAGCAATAAGAAAGATGATCGTAAAGGGAGTATTTATATTGTCATGGCTATCGCATTTGTAGATTATAATAAATGTTTATTAAACAACTGTATTAATTTGACTATAGGTACCATAATACGCTTCATTTATCTATAGAATTGTTAATAACAAATTTACATAGATTTCTACCTAAAGAGATTGCCCGTACATTCTCACAGGATTGTTATTTAATCTGTATCCAATCTAATAAAGGTTTCGCGGTGCAAACTGGCTATTAGCTACCCGCAGGGCACCGCGGGCCCTTCCCGTGGGGCCAAGGGATATGCCCCTACGACAACTAACCAATCGCCGAATGGAAAGAATATCATTAAAGTGCGCACCCTCTATTCTGTACATATGTTTGCTTTCACTTTAAATAATAATTGTCGAATGCTGTTCGTGGAATTAAAAAGGGGGAGATCGCTGCGTGCGGGGATGGACAAATAATTGTTGCCAATATTAACCCTTAAGCGTTTGTACTAAAATATACACACATATATAATGCTTTATGAGCAGTCAACATTTAGGTAATATTTGAAGGTAATACTACTATTTTGTAATAAAAATAATTCAGTTAATCAAAATCAGCATTAATGTGGTGGGCAAACAAATCAACGTAGTGTATCATCAAAACTGACGCTACTATATACATAATTAATGAAATTTCCAACTGGCCTACTATTTTAATTGCCCGGTGTTGTGACACCACACTTTTGAAACGTTTCGGAAAAGAGCGGCCTTTTGTTCACGGACGCAGCGAACGAGATCATAGAATAATACACCTACCTACCCATTATTTGTTTATCAAATACACATTAGAGTAGCGGCATTCACGTCTTTTTACAAACTTCGGGAATGAAGATGTCGTGTGAAAAGGCAGTTGTTAGATAAAATGATATTAATTTAGACAACCGCGGGCGTGGCTACAAAACGCCCTCAAATTGTCCCTCTAATGACGCTAGGCTTCAATGTTTCGCGTTCACGTCACAATGACTCGCGTATCACTAGATCTCCGACTGCTATGATAATGGTCACTTAAACGCTCGTAAAGTTTGAGAGGTTCAGGAAATCAAATGATACTAATGTCAACGCAGTTACAAACACGGCAACTTTTAATATGATCACATTTTGAAATTCATAAAAACACGAACGGGAGCTTTGTCCGAATTTCGTAACATGTTATGGTTTCGTTCTCGTTTTAATTACAGTATTGCGTTTGCAGGTCGGACGCTGAGCGGCGGGAGCGGGCAGGTGTGCAGGCCGCACTTCCACACGCCGCTGCACCCGTGGCTGGAGTCCAAGGCGTTAGGCGGTGGCGCGTGGGGCAGTGGCTTCCAACAAGATGGTGCTCCCGCCGACAAGCCCCTGTCACCTGCGCAACACCACCATCCCCATCCCTTATTCTCCTTTCCTCCCACGCCGCCGAAAGACTCTACGCCAGACTCCGTGGCGGCGGCGGCATTAGGGCAACAGGACTACCAAGCGGCTGTGGCGCACGCGACTGCCATGAGCGTCGCCTTCATGCAGCAGCAGGAGCTGCCGTTGTGCGGCGACGTCAAACCTATGATGGGGGCGCCACCATCGAAGCAACGCGAAGGTGCGCAGCCGGACTCGTGCCCCCAGGAGTCGAGCCAGCCCTCCGGGGAATACAACGCGCAATACAACGCCGCCGGCGGCGACTACTACAACTACCAGGGGAAAGGGTTTAGTGGGGCGCAGCAGCAGAATAAACCGCGACCTAACAAGACGCGGACGAGCGCCGGTGAGTCCCCGCGGACTACTACTTATTGCACCGCTCTGCACTCGTCACTCGCTGGACGCTTATCCGATCACAAACACCTTAATGTTTTTTAACACTGAAAAGTTCGACAGCCACAAGGCTTTCACTTAAATCCATTGCTGTCTTATCAGATAAATAGCCAGCGTGCGCTGTGTTCGGCTCTCGTGAAACGAAGCCTTTACAAAATGGCTGCCTGGATAGTCACTGCGTAATTAGAATCTCAGTGCAGATTGTCTCATCGACAATTGCGATTTATTAATTCGATAAACGGAGCGCGATTAATATTTCATTTGGACATTCCAAATGTCGAAGTCGAATAATTTTGTCGGGAATGTGAGATGTGATCGGATAAGCGTGGTTCTTGCACCGGGGTTGTGGCGCCACACGTTCTGTCTGTTTAACAATACGGCATCGGGTACTAACTGGATTGGGATTTGACGATGTTGATTATCGCTTACTAACGCTGACGGTGGAGGTTACTAACGACTCATATTTTTTTTTACTAGTACTAAACAATTGGCCCAATATTTTCAAGATTTGTTACACTAATTGGCATGACGGGTTTTCCAGACACGTCTATTATTCCGTTTTAAGTAGGTGTTTGATTAAATTTCTCATGGTTAATCACTGCTAGCTATTACCGTGGTCGGTTTTGGAGCGGTCGGGCGCAAGCTTCATTGTTACCCGACAGTAGGTGTACATGTGAACGGGCGGTCTCTTGTGATGTCGACCGTAGAGACTAAAGTGGTTTCTCATTATTTATTTCCAAGTCGCCATTGTTTAAGAAGCGCAATTAGACAAATGCTCTTAAGTAAATTCTATTAAATTTCAAGTTTTAGAATTAGATGATAGTTGCTGATTCATTCTTTTGCACTATTCGTAAAAATACGATGACTAGGAAATTCATACTAATATATATCTACTTACGTTCAAAAGGCTAAAGTTTAATGTAATAGACACTGTCTTTAGAAGGATTTGAATGTGTACAATAACAATTTGCAAGATGGTATTGCATAGAGCATTTTCATAAAAGTAAACGCGATATCGTAGCAATAATGAGAGTAAAGCAAATATGTATCTAGAGTATGTATGCATCCAGAGCAGACAAGGGTCCCTTTTGCAGTGTTCTTAACGTGACCTTTGAATACTAACGTGAACATTGTTACATTTGCGAGTTTTGCAATAGCAACATACCAGTTACGGACACTACAAAGAATTACACAACAGCGATTGTATTAGCACCACATAATGCCGCTTTATTTTATATTTAAAATTGTAATTATGAATCTCATAGTTAAATTTTGACAATGGACGGGAACCGAAAACGGCCAGCGTATTGTCTTTTATTAATATAATGAATCAGCAGAATTATGCACAATGAATGCTAATATAGATCAACCAACATTGAATCGAAACTACCGTTGCGATTATGTTTATTCAATATTTTGTGAAAATTCAAGTGTATTCTATTAAGATGTCGTTGTCTCACGGAATGACAGCGGGTGCAGATAGCTCGGATTTCTCAGGAGATAACTTATTGAAAAACGAGACGTAATGTTAATTACGCTCAGTGAAGACTCTGAAGAAGACATTTTTACTTCAAATTGCCGAGTTCCGGGTGCGATGAATGAGAGACAGCATAATGGTTCGTACACGCTAGAACTGCTCTATTCCCAAAGAGATTTTCTTTAACCGTGGTGACAATGAAAGCTCTTTAATTAAGACTTCATTAGATGGTTTAGATAAAAAAATAATTAGCATGTCAAAAAGCGGGTGTGATTAGAATCAACTATTCTAAACTATCTTAATTATTGGTAAAAGATACTAGAAAACTACATTTGGAAATCATCCTTATTTAAAGTACACATCTCTGATAAAATCAACAAAACCTTGAAGATTTATCTAGATTTTAAAAGTTACAGAATTAATATAACAAATGGAAGTAAGATAAGGAACTTATTTCTTTCGGACAAAATTGGAGAGAAAGAATGGAACTAAGCAGATAAAACTAATTAGAGTGAGGATGTTGCCTTGAAAATATATGTAGATAGGGAAGTAGAAGCCTTTGCAATTACTATCAAAGCATCCTGAAAAGGTTTTCACTTCATATTAGGTTGCTAGAAAAAGAATCAAGTTTTGGTGAAGTTGATAACGTAATTAAAGACTTTTGTCAGGACTATGGTAGTAAGAGATCAATTTTAAAAATAATAGAAAAATATAATTAAAATAGAAGACAAATAAACAATTGTATAGGTGCATAAGACAAAGCAAACAGTTATAGAAGATATGACTCTACTAATCTCAGTAAAGCGTTATCTGTTCCAGTTTACACAATACCACGCGTCGTTAACCAGTTTTTGTCCAGCGCACTGTATTCTCTTTAATTGTGGTAAAAACTTAATAGGCGATAGGTACGCTACTACGCCATGTGTAATTGGAAATTGCCTATTAACTCATTTATTTAATTAATCGCCGATTGTGTTTACGGTGATAACATTATAAGCGATGTTAAATGAATAGTGCTGTTTTGATGATTACACGAATATGTAAATGGCAACTGAATGCATGACAATTTAATTTTTTGAAGCTTAATTGAAGATTTTTAACATACAGCTATGCTAAAAAAAATGGCAAGCAAAATATGACGGGAATATGATTGCTAAATTTTAAAGTGATTTCTATCAGGAACATGAGTTTCTCCATTTTGATAATAAATATTAATAGTAGTACGACTAAACACAAAACATAATTCAAAAATCTTTTCCGCAGTGCACTTGTTTATTGCCTATCCTCGAATAGCCTGTAGCAATAAAACGTTATAAAATGCAGACCCTTCAAACGCTGGTGCGTCAGACCACAGCCACCAACTCCTTGGTGCAAACGGTGTTATGATAATAAGTGCCGGATATGGCTCATTCCATTGTTGCCGATCGCCTGACCTCGGCCAGCTTGTATCTGTTAACAACAAACGGATTGAAAGAAAAATCATTATTAAAGCTGCTGTTATATCATCCTTTTGAAACTTTGTTTCAGCGACCTTGTCCAATCGTTTTGTTACCCTGTTTTCACTTAGATCTTCTACAAGAGTGCGTAGTCCTATTTATATGGAACCATGAGAGTTGACTTATCATACATTTTCCAGGGAATAGAGGGCCTTAAACATATTAGGATTTTACACTTTTATCCATTCTTTATCTTAATGTTCTAAAACAATGAAGGCGTTCATTTTTAATATCCCAAGCGTGCCAGGCGTTTGCGCCTTATTATCTCATAATTAAATTCATTGTGTTAGTCGTGATATAAATTGATTTCGTACACCAGTTCAGTATTAGAAGAATGCCAAGGAAAGGGCAATCTAAATAGCACGCGGTCAGTCACATTCTCAGCTTGCTTTATAGCTATAACATAGGCTATTTCTTAACAAACTGCTCCATTCAACACTTTCTAAAACAATGCTACGTTCACTTTAAATGGCATTTAAATTATTCCATAGTTTTATGTTCTAATAACGATTCAAATGCAGGCTGCATTGTCTAGTTGTGTTGCAGTTCCGAGTGCAACGGTAACTTTTCTGTATTGCACATAGTTTGCCCGACGATGTTAGTGATACTATTAACTATGGGTGATTTTATAATTAACCATAATATTTTGAAATTTAGTTTGACCTGTTTGTGAATTACAACGATTATTCTTTGTTACAAAAATATTTACTAACAATGTGCGTTGTGAAATGTTAGCGATACGGGTCGATGAGTAAAAGGAATGATGTATGTTAGTGCTGATTTTTCTCGAGGCTGATTTAGTTTAGCATATTTCACATGATCATATTAAAATCTTTGTAATTTAAATTTATTTAGTAACGTTTCAGTTCCTTACGAAGTTAAACAAAGTGGCTTCTTAAAATAAACTCCAAACGCTTAATGAACATTTACTACGTCGAAAAAATTAAGAAGGAAGTAAGCTGTCCGTTTAGCCTTCATCTTTGAAAAATTATATGTATTGTTTTGTTTTGTTTTTAGTTTCGAATAAACTGCTACATGTAATTCCATGGCTTCTATATGTATGGAATCTATACCCATGGCTTCTATACTTGGGAATGGGAAAGGCAATATGAATATAAATCCGTTTTCATTATATTTCATAGATTGGATTTGTCTCACCAATCTAACTTAAATCAACAGTCGTGCGAGTCCATGAATTAGACAACCCATATGTACTTTTGCACATAAAATCAGCTCCTAAACTTACATTATAAGCATATTATATGTAGCTATAGCGAGCTCGTCACGCTCTGCCGGCCGGCACAATTGCAATCAAAATTTGCATTTTACGTTGGACGTCCGCTAGTTGTACTGATTAATTGAATTATTAACAAGCGTTAGGACAACGATTGTAAATCTCTTTAGGGCTGCGATAGGTAAGCAAACAATGTTGCATTATTTTTTACGTAGAAAACAATTATGTTAAAGATTTTTATAGAGCATCTTAATCAGGTTGCCATGCCAGAAGAGCTCGTTTGTGTAATGACAAAATTAGACCGTTGCTAGTAACCGAACGACATCGGAATGCTAACAGTGTGTTGGTCATCTCATGGCTAGTACTTAGTAATTACGCGGAGTTCACTACAACCCGGATTGATCTCGTCACACGCAATTATTCCTGTATGCTAATAGCAAATACTAGTTGCGGGCCACACGGGCAGACCCGGGCTGCGTAGGTATTGTGCGAAATTGCTTTATTCCTCGCTCAAACGTCACTCTCAACGAAATTAACAAAAACAATTAACGTTTGCGAGTCAACGACTTGAGAACACTCTTCTTTTTGTTCGTCTACGGAACAGCACAATGCTCAATAAAAACGGAGACCCAGCGCGAGACCATCGGCTACCATTAAAATTTCCTATTTGCATACGAGCATATAATTAAGGCGTAATAACAGCCTCTGTGGCGCAACAGAGAATAAGTTTTGAGCAATAATTTAATGGTTTGTATGCAAAATAGCCTCACCGTTACGTGTTGATGGGCCGATGCGCCGAGAGAGCGCGTCACGGTACACGGGAGCGAATTAGTCCTTCATTTAAATTACATTACCCCAGTGCACATTAGCGCTGTACGTGACTGTGCTCGTGTTTTTGCGTCGCGGTTTCATTGAGTAGTAACGGGCCGGTTTTACGAACGCATCGATAGTTCTAGGGTAGTCACTCTAGTGGATTCCACACCCTCAGCTAAATCGGTTCGCTGCAGTACCGCACTGCGCCGCTCGCTCGGTGAGATGTTTTCCCAACGCTGCTGCGGCGTGTGAAAACTCCGCTCTCCGCCGAGGGCTCGCAGGGACTCTCGAAACATAAAAACCGCCCACTCGGCCACGTAAATATGGCAGATGAAAATCTTTTATCGCGGTCACGTAGCGCCGCCGCGTCACGAGCGCACGTCACTCCGGGCTATAAAGACCGCGCCGCATTCTAATTTTGTACAAACAAGAATTTTTCGCTCAAACGACTCACTTTCAGGATCGCTACTATCAGGCCGAGTACCGCAACGTGCGCTTTAGGACATATCTTTATTGCTTGTCAAAATCACGTAGAGTGTAACAGGCGCGAGATTATTCGATAGTAGAAACTTCAGGGGAAATGAAGAAATAACTCAGCGTGAACGTATTAAAACACAGTTATCACTGTGATTGAACCGGATTGAACAATTATAACGTATAGTTATTAATCAGAAACGCTGTTGTCTTTAATAATACGTGTAATGTCGATGTATGAGAAGCGAGCGGCTGTAAATCTCGGAAACGCCAGCCGCCGCCCGCGGCCGCGCCGACTTTCACAAGCGTTTTTACCAATAGAGACGTTACTATTGGACTAAATCAGTCCACGAGCTAGAGACATCGCTATAAAACATCGTGTTCGGTGTAATATCCTGTTATTTTTTCCTAATAATCGTTATTGGTGTTTATTTATTACGAACTCGGAACAAATTACAGGCTTTATCGACGGAACAAAAAAAAAGTAAAGGGTTAGTCCAAAAAGTGAGTCGTCGCTTCGATCGCAATAAGTTTTCGATAAGGTCCGGACGATTTAATTGCCGGTTGTGATCTGGTTTTACATAAAAAAGACGAATGGCCGCTTAGCCTCGAGCTTATAAAACCTTTTTGGGTACGTTTTAAAGTTTTTTCTATGGGATATTCGATCACTTTCACCTTCCTGTTGCGATCCTCGCGTTTATTTATTCAAAGCATCGACCGCAGTGTCTGGAGACGCCGATAATCAGATCGAGATAGGTGTAACTATAGTCTCACAGATAGTCATTCCGTCGGCCGATAGTGAAATGTATTTGTTTTTTTTTCTGTGGACGGCTAAACTGGCAGTAATGATATTTACCGTAGTCGTTTTGCCGTGTTACACTGAGTCGTTAGGACGCGTGGAACCTCTTTAAGAGAGGATGCGAAGGTGTGTAACGAGATTCTAAATTCGATCTCGGTAAATCATTGATCGTGTAATCGAGTTTAGAGATATTGTGGGCGGTACAGGCGCTTCCCATATGCGAGCGCATCCTCTCACTAACCACGTGAAATTGCTCGTTTCGTTGGGAAGAAATCAATTATGACGGTGAATTTTGGAAAGCGTTTCCCCGGAGGACGGCTCATCCCGGGGTTTAAGTCCTGTATGAAATTGATTTGCATGACTTTTGAACGCATGTCATTTATCGTAACATTCAAAGCTTGACGTAGATTGATTTATAAACTGATTAAGATGTAAGCTTTATTAGTTGAAACGTTAAAGGTAGAGAGATTTGTAATTTGACTCGGTTCATGGATGAGATGGTATTGCTTGCGTTGAAAATTGTTTTAGCCGTGTACACGTCTACATGTGTGTACAATTACGTGTAGCGAAAATTAGCATGTAGGTAATGTTTTACTTTATAACTCTGGTTCCGCTCTGTTTCCCTGCTAGACGCTCTCGAATATTTTTGCAACAAATAACTTAAGTATTTTATAGCGAATCGCTTTTGTTGCTTGTGTCATAAATATCTTTCGGTAGATTCATGCGTAATTGATTTGTAAGTAGCTCTCTATTCATTTACTCAATTAGCATATCCATATCAGTTTTTTTCCTAGTTAATTGATTATTTTCATTCCATAAGAAAATTATCATTTTATCTGACGCAAATTTTTAAAACTGCATGTTTGAACGGGTGAAAGAAATGTTTAGTCAACAGAAAAATTAGTAGTAAACTCGAACCCGTTGTTCATAGTTTTCATGGGTTAATCTTATAAATTCTTTATTGTTATGCAAATCGTGAGGGCTAATAAAGTACGGCTCGTTATAGTCCAAGTGTACGTTTGCCTAGTCCACAGGCGGCGGTGTGAACGCCCAACATTACTTTCTCCAGTTTTCCTTTGCGTGTAAAAAATCTTGATATTTTTTCCCCCCGAGTGAAACTCTCCGCTTTCCCTAGTTAATGGATATTTTACAATTTTCGTTATAATTGCAATTATGTACGTTGGCTGAATAAGAGTCGTGAAACATTATGCGGTATTTTTATGTTATGATGTATACTGTATGTCGGTGTATTGTTGCATGTATTATATGTAATGTATGTACTCATTAGTGATATTCGATTTGTAATGTTTCTGAATGTGATTTTTTCTCTCATCTTTCTCAGCCTGCCAGGAGACAGGTAATACACAATTATAACAAAACAACAACGCTTTATTTCGCTTTAACCGTATTTATGTTTTGTTAAAACACGGTGGCAGTTTCTTCGTTTTATTATCGCTCTTCTATACATGCAGTTCTGTAAATTCACTCAACATAATATTTTTTGTTATTACAAGTAGAAATTCATTTCACATTCAGTAAAATCAAGGTTTGTTAAATTTAATTTTGTAACGTTCTACCTATCTGTCGGAATAAATATCCAGCATGGTTATACTTAGTAGTCAGTAAATAAAGCTAGGTCCTGACGGTGCGACCGATTGTAACGCGACTTTGTCTACGGCAGAGGGTCGCGAGTGCGTGAACTGCGGCGCGACCAGCACGCCGCTGTGGCGACGCGATGGCACCGGCCACTACCTGTGCAACGCCTGCGGCCTCTACTACAAGATGAACGGCCAGAACCGCCCGCTCATCAAGCCCAAGCGAAGATTGGTGAGTGTAAGAATCCGACCAATTTTATTGTATTAGATCTCTCTCAGCATCGTTAGAGCTGCGACATTTCGAAAACATCAAAATTTGTCGTTGTTGTTTAATGTGAGATTTCATCGTGTATATCCCTAATAAAAATGTGTTATTGGTTTTGTATGAGCAGCACGATAGCTTAGTGGTAAATGATAATCAAGTAAATTAAGCAAAGGTGCCATTGAAGGTACGCAAAGGTGCTGGTCCCGGACTCCCGGCTGCGTTCGCTAGCATGAGTACCTGCAAACTAGTTCTGGGTTCATGTGGTGGGTTTTGGGGCATTCTTCCTATTTGGCTGTGATCGTAGGGAAGAGTTGTGCCTCAGAAGTATTATTAATTGGCCTATGAGTCATCATCAGTCTTTAATATGCCAAGTAAAAAGGACACATTTTTTGTGACCATAAAATTTAGTTGTTATACTTAGCGACGTACGTTTATTTTTTAGTTATTCCAAGATCGAGTGATAAGTTGGTAGAAATTTCAAATTAATGTCGTTTGGACGCATTTAAACAAAACGGCCTGCGCCGGTTTCACATCACCTAGTAGGTAGTTAGTGGGTACGCTTGTTATTTTAAACATTATGTCAGAGATAACATAGTTATAAGTAGGATTTCGAGACAGCATCTACAATAATGGGTGTTGTTTACAGTTAAGGGGCAGTAATAAAAAGGCGGGGCATGCACGCCCGCGCACGACAACACCGCGCACTAACTCCCACAAATTGGGCACTTATATGAAAGTTGAACGTTTCAACGAAAGAGCTGTGCGTCCGCCGAACTAGTCCGCGCGACCGCCATAAATCTTCTGGTTAACATTTAATCTAAGGCTGGGCACGCATAAACTGAAACAATGCGACATTCGGCCGGCGTCACGTCGCATCGGACCCGCGTGTCGGTTAACGAGTGTCCCGTGCGCGCAATTGTACATACAATTTACCTTAATACCCGTCTCGCAGACATAAACTAGCGAAATGGCATGGAATATTTGCCTTTTGTTGGCCAAATTACGTAATGCCCCGCAACGTTATGGTTTCATTGCAACGCGCCGCCTATTACAGCGTTTCACGTAGATGGCTTCCATGGCGGGCTGGTGAGCGTTTTCTGTTTAAGATTATGGAGGTTAAATGACTATTGCAATGGCTAGTCACTGGAGGGGTGGCCAAAACTTTCATAAGTTCTTCGGTACCTAGGCATGTTAACTGAGCATTGCCGTCAAAAGTTCCCAAACCTGCTTGACCATTGATTTAAGAAAGCACGTTGAACCGTTATTCTCAGCTACCTATTTTCAGGTTATCGTCTCGACAAATCCTTAGATTGAAGGCTTATCGTATATCATGTTGAGACTTCTCAATTCCAGTTATAATTACAAAATGTATGTTAACAAATTAACATAATTGGTAGAGGAGCGATGCGACTTTGTATAATAATTTTGCGTCGCGCGTCGCCGCTGCCATCACATAATAGTCATGGTTTTTAAACCCGGATGCCGCAGCCGGCGCGGACTTAATATTAAAATCACTGTACTGTACACAGATACCGTTAATGCGCCACGGAAAAGATTGAATTCTCACTTTTATTTTCACTGTGAGAAAACCAGACAATGGTTAATACCTACTACTGTACAAACTAACTAATTCTGCAGCATGATACGTGTTGTATACAAGAAATTTTATACATTAAAATTATTTTAAGGTTTGTTGGAGATTATCTAAAAACATTTTATAGTCCATAGATATGAAACAAAGGATAGTAAAAAGTGTAAGAATAGGAACACATAATATTTAGAAGAACTCACAACCACTATACTGGTATATTGTGGGAGATTCGAAGATCAGTCGTATCAGCCAAATTTATGCGAATGTTTCGAGTTATTTTTTTATATTGTTATTTCATCAAAAATGTTAATTGTTGATCTTATCAGGACATTAGAAGCTAACAGTATTCTTAACAAAAAGCACATCCAAATTCACATTGCATAAAAATTTTACCAAAACAAAAAGATACAATAAATTTCTAAACTAGAGTAACATTAGCACGCAGTTATGCATTGAAGTACAGTTAACTAGAGTTTTTTTTATCGCATGTATAGTATTTTTTTAATAGGCAACTAAATCAAAACTGTTACGTCAATAGAGTAACATGACGAGCATAATTAATTCGCCGAACCAGTACACAGCAATTAAAACGTCCATTAAAAAACTGCAACCTTGCTCGCTCGCTCAGTACCTAATTGGACAAAACGCCGAATCACAACAATGAATTAAACACATTTAATTCTTATTCATAATAATTGGACCAGTCCAATTATACGAGTGTGCACTTGACACGATTTCGGAGATGGGAAAACTCATACAATACGCTGTCATTATAGTCTCATGTATGAGTGTGAGTTGAACAATTGGAAAATAATTCGCATCACTTAATAAAAATTTGGCATTAAGCCTTGTGCTTAAAAAATGTTTGATAAATTAGTTTGCAAATGACCTTTATAATACCGGCGCTGAAACGCACGCAACTTTTCTGTTATTATTTTTTTCTTGTTTAAAGTATTTTAGTAATATCTACATGGAGGACTGCGTTTTTTGAGTATCGCTAACTAATGTATAACACTGCCATGGTGGTTTGTCGTAAACTTAAATTATCTTAAAACAACATTTCAATTGTAAAGCGGTTGAAAAAGCAAAAGCAAGCAAATACAGGGGTCTAGGCTACGAATATTATTTAGTTACATTTGGTGTCGAGACCCTTGTTCCGTGGAGTCCTAGAGCTTTAAGGCTATTTAAGGAAATAGCAAAAAGTTTAGTCGATATCACAGGAGACCGAAGAGCTGGCAGCTACCTCGGACAAAGAATTAGTTTAGCCATTCAAAGGGGTAACGCTGCAAGTATCTTCGGATCCTTGCCTAAAGGGACTTCTTTGAATAATATATTTTAGTTATTAATTTTATTTTTTAAGGTTTTTAGTTTTAGTTTTATTGGTCTATTATATATATATAGAGTAATTATGTAATTAGATTGTTATTTTATTAAGAAAGTTAAAATTGAAGTAATAAAGTCATATAGGATAGAAAAAAAAATTTACAACTGGATTATCTTAAGTTTTATCTTATCAACCTAGTACATCAAAATATCAGTGAGAATGGTATGCGAAACATGTCAGTTGCCTAGCCTACAACGGAACGTTAAATATCTATAAATATATCATTAAAAATGTAAATAGAGTAATAAACTGGCGTTAGTAGCTAACATTGTAATTATACCACGTTTTGCCACCACGTTGTTCTGACTAGAGATGGCTCCCAGATAAGGTTTTTATTATACAACCTCAGTATATTTTTAAATTCTTAATTTTGACAGAATATAAACGAGAGAGCGCGCATATCAAACGCAATGTGGGTATGAAGTTATTTAAATTTATTTGTGAGCGAAAATAGCTAGCAAACTAGATGACAATACGTTTAAAACAATTATATACAAAATTATAATTTAAATTGCCTTTGTGTGGTTGGATTTAAATGTATTAAAAAGTTTCAGAGCTTCTCACGAAGATTTGAATCGAAAGAGGGTATAAATATTTTCTTTTGTTATTGTGTAACGTGAAAATAAATAATGTGGTATAATAAATGGCAAACAAACAGCACGAAAGTGGCAAGACTGTTACTTTTCAGATGTTGTAAAGGCTCTTCTACACTAGTGCATTATTCATAATTCACTGTTTTATTAATCCAGTTATTTTCTTATTAAATAAATAACAAAGTACTAAGACTGATAAGCGTTTATCTTATTTCGAATATCTGAGAAGTACGCGTAAAAACTTCTCATTTAACATTGTAGTTATTATAAAACGAAGAAGAAATGTAGATAATAAATACATATTAGAAGAAATTCAACACATCCATACATACGGTTTCGATAGTTTATTGGACAGTGCATATTCTCCAACAACAAAGGATTCCGGTTCGAATACAGTCTGTTATTGCGTCTTGCAAAGCCTTGCTTTTTTTCTAGTATTTTTTTTATTTTAAAGCTTACAAGATAAATAGTCAAGGAACTTTGTATAATTTAAAGCTTTGAAAAGTTAATGTTAGAAGATAAGCAATTGTAAAATGTATAGAGTCACGATAAAACCGCTATCTCAGACGTATAGTACCAGCGCATGGATGTATACTTCCATATTTAATGCTAAAATACAGGTCTGCATTGCTAAGGCTAGCTGGTTAGTAGTTACTAGTTTAGATCTTAAGAAGGGGGACAGGCAGGCAGTGCCTCCAAGCGCGTCTATAAAATTTCGCATGGGTAATTGAGTGCACGGGAAAGCGTTGCAAGTGGCGTCCAAAGATAGAAGCTTCTTGAATAGAAAAAAATAATCATAACTGCAGTGATATTCTTTAAGAACAAACTCACTTTTCACCTCGGGATCCGCGGTGTCATTTAAAATTAGAACACGAATTTCAAATCACATTTCACACCAGCGAATCCCGCGGTGAAAAGTGAGTTTATACTTACAGAATAGCACTACGGTTTTGTATTCATCATGTTGGGGCACAGCTTCCCTATGGACGGACGGAATAGAGAGACCAGGTCATGAACTACCATGTGAGTCACGTGCAAATTGGTAATGCTAAATACTATAGATACAACGGATTATCGTGCCTCTTGAAATACTCAGAAGCTTAAGGTTGTAAATTTTTGGTCTCTCATCCTTTAAATAGAAATTGCAGAAGCTATTATACTTCCATGTTAACAAATCAAATGTTTTAGCCATTACGCCAGATTGTCGGGATTTTTATTGCATACCGTCCTGGAACTAAGAGGAAATGGGACAGCTCGTTGAAGTCTTTTATACCAAAAATCTAGATTATGTGGAAAATTGTTGCCTATAAATTCATTGTTCGCGTCATGATTGATCCATTTGATTTTATTAAATGTGTCTTACAAATTATTTTTCCAAAAAATATTTAACTAAATAAGTTGTGACTTGGGTCAACAATATTTAATGCTTATTTTTTAACTATTCACAAACAAAACAATGTATAAATAAGTAATGATCACATTTATAAATAAAATCATAACTCAAAAACAAATGCTTGTGTATATCTATACTGATGTTTATAAAATACACCCTTAGCCTGCGAATGCGTTGTGCGGGAGTGCACTTTACGTACTGCCTCCGTCACCCATATATCCTGTAGTCGGGAGCGGGCGCTACGTGCGAACATGCCACGATTTTATTTCACTGATTTACTCGAACGACTTCATAAGTGATAAACGATGACTTTATAAAAAAAATGAGTGCTCGAGACTGTACCGGTAGGGATGCAAATAGGAACAAGCTAGCGGTTGATACTTTGACTTATGCGTTTTAAAGCAAAAGTGGAATTAATCAAAAATCAAATCATCGAATTTGAAGACAAACGTTGTGACAAAACGGAAAAACTGATGTCCCTGTCTCTCTTGAAACATATAAAGACAAGGTACATCAGATTCTCCGCTCGAATCCAATCATCTTTACTTCTATACTTAATATTATAAAGTTGAAGAGTTTGTTTGGTTAAATTCGCTAATTTCAGGAACAAATGGTCAGATTTGAAAAAAATATTTTTATGTTAGGCTATATAGCACAACGCTATGACTAATAGGAGCGAAGTACCAATGAAAAATGTTGCAAAACGAAATAAAATATTCTATATTTGAGCTACCATTTCGTGCGCTGCGTTAACGGTAAAAGTTACACAAGAATATGTATGACGGATTTTTTTTCCTTTAAAAGCTCTATTGAAAAAGTCGGCGACAGCGTATGCCTGTCTAAAAACCCACTATAACACTTTTTCGTCAAATTAATGTAGGTGAAAACGTAGGGCACCTGTAGTTTTTTATAAGTGGTGTTATAGTGGTGAGTGCAAAGTTGCTAAATATAGGGAAATATGATTCACACCGGTAAGTTAAATGTTAGTCCGTTATGTATCTCACCTAGATAACTTAACATCTCGACTAAATTTATGTTTAAAAAGTAATGGTGTTGCAATATTTTTTAATCGATTATAACATGTTTTTTATTATACATTTAATATCAGAACGATGGTACTAGGAACATGGAAAAATATCAAATTCTGATTGGTTCCTTGTAAGTTTGTGCTTGGGATTGTGAAAATTTAACTTTAATAGCACCCACTTTTCGCTAACAAATTAGTTGCAGATTCATAGTTCCAAGTTAGTTACATAGTTAAAACTAAACAATCATAAATCTCCTTAGGATCACATCATTCACTCTTTATTGCTGCCTATTTAAATAGTTTGCCCATCAATTTTTATTCTGTCTACTCGAAAAGTTTTCTTAAATTAGTGTAATTTACTAAGTATCGTAATCATACGAAGTCTTTGAAGTATGTTCTCAATCTGTTAAAAAAAAGATGTACAAATCACCGGTCGTAGAACTCTCCTACTTGGCATGCGCGGGATTAACGCAGTGCCAAATAAACTATTACAATGAGAAGAAGAAGAAGACTAAACCATAAATGTGAAGGCAAGCAAAATTTTATTTCATCTGTCTGGTTTGACCATCGTTAATTTGAATTAATGAACCTCTTATTTTGAAGTGAGATACCTATATTTTATTAAAATATTTTTCACAAGAATTATTTAAGAAAATATTACAAGGTTGCTCTTTTAATTCTGACAATAAATTATAATAAAAACCGTTAAGCTTAATTAAAGCAAACGAAATAACGAAATGGGGGGAAGTCATAATTTCATTTACATAAGTGCATAGCATCGCGAAACGAGGCTAAAGTGCCACTGCAGATTCATTTATTAACGGTACACCGGCTATTACCCTTAATGCGAAGACAAAGAAGGTTTGGACTAATTAAAATAAATAAAATTTTACGAAGTGCAAATACGTTTTAGTGGAACGGTAATGTCGGTCCCAGCTCGCTCGCGGCAATCGATCACAGCTCCGCGACGAATAAATATTCCGTTGAGGTTCGGTGTGAGTAACGAAACGAGAGCGGTATTTTTTTCGTCAGTGCACAGGTGAACTTAATTTTGTGAACGCTTTCCGAGAATTTGATAGAATCCATGACAATGTTACCGTACGAGTTAGGTTTGTAACGGTGCGATAAATTTGTAATACGTTTATACTCACATCTCCAATATAGAGCGATTTTGACTAATTCTAATTTTAGAATGTTCATTTAAGTTTGCTATTTTATAATAGTTCAATTATCTGTCAACACTGTTACAGGAATGCTTATTGCCAGTTTAGCGAATCATCAATCAAAATCATCTCTCAACCCATTGGTTATTCATCGAAAAGAAATAATAATCCATATCTGTCCATACTAATGTAATAAATGCGAAAGTGTGTTTTTATTGGTATAGAGATAGTTTGAGTCCATTTCGTTTGAGTCAAGGGCACAAGACATTTTTTATTCCAAAATGCATTCTTTATGGGAGTTTTGATTTGTAATTTTACACATTTACTACGTATTTGATGTGACATTAACTATAGTCAAATTTAACTATCAATGATACAACGCAGCGCGATCCTTATCTTGAACTGTATTTGACAGCAATTACCACCAATTACATCCTTATGTTAAATTATTTTTTAAGTTTACGGATTACGTCAAAATCAGGCCCATTGCATTATAAAATATAAATAAATTAGCACACCCGAAAAAGGGTAAGTGTTTTAATATTTTGTACCGTGTGTTGTAACCATATTTCGAAATAGTAATATTTTAAAAAATATAGCTACATTTTTTCACTAGTCTCTACTTCTATTAAATAGCTGTTGTACTTATCATCAAATGAACGGTAAACAAAACTTTAGGATGATAAATACTGTTCATATATTAACTATAGCCAAAGTCATATCAATTAAGATATCAAATCGGTGCGTGTTACACGTTGTCTATGTAAAACATGACCTAATTTTATAATAGACATGTCACTCGTTTTATACGCTTCATTCATTCACGTTTGCAGTCACACTCCATTAGATATTAAACTGTAGTAAGTTGCTCTTACCTTTTGTTTACGATTCAGTCAACTGCGTAATAGATGAATGAATGATTTTTTTTAAAGATAATAAATTGCGGTTACAACAGCGTCTCATGTGTGCTTGGCAATGGAGAGTTTATAGGGTCATACGCTTTGCGAGTGAGAGGTAACGAACAAATTAACTTGGTAAGATTATACAAACTCGTAATGTTGCTTGAATTCTATTAGCGTCGATTTACCATTTATATAACATTTAAGCAATAACTAGAGTAAGAGAGTCAAATAAAACATTACAATAAATACATAATATTAGTTTAATATATAATGACGCATTTATAGATAAGATATTGCATTTTATGATTCTCATACTCAATGTAATATTGACGACAATTCTAATCGTTGTGTTATTTATTGATTAGGCGGACCTGTATCTCATATTGTTTAAACGAATTGCATATTGGTGTCGATTCTGGCATGATTCTCTAAACCTAAACTTAAATTTGACAACAGCGTGTCCTTGTCATTCTCGATACAGAATGAAAAGGAGAGACTGATGTTAAATTTAGTTTTAAGTTTAGAGAATCACGCCAGTATCGAGACCATTATGTATATCCAATGTTAGTGACCAAAAAAAATACAATGTTTCATTCGTTGGTCTGACTGCTCGTTAATAAAGTAGTAACAATGATCTGTACCCCGAAATGTCAATGTCAAATTTTGTATGGAAACTTGACCAGCAGCGCCATAACGGACGTAACGAGAACTAAAAATCAGTACATATATCACGATGACATTTCGTACTCGCAAACTATTCGAATTCGATAATAGTTCATGCTAAAGGTACTGTAATCACACATATAAATAATGTCTGATAAACTCTACCTATTTATTACAAAGTCATACGGCAAACAAGTGACAGTATCGCTAAATGTTAATTATCATGTTTATAGTGGCTAAACGTCCATAAATTAAAATTGAATACGTTCTCACGACGCAAAAAACGCACAGTTCTGTACTCTGGTGGGACGTCTGAGTGACACACAGGATTCTATCCGCTCAACGGGGGGCAACTCGCATTTTTACCATTCTCGCACTCATCTCGCCTACCTGACTGCATCTAAATGATGATTCAGATGCTACATCGATTCCCAATAAGTAATCAAATGGTATGTAAATTACTCCAGAATAAACTTCAAAAGTAGGTACTCCCATGATCAACTGAGCTTTTGTATTTTTTTTGCGTAATTATGTAATGTAATGTTTGTTAAGCAAATTGTCTGTAGTGATTACTCAAAGGTACTTTTATATTTTTTTTAAATAAAGACAATCCATTTTGCATTAAATATTCAATTGTTTTTATCTGATTATCCAATTCTGCATATCTTTATAGCCGTACTAGCAATAGCTGTAGTAGCATTCCTGTAGGAACTTATTTTGAAGCAAGAGATTGTTTTATGATGCGGTTGGTCTCGCGCTGTGCTCGCGTAGCTTTTATTGCATTTCCATAAATGCAGACCTTTTTTTCTTCGCGCAGCCCGTGAGCATGGAAAAAATTCCACTTTTGTCAACGCCTTGATTGATATGGTAACCTTCCCTTGTTTTAGCAATAACCCAAAGTATTTTCGTTATATATTTTTTTGTTCTGCTCACAGACGTCGTCTCGTACATTTTTATTTGCCACGTCGAACAGGTTTGACATATCACTAAATTTTGTAAGAAAAATTACTATTCCAAGGATTTTTATACCGGTGGCCGGGTAGCGGGAGGTGTTATAAATTGTCGATGTTTTTTTTTCTGAGTCACCGTTCATTGTTGGGAGTCGAATGTTTTTGTGCACCTACCCACTTATTTTTTAGTTTGGTGCTCTACCTGTACTAGGCGCCAGTGGCTGTGACATTTATGGCCAGGATATTGGGACAGTATTAATGTCGATATTAATAACGAGGAAACAACTTTTGTGGAAGATCATAAATCCGTTTGATGAACTCGGGGGGTTGCTTTTATTGCTATAGTCAAAATAATCAATGTTTTTTTTGCAAGATGCTTGTTAAAGCTATATTTTTGCTGTTTTCAATACATATCACTTATATTGACGGTGTGTTACTCTTTTTAATTTTTGGTATTAGTGGGACTACTTCTGGCATGATTCTCTAAATGTAAAACTAATGGCGCAATTACATTTGATCGTTAGCCCGTATTCGGGTGCACGAAAGACTTTACTCGAATTCGGGTACCCAAATCAATAATTACATTGTTTTTCGGGTATAGAACACGGGCAAACAACCCTGCACCCACGTTATAGTTGGAACGAAACGAATACAGGCGTACATGACTTGGTTCATTTACACTTAGTCGTTTGTCAGAATTCCATAAACAATCGTATTCTGGCTAACGGTTAAGTGTAATCGCGCCATAAATTAGGCAGTAATATATCTATAACATTCTGTTGTGCTCTATAGAGAATGACAATTAGAGACTGCTGTCAAGTTTCAAGTACAGTGGCGCGAATAGCGTGAACTATAATTTAAAAAAGACCGTGTGTTGAACCACAGAGCTAGTTAAAATCAATGTAAAATTTAACTGGCTTCACTTAGACAGTTAATTGTCATTGTCAAATTATAATCAAATCGTCAATAGGTGAAACCCGTTTTTTACGAAACCGGTATATTAACTGAACAGTTAAAGTTAAGCTAAGTTAGTGAGTTTAGTTTTAAGTTATTTTTTTATATTATACCTTTACTCTACTACAGGTAGTTTTCCTTACTAAATTCTAATTACAAAGTAGCAGTAGAGAATTATGCCTATCTAATATTTTTAAATTGTTTGGTTTAACGAATTAAAATGTTAAAAAGTAGCTATCTTTGAAAGAAAAACTTTTGCAAACAAACAATGTACAGTATGAAAAAGAACCCATATCATTTATATTCTTATGCTTCCGTAAATAATGAGATTCCTAATAGAATCGAATAGTCGATCGATTTGAAACGAGCGAGTGCGCGCTCGATTACACGCGGCGGCGTGAGCGGGCCGAATCGATTCATATGCCCATTACGCGCCGCCTTCAGGGAGTCCCTACTCACTAATCTAGTTACGTAACCGATTAATTATATTTCGATCTTTTAATGTGTAAGGTGGTAAAATTATTGTGATTTTTGATGGCGGTTTACTTTCAACCGTCGCGGCGTTTCTTTCGTAGCGCGTAGCACGATGCAAAAAAACTTGTGTAATTGGTAAATTATTGTGTAATTTTACTGGTTTCTTACTTAAGTGTCAAGTCAAAATAAAAATTTACAGGTCCTACGATACTGTAGGGAGTGTTTGGTGATTCTGTAAAATGAGATCTCACTTCCTATTTCGATCGATACCTACCACCAATTGTAGACATTAGATAAATATTCATTACCTCATTAGGGTAAAGTGAAACAATGACTGTTGAAGTAGCCAGTAGGAGGTTTTTGACAATTGTCAATAATCTGAATATATGAGGTCGTAAATGAGATTGTATCTTGCAGAATCGACATGCTGATTTTGGTATCGATGCGAGTAAAGCACTTCGATTTTTATGTTTACAATACACTCTACACTAAGGATAATGTAGTTTTCGCTTTAGTTATCGCGCGGTGCTAACGCGAGTGAAACAGAAATCTCCAAATTAATGATCCCTGACATAATGACTAAATGAAAACGGGTATTCGTATTCGGAATGAAACATTCTCTCGTTACACTAATCGGTCGGCGCGAAGCGTTCGTGTTATTTATCGGTAGCGGCCTTACGCGGCTCCTTGATTTAGAGCCTCAAATTGCACAGTCCAAGATTACGTTTGCGAGAACCTCATGCCGCATTTAACACTTCTACACCAATGTTTCACAAGTTTACATGTATTGCGATAACTTTGGGTTGCTTATAAATCCATCAGGTTACCATGATACAGTCTCAGATTCCCCAACGTGAATATTTGTATTAAATAAAAATTGGTTCCGTTTCAAGTAGCGATTCGGTCAATTAAACATTGAGCAACTTATGAAGTGGCTTCAGAACCGGAGGCAAGTAAACTACCGTATTACGTTTTAATCTGGATTAAGATTCTCGATTGACAGTCGAGTAAGTGCTTCACTACCGACGAACACGACGTAACTAATATCGGATCAACAAAAACAAAAAAAACGGTTTGAAAGAGCAAAGTGTATGTTGTGTTGAATAAAAAGTTGGTATATCGTAAAATAAAAGTATATGCCGTGATGCTCCCGCTATTGACTTCCTCTCGACAATTAACATAGCAGGAAGCGCGGGCTGTCATTACGCCGTCAGCGCTCGGTAGCACCAACTGTTCCAAAAAGCACTTGACTTGATTCGCGATAGGGGTGGGAATCACTGCCGTGCTTAGATTACACGACGCGTGATTTTTTTCAAACATGATTTCGATGGAGAGTTTTCCTTTGCCACTGATAACCCCTAATGAATGGGTGTGTGATTAAATATTGTGTGGGAAAGTTTCTTTTTTAATTTATCACAAAATAAATTTGAACTTTTCTTTAAGAAATTTAGACGAATTAGATTTTAAACGATACATAATTCATAATAAGTTTTAGTTAATTTAAACAAAATTGGTGATATTCGTAGTGTTGCTAAGAATAATTAGCTAAAATCAAAAAGATATCAACAAGTTTTAGTTTCGATTGTGATATTCGGTGGTATAAGTGCAACACTATCGAAATCACGGTTCGAATCGTTGTAATTAGGATCCGAATGCTTTATAAACACAAATAAATAAAAGGAGCTGAGTGAGGTGGCAGCTAGCAATTTAGCGGGTATACCCGGGGAGCTAAATTGTCGGGTACCAGAGCCGTGTCTCTTTGACTAATGACGCAACTCCCGCGCATTGTGCTGTGGTGTAATAAGCGTATTTAAGCTTTTCAATTATTAACATCGGGACCATATGCCGCGGGTTATAAGGTGACCGATTTTTATTCAATTCTCTAGAGTATAGGTTGTGTTAATATTCCAGTATTTCTGTAGGCCCTTTGGTTTATGTAGGAGGCGTGTCACGGCCATTCTCTAAGAGTTATTACTGTAGAACTGTATTGTTTCTGAGGCGTGCTGTTTCGTCATCACGACGTATAATTGTTGTATTACACTGTAATTCACTTTTGCGATGGTTGAGCAAAACTTGACTATATCTATTTTTTTTCTGGTAATAATGCTGAGGTTTATTTTTTACAATTCAATAATATTGACGATTTGCGTTTCCCACATAGCATTTATTGATTTTTATTAGTTGAAAATAATAAAAACGTTATTCGACTCGAGGCGAGCACCGGTCACGTTTTTCATTGTTTGTCGAATCCGAACGCTTCGATGTTCGATAATAGAAAGATTTACTCGCTAGACATTTCTCGTACTCGCAAGTAATTCCTATTTAACGGTACCTATTAAACCTTCAAATAAATTGGATGACCACTTAGGGCTGTCGATAGAGAGTAAAGTTTGATTTGTAAAGTTACAATGGAACACTCGTTACTTCCACAAGTATTATTGGTTGTGTCAAATATTTCGCTTGAGTGATTTTTCTATACCCTTAATTTACAGTGATCTTTTACATATAATAATGCCAGGAGGCGATACTATGGACTCCGTATATGCAAATTTTCCTAACCTAGGCAGCCCTGTGCGTCAGGCACAGTGTTGTCAGCGTCCCACGCGGCCTCGCTACAAGCAACTGGGACCCATTTCTGGCTTCCGCGTCTCGCGACCGAACGCAGATCAAACAAACGAGACTCGATCCAATTGGACCGAACCACTCCAATCCGAATTTAGACATGTTCGCTGTTGGCCTATTGGAATGCGAGTGAAGCGATTATCGGAAATTGGCTTAATATTCAATACTGATTACTTATTGGGATAGCTGATCGCGTTCGTTGAACACATTCACAGATAAACCAAATATTGTCGATCACAGAACTGTAGAAAGTATTTATTACGTGTATCAGTTTATAAATTCAATTTTATGATTTAATCCAATTTGAGCGGGGGGGGGGGGGGGGGACACTTTTCTATAGACAATAAATAATCCAGAATATCTTTAACTAACATTAAGAAAAAGTCTTAGCAGTAGCCTTTATTACGTGTATCAGTTTATGAATTTAATGTAATAATTTAATCCATTTTGAGCCGGAAATCTCTACTTATCTATAGTCAATCAATAAATGAACCACAATATCTTTAACTCACATCAAGAAAATCTTTCAGTGGTAGCTTTCAATTAAAAAAAATAAAAGGATGTTGTGACAAATTAATAAGTAATCCCACAGTAGGATTTTTTTGCAGGCATACCCGAACAAGGTATATATATTGTATTGTTTAGCATTGATTCGTTTTTACACACACAAAAAGAGAGTCTACTTACTGTGTGTATCCTTTTGAAATAATAAAGGGTTGCATACACCGCATCGCGTATGTATCTTCGAGCGCGATCGTCGAGATCTCTCGTAATTGACGCAATCCGATATTATCCGCGATGTAAGATCACGCATCTCGATGCGATGGCCTTATCGAATGTGACAATATTTAACCCCAGTAACTGTATAATGCATCCTTTTTATTATCATAATTGCTCTTGTTTAAGCTGGTTTCGGTTGGAGTGCATTAATTTCTATATTTGTTGTTACTTCAGTACTCATTGCAGCAGTTTTGCAGGTGTTTTTGGTTTTATTGCAGTTGTTGTGTTATTTATTTTTGTTGCAATGCATGTTTTACTAAGTACCGTAATTATTTGCTAATTATTTGATCGGGATAACTTGTACCTATTCAACGTTTCGTTATTGCATTTAAACATAGTGTTTTATTAATTAGAAAAAGTATTCTTACACTATACTAGGTTCTGCAAAACCAAGTTCTATCTTTGTTTGCGCTGTACCTTAAAAATTCAAGTAATACCATAATGTTAAACCTCATTTGAAATTCTTATTTTAAAAGTATATTACAAGGTGACTTGATTTGTAGATAAAAAAGCTTGGATTAGAACTGTAGCCATTACTCCAAGGATTTGTTTAATAAACTACCTAACTTTTAAAAACTTTGTAGAAATTTTTGCTATTTCTATTTTGTAGTCATTAAAAGAGCTTTTTTATCTTTGCTGCCGATTGGAACATATATTCTAGGTATGTTTGACTGTCCTCTACCCGATAGCTAAAAAAAGTGCCAAATGGATTTGCAGTTAAAAAGAAGTCTCCCAATACTTACATCTAATATTATTGTTCTTAGGTGGTGCGATAAGCCGTGGCCACGTATAGAGTGATCATTGTCCGAGCGTGTTAAGACCGGTCGGTTCGCTGTAACGAGCACTCGGTATACAATAGACCTTTTAGCGTCATGTGGACGCTTGTCAATCGTGTGTCGTGCGCGTCATGAACGCCGGCCTTTATGTTATCTAGGGCAGTTCTTGATCATTATAAAATGCTTATTGTGTGAAGTGAATTTAATTTGCTCACAGTAATTATCTGGTTACTTTAGAAAAGAAGCGCTCTTTTTTTTGATTAATAAATACGTCTCTCGGTGTTAAAATATTCTCAAATAAGGAACATTTTTCAAGTGAAACTTCTTCTTCTTCATCGGAATGCGTCACGAGCGTCACACGATGTACGTATGTATGGGATGCGTGCGCAGCTCGCATTCGATCAAGGCTGAAACGCTACGAGCGTCACACGTGACAATATATATACATACATATATATGATTGTTGTGTGCGCTATTCAATTCCCCTATGCCTTATGCACCGCCTTAGATTTTCATTTCAGATGTGTTGTCCTTGCACACTATTCTTTTGTTTCAGTGTCTATTCTATTAATAGAGTTAAAAAGAACAATAATACATAATTAATTGTTATGTATGATATCGTAGGAATAAAAGACGTCAGAACAGAATGTATAGATTTTAATAGTATTAAGCATTGTTTCACCACGTACAGGACTCGTTTACAACGATATGATAACAAAAAACGCGGCGAGTCCGTTCGATTCGTATGAAAATAAAACATATCCAGGGGACTGACGTGCGTCCGGCGTCACTTAGCAGCGCTGGAATGATGTGACAGCCCTTGCCGAAGCGAATTCCTTTTTTAAATTTAAAAAATTAAAAATAGTAAAAAAACCCTTGATGCTGTGTTCCATTGTGTTCACGTTTTGGTAAAAATTTAAATGACCGAATGCTCGTTGACTTTTTTCGTGGATCCCAGATCTCGGAATCGGCGTTTAAATACATACGGTTTCGCGGTTTAGCGCCATGTTTTTTCCATTTTCTGCACATTTTGGCGCGCCTGATGCGTCTTTGTGCCAAGATTTGGCGCGATTAAACAGTGGTGGTCGGTAGAATGAGTTGTTAGTGTTAACATTTAGTTAACACCTTGTTTTCTATTCGTCTGACTGGTTCGTTGTGTTTTTCTTGAATTGACAGATGTAAATTGGTGTCAACAATTTTCGATAAGTTCATCAGTTCCAAATTATATTTTTTGTAAATTGGTTACTTATTTAAACTTGTACGAAATCTTTGTCGGCTTATAATACTAATATATTGATTGTTCAAAGAGTTGGTTCCCAGATATTTAGAGTGGCAATATGAATGTATTTATTCAGGATCCAGGGCGGCCTCTCCTAACAATGCTATGCTTGTCGTCGCCGCCACGTTCGAAGTAGGGGTGCTTGAAGGTCATCTAATGCGAAAATTAAAAGTTTGTCTAAATACCTTAGGTACTTTTTATATAAGTAAATTTATTTTCAAAACAAATTGACTCGAGCATTTGTTAGTTATACCGATTTATTGTTACAAGTCTGAATATTGGACATGAATGCAGACTAACCGAGTTTTAAAAATAATGAATGTGTGTTTTCTAACAAAATTCCAAAATAATGATTTTTGACACCTGTTTTTAAAGTGTCTAAACATTTTGACTCAGCATGTTCTCCGTGTTCTGAGTAGAGCCGTAGAGTATGAATAAAATAATTCCCACAAGTTTGTGTCAACCCTATCATGGCGGTCGTGAATCAGGGCTGACACCACCGCCCGGTGGTCCGCGCGTCACTGCACGCGCGTGCGCCGGTCGCTCTCTCTCATTCGCATTTATTTCACATGTCGATTCGCTTAATATTTCAAATAAAATGTATAAGAACTCTGTGAATAGTAAGTACCCTTGAAAAAAAAGTGGCTTTGTGCTAAATGTACTGATGTTTTTTTACATTTAGATAGAGACACTCACATATTATGTGTAAGTAAAGTAATACTTGTTGAGGCTGCAGATAGGTATTTCGCTTAGTAAAAAACCTAGTTGCCCGCCCTCGCTTCGCTTCGGGGTAGAATTGATCAAAATCCTTTCTTAGCGGATGCCTACGTTATAACATCTACCTGCATGCCAAATTTCAGCCCGATCCGTCCAGTAGTTTGGGCTGTGCGTTGATAGATCATTATGTCAGTCAGTCAGTCACCTTTGAGTTTTATATATATAGATAACTGCAGCGTCAAAAAGTACTACTGAAGAGCTTTAGCTCTTAAAGCACATGCTTTTCTTCTCTAAGTTTTAATGGAACATACTAAACATACATCGAGTTTTGATTGATTTTTAAAACTGAATATAAATATTTTTTATGGTACCCTTGCAATTTTTGACGTGAGTAATACACGAGTAACTGAAAAAAGAAGTATTATCTATTGATATATATTTGTCTGTGTTACTTAAGTTCTTGTATTACAAAACATTTATTTTAAAACAAAATCAGAAGTTTAACCGGATGGAAAAATTATGGAAAATTTACTAGTGTTTCGACCATCTTGACGTATTAAGCAAGGACGTATGAAATACAAAAAATCTTGCTTAACTGCCTCCGAACGGGTAGGGAATCTATTGGAACGTAATCATTATCGGTTCCGTACTCATACCATACATGTATTTGTAAAGAAGGCACAGAGGCAAAGATTCACGCAGTGCGCGTGTGTGAATGAGCACTGGCGGTTTTCGCCGCCAATAGAAATGCTTCTCTACGTACGCGACAGACGCCGGTGCTTACTCACACGCGCAATTGTACAAAGATTGGTCTCTGTGCCAAAATTCATGTGCTCATACCGCTCAGAGCGCGGCGTTCGCTCACAACGAACGGTTTTGTTCATTTTGCGCCGGTCCACCGCCCTGTTTACCGCTTTTACCATTGTTCGGGGCCCATATAAATTGGTCCAGTTGTCGTACACCGGTGACAGGTATATTTGAGTCGATTTCGGACGATAATTAATCCGTATTGTTAACTGAAACGGGCCACCCTTGTTTGCCGGTAGATACATCCCGCCTTTTGTCTTGAGCTGACTTTAATACGTTTAACGAATGTTAATTGTGGATTGTCAAGGAGCGAGAGAATTGGCTTCTTTTGGTATTTCGAAGCCATTTTTGAGAATGTATTAAAAACGAAAAGTAAATACGGCGTTAACCGCTTTTAACATAAAAATATTGCCACGAGTAGTTTTTGCGTAATATTTGCTTATTAACTTGAGCTAACGACATGTTCTCATTATATTTACACATTATTGTGTATCGTGATGGAATTATTATTATAAAGTTAAATAGCTTTATCAATCGTCATAACTTGAACAAACAAAACAGAAGTATGGATAATTCATACATTCTATTTCACACGTCCGTAAATATACATGAGCAAGTTTTACGGTAGAATTAAAATTGAATTTAACACCTCATCCTTTATTGTTGATTGAGGTAAAAAGTGCAGAATAGAATGTATTTAATGGTTGGCTCGTCGGTGAATTGACTTCGCTCATCAGTCACGTGTCTACGAGAAAAAAACTAAACGCACCTTCATTGCTGCACAAAAAAAACTAAAGAAACAATTTTTCACATACTCAGTAAATTATGCAGTTCATAGCTTATGAACTTCATTAGTTAATTGTCAGATACAGTCATAAGGTTTAAGAAATAGTAAAAAAAAAAGACAGTGGATTTCCCGATCGAAATGGAGCGCTCGTCTGGGGAAGCAATCTCCACCTCACATAAGACCACAGTTAAAGTTACACTACCCTTTGTGGTGTTGTATTTCTACTGGTGAGTAGGGTTCCTGGGCTCCGCGGGTTAGGGGTTTATGTTCAGGCCGGCAAGGTGAGGATGGCTGGAGCGGCACATTTTCTGCCGCATCATCATCTTCGCGACTAGACTCCACTTACACTTAACATCGGGTGGGGTGGGGTAATATGTTGCGCCTCGTATAAAAAAAATAAATAAAAAAAAAACTTTATCATTTTGTAAAAATATAAACAATTTGTGTTAGCTAGCAAAAGGTTTGCACATATTAAGAGCTAACAGTACTCACTATTTTGTTTAGGTATCATACAATACTTTTCTCGAAAAAGGTCAACGAAGCTTCGATGTTTATTAATTTAAAGCTTAATTTTTTTATACTGTATCATTTTATATTACTTAGCTTACATTTGTATAAGAGTAAATATCTAAGTATATTGTTATTAAGGAAATACTGTTCAAAGCTCTGGCAGTTCTTGTTTGTGACAGGAATTAACAACATGTAAATTGACTTATACTTACGGACAAAGATACAAATTTGTTTTTGCACAGAATGTCATTTCACGGTTACTTAGGGCCTTAAGCTATTTGCAATTAATTTGAACGATAAATTAATAATTAATAAGCTGCCCATGAAGTTTTTTTGCTGCCCAACCGAGCGACCGACAGTGGCAACTTGCGGAATTATGTAATGCATGCGATGAACTTTTTTATACGCACTCATTTGTACTTTTTTTCTTTACTTTTCATGAATCCTTAGCACGGGCTATTTTATTTCAAGTTTAAGGATTTGACTACGAATAAAATGAACGAGTTTATAACATTATGTTATAAAGTGAAAATTCACAAGTTTGTTTTATCACACTCTTATCAACATCAATTATAAAAAAAAGAATTTGTGGGAAATCGTATTGCATCTGAAACTTTTTTCTTTGAATAAAATACTTAATAGAAAATCGAGACCCTTCTAAGCGCTGAAATGTTTGCGTTAAAATTTCAGTGAAAACAAGAACAGTTTCGGTTTGTATAGAAAATATAATTAATTGATTAAGCAATGCTGCCATGTTGCTGCTAAAGTTCAAAGATTTTCCGAATTCTTCCTTTTTTCGAAGTTCTTTGTCCGAATCACATCAAACTACAACTACAATGTAAAATACCTCTTCTAACCCTATAATTTAGAAACTCAAGAACTGTTTTGTCCTAAATAAATGAAAAAAAAAGAAAAACAACATTTTTTATATTTAAGGTGCGTTGTGGGGACAATATGCCATGTAATGCCTTATATTTTTATTTTTTAAGGATTTCACTGCTAGATGTTTAAATCTAAAAAAAAGTTTACTAGAAAAAAATCCACGCGAACTCGTCTGCTGCTTGGTCCGCGTGTTTTTTTTCTAGTAAACTTTTCTTTATGACCTGTATTGCATAGTTGTTTTAAAGGCGGTTGGAATTATCTACGAACTAAATGATGGTTATTATCATGTGTACTGATACAACAATAAATATGGGTTAATACAATGGGTTGTAAAGCCTACAGACTAGTAGCAATAAACCAAATTGACTTCCACCTTGAGTCGTTTTAAAAGAACGCACCTGCTAGTGCGGTGGGGGTTTCGTATCGAATATTTGTACTATTCGATTGAATTATTGTAATTATACTGTACATTTTAGCTGTCAATATTAACCAAGGAGTAACGATAATGGCACTTGCTGTGTATCAAGTGATTTATCCACTCTTTACATTATACATAGTTGATGTAACTCACTATTTGTTTATATTAGTGTCATTGGTTAGCATTTCTGCAATTTACTTCGCCATTTGCGTTTACAAAACATTTAGCCTTTTCTGGCTATGAATGTATGATCTAAACCTAGAACTAAATTTGACACAGGCATGTTCTCATTATGGTCCCAAGAATGAACAGAAAAGATTACTGTCAAGTTTTAAGTTTAAAGGAAGCCCAAACTTACTTAAGTAAGGAGAAATTTGGTATAGAGCTAGTTTGAGGTCTTGGAAAGGACAAAAGGGTAGTTTTTATCCTAGAAATATTCTTTATGGAAGTGAAAAAGGGGTGGCTGTTTGTATGGGAAACTCCCTATTAATTTATATGTTCAATATAGACAAAACTTCATACAATTGCATGTGAGTGAGTTTCACACACTTGCTGTTTGAAGCGTTGCCTTCTTTCATCATCATCATATGCGCCCACTGCTGAACATACTCGTAGGCTTCCCCCAAGGAATTTCAAACCGATCGGACCTGCCCTGCCCGTATCCAGCCGCTCCCCGCGACCTTCACCAGATCGTCGGTCCACCACCACCAACGCTGCGTCTCCCAGAACGCGGCCGCCACTCAAGACCTTTCCGCCCAACAACCGTCATTCCTCCTTGCAATGTCCCCTGCCCATTGTCACTTAAAGCTCGCAATTGTTTGGGCTATGTTGGCGACCTTAGTTCTCCTGCGGATTTCATAATTTCTGATTCGATCGCGCAGAGAAATCATCTTTACTCATGTGATAATAGTATAGCGAAGTCTAAACGCACCTTCAGGCGGCACATGTTACATCAAAGGCAGCATTACGTCCGTTCGGTTTGAGGCTGTCAGTGCGGCCGCGCGTGGCGCTACCAGACGAGCGTACGCGCATGACCCCCGGGTTAATCTACTGTTCAATGCGGTATTTAATATGTACGAACGAGTAGGTTGTTAGTATACAAAGTTTCGAACATCGTGATTGTTAATTTATTTGGTAATAAAATCGTTTATCGTATATGGTAAGCGGACTATTGCGCGCAATCTAACATGAAGCTCTCTGCGTTTTGGTATTTGAAAATTAAATAAAAAAATAGGTATTCTGGCGAATGCATTGACCAGTCATGCTATTTTTGTAGCAAATTTTTTGTAACATTTTCAATTTTAAAATCTAGCAGTAGTCTTAGTTCTGAAACAAAATAATTGTGTATTGTTTGAAACGTATATAAATAATTTGTCAGGCGTTTTAAGCTTGTGCTTTTACACTGGGATACTATACAGTACTTGTAATAAGACAGATATTTTTTTAACTAAATAATTCTAATAGTCGACGTACAGCGTATTGTTTGTTTTGCACGGCGTGTCGTCATTCAAGACACCATGACAGTCTTGAGCGTTTTAGAGGGAAATTTAAATAAGTTTTTTTTAAATACAAAATACACATTGCTAACGTCCTTTTTTATTTAAAGTATTTTTTGGGGTTAAAAAGTAAAAGGTATATTTAACAACTCTTTGAAATATGTATATGCAACTAGCCTATAGTACCCGTTAAGATTATGCTACATTATATAAAATATCGTCAGTAAATTAACGGTAAACTATAATATAATACCTAACAAATGATTTCTATGCAATGAACTTTCTCCAATTTTGAAGCCAGCTTTTTTACTTAGTTAAAAAAACCGCACAGCTGAAAAAAATATTACGAACATACCCTAGGCCAAGAAATATTATTCTTCTGAGTCTTACCCAAATCCTTTACATTCTAATTGACTAAGAACCTGGAACAAATAAAGATAAGCTTTATTCAGGAAATCATAATTTAATAACTCATAATTACTGACATGCGCCTTAAATCAGTTACGTTGTAGGCGAGTCTATTCGTAGCGGACGTTCCGGCCGTCACAGCAGCCCGATCATGACGGCCCGTGACAGTACATCCCGGGCAGAGCCGCGTTACATGCTTGTCTACTTTGAGACAGGCTTTGAGAACACACATTCCAGTCAAGACCGAAGCACATTTCATCTCTCAACTTTGATACTTAACCGCCTCGAAAATTCATACAGCGATTAATGCGCAATAGCGAGACGCTTATAATGATGTCCTCCCCGTCCCACCCTTCATCGAGCCTTATCATTTCTCGTTAAAAAAATGATCCAATTAAACCAGACCCCGCGAACCTTCAATAAGTTACCGAGAGTTTAAAATCTCGCGCACACACCCATTGTAATAACGTATGCGCCCTCAATATTAAATTTTAACAAGGTATTAATTAAAAAAACTAAAGCGAATAAGAATATCTTTAAATTTTCTCAGGACGCGCGTAGCGTACCCACCCGGCCCCCTCGCATTATTTTATTTTTAATTCATTTTATTCGGCGTCGTTGGAGCGAGCCGGTCCGCCCACCGGTGATTTAAAATTTTGATTTATCGACGCGAGCGCAGCGCGGGAGAGCCGCGGGACGGGTGAAGCATGCGTCCGCCCGCGGTAATTATAAATATGACGCGGTGCTAAACTGTGCGAATGCGGACTGACCCCGCCGACACCGTGTGACCGACCTCGCACTCCTGCGCGCATCGCATGGCTACGGGTATGCCTGCCCGGCCTAGCTTGTGTGTTTATCTCTAACGTGATAATTTATCATTGCATTGCTTCGCGCGTATCATTTCTGAATCACAAACACTAGAAATGTGCCGGTGTAGTGTGTTTTGCGTAAGGTTGTTGTATGATAGAGATTTGATCTCTAGTACAGTACAGTGTTATTCGATTGTGTAAATGTGAAGCTATACGATATTTGAGACACAACATCTAAAAGCTCACATGATCACTTCCAAACGTACTTGTGAAGAACTCCTGTCATGAACTGAAATCGTAATCGGAATTCCGAAATAAATTGTAACTTCTTTTCTTGATAAGTATTTAAATTTATAACTATAAGAACATAGTGTATTTAATTTTAAGCTTCTGTCTGTACATCCGCTAACTCCTCCTTAAAACTACTCAACAGGTTTTCAGGTTTTACATGATTTTTCACACACTGCAAGTCCGAGAACCAAAACTATAATTCACACCAAAACAAAGCGAAGCGAGGGCGGACCACTAGTTATTATAGTAATATTGTTGCTAGTTATTTATAGGACTAAATATTATTTTGCTATCAATATCTACGAGTACAAAGAGCTCAGTCTTTTTTCACTGCGTTATGTAAGAAATAATTTCTTTCCTTTTTTCTTGTTTCTATATTGTGTTGACCAAACAAGGCCATGTTACACTATAAAATAAAAAAAATGAAAACGAACTAGTGCATTTTAAAGTGGGCAGCGAAAGGCAGCTGCTCCTCTTTACGACTTCCCCGTAACAGCTTTGCCAACGCTCTGCTCATTCATTCAATTTACACACACCTGTTCCTGCTCTTTGATTAATTGGTATGGACTATCACCGTGTCATATAATTGTACAATTATCCACATGATTCGCAATAAACAGTCTGATGTTTTAAATTAGCTCACAATGTAATTCCAGGAATAATGAAAAAAGCTTATTTAGCGCTACGGGAATGTCTCGGTTGGTAAAGCAGCATAAAAAACAGAATTCATTCCAATTAAACGGTCAGGCTTTTGTAAGTAAGTTGGAGAGTATTACTTCACTTAAGGAAAAAAAAGACAAGAAAGTTTGTTATTGATAAAAATATTGCTGATTTGTATCTCGAAATTTTTACATCACGAGTAGCGAATCGAGAAAAAGAAATACGATATTTCTAGCGTTTATTTATACAATGCAATTTATATCGGATGATCGTAATCGCTAAGCTGCTTTATATTAAAAATTCATTTTCGATTTGAAAGCAAAAATAGCCAACACAACAAGTCCCGGGAAACGGTATAGAACCAATGATCTTGGTTACAAGTTCAACACAGCGGAGCTTGCAAACTCGGGTGTCGTTTTCCAACTAAGGATACGTTAGTAGAAGCCTACACAATTTCTCGTATGAAGGTCGGCACTGCGTGTTATTCGAGGGACTTGTGTGTGTCTAAGGAGTCGTCCGCAGTGTCCTTCCCATTCAATGCAAATGGCGCGTTATAAGAAGCGATTCGAGGCAGAATTACCAACGTTTAGTCGCCTCCGGTACATAATTTCGAGTTGCTTTGTGATTTCACCGAACTCCCGTCTTGTTCGGGTAATTTTTAGTGCAACTTATCAATATCAATTTCCATTATGTATTCTAGAATTGCACTAAGGTATCATACCTTAGTGCATTAAATCTTTTTTTATAGAGAGTACCTATAGAGAAGTCAATGCGTATTACTTTTTTTTACTCAACAATAAATCTATTGTGTTCAAACATGATATAAATTGATATAGTCACGAAAAACCTATTTTAATCTTGTTTGAATTGGAGAGGGATTTGATTTATTTGAATCATTACATAATAACTAGATTGAAATATTTTATTAAGATGTGCGTTCTAGGATGATGTTTAGATTGCATGCGAGGTGAAGGCCTAAGAAATATTTCAATTTTTATTTCCAGTGTGACTACGACGCGCTTTTGAGAACACGTCGGTCGCGGCGCTGCCATCGATCAACGTCTGACCAACTAATTAATTCCTCAGTGCCAGCGAGTAACTTCTTTCACTGCAAATGATCGTGATGTATCTGGCTCGATGTTTCGATAAAAATACAATTTCATTTCTTGGTCTATTTCAATATAAGAAAAGAAATTTGGCATCACAAACGAAGCGGCGGCGTGACGTCGGCCAGCGGCGTGTCGATTACGAGGCGAATGTATTGCGATGGTAATCTCGATAGCCGACTGGCGGTTTGATGTGTCAATCCGGCCGCGCGTCGATCCCTATCGCTCGATAGCTCCTATTGGGCAACCGACACGCTTTGTTATCCTAACGGAATAAAAAAAATGACGAGAGAAAACGTTAGGCACGGTCGCTGTCGCTTCTTCGCACAGAAAGCTCCGGCCAATTAGAGGTTCACACGGGCGCTCGGTTACACGGTAATCGAGTCATACGTACGACCGTCGGTGGCGGCGATCCGCACACAAATAAATCGTTACGCGAATTTCCCAACATGGCTTCCGCGGGCATGGCCAATGGGAGGACGGGGCGGCGGCGCGGGGCGGCTGGCCCACGCTGCATCTTCGTGTGAAAATTTAAAAGTTTACAGGCATTGCATCCTTTTTTATGATCGACACAGAGATATTCGCTCGATAACCATAATCTTTCAGTGCTACACGTTCATCGGTAAATGTTATATTTAACTTATTACTTAGCAGTTATAAATTTGTGTCCCTTATACGGGATTAAAACTTCGCAGACGAATTACAGTCCAGTTAAATAAAAATCAAGAATTTTGTACAATTACTATACAACAAATATAACGCAGACAGGAATATTATGATGCGGTTTCCATAACCTAGCCTCGTATTTATGAATAAGTAAACTACGATAACAAATTCAAAAGAACCTTCCTGCTACATCAAAGTTTTGTCGACCCTTGCTCTATTCGAGGAGCCCGCGATATACATACAGTCTACATAATGTACCCACACCACTAAACCGCTTCATCACAGCACTGAAACTATAGTGGTGTGGGTGAACACGATGAAAATCTTTATTTTCACGCTCTATCTCTCTTTATCTAATCGCCCTGGTCAGATAAGGACGGAGCACCGGAAAAACTGGCGCGGGGTGAGGAGTAAAGGCTACATCGATTCCGCGCTTTCACTGCTAGGGGCCGTGTAAACCTTTAAAAACAGCGGTTTTGCCGCGCGATTGTCATCTCTAAGTTTATATCGATAAGTGAGGTATTCGAATGTGATGGTAGCCCTAGTAAATGGATTGCCTCCCCCTTGGGGGTTCTCGTAGTGGGATCTAGATGTCGTAGATAGGCTGATAGGCCGGTTTGTGTGCGTGTCGCGTCCCCACGCGGTGGCGCTAGTGTGCGAATAGGTTTGTATTTTCCGGCTAAAGCTGTGTTGGTAACGCGGAGGGCTGTTTCCGGGTAGGTTAAATTTCGCTTGTGTTTGCAAATATATGAGGGGTAGGTAGCCATCCCTTTTTGTAATATAATTTTATGTTTAAGCATAGATAGGTAGAGATTAGGGAAGACGGAGGCTGTGATTTGATTTGATTAGGAGGTGTTCGCAGTACGGTGGGGGAGATAAGAGTGATTGGATCGCTGCAAGGGAGGGCTGCATGGAAATATGTTTTTAATGTGGGTGCTTTATTGAATTAGTGAAGTTTGTGAAGTAACGCGGGATTAATCCGTTTGATGGGCTCGCTGGTGATAATTAACTGTATGTTCATTCGGTTATTAAAGTCGCGATAAAACTTTGTGGAATCATTGAATGTGTTCGAGGCAGATTGTTGGCGTATTAATTCATTGCGTTAATGTGCTGATTTAATCGTTAAATATTTCATATTTCCGATTTTGAGTCGTCTATGTATGTTTTTAGACAAACTGAGCACTTACATCGGTCACTCGGCATTTCCCGTTTTCATGCCGAAAACAACAAAGCCCGTTTTGTTTGTGACAAACACAAAAGCCCCTTGATATTGTCACGGCGCATGCTCCTTTGAGTTTACACTACACTGAAAATTAAAGTACCACCATGACAATATGCAGTGGATATCGCCCGTTTGAGTATGTTACGCGCACTTATTTTTTTACCTTTGTCGGCATGTTTTGTATTAGATAGTACGTATTTTTTTTAACCGATGCTTGTACGATAATGATCGTGGAATGTCGTTGACAGTGAAATGGGTTTAACAATTAATAAAACTCTCTGGGATCGGTACAAGTGCGTGCATGCTCCGCATTCTAATGTTGGGAATCTGTTATCGTATCTATCCTCATTGGTTGTGAGTGTTGTTGATTTATTTTTCTGTATTTGTTTTCATGGAAAAATTTAATAGCGTGACCTTTTTATAGTTCCCCCGTCCTTTCAAGCTTGAAATACTCTGTTATTTTACTTCCTTTTAGTAAGATAGAATGTATAGGTAGTAATACATATATATTCAAACTTGAAACCAGTGTTGCTAGGTCCGATTTTTAAAAATCTAGAGACGTTATAGAAAAAAGAATTGGTAAATCAAATCAAGATATAGGCCAGTAACGAATGTGTTTCTGTGACTTCTGCCGTCCCTCAAAGCTGTTTTTTTTAGCCAATAACGTATTCATTTTATTATAATTAAGATTTCCTATATTCTAAATGGCGGAAAACACAACTCAACATGCAATTTAAAAAAGAAAATCGTATTCTAAGAAAACCAGTAGATTCATGTAGAAAAACAGAAGAATAGGAGCCATTTCAAAAAAACAGGATATCTCCTGTAAAATCGGGAGGCTTGGTAACAGTGCTTGAAACTGAGTAAGCCATTTAGTAAGTGACAAACAGGTACACCCGGAGACGTTAATAATTTATCTTTGACACTCTCACTTCCTTTGCGATAGCACTTAAATAAAATGCTTGTTTAAGTAACGTGTTGTGCTTGTGTAAGCATTTTATTTAAGTGTAATCTCTGGGTGTGACCATAAATGACGTTAAATCAATAAATTCAATTAAGCGGATATATTTTACGTATTATACCCAAAGGATAAGTAACAACATAATCTTATTACCAAGCTATATACGTCTGTACGCCTGTACGGATAACCCATTTCTATTGATGCTTAAAATTATGGGGATCCTCACACTTCCATAAAAACAGTCTTGTACGGAATTATTCGTGTGCGAATCCGATTTGCTTTTGCTTGTTGATGAAAATGAAAAATGACCGAGCAACAAAATTTACGTTTTAATTTCAGAAAGACGTAACACAAACACAAAATTCAATAGTACTAATATAAAAACTGGAAGACGGTCTAAACGCGCAACTAGAAAAAAGTGTACGTTATACCGTCGATCAGTCGACCAATTCTGAGGTCCGTGACTCCAATGTCGAATGGCCCGTATAAAATATAATCCGTACCGTAAAGTTTACGAGCTTTTCCAGCCATTTCAGCGTTTGAGGAGCGAAAGTAATTCGCTCATAAAATTACGGGTAAACAGCCGTTTTTTCGTCGGGAAATAAAACCACCCGACTCGGCGGGCGAGCGGTTGACTCCTGTAATCGGGTTAGGGTTCGGTTAGACTCTCCCCAGGGAACCGTGATGCATCCGCCGCGACTTGATGGGACACCTTATCTGTAGATTATAAAATCGGCTCAGCGTAATTGAGTCGTAAAGTACCTACGCAGTTAATTTTGATTCATAAGTGCAAAATAACAGTTAGATAATTTTGAAACTACTTTATACAATAGAGCTCTTCGCCGTGCCTATGTATGATAAAGATTATCTACTAAAAGGATTTTCATACAGTTTTTAACATAAGTTACATAATTTTGTTTATATGTTTAAGTAATGTTATTTGTGAACATTAACATTAACACCGTATTCTTTTATTCACATAACTCAGTTTAAATTAAATATTAAAGAATGTAACAATTGCAAATTTTTAATTAATTCGCATACTCGTCAAGGATGAAGTCGTGTATACACATTACTTTTATATTTAGTTAACAGAAAAAAAAAATATATTACATGGCTTGGTTAAGGATGAAACTGTCAAACGCATCAACATTAACTTCGGTAATGTTTTAAACTGCCACCTTCCGAGAATCACGCTTTAATCGCCGTCCTTTTATAGCTCCGAAGAAAAAAAAACTAATATATGCTGTCCTACATTTTTTAAAAACAAATGCTCATGACAGATATGGCCGCTCGATGTGGTGGGAAGAAAAAGTCATTCGATGCTTATGACCAGTTCTAATCTCACAATACTGGCATGACGCGGCGAATGCTCACGCAAACCATTTAATATTTAGATATTCCAGAGAGCATTACTATTGATGCGAATAAATTACAATCAAACTAAATAAGGTTAGACTGTTAGCACTGTGTTTGCTAAAGTAAAACACATAAGTGTACTTATCTACTACTTTAAAATCATAAATAAGGGTGTTCAACCATTCTTTGCTTTTTACCCCGAAAGCAGATTTATTGAAATACAACTATTTCCTCATTGTCAACCTAGTTTAATCAAACACGAATAATTTTCCTTCTTGTCAAACTGTCTAACTTTTTTTCTAATTTATTGTGTCTTGCTGTTTTGGACTTACGGTGTTAATTCGGTAAATAACGGTACATTCACGATAGTATTTGCTATCGTTCCTAGTAACTGAGGGCTGTTGGTACCATCTCGAGCGTCATTCGATCCCGCAGCTTACACGGTGCTTTTTGTCCGATAAATGACATGACAAATTAATGGATTTATTATGAGTCGGATTGCGTTGCTCTTTTATTTTCTCGTGTCGGGTTAGGACGAATGCATTTTTAATTGAGTGAGGCACTTTTGTGGACTGTATAAAACGGCCACCGCATGCCGTGGTTATTTTTTATTTGATTGACGGGTAGTAATGGGCAGGTGCGTGGATCCATTTAGCTACCTCGCTTTTTCGTATCGAATATTCACTTTTTGTGTGTCGCCCCGGCTGCGACTCGATTTTGTCATGTTTAATGCTGATTTTTTTAAACATTGAACTTAATGGCCTACTAAATTTCTCATTGTGCCGTTGTGCAGAGCCACTTTTTGCCCGGACGAAGTTTGTTTTAATAAATGTAGGAAGCATCACGCGGCAGGTGACTTCTTGTAATGTTCTTAATGACGCTGGATGGATCGGAATCTTGTTTTATGACAACCAGTAAAGTTATTTTGCGATGATGTGTGAATCGTAATTTCATTATTATATTAATAATTCTGGTCATGTTTAAGGAAAGTGATGCGTTGGATTTAAAATAGACAATGGAAGAAGGTCCCTGGTGGTAGATAGATGTTGCTTAAAGCAACCGGTTTGACTAGATGTGTCATCTAACGATGTTGTGACTATGATGGACATGAATTGCTGCCTTTTTATGCAGGCAGCATAAATAGGTATAACGAGCTAAAAATATGTATTAAACATGATTTGGTAACCGTTTGATTTATGATGATAGTTTTTTCAGACTTGAAATATATTTCTGTAGCAATATAACTAATCTTGGAAAACTGATTTGTTGATACCTGACTGAATATCTAAATGCATGAAAAAGTTAAATCAGAACGTGGAAGAGTCGTTTTTATTCAAATTTTATTATTTATTAATATTTATTTATATAATTTTATCGATCTGCTTTAGAAAATGTGTTCTGTGTGAATTCAACTATTCATTTAAAATTAGTGCTCTCCCACATGTTGTGGTACATGTACAAGCCTAAGCGTGGACTTTATCCCTTAAGTTATGTTCTTAAACTTGACTGAATGGACCTATGCGCGTCACTTGCAGAAAAGTCAACTTATATTCAATACGATTTTTAAATAAAGTTGTCTCCTTAGTCCTTAACTTTCTAACTTGATAACTTTACGTGCCAAGTTAAACTTTTATTACAACACCACACATCTTTTCGTTCATCTTTGGTATGCTGCATTAAAATTTATTTTTTAATAAAAATATTCAGATCTTAGCAAGAAGTTTTGGTGGTTCAGTGGTTCAGTGGCTTGCCTGCTACGTATTACGTGGGTTGGATTCCCAGCTGAGATAGAACTATTTTTATTTATGATTTTTTAAAAGCTTCAGTTGCATCGGTGATATTAATGATGTTACGATTATTTCCAGTCGCTGCAGAGTGCGGCGAGACGGGCGGGCACCTCCTGTGCCAACTGCAAGACTACGACCACCACATTATGGAGGCGCAACCAAAATGGAGAACCAGTGTGCAACGCTTGCGGACTCTACTATAAACTACATAACGTGAGTACTTACACAGGTTTAAAAGATATTTGTGAACCAACATAAACCAAACTCCTAAACCTTACTTTACATCTTTCGAGGATAACTTGGTGTCTAAAGTATAGGGATAATCCCCATGGGCTCGTTATTATCGATCGATAAATCGAATGCGTTTTTGCGATATTTGTTTTAAGTACATTATGTATGAGAACGGCTACGAAGTTACACACTGCTGCGATAATAACGACGCGATAGAAGTGAAGAAATATCGCCATAACGCATCAGATATTATTAGACACTTAATATCAAATATTAGATTAACTTACAGATTTAAGGATGGCTTGGGGCCTAAACCAAAGACATGAAACTGTCTATTTGGGTTGCAGCCTCAAAAATTGTGCTCTTTATATAAAGAGATGATTTATGAGAGTTAAAAAATAAAAAAGTGCAAAAATATTTTAAAATAAGTATAAACCTATTGAAATATTATTAACAGGAAATTTGTCGACGATAGCACCCGCGCATTCTATAAAGCGATCAACAAATATAACAAGCGATTTTTAAGCGTCATCCCCTTGATCCTCTAATCTCAGTCCCCAGGGACCCCGGAGTCAACAGTGTCTTACTGACAGATAACGTGGGGTCTCTCTCACCCCACGCCGGCTAATGCGTCATAAAACCAAATACGATTGTCTCAAATAAATTACGATTCAGATAGCATCAGTTAAGGTTAAATGAACGATATTATCTTGTTGCATTGGGCCACTTTTGCAATATGAACAGTAGTTTGGTTTTGGAAAGTGGCCGATCGGAACAAAATGTACATTAGATAATCTCTGCTACTATTCCACTACTTAAATACTTAATTAGATATAACGATTGTGCGCACAAATGTCGCGAGTCTTTTGTTTCTTTTAAATCAACTCCGAACGAGATCTGGCGGAGCTTTTAAAAAACGAACCAGTTTTTGTTTCGACCTACAAAATGCGGTGTGCAAAACAATCTCAATTGGGTTTTACTAAATGAGAACTTCAAGTGAACTTTCTATTGACTTTGTTGTATTGTTTCAATATTAATATCAGTAACATTCTCACGCCTCTCATTGCCCTATCAACAAAACATACGTGCATAAACCCTGCAAATACATTCAAATCGAAAAAAGCCCGAGCTATACTGGGGACGTAACAATGACAAAAATTAACTGTCAAAATGCCCCTTCTGTGACGGCGCTCGAGAGGTTTTTTTTACATTTGTAATGTATACTTTATTGCCACTCCGAGTGGCGGCTACAATGGCCTATGCTCTAATTATTCGGAAGGAGCTACAAAGGAGCGAATGGGAGTGCCTTTACTTCAACAGTTGAAGACATAATGACGGGAGCACAATACCGGAGCATGGCAGTAGCGTTGTCAAGCTCCGTACCGCCTTCTCATCCATATTTATAAGCCATGTATCATATTCGCCTTAGCTTACACTCCGAAAAGATAATTTATCTCAATCCGTTGACTAAAATCAGGTTTTTTGAATTAATGAGATGATCTTTTATCTTGTTTTGACATAACTCGATGACAGTGTGATAGTGTAGAAATATTAAGGTCTCGGCCGATGATTTGGTTTAGGGAAACCCGTAACTCCAATTGACCCTAACGCTAAGATCTGCCTGGCTTTGCTATTCTAAACTAGTTGACATAAAAGAAAGCTCGCGTTAACAGTATTCATAAGTATACGTAATATCGAACATTTTGAGGTTTATATCTGAGATATAAAAATGTTAAGTCTTATGTTACAGGTTTTTTTAAGTGTTTTTTTAGTATTTGCCTGTCAATATAAAAATTTCATTTCTCCAAATACGATAGTTTACGTTACCGGTTTTACGTTAATTGATATATAATATTAATATATGCTTACCTTCTTGAGCGATACTATCGATATTTTGGTACCTACATTAATGTCATGCTTTTGCTTAGTAATTAAAAAAAAAACTATTTGGTTACCAATAATTTCTCTCTCAGATGTCGTTACAGTGACAATAGTAAGCAGTTTTTGCGGCATCTGTTTTCTTGCAATTGTAATGTATTACGTTAAGTTGCCGGGTCGGTCCACTCGAAGCAAGTAACATTGTGTAAATAAACACTGTATAAGTACTTAAAGCGGCGGGTCGAAGGCGGATACATCGTGATCGATTTCACTCAAAAAAACGCAATTCATACAACAATGCACGAGCGCACTGTGATTTACCGACGTCACCCTCGTGTACTGCGACGTATTTGCTTGATACTTGCGATTTACTTATGATGTCTGTACTAATATTATTTATAAAGCTGAAGTGTTTGTTTGTTTGGTTAAAATAATCTTAGGAATTTTGAATTGAACAAAAAAACTTTTTGTTTTAAATAGTGCTTGTATCGAGGAAGGCTATAGGCTATATGACTTAACATTATAACTATTGAGCATCGATGAAAAATGTTGCGAAAACAGGAAAAAATATTTTTTATTTTGAGAGCTTCCGTTGCATGTAATGCGTAAATGGTTAAAGTAACTCACAAATCATGTATAACGGAATTATAGCCCTTTTAAAGTGCTATAAAAAAGCCGCATATGTTCATTCTTTAAGTTTGACTTGATTGTTAGGCGACATGAAGTTCGCCGGGTTAGCTAGACGTAAATATGTTCACTACAGATTTAAAGTAAATAAAACTATTGAAACTTGTTTATGATAAATAAATTACTGAAACTGTTTTGGTCAATCTTCATTATGTACTTATACTAACTAAAGTAGAACTTTTTATTAGCTGCAGTAAAATGACGTTTTGTGGGTTACCGCTTTTTGAAGAAAAATAAATAGGGATGTAGCTAAGTGAGTAAGTGAATCATTCAATAAATGAATCATTCAATAGATGAATGATCAGTTTGGTTTTGTATAAGGGATTTAATATTAAGTTGTAATGCTTTTTTATTCTATTATTATTACTACCTATAGTAAAGGATTGATCATTTTCATTGGAAGTATAGGGACGTACATCCAAAATTAAACAAAAAGTCATAACATTTAATTTCAAAATTAAACAAAAAGTTATTTATTAGTCAATCATTTTTGGAATCACTACCGCTGTTGCTTTCGGTCACACTAATGACAAATCTGTCTGTCACTTCATCTATAATATGATCGAGGTGGCACATTTTGTCTTCCTCTTTTATAGTGTGAGACACACAGTCACTCCACTTAGGCGGTGTCACTTTGTTGATTGCTTCTTGGAATAAAGTTTTCACTTCTTGCATTTTATATGTTTTATTATTATTTGCGACGTGCCCTTTTACCTGAGCCCAAACCAACTCGATAGGGTTCAATTCATAGTAATAAGAGGGCAGTCTTAAAAGTTGTGCAGCAGTAAACCTTTTTGTGCAGCAATCTCGTCCACGGCATATTTCTCAGTATGATATTGTTGTTTCACAATATCTATGAGAGTGGCCTTCACAATATTTGGTTCAAATGTAATATTTTAGTGGTCAGTCACTCTTGAATCTAATTGGTTAAAATTCCACATGGGGTGGGAGTGTGGTGATAACCAGGTGATGAAGTTAAGATCGGAGATGGTAATTGAAACAAGGTTGAACAGAGAGTGTTTTTATTAGTATAATGTAAATTAAAAGTAAACTATAATTGCGTAATATAACATGCCAACTTAATATATCGTGACCTCTATAATTTGTCTAACATATTATACCTAACGTATAATAAAAAGGTTAGTGATGACAGGTAAACTAACCTTTGCGATGGTACTTCATTTCTATGAAAGAACTGATGTACAATTCGTCTAATAGCGGTGAATGTGAAATCATCAAGTTTCTTTAAATGTAAATTTTGGGCCAGGTTTTTCGGGAGGTTTTGGTGATTCACAGTCGTTTTCCTTGTGCTGCTTTAAAATTGAATAAACAGTGCGGAGGTATATTCCCAAGACTTCAGCCACCTTGTTCACGCATTCACTTGTTTTTGGAACTTCAATGTTTGATTCTGTAGATTTCACTTCACATATTTGTAAACGTTTCTGACCCAAAGTTTCTCGTCTGCACTTAGAGCTACACGTGCCCTTTTTTTCTTAGGAGATAAAAATGTATCTCCATCTTGTGATATGCTCAACTGAGCATCCATTTATTCGATGTAACAAACGAACAAACGAAAAAAAGCTGACACGATTAACAAAAATAAGTAGGTAACGAAAAACAAACACAACGTAACAAAAATTTAATAACAATGATAACTGAAACAACTCGCAGTGGGCAAAGCAAAGCTATTCGTGCACTCAAAACAGGAGTTAGAAGCCCGAATGAGCGAATTACAAATAAAATAATAATAAAAAAAAAAGAGCGTACTCCTTCCTTAAAGGCAGGCATCGCATTTGTGATACTCCTGGTGTTGCAAGTGTAAATGGGCGACGGCTTACCATCAGGTGAGCCGTGTGCTCGTATGCCCCCTATAAGATAAAAAAAAAAATGGCGGACAAGCCTCATCGTAGCATCGTAACTAAAAACCAGTACCAACTAGAGATTTTATATAGCCTTTTATTTTTATAAATAATAAATAGAATTAAGTATGATCATTATGAGTTAGTTATGGATCGATTATATTTTCTTTGAACCTAATCACATCCCTATTGAAATTAGGCGGTCAACATTATTTTACGGAATGACATTTTGAAACGTCATTTTACTGCAGCTAATTAAAAGTCGAAGTATAGTAAAAAAATATATTTTAACTCAAAATATTTTTAAAGTTTCGTATCCCAATGGTAAAAACAGGACCCAAACTACGGGACTAAAACTCCACTGACTGTCTGTCTGTCTCCAGGCTGTATCTCATGAACCGTGATTGCTAGACATATGACGTATTTTTGTCACCGTTAAAAACAAAAAAAACTAAAAACAAAATAAAATTAAAATAATATAAATATTTGAGTGGGGTTCCCATACAACAAACTTGATTTTATGCCATTATTTGCTCGATAATATAATAAAGTGCCTAATGTTGTATAGATAATAGTACAGAACCTTTCGTGCGCGAGTCCACCTCGCACTGGTCAGTTCACGTAATCTAATTAATAGTATTTATCTCCAAATGATAAAATTTTGATGTCTTGTCTGTTTTATAGAGATATAATTAGGCTACTATTTTGTTATGTCTATACCATAATAAAGTTATCTTGGTAATTTTAAGAAGACTATATTAATTTGAAATTAAGTTTGTTGACTTTCGAAAAGGCAATTCAATCAAGGTTCAATTTTACTTGAGTAATGGTTTCTCTTTAGTGGTTATTTTTCTCTTTATTAAACGTCAATCTAAAAATAATGAAATAAACTACAAATATTAACATTAATAGTCCGCGCAACACCACGCGAGCAATCTTCAAGTATGTTTACTCAAAATATCCTCTATAGACCCTTCTCGATTGTGAATATAAAAAGTTTAGTCCATAAAGGTTCAAATTGCCCTTGTAGAGTCTACAAGTGGCCGATACTGTTTGTAAGCGATCGCTTTGTATCATTGTTTTTAATAAAAACTATTTTATTTGTGATACAGTTTGACTTGATTGATATGGGAAAGTTTCTGCTTGAGAACTTAAAGACTCTTGTTTTCAGTTTTGAACTTTTTGAAGCTAAACAAGTAACGATCAATCATTGAGATTGCATCTTTGATGAAAACACCGTGCTTACAACTTTTGTAGTGTCTATTATAGAAAAGAAATGATATAAAAAGTGGTATATTTTGTCAAAGTAAAGATTCTTTTAATAAAAATGTTATAGGAACATAGTTTGACCGGCTAAAAAACCTCCAAAATCGAGGCTCCAGGCTTGGCTGAGTAAAATGATATTTTGTTGCATCAAATGTTCTTCTGCACATTTTGACGAATCTGAAGTTTAGAAATACGATCAAATAAATTTGTTTAGAAGAAATGAAATACGATCTCTAAATAAAACGAAGCTAAATGAAAGTATGACTATTATAATATAACGCCCATTTAAAGACACATTTAAATAATCCGCGGCGGACCCAGCTCGTGCGATTGTTGCCCATGAGTGGGCAATTTTCAAACTATTAAGAGTCTCTTTGGGAACGTCCCAGTTCAATACAATCGAATAAGTTTGAAAATAAATTATTTATTTGGCCACAATCGTTAATAGGATTACGCCGGTGCGTGGGTTCGATTCCCGGGCCGTACCTGCCGACCGCAGTACAAAACGACCAACCGTCTGTTGGTGCGAGTTTTTATAAAATTTGTTTATTTAATTTACCACGGTCGTTTAGGTTACTTCCTCTATGCTATAGCCGATTCGGTTTTTGTGGTTTGTATTCTATTTTTTTGCCTCGACCTTTAATCTTCCAATGAATTGGTATTAAGTTTTTGTGATCTTCCGATTGTTTTCGATTTTCATTGCCTTTTTGGTTGTATACCTTTTTTGTTGTTCCCTTTTGACGTTTCACTAACAAATTATTATTTTTGCAATACGTTTCATTAGGTTTTTATGAGATGACTTTGCTGTACTAAGACTATACCCGTCAAAGAGCAAATATAAATTTGATACTCCCAATAAAATTATTGTTTAAATTAGTTACCGACAACATACGACGTTTTAGATCTGTCATGTAACGTTAAGTGCCTCCATACAAAAGTATTGGATTACCAGTTTGTATAGAGCTCTAGAGAGACCATAATAACAGCTCAAATGATACATTTCGAATACAATGGGGCGATCAATTCAATTTTTGAATCGAGAACGCTTCTCTAGTTTTCTTTTTTTTTAGGCTAAAGTGCTGTTTTGTTCAGCTAACATCCGAGGGAATTTGACAGTCACTGTTTTTTCTTCTCCCATTTTTCTTTGACGGTTAGATTTTAATATTAGTTTATGGATATGGTTTTTCCCCTGTTTAAGTACTTGTGCCGCCATTTGATTTTATATATTACTAACATCAATTATATAAGTAATTTTATTTGTATTACATTTTTGGTTCCTAATTAAGCAGGTTTCAAGTCCTTGTATGACATATTAAATTATAAATCTTATATGTCATACAAGGGACTAAACTTTATACACCCTGAATTTTGTTTTACCTGTGAAAAATTAGTGAATTCAAACAACGATTTATTAATGATTATTTTTAGGATTAATGGATTGGATTATGGATTTATTTCAGCAATTTTTCTTTTCTTTATTTAATGAATGTCATCACTTTAACTCAATAATTGTGAATTTATAAAACCTTAACAATTTTAGTTGTCTTAAATTGATTCAAATAAAAGAAGAAAAAAACTGTTCTCACTACTTTTATTTAAACGTTTTTTTAATTTCTCAGGTAACTCAAAATTCATGGTGTATTAAATATGGTTGTTGCAAAAACATAAATAAAAAAAAAACATTAAATATCGCAAGGCCTACCTACTATTTTTTTTAATTCGTAGTGGAATTTAAGGAGTTTCAACAGCTTCAAAGCTATAAAAACTTAATTTACTCATTACATTATATTGCATAGTCGGCTGGCGAGTGTCCAAACGGCCTGCCTGGCCGAATGTTATAATGACATCAATTTGAATATTCACATTGAACAGGCACCGCATTTACATAAGTTCGACCGTTGAATTTTGTTGATGCAAATGATGCTAGCAACACTAATTGTGTTGTTCATTGTTAGCGGAAGAACTTAAAAGTTCTGCCTTTTTATTCTATTTCGCGATATCCGTTCTATTGTTTTTTGGATTAATGATTGTTTTGGTGTTCTTTGTTCGGTATGAAGCCACTTTCTGGGCCGCAACATTGTATTTTGTATTGAGTATTATTGAAAAGATAAAAATGAGAAAAAAAAAACATTGCATTTCATCTGTAATTTTAAAGTGATTCTTGGTCTAGTTCTTTTAAAATATTTTTCAGAAAATTATATGATTTTCACTTGTGAAAATACAAATTTACCTACGAATTGAAGATATTCCATTCGGCATATTTGCAGAAAGAGTACATTTTTATATAAAAAGTGTCTAATTTCGCGAAAATGTGATTGTATAAATAAAATAAAGGGAATAAAAGCGGGCGTCCGCGCAGTAGGCTGGAAAGATTTTATCTGTTGGCAATACAGAAAAAATGGCGCCCACCGGAAGTGTCCGAGCGCGGCGCACGGCGCGTTACTATTTTTTTTCTTTTTTGTTTTAAATGGCTTTTTCCCGGCACCGTTCGGCCGGAAATGCGTTTGCGTATAACTGCCCTCCGTTCACGAAAAGTGATATATACAATAAGCTTTACTATTGAATTTGATCTTTGTTTCGATAGTTTTAGTTTTCCTTGTACTCTGTACCGATAACGGCATCGTTTCGGTAGACCCGGAGACGTGGTGAGCGTAGTGCTAAATAGGATGTTTTTATTCATGAGTCTTTAAGCTCCCATTCTGTTTAGTGAGTGCCAGCTGATTTACGGTTTACGCTATAAATCTCCTTGAAACGTCAAGGTTTATTCACCAAATCGCCGCAATGTAATTAAATCCATTTTATTACTCTTTTTTATTGTGATTTCGCCCATTTATTAGAATCAAAAAGTTTAATTTGAATAATCGTATACCTATCTATAAATTACTAAATCAGAATGGGGGCACTGAGAAATCAGCTGTAACTAACAGCTCTTGAAAATTTTCGGAGTAAATTTTTTCCGTTTACATTAGATTATAAATATTACAATAAATTTCTATGTAATGTAGAACATAAACTGGGAACAGGCAAAAGAAAAAGAACTGAAAGAAGGTAATCTAAAACTTGCTTTTTCAATTATAATGAATGCTAGTCGACTTAATTTGGTCGATGAAATAAAAAAGACGAAAATTTTAGTTTCGAATAAATCAAAATTTCTTCAAATCTTCAAAATTTATTCAAAACTCATTACACCTTGATCATCTCATTACATCTTTGGTGCTTTTCTGAAACTAATAAGAACAAGGTAAAACTATGGAATTACGCATGTTAAAGATGTACGCCTTTATTATTAAAATTTTTGAATATTCATGTTGATTTTTTAAAGAACAAAATGGCAGCTGGATTTCTCGATTGGCGGGACGATAAGCGGCAGTGTCCTTCTATTAAACAATTATTACTTAGTCTGAGCAGGATTTGCGCAATACTTTATCAGTTTTCTGCCTTTGTTGCCCACAATTGTGCTTATTCATATCGGAATTCAAAACTATTTAAAAGTAACGACAGCGAATACAAAGGTCATTGTGGAAATATTGAAAAGCAATCCGTTTTTTTTATGTACTGCTTAAAAACTTACATTCATTTTGGGTAAATGGAAACAATAACTTTACCTTAACTGACGTCGATTGTGTTATTACAGCGATATAGATCTAGAGGACGGTGTTTGATACCTATATTGATTTTTACTATTATAATTGCTTCGATTACTTCGAATTCATATTTATAGGGAGTTATTAACAGTGCTATTTGACATATTTATTATACAAACTGCTATATTAGTATTTTTTGACGTATTCAAAAACATGACTGCTGTATTAGAATAAATAAAATAAATAAATAAATATTTCCGACACTCACACCAATTAGCCTAGCCCCAAAGTAAGCACTATAAGGCTTGTGTTATGGGATGCTAGGGTAACGGATAGAATACATATACTGTACATATATAAGTATATTTATATAAATACATATTAAACATCCATGACTGGAGTACAAATGCTCGTATTCATCACACAAACATCTGCCCCCACCGGGATTCGAACCCGGGACCTCTCGAGTCGGCGACAGCCATGAAACTCGGCGTACAAACCACTCGGCCACGGAGGTCGTCAAAAAAATAAAAGGTAACTCCAACGAAAAATCTTTGTAGGTAAATATATTAATAATTATATTGCGAAATATGGACAGTAAACACTCAGCAATATCTAAATTACTTGGTAAAATGCAATATTTGAAAAACAAAACATAATTAATGACTTAATCAAAATTTTATTTGACGTCGGTGAAGTTAGTGTGGCAGTTAAGAATGTCAAAGTTAACGTTTAGTTTACGTTTAATCGTCACGTTACTTTACGAATACTTGGCAAGGTAAAGTAGTTTTATGAATGCTTAGACTCGTTGAATGCAAGAAAATATTATGTAGTTCATTTTGAAACACCAATTGGTGGGTTAGGTACTACGTCATTGTTCTTTTTTTTCTGCGTTTAGCTAGCTTGAGGTTTTGCTAAAATATTTTATATTTTTGTGAATTGGTTCGATTGTGTGAACAATATAATTATAACATTTTGACAAATTGTTATAACTAGGTTATGACAAAAAGTATCATAGTTTTGCTAAATTTTATTGTAAATCTTTAAATATAGGTTTCGTGGATGTAAATTTGAAAGAAATTGATTATAAACTCAGAAACCATCCAACAAGTAGTTTTTAAAGTAAAATTATAATGAACCAAGGCAAAGTAAATAGCATTTGTAGGTATAACATGACTTAATACCTCACGTCGTCTTTTCATTGCCAAAGAAAGTTGATTCTTTATGTGTATTTCGATCAGCAATATTTACCCAACTAAAAGAAAAAGCCTATAGTTATTTTTTTTTAAAGCATGTAACTGCTTGATGTTTAAATCTAAAGAACATATAACTAGAAAAAATTCCACGCGGACCAGGCAGCAGACGGGACTCGAACCCGCACCCTTCGCAATCCGAGCGAATGCACTGACCAATTATGCTACCGGACCTCACGGACCGCGTCGAAATTCCTCTAGCCATTCTTAAGCTGCAAAGCAGCGCCATCTCTTCGCATTATAGCTAACCCACAATGTCAAATTAATACTTTTACAAGTATTAAACATAGCAATTATAGTATTATTTTTTATTTTTTTAAAGCATAATTGGTCAGTGAATTCGCCCGGATTGCGAAGGGTGCGGGTTCGAGTCCTGTCTGCAGCCTGGTCCGCGTGGATTTTTTTCTAGTTATATTTTCTTTAGATTTAAGCCTCATATTTTCTATTTGTGTCACAATAATGAGCTCTGTTATTATTCGATGAAATTATTATGAATAGTGTCTAATATTTACAGTGTTTGTGTTCACAAGTATAGTGCATGGCTGGCAACCACTGATGTAGTAATTAGCTGATGGGACATCTAGCTCGCGATCATCGCTGATCTGGCGCAGCGCCACGCAATCAGCGCCATCTACCGTGATCTATGAGCACACAAATAAACTCACATACCAGAAGAAACTAAACATATTTTCACAGTTATATTATAATAACTACTTACTAAAAAGTGTTAGTACTTAGTAGCCATTAACGACAATGCTCGAGACAAAAGCAAGTAATTAACTGACAGTGTGTCAGTATTAGTGATGCACGGTTGATTGCGTGCGAGAGAGCTTGCTTGGCCGTTACCCCTCCGGTACATCTGTAAACATCTTCTAGATAACCATCTGACGTTTGACACAAAGCGCGGTTGCGGGAGATGTTATCTCGAAACTATCCGCCCCTTCCCCCGCACTTCCTCTATGCCCATCTAATTATTTATTTACGTCCGCCTATCACACCATCGATGCGCATGAGCGCAAAACTCAGTGCTTACAGATTCAAATATAGAATTGAGACGATCTCTTATCGCACCAGGTGATCTTTTTAGCAGTTTCATTTGAAATCTACGGGTGCTTTCTTTTATGTTCTTAACAATTGCTTAAAGTTAAAATAATATATTATTGTGACAGTTATTATATGTCAATTTTTAAAATTCGTTAGTCCCTACTTCAATAGTTACCGTTATACAGGTGTGTTTATAAAAGAAGTTCATTTTAATGCACCAATTTAATGTAAATTATAGAAGGCTAAAATAATTGTTAAAATTCCGTTTTACACCGTTCCCTTTCCATGCCACGCACCCTCCGAGGAATGAACGAAGAAAAAAACCTTTATGACATCTCACTCGTACAAAGTGGCCGGTCGAAGGTGTAATTTGATTGAAAGCACCAAAAAAGTCTTATAATCATATAATAAGTGGTGGAATAATTACTGGGGTTTAGGAGCAGGTGTTCTGCGCGCGCGCACGCGCTATCGCAGGAGGCTTTTACTGCTCGCCCGAGAAAGACAAATGATTATACTTAGTGGGCAATCATTGAGCCTTTTTTTGCTCACTCAACTTCAACACTTTCTACTACTGTTGTTAGGATTCATTATAAATAGCTTTGATGAATGTCAAAAGTAGGTCAATGTATCAAACTGCACTAGTTAACCGAAGAAGCAATTTTAAAGACATTAATAGTATTTACTGCTAATTTTCAGGACATGTATGGAACCGGTTTATTTATTACGATATGTTGTGCCTTGTATGAGTTCATTAAAAAAATGTTACAATTACTACCGAAAGGTGCAAATACAAATTGCAATAAAATTTCGTAGTCCACAAAGATTATGCAAACCGTTTGTTTTTAAATTTATGGTTACGACTTTTTTATCATTGTACATGGTATGAACGTTTAGAAAATATAATTACCACTAGTAATAGTTGTAAACGTACATTACGAAGCGTAAGCAGTTATATATTACTTATTCTTGAATAAATTATGTTGTTAAGTAAAATTATATAAAGTGTTAACAAAAGTATTATATAAAGGTGCTTTAATGATTTTTGGAGTCAGAAAGTCTTATTAGGAATGTATAGGTATAGTGTGGGACACACAAAGTTATCGATAATCGAGAAGTTGTTAAGGTTGGTGTTGACGTGGACAGCTACGCGGTGGCAGGCGAGTATGAATTAGTGTAGCGTAGTAGCCATGCAAGATTTAGTGCAGACGGCTGGACCTCTAATTGGACCGGGTTCGACGCCACGGGCGCGAAACGGTTGGATTTATTGTTCACCATAATTGTTTTTGAAACGTGGAAATAGTGATGGCTTGCCACATATACCATCTTCATTACAAATATTAATGGCAGTTGTTTGCCTATAGCAAGCTTCGCAGATAAAATAATAAAATAAATAACAATTACAGAAAATTGTTTTCTTGCAATATCTTTGGTAAATTTATTGTAATTTATTCTTAGCCTACTCTGTTTATAAAGAAATAAAATCAGTAACTGACAATTATAAAATGCATTTACTTAATGCCAGAGATTATTTTTAAGTCGCTATTAACAGAGTTGCACTAATTAAGTAGTTGGTGAAGTAAAAGTATAAAAAGTTTTAATGATAAAGGCTATAAATTGAGTATCGACATATCGATAAATTTGGCAGGTTATAAATCGGCGTTTCAATTATCGCCGAGTAGCACCTGTCTACTGCTCCAAGTATTTATTTAAGCAGCACTCGTACATCAAATGAATTCAATGTTATATCAACAGCCATGAGTAGATATATCGCTTTTTCACTCTATGATTGAAGTATTGAGTTCAATAAATGGGCTAGAATATTAAGTTTCATGATACAATTTTATATTTGTACTTTTGCCTTCTTCATAGATGTGTGTATTTGAACATTTTGGCTGAAGCTTTTCTTAAATAAAAATAAGATTAAATATTTATTGTTCATATATAAAAAAAAATCAAATACAAAATCTAAAAGATCTCATATGAACATATCATCTGGGTGTCGAAACTCTTAATTATAAAAGCGCTTCGTTCTGAAGACTCGGCTTGCGGAGTAAATAAACGAGCGCGCGTTCGCAATTGGGCGCAGCGGCGGGCGACGCGCGGTGCGTGCGGCCGGCCACACGCGCTTACGAGGAATCGGTCAAATCGCCTGCACAAAGAAGACTTGAGACGATCTTTTTAGTGAATTTGTTACGTAATTGCCCTCTCTTATATTTTATAAATTCAATGAGCTTCTTTTGTTTGTGCCAGTGTCAGTTGATTTTACATTAGTAAGCCGCTCTGTCCGTATTGAAATTCTCACTGTCACGAGAAAAAAAAATTACAAATTTTCATATTGATTGAGCAGAAACGAAGTATACCAATTTTATAATAATCATAAGTATCCGAAGATTTTCGTGTTTCTATTTCAAATAATAGTCTTTGTTTCTAGCTCTAATAAATCTTTATTGCAAATTGATTAAGCAAAAAGCCCTACCTCTTTCGAATATCAATCAATGTGATAGAACCTTTCATAGAAGATTTTTTTTCAAAAAAGTTGCTGGAAATCCTGCCGATGAATTTTCTAGTTTAAACTCAGTTTATCGGTAATTTGTAAATATGTTAAATGTATCTTTAGATTAAATTTTAGAAACATGCATTAGGATGACACTGGTACACACATGTGTTTGTTACAAATGAACGACAATGCCATAACGCAGTTCAACGCTCAATCGAAACTTAACCGACTATCACTAAAGGGGTTGAGGAAGGATTTCAACAAAAAGGTTTCGTCATAAAAACTCGTCGCGACACACACGAGTCGAAAATAAGTTTTTCGATGACGGGTGCAGTGATGGAGCGCGGTCTTTTTATGACATATACGAATTAGTTACGCGTTGTTAGTGTCTACGAATCTTCCGTGCGGCGACGCGACGCTCGTCTGCACCAGCGCAGATGTTACAAATTTAAAAGTTTTAAAAGAATCCACCTAATTATGATGACAGTTGTTCACTCCATTAGTATTCATAAATCGATAAGGTTTTGTTTATTTGATTCTAAACTCTTTGTTTGGTGTCTTAAAAACAGAGAGTGTTAATTGAGAAAGTCATAAATATTTTGATTCAGCTACGTGAACTCAGTATTAAAATTTAACAACGATCATTCATTTAATTGCATAATATTTTCTGTAAAACATATAACATTTTAATAGTGTTTTCTGTAGGTATGTTTAATTTGAAACAACTCGCTCGGAACGTTGATTCGTATAATTGTGAAAATACTTTCTCTGTTCGTCGTTCCGTCATAATTTGCTCAAACTCTTTATAATTACCAAAAGAAGAAGTTACAAATTTGTATGGAGGCTGGTATCTCCCAAGAAAAAAGTTATATGAGATGAAAGAGTATACCAATGGACAAAAATTATAATTTAAAATTCTCACATTTTAACAAAAATAGCATTTTATTCAATATTACCCCTTAGGCCTTATTCTGACACGATTCTCCAAACTCAAAACCAAACATGGCAACAGAGGGCTTACATTAAAAATCGTTTAAATAATTAACAGTGTGGCCAAGGTTTTTATGAACGTAGCGAAAATTTGGACTAACGCCGCCGTCTTTGCAAAGGTCATATTTTGTATGTCATTTTTGGCCATTTACGTAGTCAGTGGTAACCTACAAAAACTGTCCCTTACATTCTTAAAGATCTTGGTCTCACTGTATCAAGGGTGGCATTTTAAGTGCCAAAATAGAACACCCAGAAATCGACACCCCCTTTTATTGTTTTCTTAAATTAGTTATTCCAAACAGTTTTATATTCAGAATAATATTCAAAATGAATTTGGCCATTTCCCTTTTTCCTATATCATAAGAAAATAATCAATAGAGTGGTATAATGTTAAGTTTAAATTAGATACGTAATTTTCACTAGTTTTGTACTTTTCTGGATAAAAGAAAGTAACGCGATTATGTCGTTAAGAAAATCATTGTCAGTGTTAAACAATCTTTCTTACTAATTATTGTCGAACAACAACAGTACCTAATGAAAATGTGAGAATTTGTTCATTAATAGTGTTTTTTTTTCCGAAGAACAAAACGTTTCATAGAACCGATACTATTATTGACACCTTTTTGTCATAAGCGCTGACTATATTAACTAGTAAACCGTTCGTTTCGTTTTTTGCGAGTTAATGGTGTGTCGCAATTACAATTTAATTGTTGAGTAATTGTGGAACTCCAGATTATCTTTTTAATTGATTTCGCATCAAACTCTGTTACTACTGTTCAAGATTTATTATAGTTCTTGGTGAATCTTAGTCGCTACAGTCGAATGGCGTTGGAGCTCGATGGCGCAGGTGGTTAGATCGTCCAGCATGTGATCGTGGAAGTTAAGCAACTTTCGCAATGGTCAGTAATTGGATGATTGGCCAAAAATTTCTTATTCTGAGCTCCTCTGTGCTTCGTAAGGCACGTTAAGCCTTTTGTTGGCTGCATCTGCAGTCGTAAGCAACGTCCAATTCTCACTGGGCCCTGGTGTCTTGCAAAGGCGTGTGCATCAGCTGTGGGGGCATTAATAGGCTGATGATGATGATGACGACACTGGAATGGAAATAAGTTTTTTATAATATATATATTTTTTTATTTAATATATATATGTGTTTCTTGTGTTAAACCAAAGTGATAGTGACTAGTAGACTATATGGTGATAGCGGAACCCTGTGGTGTAGGTAACCCAAGCAGATAGCTAGAGGCAGTCAGAACCAACGGCTTGACGTGCCTTCCGAAGCACGGAGACGCTCGAGTTAGTACATTTTTGGTCATCCATCTTAGTACCAGCATCTACGATAGTTGCTTAGTTTCCTTCCACCTCACCAAACACTACGCCATCGAGCTCCTCCACTTAAGGAAAATCTCATGTATTTTATAAGCAGCATAAGCTTTATTAGTAGAAAAATAAATTGGTATGCGGGACATAACTTCTTATAAGCACAAACAAAGCTATAAATTCTTAACTAACCCACAGGCAAAGCTTTCTACTTGTTAGAAAATGCAGAGAATATTTTCCAAGGCATTGTAAAGTGAGCCTGTTATTTTCCCATTTGACTGGTTTTGTAGTGTACCTATTGTGGTCAGATTGGTAGATAGCGTAATAACTTGCACACTAGGTAGCGTTCCAGATGCGTTGCACAATTATTCGCACGCATAAATATACCGTAATACATTTGCTGAACGGCATATTTTTATAAAAAAAATTTTACTACAAAGAATTCCTTTTGGTTCAGGTTTCAGAGCGAAAGACGCAGGTTCGAAAGTATAAATAAAAAAGTATAAATTGATCGTGCTGTTAGTTTTAGTTTAAAAATTCTTCTTAGCTCTACATTGTACTATGTATATCACATTCCGTATCATACATATAATATATGTGGTAAACAAGCTATGTAGTATAAATATTACTCCACGCATACTTGCCCAACTGCTTTTATTAGAAATTAATATGAACATGGACTTTCAAAGAAGCAATTTCAAACATTGTCGTTGCCATTACACTTACTAGTAGTTACATTAAGTAGGTACTAACTCTTTTGTACCTTAAACATATATGAACTTGGCATATAAACAATTTTCACAAATAATAAAATATCAAAACAAGTTAAAGGTTGCCCAGATCTTTCGACTTACTCGGTTCGTAATTCGTTGAATCATTACAACCAACACTTGTAAGCTTAGCACTTCTGTTGCCACTAACAAGCGTAATAAACAATCAACAGAGTACAAGATTTCCTCTGAGACTGCATGCACGCATGTCTCTGGCTACTCGCATCATCGTATCATCGTACCAATTGGTCCCTTGGCGTTACCGCGAATCGCCCACACAGCCGAGTGCATACCGCGCCGTCGCCCTGCCAATTTAACCAATATAAAATGCATTAGCTTCACTGCACATGCCGACAGATTTAGCTCAAATGGGTCATCGGCAACCATGTAGATGGAGGTGGAAAATATAATGGTTCATGTACTCAGCCTGTAAGTTGTCAGTAATTCGGTAATGATAGCGGCAAGCATCTTGAGTAAAACTATAGACAACTACGGCTGCGCAGTAGCAATTTTTGTCCATGAGTTTACTCAAGATGTCTGTCTCTACCTACATGCCTTGTCAAGACTAGCAAATAAACCAAAAATTTGTAGTTAAACTTCCTCATAAACTACGTACTAAAGCAAATACTAATAATATTTCAATCACAATATATTCGTATATTGTTATGATTCTTTTATTAAGAATCTTTGGGTTAACTTGGGTAATGGAAACATTGGAACTTTTTATTTCATGAGATAGAAAAGTTCCTAAAATCCGCCGATAAATCAAATCTCACATAAAAACGTGTTGACTTCACGTTGAATTATTTAAAACAGACGATAACAAAAAATACAAAATAGCGCTAAAGTTAAAGATTTATGACGACATCTCACTATTTTATCCATTCTGTTCCTGTTTACATAAATACTAAGTAGTTTGAATCTAAAAAGGCTATATAAATCGATGGCAATACAACAAGATCTTCTACGTATTTTGCCTTTTGCCGTAAGTACCCTTAGCACGAACCAATATCGAATTCGAAAAGTATGCGAGTGCCAAATGTCATTGTTAAATTTTGTATGGAAACTTGAACAGCAACGCTAAAACGGGCGTAACGAGAACCAAAAGTCAGTACACATTTGACAATGACATTTCGTAATCGCAAACGTTACGAATTCGATATTGGTTCGTGCTAGGGGTACTGATTGTCCTGAAGACAGGTACGTCTTTAGCCCAGTACCTCTAGCACGAACCATTATTGAATTCGTAACGTTTGCGATTACAAAATGTCATTGTCAAATGTGTACTGACTTTTGGTTCTCCTTACGCCCGTTTTAGAGTTGCTGTTTAAATTTCCATACAAAATTTAACAATAACATTTCGTTCGAAATTTTTGCGAGTGTGAAATGTCAATGCCAAATTTTGTATGGAAACTTGAACAGCAGCGCCACAAAGTACGTAACGAGAACTAAAAATCAGTACACATTTGACAATGACATTTCAGACTGAAACGTTACGAATTCGATATTAATTTGTGCTAGGGCTACTGTACCCTAAGCACGAACCAATATCGAATTCGAATAGTTTTATTAGATCTTGATACACTTCAAATATCAAGAAGTTTTGTATGGAAGATTTTAATTTCTCGTTACGTCGGTTGTGGCGCTATTCAAATTTCCATACAAAACTTTCCATACAACTATTCAAATTCGATATTGGTTCGTGATAAGGGTACTGGTTCTTATAGGTATAGTGCGTTGCCTTGGTTGGCACAAGACGTCAACCATGTTGACGGAATTGCTTAATAACTTGCCATTATGCCAGATTAATTACTCCTGTTCCCACTCTGGAGTTTGTGATCATAATATTATCAATAACACCATTCGGTAGTTCTGATATGCAGACTTGTAAACGTTAGATTATGATTTATTCGTAACCGGGTAATACATGCGGAATAACTTAGTTTCTGAATGTGTTAGGTATTTAAACGAGTCATTTACAGTTTAACCAAAATCTGCTTTTCCAGCAACCACACTCATGTGGCACTTTATTCTCCAAGAAATTTAAAAAAAATACTTTTTCTTGTACTTAAATACAGAAAACGGAAGAAAAGATTTAGCATGTTATGGCTTTTTTTAATCAGAGCATTTGCAGGCAATGTTAAACATGTCCTCGACATGAGGTTATATATTATATTTATTTTATACTGATACACCTTTTATACCCTACAATAGTTATAACGTTTTGTAAGAATTGAATCAGATCAGTCAGCGGCATTTTGCTTTTGTAGATAAAATATATTAATAATAAATTACTTTAGTATTCCTTATATAGCAAAACAGAATTGTATGTTTCGTTTCCCGGTAGTTTAGATGATCTTTGCATCGATATGTCAGTCATTCAGTATACCATCTTATTTAAATAGATATAAAAACGATGCAAAATCTTACAACGTTCGTTGGTACATCTGTTTATATGTTTTGTTGGTCTTGCCCAGTCTGCTCTATATAATATATTATGCAACCAATCCTTATCAATGAGAACTTTAGACCATAACAGGTAGCAGTCATAATTACAAACAGAATTACAACGAGCGTATGGCAATGAATTCACTTCCAACTTCCATATATGCCCTTCGCATGCAACATACCAGCTCTGTGTTATAGTTTCGTTTGCTGATTATCAAAAATGCGCTCTACATCCCTCGTGCTTAGGTCGAAGGTGTTATGTGGTGTAGAATGTGAACCAGCCATGTAAAGTGAAACAGTGTTATTGCCAGTGCTTGTAAAACCCGTAAGTTTACCGTTGCGGACTCATTTGTAGTCGGGGTGAGTTTCATAGGACTAAATTGTTTCTTTTTTTAGGTGGATAGTTGATTCGTATCGTTATCGCATATATTTTGTACATTTACATACTATAATTGAAATCTAATAGCCATAAATGAGTGATCTTATTTTTTTGCAAGTTAGTGACGTATGCTTTGTGGATAAAGACAAAGTTATCTTTTTTAAAATGAAACTTTTATTCATTTCATTATTTCGATTCCCAGCCGAGGCAGGATTTTTATTATTTTTATTTAATGTTTCTTTACCGACTTACTCAATTCTCAGCTTTTTATTACACACGATCAACCTTATTTCTGTTGCTTAAAACTGTTATGTAATAGATAGTGTTTAATTCTGATGATGTAAATTTAATGCGATTCAGCAGTTAGTCGTAAACTCAAGAATAGGGTTGTGTGGCGTGCATGGGGCGCATTACCGAGTTGCAACCCTTGCTTATGCATCGAACAACTGGAAACGATTCGACTTATTTACAACACTATTAGCTAAATTAATCGCTTGCATAACATGTTCACAGAGAAAGCACAATAGTGAAATCTTTAGAAATAAAACAACAATTTTGATATTGATTTGATTAGGTACTCGAGCTTGTTAAGAAATATTTAGCACGACACCCCGTATTTCACAAAGAATGACATTGTTTAGATCTGATAATACTTTACCGAGAAAAAGATTTACAATTTAATGTAATTATAAGTTTGAGCATTGCAATATCTTTTATTAGTTTCGTAACTTCGTGATTTCATCACAACTTACAGCTTCAAGGTTGGCACATCAACATCTACTTCTTTTATTTAAATAAAACAAATTGCCGAAATTACTGCGTCACATTGGAAAAAGGATAATAATTTTAGGACATTCCTTAAAAGTCATCAGATAAATAAGAAATCGGGACAGTGCATTGTACTTAAGTCGCAAATATCCTCAATTTTCATTTGTAATATACAAATATACCCCTGAGTAATATACTTATTTTAAAAAAAGGTAAATTTAAAAAATCAAAAAACCCGACTGCTTAATTATTATACTTCAAATAAAAACAGAAAAGAACAAAACAAGTCCAGTAGTCTATAATTCTGTTAATAAGGAACAAAGCTACTTTAACAGTCGGGACCCATTAGATATTCAATAATATTTTTCAACAGTGGGTCCCGACTGTTAAAGTAGCTTTGTTCTTTATTAACAGAATTATAGACTACTGGACTTGTTTTGTTCTTTTCTGTTTTTATTTGAAGTATAATAATTAAGCAGTCGGGTTTTTTGATTTTTTAAATTTACCTTTTTTATTTCACACTTTTTAGTTAGTTAGTATTTTAAGACGGTATATACCGTAGTCTTGTTACTTTAGTAAGGGAATTAATATCGCGGGAATTATTAAGTACCTTGCGTCGGTCTAAAAGATTGATTTATTAAGACATATAAAGAGCTAGGGTCAAGGCTACAGATGGGCCTCAATTTTCGCAAAAATGTGTGAAGTTAAATCAAGTCGTTACATAAATATCGCTAATGTATGTAAATTTTATAGTAAACTAGCACTTACTCAAAAAGTCATCTTTTGTTTATGTTTTTTTTTTTAATAGTTTAGCAGTAAATATAAAATTCATTTACTTTTATTCGTCGACTATTTAAAATTGGCAGTGGCTGCATTGTCATGTCAATGCCGTACGTCTAAGATTGTGATATACACAAATTCAGTGACAGTCCCTAGTCTCATAATTTGATATACCTACATAATTCACAGAAACCCAATATGTAGATGCCAGAAGTTAACTTCAAATGTTTTTAATCACCCTATACACAATACCAATCAAAGACGTTTATGTCTCAGGTTGAAGAAAGCAGTAATTCCCGTCTGTTGTTTTGGACAATGGAGGCAACTGCCTTAGATCACTAAATTAAATAATTATGCAATCACCAAAGCAAAATTTATAATATTCGATTAAACTAAAGGCGCATAATAAAATTTTCATAACGTAAGTTAGAGCACCATTGCAATCTCATTTATTATCAATTTATAGTTCTCTTTGTAGTTTTCTTTTAAAGCGTTCACTTTTAACAGGTCAAAGACTTTGTGTTCGACCCTTTTTTATTGGTAGTGTAAAGCTTGAATGAAGAGTACTCCCAGTAGTGCAATCATGGCAATTATTTCCCAAATTTTTTTTTGTTTAAAAAAATACCGAATAACGTATCACTGTTAAGCACAAATGCTAAGTAACTTTTACAAATATAATCAAATAAACCTATTACTTACTTTATTTTTAAATCTTTTTCATCAATTAAATACTTATCTTATCCTAACTATCTATACTAATATTATAAAGAGGCAAGATTTGTATGTTTGTAACAAATAATCTTTCAAACTACTGAACCGGTTTCAAATATTAATTAATCATAAGGTAGCTACATTATTTATTATAACATTTTTCTTTATTTAAATACATTTTGTCCGAGTAACATAGGCTATATTTTATCCCGATAAATAAATTTCGCCCGTACAATGCCCGGGTGGATCACTAGTAAGTATAATATAATATTATAGATGCGAAAGTGAGTTTGTTTGTTGCGCTTCCGTGCCCTAATAGCTAAATCGAATATAATGAATTCCCATATAGAAGTAGATGGGAACTTGGTTCTTAGCTACAACATCGCAATACTTATAGGCGTAGGGTGATGAAAGGGGTGATTTACCTATAAAAATCTACATTATTTACTTTGAATTTTGCAGAATTATTACAAAACCAATATTATCGCGAGCTGATTAATAAATACAGGGATACCAATAAGTATGTACTTACTAGCGAAAAATGGGTTATTTGTCATTACATAAACCTTAAATATATTAAGTAAACCTTTTTTGTAACATTAAGTAATATCGTTAAAAAAATGAAAAACAGTAAAATTCTGAGTTTTTCATTAAAATTCAATAAACATAAATACCTATTATGATAATATATTTTTCATCATTTAATAAGAAGGAACTGTATCACAGTTTTATTGTTAGTACTTCGTTTAGGATCAGATACTGCGAATACCCCCTTTTTTTTTCTTTTACATAGTACACCGCGCTATCACTTTGAGATCGTTGTAACTTTTTAAATATTTGTCGAAATGACATAGTGTAAAAAGCAAAGTTTATCGTCTTTAAATATCAAAAGCGATAAAAGTATTTGTTTTGATAAAAAATGATTTGTTAATACAAAATGTGCATTTTGGAAATAGATATCAAATAATACTTTAGTTTTGATTCACTATTTTAGTGGTAATGACTTACTTACACATTAAAAATAGAGATATGGTGTCACGGACTTTTTTTTTTAGAACTATTTAAGAGATACATTTTCACTCTACATTACATTCATGTAACTTTTATTGTTTTTGCAGTGCAGGCCAAAATGGCTCGCAAATGAGAGATTTATTCCGTCTCACGTGACACCTTATTGTTATATATTGGCCAATTCAATCAATAACTACATAAATTATTATATATATGTAATTATCATATATGAGCTATATAACTGTTAAGTTTCATTAAAATCCATTCAGTATTTTTTAGGTGAAAGAGTAACAAAGATCCATGGATACAAACGTAAGATTGAAATTAAAAACGTAAGTGGTTAATATACAACTTAAAAGCGTTGTAGATCCTAAACAATCATATAAAATGAAAAATGGTGTTAGGAACCTAAATATGATTTTTGATTATCTAGACAGTGATACCCCACTCGACATATTTTGTCAACTTATTTTTTTTACTTCGTCACAATATGGCGCCTAATTTTGCCCATATTGAATTTTGATTACTATCATATCTTTAGTAGCACTCCCATGATTGAGACGAATCGATTGATGTATGAATCATCAAAATCGGTCCAGGCGTTTGGTCTCTAGTGTGCCACAAAGGAACAAACATACATATATAGACTGTTAAACACATAACCCTGTCTGCGCGTCGCGCTTCGCGCTCTTGCATTGCGCAGCCGGGTAAAAAGTGACCCGCATTCAAATGCTCGTTTAAGGAGTTTTATTTACAGCAGCGTGATTAATTAGAAAGTCCCATTGCTCTCCGCTTGTCTGAATCTAAATCTCAATTGCGAATCTCCAAAAAGAAGCTCGCAGCCAGCGCGGTAGATGCGAGCAATAGCGCGTACAGGCCACATGCCGCAATTCCCTGGAAGGCGATGAATAACTCATTGTCTGTCTGTCCGTCCGTCCGTAGTGACGCATGTTCTCGGAAATGTTGCAACCGAGATGTGTTTGACCCGCGAATTTCGCTGAGAAATTTGCGAAAATGCCGCCGAGGCGCCGGCCGCCGCCGCCGCGCCGCTCGCTGTGTGCATCAGTAATTTGTTGTTTTTATGTTGGCACTTAATTTGTGTCAACAAAGTTGAGCAGCTCTTTATTGCGGTATATCAGGGTCAAACTGTCGTCTTTTACGTGATTCGTTCGGCGGTGACTTCGCATCTTGTGTTTGTTACATTTATTTTCACGTAAAACTCATTCTGAGCGTCATAAAACTTATAATATTAATGACGGCCGTAGCACATTCGTATCAAACTAATCAGATCAAGTAAAAATCGCGCCGATTTATTTAAACCCTATTGTAAGATGGTTGATAGAAATAATGTTGTCGAGTGTAAATACAAATTATTGTGTACATTGTTTATCAATAGAAATGTATTTGAAGGAATAACCGATAAGGTTACCTTTTAGACAACAATTTCCTTTAAACGTTCTCAAACATTACTACGGGTTATCCCCATCCGTCATTGGTCATGTTACAATTCATATTATAGACAAACAGTTACAAAAAACTGCTCATTCACTGTGTCATTGTTTTTCGAGAATCGAATGACGGTACGCTATCACAAAGCTCGGGCAAGGGCCTTAACCCCGCGGAGTTCCTACGTCACCTCTGATTCCCACCGAACTCGAGCCGAAACTGCATAGTTGCAATGATTAAAAATGCTATGCGCGTCGCATCCACGCCGGCACCGGTCACCAAACAGCTAAATATTCGCACACGTCTATTGTCGTCCAAGTTTATGGCTCGGCAGCCTTTATTCTCGCTAGTTAGCATTCTAAATTGGTGCCGCGCTCGCTTTTTTCATACCGCTAAATGTCATGTCAGAGCAATAAAATGGGATACGACGAATGGCAAAAGCTTCGTGATTCAACATGGTACAATTACAATTATAATCAGAGTGTATGGAATACTGTGGAGTTTTAATTAGATAGGTGGACAATAAGAATAGCAAATACTAGTTGCCAGAAAATAGTAGAAGTAGCTCTGGGTTGATTCCAATTTGATTCTATTAGCTTTTTGACGTGACAACGTCTTAAATTAGGTTGCGGCTGGGAGTCACTTATGAAAAAGTGTAACGCTCGGTAACGTTACGATGAGTCTCTCGTGTTAAGTTTAAGTTTACATGTACAATGTTTTAGTAAACAAAATATATTTCTATAGTTAAAATTTGTGCAATTCTTATTTTCATTCAATTCCTTGTTCCTATTGTGCAATTTAATTATATTCATATCAATAAATATTCTACCGAGAAAAAGACGTTGTCACGTAAAATCTTCGCCCGTAAAACCGACTTTACAGGCAACCATTTTTTTTTATAAATCCAGGCTCCAGGAGTCTTCAGGAGATTACAGAATTTATTTATATTAAGGGGATCGTAATCCAGCATATTGTTTTGGAAATCCTATAGGCTATGATGACCGATTTCCATCTATCGCGTCTATAGACGCCAGCGTTAGCAGACCCGACAAGTAGACAACGTGCATGAGATACTCTTATATCTTGCATGTTGCCTACTTGTCGGGTCAAGCCCGATACCCTCCGACGTAGAGCCCTGGAACTTTACTCAGCTACAAAACCGCAACACCTCCAAAAGGTTCACGTTTATTTTCACTGCGATCTTCTGTAAGGTTTTGATTTTCTGTAAGGTGAATATTTAATTCAAAATTTGTCAACAGGTAAACCGGCCGTTGACGATGAAGAAGGAAGGCATCCAGACGAGAAATCGCAAGCTCAGCAGTAAAAGCAAGAAAAAGAAAGGCGGGATGGGCATGGGTGGCGGGGGTGCGTGTGCGCTCGCTTTAGGAGGCGTCATGGGAGACATGATCAAACCTTTAGGAGACGCCACCAAGGGCTTCGGGGGCTCCGCCTTCCCATCGGCAATGGACTTCGGTGAGTATCCAAAACAGAGTGTTATATTTAAAAAAGGGATTTAAGAAACGGAATAAGGAATTCAAACGCTTATCTGGGAGGTTGTATACCTACCACAAAGATTTCCTACCAAACAGAATACTCATGCCCAAAATTAACATATTTCGGACATAAAGGAGGATTAGGTTGTGTGTGAGCAATACTTTAAAATCCTAACCGTCTACAAACAGCTGATTTGTGAAAAATTTTGTCTCTTCAGATAACAGTGGAAAAAATGTTGGATCACTTTTACAAATAATCTTAGTTCACATACATATTTGTAATGATAGAACAGAACGGATAAAAGTCAGTATAAAAGTAGTCTAATTCTTTGCTGTTATCCAACTTAAAATATTCCTAAGAATCTGGATTGATTCTTAGGAATATTTTAAGTTGCCAGTGCCATTGGATCAAGATAGATTCCTCGGGAAACCACACATATCGGATAAGCTGATGTTACAACCATCAACATCAGCTTGTTAATGAGTCTCCACTGCTGGGACATAGACCCTCGCTATGATCCACCACGGGAGCCCATTGAGGATTAGTGGGAACTAACGACTGCAGATGCAGCCGGGACCAAACGGCTTAGCATACCTTCCGCAGCACAAGACAGTAAATATTTGGTCACCCATCCAGCCCAGCGCGCTAATCATTTTATCTTAGTAAAAATATCCCTAAGATTCAATCAATGGCAGGGGTATTGTAGTTCGATCTAGATCCTCTCCTCTAGAATCCATCCTCCATCAAACATTGAGAGACGTTTCTGTGACAGTTCGATATTAGGTTTTATGTCAAAATTGTTATGAAACATCGAACTCTTTAATATTGTTACCAATTTCCTTCCCCGCAGGTCAACATCAAGTGGGACTGGTGCACCCGGCAGCCGCGCACATGTCGCACTGGTACGGCGCCCCGCACCAGGGCTTCGCGCCGCCCCCGACCTCGCACAACCCCTATCACCACCATCACCTCGCGCAACTGAATTCTATGGTGAGTTTATGTTCATCATCATCATTGTAATCATTATGAAGTCCTCTGCTGGACATAGGCTTCCTCAATGATTAATTCTATTATATGTACCTACGTTGAAAATTCATCGTCGGCCGTAAATTTTTAACGTCCGTATTGATAAATAATAATGATATTAGTAATGTACTTAACTGAATCGTTTTATTTGCAGACCGGTTGGAGGAGTGAGTATACGTGATAAGTCAACCAAACAAGACAAGTCCTTATATGTATGATCTACATTAGACGTCGTTGAATATACACCATTACATCGTCCGCAACAGGGCAGGTTACAATTACCCTCAGAAAACGAGAGGCAACGCGGAAAATGGATGCTGTGATCCCAGTTATATTTAAATTGTTTTTAAGAACAGGGTGCGATCTGGCAATGAAAACGGTTGGCTGGAAAACTATCGAGAAAAAAGAAAACGTTTTCTTACTCACTAACAAGTTTTAACCTTTGAATTTTTCGAAGTTTGGAAATATCTGTGGTGGCCTCTTTTCGCGCCAAAAACAGACACCGTTTCCATGCCCAGACTATTGTGTCTTGTCGTACCTACTCTAAGAGAAAACGATGTTTATCGAAACTTATCACGATATTACTTTGACACATCACATAATCGTAAGACTGTAAAACAGAATTGATGTTTTTTAATTTTTTTTATCAGATATTTGATTGAACATATCTCAAAGATGCACCTCGTCCCATTCAAAACTTCCCAAGACTTTGATATGCCGTGATCAGTTTCCTATAAGTCTTTTACGATTAAGAGTGTTTTACACGATGAAGTAACTAGCGAAATTGTACAGTATTATAATATAGTTATTATGTCGGTAATACGATACTTAAGTATAGTTCAAAAACCATTTGTGTATTTTGTACATATCTTATTAAGTTATATTATTCCGTTCCTGTATAAATTTTTCACTTTTTTCTTAAATTAATTATTTAATTTGAACGGTTCAGTTCGCTATAGGAATTGTGATGTGTTCAGAGATATTATTTCCAGATATATGTTTTTCTTTTGTACATTTTATTTGTGTAGGCGGTATTGAATGAAATGCAATAGTAATTTATGTAATAGATGTAAAATCATGCGAATTGTAAATAAATTAAAACGCTGTTTTAAATAGTTACATTATTCAGAACTGATAAATGTGGATATCGAAAGTATTACATAATTATATAAATCACTTTTATTTATGTTTGTAAATCTTGGTGTATTCCCGCAAAAATATAAAAACAGGTCACTTAATTGGAGTATTATTTTAGCACTTGCCTAACATGTTTTTTTCACAGAAAAATATTCGCAAAATTGTATTATTCACTGTTTTAAAATTTAAGATACTTGTGGCCATAAATTATATTGAGAGATGTTGTTTGTGAATACGGTAATAATATAACAAGCATAAGTTTTTCTAAATTAAGCTGTTACAATATTCGCAAACAAGATTTCGGGACTCCAAAATGTACATATGACATGTAAATGAGCGCTGTAGAAAATAAATGAAGGAATCATTATAAGACTATCAGAATAAAAATGTAAATTAGCGATCAATACAAAAAGCCTATAACGATATCCCGTACCTAAAATTTTTAGTTTTTAAAACAAAAACATTGTGAAATTGTGTATTTTAAATGAAATTGTGAATAAATTATCAATATTGATATTAAAATGACGTTTTAGTTCTCCTATTCTTCCTCGAGTGACCTTTACGCTGTTGTTAGCAAGTAAATCAATTGGCTGTCCCATAACGTCGCCTCGCGTACATTTCGCCATAAGTTACCGGATCAATTCTGTCGTTCCGTAGAAAAAGTCATCCAAAAGTCATGCTTATCTCGTGGCAAATTGAAAATGCAGCCGCCCGTGTGATTGTAACGCAACGGGCCACTGCCGGGGACATATGGACCTATTCAATTTTAATCGCATTTCAGAAGAATGGACATCGGATAAAAGTGCCTATAAAACGCTCCCCGACGATAGAGCTTAGTTAATAAGCTGGTTTTATATGCGGTTGAACTCCGGACGGATTTCAAGGGTGGCTCATTGTCGGTACACAATTAATGTTTGCGATTGGTCTTTTTATGTTGATACATTTACAGTTGGATGATCTTTAGATCTGTCCCCTTAGAAGATTTAATTCGAAAAAGATTGCGAATTTATTTTTTGAGTTTCGTAAGGACGTACAAAGATTGATTGTGGCTGGAAGGTAGGTATCCACAAAAGTGGTCGGGTATTTTGTGCGCGAGCTGTGGGACAGACGCATAAGTCACCGCGGCCGGTGATATATGCGCCGCTAGCGCGGGAAAAAATGTCGCGAAACAAAAACCGCCATCAGTCTACGCGATTTATTGCCGTTGGCAACACCGAGTATTCGAGGCTCACACCTTAGGTGGTTGGCCAGTATTGCACTTACTACTGCGGTATGTACCCCCCGATGTGACGGAACTTCGCACCTCGCTAAATTACGACCACGTTACGGAATGTTGGACAAAGAATAAATTCCTTTATTCATTCGCTATGCAACGAGTAGGGGAAAATGCAAAAATTAAAGACAACATAGGCATATCGGGACTCACGAAAAGCATGGTAGCAATTTGACTTATCACTATTAAGATTACTTATGCAATACGATAAAATTACTAATACAACCCGATAAGACAAAATATTAATTTGTCAACGTGGTCCATATGCAATAGATACTAAGCACTTATTCAGTCAAAATATATCCTACCAAAAACATCCGTTCGTGGGTTACATTTCAAGAAAACTTGCTCTAATAAGGTAGTTAATTTATTTGTTATGTAATTGCTACACTCAGATATTTCACTTTATTTTTAAAGTTTTGGCTCTAATTTTTTTAACGATACAAATAGATATGATAAGGAGACATGATAACGGAGGTACTTGTCCAAACCTTAGGCACCAAACGCAGTAATTAAACAGTTCAGCTTTGAGCTTGGGAAAAGCTGTACATGTCTATTGTTAGCGTTTCTGGTTTCCACAGCACAAGGAAGTAGTAGTCATGAAACTCATGAAGCTAAGTACCTACTTACACAGTCTTTGTGTAGAGAAATGTTTATATGCTATGTTGCTGTTAATAGGTACCTTTATAACAATTAGTTTTAAAGACCCCGTTTTTGAAGTGAAAATACTTTAGACACGCTTGACTTGGGGGTAAACTGGCGAATGTGTAACGATTTCGCGTTACGATTAGTGTCATCGGTGACTCATCGATAAACAAAGAACAAACAATACCTGTCACAAAATACATGAATCTAGTGCTTGATGGGTGATAACGGACCCAGCGCGGATTGGTGGGTGACTATGGGCCCAGCGCGGATTGGTGGGTGATAACGGACTCAGCGCGGATTGGTGGGTGACTATGGGCCCAGTGTGTATTGGTGGGTGATAACTGAGTCAGCGCGGATTGGTGGATGATAACGGATCCAGTGCAGATTGGTGAATGATAACGGACCCAGTGCGGATTAGTGGGTGATAACGGACTCAGCGCGGATTGGTGGGTGATAATGGACCCAGTGCGGATTTTAGAGTGATAACGGACCCAGCGCGTATTGGTGTTTTTTTTATCAACAAGATTGGAGCTTAAATAGTTTTACTTCAGTCGTGGAGTCATAAGCTCACCCGTTTTTTTATATAAGTTATAGGACTCCACTCAATGTAGATGAACTTACATTAAAATGGTGTGGTTTTATAAAACCACAATGCATGTAATCTTTAAAAGTGGTGTACATCGCTTCAATTATTTTATTATTAGTAGACTTATAAAAATTGAAAATGAAAAAAGTCCTTCCTCGGCTGGGAATCGAAACCAGGGCGCCCACGCGGCAGGCAAGCTTTCTAAAACTAAACCTTCGATGCTTGATGATAAGGTCTGAATTAAAATGTAAAGGGTTATGCTAAAGATGAACGAAAAAAATTGTGGCGATGTAATAAAAATTAAACTTTAATATTTATCAGAAAAAAACACAGTGTAATGACTTTGTGATTTGTCAGTATACAAAATACCGTAATTACTCAGAAATATCTATGTTCTCTCATTCTTTTGTTATCGGGAAAATAAAATAAAAAGAGAAGAGTCTTAACATAATTAATTACGAATATAAATACATCGAAATCAATAAGGTAGAGTGGTGAAGTACAATAAGGTGACATTTATTGTCCTTATAGGAAGTGGAACTAATATTTCCATTACATTGAACTTGGCAACATCGCCATTGCTAGGCGAAGGATCATATTGACGTAAGTGTTAAATAAATCCCAATTCGTAAGTGTCTAAGATTCCTCAGAGCCCATAAAGCGGAGGCACTCATAGCGCGCAGTGAGTCGTGAGTAAAGGATCGTCCTCACTCGGCCGGACGCCGGCTATCCCCCTGAGCCGTAGAATCAATCTCGGACTTAGCCCGCCTTATCTCTCTGACCCCGCGCTAGACGAATGTCACGACGCATTTCACTTTTACTTACTGCTTTTATTTCGTGATTATGATGATGTGCGTGACGAAAATTCAAGTGGTAGTTTACCCATTAAGACTTCAATTAACTCAATAGAAACTTTGTGTATATAAATGGAGAGCTTATCCATTTGTTTTACAAACATAATACGTTCTAACAAACAACTGAATGAAATAAATAATGGTTTACTGTAGTCAACGTGCTTATATAAATCAAAATATTGATTTATGTTGACGATTTATTAAATAAATATAAATCTTGGCCATAATATACCGTCATATTTGACATTAGCTGAGTCGAAGATGTTGTCTGAAAACAATAACCTCTTAGGGAACTCACTTAAGTAAATACTTTGACTAAATTAATGCTAAAATAATAAGAGGATTAATAATACTGATATAAAAATATTAATTCCTGAGCGGCAAACCTGCAACATAGCAAATTCTTATCCCGTGCCTATCAACAGACAGTGCATTTTTGAATACTCAGTAACAAATATATATCTGGTTAACATTTATTTGGCCCAATCGGTGTCAAATGTGGTATGGTTGAGGTCTGGTCATGGCACTTAAGATTATACCAATGTTTATCTATCTGATACTGACCTTCTATTATCTGCCAATCCCGCAAGGGATAAATATAAATGACGTGAAAGTATGAATATAAAAGATACATCACAAATATTTATCTAAGCGAAAATAAAATCGTCCCTCCTCAAACTAAGTTATTGAAGTTAAAATACGTATGAATACTGAATCCAGTGGGATCGGGCTTGATCCGGTCATCAGTCGTCCATTTAGTGCCGTGCCAGTGACGCGAGGTGCGACCTATTCGAATGCGAGCTGACCGCTCCGATCAAGTGTGAACGCTCTTTTATTACTATCGTAATATAAACGATAGGGTTAATGTAATACATTTGACAGATTTTATTATCATTAATAAGAGATGTTGATTTATTTTATGACTAGGTTAGTTTATTAAGTTAAGAGTAGGTTAGTGGATTATGAATATTAATTAGGTGTAAATTGGCTAAAGGCGCGGATTTTTTTATGAGTTTTTTTATGTTATAAGGGTGGCAAACAAGCGTATGGCCTTGAAAGTAAGCGGCCACCGTAAACTATAAAGATATAAAAAATAAATAATAGAACTATATAATATGCTATTTTTTCTTTCAAATGTTTAATACTTGTAAAGGTATTCATTTGACATTGTGGGTTACCTACAATGCGAAGAGATGGCGCCGCACAGCCTAAGGCTAGAGAAAATTTGGCACGGCTATCAGAACCGCGGTAGCATAAAGGTCAGTGCATTCGCCGTGATAGCGAAGGGTGCGGGTTCTAGTCCCGTCTGCTGTCTGGTTAGTGTGGATATAATATATAAAACTATATAGATGTTTGCGATACCAAAAATATTACTCGCACCGTTGCCTACCCTGACCCAATCCCTTACCCCGTGGATCCCTGGAACCTTACTTATTGTCAGAAATACAATACCAACAAAAGGTAGTGTTATTTTACTGTGAACTGTAAAGTGGAGGTTAATTCCCCTGATGGGCGCTCCAATTAGTGCGGTAAATCCGCTATGCCCTACCTCTCGGAATTTATAACAGAAGTCCTTTAATTTTGCCTTGTTACTTTTATATTTTTTTTGAGTTCCTACATGACAAACTATTATTTTTTATTTAATGGGACATCTTAGTCATAATGAAGAGACATGCTCTAACCTAAATCCAACCAAGACTATAATATTTTATTATCATCATCATCAGCCTATTAATGTCTCCACTGCTGGGGCACAGGCCTTCCCTATGGATGGATTAGGGAGATTGGGCCATGACCCACCACGCGGGGCCAATGCGGGTTGGTGGGTGCTAACGACTGCAGATGCAGCCGGGACCAACGGCTTAACGTGCCTTCCGAAGCACGGAGAAGCTCGAGATACTAAATTTTTGGTCACCCATCCAATGACCGACCACTGCGAAAGTTGGTCAACTTCAACGACCGCAGCCGAACGCGCTAACCACTGGCGCCATCGAGCTTCTCATTTTATTATACTAATACAGTAGCAAACTGGGTATGTATCTCTGAGAAGATTACTGAAGAATAAATTCTAGTTTAAATCCTGACTAATATTATAAATGCGAACGTTAGTTTGTTTATTACTCAATCACGTAAAAACTACTGAACGGATTTGGATGAAATTTGGTAAGCATATAGTTTATGACCCGGATTGAGATATAGGATTAATAATAGTTTCGTAGATAAACAAATACGAATAGTACCCGTATCGTGTTTGGTTATTTTACGAAATATGAAAGGTGATTGCAGGCTAGATATAAGGTCATGACACTGTGACTTATAAAAAGTGAAAAATAAAAACTTTTGTAAACAAAAAAAAAAACAACTTCGTAAACAGAAACACTAAAAATTAAAAAAATAATACATACCGACCTAAACTAAAAAGTCAAATTAATATTTTATTTGGAGTCAGTGCCATCCATGTCTGATAAATCTGCCGTTACTTGGGTTAGCATGGTTCCGACACCTAATATTAAATTGACTTTAAAGGTACTTCAATGTAAAAAAATCCTTTTTTTTAGATGTTTTATTTTTATAAAGTTGATTTTTATTTTTGTTAAAACAGTTTTCTGTGAAAACCACTTAACAATTAAAATCGTGCAACTTGAGGCGATTTCCATAGCGTTTGTAAGTAAGTACATATCACAAAGTACATAACCTATCAAATCGCTTCTGTACGACAAAATTAATTATAAATTTATTATGACCGATGATTTTAGTTTCGATGACATTAAAGTTTTACTTCTATACTATAATAATAAACAAGCCAATTCCAAGAAAACCGTGTGCCACATAATAAAATTAAAAACACATTAAACTTTTTATAACCTTATTTTAATAATGTTACATTAGCGTAGTTTTTATACTAAAAAGCTTACAAGATAAATGCGTCTTTCGTAAAATTCACATACTAAATTATTTGAATACTGGATACGTTTAAACATTATGTTTGAAGATATGCATCTCTTTTTGATAGAAGTGATTGTCAGGTTTGGAGACACATATGTACGGTACGTAACTTACATCTATATAATTTTAAAGGTTTGAAAACTCGATCGTTAAGTAGGTAATAAACGGTGGAACCCGTCCTATGTTTTGGTGTGTCCATTCTGGGAATCACTCCTATTAGATAACAGATCTGTATTCAAATTTAACGGGAACGATTAGGTGACCGGCCGATGGAATCCAGTGCTCCGCTGGTTTACAAATAAAATGCTTGAAGAACATCTGGTGACAGCCGAATGTTAACAAGACATGCACTGGTTAGATAGAGTCAATCATTACGACCTTTAATTAACTGGGTTCTTGGTTTGTGTTTTACATGTATACGAATCTATCAATTATGAAGATTTGGAATACACGAACATTTTTTAATCTGACTTGGTAAATCTTAAGTTAGTAAAATATTGATTAGCGTAACGCGTAAAGCTATTATCATAATTTATTTAAGTAGGATTATTTTCTTAATGTTTCCTGGTGTAGGCGAATATGTTGCATAGATTTTTTTTGATAATTTTATATTGTTATAGCTTTAATATCTTATGTTTGTATTATATTATTAAGAAATGTAAAAATTTAAGAAATTTTTGATAATCAGTCAAAAGCTAACGAAGGTTTATAAGTAGAGAAATAAGTAGAGGTATGCAATGCATACTTATTTAAAATAAACTATTTTTATGATAATGCTTACTAGCGGCCGCCGGCGACTTTGTCTGCGTTAACTTTTAAAAGCAGATAAAAATATACTTTTGAGAAATCCAAAAATTTGACATCCCCAAGTTTTATGTGTAGCAGGGCAGGTAGCCATGTTTGCCAAACAGTTTCCGGATATTACTTTTGTATATACTTTAAATAAATCATGTGTAGTTATAGTTATTATATATATGTATGATATCATCTAATTTTATCTCGCCAACAATCACTTCATTATTTGACTCTATATTGTAGTAAATATGTGTTTGACTCCACTGCATTGTCATGGCTGTTTTCTCTTTTCTCCTTGCAAAATCTTTTAAATGTTTATTATTAATAAAGCTAGTCTACTCACTCATAAAGGCGGTGGCTGAAAATCGGTATTTTGCCTTAACACTGGCAAATGTTTAGCCGAGCCTTGGCCTTTTGCTTTCTGCAGCATACATATGGATATTTCATAGCTGATTTCTTGTATCTTTTTTTTATTGTATTATTCTGTCTGTAAATGTATATGTATGTTGAAGAAAAAAATAAACGCATTATCTGTCTATCTTAACTTAGATTTTTTGAGAATCCGACAGAAACCTTACATTTTCCGGGATAAGAAGTATCCTATGTAGAAAAATCTAGGACATAAACGATATGCGTACCTTTCCTCCAAATCTGTATAGTACATTTTGCGTGTAAGAATAACATACATCCATACAAAATTTTCGCATTTATAATACCTATAAGTAAGATAGGATAGGAAGGAAGTAGGACATGACGCCTGGCAAGGGAATAAATAAAATAAATAAGTATTTCCAACACTCACACTAATTAGCCTAGCCCCAAAGTAGGCACTATAAGGCTTGTGTTATGGGATACTAGGCTAACGGATAGAATACATATACTGTGCATATATAAGTATATTTATATAGAAATACATATTAAACATTCATGACTGGAGTATAAATGCTCGTATTCATCCCACAAACATCTGCCCCCACCGGGATTCAAACCCGGAACCTCTCGAGTCGGCGACACCCGGCCATGAGGACATGAAACCCGGCGTACAAACCACTCGGCCACGGAGGTCATCAAGGAATAGAGTTTCTATTGAACAAATTGAGAGGTTCGATTCTTGATTTTAACGAATTGTATAGCTCATATATATACTTACCCGAAAGTATTCCTACCAATATGAGTAACATTTATGTTTAGAGGTAGTTGTCTGTAGGTACCAAAGAAGTTGCAGCTTTTGTATTGAATAACACGGGATTATACATTATATAATTAGGCATTTAACTCATATTAACAAACAAAGCATCAAAGTATCGAATAGCCTCACTGTAACTTAATAAGACTGTGTCTCAGTCACCTGCCGCCCTCGCACTAAAATATTATAATGTATACAGAGAAAACGAACTTTTAATGCATTCGGCAGAAGAACTGGGGTAATTATTATTTGGTGTAAACGTATAGAATATTAAGTCAGTCATTGGGGCCCCGAATAATCTTTTTATGTTGGTAAATGTATGCTAAATAAGGGGCTAACGGTCGTATGAAACAGGGACCCCCGGCAGGTGAAAAGGCAAAAAGTGACGGAATTTTGATTAACTGCGGTATGAAGTCATAACGTAAATACTTTTGGACATGCGGAGGCTATGTTTTACAGCGCGACATAAATGTAACATAGGTAGGGTAAGTAATGATTTTTTGTGTCAATAATAATGGTATCGCTATCAACTGCACGTTTTTAGGGTTCTGCAATTGTAAAGAAAAAAAAATAGTGGAGTGGCAATCGTAAAGGAGGGCAGTACTGAAGTGCAACTTCTTTAGCTCCATCTGTATATATATGAGCAATATATACATGTATGTACATATACATATTTCATTTACTAGCTGTAAGAGAAAGAGAGATAAAATGTGCACGCGCACTGCTTTTTTTGCTTATATCCCCAACTTAACTCCCGTTCGCCTCGCCCGAACACAGTTTTCGTAACGCGTAATGCATTTGCCAGCTTAACCCCTAAGTCAATCCTGCGTAAAGAAGTTTCACTTCTAAAGACGGACTAGGATCACTTTGTTGTTCGTCTGTCTGTCAAGACCCTATATCTCGGGATTGTGTGGAGGTATAGAGTTGAAAATAAAACCATGTGCTCAGGTCTATTGTCCCTTGAAGCCGTGGAAAATCAAACTTCTGCGAAAATAACACCAAAAAAGTTACGGGCGTAGGTATATCTGTCTCTCTGCCAAGTCAAGACCGTTTATCTCGGGAACGCGTGGAGGTAGCGAGTTGAAATTTCACCCATATACTCAAGTCTTCATTGCCTTTAAGCTGTGATAAAATCAAACTTCTGAGTTAACGTAAAAAATAAATAAAATACGGATATATATGTTGCGTACCTATAGATTTAGACGGTAGGCGAGTCCGACTCGCACTTTTCCGCTTTTTTTAATGATGCTATCAACTTACCCTGTGTTCTAGAAGCATGTAGAAATAATTTCTATTATTTTAATAGCTTCATTGAAACATTTTTAAGTACCTGTGCCACCTGTTACCTGAGAATTTTCCTGCACAAGTTAACGGGTACGTATAAATTCTTTGTACACACTACTACACTATTCGACTACCCATATTTTGTCCATCGGACAATAAGTAAGGTCTGGTGGGCTTGGGATCTTGGACTATTAGTTTTATTTATCTCGAATTAAGCTCACCAAATATATGCATTGTGGAGCGGAGGAGCGTACACTGCCACGCGCTTGGCAGTAATTAAGTATTCTGTGGACACAAGGTGGAAATTTCGGTTGTTGTCCGCTGCCCAACATGCGGGTACGGCTATAAAACTAAACGGTGTTCGCACGTGGAATATTATGTACCCGGGTGATCTATTGATTGTTCGATATTGTGAATATAAAAGACTAGCAATCCGCCCCGGTTTTGTTCGGGTGAAAAAATATATAGACTTTTATACCCAGGGATTATGTAGCATTGTAAAATGGTGTAAGTAATTTTTGAAATAGGCCAAACAGTTTTTGAGCTTTTTGTTTAATTGTAAGTTATATGCGAACGTCTTTAGTTTTTCATAACAGTTCCTTTAAAGCCATAAGGGACTTTATTAATATAAATATCAAATACAGGTGTTCTAATTTAGTTAACCTTTTACTTATAAAGTTACGTTACTATTAAAATTTGTATTGTCTGCAATACTGTGTGAACTAGGCGCCTCAAAGTGAACCTCAACTAGGCATTTTTTAACTCTTGCTCTTTCGTTCTGAAAACTTGTACGATATAAAAAAGCTTATTACTAATTTTGAATAAAAGAACCGCGATTTACATCCTACATTATTAAATTTTTATCCAAAACAAATTTTATAGTAACTTTATAAGTAAAAGGTTAACTAAATTAGAACACCTGTACGGATAGGCGAAAGCCTACGAGCGTTTGGTGCCCCTGATTACGGGTACAGTCGTCCACAAAACGCATAAACGCGTAATGTTTTTCGCTTTATAGGTTATTTATACGTCACATATTCGTAAGACGCCACATTGCCTAGAGAAACATTGCCTCAGCATAGATATTTCAAAAGAGAGTGTAATTTAAGTTATTTTTCACTTGATTCACAATATAATGAGATATACTGCACTGTTACGGAATTCATAAGTATATACCATACTATAGGGAAAATGTATAAATGTATCTTTTACTTCGTGGCACTACAGAGGGTATACTCTGACCACATATTGATTTATATTTATTTTACTGATTTCTGGGAAACCTGAGCCAAACATTATATACTATTTATTTATTTACTGTAAAAAAAACATTTTCATTTGTAAACATTATCCGCAATTAGTAAAATAACGTATGGAACAAAGCAGGAACATCAGTTTTTTTCTCTCTGTTACAGAAGAACTAAATTTTCTTCTATAATAATAGTAAAGTTAAAAAAAAACGAATAGACTGATCTAAAAACTCATACAAATATAATAACAAAGGTATTGTAATACATATAAAAAAAATATTATACATACTTAAACGTATTTTGTTGGTCATTGTACCGGTCCCTTCCGTTGTTGCCCCTAGGAAAGCTTTAGCCACGCACCTTTTACTGATTTTAATGAGGCTTTGCCTGTGCGATTACCATAATAATGTAATTCTAGGTTTCCACCATATAGGGAAAAATCTTAGGAGAGAAAAGCCGCTTTAACTAAATCATAACGATAAATCATTTAGAAGCAAAAAGATATCTATGTAATTTTTTTTCCTAGTGAGTAAGTTTTACTTTCTTTATTTTGTTTTAAACTTTCATGGTCACCAATATTATAGTAATATAAGTTATTTACGGGAGAGTTACCATGTACCATGTTTTTAGCGAGTTTCCGATATATCGGCACTATTGCAAGCGCCATGATCACGGTGCCAAAAAAGCAAGGTACATGGTAACAATTCCGTAAATAACTTATAGGTATATTACTATAATTTTGCTTTCTTGTTTCGTTTTGTATGCAATGATAGTAATTTCGGAGTAGGCTTCGTGAGGGTTATTAAAACAAAAGGAGTAATTTAATTCCCCTCGATGTTAGCAAGGTGTATGGACCCTGGGTTACCTAAAATTATGCCAAAGCTGCATGTTAGCCACTGCCCTGTGGCGCCCCCCACTTCCGCTGCGGCCGGATGTTGAAGCACGCACATTTTAGTGCTTAATGAGACCCTTGATTTCAACTTTTTGTTACATTAGCTGTTTTCAAACGGTGCTTTGCTAACAGTAATTGCAAACTGTAGCATTTTTGTTTAACTTGCATAAATATAAATCTTACATTAAACTATTAAAGTGAATATAGCCTTCAATCCTACACTTAATAAGAAACCTTGAGGAAAGCCTTTCAAACGTCAGTTTATATGTAGTTGATAAAATAATCGATCGTATTATTGTTATTGATTATTCTTAATAGGTATTTTATTTTCATGTTGGTTTATTCCGTATTCATCCTATGACATCTCATTCTATTTCCTTACTCGTTCCAAATTAGTATTTCTAATCCAACCTATTACATTATTTTAATATATTTTCTTAATTCAATGTCATACAAAAGTGCGACTGCAATTTCTGCACCAAGTTTCATAAATAAAATAAAAACTTAATACAGTATAAATAAATAATAATAAATAAATATTTCCAACACTCACACCAATTAGCCTATACTGTAAGGCTTGTGTTATGGGATACTAGAGTAACGGATAGAATACGTATACTCTACATACTACGGATAGAATACTATACTCTACAGTATATTTATATAGAAATAAATATGAGTACATGTGCTCGTGGTGATGTTTTCATCAACAAACATCTGCCCCCACCGAACCGAACTTCGAACCCGGGACCTCTCGAGTCGGTGACACCATGAAACCCGGCGTACAAACCACTCGGCCACGGATGTCGACAACTAAGGTCGAGGGTATAACTAAACAATCTATATTTGTCGAGTGTTTGCAGTGAATTGAATAGGTATTATTAAATAACGAGGCGTAATTTAGAGTGGACGCGAGCTGAGAGACGTTTGAGAAATAGGTATTTGAAAAAACTATTTCTGCCACGCATTGGCATATACCATGCGATAGGGAGAACAGTAGTTAACGCTGAAAATTGCGTATTTTAATTGCAAAATTCTAGGTTTGGCTCTCGATTATTTCCTCCTCGAAAATTAACATTTGGTAAAAGAAATTTTAACCATAGAATAAAAAGTGGTTTTACTATGCCTATATGTTTTGCTTTTTTTGTAAATGTTTATTAAATCTCCGCGACAACCCAATAAATCACGACATGACGTCGTGGCGATAAAAAGGAAGACATAATAGGAGCATAGAATGAGCAAAATTATATTTGATGTATCAAAATCAATTCTTAAGTGATAAAAATCAAGGAAAGTTTGTATGGAAAAAACATTGCCCGCCTCCTCACACAGTCGCAATTTCAGCGAAAACTCTTCGTCCTTGTCATAGTCAGTCCAAGAGCGATGTCACCAGAGTCATATTAAAAAAAAAACTATGAATAAAGGCAAAGGTGCACAGATCGCTTTGCCTTAAAAAACAAAATCCGATCGCGTTCACCTGTTGAGTAAACAGATCATGCGCAGCAACCTGATCCACCGCAGGCTGATGGGCGCGCGCGCAACCTCAAAATTAGGGATGTGTCAACGCACCGCATGCGCCCTGCACCTGGAAGAATTGAAACAAAACAGATTTAAATAGACCTGTTTCATTGTTTTTTTTCGTATAGAAGGACTAGCGGTCGCTCGCGACGAACATATGCGTAGAAATATTTGTTTCCTTTACAAAATTTCACCTTTTTACCCTTGTAAAGGATTAGTTTTGAAATAAAATGTATGTTATAATTTTTATTAATTTGTAAGCATGTAACTGCTTGATGTTTAAATCTAAAGAAAATATAACTAGAAAAAAATCCACGTGGACCAGGCAGTATTAAAATGTATGTCCTGAGAGTCAACTATATAACAAATATATATAACAAATGTCATCTTAATCTTTTCAGCGGTTGAAGCGTAAAGACAGACAGACTTCCACATTTTTAATATTATTATGAAATTGCAGATACTCCAATTCACGTGGTGAATCACGTGCAGTAGCAAGTGGTATAATTTGCATCTGGTACAATTGAAACAAAACAGATTAAATAAACCTTTTCCGTTGTTTTTGAAGTTATACTTCTTTAGGCGCGTTATGAAAAAATTATGAGAGTGAAATTTAAAGATGCGCGCGCATCACTGTAACACAAAAATTAACAGCATGAAGTACTTTTGTGTTTACCGCACATTAAGAAAATCTACCAACAAAATAGAAATAGAATCTCTATTTAGTGGGTGCTAACTACTGCATTGTGAAGGCCTATCAAAAGTATTTATTAATCTGGAACAACAGAACCAAAGCGCGATTCAGGAGACTACAGCGCCATCTCTTGACCATTGGTGTAGTAGAACCAAAAATCACATCTTTATTTTTTGTAATAAAGTAACAGTTATAGGTATTCATATTTATAATATTTATCCACATGTTTCTGGTTTGTATATTCGGAATACGTGTTTGAGTTTCATACAAGTGCAAATCACATATGTTCTAATAAATTATATTCAGTAGCGATTTTAATTGAATATTTTGATTATTTATTTATTTTTTCAAATTAAAACTGAACTTTATTGACTGTGTCCTTTTCCAGACTTTTTATTAATTTATTGTAATTAATTATTTGCATGCAATTAAAAACAAATTTTAAACGATGCCAAAGAAGGATAACTTCTCACGCGGCTACATAAGTACACGCACCCATTTTTTTTTATATGGAAAACTAAAACGAGTATATTAAGGTTATAAACATAGGCGTATTATTTGTCAACGATAGAATAACCGAGGTCCACCCAGGTGAATTAAGGGTCAGGAGAAGTTTCCGGAGTCCACCTTGGTGAACTTGTTAGGTGGACTCTGGCTAAGAAACGAATTTTGTTTGGTAATGGTAAAAACAACGATATTTGGGTAAAAATATATAATTTAATTATTTTCATATTAACGACAACCTAAGCCAATCTAAGAAATGTAAAATAAAGCTAGTTCTTAATGAATGAGTTCAACAAGGTTTCTATAAAAGCGAACATAATTAAAATTCGATGTTCCCTTTATGCTTTATATGAGCTACGTCGGTACCTCTTTGGAACATTAAAGAACACCTTGTATAAACAAATACACCTGATCGATTTGGTTCCTGCACCTTGTTCCAAATGTGAACGGTTAAATATTACTGTCTCTTTTACACTTACAGGAATTCATTTTCGTTATCCCTCTCGTAATCATCTTTCATTAATGACTGTTGTAGAAATGGATCAGCAACCAGCGATTCTAATTCAAAGAATTTGCAATATATTATTTAATTATGTGATCGTAATCCAATAAGATGCCTATATGGACTGTCTTCAATTCTATTTATTTCACTTTATTTAATTTTTCCAAAATGAGGTAACAGGTGTTGTTAGCGATAGAAACTAATGGATATTATATATACATATAAAATATTTCGAAAAAGTTTCTATCAAAATACAGTAAATAGTTATCAACAGGTGTAGATATAAATATTATTATGTCGTATTATTTGATTAAAAACAATTCCGATATTATAGTTTTAATTTCTAATTAAATTCCAGAACAATAAATTGATTTGTGTAAAACTAGACTACGCTATGTAGTATGTAATTACCTATAAAAAAAGTCTCGGGGAAATTCTTTGGAAAACAACACTGCAATAACCAATTACTATAGAGTAAAAACTCTACATATATAAGACCATTCGTACTTTAAATTGTTTCACCTCATTACTGCACGATACCCACAATCGGAGCTGAAAGGTTGCAAGCAATTTTCAGCGTTATGACATTGCCATGTAAGGCTGTGTTTCGCTTATGACTACGCAATCCTTTTTAGTCTCATACAAAATTGTACTTGAAGGAAATTAGACCCAATACAATGAACTCGAAGTATTGAAATAGTTCGATATCGGATCTCGTCTTGTTAAATGGGGGCGCGCGTTCAATAATAGTTCTTATCTCTCGGAGTTAAGGTTCAAGTATAGTTGGGACAATTTAAAGTTTTATTGTCCTCCAGAAGTGTGAAGACATGGGCGATCGTTTGCAGAGAATGCCACAATTTTGCTCATCGTGTGAATAATACTTGCGCCCTTTGTTACCAATTAAAATTATTTTATACGAACCGACCTATATTATTATTAAATTTTATGTTTTTATTAAGAACCCAGATTTCAAATGGGGAAAGCTATATTTTTAACTGTTATGAAAAGGTTCATATGCAAATGATTATCAGTTTATTCAGGTGTTTTGAACTGCCCGTTAATGAACGCATCAAATTGTCTAATGGTACAGATAAAATCTTCGCCAACACTCAACTATTAAAATGAGAGTTTCTTTATTATAATGTTAATTACCACAACTTACCACGAAACGTTGCGTTATACGATCATCTGTCACTAGTTTTAATTAATTGAGAAGTTTCAGTACATGTGTGTAGAATTTGCATAAACACACAGTTCACTATCTCGAAACAAAAACACGATTCCAGACCGAGCCACATGAAGTAAATCGAATAAAAAAATCGATTTTAAGCCTTCGATCTGCGCCGGAGTGGATGCAATTAAAGAGTTCCGAGAACTTTGCCCGCGCAGTAGCGCACGAATGCTCCGTTCTCACTTCGGTCCAGCGCAACTCAAGAATGGACTTGTTATATTCGTAGTATTTATTTGTGAATTTGAAAGCAGTTTATTAATAAAGAGGCTACTTATAAAAATACTAGCTGACCTTAGCTTTTGGCTAAATTAACCGAAATAAAACAAATACCAAAAAAAAAGTTCACTAATTGATTAGGATATTAAATATTCATATTCTTTTCGTGTTTAATGGTCTACCAGCAATACGAGTATATATTTCTTTTTAGGAGCTTTCATTTTGCTGCAAGTTTTGATTATCTCGTGTTGATTCTCTTCATTCATTGAACCACCTTCACCTTCTAATACCTAAAATTTAGTATGATTATTTTTCAGGCGCAAGAAAAACCTTTTTTATTTGTCATCATCATTAAACTCGTTCCATTGCTTGTTTTGGCTGGTTAAAAGTTCGAAGCATGATGATTCTCGAGCCAACCTTCCGTTTTGAATAGTTCGGTGCTAAGTCAGGTACTTCCAAAAAGTTTAAAATGCAGTAAATTGTGTAGTTAGTGGCTTCATCTTCATTTTTTACAGTCAGAAGTTTTGTATGAATGCAGGATACTAACGACGTGATCCTGAATTATGAAGTTAAAGTCATCGACGTCAGTCTTCTACCCGCCAAGATTGCTCGCTTTCTATACCATATCTTATTTTTATGTAATGATGTTCGGGAATACTTTTGAAGACCTCCGTGGCCGAGTGGTTTGTACGCCGGGTGTCATGGTGTCGCCGACTCGAGAGGTCCCGGGTTCGAATCACGGTGGGGGCAGATCTTTGTGTGATGAATACGAGCATTTGTACTCCAGTCATGGATGTATAATATGTATTTCTATATAAATAAACTCATATATGTAATGTATATGTATTCTATCCGTTACCCTAGTATCCCATAACACAAGCCTTACAGTGCTTACTTTGGGTCTAGGCTAATTTGGTGTGAGTGTTGGAAATATTTATTCACTTATTTATTATTTATACTTTGTTATCGGGCTTAATCAAGTGAGATGGAATTACAAAACTTGTGCTATTTTGGCACATTATTCTTGGTAGATTTCATAATTTTTTTATGTACAAATAATCATTGCGCATACATGCATTACGTGAGCTGTTGGAAGATGGCAGAATACCAACACAATTTCTAATAAATAAATTTGATAATTCGACACTGCTTGCTGTACCACCGCAACCCACTAAATTACTTAGTGATTTCGTTACATCAAAAAAGTTACTTACTCAGTTAACGTTTAATTAATTTGTCAATCACTACACGTCTATCGATAGATTATTTTGGAAAGTATGCTATGATGATGAACTGAGAACGTAAGGATGAAGTTTTACTAAACCATTTAACTAAATTAACGCCGTTGAGCTTATATCATTGCGTTGAGCCGTGAATGTAAAACTGAAATAAAAATAATTAAATTAGGTACATTTTTTAAACCCGTTGAAACTTGTTTGTGTTTTATTTAATGAGTGGAGTACGTGAAAACATAAAAAATAAATAAATTAGATGCATTTCAAAAAATACTTTGAAATTAGTTTTAGAGCACATACACTTATATCTAGTGAGGCTCAATTTGCATGGCCAGTACTGTTATTATAAAAACAATCTATCAAGAGTATTTTAAAATAGATACATATTTATGTACGTATCCCATGATTAAATCGTTTACATGGTAGCTAATCAATATTTTTTTAAGACCACCTACCAAGATCTTAGTCATCTTACCACCACACAAAACAACTCTAGGCTAAAAACTGCTAACTCGAACATGTCGGTATCACACTATTAACTCGTTGATAAGTCAAACTTTTTTAATGGCAAAGTATTGAAAATATAAGTTCGTCTCGTGCGACTCGCTATTAATTTATGCCTTTACCAAACGTTTATCTACAATCCGTTATTATCAATATCCCACGCACGATACCCGGGGCTTATCGTCCATCTTTAACAAAGCACAGTCTAAACAAGGTGTTTACGATACAGATTCCGATCGAAGAAAAACGTGCCACAAAACTACACAGCAGACAAACAGGCGGTTGGCAACAGTATGGAAACTTTAACTAAAATCTTCTTACTTTGGGTCGAAAAATAATTTCATGAAAAAATACTAGAAAATTCTGGTTTTTTAACAATATTATATGATCGTGTGTTTCAGTGTAATAAACATGTTGTATTACGTAAAAATATATTTTTTAAGCATTTTTGTAAAAATATCGATCTTAGGTAAGTAAATATGTTGCGTTTCTCTTTTCACGAAACATAATGTCGGAGATATTTTTTGTCTATTTATTTTTATGATGTCTATTGTTATTTTTCATTTAAAATATTCACTAATGACTTGTTAAAAAAATAATCACAAAACAAGAATATAACCTTATTAGGTTTAAGATTTCGGTGCTTTTATAAGCGATAATTAATTACTATTTTTTCTTAGGACCAAAGAAAATTTAATTTGGACGACGTTGCGTGAACAAGCTAGCATAGCAAAGGTTTTATTTTAAACTTTTAAAATAAAACATTCACTATAATGCAGCAATACCCTAAGCGTTGAGTCTACTTTAAATATACTGTTTGCGTGCACTATGCAAAACCGCTGGCGAATAAATTATAAGCGATCGGTACGGTCCTCACCTTAATTGGGCCATGTCGCGGTGAAACCTCAACATTTGTTAGGTATTCCGAGAATTACACACTTGTGATTTCGTTAAGTCCTTTGGTGTGTTCGCGAGTATTGTACAAGGGTTTTTAATTGACTGCTGTATATGAGATGGTCTGCAATGAAAATTATTAATATTCTATGTTATCACAGGCGAAAAAGAGGTGACAGGAATGCGTTAAAATTTCATTGTTGATGAAAATAATTTGCAAACCTACTAATTGGAAGCGAAAGTGAAAAAGTTTTTACTTTTTACTAGCCCCACTTCATCCGCGTTAATTTTAGTTTTTTAGTATCCCACAGGCACCTAACCTTTACCGGGATAAAAAGTATCCTTTGTCCCAATCCCGGTCATAAACTATAGTACTACTAACTAGTACTGGTTTCTGGGTGATTGAACAACAAACAAACTTTCTCATTTTATAATATTAGTAGGATGCATTTTTTAAACAATGTTCTCAAAGAGCTCGATAGCGTAGCTGTCTGATATCGCGGACGGTAAATTTACTACTTAACTTTAAACTTTCTACTACGGAAATGATGCTCAGCATCCTCTCACATAATGTCGTATATGCGATGACATGTTATGTTGCGTTTATCATAATAAGGTATTGCATGCAAAATCCGCGAGCACTCAGCCGCACTACACCAGCAACACTGACTCGATCTGGAGACGTGCAGGCAGACCAAGCTCGCTTTGCCACGGGTAAACGCTGCCCTCTCCAAAACTCTTCTACAGCTAAGCAAACCTACATTGCGCATGGTAACAGGTGCTATTACTGGACATGCACATTTTAACAGACATCTTTAAAACTTAGGTGCCACGGCCTAAGCCCCTTATGCAGAGGATGCATGGAGGCAGGTGAATCAGCTACTCACGTTCTGCTGGAATGCAACGGAGTGGCCGAATACAAGGTGAAATACCTCGGCTCACCGGGAAACCTTCAAGAGGCAGTCACCAATGTGACGGCACTGGCGTTCCTAGCGAAGTTGGGCTATCTGGAGTGATTCCGGCTATACACCCTCCTTACGCAAAACAGGCGCAATAAGGAAGTCGAGTTGCGAAAACGCCCGTTACAAGAAGAAGAAGAAGAAGGTATTGCATTCTGATTCAAACGTCATTTTCGCAAAGGCAAAGTCTTTTTTGGCAACCTAGTACCTATTTTGAAAAAGAAATACAAATACCTATTTAGACAATTTATGGGCTACTATAGTAGTTAAAATTACATTTTGTGTACTTTATAATTAGAAAAGATACTTATCTACTGTCTCATATCATGTTACTCTTTGCTTTCCATTCACCACGACAGAACATTCTAGAACTTTCGATAAATTTCATTTTATTGTATCTTTCTCGTTCACATGTATTTAATTAACAAAAAAAAGTCAAAACCCAACAAGAAATTATGGGGGATCATAAAGATAGGTTAACAAATTACTTCATACACAACATACATACTTTATAAACAATTTTGACCCAGAAATTAATATTCACTTATTGTAAATAATATAAAAAGTAAACTTAAACTGTTATTTTAAAAATATTTCATGTGCCATTGATGGAAGACTTTGTGATTTGTTTTACATGTGACAGGCTTTGACACAACATTCAAACCTTAACCCCCTTATTAATAAAGAATAAGTTTGGATAAGTTACTCCATGTTTTGTGTCTGTTCATCGAATGGCAAATGGCATTTGAGTGACATGAACAAAACACGGCGTAACTAGTCTAAGTGTATTCCTGATTTATTATTAAGGGGGTAAGTGTTTTCTTAAGTGGCTTAATGTAAAGAATTTAAAGATATATATTTTAAGGAATAAATAAATGAAAGAATACAAAATAACACAGAAAATATAACACGCAAATAATGACCGACTCCTTTATAACCAACCGTAAATTACGGGGCAAAAAGTCACCCCCATAAATTCCTTGGAAAAAAAAGTATTGCGGTTAGCAACGAGATGTAATGGAGTTTTGCGCGTGTCACTGAACGTAAATTGTTTATTATTTTTTATGGGATTTACACGGAAGCGATGGTGTTGTACCCCGTTAAGAAATGCCTATAACACAGACCGTGTCCTTAATGTTACACATTCTTCTAATAGGGATGATGACGGGGTGAATTAAACGAAATTATATTAGGTCCGTCAGTTTGATTATCAATAAATAATGGATACAATTTTTTTCTTTCGTCCATCAACAATAATAAAGTTTGGGAGTGAGGGGGGGGGGGGCACTTCTAAGTAAAAATTGTACCCAGGCGTGACGTCATGCGACATTTCAAATCAATATAGGTAATAATATCTCTGTATTGTTTTGATTTGTGAGAATAAAGAAAAAATACGTGTCCAATACTCTTTTATAATGTAATCTACCTGATAGATGAAGGAAAAAAATCATCCCTGTTATCTTAAAATATTCTATGTAAATACCACTTTTTAGTAGTTACCTAACGGCTACAGCTTTATGGCTTGCGCAGACGACGGACTTTCGTCCGCGTATCATGCAAAATTGTACACCGAGGACTTGTCACCGACTTCCACGTTGTTCCACGAATATCTAGTGAGGCGCACACTATGGAAGCAATATTCTGAGATAATTTAGTATTGTAATTACTTTGAAGTTTATGTAAAAGTGTTGTTGAGATTATTTATTTTGCATTCACTATAATCTATACTTATAATAAATCTGTAGTGAGGTCAATTCTGTACATGAAATATATTTTCAAAATAACTATCAGGGGGTGATTAGTGATCGATACTGATGCCAAAAATATTGCATTTTTCATCGGTAAAATTTTTGTCTGTCTGTCTGTCTGTCTGTCTGTGTGTATGTTCCTTATAGAAACAAAAACTACTCGACGGATTTTAACCAAACTTGGTACACTTATTCTTCATACTCCTGGGCAGGTTATAGTATACTTTTCATCACGCTACAATCAATAGCAGCAGAGTAGTGAAGGGAAATGTTGGGAAAACGGGAGAAGTTACTCCATTTTTTAAGCTTTCGTCGCGTGTGCAGCCTTAATGGTTTAAGTTACATAGAAATTATGTATGACGAAAATATTCTACATAAAATTGTCTAAAAAAATATCCAGCAAACAGCATATGTCTATCTTTTATGGTTGACTCACAATAACACGTGTAATTATATAAATAAAGTCATTGTTTATAGCACAAGCCTGAGAACAAAAACTATAGTTTACACTACAGCTCTACACCGAAGCGAAGCGAGGGCAGGCCACTAGTATTGAATAAAACAATGTTTCACGATCTTTCTGAAAGGTAAGTAATTACGAACAACATACCTACTTGATCAATAAAATTTAATTAATTTAAGGATTTTAATTCCATTATGATTTAGACATATCTCCTTATTTTTTTTATGAATCCGTTAAGATCATTTAATTTGAATTTCAGATGATGAGATCTGTAGACGCTATAGAATTCCTTCAACAAATATTTCGCCATTGTCCTTTCGGTCGCGATACTCTTTTTTTGATGTATCATACAAAGGAGTTCTTTATCATCACTATTGAGCGTACCCCGCGGACTAAAGTCCGCCGTATGCGTTTGTCACATTTATATATTTTTTTTGCGGACTCTCGCGTACTTTATTCCTGTCCGGTCCCTCGGTGTCCGCGGTAGTTCGGGGGACTTTTTGTACGTGATATTTGTATCCGTCTTGTCCGTGCGTTACTCAATGCAGCTGTAAGCGATCTTTTACGGCGGAAAAAAGTCCCTCGTCTGCGCAGGCTAATTGCTTTTATGCTAGACAAATTCTCGCGAGTACCTAGAGCAATGAAATTATTAAAAGTGGGTTTTGCAAATGTTATTTTGGTATAGGTTAACGACTGAAGATGCATCCGGGAGCAACGGCTTTATGTTCCTTCTGAAGCACATTCACAGAGGAGTGCGGATTAATACAAAATATTGTTGATCTACCTATAAAATTGATTAGGCGCTTATCTCACCGCCAACGATAAACGAGAAGCGAGTAGAGATAAAAACTAGAAACGAGCTGGCGAGCAGCGGGAAGCAAGTGTGAAGTTCCGATAGTTTTATCGTTGGACTATGAGTGAGTATGTATGCCAGTACGACGGGAGATTTCTCACGTCACTCGCTCGCGGTGATAGTCCTGAGCAAGAATGCACGCGTTTTGACGACTAAGCGAGCATCGCTGAACGAGGACCTCTCAACGACAAACTAGTTAATATATGAATCTCTTTTGTTAACACACAAAAGTATTACTATTGTACATTTCTTGAGCGAGAAAATAGTTGATAGTTAGGCGCTTCCTCGCCGGGCGGTGGGACACCTACCTTTAGTTTCACGATCGCAGATCGAATGCACTATACACTGCGCCATCTACTCGATAAAGTTTATTTAACAAAATTCGTTTTGTCATATCTTTTGTATAGTTAAAAGATTCTTTATTATTACTGCATTAAAGTTTATTTTATCCGAAGCTACTTCATAAGCACTCATTTACAATGATGATATCTAAGTAGCTAAGACTCCTCTGATCGGTTATTTTAAACTTTATATTTAAGAATTTCACTCACGACATTACGCATTAGCGTTTTCGTTCAAAGTTTATGATATACCGGCGTTTACCAGTTTTCACCAGATTTCCCGAAGTGGATCGCTAAGCACCGCCTGATGGCTGAAGATGAGAAATGAGCGGAAGGGGGGCATTTCTGATGGCAGTGGAGGCGGGGAGGGGGGGGGGGTTTATTGTAAACACAATTACCCCCCTTTCGTCTCTAGGGCAACGAATGGCGGCTAAACGACCAATTCGCCTGTGATTTGTTAGCAATATGCCCGAGATTTGGAGCAGAGTGCCTCTTTAAATTTCGTTTGTAATTCTACATTAGTGTGTTAGCTTAGACGATGTTTCACGACAGAAGGTCATTAGGTACGAGGTTTAGCAATTATTTTTATTTATTATTGTTGAGATTAACGGGCTACTGTTACTTTTATTTGAGTTTCTTCTCTCAAAAGAATTTATGATGTTTACAGCGCCATGAATGTATCTATCACTTAGATACTTTAAATATAATCACAAGAAAAATAAAATTGACAATATTTATATATCATTGAATCACTATAAATGCAAAATCATAATTGCAGATTGGCTAAAATCCCTATCATATGATGAAGTTAAACATTTATTCCATATTGTTAGGTAAATTATAATTTATATTCTTCTTTAGTTTAGTTTGAATTTAAACAAAAAATCACCAGAAATTATTGCAGAATCCACAAGCGCAAAATTCAAAATATTATAGATAAAATCCTTTCAATATTAATTTAGTCAAAATGGAAGGATCTTATACCTATTATACAGGCTCGACCTAGTTTAGGTACTAGTGTATTGTAAGGGCTATTTTAAGTTTTAAGTAGTATTGTCGCTGCTATTAGGCATTAAGAAAACAATTGTTATGATTTAAATCTAAATTTATAATAAATTTATTATTATTATAGAATGAACAAATACAATAATATATTTCACAAAATTTGTACTACATTATTTGCTTATCGTTAATAATTTCAGTTGTTTTCGAATAAGATATAAGTTGGGCATAAGAATAGTTTAACTATTAAAGGAAACAATAAATATAAGGAACTATACTAAAGTTCGAGAGCAAGTGCAAGCCGAAACGTAAAAAAAGATTGCGTTTATTAAATAGTACAGTGACAAGGCAATCTACAAAGAAAAAACTACGAAGCTACACATCAAATTATGTGTACCTACTTAAGTTACCTTTACAAACCCGTACAACTTCACCATCCCCGCATACTTTCGCGGTGGGATATTCCGGCATTTTTCTTTTGTTTTATAAATACGATGCGATGCGCGAAGCGAGCGTTTTCTCCAAATGCACGAGCAAATCAACCCGGTACATACGTTACGAGGAGTGCGGAGAACACTCGTTAATCCGCTGGTGTTGCGAGGCGGTACCGGGGCGGGCCGCCGCGGTATAAACCACTCAACTACAACATTTAATTATCGCTCTTATTAAAGCACGCACCTACAACGCGGCAGATACCATCGCGCTCTTAACAAAAATATATTTAACACCTACTGACAGCGCGCACAGATTGGAATAGGATCAACTCTTATTTGATTTTGAAGAGAAAGTAGGTGCGTACTTACATCTTTTGTTAATAGGACCCCTGGAGAGGGGTTCCATCCGAAACTTTGAATTTTTGGAAAATAACTTACAGTAGTCTAAAATTCGACATCGAATATTTTTTTTGCATTTACAAGAACTGAAAGCTTGTCTCAGGTATCAGACTGGAAATGCTTACTAGAGAATTTTCTTTAGATAAAAGATGCATGCAGTATTTGCTTAAATTCCAAACATAACAATAAGTACATTGTTTACTTAATTTGAGTACACTATTATGAACGAAGGCGGAATGAATTACGCGCGTTTATAATAATATACAATCTAATTTTTTGTATTTGTGAGCGCGCGGTTTACGCAGTGACTTGTTCATAAAATGTTTCTAATTGATTTCTTTCGTGATTGTAAATTTTACTAACAATATCCACATTCCTAATTCAACTTTTAATCCCTAGGGATTAAAACGCTTTACTTGGCCCCTGAAAAGAAAGTACAAATAAGCTATTTACGAGTAGTGAATGTGATAAAAAACATCTATTCCTTCTTTTGAATGTTTGATATTAGTTCAGTCAAAGCACAGTTTCCTTAGCAATTATACCAAACAGCACCGAATAGCACTAAAGGAGAATGGTCATTTTACTATGGGAGATCCCCTAATTTTTTTTTTCATTGCGTCTTATTGGAATAAGTGTTAAACAATAGGGAATCAGGTGTATATTACGTAGGCAAAATATCATTAGAAGCTTAAGTGGTGGTTTAAAGAAAATATTAAATTACGTTGGCATTTTAAGGTTGTGTCATATTTAGATTCGATTAAATTCGATAATTCTTTACGCTCAAGCTGCACCTTTGATGCATTGTCAACCCAACAATGGATATAATATTAATTAAGGCTTAGGAAGCTAATATAAATAAGACAAAATATTTTAAAAATGATACTTAATTATTTATTGATAACACATTTATCCAAATCGACATTATACATACATACTGCCAGCATTTTCTTGTGTAACACTAGATGCCATTGTAAACAAAAATAATTGCAATACACTAAGAGTCCAAATATCTCTGTCACAGAATCGCTAAAGGTAACTTAATACTAAATGAACGAGTCCAATTCTCTCTTTCCCAAAAAACAGTTATTAACGGAGGATTATTGAGTTGACTCAAGATTAGAACTATGCCACAATAGACCACTGAAAACACAAATTCAATTCAAAAGTGAAAAATGTATGTTGTAAGTCACTCGGAACAAACAAACACAATTTAAAACTGGAAATCGAAGTTGACAGCTACGTTCACTTGCTTATGGTTTAATTTGATTCGATTTTATAGGAATCGATATCCTACACAATCACTTTATAAATGTTTTATTTTTCAATGCAAATGCTTTAAATGAGTTAATTTATATATGATTAAGTAATTATATATAACATAACTGATAATTTAAACAAAAACATATTCCCTTTTTTAATCTGCTAAGAGTACTGCCTACAAAAGTTTTCGTAAGCGATCTATTTTGATGAAAAATATATTCCGCAGACAAAAATTCCTCTTTTGCGCAGTCCATTAAGTTCTTTTTAGTTTTTTAAGTTGCAATCCCTGGTACAGTGAGATAGTCACAACACAGGTCTTACAGATGATAACTTTATGAATTTAATGTTATTTATCATGATATAATATTTGTAAAAATGCTCGTATCCATCATACATACATTCGCTTCACTGGAATTTGAACCCAGGCCCTCTGAATAGGCGATTTGGGAAAAATAATTCATCCATCCATCCATATAAAAATCAAAAAACTCGTATCGAAGACCACAATTTAAAAAATGACTACGAAATAACGAATGATCATTATTTCGTAGTCATTTACAGTGGTTGGTAAAAAAATTTCAGACTATTTACAATTATTGTTCTATGCTTCCAATAATAATGAAACGTTTTATTTATTCTTTTTGAAGTGAAACTTCTTTATGCACGCTTGACTTGGGGAGTAAGCTGCCGAACGTAAGCGTTACGAAAAGTGTGATCGGGCGAGGCGAACGGGAGTTGAATGGGCGATATAAGCAAGAGAAAGCAGTGCGCGTGCACATTTTCTTTCTCTCTTCCTCTCATAGCCAAATTCATTCCGTAGATATACGGCCGTATATAGCACAGTGCAGGCCTATTGTCTGTATCACAGTGTAGGAGCAAAAGAGAGCAGAGTTTTGTTGTTTGCACATTTTCTTTCTCTCTTTCTCTTACAGCTAGTAAATAAAAGAAGTTTCAGTTCAGTCGTGTGGTCATAAGCACACTCGATTTTTTTGTTTAGAATATTTAAATAAAGAAAAATAATCGATTACTTTTCCTACGATAGTATCGACTAGGTGATACAACTTTTCTCTATGGTTTATCGATTCTGTGTGTGTGTTGAATTTTTATTTAGTTTTATAGCCATTTTTTATTATTTTAAAAATCCGCTTTATATTTAAATAATAATCACACATATGAAATGATAATTCAGGAGAAGATTTTTGATACATAACTGCGTCAAGCGCAATCTAGACGGATTTGCCCATTCTCCTAGGTTCTACTTACTCTCTACTTTAAAATTGTCAATGTATCGAAGGTTGCTATTACCCTGGAGGTAGACGCCACCCCACCCCAATCTCGGCGACGTTTTTGTTTTAATTAAACTTTTAATGGATATATTGACTAATTCTTTTGAACTTTTGTTCTATAAAGTTTTTAGTGAAAGTCAATATTTTTTGTCTTACTCTAGAGTCAACGAGAAAACATCAAATTATTAACAAAATATGAGAGTCTGAAATTTGATATGATGTTTTTTAAATAAATATTCAGAGTTAAAGGGGTTTACATATCTCAAGACCCAATAATAACAGAGTAATTACTTGTTAAAAGTTGGTTCATCTTCCTCAAATGCCAAAAGTTGCAACATGCTATATAGTACAGTCATTCTGTACTTGAACTGCCCAAAAATCGCTCTATTGGATTTTTCATACCTGCGCAATTTATAACTTGAAAACGGTAAGTAATACAAAAAAAATATTTATTCAAAAGTTGTTGGTAATTATGTACGGAACAACTTTTCCATTTAAAGTTTTCCATTAAAATGATATTTTCAGGATGAAAAAGTGAAAAAACACTTTTTTGAGACTTTAGCGCCACCTACAATGTGCATTTTTTGTTGTACGAGATTGCAACAATGACATAAATTGTAGTACTCAACGCCCTCTACAATTATGGTCGAAAAAAAAGTTCCTAAAATGCATACAAAACAAGAAAAATGCGTTTCAAAAAATTTTTGAGGGTTTTTTTGAGTTTATAAAAAACGCCTACGAGTTGAACATGCCCATCGCCAAGGTGGCTTACTGACGTCATTTGGCAACAGAAAAAATAAGACTTACCCTTTAGGTTTTTTTTTCACTGAAACGATATTTTTTTCGACAGATTGACTGTACTAATATCCAAAAGACAATGCATTTTTTGGGAAAAGCTCATAGAACTTTGATACACGTGTGTCTCTTGTAATGTGTAAAAACATAAACGAATCTTCTTTATCACAATTGTAACATATTGTGTTTTCATAATATAAATATTTGTGATTGGGTATTTTTACCATAATTCGCTTAGTTTTTGAGGTGTCAAGTACAATAAAAAACCATTTCGTGGGGCTTTTCAAGAGCATAACATTATAATAATACTTATAATTCGGAATAAATTTATTTACAAATGAAATTGAAATAATTATTAAACTTATTGATAAAAGTAATACCTATTTTTTATTGAACTATTAATATTTTGACATATTTGCACTTAAATTTTATTAGATTTTAACAAACAGACAAAAATACCAAGTCTTCATACCTCTGAAAACGAAAATAATATCCAATAAAATTGATAGATATTAACAATATATTGATTAAGTGAAAATTATTTTACTATTTTTGATAAGCTAAATTCTTATAAGATTTAAAAAAAAGATTTTTGGTTGCTCCAACAAAATACATTAAAAATGTTTTGTTTTGGTGTTTTTGTCGAATTTGCCATCGTTTTGCTATTTTGATTGAGGGCAAAGCAGCGAAATCGGTTGGATAGTGCTACAAAATATTGCGAATGGCTTGGTCAGTATTGTGATGCAGATAACCTGAATCCTTCAAATGGTCGCTTGTATCTTGTGTCCACTGTTGAATACTATGTACTGTTACTTAAGATTATGGTTTGTCAGTTTCCTGTAAATTGTAGAAACTTTGATTAACCAGTTATACACATAGATAAGAACTTTGGAAAACTGAGAATCAAAACTGTCGTTATCTTCGCAAAAGAAAAACTTAAAAAAAGGAGAAGCAAAAATAAAATGTCTTATAAAAGAGGGACGTCATCGTCCGTCTGGGGTAGTAACAATTCCTTTACACTGAAAAGACCACAGTGACAACACTATCCTTTCGGTTTTCAGAGGCCCAAACAGGAATTTTGACAGCTCGTAATAGTAATCGCCCCTATTCGACGTAAGAATAAACTAGCTTTTTCCATACAAAATTTGGTGCTGACGATACGATTACTGAGCTATCAAAATTCAGGCTTGGGTCTCTGAGCTCCATGGCGCATGTAAGTGACACGCGTGTGATATTTTTTATATCAAACTGGCTGTGTACGAAAAGGTTTACTTGGCATCATTTTGACATTAAAAAATAAACATACATAAGAAATATCAACCGTATTGAGAACCTCCATCTTTTTGAAGTCGTTTATAATACTTTTTTCACAAAATAGCGAGTGCAATGAAAACTTTTGACGTCGTATTGTAAGCGTGCAAAGCGGAGCAGTGCCGGCGGCGCGCGGGGCTCCGGCCGCAGCAGGATGAATCTACTAAGGTTTTGTGGTTAGTTTTCCACTTTGTCATTACTTTTATCTCACAATTTCACAATTTAACATAAGGTAATGTTTTATGAGCAAAATATTGTTGATAAATACATAATTTCACACTGCTTACTCTATATTGTAGCTGTATTATACTTTAATGTTTTGTGAAAAGTTACAATTTGAGCGACAAATAAATAATGATTGTGGGACAAACAACCGCAAAACCCCCTTATTAGTTAAGCCGAGATTTTTTTATACCACTGAAATGCCATTTGTCATTCAATGAACAGAGAGAAAACATGGAGTAACTAATCCAATCTTATTCTTGGTTTATTAATAAGAAGGTAGGAGATTCACCCAGCAGTTATCTGAGCGCGCACTGGTCACGCCCGCGCCCGGGGCCCGCGCGCCCCTCACTCACGGACTCTGGTACTTGGTGGAGATACCTCTGAATCGTACTCTGAATTAGTGGGGCAAGTAAAAACTTTGCATACTTAAGTCAAAATTTAATATCTTTTATTCAGTCTAGGCTGTTACAAGCACTTGTGAATGTCGAAAAGCTACGCCATCGGTTTGCAAATCTACGGCGGGAGACCTTGTACTGAGAAGAACCGGCAAGAAACTCAGCAGGGACTGTTTTTTTCTCCCTGTATTATATACAGAGTCGTCGAATTGAAAAATGACTTTAATAGGCATATCAGCCAATAAAAGTTAGTTGCTTGGGGGCGGTAAGGTGGGATGTTTTGTGTTTTGTACTACTGTACCCTTAGCACGAACCAATATCGAATTAGAATAGTTTGCGAGTGCAAAATGTCATTGTCAGATATTGTATGGAATTTTGAACAGCAGCGCCATAGCGGGCGTAACGAGTACTAAAAATCAGTAAACATTAGACAATGACATTCTGCACTCGCGAACTATTCGAATTCGATATTGGTTCGTGCTATTGCTGACACATTAATGGGATATCCCATTAATGTTTCAGTGATTATCTTATGCAATGTTATTTTTATTCAGTTCAATGTAGTTACAAATTGACATTTAATTTCGTGAATTCATCTTTCTGGGTTCAAAACTGTTAATCAGTGATTTACTCTCTGAGTGAATATACGCTGACTTTTCGCCCATTCGCTGCTGCACACTGGGTTATTACAATAAGTATTATGTTTGTTATTGTTGTGTAGCTCAAATATGATTAAAAAAATGTTTCTTAGATTATCACGCACATAACTCATTAAATAAAACTAGTTTTTATTTAAATCTATAGAAAATATAACTTGAAAAAAATCCACGCGGACCAGGCAGCAGACGGGACTCGAACCTGTCCCTGAATTTTTTGTAGTTATATTTTCTTTAGATTTAAACATCAAGCAGTTACATGCTTAAAAAAATATAGTTTTTATTTACTGGTAATGACAAGTAAATAAAAAATCATTATTCCGACGACGCATTCCTGAAAAGGATGCGCCCATAAAAAACTAGTTTTATTTAAAAAAAAATGTTTTTTTCAGTTTTGTGTGTGTGCATGTTGGTGCGAATAAAGTTTTTATCTATCTATCTATAATAACAATGGCTAAGCTCCAGCAATGCTATTCTGTAAGAACAAACTCATTTTGTTCTCTGAATTCACAAACGTGATTTGAAATTCGTGTTTCAATTATAAATAGCTAATTATTATAATATTTCCAGCTGCTGCATTTCGCCATCGTACATCGCGACAAAAATTTCTTCCCCATCATCTTGATGCGTCGCTATCCACAACCGTGCGTTTTTGTCGAAATTTTTTACCACGTACGACAAAATTGTGGAATATATTGTCGCCAGCAGTGTTTCCGGACCAATACGACCCAAAAACCTTCAAAAAAAGACTCCTTCCTTAAAGGCCGGCATCGCATTTGTGATACTCCTGGTGTTGCAAGTGTCCATGGGCGACGGTGATCACTTACCATCAGGTGAGCCGTCTGCTCGTATGCCACCTATAACATAAAAAAAAACACCGCGGATTTCGAGGTGAATAGAGAGTTCGTTCATACAGAACAGCACTGCTGGTAAGAAATAACATTATATTTAAAAGTACATAGGTGACTTACGTAGCTAAACGCCAAAATTTCCAGTGAGTTGGCAGATCATCGGTATGGCTAAATACGAGTATATATATTTACATTACTTAAGACATTTCATTGAAGTTTATCATAACAGCAATGCCATATTAAATTTGTATACTACCTATAATTTTCTCATCCCTTATAGTATAAGCTAAGCAAGTAATGCTTGCCAAGCATAACGAAATCTAATTGAGTTCTTTTTTTTAAATAGTAGTGACAGGTTACCATACCATTTTCTTAAATAACTTCCGAAAGTACAATCCATCGTATGGTACGGTCCATCAAAAGACTAAGTGCAAATTAATAAAATCTGTACACCGCATTTTGTATGGCGCTCCTGAATGAAGACTGTGGTCACTTTTATAGAATACTAGCTGTCCCAGGGAACTTCGTACCACCTTTAAAAAATAGGGGTTGGTGGTAGAAAGGTAAAAATTTAGGGTTGTCCAGATTATATCGGTCCGGGTAAACATATTTGATATGATTAAAACAAACAGGCATACTGACAACTTAAGAACCTGCTCATGTTAAAATTGGGTAAAAAATGGTATTCAATTGTTTACAAATTTTATTTTTATGTCCATTTACTATTTTTGTCTTCGTGGAAATGTCAGTAAATGCTGTATTTTCCATGTTTTTCCTTCACATTTTCCCTATGTATTAGAATCGAAAATCAGGAATCTACAATGGTATATTAAAGTTGTCAGTCTGCAATATAGTCGGCTGCATCATATATATCAATCGTTAAGAGCCTTGGACAGGCCTAATAAGTAATTGTGTTACACTTAACACCTTATTGTTAAACACAATCTATGACAGCCCGTCATAGCATTGATTGGGTGAAATTATTATTTGTTGAGTGTTCTCAAAAGTTTAATCAGCGCCACAATGAAATGTAGCAGAACAATGCATTGTAGATAATGATGACTATTAGATAATGAAAGAACTGGAATACAAGTCGAAGATAATCTATATTTCATTATAGGCTGCGAAAGAAACAGCTGTAAGATGAACCGTAACACTTTTTAACTGAGGCATATGAGGCAAACAAATTAACACTTTTTTATAAAAGAACATAAGCCAGATTCAGAATGCTAGAACAGCTGGATTTTTCTCGTCAGAAGAAATAACCACTACCTACTAGAAGATAATAATAATACATTTATTGCTCAACAAAAGTAGGTACATGAAAGATTGAATACCCTGATTCCTATGCTAGGATAATAACCCTGTGTTACAGGAATCAGTTTCTTCTCCCAAAGACATTTTAAAAACTACTTAGTTTACAATTAAATATTTCGTGCCCTGAATGTGTGTGTGTATGTGTGAAATGATATTTTGACGGTGTAAGGCTTCTGCCTATTAAGGGTAAGTTTCCATGACTCTACAAATTAAGGAATGGGGTATGAGCCGGCGGCAAGACGAAGATGACTGAAGCAACACTTTTTTTCTACCACATCAGCTATATTCACAACTTGACTGCATTTACACTTGCAGTCGAGTTGTGATTATGGCTGATGTATAGTTATAATGGTGTTAACTTGCAATCACCTTGTAAAAAAATGCAATCACCTAGAACAGTTTCTGAACTTGGTCAAGTGTATTATAACTACAGTCTCCGAATTTGCCTTGCAATTAATAAGACTTTTAATGTCTCATCTCAATTTGAGTGACCCAAGATAGTTAACAAGTGATGGCGCAGTCTATATTATTATAGACTTGCTCGATAACGCATGATCGTTAGCAAATTACTGGGCAAGTAGATAATTGGACATTTTTCATAGAAGACATACTGTATACCTAGATATTTATATATAAATGTATTGTTATTCCCACAAGACGCCGACGGCGCGCGGCGCGGCGCGTTGAGGCAGTACTCGCCTCCCGCCCACACCTGATAGTGCTAACGAGTGCGGTTATCCGCGATCTGTTCTCATACACAGCCTCGGGAACTTACGAGTAAGCCTTTATAAAGTTCGCTATGGACTACGCAATATTTCAATCTACTTGAAGAAGCCTAGTTTTAACAGTTTCTGAAAATAACATGGAAAGTCAGTTCTGAAATTTTCCTTAAAAATAATTGGCCTAAACAGTTTAAGGGTCACATGATTTTTTTTATTATATAACAGGATTAAAGATAAAAACAATCTGATTACAAAAACTCTATTAGTAAGTATTTGAATTTATTATTTCTATGTCGGTTTAAACCCGTTTGGTGGTATTTTAATAAGATGACAGATGTGTATGAAAGTATGTTTGTAGGTACAATCAAGAAACGCACTTTGAAAATTTCAATAACAAAAATAATGAGTTGGAGAAGCTTTATCGCATATTTATATATATTACTAGCTGAGCCAGCGAACTTCGTATCGCCATAAAAATATGGGTGGTAGAAGAGGGTAAATTTAGGGTTAAATGTATTTTTGTATGATGGATGTATCATAAAAAAATAAAAATTTAAGTAAGGACCACCCTTAACATTTAGAGGGATGAAAAATAGATGTCCGATTCTCAGACCTACTGAATATGCATATACACGAAAATCGGTCGAGCCGTTTCAGAGGAGTTCGATTACGCACACCGTAACACAAGAATTTTATATATTAGATATAAAACATTAGCCTCTGCCCGCGACTTTTTAATTAAGTTTTTGGTACTCACACAGTTCCCTTACATACTTCCGGAAAAAAGCATCCCATGTCTCAATCCAGACATTGTATGAATAACCAATAGTTTGTGGATTTTATAAGTATTAAATGGTTACCTACTCATCATTATTGGAAAACAGACATACATTCTCGAAGATAACTGTTCACAAATTCAGTATAGGAAATAATGTTTTTGCAAGATACTGCCTTTGAGCAATACTTAATCACACAAGTTACTAAATAATAAATTGCACAATGAATAAATGGGGCAGCTTATAATGAATTAATGCAAAAAGTATTCAAATGGCAATAATTTTTATTCTATGCCTTGAAGGCATAGTTCATTGGTTGTACTCGTAGTTTATCCATTCGATTGCATAAAGTTAGTAGTTAGTGAAATGCCAAGATACAAAAATATGAAAGATTTCTAACTTAGAACACTTGGCATTAACAACTTGTTCATTCTGTTTTTGTACGAAACCGCAAACAAAACACCTGGTGTGCCTGGTGTTGTTTAGATTTTAACTACACTGGGCAGCAAATAAATCGGATCACTTGCTGCCTTGAAACTCTGATTTGATTTTTTCAAAAAGTATTAAATTTGAACTATCAAAATAATACCTGCAGATAGTGACTTTCTAATGTTAGAAATGTATTGAGAATAATACATTTTTTTAGATTTAATTTACGGTTAATATCAATCAAAACTGTACGGTTTAAATCAAATATTTATTACGGTTTATTAGCAAAAGCTTTTTTTTGGTTTCAGGTACGTTCAACAGAGAGTTTTCCAAAAAAGAGCCGTTTTTTAATTGTTTTAATTGGTAATAAAAAACGTAGCAGTAACACGTGTTTGACAAAACTTTGGACAAACCCCAAAAAAATGTCAAGAAGTATGAGACTAACTTTCTTTTAAAAAAATAATGTTAATGATGTCGATGCAGGAAAATTTTACAGAATAGCACTGCTGGCATTATTCTCTAATCTAAACTTCAATTTGACAACAGTAAATCCTTGTCATTCTATATAAAGAATAAATAAGAGAGAGTAAATAGTTTTAAGTTTGGAGAATCATGCCAGAATCGACAGCATTGGCAACTTTATTCATAAATTTGCAAATCATTTTGTTTCAAGTTGACAATACTTTGGAATAAAATTTTATCCATTTTAATTTATCTATGAAACGCACTTTCTGTAGGTAAAACTTTAAAAATTGTAAGTTTTATTCTTCTTTTTCTTTGTCGTTACACTCTTAGTAGTGTAGTAGTGACCGTTACTGTAGCGTCATCGGCGGATTCAGTGGCGGCAACCCCTGCACAAAGAGACGCCACACCTCCTTCATGGCAGCTTTCCTTGTACATACGTGTAGAGGATCATTGGTTATGGCTTCAATTTGGTCAGTCCATCTTGTTGGCGACCTACCGCGTGATCGGGTACCTTCAACTCTACCCTGAACGATGAGACGCTCAATGGAGGCTTCACCAAGGCGAGACAAGTACCCGAAGAAAGCCCTTGCTTTTTTTTTTTGCTTGCTTGCAGCGGCTGTCCTCTGTTGTCCAGGCTCGCATCCTTATGCGAGCCTGGACAACAGAGGACAGCCGCTGCTTGATGCCGAGTTCTTGGAGAATTGAAATGTTGGTTCGAAATTCGCTCCATGATATTCCAAGCAGTCTTCTCCAGCACTATATTTCGAGAGCATCTACTCTCCGTCTCTCACTTTCGCGTAATGTCCAAGCTTCTGAGGCATACAAAAATATGGGCAGGGTCTTTGTGGCTTTCTTTATGATATGGTTCTTCCATATCTTTTTAGTCTCTCCATGGCAGATCTAGTTATAGCCATACAACGTTTGATCTCATCGATGCATTCGCCACTATTAGAAATTAACGCGCTCAGATATACGTAGGATTGGACCACATCACACTTCGTGATTTGTGTAACCTCTGGCGAGTTGTTATTGGCGCGATCGATGATCATCATCTTTGTTTTGGTCTGATTAATTTCATGTCCGAACTCGCTGCTGACGCTTTCCATTCTATGTAATAGATCTTCCATATGAGGAAAACAGGTTGCAAATAGAGTGGTATCATCGTAGCGTAGCGTAGGTTTGAAATAGTCAAACCTCCAATCGCGACACTATCTTGCCAGTCCTCCAGCGCAATTCAAATAAGCACAGTTTTCCTTAAATGTTTATACAAATAAGCACAGTTTTCCTTAAGTAGCACATATAAGGAGAGAGGGTCTCCTCTGACATATATGTTACAGTAACAGTATGTAATAAACTTTTAAATGTAAAGTCAACAGAATTCACGTTACATCAGTACTAAAGTACAGATCTAAAGATATAAAGTTTAAGAACTGAACTAAAGCGTGTTAGCACAACCAAGTTTTAAATAATCGATGAAACTGCTGACTTTCATAAAAAAGTGAACAAAGCGATGGTTGGCACGAAGCAACATTCAAGGTGTGTTTTCTTACATTTATTTTATAAGGCATTTTTTTTTTTTAAGTTCAATCATATTTACGACAATCACTTCCCGTCATAACACGGCTTCGGGAGGGCCCTAATAAGGTTAAGAAGCAACGAAGATGTTCTTACACTAGATACGGCAGAGAAAAATAGTTTTCTGTATGATCTCTCTATCACATAAATTGATTTAACCAAAAAATTCAGTCAAACTCAAAATATGTTTATTCAAATTAATTGCTTGCATAGTATAACTCTTTTGAATCATCTATTTTTCCATACGTCGTTATGGTTATATTCATAAATAACTATATTTCTTTTCTCCACACAAACCCCAAAAATTGTGTCGAAAAAGGATAAAAATATAGTAACATATATTTTTTGCTACAATTAGCACATATAAATAAAATAGTTTCCTTTGGAAAAAAAACTATCAAAATTATAAATATTGCTTATTTGCAAATATAATGTCAGAAAATGGCATTACGAATATTTTCGAAACGTCAACTTCTGAGACATTTTTCTTCAACCAACATAAGTACCACTTCCAGTCAAATAATTTACATAGAATAGACTATGAAAACAAAACAACCACATCATTGCGGCCCACAAAAAGTAACGAGAGGATAACAGAGAAATTAAATTGAAGCAATTAAAAACGACTGAAAATGTTTAGCAAGCTCCATTGTATTTATTGGCCTCTACAGGATGGTAAAAAATATGGTCATGGATCTAGTCTTTAATTAAGGCGTATGTTAAATTCAAATAAATTGTTTCTCACAGAACGATTTGATGAATATTCTTAATTAACACTCGCTTATCGATTTATAACGTTTCGTTACAAACTTTAAATACATATAAAGAATAATATCAGGAGCTTTTTAAACCATTAGCTTTTAATTATAAATTGCTAAGATCTTAATTAACTATTTGCCTTTATTTTATTAATGGGTATGTAAAAAGTTTGCTATTTTGGGCTGGAAGAGAAAAAAAATGCCAATACCTTATTCTACTTATACTAAATAAAATGTTTTGATATATTTGAGTAATAGGATTTGTTGCATGCGAAATAAAATTAAAAAGAAAAAGTATTGCTATAAATCAGCGCATGTGGACTGTTTCCTGTTAATAGCTTTGTGTCATTTTGAATTCAAAATGAATAACTTAACCAATATTCTGGGTAATTTATGAAGCCATTGTACCTACTTGCCATTAACGGTTCACAATCCCCTTTACCAGTATTCCCACCGCTTCAGCCCACGGGTATCATAGTTGTTTTTTTTCCTTAAATAAATGTGATTAAAGTTGCCCGATGTGGCCCGAATTTTAATACATACTTCAGCGAAAGAAAATAAGTTACTACACCTTTTTATATGTATGTTCACAACTTAAAAAATTAAGCGAAGCGTGCTCAACAAACACAGCGAAGTGAGGATTCGAGTCGCCTTTGGCATCTTTCAAGTGCTTGTCATTTCGCTCGCGATGTAGGCTGTACTGTCAAGAATACATTAATACTATCATCATCATCAGCCTATTAATGTCTCCACTACTGCGGCACAGGCCTTCCCTATGGATGGAATAAGGAGATTGGGCCATGACCCACCACACGGGCCCAGTGCGGATTGACGGGTGCTATACTATAATACTATCATACAAATACTTAATCCATTAATTCATATACATATATAAATCATTGAAACTAATTAAAAGTATAAATATAAAATCTATCGGAGCATAATAAAAGTATAATCAAATATAGCTTCACGTAAATTTGCATCGAGTTCCGTTGCTCCGGATTTGAGCGCCAAACGCACCTGCCTAGGCAGATGTTTTTTGATCAACTTACAACCAATAAAAGACGATGAGCAACTATGATTCAACTTGAACTGTTTATTATGCAAAAATCCTTCGTTATAAAACTATTTTTTATAAGAGATCCTTTCCATTTCTCCTTCTGGGGAGAAAAGCTTCACCAGAAGACGACAGTGGATATAACTACTGTTAGATGATGTTGTTTTTCTGTCGGTAAGTAAGTTTCCAGGGCTTCACGGAGTCCGGTATTGGATTCTGAATGGCAAGACGTGGATGGCTGAAGTGTTCACACTTTTCTGTCGCCTCACAGCTATCTTCACAACTGGACTGCGCTACTCCTGTACCCTTAGTACGAGTTTTACAATTACGAAAACTATGATGGTTTTCGTGAGCTCGCACTCGTACTAAGGGTACTTGATTTTATTGTTTTCATTTCAATACATACACACATCAAAAGTGTCTAGGGATCAAGCATTTTTATGCGGATTTCTTGAGATTGAGATGTGGCTTTGTAATAAATTTATGATTTTATAAATTTATATGGATCCTTTTTGGTGCATTTCATAATTTGAATCAGGAACTGTGAATCAAATTCGAGTAAAAGATGAAAATCAGCTGTCAATATTTTCCCTATAAAAACATACAACGCATTGAAGACATTATTAGTGCTACTGTTTCCCTACTACTGATTAAAACCAACGTTATTATGGAGCGGCGACGTCATTTAAGCAGGGAAGAAATGCTCAGAGCCGTGGGAATGATAGAAGCTGGTTCCCGGCAACGTACTGTGGCTTTAGCTCTGAATACAAGTCAGAGTGTTATCAGTCGACTTTGGACACGATACCGAAGCACTGGTACCGTGGCTGAGCGCCATGGAGGACGGTATCGCTGCACCACACGGAGACAAGACCGATACATTCAAATCTTAACTCGAAGAGCTCCAACAATAACCGCCATGATGTTAGCCGTGAGGCTTCATCACTCTTCAGGGAACTTAATTAGCGACCAAACAGTCAGAAACCGCTTGCATGAAGTGAACCTTCATTCCCGAAGACCGCTACGGGTACCACCTATAGCAATGCACAATCGTAGGATTCGATATCAATGGGCTCTTGAACACAGAAATTGGGCAGAAGAACAATGGCGTTTCGTGTGCTTTTCTGATGAGTCTCGTTTTGGTATGAGACCGGATACAAGACGTATACGACACTGGAGAACCCCTGGACGCCAACAGCGATTAAAATCCTGCCAGGAAGTCCATCCTTATAGTGGTGGAACCATCATGGTATGGGCGGGTATTTGGATCGGCGGAAGAACTGAGTTGATTTGGATCAGAGGCAACCTCAACGCTCAAATTTATGCTGAGACGATTGTATCAGACGTCATCGTTCCTCTACAAGTGCAAATCGGTCCCTTATTTCAGTTAATGCATGATAATGCACGACCGCACACCGCAAGAGTTGTAAGACAGACTCTCGCCGCAGCTAACATCAATGTCCTGCCCTGGCCTGCTCAGTCGCCAGACTTGAACCCGATTGAGCATGCATGGGATATGCTACAGAGAAGAGCTCTGCCGAATATGGAGGGTATCCAGTCGCAAGAAGACCTTTTTTTGTTGTTGCAACGAACATGGGCGGCCATTCCACAGCGTGATTTGGTTGAACTCATTTTGAGTATGCCAAACCGATGTTCTTGTGTTGTTAGTGTTCGCGGCAGAAATACGGATTATTAATTGTTTAAGTTACCCAATAAAATTTTAGAGAAAACTGTTATTTCAGTCTTTTTTTCGAACTTTTGTGTTAGTGGTTCAAATGTCAAAAATCCCTTTATTAGGAAAATGGCAAATTTCTTTATGAATGCAAAGGTGACTTGGTTTATCGTTACTGTGACAAACGAAAACACTTTATTTGATGAATCCTTAAAGAAAATTTTAATTAATATCAATCAGGAGAAAAGTTATTGCAAAAATATATGTTGATCCCTAGACACTTTTGATGTGTGTATAAACAGTGTTTAAATTCTCTCATTAAATCATTTGCGTCTTCTTAAATTTTACAACATTATTTACAATTACGAAAACTATGATAGTTTTCGTGAGCTCAAACTACGTACTAAGGGTACTGATCAGAAGACCTATTCGCTAACTGCTTTTAAAAGATGGAAGTGATAATCACCGAGTAATTTAGTTATCTACTTCTGCTAGAATATAACCCAACTAAGATTCTTGTTCTGAAAAGCATCGATGGATATGCAATTTTCTCTTTAGTTCAACACTGTAAATGTCAAAAAAGTTATCTAATATGCGAGGTGGGTTAATTTACTTTAACATACTTGTCGAAGAAGGGCGCGGTCTAACACAAAAATAAATAGGGTTCCGTACCCTTAGCACGAACCAATATCGAATTTGTAACGTTTGCGAGTCTGAACTGTCATTGTCAAATGTGTACTGATTTTTAGTGCTCTTTACGTCCGTTATGGCGCTGCTGTTTAAGTTCATTTCGGTCTCGCAAATTATTCGAATTCGATAATGGTTCGTGCTAAGGGTCCTGGTCATTTGATGTACTTCACGGTCTGTGGTTTGAGTTCGGTCACATATATAAGTGGGTAAAACTCTCGCTTAAAAATGGCAGACTACCTAGGACTTTGATTCTTCGTCTAATTTGTTCTTTTTTACGTCTAGGTAGCTGCAGAGACTATAAAAAAAAAACACCACAGATTCTACTATATTGTCCAATATTTGTTATTTTTCTTTTGTGTTACGACTTACATCTTTGAGATTAACTAATCAAGTACCTAGCCCTTTCCCCACCAATTTTGTTTAAGTAATAGTTATTTCAAGTTTATCCTTTCTGTCAAACCTACTCGAATTTGCATCGCCCTGTATAAAGCTTGCTGTCCAGTATCACAGTGAGTCAGCATCCAGCGTTCTCATGTGCGGCACGGTTGCCTACAAAACATCAAACTCCACATCTTCATCTATTTTACCTGTCTTAATCCTTACGGAATAGAGTTCCTTTCATAGCATTTTAGACTTAGATGAGGTGTAGATGCCAGTACTCATCCGACGAAGCCTCACCATGGGGTACCGAGAGTACTGTTTTAATTTGTCATACATAACTATACTTACGTGTGTGATACGAAAACACGAGGCTTGAATAGTTCCCACTATTCAAATAGGTCCACCAAATTACCAGCTGTTTGTCAAGATTTTATAAAAAAAAAATCTTTTGTCAAACATTGTAAGTAGTACATTTTATATTTTACGCTTATAACTTAAAGAAAATTGAATCGTGTTTAATGATCATGGAAAATAATAAAAAAACGAATCATATATTGGCAAATGAGTTTTTTTGGTAAACATTTCTTTCATACAAAATATATTATTTATTTTATTATGTCTCAAACTAAAAGGCAACATTTTTTTTAAATAACCAGTTTTATCATTAGTTTTATCATTGTTTTAGCCGATTTTGACATATTTATGCAAAATAAATACATAATTCGATTTTTTTATTTTATTTATAAATAATTTAAATAAAAAAAAACAATCAATTATAATCCTTTATAGTAGATTTAACTTCGTAGGAACAATCTTGTAAAGACAACGTATAATAAAACAAAGAAAGGTTTTACCAATTTGGTGCAGCCTTTTAAAAGTTATACTCGTACATACATTTCGGTAGGTAATTCATTATTATTTATATAGATAGATGATTGAAGATATTTCTGACAGCGGTTCAAAACAGTTTGACATCTAAGTAGTCAAACATTTATATTCCTTGAATTAATGATATTTTTATAATTTAATAAACATTTCAAATAGCTTTGTACAAATTTGGTGTACCCTAATGGCTGTTTGATCATTTACTTTGTTGCCTTACCAATAATGAATCGGTAAGGATGCCTTTAGATCGCGGAAATTATCGTCAGCATTTTTACAGAGCAAACTTTCTTCGTTTGTTAAATACTTGCATTTAAACCTATCTTATTACAAGTCCTCTAGAGTGTAAAGCTAAGAGGGTTCACACACACGACTACCAAAAACAACAAACACAGAAAGGCAATACCCATTCACAAAACCTATTATGTTAATTTAAAACACATCGGGGCATCGATACCATCTCGGCTCGTTCACACCACACCTCCCAAAACAATAGTTAATAAGATGATTTATATCGAGCCGAGATAGTTGGTTCGACACGTCTCAACATCGCTTTAGCATAATCTTTGGTTCGGATCGTGCTATATCGATCGGTACAGATGTTTCGGAGTGCGCGCGGCGCCCGGTGTAAGTGTGATATATCCTTTGAATGGGCGTCGAACTTTGATGATGCTTTTTAGGACTTCGCGGTCAATACTGGCAAAGTCTTGCAACAGACTCAACTCAACCCGGTGATTGTTTGTTTCTTCTTATTAACACCTTCGAATGTATTTACTATATTTTCATTTTAAGCATTGAACTTCTAAATGTTTAATCTAAAGAAAATAAAAAAAAAACCAGTTAACCTTACAGTAGTGGCGTATGATGTGTAACATTTGAAAAATCACCTTATATTAGTAAAAAAAGGAATAAAACCTACTACAAAAGGAATAAGCCATTTGAACATTATGTTCTAAAATCAAATCAAATAGCGCGCGCTATTACGACTTCCTGTTACACACTTCCGTCCCATTTCACGAAATCACTCCCACAAATTGCAGGAAAGCGAGAGGAAAGATGTTACACATCAAAAAATCTACGTGGTCCAGGCAGCACCCGAATCCGCTACCTCCACTTTAATAGTGCATCCACCCGGATAGCGGAGAGTGCGGGTTCGAGTCCCGTCTCATGCCAGGACCCCGTGGAATTTATTCTAGTAAAACCTTCAAATCAGCTGCAGTGCCTTTACTCACCCTTTCGGGTCGCTTAGATTCACCTAAAGAGAATCACGTGTCTTTTACAGAAGTAAATCAACAGCAAGATATATGTATGTGATATAAGAAAATTATGTAAGTGTTATATGTGGAAATTTATTATAAGCATGTGACTGATCATAGTTTTAATATACCTTGTTATTTGTCTATAAATTTCCCATATAAAATAAAATAAAATAAAAATATTTATTTTCCTTTATGGTAGGTACGGCAGTAAGCCACCATCATAATATCCTACCTTTATAATTTTGCAAAACCTGAAGTTCCAATTTCCATAAATTTCTAATTATAATAAGCTATTTTAACATTAATGTATTTCATTATTTTATTGCTTACATTCTTATGTAGTTATCTGCTCTCTTGAGCAGATAATATTGATTCGGTCTCTAAAACTTACAAGGCAAGTGGATACAAAATTTGGTAACGAAAATTGGTTACACAAGCAAATAGACAGAGTAAACCCAATCCAACTTCCGTGAAACACGAACGAACATTCAATCGAAACAACAGCACCGGGTGTCGGTAGAAACCAATCTCGTTATCGGCATCACGATATCTACCGTCCGTCGCGTAAACGACAATGCATCTTTGAGCTGGGGCTAGTCTGGCCTCCCAGAATGGGCCAATTAATTCAGTAAGAGTCGCTATTTGGCCGCCAGCCGTACGATGACTGTGCTTCGTCCGCCCTGTATAAGAGTTATTATAAAATAATGAAAGCCGTGCCGCCCGCTGAGTCCCACAATTGGCCTGCTTAGCCGCCGCACCAACCACCGTTTAACAATTTTAATTTTTAGTTTGTATTCTAACGGTGAACAGTTACGTAAGTACCTATATCAGTACAATAATCGGTTTCGTTACTACGCCTACGTGTGATATTGTTGTGTATAAACGTTATTAAATTAGTTTCTTTTAATCTCATGTTACCTATTTGTTTCATACGTAAGCTCGATCGGCGAGTATCGCCCGCTGCGGTGTGTATGATTGTCGAATTTTTTTGGGTTCCATATCCAACGGTTGATTACGAAACTCTTACTAAACTTCTGTACTCTTAGCACTAACCAATATCGAATTCGAATAGTTGAATTCAATCTCGATACGCGTCAAATATCAAGAAGTTTTATATGGAAGATTTGGGGCTTCTGTTTCTATACTGTTCTACGCCCGCCAGTCAGTGGTTTATATCCCACGACTGTTCAGAAATACAAATTACAACTGTATCCCCGTAGAGATATAAAATCAAGTCTGAAAATCAAAATAAACTCAAAAGTTTATCTACAATAGCATTTTCAGTCTTTAACCACCAACGGTAAGGTAAAGCCTTAGGTACCTTATCAATCGTTGTGTTACTGTTGTAAAATTTTGTATTGTGGTATTATAAAACCCTATAGTACAAATCCGGCTCGCACTTGGATGGCTTTTTTATTTATCTGATGCAACGTTTAATAGTAGTGCTGTAATGCAATAAGTTGAGGTTGATCTACGAGTATATTTGCAAACAAAAATATTTGTAAGTAATAAAAAAGCACATGAACTTATGTCTTTCTGGCAGCGAAAGTTAATCATAACATTATCTAACTGCTCCCTCAAAAGTAGGTAAATTGAGTTTCATGAAAATTTCCCCTGATGAAACTTTAATATACGACAAAATAGGTCAGCTGAAAATTTTTAGCGTCTAATGAATGGTTTCAGTCTGAAAAAAACAAGGAGAAAATAGCAACCCTTGCTATGTTTCCGTTTCTCTTAGGACAAGGGGCACTCCCATGAATTTGAGAACCGATGGCATAGCCTTTCGATTTTTAAAGTGTTTATAAATAAAACTAATTTTCAGTTAAAGATTTTAATTTGTCGTCTCTGTTTACAACCGTTAATAGCTTTAATAAATTTTGTTATTCTTCGATTTTATTACATTTTGTGCGTTCTAGATGTTTGTTGTCCGAGATGAAATAGTACTTATGGTAATTTTTTTTTCAGGAGATGGACCGGCAATCTATCCCTGTCGTATCCATATAACAAATTATGAACGACCAAACATGGCGCCGACATGGGAATCACAAAAAAAAGATTTAATTTAGATTTATCGTTCTGTCATACCTTAAATCTGTGGCAGATTAAAGGTGTGAATAAGCCCAAAAACCAAGGCTACATAATTAAATAGATATAAATTAAATCTAAACAACGTATACGTTTGTGAAAGGCATGAATAATTTAGCAAGATTATTAAATTTTTACTGCGAGTCTCCGATATTTCGGCACTCTTGCAAGTGCTAAGGTCGCTGAGTGACTGATTGCTTTATTTATTGAACCCATAGCAAATAATTTAATCAGCCGCAATATTTTTTGAAAATTATTACAGAAGTGTAGTCGTTTTAATTATTTGAAAGCATGCGGTTAGTGTGTTATTAAAAAAAACCAACGTTCGACGCATGCGTGCGTCATGTGGCGGGTCGGTTGCTATCGCGGCATCTTCACGCGTCGCTTGCGCGGGCGCACGCAGCCCCGCGAAATGCTTGGATCTCAGCTGATTGGTCCGAATGCCCAATGAGGTTGTATGAGTATCGTATGGTACGTATGCCACGCAAGGTAAGTCAGTATATTGTTAGCGCAAATGATCGGATAAATGTTGTTTCTATTGGCAGTATTTTTATTGCAGATACATACATAGATGATAAAAGTTTAAATTATGATAGGTTAAAGTACTGATTTAACTTTGTCTGATGAGTAAAAATGAAGCAAGCTGTTTAGAAATCTAATTTTGTCAACGTCATTTAAAATAATAAATAATCTTGAAACACACATAACCACACACACATACTTCAATGGCGCCACATTGGTATTGGTAGGGTATAAGGTGTTGTCCAAAAACAAAGATAATAGTAATTGGTTGCAAGCTTATTTCCTTTAATTGAGATCGTAACTGTCCTGTTACCTATCCATTTGTAGACTTTTAGAAACTAGATAGATTAAAACGCTAGATTTCTCTCTTTTTTTTAATGTTTCCCCCAGTCCCGAACAATATCCATGATGACATTTATATCTGCTTGCAAAATTTGAAAAATATTTTTTGCCATTCGATAAAGTAATAATGAATTATCTACATTGGTACTGACACAAAACTAAAAGAAGGATGCTTAATTTTACATATTTATATATGATACCTATATAATTGATCTGTTATATCATACAAGTAATACTACGTATTACGTATAATGGCAATCCGCAAGTGATGCCCCGAATTTTTTTTTGGTTCATCATCAACAGCCTATTCATGTCCTCATTGTTGGAGCACAAGCCTTCCCTATTGTCGGAATAGGAAGATTTAGCCACGAACCACCATGCGGGCCCAGTGCAGGTTGGTGAGTGCTAACGATTGCATATGCAGCCGGGACCAACGACTTAACGTGCCTTCCGCAGCACGGAGGAGGAGGTATAATAGTCATTGTAATATCTGATGGAAAACTAATGAGTTTAAAAGGAAACACACGAATCAAGGCAAGTTAGAGTAAGCATTCGATCAACATGAACTTTAATCAATGAAGTTATGTCGGCGTCTTTGCGATTTAACTAACCGAACAAATCACGGAGCAATACTTAAGAATGGACGCGGTTTCTTATTATTTTGTTTTCACGTTTTATGTGTACATCCTACCTTCATGTGTACCATAGAACCAATGGGATACACGTTATTGTCATAAAACTAATTCTTAGCAATGACAAATTGATTATTTAAGATGTTTGATGTATTCATCAATGTTGTTTTGAAAAGTAGTAACGATATGTAGAAATCATCGACCAGCGGCTTATAGGAATGAAAAAACAGACATGGTCAACTGACCAAAATCAACAAATTCAATCAGAAAATTAACAAATCGTGAAATTATTTTTCTATGCAATTTCTTTATGTGTAGGTTGCACGCGGGCCGAATCAAGGTAGTTAGCTATGACTTAATAATATAATATTGTTACATTTTAAATTGTTAAAGTTGTAGATAATTATAGTGAGTGTTGGTAAAAATATATGACCAATAAAACTGGAGATAGCGTCAGCGAAATAGAAACTGTGATGTCATTTTGTGTATTATACTTACTTTTGATTATTAAAACAGGATTGATATATGATAAATAAAATGCAATTAACAATTACAGTATATATAATGCACAAGTTGTGCAATGCATCCAATGTTATCTAAATTGTTATCCATAGGAATCTAAAATGCCCTGAATAGCTACTAGAAAATAATACGGTACGGTTCTCGTCTCTCATTCAGTTTGTTTTTGATCGACTTGGTGGGAATACTTATTGCACAGAACACAAAAAGAGGTTAGAAGGGCCTTGTGGACGGAGCAGGCGCGCCACAGTTACATGTGACCAAAATGCTTATAACTTGATCAAAACTTGGTTCTGATTGCGTCGTTGCTCTCGGGTGTGAGCGCTGATTGGTTCGATTGTTTGATGTCGCGTCGTTTGATTAGCTATTATCTATTAGGTGGAAGTGTAGTAGGGTCGAGCCAGTGGAATCAGTTCCCGTACAAACGGTCTATGATAACCCTTCTAACCTCTTATTGGGTTCTGTGACTTAATGCCATGCTCCCCAATAAAAAAGTGTAGTTTCTACTTCAAGTAAGTGCGTTTTTTTATCTTTATTTATCTACGATAATTTGTTATGCTTTTATACTGAGGAACCCTACTCATAGATCCGCCTTCAATACACTATCTCCCTATTTCCTATTCCATGGTCGCACGCGCTCGGCTAGTTACGAAGCATGTCCCACAAGATTGTTGCTGACTCAGCGTCGTCTCTTTAACTCTTCCCAGTGATTGTTCCATTCGGCATTGTCTGTCAATATTTCCCTCCCCCCGTCCGCCTCAGCCCTCCGCCAGTTAATTACTTTTCATTAGACAATAATCTCTGTGCTTACAGCTGGACGCCACATTACGAAATTTGTTTACGATTTATTTCGTCATCATATTATGACATTCAATGTGTATGTGGGTCGTATCCCGTATCCGTAATCAATACGTACATTTTAACGTTCAGTAATCCGTGCTTTCACTAAAAGCTCATGCTTAATAAGTATTTAATGCAATATTTTTGGGAACTCGTAAAGTTTCCCACCTATATTTTTTTAACAATTAAAAGTTAGACGATTTTTATTTATTTATATTTAGGTTCAAGGGTTAGCCCGTAGTCGTCCAAGAAGTAAAGTTTTTACGCAGTTCTATCAATTTGAAACAAATTCATCAAATTGATAAGTACATGACCGACCATAACGTCTTAATTGATAAAACGCATTTCATTTTTGATAATAGTAGTTAGTTTCAAAATGCAAAATGCTTTGAGGAATTATGCCTACATCAAATTCACAATTATTATAGGTTAGGGCAAATAAGGACTATATTAGAGTCGCCCAAAATCCTGCTCCCGTTGAATTGAAAAATCTTCTGCCTCTAGCCGCGATGTATTCATCAAAGTTTGCGACGATGATCTCTACCCAAATATAAAGACTGCTGAAAATTGCCTATAAGCGATGCGACCATGGTAAGACACTTACAATCAGTAAATGTAGCATACAGTCCGCCACATGGTTGTCTAAAAGCAGTTGACTTAATAAAACAGTGTTTACAGATGTATTCCCCCAATATGGAGGATACTATAGAAGACAAAATATCTAGTGTCATCTTACGTACGCACGGAGTGATTTCCATTAATACTTGCCAAAGAGACATATTTTCTCATTATTTTCCTATCATAACAAAAGTAACAGCATCAACTTTGATCAAACTTAAAATTAGTAGACGACTCGATTAATGTATACAATATAGCTTTTTATCCAAGCTTTTTACATTGATTACTGCTTACGCAACTTCGTTGCTAATGCAGGCTCTATAAGGGGAAGACTAAAATTAATTTTGGGCTGCAAGGTCACGAGGGGTTTACGTAAGCGCTTTGTTCGTCGGAATCCAGAGGTCAGTTGGTACTGGTGTCCGGTCTGGGGTCAAAGGTCGAGTCGTCACCGAAGCGTCCAATCACACGGTGAAAGGGACCCATTGTCCGTTCACTCACCAAAGCCGGACAAGAACGGACAATTTGCAAACACTGAACAATTAGCTGTTCTGGTTTCTGGTAACCGAATCAGCGTGGCTCACTTTAAGAAGGAAATAGCATCCGTCTTAAGATTGTTCGTCCACGTTTAATTTATAGATAGATACGGATCTTTTAACTGCTCTAATGCGTATAATAGTGAGGGAAATTAAAAGTTTGTTGTCGGTGGCGAACCAGTGTTAAAACATTTAAGAAGTTCAAGTGTACGAGTATATAGTTTGTACAGAATAGAATTCTGATTTAATGAGTTGAGTTTAAAGGTAGTGTTAAATTTTGCAGACCTTGACTGATGTTGACTAAGCCTTACACTAAAATAAAAACTAATAATTTTATGCATGAAACTGTGAAACTGTTTGATAAAAAAGCCAGTATTTTATTTTGGCGACAACTGTTTTATTGGCGTCAAATACGCGAGACTGTCCCGTGATATCAAGGTATATAGGTAACTCTTAAGTTCTTCATATGATGTTATGAAGAAAATATAAGTTACTTATATATATATATATATATATATATATATAAGTTACTTATATATATATATATATATATATATATATAGCCTTTGTTAGGTTAATAAGCACACGACTACACAGGGATGTGGTAAGGGTCAGGATAGGCGACGTGCGAGTGATACTCTGTTTCCCAAGCTTCTTCGTCGTCTATCATCACGCAGGCCATGTTATGCTTGTTTGCTACGCTACTCTGTTTGCATTAAAAGTTTTAAATTGCATTGGAAAAAAAATATGTAATGAGTGCCAATATTGTATTCTGCAAGCAAAGTACAATAACGTTATCTAAAATAATAAACAATGGATGGAATAATACTTACGATTACGACTGAATTCCAGCCTCTTCGTATAATTTCTTTTTTATATTCTTTTCAAAAGTATAAAGTACTAAAAACTTTTTAGGGAATTCTAAATAAAAGTTCCAATTTTCTAGGTAAAGTTCCTGAAAGAAGCTACTTAGTTGTACACCTACTCGTGCCCTGCGCACATAACGTCTCGCTATTTGCATAGTAATCGCGGTCGGCTTTAATTACAGCCCTGGCTGTTCCACCGTTTGGGATTTGTAACGATATAGATGACCCTTTAGTTTATTTTGAGAGCCCTAATAAAATTGCTGTTGTCGTAAATTTTGAAGTTTTAGAGGCACTACCTAATCGTTCATAGGTACTTTTTCGACGTGAGTTGTAGAAACTTGACTAATTTAGCAAGTGAGTTTTTTTCTTCATTTTATTTTTATAATTTATTTGATCAATGAATTTTTACTCTTTAACATTGCACGCACATAAGAGATTCATGTGTTATAGTGGTAACTAATTTCACCACTAAGCTAGAACTTGCTAACACCGATGTGATATATTTGTTTAGGTATTAAAGTGAACTTCTGGTAATAAATTAATCATCATCATCATCTCAGCCGTACGATGCCCACTGCTAATCATAGCCCCCAAGAATCACCTGTGGATTGGTCCTGCGGTCCTGCCACTCGCATCCATCTGCTTCCCGCGACCATCTCCAGATCGTCGGTCCACCTGGTTGGGGGCCTGTCTACTGAGCGTCGTCCGGTCCGCCATTTGTGAAACTTTCCGCCACAACAGCCATCGGTTCTCCTCGCTAGGTATCCTGCCCACTGCATATTCTTGAGCAATCCTGCGAGCGATGTCGGTTATAGTTCCCCTGCGGATTTCTTCATTTCTGATTCTATCATCAGAAATGAAGAAATCCTCAGGAGCGTTCAAAGAGCATCTCTCTTTCCCTTATCCGCATTCCGTAGGTCATCATTTTGTCTTAAGCCGCTGCGGAAATTTGGGCGCGAAGATTTTGCGAAGCTTCTCAAGTAACCAAGCAGTGACCAGTAGCCCGCACATTTAACATGGCTTCACTTGCTTCTAGTGGCTGTCTTAAAAATGTGACAATGATTTTCCTATCAGGTATGTTTCATAGCCTGGTGATGATGGTGATAAAATAATTATAAGCGTAGTAGTTTATACCTAAAATAGATTTTTTTAGCAAAATATTAAAAAGAAAAAGTATTTTGCTTAAAAAACAACATTGTTTCGCTTTACCTACTATCGTATAAAGAACTTTACGGCCCTAGGTTGTTTATAAATAGACTGCCGCAACGTTTAACCCAAATTCTTTGTCAAATTTAAAGCTACTTAAGTAATTTATCTGCAGTTTATACGATACGTAGGTACGCAAGTTTACGAGGTGGTTCGTTTCATGCCGGGCCGCTATTCGCGACGTCTTGACCGACGCCATAACAATTAATTAAAATACAATGGACGACAGCGTCCGAACAAGCAGTTGAGGGCGCCATACAACTAAACTTAAGTTTTATTTAGGGTTCCGTATCTCAAAGGAAGAGCGGAACCTTTAGGCCGTATGTCCACCGCCCCCGTCACTGGGACCTCAACGAGAATAAGATGAGGGCGCCGAAGTAGCGACATATACATTTACTTGTCCTGTCTGTTGCCTTAAAAGATATGCTTATTATCAGAAGGAATGAGATATTTGCTGACTACTTGTAAAGAACATCAAAACAAGAGGAGCTCGATGGCGCAAGTAGTTACCGCGTTCGGTTTGCGACTATAAAAGTTCAGCAACTTTTGCAATGGCCGGTCATCCGGTGTGTGACCAAAAACCTATTATATCGAGTGGCCGTTGGTTCCGGCTGCATCTACAGTCGATGGCACCCACCGCTCCGCACTGGGCCCCTGCAGTGTGTCATGGCCCGATCCCCCTATTACATGCATAGCGAAGACCTGTACTTTTGCAGTAGGGACATTAAAGGCATAATGATGATGATGATGATCGACACAGACATTTTTAATACTTATGTTATTAACAAAACATCCTAAAAGCTTATAGCTTTAGCGAACACATTTGAAGTAAATAATTAACAGTATCAAGGTTTTACATATTTATAAGATATCGCTTCTGTATGTACATACGAGTATATCGAAGCAGAAACCCGAAAAAGGAAAATAGCGCAACTCTTTTATGCGACATTACTCGGTATATTTCGGTTTGCGAATGTTTGGTACAACAATGAAATAATGTTCGGTAGAATTATTTGACCAGTCCGCGGTCACATTGTAGATGCGCACCGCGGTGTAAACGAACAGATAACAACTGACGATGGAAAAATTACAAAACAACATTACTTTAGATACTGGTATGTATATACATACCAGTAATTATTGGTCAGTTTCAATAATATTATTATTAACCGCTTAAGCAATATTTATGGCTACAGCCTAAATTATCTTGAAATAATGACAAAGGTAATTATTTTTTTTGGTTTAGAATAGAGATAAAATGTTCAATTTTCAACTGCTTACTTTACAGACGGGTCAACTCAACACTACGGATCGGATTTTCATCATTATTCTTTAGGAACAGAACGCTGAAAGTGTTCATACAGATAGTGTAGTCTCGAAAGATAAATTTACATTTGACTGTTCTTTAGATATGGGTTTTTTAACTGTATACTTAAATAAAATGTCAGTGACTTTGCGTAGTTACACGGTGGAGCAGAAAGCAATAATTTTCATGCGAACCGCACTAGCGCATGGGTGATAGTATTGTACAATCGCTTTTAAAGCCGCATTCTAGAATCTGTAAACAAGGGAATTTCCAAATGGTAATTTTTTTCAAAGTTTCATTCGTGTCGTTGGAGTGGGGGGCGGTACGGCGAGGCGAGCGAAGCGCGCGTCCTCTCTCGTGAAAAATGCGAATTACGTTTGAAGATGTCCATCCAGACAGAAACTCATTGTACTCCCGATAACGATTCAGGGACGCTCTCCCGGTGCCATGGTTCGTAAAATTATTGCTAAGCGGAAAAGTGGGAAAAATAAGCTCGGCATTATGTGGACGAGCTCTTATTAAAGGATGCTTCAGTAATCACAGGTTCTTATTAAGATTTCATTGTTTGTTATATTGTTTATGGGAAATTGAAATGTTTACGTGGAATGACTTTAGATTGTGTTTGAAATGAATGCTTTGTTTTAATTATTTATTAACTTAATTCATTTTTTTTACTTGTAATGTTTTCACAGTGTGTAATCGTTTAATGTATACATGTATTCGTTTTGTTTTTCCTTTAGGTAACTTGAAGTCATAGAACTTATAATATGAAATATTCGTATCACAGTGGTGATCACATAGGGGGAAGGTACAAACATCGCAACAAAAGCATTAAAGACTTGTGTAATTTTGATTTAAGCATTGGCGTGTTTTTGAAATTTGATTGTGATAGTCGTTTTGTGTCACGGGTTATTCACCAACTCGACACAAGAGACTGGACACACGTGTATCCAGTTGTTGGAACTGAGGTTAAGTTAATTTAGGGAACTCTTCTTTAATTTAAAAAATCTTTGGTTAATGCAAATAGATGATAGTCTAATAAAACAAGATTAAAACAATTCAAATGTCCAAAACGTGGACAAAACTGCAAAATCTCAACTAGATGATGGCTCAGGCACAAATCAGCCGGACCCCGTACAGGCGCATCCCAGTACACGCATAATCTATAGAGAAATCCGACTAGTTCTATCCTACTAATTTAAGATGTTTGGATATTTGTCACTCAGCTACATAAAAAACAGCTATACGTAATACGTAGCTGTATGTGTATTAAAATAAGTTAGCTTTAATAATAGTAATTTTATAAAGTTTGTGTATCATTTGTGAATCACATGATAAATTGATGCGTCGGCGTCGGATTCTTTCGTCAATTTTCTCTATGTTGTAAAAATCTGATAACATGTAACATTTTATACAAATACTTTTTTCTTCGTTCAAATGTTCTTTGTCCTTTCTGGGTCTTTTTACTTTTTTTCATATGGGCATTTGTGATGGATACCTGGAAGTACATTTTGCCTTAGCACGATCTAATAATTTGGTTATGATATGTAAAATTATTGACAAAAATAAACAGCCACAATACTACTTTATAAACTTGCTTAAACACTTACATTATGGCGCTAACAGACAAAAGAATTTTCAATATTATTGCAAACTTTGTTTTCGTAAATTGGCAAGATTATTTTACTTGCACTTTACTAAGCTACATATACTTAGCGCAAGTACATAAAACATCTAAGTTCTGGTCATAAACAATGATTTATCTGCAAATTGATGATGTACTGCGTTATCAGTTGGTTTGGTTCCACGGGGCGCGGGCCGGTCGTTAATTGACTTTCGGCTCCAAGTGTTTCGGCCAGTCATCGTTCTAGTTTTATATTTTGGCGCCTATTCCAATCCTAACAGCCCTCTATATTTTTTACATGGCAGATCAATTATGATTTCGAATTGGTTTGATGAATCTGAATAAAATCCCATTGCTGTTGTTTAATTGGCTCGTTGGTCGTTTGAAATATGGTTTCAATAGACACTGCAGCTCTCTGCCGATGCGACATTGTTGTATATAGCAATTAAGTTATACGACGTTGGAATTGAAATTGTGTAGGTAATTGTGTAAATATCTAAGTTTTTGATTAACAATACCATTATGCTGTTTATGATAATGAAGATAATGATTATTCAAGTGCTCTCCCGCGCGGATTTTAAAGAACAAAAGCGAGTGATAAGTTAAATAAATTTTATATCACTTACAAAAATAAAAAAATGAGGTGCTCATTTCGCTCACACATTTGGTCTCCTACAATAATTAAATAAGTCATTATGTTAAGCAAAATTTTATTCTATATCTCGATCAACGTTGTGCTAAAGAATCGGGGGGAACCATTCATTAAGCTTTGTTTCCAGCTATATTTGCAGTGATTTGTATCCACTATTTTGTACTGAGCTCGCGTTGTGGGTCCCGTTTACTCTATATCGTCGATCGCCAGATAAGGCATGTATTTCAGCAGTGGGGACATCAATAGGTAAATAATGCTGATAAATATTACTAGAAAAATTATGATTTATACCAAAAGAAGCGTAGAGTTGTGGCTAAAGATATAACACGTAACATTTGTTCGTCTTATGTGCCTAGCTACTGCTCTCCTAAATTAAGAGCAAAACAAAAACATACCTATAGGTGATAATTTCTTCGGAAATATGTTAAAAAATAAATAATAATAAATAAATGAATATTTCCAACACTCACACCAATTAGTCTAGCCCCAAAGTAAGCAATGTAAGGCTTGTGTTATGGGATACTAGGGTAACGGATAGAATACATATACTGTACATATATAATTATATTTTTATAGAAATACATATTAAACGTCCGTGACTGGAGTACAAATGCTCGTATTCATCACACTAACATCTGCCCCCACCGGGATTTGAACCCGGGACCTCTCGAGTCGGCGACACCGTGAAACCCGACGTACAAACCACTCGGCCACGGAGGTCGTCAAGATGGGCAGGATAGAAATTATTTTTTCAAGCTACATTTGGACGATTGATGTTTTATGTAGAATCGTTGTGTATTAGCTAAGGAGTTTTATCACTAGTACCTAATCTATCATGTACCATATCGTGAGGAGCTCGATGGCAAGTGGTTAGCGTATTCGGCTGCGATCGTTGAAGTTAAGCAACTTTCGCAGTGGTCGGTCATTGGATGGGTGCCCAAAAATTTACTATCTCGAGCTCCTCCGTGCTTCGGAAGGCACGGTTAGCACCCACCAATTCGCACTGGGCCCGCGTGGTGGGTCATGGCCCAATCTCCCTATTCCATCCATAAGGAAGGCCTGTGCCTCAGTAGTCGGGACATTAATATGCTGATGATGAATCATGGTGCAAAAGTGAAACTATGTGTATTTTATATGTCTGTTACTTCTGGCCTTGCATACTGCCATCCTGTGCAGGATATAGCGTGATGCCTTACATATCTCTACTGTTTAATGTAAGTGGAAACTAATGCGTATTCCAATTAGACATGCGTCGCGAGCAGGCGCATGCGTGTACGCACCCCGTCGCGGACGTTTCACAACCGTAAAAAAATCAATTTCGATGCAAATGCGCACGAAAATTGCACAAAACTGGCGTTTTCGCTTTCGAATCTTCGATGGCATCGGTTAATTGGTGGGTATCTTTGTATCGGCGGTTGGAAAAAGCTAGCGGTGCATCCGCGGGCTGCGAGTACGAGGGTCGGACGATATTAGCAAAGATATGAAATTTGATAAATAACACACGGTGACTTTAAATTATTGTGTGTGGAAACTTACAAGGCGCGAGGTTTGCCGAATGGGGTGTCGACACGCCACCTCACTAGCCGATAAGGCTTCGATCGAGATGCAACGAATCGTGCCAAGGTCTTGTTTTCTTAATACGAACTATTGAACTTGATACTTTATCGTATTTACGTACTTTAAAAAAAATAACGTAGCTTTAATCAATCGCTGTTTAAAATGGTGACCTCTACAAGGAATTTCAAATGATTGGACTGAACACTTATAACAGAGCAGAGAAGTTCGGTAAATTCGATCTTAAAACAACGATTGTTTTGTCTCCTTACAATGAACAATGTGATATTTTTTTTTAACAACATGACGTATTTTTTTCTGGGGATATAACAAAGTAAATAATAATACCTTATAAATAATCCCTTTAGTAGGTACACTAATCTATTTACTTAGGTAAAACCGCTTACATTTCTTTGTAAATTTTATTCGTTTGATAAAGAACTGTTTAGACAAGCTGTTCTAGTGCTGTAACAAGTAAACATACGAAAATAACGATGAAACAGAGCTTTCATAACGCATTGATCGATGTTTCGCCATATACCTATATAGACACAAGGTGTTGATCAGCGGAGCGGATTGTAACGAATAAATTACTATGTCAGCATTGTGTTTCTTAACAATGCGACATACGAAACACAGGGGATGATTCATATTCCCATAATTAGGTATTTGCGTCGACATGCGAATTCATTAGCGCGTTTGGTGTTGTTAGTAGGGCCACGTAGGTACCGACGCGTTCACCGGACGATGCAATCGAAGTACGGTCAACAAAAGAATCGAGAATATTAAGTGTGTACCATGTTATCTCCTAAACCAAAAAAGTTAAATAAAAAAAATATCTGATTATCGTTATATTTTTGGGTTCGTGCCTCAAAAGGAATAAACGGATTAACTTACAGGATCACTGTCTTGTCCGTCCGTCCGTCTGTCAAGACCGTTTTTCTCAGGAACGCGTGGAGGTATAAACTGAAGTTCATATCTAATACTCAGGTCTACTGTCCCTTGGAGCTGTGAGAAAATCAAACTTCTAAGCCAAAGCAATCAAAAGATACAGCCGTTTATACCGCAAATTTTTGAAACTCGCACGGGAATCAAAACCTACAGGGTACTTCCCGTGAACTTAGAATCTTGAAATTTGGTAAGAAGTAACGTTTTATAGTACAGATAAAGGAAAAATTGTGAAAACCATAAATTTTAGTTACATCATATAATGCTCATCAGCTTGATGTTAATAATCCAGGTGTCATGTTGGTTTCGAACCAATACTATCCGATACCTGGTCGGTACTCGACTTGGCTAAAAAAAAAAAATATATTGAAAAAAAATCTAGATTTTAATAATATTTTTATTTAAGTGCTAAAATAAGAATATGTATTATAAACAGTAAAACACTTGTCATCACACCATCATTGAGTGTTCGTTTTTTTATAAATCACATATTTTCACCCATTAAGCCAAGCAAGGGTTGACCAAAACGCGCCGTTTTAAAACCATCTTCCGTTCGATGGCGCAATGTAATTTCCTTCCGCGATCTGATTTCCATCCACGTTTCTATTACGGCGCCGTAAAGTTTACGTCGCATAAATCTCGAACGCGATCGGAACACACGCGCGACGCTCATACAGACGGTGTTACAGCCGTTTTATATTGTTAACCGAAACGTTGAATGGCCGCCAATAAACTTACTGGGTAAAGTAGCGGGGAAATAAGATTATGAAAGATATCAATGTTTGTTGAACTAAGTAGGTAAATTGTTGTTTTTTCTACTTTTCCTTCCTTGTGATAAGCATGATGTTTGTTTAACACAATGTTTAAAATAGCTCAACAGATTTTCTCGGATTGGAGATGGGATTTCCAATCTGGGAAAGCAACCTTTACACTTCACTACACTACACTTATGTTGTTGAATGAGATTTCCAGTTTCACAGGGTACGAAAGGGAATCAGGTTAGGCAACACGGGAGTGACACTCTGGTATTGGTATCGCAAACGTCTCTAGGCTATGGTGGACCATTTTTACATTGATAACATGTTAGTCGTTTGATTTTTTCATCATTAATATATTTTAATTTCCTAAGCAATCGTTTGCTACCCTGAAAGGACATTTTGCCTTTTTTTTAAAAAAGAAAGATCTATTCAAATCAAAAATATTTTTGCTAACCTTAGTAATGCAAAAAGCTCTCAAGCAATGATGCTATCAACTGCACACCTAACTATGCAGACTGATTAATTAAAAACAATAATAGATTTAATTTATGCGAGTTTTATCACACTGGAGCAGTCCTGCGGTGACCATCGACAGTGGAGTCTAATTGCTTCAGCATTGCTTAAAGACAGGTCAAACGTAAAATAAGAACATATTACCGACGAAGCGTTAGAAAAAACAGACTTAGAACTTTTAACAATAAAGCCTCTATTGATGGTCCAAACTAATACTTATTATAAACTTAGGACTAATACAGACGGACTGAATTCAAACTGTTCCTTTGGCCAGTTAGTTACTTTTTAACAGCATTAAAATCGCATGCAGATACAAAAGACCACTGAAATTAGCTGTTGGTTTTGTTGTGTTTTTATTAATGAGTAGAATACTCTGTCCTCCTTAATTAATAAACGAAGAATAAGCTTTGACTAGTTACGCCGTTCAAATGCTTACTTTAAGCGCATTTAGTCCAAGCTTCATAGCGGAAGTATGGGAGAAGCAAATATATACTCAGTTAGTATAGGCAACGCACGAGTACTTATGCTTTAATTATCGCAAATGTCTATACTATAACGATAACTATCAGGCCGGTTTTATGCCACCTTTTTAACATTAAAAATTTGTATGGGATTCAATACAATTACGCCAAGTGCGTTCAAACAAGTTCAAAATTCGATGCGGTTTGTCTATACTAATCCTTCGTCTGACCAAAGGCAGGTGTTGTCACCCATCTTGTGAATTCTTGATAGAAAAGTAAATTAATTGTTAATCAAGTGTCACATTCAGTTAAATTGAAACTGTTAAAATTGCGTGTGAGTTACCTTTATTGGCACAAAAACATAAGTACTTGCTACGCCTTTATACTTAAAATAAGTTTCATAAATTTCATTTGTAGCTTGTATTAAATTCAATCCAATACCGGTTGTTCAGTCTAGGCTGTTACAAGCACTTGTGAATGTCGAAAAGCTACGCCATCCGTTCCTAAGAGCATATACTAAAATCGGTTTGTAAATCTACGGCAGGAGACCTTTTACTGAGAAGAACCGTCAAAAAACTCAACAAGGGCTGTTTTTTTCTCTCTGTATTATATACAGAGTCGTCAAATTGAAAACCGAGGTACGACTGTATCAATTTATATGCAGTACCTTCGACTGCATAATGACCCAATTTCAATAACAACGTGTGATGAACGCAATCAAAAGCTTTAGATAAGTCGCAGAACACTGCATGAACATTCTGTGACCTCTCCCAAGCCTCCAATATACTCCGTACAAATGCAACACCCGCATCAGTTGTAGATCTACCTCTCGTGCTCTGGTCAAACCAAATTGTTTCCTATGCAAAAGCTTATTTAGGTTGAAACGAGGCATTAATTGTTCCAGACTAATTATTTCAAGTATTTTACTAAGAACCGGTAATATATACCGGTAACCGGTATTTGGAATTGCCACGACACATCTCTTTTTTGCATACATCGCCATCAAGGATGTCAATGTTTCAAATAATCATTATTACATTCGCAATGGTTGGAAATAGGATGAGTGAACAAAAACGTATTATTTTAAGTTTCCCCGTAAGCACGTTAAGCTATTGTTAGTTAGGATCTAAAAATCGCACTAGGTCAGTGTGATGGGTCATTTTCACGGCTCATTCTCCTGTAAGTCCCAATAGTAGGACATTCATAAACTGATATTGTTGATGTTCTATTTACTCATTTTATATAAATAAATAAACGCTTGATCTCTTTGAGTTTCAACTGATATTTTACATAAAATAAAGACAAAATCATTGGTTGTTTTACTTGACTTGTGCGACGGCCTGGCAGGAGATTATGTATTGATAGACACACCATTGGCATACCATGCCAGTGGGACTGGATAGTATAAATCTGCCAACATGAGTTTTTCTCCCCACCAAAACGGGGAAAAGAGCATCAAACGGTGCGACAATACGAAATAATCAAATAAACAATACAATATTTCAGCGTCAAGTTGTACATTCTTATCCGGAAACCGAAAACAATTGCAACAATGAGCTTCATAATACTCTCTTAAACTTACCTGTTTATTGACAGAATAACTTCTCGGCAAAGTTGGTATTTAGCGTATAGTGTTTTCTTCTAGTTTTTCTAATCCTTCGTGAAAGTGTTTTAAACACAATTGTTCATATTTTGAAACTCATGAGAATTGATCAGTATATGTACAAAAATAAACAAAGGAATCTCCTGTATTATAGAAACTGTAAACTATTAGATTTAATAAACAAGGCTTGTTTGCTTGTTAATTAGAAAAAAAGGTTTGAACAATTCGACGCGTTTAACGGATAACACGTAGAAAACCACAGAGGTCCCTCTGACACGCGACCAACCTATAGGGGTGTACAATGTTGCCATTATTTTAATATTAAATTAAACAGAATAGTGTAGGTACTTGTGACTTTATCTTGGAATAATCGATTTGCCATAGAAACCTTTACCCTTATTCAAGTTTTTATTTCATCGTCAATTAGGGCCGGATAACGTAACAGACAGAAAGACCGACATTTAAGTTTAAAATATTACTAGCAGATGCCCTTGCATTGTTTGCACAGAGTAATTTGTTTCTCATACAAACGTTCATCTTATATAACACCAAATTTATTTGAGCGACAAATAGTAGACAAATTCAACAAGTTTGATTCAGCGGTTTAGATTTACGGAAAGACACACAAAGTTCTTTCGAGTTGATTATATTAGTAATTGGATTATGAAGATCCCAGATTAGGAAGTCGGCAAATTGGCCAGCCATGAGGTCAAGCGTTCGATTGCTAGTCCTGTCAATGTACACTGGACTTGTGTGCGACGAAAATGTTGTCCTAAACACATTTCTACACTGTATTTTACGCACATTGAAAATAATCTAAATACCAAAATTAATATAGTGACTGAGGACATAACAGACAAACAGGCACGTGTATATTATACCTAGTTGAATGGTAAATACCTAAAGTATTCGTTTTTATTTGAGAGTCCCCTTTACTATAAAATATTTAGCTGCAATAAAATATCATTGTGAAAATTTCAACTGTTAACTAAATACGTTTCATAAGATGAAACCCACAGTAAGCAAACAAATGGAAAGACAACGCAGGCCTATTAGGGTTCCTTGTCCCTTTTGTGTACAAACGCAAAAAGAAATTTATTAATCGAACTAAGTACTATCATTATTTTTACATCACTTGCATTGTCAACCCTAGCGCGGTCTCTGCGGTCAGGGAGACAACTGGCACCGCTATCAACTTGTCGGCAACTGGTCGATAGAAATTTGCTAGTGAACCTATAATTGAGATCATTTCAGTGATCATAATAAACTTACTGCTCGAATGCGGTGGGCCCGTGTTTACACCTCCAAATTGATTTACCCAATTTTAAACAGGAAGTTGGAGGAAATTATTGGCGGCTGTTTATTATGTATGCAGTTGGTCGGAGTTGTATTCTTAAGGTCACACTCACAACCGTTTAACACATAGATGATGTAGTACAGAATGCAAAATAAGCTATGCAAATAGTTGAACCCTGACTGGTATTTAATACTTATGCCAACTTAACTATTGAACTAGCTAAGTTAGCTACTTAGAGCGGACGCTTTAATTAAGAGACTTTTGAAAAATAGGTATTTCAATAAACTATTGCTGGCACGCATTGGCAAATACCGTGCGATAAGGGCAACAATAGTTAACACTGAAAATTGCGTATAAAAATTGCAAAATTCGAGGTTTCTGCGATTTCCTCCTCGAAATTTGAACTAGAATATTTAAAAATGGGTAAAATACCCATAGTATAATAATGTCTGCCTCTATGTTTTTTTGTAAATGCTTATTAAATCTCCACACTAGACGTTACTGGTGATAAAATATTGACTATTTTTGGCATTTTTGAAGGCTTCTAGTTCCTTTGAAACACAAGTTATTGAAAAAAAGGAAGACAAAATAATATAATAAATATTTCCAACACTCACACCAATTAGCCTAGCCCCAAAGTAAGCGCTGTAAGGCTTGTGTTATGGGATACTAAGGTAACGGATAGAATACATATACAGTACATATATAAGTATATTTATATAGAAATACACTTAAAGTATTCATCACACAAACATCTGCCCCCACCGGGATTTGAACCCGGCACCTCTCGAGTCGGCGACATCATGAAACCCGGCGTACAAACCACTCGGCCACGGAGGTCGTCAAAAAAGCATAGAATGAGTAAAATTATATTTTATGTATGAAAATCAATTCTTTAGTGATAAAATCAAGGAGGAATCAGTCGAGAACGTATGGAAAAAACACTCCCCGCTTCCCCTCTTAAGTCACAAATTAGTTAATAGTGTGTCAATGGTAAATGATTGTGATTTATAGGTAAAGGAGCCATCCTCCCCTTGCCGGCCTGCAAGTTGTTTATTTACAAAAGTTTATAATTTTTTGATAACACCTCGATATCATCAACATATTAACCATTCTAGTGCTGCTTAGAGTAAGGATTCCAGAGTTGCATGGGGTAGAAAACGGAGTCCGGGTAATAGTCGAGTCAATGAAGCTTTTTACCTGGAAACCCGGTGGAACAGCTTCGATTTTGATGATTTTTTTTTAATAATTTTGTTTTTTTATATTATTTGAAATCAGAAACTTCTGGAGAGGGGCAAATAATTTTTTATATTGTTTAAACAATTTTTATGACATTTTTAGAAAAAAAAAATATATGATATATATATATATATATATATATATATATGATATATATATATATATATATATATATATATATATATATATATATCATATATTTTTTTTTTAATATTTTTTTATTTATGTTATTAATGAAACTATTAATTTCTTATATTTCATGAACATGACCCAATATATATATATATATATATATATATTGGGTCAGAGGCCGCGCTCTCAAGGATCCCGAGGTCGATTCACTCAAAGCAGGCTACAATTTTGCTTCCAAGGCCTGTAAGAAGGCTTACATCAGAGCGGATGCCCAGCGCGTTGCACGTAGTGGCCAGGAACTTATAACGCATCCTACGCTCCCTTAGCTACTGGCGTTTGGCCAAAGCCGTGCAAAAAACCTTCTGCCAGCCCTCGCTGCCACCTCTGAGATGCCCAGACGGAACACTAGCTCATAAGCCGCAGGAGAAAGCCGATTTACTGGCAAAACTCTTTGCGGCTAACTCCCGAATCGATAATTGCAATGCACTACCACCATCATTACCTCATTGTGGCACAACGATGCCTGATATTAAAATCGGCAGTGTGAGGTTCGTGCCGAATTGCAATCACTCGACGTCCGGAAAGCTAGTGGACCTGATGGCATCCCAGCAGTAGTACTGAAAAAATTTGCAACGGAGTTGTCTCCTGTGCTCACGCGCTTGTACCAATGCTCGTATTCTTTGGGGCGTGTGCCGGAGACTTGGAGAGATGCTAACGTGCAACCGGTGCCCAAAAAATGGGATCGCTCAGACCTGGCAAACTACCGGCCAATAGCAGTCATCTCAGTTTTATGTAAAGTTCTAGAAAAGCTCCTTAATAACCATCTGACCCGTCATCTTATTCTATATTTATTTTATTTATTTATCATCTTCAGGGCAAAACACTACCGCTACAGAGCAACATTTCCATGCTCGGTATGGAAGTTCGCTCAGACCTGAATCCAAAGGACTACATCGAAACCGTAATCAAAACAGCTTCACGCAAACTCGGAGTCCTGAACAAGGTGCGGCGTTCTTTCACGCCCGATCAACTGTGCTTGTTGTAAAAAACGCAAGTGCGGTCCTGCGTGGAATATTGCTCGCACCTCTGGGATGGCTCCGCCAAGTACTTGCTCGATGCTTTGGATAGGTTACAGCGGCGCGCGATCCGCATCATAGGCGATGAGGAGGTGACTAAACACCTTGAGCCACGCGCGCTGGCCTACGTTGTCACCGTCTTACTGTGGCCACAATTCCAACGCGTACAAAGAAATTTGGTGACTCATTTCTTTGTCGCACTATCCGTAAATGGAATGCTCTGCCCGCTCACGTGTTCCCTCCCTCTTACAACCTGGGATCCTTTAAAAGAGGCGTGAAGAAGCAACATGCAGGCCGGCAGGGTGAGGATGGCTGGTGTGGCAGGTACAACTGCTGTATCAGCTATCTTCGCGTCTGGACTTCACCTTCACTTAACATCAGGTGGGGTGGAGTCATTTGTCGGACCTATCTATAATATATACATATATACTAGCTGACCCAGCGAACTTCGTACCGCCATAAAAAAAATTTATTAAAAAAACATTGTCCAGCGGACAAAATTGTGAATCTAAACCATTCTCAGATCCCCTTGAACACACACAAAAAATTTCATCAAAATCGGTCCAGTCGTTTAAGAGAAGTTCAGTGACATACACACTCACAGAAGAATTATATATATAAAGATTATATATATGAAGTAACTAAAATATAACGTAAGTGCTCAACGCTTTCGTATTATTGACCAATACATCGTATTTTAATGGTTTAAATATTAAATTATTATTAAAAGCCTCATTTTAACAACTATTTTTTATACTAACATTAACATAATAATATTTTTTTCAAAAAAAAGCGATAAAAGTGATTTTTTTATAAAAATGTCATAAATATTGTTTAAACAATAAAAAAAAAAATTCCCCCCTTCCAAAGGTTTCTGATTTTGAATAATATAAAAAAACCAATTTAAAAAAAAAATCAAAATCGGAGCTGTTCCACCGGGTTTCCAAGTTTTGCCTGTTTTATGTCTTTATTGACTCGACTATAAGCAACCACGGATATAATGCCAGTTACACTTTGGTTTCTAATCGCTTTTAAGCTATATCAGCAAATTACTAAAAGCGTATGCCATAAACAGTTTTAAGAGATATCACAATCAATAACTTTCAGTCCGTCCGTCCATCCATCAATCTGTCCATCTGTCAGTGGCATTTATCTAATAAACCTTAACAGGTAGATAAGTAATTGAAATTTTCACAAACTGTGTATTACATTGCAGGGTTTTCAAAAATAATCTAAATTAACTAATTAAAAAAATATAGGGAGCGCCATTACCACAACGAGTGTTTTTGCGAAAAGCATAGCCTGTTTCTATCGAATGAGAATGGTCACTTGGCCAGCTTTTGAACAGTGGTAAGTAAAAATATATAATATTTTTTTACTTGGGATCGAAGTTTTTCCAGAGAACATAAATATTTCAATGAAAAATGTAAAAAAGGAACATCAGAACTCAATCAATATAAATAGTCGGAGTTTAAGGAATGCAATTAGACACATATTAAACTCTCCGACGTGAGTGCGGGGGCATATTTCATTCGCTTACATTTCTCGGCGCTCATAAATTGTATAACTATTTTGATAACAGCACAAATTTAAATTTATGCCCCGTGGTATGCATTTTAAACGCGCAAGGCAGGCTTGGGGCAAAAACATGGCGTATGCGGCCACAATCTCACGTGATCAGCGCTGTTTCATGTTTAGGCTGGTTGTGTTTAGACATCTGGCTCAGGTCTTAGGATTAACGTAAGTGGCATAAAAGAAAGCTGCGATAATCTGAACGTGTAAAGGAATTGTGTTTGGTGAAACTGAAAAGTTTTAATATCTAATACATTGAATTATAGTTATATGTATATTGCCCCGTAAGTACGTTGGTACTTCTTTTATTGAATTAAATGAATCCGGGATCTCAAAAGACAACACTGATTTTTGGTCTTAAGTCAAAGATTTCCTAATACTCCGAAAGTTAAATAGTAAAGAGAACGAAAGATGATACGGAAAAGACCTCCTTTCAATGATTCCATTAGCTCTGCAGGGTTGCCATTTTTTCTGTAATACTGAAAATGACAAATTGTTACTTTTTTCGTTGCTCTTGCGCGCGCGCATCCATACCATGATATAAAACAGGTGTCTCTCAACTGCACTTAATCAGCTTTCAATGTACCAGCTAAGTAAATAGAAATACAGACATTATAAAATACAAAGTAGCAATGAGCAGGTGAGTTTGCGAGCTACATTTAATGGTCCCTCTCCATTATCACTGAGATCCCGATCATTTCGTTCCGATGACGAAACACTCGACAAATATGATGCATCGACCGATGGACGATACCAACTAAATACGTTTAAACACAAAGTACAGAAGGTAATCTCATGTAAGTACTGCAACGCCCACCGCGTTACGGCCTCTTTGCTTGTGTAAACTCTTTGTTAATGTAATGCCTACGGCTGGCAGTTATATTAAAAAGTTAATGTCATTAGTTTAAAGATTTGAATTTGGGAATCTTCTGCCTTTTATAGAAGATTCCAGAAAATTCAGGTACAAGAACTATTAGTTGTCTATTAATTTATAATAATTGTATTCGTCCTGAATTCAAATAAACAAAGTCAAGAGTGTTATTCGTTATCAATAACTACCATTTGAGTTTTACTCCCCAGGGCTTCTCTTCAGGTTAAGCCCTACAGTACTTCACTTTTTATACCGACGCTCGGCGGTTGCGCTAGGATTGTCAACTTTGGCTTGTGCCCAAAAAAACGTGGTAGTGGCTCTCGTACGTATCTAGTTGTTGTACGTATGTATTGTTGAGAATGAAACAGGAAGAATGGAAACATATACCAATAATAACTTAAGTATTTGGATATTAAAGTTTACAGACGCGTGTCTCAAGCGGGTGGAACTCGCGCTCGCAGTGGTTCCAAACTGTCTGAGATATCGTGTCCGTGAGCGGTGTCTATGTGTGCGTTGATCGAGCGCACTTTGTATGTAGATTACCTTCTGTACTATTTATTTTGTGCTTAAAACCTTCCTGCGTTCCATCATTACACATTGACACCAATGGAAAATCAGTCTTAACCCCTCATTATAGAGTTGCAAGACCGGCGCCTCGAAAGTAGATGTAAATGGTGTTGCAATTATTAATACAGGCGAATCAATGGGCGCATTTTGTAGATTACCTGCCTACTACGAAATGAATGATGATGGTGTATTTCACCGTGATGCATCAATTGATGGAGGATACCTGTAAAATTGATGTACATGAATAGATAGAGCTCCAAAGTGCAAATCCTTTAGTTTTTATCCTACCTACAGCTATACCATGGGACGGTCGGTTCATCTGGCTTAATATTGTGTTTTTTTTTATTACCCATACATTAAAAATACTGACCGTACCTTTTAGTTTTCACAACATATAGGTACTCAGACTGAAAATTGTGTGGTTTATCCCATTCTAGCTTTTGGAACCTATACCTATATATATAAGGCAAATAGTTTGAATAGGCAAGGATATGCTTAAAAATTAGCAACTGGACCTCTAAGTTCGTCCAGATTTTATATTGAATTTTCTATTTACATAATAATAGACTTCTTGATTAAGCATATAATATATGTGTGAAATACAATCAATTCGTTTTGACCAAAAAGAAAAGCTTTGTCCCTAGAAGACTGAACGTCTTTGTAGACAATTGCAGAGAAAATAGGTTGAACAGAAAACTTATTAAGTTACAAGAATGAATCTTTGTATAAAACAATTTCCAATCTCGAATGACTGCAATACGTTCCGCGTCTTTGCTCGTCGATCTAGCTGGCAGCGCGTTGTTTCACAAACGGAATTGTTACAGATACTATCAGGCGGGGCGGACCTCCCACATCAAACTTCAGCAATTAAAACCAGAATGAGTTTAACGCTAGACTGATGAAATATTCTAATCAGCTACTAGACGCATTGTAAAAAGCTGGTGTGCACCGATGTACGATAAGGACGGTGTCGCACGGTACGCAAACGAGCGATTGTGACCGCACACGGTGAGCGGCGCTCGGCTCGCGCGCTTTGCATAACAAAGGGCGCAATTTGGAGGAAAAATGGGCGCAATCTTGAATCATCTCGGCTGCGCGTGCGCTTATACAGAGCATCACGTTGACTGATGCGGCTCAGCCTCGGCTACGTGGTCGCTTACCGATCGTTCATTATTAAAAATCTGTTTTCGTTAAACGATCCTTTCTATACAACTATGAGGAGTTCTTTAGGTAGGTACTTCAAAATCTTTTTCTTCGTTCGTTTGTGTACAATTATAATGAAGCTTTTTAGAAACTGAATTGCGTTTAAATAATATTCGTTTAAATCATTCCTTGAGAATTGTTTGAAAATATCTCTTTGAATATTACTAAGCTTAAAATTGATAATATTTTAAGAATTTGCAATAAAAAAGTCCATTAGGGGCAAATCCTTCATTCAGTCCGAAACCTGCCCCAAATGAAATCTCTTTAGTTCTTAGCAATGAAGTAACCAGTGGTTCCTACCTATATAATTTTTATTTTACGAATCGCCTATAAAGTGACGTTATTCCAAGCACGTGAACAAAGATATGAATTAAAATTATAGCGATTAAATCTAGATAGATGTTTTATTACTCCCTGCGGTAGATCACGACTCAAATTTCACCTAATGAATATTATAAGTAGCCTTGTTCAAGTATAATGTTACTTAAGTAATAAAAAAATTGAACTCACGTTTTGTTTTAGAAACATAGAATAGGTATTTGATATTAAACTTTCTTCAACCTTCTGGTGGACTGAGTGCATGGACATTATCCATACTAATAATACAACCAATAACAATAGTATAAATGCGAAAATGTGTTTATCTGTCGTCTGGCAGACTGTAACCTCTTCACGCTGAACTTAGATAGATCCACGCTGAAATGAAATCTAGGTTCACACTGAACATAAATTTTATAGATATATCTAAATAAATGAAATTTAATATAGAGATATTTTGAGGCCCAGGGAAGGATATATAATAGTTTTCATTATATAAATCATCCTTTAATGGGGGGAAAAGAGAAAACTTGCACCAAGTTTCTTTGAAAAAAAAAAACACTTTTTCCACGCAGACGAAGAATTGTACATTCTGAAGTTTATTTTGTTTCTTGAGGTCGCATTCAGCTATGACAATAAAATTAAAAATTGTGTTCTATTCTAATTTTATCACAGAAAACGTTGACATTTCTATAAGTGCAGTGGGACCAAGCTCATGTAACGCGTGGTCAAAATCAGATGTTATTTTAAGAAGATATATATATTTTTGGGAGGGTCGAAAAAAAACCGTTAACACCTGTTTTTGACAAGCTCGTAAATTATTTTATTTTAAAATTTAAATACATATAATTTCTAATCAATTTAGTGAATGTGATGTGATAGTGTGTGCTAAAAGTGAATAATACCTGCAGCTAAAATCTCCTCTCTACAACTCGTCTGGTAACTGAACTACATTGCACTGAATTCTACACATCAGACAAACACCTTTAATGTGAATTATATCGAGAGCACTATGGATTCATTGGCACAAACTTTTTCTGAGCGTATGTCTGCGTTCGAAAATGAGATGAATGATTCAAGAAGACAAATGCACCGCAGTAGCCCTTCCAACTGAATTTGTCAGCGGAATTTGAAGCCTTTCGGAGCTTCAGTGTTGCAACTTTCAAGCACCTTGAGATGCAAGTAATATTCCTCTCAATGGAGTGTGACAGCATGGAGATGAGGAGTCGTCGTGGTATGCTGCTGCTTCATGGTGTCCCAGAGAGCGAAGATGAAGATAGCACCGAGGCTTTTTTGAGGGTGACATCTGAGCTTTTGGCGGCACCGCAACTTGTAACAGATGATTTAATCCAAATCATCCGTCTTGGTCAACTTCGATAGGACAAGCCACGGCCACTTCTTGTAAAGTTGCGATCTGAGGCAATCAGGGACAACTTATTACTGGCGAAGAAGAAGTTGAAGGATTCTGGCATCACTATGTCAGAGTTTCTGACGAAACTGCTACACAAAATCTTTATGTCTGCGCAGGAACGACTTGCTGTCACCAGATGCTGGACAAATGCTGGACGAATCATCGCTTTGGATGCTGCCGGTAAGCGACAAAACATTATGTCTATGGCTGATGTTGAAAAGTTGGGCCGGCCGAATCCTATTTCCTTGGCCGTTGCGAAATTGGGTCTAAAGGTAGAGAATCCACTCACTTAATATTAACCAAATACCAAATTTTGGTTACTGGTAGGCCCTAATTTAGGCACTTGCCAACTACTGGTTATCAGTAAGAAAAACTGGTTTGTTTAACTGCGTTATGGAATCTGTTCCCTTAGCATGAACCAATATCGAATTGGAATAGTTTGCGAGTCCGAAATGTCATTGTCAGATGTGTACTGATTTATAGTAAAGTTCTCGTTACGTTCTTTGTGGCGCTGCTGCTCAAGTTTACATACAAAATTTGACAATGACATTTCGCACTCGCAAACTATTGGAATTCGATATTGGTTCAAGTTACCCTTTACTTTGGCCTAATATTTTTCGTTTAAATTAACCTGACTAATTAAATCTTTATTTCTCTAAAACTTACAATGCTGTTTTTTAAAAAGTGGCCAAAGATTTTTGCTGTTACTAATCAAAGCGTTATCGAGATTTCAACTATTTTCTTATTAGATTAATATCTATATTATAAGTTTTTGACTGATTATTAAATAGGCTAAAGTTTATTTCCCTTACAGTGTATCTTGCCTTATAGGTAGGAATCTACATACACTGTACTAGCAGGGTTTTAAAAATTCCAAAAGTGCCTAGTATACTCTGATACTAGTGCTTAATATAACATTATACAGTGAAGTGGAAAGACAAACTCGCTTACACGCCACAGGTCGAAAATGAGTTATATTTATCATTTGAATAAGATTTTTTTCCGTGTTTATATTTCGTGAAGATTTGAGTACTTTTTGGCACATAAGCAACTAAATTGTTTGAAGATTTTCAATGTTTACAACGCTGAAGCGACGTAAATTTTGGTGTTTTTTTTTAAACCAATACGCCCTACTATTCGGCGTATGATTTGATGTTTGCTTGTCATTAAATATATGGCGGACCGAGTGATTTTCGCTTAAGCGACATCTAATTCGCAAAGTAAAGGCACTATGTAACTTTTTAATAGGAGGATATTTACAAAATATTATTTAATGAATATGATTTTATTTTTATGACGCTACTTCTCATTTACAATGACTTATGACTTTTGTTTTTGAAGAAAAAACTTTGATTCTCATTTTTGTAAAGTTACTAAAGTGGCGTTTAAGCGATTTTGCTGATCTACTCTCGATATGTATATAAATACAAGCTTAGGTACATTTGCTGCTTCTTTAAAAGTACATTGGAGCGTTGGAGTCCTATATTAATATGCATGACACTATCTGTACTCAACAGGACAAAGGCGATTCTGGAAATAAGAACAATGCACAAGTGTGAACAACGTTACTAATTAACATCCGCTGGTTTTATTTACGTGGTTGGCAAATCGGCAAATGCCTAGATTGGCCATTTACCTACATGTCTAAAGTGTACCTACTTAAACACCAACATACCTACACACAACAACATTGTGTGTAGTAGATACTTACAATGTTGGAAATGCTTACTTCCCAGTACTTACTTATTTATTTATTTATGATTAGGGAAATAACAGCATTAATTTACACATAAAAAATATTACATTTAGTTTAAGCAATTGCCTAGGTAATTTCCCCTATTATTTATCTCACATAGTGTCTAATAAACTTGAGAGGAAAAAAACAATTTTTGACATTAAAATGAATATAAATAAAATAAAAAGGAATAAAAATGTTGTGCCTGAAACGAGTTACTAATAAGTTTTTGAATTTCAAAGAATTTAGATTAAATATATCAATGTGAACATAGGTATTTATAGTTGCATGATTTCATAGCTTATGATTGAATATGAAGCGATTACTTGCATAATTAGTCCGACCCGCCGGAATGCTAAACGTATCACGTGCTCGTAGATTTGCTCTTGGACATTTTAGCAAAATTTTGCTCAATAGATATGGAGAATCGACATGACCATTTAAAGCAAGGCCAAGGCTCTAAACTCTCTTTGGTGCGCCAGGGATAGCACGTCATCCTCACAAAAATCATTTTAATTTTATTTAATCCTTACCTGATGCAACGTCTTATTATGAAATTTAGAAACTCCTAGGTTCGATTAGTCAAACACCAGTAAGAAGTTTAAGTCAGAGTTCAAAGCGATGGCGTATTTGGACATTTGACTAACACCAACTTAAAGACACAAACGCCGAAACTCAATACGATCAAATCGGGGTTTGACTTCTTGGATTTGAATTCGTTTTATTTGCTAGCGAGTTCCTGCATGCATGCATCACAAGATCTAACCCAATTTAGCCATTATTTTGTAGAAAGACTATTGAAATGTGCAATAAGTGAAATCAAACGGTTACTGAATATATGACATGCCTTCCTAAGATTCATCATCAGCCTATTAATGTCCCCACTGTTGGAGCACAGGCCTATGGATGGAATAGGGAGATTGGGCCATGACCCACCACGCGGGCCCAGTGAGACTGTAGATGCAGCCAGGACCAATGGCTTAACGTGCCTTCCGAAGCACGGAGGAACTCGAGATAGAAGATTTTTGGTCACCCATCCAATGACCGACCACTGCGAAAGTTGCTTAACTTAAACAATCGCAGCCGAACGCGCTAACAACCTTCACCATCGGACTCCTTCCTAAAATTGATAGGCAAAAGTATTTTTATCTCTGGTCAATATGTGCTAAACACGTTGAATTTCATGCCATTTATCCATTAGCAGAGCATGTATTTTAAAGTTGCATTACCTACAATCTTCTTCGGGATCATAAACGAGGAATAAGCTTAGACTAGTTACGCCGTGTTTTGTTCATGTCACTCAAATACCATTTGTCATTCAATAGCGAAGACAAAACATGGAGTAACTAATCCAAGCGTAGTCTTCGTTTATTAATACGAGGATAAGAGTTTATAACATTTGTTCGGAGAAAGTTTATACGCTTCTACGGTCGCCTGGTCTGTCTTAATGAATCCATATTTTAAAAGTTTAACGTCATTTTCAAACCAATATCTGCTATGTGCACTTTTTCGAGATTTCGACATTTTTATCACTGTCTAGTCTAATAATCACACTAATATTATAAAGGCGAAAGTTTGTGAGTGTGTATGTTTGTAACTTCTTCAAGTCTAAACGGCTGGATTGATTTTATTAAAATTTGCTATGGAGTTAGCTGACACCCTGGATTAACACATAGGCTACGTTTTACTGCGGGAAAAGAGCCCTAATAAATCGCGGGTATCACCGCGGGGCATAGCTAGTACTAGTAAAGTAACCGAATTTTCGAATACAAAGACTATGACGCGTAACCATCCATAATATTATTAGAAATATAACGTGTACAGAGGTTGTTTAAAAATATGCTATGTGCATCAGCCAGAATATTGTCAAATATTAACTGCTAGGTAGGTCTTAAAGTTATATTTTTGTACATACCAGATATTGGTTTGTCAACGACCTTTTGGTCACAGGCATTTCAAAATTTTGAAATGGCATTGCGTTATGATAAGGAGAATGACAAAAGGCGTATAGCCATTTTACTGCACTTTATGGGTGACAGTGCATGCCTTGATATTGTCAATTCCATTAAAGAAGAAAATAAAGAATTATATGAGAAAGTTTTACAAGTTTTCGACAATTATTTCATACCAAAACGCAACTTGACAGTTGAACATCAAGGTCAAGATTCCCTTGATACATTTCTAACGAAGCTTAAAAAGCTAGCAGCAATTTGATAAACTCAAAGAGTTACTTATTCGCGTTATTTTTATATGTAATATGGACAAGCAATATACAAAGATATGATATAACACTGGACAAATTAATAAATACATATAAATCAATGGAGATATCTCAAAATAACACATCATATTTAGAGAACGGATCTGATGAGGTACAAGTAACTGCTAGGTATGTCTTAAAATAATATTTTTACACATACCAGATATTGATTTGACAACGACCTTTTGGTCTCACGTAGATAAAACATTAGCAAGATATGATCTGGAGAATTTATCTATCTTTTATTGTTCTATTTGGTTCATTTATCTAAGCCTTTTAAAGAAACATAAGAACAGCACATCGCTCTGATCTCAAAGTTATACCTTTATCCTAGTGTAGCTAGGGTCAAACTTGCTCGACTGACATGCAAAGATGAAATAAATTGCACTTCAATCAATCATATCTTCAATAAACATCAAACACTTACATGCTTTAAAAAAATAATTTAATATAAATTGCACTTTTTTAACTTTACGCATTGGCCACGTTAATCTTAGTTAATTTGAAGTTAATGTCTCTCTCTCTCTTTCTCTACTCTACAGCATCAAAGGTCACTTCTCATTAGGTAAGTTACAAGTTAGGAATCCGCAATTGGTTAAATCTTATATTAACCGTACTTAGACTATTTACATTCATACATAAAATTGTAAGCAACTCCGTCTGCGTGTACAAACAGCTGAACCGATTTTGATGGAATTTGGTATTGTGATAAATTACACCGCCGTCTCTCCAGCTTCTTTCTTGTCCTCTCCATTCTAAGGTTGTCTGGAAGAGATCGCTCGTAGCGATAAGACCGCCCATTATTACACTGTATTCTTTAATTATGTACTTCATGTTTTATGTTTTCTGCGGTGTGAAAATAAAGAGTTTTGTATCGTATTGTATTCATACTAATATAAAAAAAATTGGAACCGTCTGCGTGTACAAACAGCTGAACCGATTTTGTTGGAATTTGGTATTGTGATAAAGGGGACTTTAGAGAAGGGCAGATGGGTAGGTACTACTTTCTATCTTGAAAATACAACTTTGAGCTTGTAAAACTGATCTCGCCCTCAAAGTTAATTTTAATGGTTTGTTGATTTTTATCTACATGGATCATCGATATTTCTTTACAAAAAAGTCACGGCCACAAACTAGTTAATCAATAATATCTATTTCTGTCTTGGAGAGACTGTATAATGCCTAGTAATCTCAGCTATTATCAGCTATTGTTTTAATTAGAAATTTCAGAATGAAGACTGACTACAAACTGAAAATGTGCAACGCAGCGAGTTGACACTACATTATCCACATCCTTTAGCTTGCTACATAAATAGTACTTAACGACAACCAATAAGATTTATTTTGCAATGACAATATAACCAATGTGAACAATTGTGGAATAGGTAGTAGCGATGAGAGAATTATTTCTTTTGCCTCACACTTATGCTAATAGGTATCTTGGGAGGTCTCCCGACGGCACATTTGTAATCAACTTCATGAATGGATAATTTGATATCTTGATAACGCTTAGCTACCTTCTATTGTTCAATGTTATATTTTATCTTGAAATGAGAAACTCTTAAACAGATTATGTGCCCATTCATTCATTAAGAAACTTTAATACACCATTGTCACTACATACTCCTGCCTACCTCATGGTATCAAATGCTAATTAACTCTACAAACTTTCCCATTGGCGAGTTGTTGTAAGTAATTCTCTAACAATTGTATGTTTTTAGAGAGAAAAAATTGCTTGCGAACAATACAAGAGGAGTCGCGTTTTAAATATCGCCGAGAATTAACCGGGAACGGATTGTCGCGCACTCCGACCAACACAATAAACAATACAAAACGAAGCCGAGCAAAAACAAACTATAGAAACAGTGCCGCAACAAGAAGAATAGGAAAATTGCTTTTGTTTAAAAAAATCTATTTGTTCGTGTCTGGAGATGAACGCGCCTACGGTGCGTCGGCGGCGGACCAATGGCGTGCGCGCGCGGCCCCCGCCTCCGCCGCGCCGGCCAATCAGAGCGAAGCGCGGCCGCCGAGACAGCTTCCTTTTTTAAAAAGTTTCGCCCTCGACTTCCATCCGATTTCCCGCTTCGTCTTCTTAAGTTATGGACGGCGAAAAAAATCCGTTGATTTATTTATTAAGACACCACTTTTTGCGATGTTAAATTATGATGTCGGCTGAAGAAGCGAGTTACACCGTCTCCCGCTGAATGTTTCACGGTTTTTACGGCTCTGGCGATGGTAACGTCATGGTGCGACCGCTTACTTTATTTAATTTCATTGGACTCTTATTGCAAAGCAGATGCCCGTAATGGGTAGGCAATTTGAAAGATTCTCACCAAGTTGCCACTTTCTTTGAAGAGTTCCCACCATTAGCAGGCAAGAACACTAGTTTCACTTCGATTGGCCATTTCATTATACATTTGATTAGTTTTTTTCTTAAAGACAAAATATGTGACACCACTTATATAGATCAAAGTAGGTGTATTTGCTTAAGTACTTATAAATAGGACTTTTTATTCAAAATGGTAACTCCTCTATCATACCCGTAGGTTTTTAGTTGACCCATAGAATCACACAAGATTTATTTCAACTTTGGACAAGTATACCTCCTTCTAAATGTCTTTTATTTAATTTCTTTGTTTTTTGGTATTTTTAAACGTGATTGTGTGATTTATATGACTACTTTTATTCACGTCAACAGATTCCCAGAATATCATCGCCACATCATCGCTTGTGCTAAGGCAGTGACCTAATTGATCTTATTCTGTGTATTTATTTATGCTTTTATATTTCAATGTTTTTGGTCAATAAATTATTTCGTTCTTTCTTTCTTCTTTAAATAATATGGCCCTAAGAAACTGCACTGCTTTAAATAATAAAGAACGATATTTACAATGATAATAATACATTAAACCTATCCAATGATATAATATCTATCAATATGGGAACGATTCAAGCGTCGCTATATGCATGAATAAATATATCATAATATTTTTAGTAATTTAATAAGTATCTTGGCAGTATTCCATAAATTATGATCATCAAGATTTATTTCTTTTGAGAAGTATCTAACCTACACTTTACAGTACCCTTAGTATGAACCAATATCGAATTCGTAACGTTTGCGAGTCCGAAATGTCATTGTCAAATGTGTGCTGATTTTTAGTTCTTGTTACGCACTTTGTGGCGCTGCTGTTCAAATTGCCATACAACATTTGACATTGACATTTCGCACTCGCAAACTATTCTAATTCGATATTGGTGCTAGGGGTATAGAAGAGCACACTAAGGACCAGTTGCACCAAAATTATATATTCAAATTGAGGAGCTGGCGAACAAAACGTTATAATGACATAAAATTAAATTTTACAGGAGCTGTATAAAAACATAAACTAAGAATTATCATATATGCCAAATTGGTGTTGGTTCTTAGGCTAATTTTAACATTGTCCTTTAGTAATTCTAACACCGTTTTAGGCGGTTTTGATTGAAAATTCAACTGGCCCGAAACCTTCAGACCGTAAAAAAAGAAATAGCTTCCCCAGTTACGAATTTATACCGTTTTGTTCGCCAGCTCCTTAATTAAAACTTAATTGAGTTTAGCACATCATACCATCTCTTTAAATTGTTTAAAGTTAAATAAAGCACTTGCACCAAATTTCCTCAAATTAAGGCCTAATCGCGTTTAATACATTATACCATCTCTTTCAAATGTTTAAAGTAAAACAGAGATAGAATTAGGTTTTAATATTATTAGCAAATTGACTTAATAATTTTGGGTAAAGTGGTCCTAAAACTAAGAACTTTGGTGCAAATAGGTCTAGGTAAGAATAGAACTTTTTCAAAAATCGGGGTTTATCGAGCTACGCTACGGCATGATCTAACTTCTGAGTAAGGTTACATATTTATTCAGCCAATACGAGGGTAATTGAAGATATTATAAATAAATAAATATTTCCAACACACACACCAATTAGCCTAGCCCCAAAGTAAGCACTGTAAGGCTTGTGTAATGGGAAACTAGGGTAACGCATAGAATACTTAAACTGTACAAATATAAGTATATTTACATAGAAATACATATTAAACATCCATCCATGACTGGAGTACAAATGCTCGTATTCATCACACAAACATCTGCCCCCACCGGGATTCGAAACCGGGACCTCTCGAGTCGGTGACACCATGAAACCCGGCGTACAAACCACTCGGCCACGGAGGTCGACAAATTAATATGTGGTGTTTATTTTTAATTTTGTCTAAAAGTTCCTGTTTCAATAAAATAGTTTAATAACTTATAGTTTGCTGATGGTCTAATTCACAAACAGAACTTTAAATTAAAAGTTTATGCATAACATAATGTAATTATATTATATAGAAAAATATTGTTATTAAGATTACTGAGGCTCTAACACGAATATTGTCAACTCTGTAATCGTATCGTCATCGTCAAATTTTGTATGAGAGTACTTAGGGTTACTATTTAAAAATTTGAAAAGTCCTGACAAAAAGCCGGACATTTCGATAAATGTCCGGACATTTTAGTCACAAAATGCACCCACTTAGTTACAGTGATATTATACTCGTGGTAGCAAACGCTCGCATCGTAAGGGGGGTCTCGTTGCTGATTTTTAAAGATAATTTATATTTTGTTTTAAATTAATGAGAACTTATAAAGATTATTTGACTTATTTGATATAACTTAATAAGTAGTTTTACTCATATTCCATCTAATAAAAAAATCCGGACATATAAGAAAGCCGGACAAAGTCCGGACAAAACTCAATGAAAGCTCCAATTTGATAGTTTATCCGTTTAAATTAAGTTTAAATTGACGAAATTTAATTTCGTTTGAACTTCGTTATCGACAGCTCGTTTCGGAGAATGAGAGTAGACCCCCAGAATTTACCTATGGTTAACCACTCAATTTGCATTTTTAAATTTATTGTGTATCACTCTAATATTATAAAGGAGTTTGTGAGTGTGTGAGTGTGTGTGTTTGTTACTTCTTGAAGTCTTAACAGCTGGAGAGATTTTAATAAAATTTGGTATGGAGTTACGTTACTACGTTTTACTGCGGGAAAATAGCCCTAATAAACCGCGGGTAACACCGCGGGGCACAGCTAGTACTTTAAAGTTGTAATTTTTGTCTTGTTGGAAAAGAAAGATTTTATTATATATGTCACTCCTAATTTTTCTTTACGGAACCCAGCACGACTTGAGCAGCTGCCAAAAATAAATTGTTGATGGAATTGAAGCCTTCACTCAAGCTCTGTAACGCGCTTGTCTTTTGGAAGTGATGAGACTATTTCATCTTGGGTTTGTCCCAAGACATGCATCTTGGTGACTCCGAAGGTGTTTATAGAGTTCCGATGGCTTCTTTAACTTTATCCAAAAACTAAGGGATAGAGAAATGCTATACTAAATCTTAAAAAAAAACTCGATATATTGGTAATACTATAGCTGGCAGTAGTATTATTCTATTATAACCAATAGGTTATAATAGAATAATATATAATAACTAGCTGTCCCAGCGAACTTCGTACCGCCATAAAAAAATAGGGGTTGGTGGTAGAAGGGTGAAAATTTAGGGTTGTATGTATTTTTGTATGATGTATCATAAAAATATTAAAAAAAGAAATATCTAAAATTAAAAAAAAAATGGGGGGGGGGGGTACCCTTAACATTTAGGGGGATGAAAAAAAGATTACATCCGATTCTCAGACCTACCCAATATGCACATAAAATTTCACGAAAATCGGTCGAGCCGTTTAGGAGGAGTTTAACCACAAACACCGCGACACGAGAATTTTATATATTAGATAAAAAAAAGTAAAAATAAAACAGAAAACCAGAGTTCTCGACATAGCCCACCGGATTAGCAAGTTGAAGGGGCAGTGGGCTGGCCATATTTGCCGCAGAACCGATAACCGTTGGAGTAGACGAGTTCTGAAGTGCAGACGTCCTCAGGCACGGTAGAGTGACGATTTGCACAAGGTAGCTGGCAGGAGCTGGATGCCAGTAGCCCAAGAAAGATCTGAGTGGCGTGCAATTGGAGAGGTCTTTGTCTAGCAGTGGACTAAGATGTTGAGGCTGTTGATGATGATGATGATGATGGTAATAATACATACGCAGATTTTATAAAACTCAATACTTCTTATAATGATCCTTAATAACTTACAAAGTCTGTATAACCTTGACCGAGTTGATTTATTTTGTTTTTAGTAAAACATTTTCTTTAGATATAATATCAATCAGAATAAATGGTTAATTGAAACTATAGGTAATTCAACAAAATCAAACCATAAACTGGGTTTCAGGTTTCAAAGCTCATGCTTTACTGCGCTCGAAACTTGGGCATGCTTTTCAAATATAAAGGAATTTTAACTAGAAAAGACTTGTTGTGCTTTTATGAAACTACGACGAAAGTGAAACTTTTAAAATTATTAATAAAAAAAATCCTTCCACAGCGTAGCAGGCGATTTTCTATCAATGAACCACCATAGTTCTTTTGCTGTATTTTTAATAACAATTAAAAATGTTATGTGACTTGCGAAAAATTAACGGAAAAAATTTCTGGCGATGTAATAAAAGTTTCAATAAAAAATTAAACTACATTTACTTTGCAATACTAGACAAAAATCGATTCATCTCCGTTATGGTCTTTGTAGCATACATTGGTCTGCATAGCAAGCACCCTTTGCTGCGGTTCATTTCCAGTGTAAGTATAAAATTTTCTTTCGAAATAAATGTCTGGTCTTTATTTTATTTATCATATTGTTATTAGGAACTATTAACTCGATTTATTACACCTACATAAATTATCTAGCATCTTTATAATTTCCTCGAGTGACAAAATTACCACAAAAATAAAAATATTATATTAAAGAGTGATCAAATGCTTTAATTAGGTACTTAATTTGGATTTACTCCACGAAGCTGTATACCTAAGCAAACTGGTAAACTTGACAACCAGTTCTTAGAACGGAATGAGCTTTAATCTCGAGTGAGATCGAAGAAGATGGAGAAATTTGCTGCTTAAGCTTCAAGTCGTAAATAAGCCCAGAGTTCCCAGAACTTACTTGTTTTAATTAACAACTAGTTCGTCCATTAAAATAAATTGTATTAACTCTATACAAAACGGGGAAACTTCTGGAGCGGAAAATTGAAGTACTTTGGATGTGATTTAGGTAAATTATTGTCTAAGATGTATCTTTAAGAAATATCTATTTTTAGGAAGGTCAAAAGGCTATGACATTTTATCGACACGCCGAAATCAAGAGTTAATAATAGCGAAGATAGGGCCATCCCGTTTCGGTATCGCCGAAAATACATATCATTTACCTAATTAGATTGGGCGTTAAATCGCTAAACAACCATTTATAATCTGTTCATTTAAAAATAATGGTGCATAAAAAACTCGTCAAAGATATTGTCAGGAGATACACTGGGCGCACTTCGCGGGCATCGTTCGAAAAAAAGCACGCACACACACACGTTCAAAAAAAGACACTCGGGGCGATCCGTGACTCCTATTTTTTTGTTTTATTATTTTTTAATTCATATTATCGTACGGCTATCCCCTTTAATTTTGTTTTTAAGTATGGCCTTTGGTATCTGGCAGCTACGTTTATGGATATTCGGAATTCCGTGGGGTACCACGAGTACGAGGCGGTTTCATTTTATGTAAATGCACCCAAGAGGTTGGCAGGTGTACCGGTAGATAATTGTGACAGATGTAACAGCACCGGCGCACTATACGCTTATAAACACTGCTTATATCCTGTTCCTCCAAAATGTGGGATTTCGATTGAGTGCAAGTAATACAAAAGTGTTTCGTCAACCAATGTTCAGTAAATCAGGTGTGGAACTAATGCAGAGCTCTTGATTTCAGTTTGTTGCAACATCCAGTTTTACTTTTTTTTTCATTATGTTAATATCATCTCCCAAATCGTTAAAAGTTAGAAAAACACGACAATAATTATTCTGAAAGGGGTTTCTCTCTGAAAACTAAAAAGAACAACTTCTTATAGCTAAAGAAAAAGAAATACATGTCACTGAAATTACAGTTACTTAATACGATAATATGATTTTGGAATAGGTTCTACGAGTACTGACTATGAGTTTTTGATTAATCTAATGTAAATTCATGATACTTGGGAAACTACTTTAAGGTAGAAAAGTTTTTTTTTATAGATATGTCCGACAAATAACTTCGCCCCACCTGATGTTAAGTGACGTGAAGGTCAGATGTGTTTAAAAATGAATGTTTTAAAGAACAATATTTTACATCGATGTACTTCACGACGTTTCTAATATAGTATCAAATCAAATGTCTGCCGACTTATTAGTCTAAACATCAGCATCATATCACTATCATACAAATTCGATAAAAGCTCGTGTAGAGCTTTTTAAAACTGGTTAATAAATTCTGTTATTAATCACATACCTTGTTGGAACACAGTAAAATCCAACATCGTCAAGCACGAACAATCTGCGGATCTCGGCCCGCCCGTCTCGGCCTTTTTGTTCAGCTTCCTTGTTGCAGAAAGATGTATGTAGTTGAAGTGGGCATAGTCCAGTGCTATTTTTGCAATCACTAGCGATGAAATATTTGCCTTCATGACTGTTTGTTACTTTTGTAATTAAAATCTGTGATAGTTTTAAACATTTTTTTTAGTATTTAAAATTCGAAACCAAAAAGGTCTTTTTGTCAAATTAAAACTCTCTATTTCCTATTTTAAGAATATGTATACTGTGTAAATGTGTTAGCTGATTTGGATTAATTTTGATGCAAAGATGTTCTATTATCTGACATAGGATTCCATAAAAATAACGAGTTCCTTTGAAAATGTGGAAAACATTACAAATTACAGAACTTATTGGCCAATAGATTAAACAGGAAAAATACTATGAAAATTCTTATCTTTAAACAAATTAGATTATTAATAATACAATTATTACAAATCCACCACGGATGGTATGATAGGTGTGTACCTATCTGGGAAAGCTAAATTTCCGTTATGAAGTAACAAATACAAAACGAAGCAAGCCCAAAGCTGCCCCTCGGTTGTGAAGCATGAAAATAACAAAACACAATCTCGAGAGAAGAGTGTACGCTTGTAAAATATGGATAATGTAATGTTAACGAGATCTGCCTTATGTAAAGATGCAATATTTTGCATTTAATAAGGGCCGTTCCTACATAGAGGGCGCGCGTGGCCAACGGCGGGAGATTCATCTCCTGATACTATGGTCCTTCGATCCCGACTCACTATGAAATTATTGGAAAAGTCGATTCGTGCTCGCTGTATCTGCTCAGAGCTGCGCTAATGTTGCTTGCAAACGACCCGAGAAAGCCGAGTAGGTTTTAAAGATAAATCTGCGAGATAGGAAAAATACTTTAACTCCCCCTGCTCATGCGGTTTCTAACATTGGACGTTTGTTAGGTTTTCTTTGCATTGATTTATTTATTTGTCTGAATTATAATTTGAGACGAAGGAAATAGTCTAGTTAATACTACAATTCAGGTATATTTGCAATTAAGGGGTATGTATGTTCTAACCTTAAACGATTTTTTTATTGGACGACCATATTTTTACTGTATCCGTTTTTACTTCTTTATTGTTGATCATAAGAAGAGAAAAATTAAAAAAAAATAGTATTAGATTAAAATAATAGAAAAATTAACAGACAGCATTGGACAAAACTCGATGAACCATACGTTTAATAGAAAGTTAGCATAACAAAATAGCATGTTGATCAAAGGTCGTTAACACCGAGGAAATGCAATGCAGCGTCAATACAAAAAAAGTACAGTACACACGGTCCAGTGCCATAAATTAATAAAATTGTATTGAGGATCGGGACATAAGTGTGGGGGCCGCAGGGCCGGGCGGGCCGCGGCACCTGTCTGCGTTCGGACCGCGGACGCTCCGCCGCGCCGTCTGTAATTAAACTTTGAATTAGAGTTCGTTTCGTTCACGCCTAGCCGATGTGATCACGGCCGATAATCGACACTTTAATGTGATTCATCGATTTGTGTTTGTTTTGATAGCGTCCTAAATGTTTTTGGGTGGACGTGTTACAATAGAAAAAGCGACATTCGCTCTTTCTGAAGGTCGAATGTCAATAGAAACATTCTATTGGAATATTTAGGGTCCAAAAAAGCATGATACGAAAAGAGTACCTATTAATAATCTTGTAAGATAAATATCCCTAATCCAGTAAAGTGTCCTCATAATATACGATTCCGTTTTCAATTCATTCTTTCGAAGCTATAGAGAAGTTCGAAAAGGTCCGCAAAAATTCGTATTAACAAATTAAAAACACCCATTGTTCCTCAATGCGACGGACCGCGGTCGGTGTCCGAAAATATGAGAGGACCATTGCATACAATAAGCTTGCTCATAAATAAATAAATAGGGTCCATTTTAATAACAAGTTTCGACTAAGTAATGGCCCCCAGAAGGCAACGGTACACATATATTTCGAGGCCCGTCGATTTTATAACTTTTACGCACATTTCTTAGCGTTATATTAAAATGTTTAAACACTATAATTTGGTCCATCGATGGTACATGGACGTTTTTTTAACAAAAACAACCGATCTGAGACTTCTTTGGTATTCTTTTGAGAATTCTTATAAACTTTTTTATAAGGTTAACAAGTTTTTAATACGTGGAGCCTGTTTTATTTCTTTTACCTATTATGAAGGAGAACCGATTACTTAACTTATTTAGTCTAAGTTTTTACATGCAATTAAAAGTAGGAAGAAAATATGTGCCAAAGGTTTGCAAATCTACAGCGGTACTACGCCTCTGGGAAAAACTGACATGAATCATCACAATTTGCTAGCTACACCTGTTACTCCTTTATTTTAACACGGAATTTACTTTATTTTAACACTACGAGCAAATAATGTGACCATTCCGTATCCAAAAATATGACAATGTCTATAAAATTACATTTTGTTACCTTACAAAAAGAACAGGTGCTATTAAAAATAAATCTTCAATCAATCCAAATGTATATATTATACGAAGCTTTTATGTCTCACCATTAACAACCAAACATTAAGAGACTCATTTCAAATACAGTTGTCAACGGGACCGATTTATGAAATCAATATAATTCAATAACAACACCAATAAAAATTAAGTTCCCAAAAATCGATTTTCATTTGAGGCAATTAAAATGCGGTGGGGGTATATCTCGATAATTCTAAAACATTGCTTCGCATCGTTGTTGGTCGTCAAATCTTGCTAAAAAGCAGGAATGCGTGTACGCATCACGGTTGGTTGCCGACGTGGACGTGGCGACTATGACACGGCCGGTGTCGATTCTCACACAGCAAATAAAAAGCTCTTAATTGCATTCCACTCAGAACAATTGGTTGTCTGCTGCTTTCTTGTGTATCGTCAAGCCTTACTGGACACTTCTGCATCATATAAGGTGGGCGCGGAATTTACTTTATGTAAAACTGAACGCAGTATCTACTATTGCATCAGTTTGATGTGCACGCGTGCAACGAATCGCTCCTCTCTTTTGTGTGGTCGACTTGGGAATTTTGATTGCCAGAAATTCTTGATATTCTTGAGCCGTATACTGCCTACAACTGATGTATTGTAGCCTGCCAATCGTACTTTATATAACTAAGGTATGTTTATTGTATATCTAAGCAAACTAAAATATCTATACAGAATAGTTAAATCTAAGAAACTTCATGAAATAAAGTTTCGAAAGATCAATCAATGCCACCTGCCGATAACCTTGCTCATTAAATAAATTATTATACGAATGTAAAGAAGCTCGGTTATTTGATTTGTTTGTCGCAATTACACCACAAACAACAAAGAAATTGAACTTATTCATATTTTTTTATTGATTTTCTAAGTACACATATTGATTATAAATGGAATAGTTGCCAAACTATTACTATAGTTTGTCGGCAGCAGTTCCCGTGGATAATGACTAATTACAAATTATATTACAATGTGTTATTTCTGCTAAAGCTAATTAAACAAGACAAATAGTAGGTAGGCACTATTATAAAGATACATTATATATTATTTATATTATAAAGAACAATATATTTTGATCTTACAAAATATGACATGACAGTCACTCTGTCAATACGTATAGACAACTGCGCCGAAAAGGGTCCAGGTCAGCATTATGTCAATGTATGTTTGTTAATCAATCACGCAAAAATGGCTGTACAGATTCAGATGAAACCCGGCACTCATATAGTTTATGATTTGGAATGAGACGAGAGCAATGTAATAAGAATTTTAACCAACTTCTCAAAGCAGGTGGTTCTCAATTCGTCTTCATATATTTTTTATTGTTGTTCGAGCATATCTCCGATGTTTATTGACCGATTTTGATAATTGTTTTTTTGTTTGGAAGAGTTTGTTAACGAGTTGGTTCCATATTAATTTGATGCTGAGATCTAATAAATACTTTCGGAGATAAACAGCGGAACTCCTGAAATACGAACAGTACACATATCGTATTTGGTTATCATAAGAAATATGGAAGAGAGATCACAGGTCAGACATCTATATTTAGTAAGTTGATTTTGCTCTGGCTTATAAAAAGGGAAAAATAAAAACCCTTTTTAAACAGAGAATTAAAATCAATATCTGCATTTAAAGTCAAATTAATATTTGGAGTCGGTGCCATGCATATTGATAGAATATGCATTATTTCTTACTTTTTAGTGGTTTTACACGTTTCAAAAGTTTCACACTAAAATATTCCAAAGCCTCATGTATGTTGTCGAAATAGCACTCGAAGTCTACACAGTCCCTCATAACTCGATCAGCGCACGTGACATTGCGCACGCAATTCCTCCCACAGATAAATCTACTCAGCACTTTTATAGAAATGTCAGCGAAATGAACTTGCCCTTTGAACAACTCAACTAGGTATAGGCTGCTATAAAACAACGTCCATACATTACGGGGAGAACAAACCCGCCGACGCGTCGACGACGCACGCAAATTGCTCTTGTTGCGATTTCGCTAGCGTGCCATCAGCGGACTCAAAGGCATACCGGGTGCGTCTTCATTGCCTTTGGTCTGCCGCGATCTAGATGCGCCGATGGTATCGCGGCGACAACTGCCGCGCCGCGCCGCCACGCCGCCGTCGTAAGCGCCGCAGCGCTATTCTCAAGGCGAACATTCTTGATTAAAAAATCTGTTTTTGCAAACAAAGTATTTTACTTGGTTTTCACACATCTAGTATACAATAGAAAACTCAAGTTAATCAGGAATAACAAAAGTAAATTGTAGATATACAATTTTATAATCTGATAATATTAAACAAACATTCTTGTCATTAAAACACGCAAACGCTAAAAATTAAGCACGAGGACTAGTTTATTATTCGGATTAAGAGAAAACTTAAATACTTTAAGACTAAAAAATATGTAAGGTTCCGTAGGATTTTCAAAATAGTTTACGTACTTATAGCGTGACATCGTCGTTCCAGACACCATCGTCGTCGAGCTCAACGTCGAATTTCATTAGAGAATAGCGCAGCTTGCTTGTGCTTGCTGCATCCGCTTGGACGACCCTTCATTGTCGCCGCGCTGTGTCCTGTTTCATACTTTACATTCATTAAATAATCTACGCCGTATACAGAACTCTATGATGTAGCCAATGATTGTGTGATATTGTAAGTTTCTTTATAATAAATAAAATTCTGACGCCAGGAATACCTTATTATTTCTTTTATTTTGTTTTCACCGTACTCTAGTGTTTACGGAATTCCCACCACCACAACTGCACGGGATAAAAGATGGGGTCAGGGTAAGCAAAAAGCAAGTGATGCTTTAGTATCGAAAGCATCTTTAGGCTTTGATAGTCGATTATGATCAGGCGAGCCAAAGGGTCTTTGACCGCTATCTATAATATAAAAATGAATCTCTGAATGTGTTGCTAAGTGCAAATCTCGAAAACAGCTGAACCGATTTCGATAATCCTTTTTTTAGAATATTCCTTGAAGTATAAAGATGATTCTTACGCAGAGAAAAAAAATGCCTGAAAATGTCCAAAAACAACACTTTTCTATACTCCCATACAAACGATTCGTAATAATACTTAAAAGTCAATTTGAACTTTAATACCATACTATAAATTTCAAATGTTACTGAAGAGATTCTGGGAAGGCAAAACAATTGAACGACGTTATGTCAATAGAAGTTTGGAAAAAGCAAATATACCATTTTCAGTTTTTTTATAATTATTTATATGACTCTCATTTAAATCTACACTACAGCTCTACACCGGAGCGAAGCGAGGGCGGGCCACTAGTTTTTATAAAAAACAATTATTTTATGATAAAGGTAATGCAAATAAAGTAACTACTAAAATTAAGATTTTACATGCTATTTCTATATTATACTTAAGCCATACGGTGCTGGCAGAGCACAAAAGGTTCGATACCTCTAAAAAAAATTAAGATAAATCAGTACCACTTCTAACTTATGACTTCACCCCAATGATCTCATGATAATTAAATTCCTTTACCGAGTTGTGCTTCATAGCTCCGAAGGTCAGTTTAATATTTTAAAAGAAATTCGCCACTGCCCCCAAATATTGAAAGTAGCTCCATTGCCCCCAAAATAAAAAGTACAGTCAGTTACACAGTTACACAGTCAGTTACAGGTTTACTAAAGTGAATAATTAAAAAAACAGATTTAATCAACACAAAATGTTTATTTATGTATTATTTATTAATTTTGGGTAGACTCAAAACGCTCGTAAACTTAGGTTCGGTATATATATTTTTAACTCATAATTTTAACAAACATTTTTTATACCATAAGATCAAAGAAAATATCTAATAAACTATTTACCAATTTTTACTGGGTAAATCAACAAAAAGGTTATTCTTAACAAATCAAATCATACGTGAACTTTCATCACTTTCTTTAACATGCATAATTAACACAAAAAACAATCAATTAAAGATAAAAACTAATATGGAAATTATTTTATGAAATGACATACATGTTTGTTACATTAGAAAACATATAAATATGTAATTTTTAATTAATATATATGTATACTAGCTGTCCCTGCGAACTTCGTAACGCTATAAACATAGGGGTTGGTGGTAGAAGGGTGAAAATGTAGGTTTGTATGTATTTTTGTATGATGAATATGCATATAAAATTTCACTAAAATCAGTCGAGCCGTTACGGAGTAGTTCAATTACGCACACTGTGACACAAGAATTTTATATTTAAGATAATTATTACTTTAGATTAGACTGAATAAATAAACAAAAATTAACGAACTACCTATTTATTTATCTCTAACTTTTCATAACAAAATCAAAGCATTCGAGAATTTAACTTTACTGCAATGAAAATATTAAAAGCAAGGAAAATATAATTTTGTGTTCAATTTAAGGCTTACTGCGTGAGAAAAATGAACTCTTCTAACCTTAAAAACTTGCAATGCTCCAATTCAATTTCTTAACAGAAAATATCAATTTGTGTATCGCAATGGATCTTTGTAGGTAGTATATGAGATAGTATTTAAGCTACTCTTAAATTGAGATCACGAGATGTGTGAAGAGGTGATAACGTCACTGAGAATAAGAAGATCGGTGTTCGCAGCACGTCTGACAAGATATAGGGATGCGATTTCAATCTGTAACCTATATTTTTTTATTTCGTGAAGTCGGCATACATGTGCACTATGTATATGCCTGCTGGTATGAGTTCACACGTGATCTACGACACTAGAAACACCAGGATTATCACACGACGAGTATTCTTGACTTTAAAGAGTCTTTAATACAGAATCTTCCATATTGCAGAAAAATACAACTAAATAATTAATTTCTAAAATGAGTCAAGCTATAATGATATATAATCAAAATACTTATATAGTATCAGTATATATATTCTATGCGTTACCCTAGTATCCCATAACAAGCCTCACAGTGCATACTTTGGTGCTAGGCTTATTGGTGTGACTGTTAGAAATATTTATTTATCTCTCTCAAGTTCGCGAGTGATTGCCATAATCATCATCATCAAATTAAGAAACCTTTTTATACGTAACTGATATGCTATGAAACTGCTATGTAACAAACGCAGGCTAGTTACCGAATGACACCGAAGCGAAAATTCTTTGTGAGGCTACATAGGTATTTTTGAATGATCATTATCACGATCGGCCTATTAATGTCCCCAATGCTAGGTCATAGGCCTTATTGATTGAATTGAGAGAATGGGCCATAACCCACCACAGGGCTCCAGTTCAGATTGGTGGGTGCTAACGACTGTAGACGCCCGGGATCAGTGGTTTAACGTGTCTGCTAAAGCAAGGAAGAGCTGGGGTTAATACATTTTTGGTTACCATCCTCTGACGGGCCATTGTGAAAGTTTTTTAATGCCTAATGGCAAGCGGTCAACGTAGCCTATAGACGCTTGCGATACAAAAAATATCACTCGCTTGTTGCCTACCCTGGGAGTCTACTCTGTTTCTCCGAAACGTTGAAGTTGAAACGAAATTTAATTTCGTCAACTTCAGGTTATACTTGATTTGAACGATCAACTATGAAATACAATTTTTCATTGAGTAGGCTTAGAGATTATAAACCTGAATCTATTTTCGGGCGAACGAATATTATTATAATTAGAAACGAATAAGAGAAATAACAAGAAACGTACGAAGTTTCGATCGAAATTATAGTTTTTCGTTGAATAAGAGTAGGCCTCCTGACCTAATCCGCTACGCCGTAGAGTCCTGGAACCTTAGTCACCGACAGTAACACAACACCACCAAAAGGTAGTGTGTGGATTGCTTAACCTTTCCGACCGCAGGTCAAACGTTTTAATCATTTCGCCATCGAGCACCTCAAGTATTATTATTTTTTTAAGCTATTATATTTGCTGAATAAATCAATAGATCCTAATGATTCACGCAAGCTTCGTTAGTTTCTACTACAGATATAAATCAAGTTTTCACGTTTTCGAACTTTCATCATCATCAGCCTATTAATGTTCCCACTGCGGGGAAACAGGCCTTCCCTATGGATGGAATAGGGAGATTGGGCCATGACCCACCACGCGGGCCCAGTGCGGATTGGCGGGTGTTAACGACTGCGGATGCAGCCGGGACCAACAGCTTAACGTGCCTTCCAAAGCACGGAGGAACTCGATGAAAGATTTTTGGTCACCCATCCAATGACCGACCACTGCGAAAGTTGCTTAACTTCAACGATCGCAGCTGAACGCGCTAACCACATGCCCATTGAGCTCCTCTCGAACTTTATGAGTAGAGAAAGGCGCTTTATTTACTGGAAAAATAATTTTTGATCCTGTTGAAGTAATAAAAAACTATTTATCCGAAGCTCGATAGTTTCCACGCTTGCGTTTTAACTAAGTGTATGCGTTGCGAGAGGCGCGGTCGGGGCGGATGCCCTCACGTATTCGTTCATCAGATAGCGGAGACGCGAATGTTGCGCACACGCAAGAGAGAGAACTACGAGCGAACTGCGTCCTGCTGGTGCCACGGTGACCACGGAGCAATGGACGGTGACAAAACCTCACACTGAAAGCGATGGACACACTCGTAGATGGAAATAGATAACGCAAGAGTATGTACATATTTCAGGTGTCAAAAACATGCAAAACAGCAAAGCTCTTCCTTAAGAGCCCTTTCACATTTTTTGCAAAAAATCGTAATTTTTGAGCGCCTTATTTACCCCTTTAGAAAAGATTTTTATTATTTCCAATAGAAGTTAACAGTAGAATTATTTTTCCTTTTATAAGTTAATGTAGAATATTTGCAAATACTATTTTACTTTTTTTGTACTGATCGTTCTACTGCAGCTAGTTGACAGAAAAAACGATAATATGTACAAGTTCAAACATCTGAATCTCTCAATAGTGTTCCATAAATTAGATCAAATTAATTATTACGACATCAGAATTATGTTTTTGTTGTAACATAATCTATTAGAATTTTGATTTTCTATCTCATTAATTATCAAAAAAAAAAACATGTAACCTCCGTGAGTCCCAAAAAATAATGCAGGTTTACCTCGTATTTTGATATTGAATTAAATAGAATTACTATCAAAAACTTGCATAAATCTAATCTACCTTCATTAAACTAATGAAATATGTATATATTTTTATAATTAGTTCATCATAATTATTTTATAAGACTCTAAACATCACCCGTAAAATGCAATATATACTAGTGCAAATCTACCTACGCGCCGATTAGCACGGCAGCGGTGCAATTTTGTAAAAGGGCTCTTAAATGCTTTTCATTTCTTCATGTCACCGTTCTCGATACTGGATTGCAATCTTTTTAATGTTTAATTATACTGTAGGAAGCTTCAATTTTACGTCGTTTTTAAATGATAGAATTGAAACAGGTGACCGGCCATGACTTAATTTATTTGTAGTTCTAATGAGTACTCAAAATAGCGCGTCATGCGCTCGGATTTCATACAATTTGAAGCTTAACCAAAACGGACTGTTCTTATTTTTTTATGGTTTCCTTGTACAGCTAATTAAGTCGTGCCGATCGAAGCGGTGACACAACTCGACACTGAAAACGTAACCGAAATTGCGAAATACTGAAAATGGAGACAATACACTTTTTTATTGTGATTTTTTAAAGAAGTTGTCAGATGTCCAGAAATCTTACAGTTAAGTGACTACATCCGTGGTGGAGTGGTGCGTGTACACGGGTTTTCAAGGTGTCGCCTACTGAGAAGTTCTGGGTTTGAATCCCGGTGGGGCTTTGTCACTTGTTAGTGGCCTAGAACACGACATGGAGTCGGTCGACCACGCGGCGGTGGCAGCTCGTTACGCCATTCCCGCGCATTCCAGCCTTTTTGGCTGTCACCGCAAGGTATTTATTGTATAACTATATTTATTGTAAAACGCCGCTATGCGTTCAGAAACATCAACAAAAATTCATCTATTCTAATGTTGTAAAGAGAAAAAGAAATATTATGTTTGTAACGAATATACTCAAAAACAAGAGGACCGATTTCAAAAATTCTTTCAACATTAGAATGCTACACCATTCCTAGGGTGTCGATTTTGCAAACTTCAAATAATAATCGTCTATCAATAGTGTTTAGTAGTTTTGTAATTTAACTCAGTCATTGTTACTAAACCACAAAACCACAAATGTTTGCTTACTCTTTTGTTTTTGTTTCCTATATGCATTTGTTATTTTATGTATTAGCTACAAGTACTGCGTAAAAACTATAAGCGATACCATTAAACCACTATTACACCTAACCACTATTATTGACAGGATTTTACGTTGACTTAGCAAAATCGACACACAGAGTAACATTATGTTGGCTTATATTAAGAGTCACCTGCGTTAAGCCAGGGCGGATCGCTAGTTGAAAATAATAACATTACTCAAAACTTAAAATATAATTGAAGTAAGAAAGTGAATTTGAGCACAGCCGTATTGAATTCCTATGCTTTATGATATTAAATATACATTTAAAAAAACACAAATAACGCTTCGATATGACGATACACGGAAACAATAGTTACATATTCCTCTCAACATTTTCTTCTTGATGCGTATTGCAGTGGCAAAAATAGGGATGATGATAGGGTAAATTAAACGAAATTCTTAGTCCGTAAGTTAGTTTATAATAAAAATAATGGACACTAATTATTTCTTCCAAAAAATAACAAAGATAAAACGCGTCAAAGTTTGGGCTGCACTTCTAAGTAAAAATTGTACCAAGATATGACGTCTGTTATCTGTGTAATGTTTCGATAATTTGAATAGAGGAAGAATACGTTTCCAATATTTTTTGATATTTCTTGTCGACCAACGACTAAGAAAACAAGTTAGTCGTCATCCCTATACCTAACTTAGCCATTGTTAAAATTATGCCTCAGCAACAGTGGAAAGTATGTCATTGATCGAGTCCAAGATATTGTAGGAAAAAAAAACAAAAAAACGACGGGTTGCACTCCGGGAGTGCCGGCAGAAGTGAAAACTTGAATATTAACGTTGTGCATTTTTGATACTTTGGAAAGGTTAGGTAATAATTTTGCACGAATTTCTTTAATTATTAGTATAAAAGAACTATCATTTATGTGGTAGAATACAATATTTATTTATTGCGCTATCGTACACAAACATGTCAATTTATATTTTATGAAAAAGTTTATCTCTCAGAATTTCTCATTTAAACGCACCTAGCGATCTCTATTGTAAAAAAATGCATTTTCTTCGCAATAAAGCTGCCACCTGGACGTTCTAAATAGAGACTTATTATTATAATACGATAAAATAAAATATCAGTATGTTTCGTCCAATATATTGAAAGTCAACAACCTTTCCAATTTTATTGTTTTTGTCTTACGAATTTTCGACACGTGTCCTAATCACGTGTCCGGATCCGATCAGGCCGTGTGTCCTGACGCGAGTTAAACATTTTTTACCCATACAAAAACAGTGTACAACGCCGCTAAAGAAGTTTTTACTTTAAAAATGCATTTTCTTCGCAGTAATGCTGCCACCTGGACGTCCTAGATAGAGACTTATTATTATAATACGATAAAATATAATATTACTATGTTTCGTCCAATATATTGAAAGTCAACAACCTTTCAAATTTTATTGTTTTCTTCTTACGAATTTTCGGTCAAGCCACGTGTCATGACGCGATCAGCCCACGAGTCCTGAAGCGGGTTTATCGTTTTTTACCCATACAAAAAAAGTGTACAACGCCTCTAAAGAAGATTTCACTTCAGAAATGGTAACTTTTGCTGTAAAATAAAGTTGACCGTGCGATACCACTTCCATCAAATCAATTAATCATTTGATAAAACCCTGTAGGAACACATTCTATTAAAAATATTTAAATTTCACGAACTTCAATAAAGAATAAATAGTGTAACGGTATGGCATAGCCGCAACCGTAAATATAAATCAAATAAAATCAAAAGACACAGTCCAAAGTGACTGTTTTCATATTATTCATTTGACCTTTAAATTGTTAATATAAGGGTCAACCAAAAAATACTCAACTTTTTATAATATGATTTTTAAACATGTAATGTTTAAATCTAAAGAAACTATAACTAGAAAAAATCCTACGCGGACCAGACAGCAGACGAGACTCGAAACCGCAGCCATCGCTATCCGAGCGAATGCACTGACCATTATGCTACCGCGGCCCTGATGGCCGTGTCGAATTCTTTCTAGCCTTTCTTTAGCTGCAAATCAGCGTCATCTCTTCGCATTATAGATAAACCACAATGTCAAATGGATGAATACCTTTACAAGTATTAAACATTTGAAAGAAGAACTAACAATTTAAGTTATAATTTTTATTTTTAATACTCAACTTTTTAATTACCTGCCTATCAGTTTGCAACAGTAATCCGTATACATCACATTGGTAATCCTTTATTGTGCTTCTAAATCAAGTCCCTGATGTGTTGTGATCGCGGGCGACCGGTCAGATGCCAGATTTGACAAGGATCCTCGCGGGTCTGATATCGGACCTCCTATTGTATCTGCTTCAGTTTTTTCCCAAGATTAGTTTTATATAAGTTTGCACCGGCCGTAGAGCAGCGAAGTAGCTTCACTTGGAAATTATTATTATTAAATAAAAAAAATAGTACAGAACAAATTAATATTAAAATCACTCTGTCATTTCGTAAGTAAACGTGGAAAAATATAATACTTGTTTGCAATTTTTTGTCATAGTTAAGGTACTTTATTGAATTTAACATTGTCTTAGGCACCTAAAAATATTTCAAGCTTTAAAGTTTTGATAAATAATTGTTTATTATGAAACTGTATGCAGTAGAATTGAATAGGCACACAAATAAATAATAAAATAAATATTTCCAACACTCACACCAATTAGCCTAAATCCAAAGTAAGCACTGTAGGCTTGTATTATGGGATATTAGGATAACGGATAGAATATAAATACTGAAAGTATATATATGTAAATATATATTAAATATATGTCAACATCCATGAGTGGAGTACAAATACTCGTCTTCATCATGCAAACATCTGCCCCACCGGGATTCGAACCAGGGACCTCTCTAGTAAGCGGCACCTTCATACATGTTGTACGAAGTAGTATAATAGAAATTGCAAGCTGAAAATGTTTACATTGCGAAAGACTATTTCAAGTATATCCACGGTTTAAACGTTTAATTGGCCCATATTGACCATTGTTTTTAGGTTATTTAAGCATAAAGTGTTTGTGCGTACAACGATAAATTGAATACTGAATTAATTCATTTATCATAGAAAAAAATACTTAAAACAAATACCTTCGTTTAAAAATTTCAATCAGAAATCGAATCCCGCTAACCCAAAAGTCCGCAACACCAAACGCCCGCGCCACAACAAACGCGAGACACAAATATGAATAAATTGCATAAATATTTATCGGCACATATTATGCCACCGGCATGACCGGCCGGCGTCTAGAGACCAAAACGAAGACCAAGAGTCGATACAACATTCTCTGCGATAGCAGTTTTTGCGGTCCGCCCGCCCTTATCGCCATCGTATCTCAAACGATGCGCACCATTAGTGCCGTGGGTTTTTGCTGTGGCGACAAACAGACAGACCTATATGACAACCGCCGTGCCGGCGAAAAGAAGTTATGTCACCAAATATTTTGGATTCAATGGTTTTTGCACAGCAAAACTTAGAGGACAACCAACTAAGCCGTGATGCAAAGTGAACCGTGGTGTTTATTCGAACGCTCACGTCGTAAGAACTTAAAAGGGGGTTTTTGTGTTCGATTTATAGGTTGAAGTAGGACGTATGACTTGAGGAATGTCTATAAAAACAAATGACATTAATCTTGCCTACTTCTGAAAGTTGACTCACTCTGACGGCTTAGATAAATAAAAATATAATCTACTATATAAAAATAAGTCAGGTTTTCCTTCCTGACGCTATAACTCCAGAACGCACGAACCGATTTCCACGGTTTTGCATTCGTTGGAAAGGTCTCGGGCTCCGTGAGGTTTGTAGCAAATAAAATTCAGGAAAAATTAAAAAAAATATATTTTTTAATCACCAAACGAAATGTTACATAAAACGAAGCCATCTGGTGGCGAAACGGAGTTCGCGGGGTTTGCTAGTATGTGTATAAATGTTTCCAACACTCACACCAATTAGCCTAGCCCCAAAGTAAGCACTGTAAGGGTTGTGTTATGGGATACTAGGGTAACGAAAAGAATACATATACTGTACATATATAAGTTTATTCTACTATATAAAAAAATAAGTCGGGTTTTCCTTCCTGACGCTATAACTCCAGAACGCACGAACCGATTTCCACGGTTTTGCTTTCGTTGGAAAGGTCTCGGGCTTCGTGAGGTTTATAGCAAAGAAAGTTCAGGAAAAAATAAAAAAAAAAACTTCTTTTAATCACCAAACGAAATGTTACATAAAACGAAGCCATCTGGTGGCGAAACGGAGTTCGCCGGGTTTGCTAGTTAATTTATATAATACATATGAAATATCCACGACTGGAGTACAAATGCTCGTATTCATCACACAAACATCTGCCCCCACCGGGATTTGAACCCGGGACCTCCGGAGTCGGCGACACCATATAACACGGCGTACAAACCACTCGGCCACGGAGGTCGTCGAACTAAAAATAATCGGCAATCCAAATACTTTACTTTGGCAAATATCTAATTGAGATAACACATAATTAATATAATTTTTCCTCAACCTTAACAATTGCTGTAAAAGTTTAAAGATCTCTGAGGTGGGCCTTACTTGGCCGGTTTTACACACAAATGTGAATTAGTACGGCATTTGAAACACTTCAACTTCAGGATGGAGTACACTATTTACATTTTAGCATTTATTTTATTATTGAAAAAAACGTGGAAAAACGGGCGGTCACTCGTGTGGGAAGTCACATATGTGGACACTGTTGCCCCATCTCACGTGAGAGCGACTGCTCACAAAGCCGGCGCAGCTGCGGCGATAGCCGAAACCAATAAAAGGCCTAAATATGGGGCCTTGGGAGAGCCGTATATATTTGCGCCTTTTGCCGTGGAGAACTTGGGGCCTTGGGGTGCGGAAGCCCGTCAGCTATTCAAGGAGATTTCCACACGCCTCATCGACGCCTCAGGAGATCCAAGGGCTGGCGCGCATTTCGGACAAAGGTTGAGCCTGCCCATTCAACGGGGAAATGCTGCCAGCCTCTTGGGCACCCTACCCTGAGCGCAGCGATTTGGGGTCGATTTTTTACTTTATATATTGTTTTATTTTTAGTTTGGTACAAGTATATACATAGTTTATTTAGTAGTTTTAATCTTTTTTGTGTGTATAAATAATATAGTATTTTAGGAACTTAATGATTTAATGTGTAATTTATATAATAAATTTATTTAATTTTATTATTTACATTCATGTAACAGTTTGCAGAACTATAAAAATTCATGACACAAAAATAATAATCAAGTAATTAATTTCTTTGCTAAAATTTGAAGTATTTCATTCGACAGTATCATGAATTACCACAATTATTTTTCAGCAAAACAACTTAAGCTTTGCCGTTGTCAAATATTGGTATTGTAGAAAATGAGTGATAAATAAATATTATTATTATTTATTATTAAAAAGGAACAAAAATTGCTCTGTCTGTCTCGTACCGAGTCTTGCTCTATCACTATATAGATGTATGTGAAGTTGTGTTAAAACAATAAGGCTAATAATATTATTATAATCTATAGCATTTCTCCATCTACTCACTACGATGCGTTTTAGCTCCAACACAATGACATATTAAATTCTAAATCTCCTTGTAATTTTGCAGCTATACGTTATCAAAGATCACCATATTGCATTTAACAAGAGTAAAGCTCACATTAGACTGAAAACTGGACACGAAAACGCTGAGACAAGTGGAATATCTGGCGAGTCGCACTGCTCATGCAACCATGCGAACAGCGGACAACGGACGCCTTGTCCGGACCAAGAGCATTGTTGTAAATCAACCAATGCTCTATCCGTCGTCCAGCATCCAAGCAATGGGCATCCTGCTGTTTCAGGGCACAAATTTACGAGCGCCTCCGATCCTACCCGATGCCATACGACACGAGATGCCGATTGTTCCGCCAGCGTTATTTTAACAAAATATCGTGATTTATACAAAACTGAGACGGTTTGCTCTACGACCGGCCGGCCGACGGAGCAATATATAAATTATTAAACTGCTTATTGTACGGACACGATGCGAGATGCGGCTAAGTTACGGCCGGCCGCGGCGAAGCTACCGGACGTACAAATATTGCTCTAGCAAGAAACAGAGAAAACGTGACGAAATATAAGTAGGATAATCTAAATTTCCTTAGCTTCTTTGCTCTAGGTTAATTAAAAACAAAATTAGTAAGAATTTAATTCTGACTTCCCATTGATGGAAAAGGGAGGTCTCACTTTACTCCTATTAGCTGCCGTTTAACTTATTAAAACAGTTTAGAGTTCTCCTAGAAATAGGCCTAAAAGCTTAAAACTTCAACTAAAAGCCAGGCTAAAAGCTTTAAGTTTCAAACTATTAAGTACCATTAACAGCCTATTTGTTGCTGATTTCTTTCTCCCTAAGCGAGCAGGAAAGATTTACTTGAAATACTGATTGTGACATGATTGTATATCATGCTCATGAAAGACATCTGACTTTGTACACGTTTAAATATTTGTACATGTCAAGCGGTTTGGAGCTAGTGACCAGGTCGTATCTTAGGTTGTATTGAAAATCGTACAAAAATCCAACGAAAATGACACGGGCACACGAGCGTAAGAATGTAAACAGCGAGATCCACCACATCCCGAGGGCGCAGCGTCCGACACGAATAAATATTCCTTTTATTCCAATTTGTCAGCTAAGCCACTCTCTGCGGCGACTTATCTCCGTATTCAGCGGTGAGCTCCCGCCAAAACAATACGGCAGTATCGTTAAAAAACGTGCCTGCATACTGCATTTATCATCGTTGATTAAATACCATTGTTTTGTATCGGCAGACTCGGGGTCTCCGATTCGTTTCTTCTTTTTGTCCGGACCGTGTCTCGCATTGTACGCGCGGAGACAATAAGTCTGTTAAATTGGCCCCCTATATTCGTTATATTATGTGGCTGAGTCTTTGTATTTATGTCCACGCGGCAGAACGCGTGCTCGCGGCATACCCGCCTTCGCGTTGTAAATTCTTCGACGGAACAAGGGAAATGTGTTCCTCCACGGCAATTGGAGCTTTACGGAATTCTCCACGTTCGACCACGAGCGGAAAAGATCGTAATTGTCCAGACCATTAGGCTATCATTGCATAGGAATGTTACTTTAAATGCTCAATTGTTTAGCCCTCGTAATGTTTACACGTGCCAAAGCATTCTTAAGAAGTTGTGGCGGAAAGAAAAAGTGTCACTTACTTACATCTTACATAAATCGTCGTGCATTGGCTGGATATTTCAATGTTTTTTATTTACCAGATCCAGAAGTTTTGTTTCGCGGCTTAACAATTGCAGACAGGACATGTAAAGATAAAACATTTGGACAAACAAAAGAATTTGGTCTTAAAACCGCGTCATAGACAAGAGGATAAATAAAAGTATAAGAATTTTATGCATATAAAAAATATTAAAGATGCTATTAAATGTAACCCTTGCGGGATCGTTAGAGCATCAAGGGTGAAACAGGGTGAAATTTGATAATAAAAATTGCACCGATGATACACATCACTCCTATAGCTATACGTTAACGTCGCCACAATAAAAAAAGTCAAAGAGCAAAATGTTTTATATGTAGTAAGAGTAGAAAACATTCGTTAAAGTGAAACATGCCCACGCGCATCTGTGTAGTCGGCATCACGTACTGCAATTTCCAGGTTCAGATTTAGGATAGAACAGTCTACGCCTGTTCTTGTAACTGTGTGCACTTCCCAGAAGCCCCAGCGCAGATGCCTCTACGTGACAACTGGGCACCGGCGGCGTTACTTCAATGGGACGTGCGTGTATGCGCCAACTCTTCTAACCCCTTCGCGCTCCAAGTTTTTTGTGTGGCCACATCACTAGTGCTCGTCGCTAAATGCTTGTAATAATATTATCCACGCGCATGACCTGGCAAAACCTGATAGACTAATAAGAAAGATAACAGCATTCTTCAGGACAGTAGAATTACAATGAAAGCCGCTCCCTAGTCCTTATCTTAACGACTCCAGTGTCTGTGGACAAAACCCGTTCATGTTATTGCTAAAACAAATGAGGAAATATGACATAAATTGTATCTGGACGTCGCTTCAATTCAATCGCAATGTGAATGGCCAACATTGCAATCCTAATGAGGAGCCTGTATGGCTTCTAAATCGTAAATTTATTAATTTTAATAAATCAATTAAAAAATGTGCATAAAGTTAGCGGGCGATATCATGCCGTATTTAGTGTGCATCGTAAAAAAGAGAATGTTGCGGCGAGGATTAAAAATGTAGCTCGGACAAATACGTAGAGTACGTGGCAGCAGAAAAACTAGAAGCGCTCAAGCGTCGTATTAACATGGTTAATTAATTTATTAATTAGCATCAATTAGTCGTAATACGGCGGGTGCGGTGAGCCGCCGATACGGCCCGATAGTTTTTCCGGCGAAGGTTCGTTTTTAGTTTGCGATTAGCATGCTGCCGGCGTAATGCTAAAAGCCAATTCTCGTAGTCGCCGACAAGTTTGTTATGAAAATGTAAATAATAGTTAACGGGAGCAATGAAAAACTATGGTCGCTTCCGATGAACGAAGCTTTAACTGCAAGTGCCGTTCGCTTTGATCTGCTTTTTTTATTGATACAGTTCTATGAACGGGAGAAAGTATTCAGTAAGTCGGATACAAATTCGAGGTATTCGCAATGGATGATGGCCGGCCGAGTGGAGTGGACATTGACAAATACTGGGCTGTCAATGGAGCGCTCGGAAGAAATTCGAGAACGGCTCGTTCATTAATAACCGGAATGAATTGTGCCTCGCGCGATCTCGCGATATGCTACCTGTGTTCATGATTAGCTGCCATCGCACAGGGAATGTGTACGTATGACGTTTATATGCGTAGGTAGGTATGTGTAATGTCGGAAAATTAAATATTTAGGTGCACATTTTAGGGAATTTGGTGATATTACTTATTTAAAAGTCTGTGATTTTATATTTTTCTTAATACTTTGTACAAGATTCATGTAATCTAAAAAAAATGTTATTAGCTATAATTCTTATGATTATAATTTCATTATGATCTACTAAGCAAGAACTATTTTAATTAAAAAATGCAGTTATTTTACAGTGTGCAAATATTCCAATATAATATATTTATAGTTTAAGTCAGAATCTATAGGTAAGAATATCGACGTTGACATATTAGGTTAAAGTTTATTTTATAAATGACACATGTACCAATGGCACAGCTTATTTCTATCTAAAGTTTCTTGCAGCAGGCCAATATTGTAACGAAAAAATAAATTTCTTACATTGGCACTTTTTCAATTATTAGCACTTTAAACAAGGAAACAATGGATTTATTTAAGATCGGTTCATATTAAAATGAACAACGAAGTTTGGTTTTAAATTTGAAAATTGGCAGCATACTATACTGATAAGCTTTTGTTTCCTTGTTTTAATTTATTTTTTTAGGTTACATGAAAGACCAATAGCTTATCTTAGTAAAGTAGAAATGAATAATAGCGCCAAAGAGCCAATTACACATCTAGACATAACGTTAAAAAGAAACTTTTTACAAAATACTCTTAAATATAGTTTTATAAATGAGGTCTATAAAATAAATATCAGAATGACAATTACGCACTTGTTAATTGAAATCGCAAAAAAAAACAAACGAGCAATGATACCTCTAATCGACGCCTCGTTCACCTCGAGTGTTAAAAAGATTTAAATTTACCTGTTTTGATAGTGAATTGAAGCTGTAACTAACTTGACAAAGGAAAGCGTTCTGCCGATAATTTAAAGAAGATTCAAAAAAATTCAAAAATTCAATATCGTTTATTCAGTCTAGGCTGTTACAAGCACTTGTGAATGTCGAAAAGCTACGCCATCGGTTCGCAAAACTACGGCGGGAGACCTTGTACTGAGAAGAACCGGCAAGAAACTCAGCAAGGGCTGCTTTTTTCTCCCTGTTTTATTTCATACAGTGTCGTCCAATTGAAAGTTGACATCAAACTTGCAAACATGTGTTGAGGTCAACTTCCATCACATAATGTCAAATATGTAACAATCAATGAATTTACTAACAATAACTGCAAAGATAAGTCCCAAAATAGCAAGAAACAATTTTCAAAATAAAATGAACAAGTATATGAAAGGGAGTAAGTGCAAGGTTCTCTTCAAAACTCTTTCTATAACTGGGAGCCTTAGTTTTAATATAACTTTTGAAAAATTATCTACAAGTAAAATTACAACCAGGCCGTTTTATCATTCAAATATTGATTGACAGTATAATATCCTTTCTTAAGTAAACAATTCTTAATGTGTATTTTAAATTTATGAGGAGGCAAATCAAGGATATCAATAGGAATCTTATTATAGAAATGTATACCTTGACCCATAAATGATTTATGAACCTTCTGTAACCTGTAATTTGGTATCTTGAGTTTATTTTTATTCCTTGTATTAAAAGAATGTATGTCACTGTGTTTTAGATAATAGTTAATATTGCTTCGAACAAAAAGTATGCAATTATAAATGAATTGAGAAGCAACAGTCAAAATCCCGATTTCTTTAAATTTTTCTCTAAGAGATGTTCTAGAACTAAGTTGATAAATAGCCCTTATAGCTCTTTTTTGCAAGATAAATATAGTTTCAATATCGGCTGCTGATCCCCAGAGAATAATACCATAGGATACAATACTATGAAAGTAACTAAAGTATACAGTTCTAGCAGTAGCTACATCAGTAAGTTGTCTTATTTTACGTATGGCATAGGCTGCTGAACTAAGTTTACCAGCTAGCAGAGAAATATGAGGATACCATTGCAATTTCGAGTCTATGGTTATACCTAAGAATATCGTTGACTCAACTAAATCTAGGTTTTCATTGTTTAGTTTAATTCTAATGGTTTCGCTTCTAACATTAGGTAAAGTGAATTTAATGCATTTGGTTTTATTTGCATTTAATTTTAAGTTATTTACATTAAACCAGTGCAATACTTGTGAGAGAGCATTATTTACATCGTCAAAGTTATTCTTGTATCGGTCAACCTTAAATAATAAAGAAGTATCATCAGCAAACAATACGATCTCACACAATTTTTCCACAAAAAATGGCAAATCGTTTATGTACAATAAAAATAGAAACGGACCTAAAATCGATCCCTGGGGAACGCCCATTTTCACATAAGATCCAGATGACTTAACACCATTTACCTCTACAGTTTGAACTCTGGAACTGAGATACGATAGTAGCAAGTTTTGGGCTGCGCCTTTGATTCCATAGTGATTTAATTTTAACATCAGCGTCTGGTGCTCAACGCAGTCAAACGCCTTGGATAAGTCACAGAATACCCCAAGAACATTCTGCGACTTCTCCCAGGCTTCCATTATATGTCTTATAAGTGCAACACCCGCATCCGTTGTTGATCTACCCCTAGTAAAGCCAAATTGATTATTATGTAACAGTTTGTTCAAACTGACATGCGATAATAATTGATCTAAAATAATTTTTTCGAAAATTTTACTTAATACCGGTAATATTGATATAGGTCTGTAATTACCGGGATCATCTCTTATGCCGTTTTTGAAGAGAGGGATAACTTTACTATATTTCATAAGGTCTGGAAAATCACCTTGATCAATACACTTATTGAATATATCTGCAAGATAAGGAGCGATAACTGTTATTATACTTTTAGTAATTTTAATAGACATTCCAAACAAATCACACGTATTTTTCTTTTTAAGTGAGTTAAAGCATTTTATAATATCCATAAAATCAACATGTTTAAACGTAAACAGGTTATTACACCGAGGCACACACGTCTCTAGCAAACTCTTAGCACCCGCTGGCGTCGAATTCAAATTAGAAGTAGTGATTAATGGTATATTAACAAAATATTCATTAAAAGTATTGGCAATCTGTTCTTTTGTTTTAATTTGAATATTATCTACTCTAAGTGCGATCCCATCATCGAGGGTTCTTTCTTTACCAGTTTCTCTATTAATAACATTCCATGTCGTTTTAATTTTATTATTAGATTTTATGATTTTATTTTTTATGTAATTGGATTTGGCTGTTGCACATACACTTTTGAATGTTTTTGAGTACCTTTTAACATAATCAATGAAACCGTGAGAGTGATTGTACTTCCTTAAGTAGTACAAATCATAAAGTTTATTTCTGCTCTTATAAATACCAGACGTAGCCCAGTCACAGAAGTTCAACTTTTGAGTTAATTTCAAAGTTTTAAGCGGAAAAGCCTTATCGAATTCTTTCTTAACCAAAGTGAACATATTGCCGTAAAGAATATTAGGATCCTCATGTGTCCATGGCATTAGAAACATTTTATCATCAATATTGTTTTGAAAATTTTCTAAACGTTTATTTGTTACTGGTCTTAATTCAATGAATTTGGGCTTAGTAGTGTCATTTGTATTATATGTTATTTTTAAGCCGTAATGATCTGATGTGATACAATTAATAATTGATTTACTAACTGGATTATAATCAGTAAATATATTATCCAAACAAGTAGCTGAATGAGATGTTACTCTAGTAGGCTCAAAAAATTGATGTACCAAATTAAAACATTTGAATAGTGATGTTAGGCGAATTGACATTGAATTATTTTCAAGAATGTTAATATTGAAGTCACCAACTACAATCAAAAACTTATTTTTAGACTTTAACTTTTTTAGAACATTCTCCATCACTGATTCAAAAACACTAATGTTGCCTAGAGGGGGTCTGTATACACATACTATAATAAATTCACTGAATTCAACACAGGATAGCTCAATAATACGTTCTACTGAGAGGCCAACTATGTCCTTCCTATCCCTAGTTTTTATATTTTTATTTACAAAAATTAATGTGCCACCGTGTATAGCTGCAGTACGAACATATGCACTTATCATTTGAAAATTGTTTATGCTAAAAGACACCTCAGAAGACTTAAGCCAGTGTTCAGATAAACAGATAACATGAATATCCTGGCTCTTTGCAAATAGTTCTAATTCTAAATCTTTGCCAGCCAACCCTTGAATATTCTGATAAATAATATTAATTTTGTTGGATTTGGCTGTTGTCGTACCCCTCAGTTTAAATTTGAGTTGGTCACCCTATTTTCTAAATTAATAATTTTATTAGTGCTGACACTAAAACAATCCAGTTGCATAGACTTTGTTATACCATGTATAACTGAGTTTTGTATATTAAAAGCTAACAAAGTAGCTATCTGAGTCTTATATTTTTTTGCAAGATACATAGTATCTGTGGTCAACTTAAATTTACTAATATATTTATTTATATCAAAATATAAAAAATTGTCACTATGACTATTTAATAAATTATAAATTATTAAATTCAAATTAAAGATGCGCTTGTTTTGTTCCCTAGTTAAATTTTCTGCATATGGGAAAGCGCTTATTATTATTTTACACTTGCACCTAGACTGATAGTTAAGTAGCACCTCTATATTTCTATACATATCTCTTGCTCTTATTTTAGAGCTGTCACCACACATAATAACTATGTTTGTCAAACTGTCCGCATCATACTGATTCAGTTCACTTATAATGTCATTTATTGATTTACCTGGCATACATATATTAGTAATTCTTTCATTACAATAATTCCTTAACATTAATCCAAAGCCGCATCCTAACTTATCCGAGAACATAATTGTTTTACTTCTAGTTGTGTTCTCAGATAGCACTGGTTTGAAAGGAGAGGTACTATATGTAGTGCAGATTGACCTCACAGGGGAGTTGTTATATGTTTTGCAAGTTGACCCAGAACAGACAGATGAACCACCAAAATTTTTAACTGTTTGAGAATTATTATTATTATTAACAACCTCTATAATTTCAGATGATGTTGATTGCAAGGAAGATTGATTTAAAGAACTACTTAATTGATTTTTTACTAAAGACTCATAACGTTCTGCATTGTAGTTGCATAGTTCAACTAATTCTGAAGCTGATTTTATATGCTCACTTATTTGTTTTTGTGCATTTGAATATTTGTTAGATAATGTTTCTAGTGACTCATGTAAATATTGAATCTCTAAATGTAATTTCTTTGTATCACTGTCGTACACCTGCCTACTCTCAGTCAACTTTGAACTATATATATCTATAGAATCAATAAGGTCCATTCTTTCCTTCCTTAATGCTATATTTTTATGAAAACAATTATTTCTTCTAATTAACTTTCCTGTTCTTTTTATAAATTTACTAATGCGAATATACTTTTTTAGTTTTTTCTTGCCAGTTACACAGTTTTGTACAGCAGTGTTCTCATAAACAATAGGCTGTAGATATTGTGTCAAGGGCGCTCCGGGAGATGCCATTAATTCCTCAAAAAGGCTCTGTGTATGTGCTGTTTCCTGGAGTTGTTGAATTTCTTTATAATGTGCTAGTTGGTTATTTGCATCAATAAGTTCTTTTTCTAGGTCTGTGATACGTTGAAGAGCCCTCTCATATGTGTTGAACTGCTGGTCAAAGCTGTTGACAGTGTCGTTAAGATGGTCTCGTTGAAGAATCACTTCCATGTGTTCCGAGTGAAGTTGGGATAGTTCGCTCTTGAGCTGGGTGTTCCTTTGAATATTTTTCTCAATTTCCTCTTCACCCTCATCACGTTCACGAAGTAGCTGGCGACAAGTTTCCTTTGTTACCTTAAGTTCTTCCAGGGCTTGTTTCAATTTAAGCTCTGTACTTTGAACTGCAGCTTTGCGGGTCATCATTGTTATTTGTGTATAAAAATTCAATAAGCTGAAATTAATAAAAGAATATAAGTTTCTTTTTATAGTAATATTTAAAGCAAATAGAGTAATTAATGAGTTTAAATGATTATGAAAACAAAAATAGATAGAGATATTAAAAAGAGGGTAGAAAATAATACATAAAATATGTATTAAATTTTACTTTTACTACTTTAAAAATGATTAATTCAAATTGATCAACTTAATATCATATAATATTTTTAAGACCAATATCAAGTTTTAATACTTTTACACCTAATAACTATGTAGGATTTAATTTCCCAAATCTTAAATAGTAACTTAACTTAGCAGCAAAGTATAATAAAAAGTAAGTATGATTTGTTCAAACTTTGCTGTTGTAATACATTGTCATAATAAATATTGAGAACAATACTGTATCAGAAGTGTCAAAAGATATTAATAACAGCAAGTACTATGATATAACAAATTACACAGCAATAGGGTTCAGACAGTTATTTTCAAATGTACTGTTGTTAGTGTATAGCTTGTGAAGAGTAAGAGTATGGTGTATGACTGGAGCAAAAAGTCACCATCAAATTTTGCTTCCACTATTATGTCAAGCAAAGAGAGGTTTACTGTGCTATTCGTTTTGAATTGTGACGTTACTCACTGATTAAGTGAGTTATGTGCAGTAATTTGTTGAGGTTTTCCGAATTGAAAAACTAAATTATACACTTTCATTAATCGACAATGACACTCTTTCTTATAGAAAATACTGATAAAATAAGATGTACTCCCCCGGTTTATGATGCAGCATGTCACACTATTGTCCTTTTTCGTAATTATTCTTGAATTTTACAACTTTTTCTTCTTGATTTTGACAAGTAGGTAGTCGTTACAATATTTGTGTTGCAGTATTTTAAATGTTTACTGTCCAATTCTTGAGAAAACAATTCCACACAATATTTACTATATAAACTACACTGTGAATCTATTTTTAAATAGAAATAAAACGAAAAACCTAATTATTTATAATTTTAAAACCAGCTGATACAAATTGACAAGTTCACCGGGTGCGTTCCGAAACGCGTCTGAAGTAGGGGGATACTTAAAATAGGATTTTTTGAAGTTATACTTCTTTAGGCGCGTTATGAAAAAATGATGCGAGTGAAATTTTAAGATGCGCGCGCATCACTGCAACACAAAATTTTAACAGCATGAAGTTGGTCGCTAAAGCGACAAGAAGAAAAAGAAATTTAAGAAATTTCTTTTTCTTCTTGTCGCTTAAGAAAATCTACCAACAAAATAGAAATAGAATCTCTATTTAGTGGGTGCTAACGACTGCATTGTGAAGGCCTATCAAAAGTATTTATTAATCTGGAACAACGGAACCAAAGCGCGATTCAGGAGACTACAGCGCCATCTCTTGACCATTGGTGTAGTAGAACCAAAAACCACATCTTTATTTTTTGTAATAAAGTAACAGTTATAGGTATTCATATTTATAATATTTATCCACATGTTTCTAGTTTGTATATTCGGAATACGTGTTTGAGTTTCATACAAGTGCAAATCACATATGTTCTAATAAATTATATTCAGTAGCGATTTTAATTGAATATTTTGATTATTTATTTATTTTTTCAAATTAAAACTGAACTTTATTGACTGTGTCCTTTTCCAGACTTTTTATTAATTTATTGTAATTAATTATTTGCATGCAATTAAAAACTAATTTTAAACGATGCCAAAGAAGGATAACTTCTCACGCGTCTACATAAGTACACGCACCCATTTTTATTTTTTTATTTTATTCGGTAAGCGCTTGACCATAATTCGCCTGATGGAAAGCAATATTATGGTCTACGATGGAGCGCGCTTACCTCATAAAAACCGGTTCACTCTTGCTTTGAAGACCGCTAGATTGTAGTGCTCGGGGAACAAGGGATCAGGCAAGGAAATCCACAGTTTTAATCGTAAGGGGTTTGGGGGGAACTCCAAACAAGATCTTTAATCGGAATCCCGGGCAGTCAACAATCCCAGAAGCGATCCTACTGAGGAAAACCAAATTCGCAATTTCGCGATGCATCTCTAATCTCATCTCTAAAAGATAATGTTTTCTGCAGAGTTCCCCGTACCGACCTGATTCATAGCGTTCCTTAGTACGAAAGCACAGATATCTAATAAACTTACTCTGGATGCCTTCAATGTGCGATATATAGGTGGAATAGGTGGTCCAACCTGAGATGCATATTCCAGAAGACTTCTGACAAAGGTACAATATAAAATTTTTTGATTGTCTTGGCTAGCCTAAAGTCCCTGGAGTTCCGCATATTTAACTCGAGGGCCTTAGAGCTTTTCGTGATTACGTTGTTAATACACTTATCGAAGAGCAACTCGTGAAATACACCACGGTCTCTCACAACTATTTCACGTTTTAATTGGGATTGTTTTAGTTTGTAGTCAAACAATATCGTATTCCGCTTCAGATTATAAGTGACAACACTACATTTAGAATAGATTAAGATCTTAATGATTGCTGAAACAGTAGCTATCAAGCCGCACTAATCTTCTTGTAACAGACGTGCGTCTTCAGACGTAGAGATAGGTGCTAAGATTTTCATGTCATCAGCGAAACATAGCAGCTGTGAGGCCCGGAAACACCGCTCAACGCTACTTAAGTACACCGCAAATAAAAGCGGGCCAAGCAAGGATCCTTGTAGGACTCCACTAGGCACCGATAGCCATCCAGATAATATATAATTTTTAATAACGGCTGCCTGTGAGCGAGTGTGTCTATAAAAGAGCGACCTTAGAAAGTCGCTACCAACGCCAATTATTTTCAATTTACATATTCAATAGTAAATCATGTTGAATCCGATCGAAAGCCTTACTGTAGTACAACATAGCGACCCCTGAGATAACCATGCTACGTAGGACTAAACAAATGCTTCAAAGCTGAATAAAGTGGCTCATATATTTTTTTCAAAGATCTTCGATATAATGCAGAGCTTTGAAATTGGCCGATAATTAGTAATGCCGGTCCTAGGCCCTTTCTTATAAACGCTGGCACAGTGTTCTCCGCCAATCATCCAGATCCAGATCTCTTAAAAAGAATAGAGATTGGAGATGCTATGGTTTTCGCGCAGTTAATAAGAAAGAGAGCAGGTAAAGAATCCGGACCTGCAGACTTTGATGGTAGGAGTTTCAAAAGGAGTTTAGTAATTTCGTCTATGCTAATGTAAATTTTATTAATATATCGGCAGTAGTAGGAACATAATGGTTCGTACTCATATCTCCCAGAGAAGCTGAATTGTTTAAAAATTGGAGTGGAAGTAAGTAGCAAAGGCATTGCAGTACCGTTAGCACGAACCAATATCGAATTCCTAACGTTTGCGAGTCCGAAATATCATTGTCAAATGTGTACTGATTTTTAGTTCTCGTTACGTACTTTGTGACGCTGCTTTTCCAGTTTTCATACAAAATTTGACATTGGCATTTCGCACTCGTAAACTATTCGATTTCGATAATGGTTCGTGCTAGGGGTACGGATCGCTTGCCCGTTATTTACATTCCTTTTCTAGTGTTTTACATCGATCTCGAAGCAGTTTAAACGACTCTTCACCCATCAAATTTTGATTTTCTTCCAAAACTTCTTTTTTCTGTATTTAGGATACTATAAAAAACAATAATTACCAATAATAACGACTGTATTTTTAATTTTTATTAAAGAGAAAAGAAACCAATGGTGGCAGTGACAAGGTAAAACTTTTTTGATGTCAAAGAAAAACAAGAAACATAAAGGGATAATATAAAAGGTGTGCCATCCGGCACAGGGAGAGTGCTAATGATTGGGTAGTTTCTATTTTGAAATAATATAACAGTTCACATTAGGTATATTTGCATCGTCCAATAGTGACAGCTCAGTATTTGCCGAACTTGATGCACTTTTACGACACGTTTATTGGAGATTACCATAAAATTTGCGCGTAACCGCGTTTTACTCCGGAGCTTTATGCTCAAAGTATAAACATTACTTGACTGCTCCTCTTAAGACGATTAAAATTCAAGGTTGTTATGCGGACAATGGTAGAATTGAAATACATTTTACTTCCTTGCCTAAAGCTAACTTCAATGGTAAAAAAGGTGATGGTATTAATAATACATATTAAATTTCATTATAATGGAAAGCAATGGAAGTTGACAAAGCATAAGTTAAAAGAAAATATTAGTAGAAAAACATCCATTCGGTCCAGGTTTTAGACGGAATCCCTTTACCTGAAGCGGGTGGAATAATTTCTGATTATGTTAAATGCTATAAAGCATGAGTTGTATCAACTAAGTCGTGCAATTTATCTGTAAAGAACATATTTGCTGGTTTCAATGCTTGGTCTTGCTCTTAGGTTTACCAGTCACTACTAATATTATCAATGTAAAAGTTTGTGTGTTTGGATATATGTACTTTTTATCCAAGAAATGTGATATTCTCAAAACACTATATAACTATATATAGGAAAATAGGTAGTTGCGGGAGGAAATTAGTACTTATATAATTAGACTTTGTGGTCTATAGTACCTTAACACAAACTGCACAGATAAAGTAACAATTACTATGAATTTATACTTACCTATAGGTATACATCTTTTATCAGAGCTGTATTTATTTTCTGGATAGACATGCATTTCTTTTTGTGATTAGAGGTGCTATTAAATACCTATATGTGTGAGTCTTACTCACATTAAACTATAACTCAAAATCTTTTAAACAAGTCTCTATCGATTCAAGAATATGTCACATTTATGCCATAACGTTTCAAGCTCGTTTATGGATCGTTTAGAGTTTTTACGCGGCCGTTTCGATTGACGGCGGCGCAGAGTTGACGTCCCAGGCTTAGTCCAACATTGATCATCGTAAAATTAACGCAATAACGTTGATTACAACGCCACTTTAATGTATTTATTAATTTATTGTCATTGTTAACTTTGAGCATCTGAGATTACGGAGCTTTCATGGAATAAATTGACCTTTTACTAATTAATATTGTAAATATAAGATAATGTATTGGGATACTAGTGAGTATCAGCGACATTGTCAGCATTCCAAAATTGTTAACCCATACAAACTTCCACCACCGCCCCTTTCACCTCTTCCTGTGATAAAAATTCCTACATCCGTCTTAGGGACTCAAACTATCTGTATACTAAATTTCATCTTAATGGGTTTCACAGACACTTTCGCATTTATAATATTAGCATGAATACAGATATCAACATTTTTTTAACGAAATTAAAAATGTAAAAAATATTTAATAAATGTGATCACTGCATAAAGGATCACTGAGCATAATTTAACATCAACATGTTCGTTTTATTCAATCTTTTTAATCACCAATTTTAATTGGAAAAATATAATACCTAGCTGAGACTTATATTGGATTATGTTATTTTTTTTTCGATAACAAATTAACATTCCCCGTCACTATTGTAATGTGTCAAAACGGTCATCATCATGATGATGATCAGGACTAAATAACATATATTGTCTGTATTGCTTTTAATTTAAATGTTTGAACGACATTTTTCTGTTGTACGAGTGAATAATAAACTATATTTATATTTTATTTATTTAACACAAAATCGGGAGCAGTGGCATGCGGAGACCTATGTCCAGCAGTGGACGAACATGGGTTGATGATGACGATGATGATATTTTTGATGAATTCGGTGTGTTTTTCTACACATGCATGCATGATAAAACTTGAGGTACACAATTGAGAGTTGTATAGAGAAAAAAATGGATCCTTTCAGGACAGTTTCGGCAAGGTTCGGAAGCCGCTAAGCTGGCAAGTTGTCCCAAAACAACAAATTAGAATTGTGGTGGATTCGGAATATTTAGTGATCTTGACCCTTATGACGATAGATTTCTTCAAAGTAAATACTAAAATGGTTTTTTTACGTAGGTATAGTAAGTCTCCTTGGATAACTATTGAAAAAAAACAATAAAAGCAGTAGTGTTCATTCTGGCATGATTCTCTAAAGCTTAAATTTTTGACAACCGTGTATCCTTGTCTTCCTCTAAGCAGAATTAAAAGGAGAGACTGATTTACTTTTAATTAGTGACTAATTTAGTTTAGAGAATTATGCATGCCAGAATCGACACTTACGTATTGGTTTATCATATTTCAACGTCGAAGGAAAGATTTTGGTGTCGATTATGGCAGCGTTCTCTAAACCTAAACTTAAACTTGACAACAGTGTATCCTTGTCATTCTCTAAACAGAATGAAAAGGAGTGACTGATCTTAAATTTAGTTTTAAGTAAAAATGATTCTCCTCGTGAATGAATCATGCCAGCATCGACACCAATATCAAGTTTAATTTAAGATTGTTAGAGGAGACCTCGAATTTTTACGAAACCTTTCGGTTCGAGAGTTACAAGATTCCTTTAAAAGTCTTTGGAACTTTATCTCAGTATACATTTGAAATATTTTTAATTAAATTAACAGTTGAAATTTAATGGAGAGACATTTGCCGAACTCGGGTTTGAATCAATATCAATCAATCAATATATCTTTATTTAAATTGGATGTTTAATACAACTCTTTTGAATCGTCCAATTTTTTCCCCCCTACCACTGGTTATTGGACATACATTTTTAGCTGCTGCGAAAAACGAGAAAAAAACATCTCCATAACATTAAAAGTATAATGTAACAACATTTACAAATCATTATGTTGTTACAACGTCAATATAATCATGATTTATTTAATATAGAAAACCTGTTGGAATGATTGGAACAGTTCAAACCCAAGCATTTTTGTCTGGAATATAATCAGACACTTTGTAATAAGCTTTTTTAATAAGTGCTTATATTATTAATACTATCTTTGAATTTATTTATGGTTAACTCTTGGATATTGCTTGGGACTTTATTGTATAAGCGAATACAAACACCGAACTGAATTATTGATTTTGTGAAGCCTAGTAGCAGGTAAAGTTAGTTTATTTTTGTTACTTGTATTAAGTGTGTGAACATCACTGTTTTTAGAAACAAATTATTATTATTTTTCAAATAATAATTTTTCGTAAGTATATGTATTGTGATGTGACCGTCATTATGCCAAATTCTTTAAACTTAACTCTTAAGGATTCTTTAACTTTAAGATTACAATTTGATCAAATAGCTCTCTTCTGGAGCACAAAAATAATTTTAATGACGGCGGCGTTTCCACACATTAAAAGTCCGTACGATATTACACTATGGAAAGTGTAATATCGTTCGTACACGTACACTAAAGTACACTAATCTGGCCGTATCTTCATTACGGCATGTGCTGCAGAGCTAACTCTATTTGACAATTTATCAATATGTGAGCCCCATTGAGCTTAGAATCTAAAGTAATCCCTTAGAATACTGTGGTGTCTGCGAGGCCTACGAAGTCACTGGGAATACCCTCTTGTCTATATCCTGCTTTGAATGACCATTTTGGCATCTTAAAGTCAGCAATGCAATGGAAGTTATAAGTACTTGTATTAATAAGTAAGTAGGGCGCAGTAAATATTTCCGGAATGATTATATTATTTTTGATTTTAAGCATTTAACTGCTAGATGTCAGAATCCTGGTCCGCGTGAAATCTTTTCTAGTGGACTTTTCTTTAGATTTAAACACATAGCAGTTAAATGCTTAAAAAATAAAAATATAACTAGTTTTGCTATTTCGTCTTTCAAATGTTTAAAACGTCTTGTAAAGGTATTAATTTGACATTGTGGGTTACCTACAATGCGAAGAGATGGCGCTGAATTGCAGCTTAAGAAACATTGGAGAAAATTCGACACGACCATCAGGGCCGCAATAGCATAATGGTCAGTGCGTTCGCCCGGATAGCAAAGGGTGCAGTTTCTCGAGCCCTGTCTGCTGCCGGTCTGCGTGGATTTTTTTCTAGTAAAATTTTCTTTAGATTTCCGTAATGTAACTGAAAAAAATTACACGCTGGGAAAATTTTCCCTTACATTCAATGTGTACTTTATACGAATGCCGCTCCGACGAGATGTCGTTGGAAACATGTTTTTTTTTCTCTTTCAAAGCCTCCTTTCATGATTAAAATGGTTGCAACTTAATAAACCCATTTCACTTAATATTTTTTCATGATATTTGTTTCGCTCCACTTTCTGTGCTCCACTGCAAATTTAAAATTAGTAAAACAGCCTTTTCTTGTAACTGGTAAGCATGGCATTCCGCGAAAAACGCAGCGCGATTTTCAATCCTCGTCGAAATTGTCGTGAACATACTTTTTTTTACACTCAAATAGGTATTTTTGTTGGAATGGTCGATTCTGAAATTACACTTCGGAAAATATAGATTTTTCTTCGGCAAAAGTCAACTTTATATCTGTCTCAGCGCAAAAAAAAATAGCTAGCACTGCGTATCATTTATGGAACACATTTCAAATTCAAATAGATACATTGCCCCGTTAGTTGGAGTAGCAGACTCGTTGGATACATTTACTTTACATGTTACTCCGAGATCATGAGTCACGTTGCTCGTCTAAATGACACACACACACAGTACAAAAACTTCAGAGATGTCAATCTGCCTATTAGAATGGAATCCAATAACCGAAGTGGGCCGGTGCGCTGACTACCGTTGCATCAGATTCGGTAGCACATCGGCCATTACTTTATCATCCAGCATCGCAAGTCTTGGACACTGCTTGATTAGGGTTGTCGTAAATTTTATCGCATGTTATAAGTAAACTAGCTTCCGTCTGATACCCCCTTCACATAAAACGCTAAATCCGACTTCCGACTAATATTATAAATGTTTGTTACTCAATCACGTGAAAACGGCTGAACGGATTTGGATGTGGCACACATATAGTTTATTACCTGGACTGAGACACATATATACTTTTACCCCAAAAAATGTTAGATTCCTGAGGGATTCTCAAAGAATTAAAGTTAACGCTGATGAAGTCGCAGGCGGCGAAATAAATTAATATATGACTAGGTACATACAGGGTTTCCTGATAGGAACAAGGTATCCTGGACAGCCTATTATGGACATATTAGATCGTCTATTATCACAAATTTTTTGATAGATACATTAAAAGTTGGGCATTTATTATACCAGTCGCTATACAGTTGAGCAATGCGTTGAAATCATTAAAAAGTATTATCGAAAATTGAACGGTAGTTCATTCATCAAACGTTTTGTGCGTCATCTTCTAGTCAACTTTGCCATACTTATTTCAAATAGTGAAATAATTTTAAACTACTGGTTTCGGCTTTAAAATCTTTAAAAGATACATGTAAGTGTCGCCGCACACGGGCCACACGCCACAGCCACAAACGCTGCCACGAGAAGCTAGAAGCGGCTTCTAAAGTGGCTGAAGCACGCGACAGCTGCACGAATCGCGCGAGTGACGTGTGGCGGCGTTTTGTATCATCGCATTAAGTGGCCGGTGTGGGCCACAAGAAGCGAGCAACGACGATTTGTAGCGTGTGGCCGGCGTACCGTGTGTGGCAAGTCCATATAAAATGTGTGAAAACTACAAGCAATATGCCGGTGGCGGCGTTTTGTGGTTGTGGTCGGTGGCCCGTGTGCGGCGACACTAAGGCCATTGCATTCTAAACAATTGACTATCTCATACGTATTACAGACGAGGGACATATGAGGTCCGTACTTTTAGAGAACGAGGTTGGTGCTGCCTTAAGTGTGAATTGGTGATCATCACTGGATCATAATTCGGATATTTTTGTCCTCAATCAAAAGAAATTTAACAGAGGAACATTTGGTTTTAGCAGGGTAGCGTCACCTATCATATTGTCAGAGAAACGGTAAATTTATTGAAAGAGAAATTCAACGACTTCCGATATCAAGATTCAGGGATGAGCAAGATCATGTGATTTAATGCCCCTTGATTATTTTTTATGGCGCTATGTAAAATCACTGGTGTATGCAAAAAAGTCCAAGCACTGTCGAAGACTTAAAGCTCATCATAAGAATCATCGTTATCAATGAGATAGAGAAGCCATTATTTCACCTCTCTTACTCAGGCCATCATACAAAGTCATGGTGATAATTTGAACGATGTCGTATTTCACACAAAATGCCAAAGAGTAATTATTAAAAAAAACTAATTTTATGTTGTTGTAAACAATCATTATTTTTTTATTCAAACTCTAACGTATCCGGTCCTTATTGCAAAACTCTATACTTTGGAATAATGCTTATAGTTCTCTCATCTTTCGAGCCAAAATAAAGAAACTCAAGGTAACCCTTAGTGCACCGTCTTAGGATTATAGCCCTATGTTTTATAATACTTTTATTCCACTAAATTGTATTTTTTCGCAATAATTATACATTTTATAAAACTATATATCACCTTTTTTACGTCGTTGTCGGTGTGTAAAAATGTCAACAAATATTTTGCCAACCCTGATCCTTATACATACTGATACTTCTATCGACTATCGTTGATGGTTATGGTTATTTTATAGGTGGGACCAAAAGAAATAATCCTATCTCAGATCTCGAGGGTAAGAAATTACATATTCGGATATTATACATAAACCGAAAGGGTATTATTATATTTGTTTCTTAGGTTTTCACGCACATCACTCATTAAATAAAACTAGTTTTAATGGGTTAATGCACGAACGTGACGTGACGTTTCGCAGCCTTTTCAGGTCTGCATCGTCAGAATAACTAATATTCTGCCTTTTCAGATCTACATCGTCAGAATATTAGTTATTCTGACGATGCAGACCTGAAAAGGCTGCGAAACGTCAATAAATAAATTAAGTTCGTGCATTAACCCGTTAAAACTAGTTTTTTTAAGGGTATTATTATTTAGATTGTATTACATACAATTTTCCATTCTTGCTGCAGAAAATTCTGGAAATGAATGAGAAATATTAATAGACTATTAACATTTTTATTTACATTTATTATAGTCCTTTCAAATGAATAGAAACTCATATTAGTGTAAAAGTATGCCTTGAGCATTTTCATATATTTGTTTCTACATACACGCTTCGACACTATCTTAATATAACTATGGAAAAACATAAACTACTTATAAAAAAGTTAGTCATGTGTTCAACACGAGATTAAGAAAATTTGTCATACAAAATTTGCATATTTATACAAAATTTCGGCTTATCGGGGTAGTATACAAGGCTTAAAACCGTGTTCTAAGCTTTTTGTAGTAAGCTTTATGTCTTACTAGCTCCGCGGTATTAGGGATATTTCCCCGCAGTAAAACGTAGCCTATGTGTTAATCCAGGGTATCAGCTAACTCCATACCAAATTTTATTAAAATCGCTCCAGCCGATTAGACGTGAAAAAGTAACAAACATACACACTCATAAACTTTCGCCTTTATAATATTAGTGTGATTGGGCATCTTTTTGATGTGGTCCTGTATAAAAATACGATCTTTTATCTTGATTTTGTTCGCATACCTACTTAATTATATTATGTAGTAAATACAGCTGTAGATTTTAATTGCCCTCCGATTATCGCCTGTCCCTTTACGACGATCAAATTTATTTTAAAGCCAATAAACATGCTGCATCAATGTAAATTGTATATTTATTATCTCTTAGGATATATAGCACATTGTTGTAATTATTTTTCCTATGACACGAATATAATTTTATAATTACACTATAACATAATATTTGCGAGGTGATAGTAAAGTAGTCGTTTAACTTGAAATGGAACATCACAACAACCGTTACGTATGAAACAACTCTTTTGTATAATCCAACATTGTTTTTCTACTACCATACTGAAGTTCACAACGTTATGACAATTACCGAGAAGCTCGATGGCGTAGGTGGTTAGTGCATTGGGTCTGCGATCGTGAAAGCACATTGCTCGTTCCCCATACATTGAATGCCCTAGAACGCACAGCAATGAGAAAATGCTAGTTGTGTTCGGAATCATTCATAAACTCTAATTAGGCATTCGTTGAGATACGGACAACTTGAGGAACCGTGGCCTACTACAGAATGTATAAGATTTTGAGGTTATAATTATTATACTTAATTGTAAAAGATGTAAACTTTATATATTCTGAATAGATTTAGTGTTTACCTCTATGTAAGCGCTTAAATAGTATGCATAAAATTAACATAAAATGCAATTAATAATAAACATAATAAATGCTTATATTCATATTGATTTATGAATGTTGGCAGTAACCTGTAGTAATAATAGATTTCTTTTCAAATGAAATGTTTAGTCTTTCCATTTACCTGTTTCATTATTTTACTATCGGTGATTAGGTATGTACCTGGTTATCATTATGATTTTCATAAAAATAAACAGATATTATATAGGATGGGAGTATAAACTATCTTTACATAATTTCAGAAATAATCTTTTTATAAATATAGTTTAAATACAAGTAATAAGTATTATTAACTTAGGATTAACTAAGGTACCTAGTTCTATTCTTATGTTGATAAATACCTATGGTCGCCTATATTGCATTTATTAAGGTAAACAATCTGGGCACAACTTTAAAAAAAAATCACCCATTTAAAAATAAAATAGTAACGAAGTCAATAAACTATTAAAATTAATTGTTATTATAGTCTGAAACCTATTAAATCCAGTTATCAGTTGATTTTTAATGCTGTATTTTCAAAAAAATTAGTACTAAGATTGTTCACCAAATAGGACAAGTTGGATGAACAGACTGTAGTAACAGAACTTTTTTTTTTAACAGTTTGTCCGTTTACTATGATTAATTGCTAATAAGTTAGAAAAAATAATAGTGAAAAGAATGTCCATTCTTTCGGCATGCTGGGCCGATTTCGTCGATGTGCTTTAAGCAACTTTCGCAATGGTCGGTCATGGGATAGGTGAACAAAAACTTAGTATCTCCAGCTCCTCCGAGCTTCGGAAGGCATGTTAAGCCGTTGGTCCTGGACTACTGGCTGCATCTGCAGTGGTTGTCACCCATCAAAACCGCACTGGGCTCGCGTGGCGGATCAAGGCCCAGTCTCCCATTCTATCCATAGGGAAGGCCTGTACCCCAGCAGTGGGGACATAAATAGGCTAATGATGATGATACTGAAATATCACAACATTATAAAAAGTACAGATACTTATAAGTTACAGTGTCAATATATGTCTTTAATGTCAGTTTAGGGTTAATAGTTAATAAAACATTAAGTTTAATTGACATCCCTGAGTGCGGCCTTGAATAACAAAGCCGATTAACACTCACGTATTAAGCTAATTGAATCGTCTTAATTTGCAGGTCCTAATTTAACTTCTGGGAACTGTGTGGATGCACTTAAATCGGCAGGGTTCCGCCGCCACGGGGGTCTCTTCTTATTAATGTAAATATTAAAATACACTTATACCTACACAATCATAATTATGGAACAGGTTATTACAAAGTCGTGATATTATACAGTAATAGATAAAGTCCCTTTACGCATTTTTACTCACCGCTCTGAACAACTTTTTGATTAAGGACTTGAAATAAAAAAAAATGTATTTTTTTTAACTTCGGTGTCAAACATTTTTCAAGAGAATGCTTTTTGTTTCGAAGAAATTGTAAATATATGAATCAACTCGATGCACTACCTTTTTGAGGACATAAAAGTACCCAAATTATCTAAAAAAAGAGAGTAGCTCTTCAAATAACAAACTCAACAATCCTTTCAATAGAAAAGTTTACTAGAAAAAAAAAAACTATTTATTTATTGACTTTTCGCAGCCTTTTCAGGTCTGCATCGTCAGAATAATGATTTTTTATTTACTTTATTATTCTGAAGAAGCAATAAAGTTTCGTGCATTAACCCGTTAAAACTAGTTGTTCACGACCAACACTACCTATTATATAGTCCATGTGTAAATAAGTCATTTTTATACTCTCTCATGTAAATATTCCCTAAGTAAATTAATATTCCATAAGTAAAAAAGAAAATAAATTAGTGTCATTGAGAAACAATTGCCTTTTAATTAACATTTTTGGTGTCAGAAGAAAAAGTCGTAAAAAAAATTACAAAATGCCGTTTACAAGATCGCAAAAACAGGCCGAAACAGCAGCAGCAGTGCAGGAACCTAATGCAGAAGTAGCATCATCCTCAGGTACTATACACAAAAGTGCCCACACTGCTCGCTCTAATAGCAGTACTTTACGAGCTCAAATCTTAGCTGCCAAGGCGGAGCACGCTCGTCGATTGGCAGAAGCGGAGGCGAAGCGTGAGCGTGTCGTCGCCGATCTGGAACTGCAGGCAGAATTAGCTGCCATAGCAGCTGCCTCTTCACATCGATCCAGTAGATCGAACGGCTCCAACTCTCAACGCGTCGAAAATTGGTTAGCAGATTCTGACAATATTAACGCTCGTCATGATCAACATATTAAGGCTTATTCGTTGGTTGACAGGGAAAGATTAGAACCATCGTTCAATAATGAAAGACCGCAGGCGCCACAGTCGCCGCGGTCGGCGCCTCCCGCCATAGCAGATGCAGGCGCCTCTACAAAGCTCCGGATCCCTGTCTGCTCGCGACCTCTGCAAGTTGCGCCAGCTGAACCAACGACATCTCAAACACTCAATTTAGGCACACTTAATAAAGAAACAGATTGTTGTTGCTACATAAATAAAAATACCGAAAACAATATAGGTACACAATTTAATCAGCTGGCCAACGCGATAGCTGGACTGGGAAAGAAGACTACAAGGGTATGTGACATTTCTAAATTTGATGGGCGTGTCGCGGACTGGCTTCTCTTCAAGAAGTCCTATGACCAGTCTAAGGCACACTTCTCTCCCAGTGAAAATGTTGCAAGGCTCAGTTCGGCGTTGAGCGGGGCCGCTAGAGAGGCAGTTGCTGGTCGCCTGATAGCTGCTGATGATCCGGACCAAATTATGCGAGCATTGGAGAATAGGTTCGCACAGCCAGAAGTGATCGTTCTCCATCAACTCTCACTGGTAAGGGCTTTACCAAAGCTAGGCCTGTACGAGTCGTCTCGGGATTTAAATAATTTCGCTTGTCGTGTTCGTAATTGTATCGAAATTATCCGCCTACTAAACCAGCCCGAATATCTAGCGTCGCCGGAATTGTCTAACTCCATAATTGGCAAGTTAACCCCACTCCTTAGGTCCAGGTGGGCCGATTTTGCTGCAGCAAGGGCCGATTCTGGCAAATTCAAGCTAGAAAACATAGCAGATTTTCTTGATAACGAGGCATGTTTACAAACTAAATTTGGACTTGTTCCGTCAGAGTCGGCATTTGTCAAATGTCAAAATCAGCCTTTCACTTTCAAAACTACCAAAGACAAGATTAATCTAAACGCAGTGACTTCATACTCGCCTAGCGTACCAAAAAGTTCGGATGTATGCAGATACTGCCAGGCCGGGCTTCACAAAGTTACTGACTGCACAAATTTTCGGTTGCTTAGCTTAGATGATCGTTGGCAGTGGGTGATCGATAACAAGGTGTGCCGCAGATGTTTACACAAAGGTTCGCATCAGTACAATAACTGCAAAAAGAGATGTGAAGTGGACGGCTGCGTTGCGAATCGTAGACATCATACGCTACTTCATAAACCTAGGTTAGACACAACACCGTCATCAACTTCACCTCAATCCGACGAACAAATCGCTGTTGTAGCGCATAGTGCTGCACCGTTCGTCAATAAACAGCAACCCCTGCTAAAAATCGTTCCTGTAACTTTGACCGGTAAAAAAGGCAGCGTCAATACTTTTGCTTTGCTTGACGATGGTAGTTCCGCTACGTTGCTAGATAAATCCGTGGCTGATATGTTGGATGATGAGGGACCTAGAGAATCTTTACGAATTCATTGCGTTGGGGGCCTGACTAAGTTGTCAAACGTCAGTTACATTAACATTAAGGTGAAAGGCCGCTACAGCTCCGAAAGCTTTAATATTCGTGCACGCTCTATTCCGGACCTAGACTTAAGGCCACAATCTGTGAGCGTTAGTGACGTGCAAGGATTCCGTCACCTTTTCGACCTAACTGACGTATAACAACGCTAAGCCAACTTGTCTTATCGGTACCGACAACTGGCATTTGCTGTTGCCTCAAACCGTACGTCTTAGAACCAAAGCTGAGCCAGCTGCAGTGCTCACTCCCCTGGGTTGGGCTCTTTTCGGTTTTATTAGCGCAAAAACCAGTCCAATAGAATATGTCAACCATGTCGAAGTTGATGAGTTTGATCATAGATTGGATGCTTTAATCAAACATTATTACAAATTGGACTCTATCGGCATCGAGAAAAAACTTCAACGTAGTTCTAGCGACAAACGCGCTTTAGATATATTGGAGGAAACTACGGTACGTTTACCTTCTGGTCATTTTCAAACTGGACTTTTATGGCGAAACGATATCAAACTTGTCCCAGAAAGTAAACCTCTCGCGTTGTCTAGGTTTTCAAGTCTTGAACGTAAGATGGCTAGAGATAAAACTTACGCCAATTCTTATAAACAAAATATCCAAAATATGATCGACAAGGGGTATGCGGAGCTTTGCTCTGGCCCTCCTTCAAGTAACATCTCGTGGTACCTTCCGCATTTTGGGGTAGTACACCCACAAAAGAAAAAGTTACGAGTGGTACATGACGCGGCTGCAAAGTGCAACGGGGTGAGCCTCAACTCTATGCTCTTATCGGGTCCGGATTTGCTGCAGCTTTTGTTAGCCATAGTAATGCGGTTCCGGGAAGGTAAATTTGCTCTTACGGCCGATATAAGGGAAATGTTTCCCCAAATTAAGATTCGACCTCAGGATCGCGACGCGCAGCGGTTTTTATGGAGGGAAAATCCTCAAAATCCACTTCAGGAGTATCAAATGTCTTCCATGATTTTTAGGGCGACGTCTAGTCCATGTACAGTTCTTTATCTAAAAAATAAAAATGCATTAGATTTCCAACGCGCATATCCAGAAGCAGCCAGATCCATTATAGAAGACCATTACATGGACGACTACCTGGGGAGCGTTGATGAGGTGGATGTCGCAGCACGTTTAGCCTCAGACATAGTGACTGTTCATAAGGCAGCAGGTTTTGAAATGCGTTCGTGGGTATCTAATCATTCTGACGCCCTGTCCCTAATACCTTCCGATCTCCGCGCCATCAACGCTTCTGAGGTAGGGTTAGGTCCGTCGTCCCCTTCACAAATACGTGTCCTGGGGTTGACTTGGCTTGTCAGTAATGATTCATTGTGCTTTCTCAAGTGCATACCCAGTTTACCTGTGACCTATACTAAACGTTCCGCCTTATCTCTGCTCATGTCGGTCTATGACCCTTTGGGCCTAGTTACCCCTGTAGTGATAAAGGGCAGAATTATTTTCCAAAAGACGTGGAAATTAGGGCTAGATTGGGACCACAGCTTACCTGAAGTTCTTATTCAAAAATGGAAGTCCTGGTTTCAGGAGCTGCAAGGTCTGTCTGGTGGCGTCATCCCAAGATGTTATTCGGGTGGATCCCCAATCGTAGATAGCCAGCTCCATATTTTTTCCGATGCAAGTGAACTGGCTTATGCTTGCGTCGCTTATTGGCGTTTCACTTTGGCCGACGGTTCGGTAAAACTAGCATTAATTGGGGGCAAAGCTAGACTTGCGCCACTGAAATCAGCCACTATCCCAAGGATGGAACTTCAGGCAGCGCTTATTGCAGCGCGTTTCGCTACATACATCCTCGAGGCTCATAAGAGAAAGCCTGTAAAATATGTGGTGGATTCCCTGACAGTATTGAAATGGTTACGGAGTGATGCTTGCTCATTTAAACCGTTTGTTTCCTTCCGCGTAGCCGAGATTTCCGAGCTAATTGATGTTCAGAGTTGGAGGTATGTACCTACGGCCCTAAATGTCGCCGATGATGCTACTCGGGATACTGGAGATTTATCTATTCGTTCTCGTTGGTTTACCGGCCCATCTTTTCTCCTTTCACCAGAAGAAACATGGCCCAGTGAACCAATAACCTGTGATATTCCTACCACGGATGAAAATAAAACCGTTTCCGAACTGGTCGGATGTTTAGTTAGTACATTTACTGAACCTTCAACCACTTCACCTATAGTCGCGGATTACCACCGATTCAGTAAATGGATTCGCCTGCTCAGAGCCACAGCTCGAGCACACCAGTCGGCAGAGATTTTTAGATCACTTTTACCTCAAAATTCCAAATCTTTCGATACCTCTCTACGTTGTCATAAAAATTTTCCTCTCGTTTCTGTAAATGAATTAAATTCAGCAGAGCTTCATTTATTTATGTCAGTCCAACGTGATTCTTTCGCAGACGAACTCAATTGCGTTTACGCAGGACGCCCCGTTTCTAACTACAGTAGGCTTAGGAACGTGTCCTTGCTCTGGGGGGAAGATGGTCTTCTTCGGCTATGCGGTCGCACGTCTGCCTCAGATGTAGTCGAGTCTCGTCCTATTGTTCTCGACGGCAAGCATCAGATTACGAGAATGCTAATCCAATCCTACCACACCCGATATGCACACGCAAATAACGAGCTAGTTGTGAATGAATTACGCCAAAGATTCTATGTTATTGGACTAAGACCTGCCGTCAAAAGAGCTGCCTCTACATGCCAATTCTGTAGAATTCAGAAAGCTAAACCTGTCACGCCACCCATTGGAGACCTACCTGAAGTACGGATGGCCCACAAAGAACGTGCTTTCACCTATGTCGGATTAGATTATTTTGGCCCGCTAAGCGTCACGATTGGACGGAGACACGCCAAAAGATTGGTGGCTCTCTTCACCTGCCTTACCATCAGAGCTGTTCACCTTGAGGTAGTAGAGAGCCTATCTTCAGATTCCGCCATAATGGCCTTACGCCGCTTCATTGCCCGTCGTGGTAACCCATCCTGCATATACTCAGACAACGGGACGGCATTTGTCGGAGCTGCCAAGATCGTCAAGGACGTCTACGAGTTCGCATCCACCAAGATGATTCGGTGGAAATTCATCCCCCCGTCTGCACCATTTATGGGAGGCTGCTGGGAGAGATTGGTACGAAATATCAAGAGCGCCTTGGCTGTAACATTAAAGGACAGGTCACCAAGAGAAGAGGTTTTTCTGACGTTATTGATGGAAGCGGAGGCGGTTGTGAATTCTAGACCGCTAACCCACGTCTCCGTGGATTGCGAAGCAGAAGATGCCCTCACACCATTCTCCTTTTTAATTGGCTCCACCTCAAACGATATGCAAACACGGCGTTTCGACGATACCGATCTCTCCAGTAGAGCGCAATAGCGGAAAGCACAGCATCTGGCGGACCATTTTTGGCAACGATTTGTACGCGAGTACTTGCCCACCCTAGTGCCGCGACGCTCTTCGACCAGCGGCCAGCAGACGTTGCAAATTGGCGATTTGGTTTGCATTGTGGATGGGACCCTACCAAGGCGTTGCTGGCCACGTGGACGCGTAGTAGCCACATATCCCGGCAAGGACAAAATTGTTAGGGTAGTAGACGTATTGACTAAAGGGGGTGTCCTGCGTCGCCCGGTAAGAAAACTGGCAGTGTCGGCCGTTGCCTAAATAAGTAGGTGTCTACACCGCCGGGGGCCATGTTCACGACCAACACTACCTATTATATAGTCCATGTGTAAATAAGTCATTTTTATACTCTCTCATGTAAATATTCCATAAGTACTTAAAAAAGAAAATAAATTAGTGTCATTGAGAAACAATTGCCTTTTAATTAACACTAGTATTATTTAATGAGTGATGTGCGTGAAAACCTAAAAAAACAAATAGAAAAAAATCATCGTAGACTAGGCAGCCGACGGGACTCGAACCCGCACCCTTCGCTATCCGGGCGAATGCACTGACCATTATGCTACCGCGGCCCTGACGGCCGTGTCGAATTTTCTCTAGCTTTAGGCTGCAAGGCAGTGGCAATCTCTTCGAGTCCCGTCTGCTGCCTGGTCCGCGTGGATTTTTTTCTAGTAAACTTTTCTTTAGATTTAAAGATTTAAACATCTAGCAGTAAAATGCTTAAAAAATAAAAACATAGTTCTCCATCCATCATTTCCATATTTAGCATCAGGCAGCATTTGTTAAAATATCTCATCCGAGATATCTGTAAACTAAATGTGTAAGATTTAATTTTCATGCAAAAAGCGTGATCGAGATAAACCAAAACATTTAATAATTACTTTTTTCTTTGCCAATCTCTTAAAACTAAATGGTAGATCCATTATAGATCCAGATATAAAATGGCACTTCGCATCATTTGTGTATATTTTGCTAAATACTTATACTTATAATTAAGCACGCTTTTAATTTACTGTATTTTTTCAAAAGATATATTGCTGGATCCTGTTTCACAAAAGTTATTATTCAAATGTTTCTAATAAATGATTCCCAAAACGTAAGACGCACTTCCTAGAAGAAAACCATAAGACCATCTAAGGTGCGGCCGCACCATCAGTCACTGCTTTTCACTTATAATGATGTTAAAAATGTTACATAACAGCCGTTCTTGTCCACCCATTGTACTGTTCAATACAAAAACGAGAAAGAAACGAGTCGCATCTTAAAAAATGACTCCCAATTTATTTGAAGCATAAAAAAAGTAGATTTTCCCATGACACCAGCTTGGGCGTTCTGCCTCCGCGCAACGAACGCTATCCTTCTCTCGGATATTTCTTTGTCGTTTTTTATTTAAATGGCTTTGACATTTGGGAGTTGGGTCACTTATTAAATTAGTCTTTGTATTTAAATGAGCGATTAATTATTTTATGTGCGGAACTGCTCCCGGTTAGCTTTTGTCATACACTTTTTAATAAAAAATTGTTTTCGGATCTTAATTTGACTTAAATAACTGTTGGAATGTAAATGTTTGTAATTAATACTAATGACTTTATATATCTTTTTGTTAATATTAATTGTTAAAACCTTTTTCGACTTTCCATCACGTAATCCGCCGGTATGATATGAAATTTCTTTGAAAATCGCATTCTAATTCTAAACATACAATGGTTTTCGAAATTATGAATACACTTTACTCTAACACTAAAAATATGCCAATTTATTGAATGTAAAAAGAATTTTCATAATATCAATATATATATATATATATATGTAATGATATTATGAAAATTCAAAAAAATATTATTGAAAATTATGAAATGTAAAAAGCTAACGTTATAAACTGTATCGATGGCAGGACAATGCGAAGTTACAATAACCAATAATAATTTATCACATAACACACCATCTGTGGTTTTAAATTTCCTGACACATCGTTATAGCATATCCTCATTGTTAATAAACATTATATGAAGTGTAATAAACTAAGTAGGAAAACGAAAAGGGACAAACTGCAAGTGAGTTAGGACAACGGCCAGTCAGACTACCACGAAATGGTAAAATTACGCAGACAACTTTAAACTTTTAATACGACCACTGGGGTTGAAAATCGTTTGGAGAACATTTACGGTTCTGTACAATCTGAAATGCTGCTGTGTGTACCGATATCCAGTTATCGATCAAGTCAGGATGTCATAAACAACGATGAAGTGCGTGGCGGGTGACTCGACGAAATCGTCGCTTATGTTGTTGCTTGTGGTAATGAAACAAAAGACGAGAAATGATAATAATGATAAACATTAAACAACTTTAACCATAACACGGGAAGCTGCTACTTTTTTGAATTTAAAAGAAAATATTCATTTACATAACACGATTCTTTATTATAGGTATTTTGACATTGGAAATTATGTAATTGAAATTATTATAAATTAATAAATATTTTCAGCACACACACCAATTAGCCTAGCCCCAAAGTAAGCACTGTAAGGCTTGTGTTATAGACTGGGGTAACGGATAGAATACATATACAGTACATATATAAGTATATTTATATAGAAATACATAATAAACATCCATGACTGGAGTACAAATGCTCGTATTCATCACACAAACATCTGCCCACACCGGGATTCGAACCCGGGACCTCTGGAGTCGGTGACATCATGAAACCCGGCGTACAAACCACTCGGCCACGGAGGTCGTCGATTATTATCATAGTGATATTACGTTACGTCAATTCTTTACTAAGACACCAAAAATAATCACCATTATAACCACATTTACGGAAAAGCTGACTAGCTGTCCAATGGGTACTTGGTATCGATACCCATCGATGAGATCGTTGGCCGCTCAATATCCGATTCCCAAAGTTCCTGGTAGCTGTAACTGATGTCGGACATTAATCCTAATGTACCGTCTAGTGACTAAACGTACAATCTGAAAGTAAATATTTCAATGCGTCCAATAAAACTGTGGGTTAAAAAAGCGGCGAGCACCGCTCGTAAGGTATTCGTCGAGTATGACTTCTGGGAAGATATGCAGGCCACTGTCATATCACGACCGGTAGGGACGCCGGCGGTATGCTTGGAATTTTTTATCGATATTACTAAGCGATTTTAGGAATATCTCTTATCATTAATAATTTTGGAACTTCTACATCAGTAATATAATAAATATGATTAGTACTATTGTAAACTGGGTGTAGTCCCGGTGCAGTAGTAATTATGTTTCAATAAAAATCTATCAATATTTTTGTTACGATAAACTTCATTCGAAATAGATTTTATCATTTTTATGTTTTTGTATTACAAATCTAGACATTACAAACATTGTATATTTTGAAAAAGTCAAATAGATATAGTTAAACGATTACCTTCCCGATTCAATAAATATAAAGGTAACATTCAGTTTTTAACGTATGTTGTGGGATTTGTTTTGTACTCTATATAATTTTATACAAAGTAATGGGTCACGCAACCCGGTCTTTGTAGGTTGCGGTCGCTAAGAACCGAATTCTGCCGTAGTGAAGCGACAGGAAAATACGTTGGTACAGACTTTTTTCCTCAGTAGTATTAGTAATTTTAAAAACTTTTCTTCTGCAATAGCTATAGCGCTGTCAATAAAACTTATTAATAAATAATCATTTTTACCATATTTCACGTAACAATTTAATATTGGAAAGAGTCAAGTGCAAATTCAGTTGCTATCAAGTATAACAATACTCATACTTTCATGAAAGTTCTGCAACGGATAAATTTTCTGATGAATATAAGCGGAAACTATAACTGTGTGCTAGATAAAAATGTAAATATATATATTTGGACCTTTTTTATTTATTACAGCAGTCCAAGAAAACATTAACATGACAATATTCTTTCATTAAAAAGACTTCAACGAAATCTCATCCAAAGACCTAGCGTTAAATACAAATTTTATTAAATGAAAAGCATCTAAATTATAATCAAATTATTTCAACGATATTATGATACCCAATTATGCTATCGATATCACAAAAACAGGCCCCTGTCACTAGCGGGACAGGCGCAAGCGCACGACAGATGATCAGTCATGCGCCAGATGATACGATAAGCCAGCGGTAGCCACTCATTAATCTACCCACTCCCCACTTACCCCCTCTCCCCAAAGCCTACACTATCCACCAATTAAACGGACATATAGCCATAGTTTCTTAGAAAATCAAAAAGTACCCACCGATAACTGGAGACTGAGATTGTAGTGTAACATGGTAGCGTATCAATATTTGTTTACATTACAGTGATGTAGATTGTAATATCGATAATCAAGTTTGGCATTTACAAATGGAACGCTAGCCCACTATTTTATTTAATATTTATTCTGTTAGCAAAAGCGTGCAGATAAATCTAAGCTGGTGCCCATTTTTTCATTGTAAAGGAATGAAAAGATGGTCTTGTTATTTTTATATTAGGTAGTTACAATATTGCAGAAGAAATAATGAGAGTTTCGCTTCTACTTATATAAGTAATGAAATAAGTGATTCAATATTTAATTCACTTTTTTGATCTCAAGAGTGTGAATTTGAACTCCACGTGGAATATATTAAGATAAAGTAAACATTTTTTTTATATTTGAGTAAACTCATATTCCGTAGATCACTTATAAGTCACACACTTAACATTAATGAAATATTATTTATTGATATCTATATTTGTAATATTAAAAACACGAAAAAAGATATTCGAACGAAAAAGGTACTCAACCTTAAAAAAATATCGGTTCTTCATTGTAACATTTCTTTCTTTCAAGTCGTTTAATTTTATTCGTATTTATTTCGAGATTATATTATTAATTAACACAAATAATATTGCCTAATTAATCCGTGAAATCGGTAGTCGACGATTGTCATAAAACTGTTACCGATAGGGTTGCCATATTTGGCATATATAATGTCAAAAGATTTAAAGGTTTGAATGAAACAAGTTTCAACGGGTTTAAAGCACTGATATTATTTATTTATTGACGTTTCGCATCCTTTGCAGGAATGCGTCGCCGGAATCATGATTTTTTATTTACTTTGTCGAGCTACCTTCGAAAGATTTTTATTGTTCGTTCGGATATTTCATTGAAAGATTTTTAAAACTTAATACTCTATGTAAGAATTTATTAACTATTATATTTATAATTCTGAGGTTATTTATTTGACCTTAACTACAGTAAACTACCGACACGGTTCCAAAATTGGGAGACCTTTCTGAGAAGTACTGGCGAAACAAACTCAGAGAGACTTTCTATCTCCTTCTTATGTTAAATCATGCAAACAAAAAGAACTAATTGTAAACTATTTCTTAATTTAAAACATGAAAGCAACATGTGCCAGCCCTATCGTTAGGGTTGTATTCGGCAGCGGCCGCCCGTGGCGCGTCCGCTCCCGATCACTGGCGGCCATTAACGAAACGCACCGTTTTACAACGGCATTAAGATGAAACTCATAAAACCCGCACTTGATTGATAAGTACAGTCAACATCGAGCCGAGTTAACCGAAACTATAAAATAAATCCAACTAAAGTTAGCTATCTTCTTTTTCTCCGTCGTTTCCTGGTGACTGAGGATGGTGACCTTCAGGACAGCACAATTCACCAGTGATTTCCAGGCCCTTATGTGTTCTGCAAGGTGGATGGACGCATGCAAGTTGCCGTTCGTGGTTTCCTCAACCATGTTCATCTACCGGGATGGAGACCTGCTTCTACTCCTTTCACCTTCCACGTTTTCCACTACCAAAAGCTTTTCAAAATTATCTGGGCTTCCCCTCGCCACGTGTCGAAGTATTTTAGAAGGCATTGCATGCACATAGAAAACGGACGTTTCTTGATAGCCTGCTCCTTTGTCGTAATTTTTACTATAATTACTTTCATTTATAGTTTACAATCGATAGGGAAATATCGATAATATGTTGCCGAGCGCTTATACACAGCTACACGTGAAGTTGGCAAAAACACAAAATTATTTTTCAAATGATTGTAAATCTATTGAAGTCCATTGAAAGTCAGTTAGAAAAATATTTCTGTTTTGAGTTACTTCATCTGTAACTGTCTGTTCAGTACAACTTACCAACACGCCTGAATTACATACATACATACAATCGATCGACACTAAAAAGCATTCCAACAAGATCGTATTCGACAGAAACATAGGTTAGTACTGTGAGCAACAGATTTTGTAATACTCGTACATATGTGTAGTTGTCTTTTCGTTTTATAAAAGATCTTGTTATAATTTTCTAACTAGATTTTCGTAAACAAGTATCTTAACTATCCACACTAATTGTCGTTTATAGCACTACAATTTTATAATGTCAATTGTAAAATTACTCATAGCGTAGAAGTACTTTGACCAAACACTTAGTAAGTATTTCGTTATAGCTAAATAAGCTGAAAACAAGAAGTTACTTATAATTTTTATTTTTTAAGCATGTAACTGCTTGATGTTTAAATCTAAAGAAAATATTACTAGAAAAAAATCCACGCGGACCAGGCAGCACACGGGACTCGAACCCGCACCCTTCGCTATCCGGGCGAATGCACTGACCAATTATGCTACCGCGGCCCTAATGGCCGCGTCGAAATTCTTCTAGCCATTTTTAAGCTGCAAGGCAGCGCCATCTCTTTGCATTGTAGGTAACCCACAATGTCATATGAATACTTTTACAAGTATTAAACATTTGAAAGAAGAAATAGCAATTATAGTGATAATTTTTATTAGAAAAAAAAAACAAGTAAATAATCACTTCCTTGCCATTTTTTCATATTGATTGGTTAATAGGTAAATGTTAAATTTTCTGTGCGTCAGTGCATGACATGGTGATATTTTTTTGAAAATATCACAGTAAAAACCTACAAAAATGTGAACACTTAAAAATTTTTACTTGTTACCAGATATTCTGATTTTATTTCTTTTGTTATGGTTTTCTTATCTTACGTTTTTTTAGATATATTTATTTATGAAAAAATACTGTTAAAAATTGCAAACATTGGAAAGGTAAGGATTACCTATCTTGTGTCAAATACTCTTCTTCCGTTTCGTCGAACCTCAAATCACACCGGTACTAGATAACGAAGTATTCACTACAAAAACTAATGCCGTTAAAAAAATAACTAAAAAGTAAAAAAATCTAGTATTTATCTCGTTTTACAGATAAACCCGTCTATTAATGTTACTATATTTGCATATATTGGATATAGTTTTTTTAAGACATTTTAAATGATACCTGTATTGTAATAATTAGAAGACTTTTTTTATTGTCATTTAGTCATTGCTGTTATTTCAATTTTAATAGTTTAGGTATGCTATGTTATCCGACCTAATAACGGGATTCTTACGATACCATACATATCTTAGTCGGTTCAGGCGTTTAGAAGTTATGGTGGAATAAATAATAATTGTACATACATAAATGAATCCTGAATACATAACTCTAGCTTTTTTTTGGGCAGTTGTGTAATAACAATAATTTCCATAACCATTTCGATTCTGGCCGCTGTTGCAGCATTTCATATTATTCTCATATAAGTTCATATTATTTTCATATCATAAAATATAAAAAGGTAGGACATAGCGGATTATCCTCTCGAATTGGAACGCCGGTGTGGGGAAATAACCTCCACCTTATAGAATATATTATTATATATTACCTATTATTATAATATAGATCACAGAAAATTCAAAAGTCAGTTCAAATTCAATATTCATTTATTCAGTTTAGCACTAGCACATGCGAAAGTCGACAGAAGATAATAAGACTTTTGGTGGTGCTGAAGGTATTTCTGTTATTGAGTAAGGTTCCAGGACTCCACGGTTTAAAGGATGTGGTGAGGGTATACAATGATGCGAGTATAATTTTTGATATCGCAAGCGTCTCTGGGATATGGCGCCCCCTAACCATCAGGCGGGCCATACGCTTGTTTGCCACCCGTTTAAAAATTAAAAAAACAAGATTTTACTACAGGGTTTTTTTCTTAATACGAAAAAATAATATACGTAACTTAGGAATTGATATCACACTAATATTACAGAGGCGAAAGTTTGTGAGTGTATAGGTTTACTTTTTCATGTCTTAACGGCTGGAGCGATTTTAATAAAATTTGGTATGGAGTTATCTGACACCCTGGATTAACACATAGGCTACGTTTTGCTGCGGAAAAATATCCCTAATAAACTGCGGGTAACACCGCGGGGCACAGCTAGTAATCAAATAAGTTATGGTAAGTATATCTCATTAAAGTATCACAGTTGGGGACAGTACGGTTTTAGCATATTCAAGTTCGGCACATTACACTTTTACACCATCTACTGGTAAGATCAAAGAAGCCGACAGGTGCAGATTTAGCTAGGTATGCGACTTTAAAATTTGCATACGGAACGGACGGACCGACCTATTGGAGAATTCCGAGCATACACTTGCGTAAAAATCTACTTTGACTTGAAAGTTTCAGGCCGTGTAGTTAGAAAGCATTTTTGGCTTCATGACGACGAAATTTCTGTTTTTTTTTTAATTAGGTTTTGTACCTAGTCGCTTTTCAATTTATTGCAGCTGCTAAGTAAACACTTGCGATTTGGACAACGCATACATAAGCTAGCAGGCTCCATAAATTAATCCATACTAATATTATAAATTCGAAAGTGTGTCTGTCTGTCTACCTGTTACCTCTTCATACGAAACCACTCAACCGATTTTGATAAAATTTGGCATAGATAAGTATAGTTACAGTCCCGGGGAAACAAAGTAGTTTTAATCCAAGAAATCATCCTTTAAGGGGCTTTGGAGGTTGAAGTTTATTTGGGAAACCAACTTTCCCACGCAGACGAAGTCTATAATTCATACCTTAATTTTGCACCCTGCACATCTCCTATTCTTCTACAAACAAATATTTAAATAATCATGATTTGCCGCTGTTCAATTCCATTTGCTAGTTTTCAATCTATCAATGCAGAAACAATAACTGGTTTTCGATTAAACTACATATTATACGAATGCCAGTTGTCAAGCTTTATTTTTTGTATTTGTTATATAACTTCACAAATAGGTAAGGCAATTCACACAGCGCTCTGCATTATGCAGCGTAGCGGCGAAGTGCGTGTTCTTTATAACGTGAAAGTACCTCTCTTCGTATTGAAACATCCTTGAGCAATACACTGAAAACGCATTCACGCACTATGTGGCAAATCGCGCGCCTACATCAGGTCAACACAAGTTGGAGCGGCAAAATCGGCATGTACCACAAACACAACACACAACCACGGGTGTGTCCCCGTCGCCACGCACCCCGCGGCGTAGCGCGTGGCAGTGTGAAAATCGCCTAAGTTCGTTGAGAGACCAATTCTTCAATTAAAAAGCTTCACAGACTGGCGAAACACAGATTAACACGCAATAAAATGATGATTAGTGTTAAGGTGAGATCGGAGGGAATCAGCATGAGCTTTTAGCACTGCTGGATAAAATCATTGATTCAGATTCCTATTGCCAATAGCTGAGACTTAAGTTAAAAAATTTCGAAAAAACTACCGGGATTGATTAGCAAAAGGGTCTGGTCTTTCATTATAATAATCCCCGTAGACTCTGCCATAACTAAAATAATTCTCACCTTGCACCATCGGATTTTGACAGATTTCCGTCTCTTTAAAATCATTTCAGGATTATGTCATTGCCTTCAAGATGACAATAAGTAATTGAAACCAAATAGCACAAAAACAATAATATATGTCGTGAGTTTCTGTGAGAAATAGATAGAAACTTCTATCGGTCATATCTAATTCGTTCCCTACATTGTTACCCTACCTTATACATTTTGATCCTACCATCCGTTTTTATTTTAAACAGTCATCTCAAAAAATTGCTTTATTGATGTATATGTTAGCATAATATGTTCCCATTCTAGACTGGGATTCAATGAAAAATCATAGTATGTATGCATAAGTGCAAATTTTTTCTGTGAATAGTAATAAACTTATCAACTCAGCGCACTGCAATTTTCGAATGTAAAAAAATAAAAACAAAACACTAACAGAGATAAAACGGTGACATTAAGCCGAGCCTCATGTCACGAGGTCCACTTAATTTAGACGATTTACCGTTTCGGTCGTCCGTCGGTCGTGGCGCACACGCACGAGGCGTGCTCTACCGACGGCCATCGTTTCTCGGAACTGTTGGATGGCCTGCGCAAGAGTTCCATATCACCCCACTTTCTTTGCCGCGTGCGCTGTAGAGATTCCGATGTTATGCTAGGCTGACGTCAGTGTTGGACGTTTATGTGTAAAACGTTTTTTTTTCACCCGAGAATTTAATATAGATAAAAATAAATAATAAGTAAATACCTAAGTTTATAGATTGGTGTATATAATTGGTATTCCTTGGCTGCTTAAAGAAGATATGTATTAATCTTAGCCTCAGCATCCTCCCAATCTTGTCACTGAAAGGGATTTTTATGTAAAAGAAAAGGTTATCGGTCAATTGTGCTGGGTTTGAATAATTAATAGATTGAAAAGTTCCCATCCCATCGCATAACAGTTGTTGCTGTCTGTTGATAAGAGTTTGCTTGAGAGTGGGTTCACAAAATAAATAAATAAATAGCCTACTTACATTCCGTTTTACTTTTTTCTTTCATCAGTACCACTTAAATAAGAAACAAAATACAAATCGGTAGTACAAATAAATGTATTTGAAAATCCAAATACAAAACGATACTATTCGTAAGATACGCTCCGCGGTGCGATGTTTTATTCATGAGAAGCGGTAGAGTTCGTTGCTAAAATGGTTTCTGAAATACACGACCGTATTAATAGGAAAATATTAATACAGGTCTCCAGGACATACCTTAATGGAGCCTAATAGGAAAAAAAGTGAGTGTGCTTATGACCACACGACTGGAGTGAAACTTCTTTAGCTCCAATGATCTGAAAATCATAAACTCAACCTGAAGATTTGTTGATAGAAAAAAAACCACCAATCCGCATTGGGTCCATTATCACCCACCAATCCGCGCTGAGTCCGTTATCACTTTCCAATCCGCACTGGGTCCATTATAACCCACCAATCCGCGCTGGGTCCGTATCACCCACCAAGCCGCACTGGGTCAATTATCACCCACCAATCCGCGCTGGGTCCATTATCACCAACCAATCCGCACTGGGTCCGTTATCACCCACTAATCCGCGCTGGGTCCATTGTCACCCACCGATCCGCGCTGGTTCCGTTGTCACCCTCTAATCCACACTGGGTCCATTATCACCCACCAATCCGAGCAGGGTCCGTTATCACCCAACAATCCACGCTGGGTCCATTATCACCCACTAATCCGCACTGGGTCCGTTATCACCCACCAAGCCGCGCTGGGTCCGTTATCACCCACCAATCCGCGCTGGGTCCGTTATCACCCACCAAGTACTAGATTCATGTATTTTGTGACGGGTATTGTTCATTGTTTACCGATGAGTCACCGATGACACTAATCGTAACGCGAAATCGTAACACATTCGCCAGTTTACCCCCCAAGTCAAGCGTGCCTAAAAAAAGTTTTACTTTAAAAATAAATAAAACGGAGCTATATTTTCATGATCGATGCATGTCAGTTTAATAGCTAAAAGTGCCAAATTAAAGTGAATCAAAAGTTCGGTGTTACTATATTTAGTGATCGATAGTGATCTCTAATTTTCATTGATCACAGAATCTAATGTCGATCATTGGTTCTTGTGTACCTTATTAAAAAATGTATTATTATCATCTAACAAACAGCGCTTAATCCCACATAAAGCGGAGCAACAACTATGGCTAAATTACCAAGGCCGAAACAGACTTTTTGAATTACCCAAAGGCCTTACTTTACAAACTACACCTTAAATAAATATTTCCAACACTCACATCAATTAGCCTAGCCCTAAAGTAAGCACAGTAGGCTTGTGTTATGGGATACTAGTGTAACGGATAGAATACATATACATAGTTATACCTACATACGTATATTTATATAGAAATACATGTTAAATATCCATGACTGTAGAACAAATGGCTCGTATTCATCACACAAACATCTGCCCCCACCGAGACTCGAACCCGTCACCTCTTGAGCCGGCGACACCTTGAAATCCGGCGTACAAACCACTCGGCCACGGAGGTCGTCCAAGGACACCCTGATCCAAATATGTGGCTTGGCCATTTCGTTACTACAAGAACTATTGTATAACAAAAAAATAATGAATAATGGATTTTTTCACTTAACGCCCATGTAATTAATTTTCATTGTCGTCTTCAGGTACGTTTTTCGGGGTAATTGTTAGCATAGGTACCTAATAAAAATAAAACAATTTGTCTCATTGTCATCTAACAAAGAGCCCTTAATCCCACATAAAGCCTAACTATGCCTAAGTTACCAAGACCTTAACAGACTTGTTAATTACCCAAAGGCCTAACTTCACAAACTACACCACCTTAGTCCAATCATGTGGCTTGGCAAGTGGCCTGTGAATGTAGCGAAATAGCCAAGCCACATATTATGACTCGAGTGTTGAGTTTGTGAAGCAAGGCCTTGTACAGTTAGAAGCTTGGCTCTACATCATGAGATCTGATAACTTCTTGACGGTGATAGTGATATCATATGGTCTCGTCTTGGTAATATTTTACACAACATTTTGGTAGGATTTATGTATTCTACGTATTTCTAATTTGTATTTCAAAGAACAATGCCCACTGCCCATACATTCGAAAACCTGTCACTTCGGTTTTTTCTTTATGGATGTATATTGACTGTTGAGGTTGTTAACTAATTATTACAATCTTCTGAAATAATGTTGCTAATTTGGTTTGATTTGGCAATGAGGAATAGAAGTTATAACGAAAACTAATTCTGAGGTTATTCAACTGCTGAAGATGTCATTTACTTACTCTGTGATTATAGATTATCTAATGCCGGAACTTCACTTGGCTATTTGTAAACTTGACAACAGTCTGTCCTTATCATGTTTTAAGAAAAGAAAAGGACAGACTGAAGTCAAGTTTACATGAATAGCCAAGTGAAGTGCCAGCATAAGATTATTCATTTGTGTGCTGTCACAGCTGTGGTGTCTTAGCCCAGCTAGGTATTTATTTCAATTCGCTTGTTTTGTTTGATTGAAGCTTGATCTGAGGATTGAAGAAAAATGGATTAATATCATAACATGTATCATGCTGAGGTGTCATCCTTATAATATTGTCTTTGGAATTAAACAAGTTTTTTTTTATATTTAATCAATAATTCAGTTTCAATTATTTTATTGAAATAGTAGGTACTTAATGTCTTAGTTTCTGCAAGCGACTGAATAAATGATAATCTTGACCTTTACCTAATTATATCTATAGACATCTAAGACATTTAACTATGTATTATTTAAATCTCTGGTAGACAAGTATATAAGTAGGTAATAATCTAAAATAAAATTACAATACCTTCCATTAATTGAGATGATTGGTACTATGAGCAGCTGTCATTATTGCTGACATTTTTTCGGAACGAATTTCCTTCTCATGTAGTCAGCCGAAGAGATGATGGAGTCCTAACTATTTCGGTCATGTTTCACTAAGAAAATGGCCAGTCTTTGTTAAGAACGGAAAGAAACTTTAAATTAAAGCCATGCCTTTTAAGTATTACATTACCATTTAAATACGGTATTTACCGCATGGCTGGCAACATTGGAAAGGAGAGTGCGAATCTACATTTAAGCTGCGTTCATAATTATGTCATTTTACTTTGATACAATACTCTTCCCTAATGGATGCGTTCGTGTGATAGCAAAAAATGTACCTACATAATGGTTATTTTCAAAAATTATTTTTGAAAAAACTGGATTGTAGTTTTTGTTGATATTTTGATTTCGTAATAAGCGAATAATTACCTTTTTTTTGAGGTATGTCACATAATTATACATGCAAAATTTTTTTACAGATTTGACAGGTCACAAATGGGCATCCTTCTTTATGTGTTGTGTTTCTGTCGGTCTGCCCTAGGCAACGGCGCGTGTGTAATTTTTGATATCACAAGCCTCTATAGGCTATGGTGCCGTTTACCATCAAGACTATAACCACGGCGAGTGTTCTGAGCAGTTATTCTCCTTTATTTCTCCTCCATCACCTTTTCTTCAGAGGACCACCCGGGCTGGCCTACGTTGCCACCGACTTACTGTGACCACTATTCCTACACGAACAAAGAAATTTGGTGACTCATTTCTTTGTCGTACTATTCGTAAGTGGAATTCTTTACCCGCGCAAGTGTTCCCTCCTTCTTATAATCTGGGGTCCCTTAAGAGAGGCGTGAAGAAGCATTTTTGCAGGCCGGCAAGGTGAGAATGATTGGTGTAGCAGTTTATAACTGCTGTACCAGCTATCTTCGCGTTTGCACTTTATTACCACTTAACATCAGGTGGGGTAGAGTCATTTGCCTACCTCTATATATATTAAAAAAAAACAAGTGGGCCATATGCTTATTTGCAAACCTTTTAACATAAAAAAACTATATCTTAAACAGTGTTATGTTCTTGCAATAAGGTTTCTGAGCTGCACGGTGAAGGGGCAACGTAGGTAACGAAAAAGATACCTAGTATATCTTCCTAATTTCATATCAAATTTCTATAAAGCTAAGGTAGCCGATGCCCGTAATCCTACTGGTAGTTCCACAGGCATTTAATTTTGTCCGTAGTTCCACCAGAAGGATATTTGGCATGAAGTTTACCAAGTCCAACTATACTAATTCATGCCATAAGCTTGTTTGCCACATAATTACCATTAAAAAAAACAAGACTAGAATGCAAATAAACAGCCAAAGACCCATTCACACGTAAGTAGAGATGAATAGACTGAGCCGAGTCTATTTCCATGTCATTATACTCCGCTCGTGGAGGCATATTAATATTGTACTGCGGTCAAAAGTTAATCGGGTTTAAGTCGTTCGCATCGCCCACGAAGATCCATCACAGTCGTCATTATTCACACACGAATTATGTAATTTCAATAAATGGGGCTTATTGAATAGTGATGAACGTCGGTAGGCTGCGCTGGGACCCCCGTAGAGAACCAACGTACCTATAAATAGCAATCCTATGACCAAACAACGCTTTGGACTGAATCCATTACTTCTTCGCTACTGACATCTGAACTATAAATCAACAGGAACGACCAATGTGAATCGTATAGGAGCATAATAGTCTTGTCGGAAGAATCACATGGTAGATAACTCTCCCAATAAGCCTTCGATCGCAGCAATAAGCACTTAGATCCTCATTGTCTAAAATAAATGTATTTTGTTTGGATAAATCGAGCGGGTGCCAACAGAGGTCGCGACGAGTGTTAATGAATCTTTTCTTAATGAGGTTCCACATATATAGGTGCAATTTTAGAGGCATGTTTTGATTAAAATGCCTAGGTATTACCTTCGTGCCTCATCCTCGTATATACAGTAAAGAGAAAAGAAAATATTAAAATAACTTTTTATAAAGTTTCTAAAGAAACATTTTCTAGAAAAATTCTACTCGATTTCAGTCGGTAATCAAACCCGCATCTTCCGCTTCTAGCAGTTAAATGCCCCGACAAGGAACCCTAATAGTTTCGTCAAGTCCGTCTGTCTGTCCGTCCCCGGTTTCGTTTGGAGACTTAGCACTAGAGAGCTGTAATTTTGTGGCGATATGTATATCAATCACGCCGACAAAATGATAGAATAAAATAAAAATAAAAGTTTTTTAGAGTATCTCCCCTACATGTAATCTGGTGATGTTTTTTTTGATCGTCTACCATATCTTGTGGGGTATCGTTGAATACGTCCTTTAAAATTACTTAGTGGTTTCTAAGACTATTTTTCGATTAAGGACTCAATTTGCGAATATTCAACTTTAAAGTGCTAATTTTTGTTTGAGTAGGGCGTCCCCTCCTTCTAAAAGCTAAACTATTAGCTTGAAATACCTGTAAAAAATCACGATAATAGTGCTTTTAATGAACTTTTAAGTAAAAGTATAAATAAGTTTAAGAGTAATAGTCGTTCAACTGCGGTTAAAGAAAATTTCTTAACTACTGAAAATTCCTTAGAAGGAAACATTAATAGTGACATAGATAGGGAACTACGCAACCTTACACTGCGCATGGCACGACACGCACTTGGCCGGTTTTTTATAGATAAAAAAAAAGGAATTAATGTTGTTATTAAATTTATTTTTATGCAAATGGCAGGACTTAGCTGATTTTTTTACTCGAATAGGTGCGCCCATCAGGATAAGTAGTTTTCACCTTATGCTACAGTAATATAATAGTACCAGTGTTGGCTTGTTGCTGTTGAAGTAAGATTCCAGGACTCAACGGGGTTAGGGATGGGGTTAAGGTAAGGCAACGTGAGGGTAAAAATATGAAAAAAAATAATAAATTTCATTTTTTTTCGGTTAACATGTCGTTATTACTTATCGAAGAAGTTCTACGACATCTTCAGTTGGATCTCAATATTAAAAGTTATTTCTAAAAAGTGTTGAGGTTGACTACAAATTATAACCTATCACCTAAAAGTGTACAAAGACTTTTTCGATGTAGTTACGCAGCGAAGGCAGTAATTTATCTTACTACTCAGGAACGAGTACAATAATAGAGCGTCAAGCGAGCTCCCCACACGTCTATAATTGATTTATAGGCAAATATTAAATCTGTTCTCACCGGGCCTCTCATGAGTAATGACCGTGCCCAATATTGTTTGAGGTTTTGTTTTTCACCCATTTATCCGTGTAACGTGCGCTCGCGCTGTTTGACTGACAGACTATGTTTCCTCCACAAATAATTCACTCGATTGGAACCTCACAACCTAAGTCCCACTTAATGGTCATTACCAAGTTTTTATCCAAAAATATTTTCATCGGCTCAGCTCCTTATCAATCACCCCGTAAGCCCGATGTTAATGTCAACAAAACGTCCGAGATGAGCAGCATCACACTTATCAAAACAATACAAAACGCAGGATGTTATCGATAATGATCGCGGCCACGACAACCCTCTAACTCCATTTTTTGTGGGTTGACATCGCGCTAATAATACTCATGAGAAAAATGCGCGCCGGACCCCCGTCATTCTCCTTTTGTTTTTAATTTCTACCTCAGTGGCACCGATTTAATTGGGCTCAACTCGAGCGAGCGCACCTTCGTATTTCACCTCGGCTCGCTTCATTTGAATATTTAAAGCATTTCGGGTCTCCGTCGCATTATTTTGTTTATTTACACAATATTTATATATTTATTTCAGAGGCAGCGTCATTTATTTGGTGACGTGACTTACCGATGTCGCGTCCTTCCCAGTATCGACATAGTTAACGCGGTAAATTCTCTCGCGTTCCATTTAAAAGTTTGGAGTTCTTTCTTTGGTTTGTCTTTTTGTCGAGTCGCGTTGCTGCCGCGTGTGGCGAGTTCTGGTCTTCGTTGTTTTCTGGCCAGCTCTTATCTTCGACAAGATTGCTCGTTTTTAAATGAAGTTATATCGCCTCGATTGAACACCGGGCCACGGAGGCGAGACGAATTTTTAATTAGTTTCCGAAGATAGAGAATTTTAAAGGAGGAATGCGCGAAGGAGACGGCGTTGAGTGTGCGCGGATTTCTTAATTGAGACGTGGACGCCGCGTCGCAGTCGCGGGCATCGTGAGGCGATTTGTTAAAACCCGAGAGATTAATTATGAATTAAAGACTTAAATCGACATCCGTGCAACGGCGCACGCTGGCTGTGTAACCTGGTATTTGCTAATGAAGAGAATTAATGGAAGCTATTTTTCGTAATGTCATATTGAAAGATCGCGTGCTTCCAAACGAAAGTGCACTGTCTTGTTGTTCACACTCCACCTTTTATAAACATGTCGATGATAAGAACAAAACTGATAGAATACGTCATTTTTATTAAGCAAACATTAATCAAGAAAGCCTGTAAATTGAAAAATATTTTTGCAATTACTCCGCAGGAACAAGAGCCACCACGTTGAATCCAATGTTGTCTGGTTCACGTTCTATAAACTGACGACACACTTTAGCCGCATCGTCCAGGAGATGCTCAGGTGTCGTATGGCCGTGGTTAACTGGAAGCATCTTGCGGCCGTCGAGTTCAAGCAGGTTCCCGTCTTTGTGGACGAATGTGACGAAGTGATTGTTAGGTATCTCGCTAGTATTGTCAACCTCAGTTGCCTCATGGTTAACTAAATCTTTATACGCTTCAAGGATAGCTACGGAGTTCTCCAATAAAGCTCCTTTGGCTGCAGCATCTAAACCTTCAGCATCCTTCAGATAAGTCTTCAGAAGGCCGTCGTTTATTTCGATTTCTTCGGCATTGTTTGCGACGCTATGCACCAAAGCAATGGTACCGCATATATTGCTGAGTACTTGCTTCATGTGGAATACGTCTTTGGGAGCTTGAGATCCCTTCGTTTTGAGATCTTTCTCTTGCTCGCGTCTGTGCTGCTCATACGCGTCGGATAGTGGGAACAGGAGAATGACGGCCAGGACAGGCCGGGGCACCCAGGACAGCGCCTCATCCTCTAGGCCGATGACGTCCACCATTCTCCACTTTTCAGACACACCCAATCGGGCCAGATATTTGTTCATAACTTCCGGGTTAGATTCCATCGGCAATGCAGTAGCCATTGTTAGTTATTTCGATAAACTTATTTATTAGAATCAATTTTTATTTTTTTCGTTATTCGTCGATTTCTGTCAATGTCACAAGTTGCCTCTCTATCTTGTCTTGAAGCTTGAAGTTTTCTATCGTTTATTTTGTAATTCTATAATCGATTCTACGCATAGACATAAAACGAGAAGTTCAAAAAGTACTTATTACAATACTTCCTCAATCAATTCTCAATACATCATACTTATGAACTTATTTGTTTTGTTGTTTGCTGCAATTCAAGTGAGCTTTAATTTAACTGTAGGCAGGTACCTATCTGTAGGTATTCAGTATTCACTCCAATCATATACACTGCAACGCATCACGCAGCGTAGCGCGGGAGTGCGTGTTCTTATGTTGCTTGCAAGTCCTCTCTTTCTTCAACAGCTAGCGCTCTAGTCATACGTCCGGACAGATTCATAATGCATGAATGTGTGTTTTGGTGAAGTTACATAAGTACCTACGAGCGGCAATGACGTTAAATATATAGACAGGTAATACGCCAACATTATTGCATATTAAAATGGCACAAGTAGTCCCTAGCCCACTTTCCTCGGCAACAGCCGCAAATAGAGCGCACTAAAGTCTCTTCACTCTCACTCATGCATAAAGCAGATTACATCTCGCTCTTTAGCCTCAACGTGTCAACGGTGTCCGCAAATGTCAAAATAAGTAATCATTTAAAATTTTTACATTAATTTCTTTAAAACTGTACTTAAAATTAAAATAACACGTTATTCTTGTGTCTAATACTTCCCGTGTAATTTGTGGTATATCTAAAAACACACATAGGGTTTCTTGCCTGGAAAAACGAAAATATTTACACGTTGTAGCGAAGTGTAACGGCACCGAGAGAGCGTGCCCGACTGAATGCAAGCCGGGCAATTACCTGACTTGCGTATTGCCAAATTAGAAGATTTTATGACGTATCTATAACTAACACTTTAAGACGAGCGGTCATTGCATTCGAACCATTACGTTGAATAGCTGTGTGGTTGAATTCAAGCCCCAACCCGTCTATTGTGTTCGCAGTGACTACTGTGGCTATATCATTTGCACACATTAATACTTCTGCATTTCTTATTGCAGCAAGAAAATTATTCAATAGGAGCGTAAATTAGTATACCTATTAGAAACTGCTAAAACCCTATAAGAGTATTTGGACAGTTCGAACTTACTACCCCGGCATCACCCACAACCACAGAACACAGAAACCTCTTTCTATGTCCTGTGCCCAAACCCACCTGAGATCTCACCCTCATCATCTGAAAGAGCAATTCAATTGCAGAGTCGAATTGCATATTCCGCTGTGAGTGAGTTTACTACACAATACACACACATTTGTCGTTACATCAGATAAAAGAAACCCGCTGACTAAAAAATAAAAATAATGGAATTAAAATTGAACTTTAAGCAATGATCAAATACAAAATCCAATAGAAATCTATACCCCAAGCACGAACAACTAGCGAGAAAGAATTCGAATCGCCATCGTCAAAGTTTCTATGGTAGCAGTTACTTTGTTCTTACGTCCGGTAACGGCGCTGGCTGCTTTTTTGTTTTTTTTACAGATAGGTCCGACAAATGACTCCACCCCACCTGATGTTCAGTGAAGGTGAAGTCCGGACGCGAAGATAGCTGATACAGCAGTTCTACCTGCCACACCAGCCATGAGGGTGAGGACCCTGCCAACCTGCATGTTGTAGTTGCCATAGAAACTTTTGACGATGTCGATACGAATACGGATCAGTCAAAGTTCGTGGCGATACGAATACGATTCTGTCCAAGTATAAGTCCCGGCACGAAACTAGCGCTTACCGTTATTGCGCAGAAGTAAAAATTAAGATGTCTTGGGGGAAAACGAGGTGCGCGGGTGGGCATGCGTTGCGCCGATTGGTTCTCCAGTCGTACCGATGCGCGGCTATCCCCTCCACGTTTTGTTCAGCGCTAAAGTCACATGCGACCTGTAAGTTCTTCGGGGTACTGGTTGAAATAGGATAATTTTGGAGTTTAGTTTGGAATTTAATAGACACATATCTACCTAGTTATAAGTATCCTACATACGATAAGCTCCTTTTCCTTAAAACCAAATAATTATGTACTTATTAAAGATGATATTTTATAAATAAAACTTACATTTAACTACTTACTTTAATAATATTAATGCTAGCTATATAGTCTGATGTGAATAACAAGGCAAGTGTGAATAAGTGGGCAAGGAAACGCAGGTGGCCATTTAATGCAGATAAGTTAGCAAGTAGTCTGGAAACATTTTTAATAATTTCAATAAACTTTTACAATTTAATATGACGCAATTAATGTGAATTGCACCGGAGCATGTTCGCTGTCTTTTTTTATAGCATGATCCTTTGTAAAGGGTCCATGAATAATAAGAATACATGTTGTTAGAATAAAAGTCTAAGCGCGCGACAGCAAATTTTTTTTGGAATTACTTCTAGTAAAAAAATCCTTAGATTTAAACATTTAGCAGTTAAATGCTGAAAAAAAAAATAACAATTTATTTTTATAAAATTTTAAATAGGAAATGTTTGCTAAGTTTGGTTTTCTTTATTAACATTAATGGAACAAATGCAATAAAAAAAAACTAGTTACACAAAATCAATTTCCACCTAGCCCTCTCAACCTGTAGCACTCATATCTCTGATTTTATGCATAAGGACGCCTGTGCGCAAGCACTGCCCAGCAGTGTAAATAACTATCCGGCCGAATGCACTGACCATTAAGCTACCGCGGCCCTGATGGCCGTGTCGAATTTTTTCTAGCCTTTTTTAAACTGCAGGGCAGCGCCATCTCTTCGCATATATAGATAACCCACAATGTCAAATGAATAATAAACCATTACAAGAATTAAACATTTCATAGAAGATGAATAGCATTTATAGTTATAATTTTTGTAAGCATTTAACTGCTCGATGTATGTAATGTATGGGCTCGATGTATGGGATGATGTATCGAGCAGTTACATGCTTAAAAATAAAAATTATAACTACCTATAAATGTTGGTTATTTATCAACCGATTTTGCCTATTATCCATCATTATCGTCAGCTTGTTGAAATCCGGTCCAGCAGTGCTATTCTGTAGACGGATCCATAGTGGATGTAATTTTTTGTGAGTCTTTACAGAATAGCACAGCTGGCCTTCTCTATGACTGAAATGGAGATAACAAGCCACGCGGGCCCAGTGCAAATTGATGCATGCTAACGGCGCTTGTTAACGAGAGGATTTCTACCCGGGTCTAAATACGGTTTTTAACCGTGTCCAGTCTATTAAGTAGTAATAGTAGTAGCTAATCTAGCGACGGTTTGAGGTCAGTACAAAGGTACAAACCGTGGTCGTGAACAAGCTTAGCCAGCACCAGCCCTGCTATAAACCGCCTCGTTAACAAGCGCTCTAACGATTACAGATGCAGCCAAGGCCCAACGGTTTAACATAGGTACATATGTACTTTCCGAAATACGGAAGAGCCACACACCGAAAAATGCCACAGCGCCATCGACCTCCTCAGAGGTAGTGTTATAACTACAATGATAATTATAATTACTTATTAACAGATTACTCACTAACAAAGCCATTAAAAAAAAAATCGAGCTAGCCTTACAGGGGTCGCGTATACTGTGTAACATTTGAAACCTTACCTAAATAAAACCTACTACAAAAGGAATAAGCCATTTGAACATTATGTTCTAAAATCAAATCAAAGAGCGCGCGCTTCCCAAACTTCCTGTTACACACTTCCGTCCCACTTCACGTAATCACTCCCACAAATTGCAGGAAAGCGAGAAGAAAGATGTTACACATCAAAAACAAAACTTATCAGGATCCTGGCCTAGGTAGGTGCTTATGGCATAACTTGATATTTTGTACGCAACAATGGAACATGAATTTAGGTGATGGTGCAGTTCTATTTAACGTTTTTATGAGTCCAATGCGTTGCATCACACTGTGGGTCACTCACAACCGACAACAGCCGAGCTCCTTCATTAAGGTGTCGAATTTTGTCAAACTCTTCACCATCCATTAAGGGCAGCGGTGGGTGGGGCTATCGAAACTGTCGGTTTAATGCAGAGGAACGAATAGTTTGAAGATATTCAATGGTATCAATTAATTTAGCCACGTATTTGCATTTTTTATTTTGTACTATCAAAGCTAGCTTATTTAAATTGAAACGTTCCAGAGCTAAAAAATATTTTATTGCATTAATTGCTTAGTTAGAATTTAATTAAAATTTAATGTACTTCATTATTTAGAGAAGTGATAAATCTACTTAATCACATTCTCAGGCCTTACTAAGAGCTCTTAACACGATCCAAAACCAGCGGTGCGAGCGGGAAGGCATAATTACTGCGTATGGTTTCATTTCACTTTAACAATCGCAATTGCGACGCGTTGTGTAGTTCATGGTACGGCCCGCGCTCCTTATAACTTAATCAAGAGGTAACACTCAGATTGATGAGTGGTCGTTAGTGGCAAATGCTTTTTGCTTAGTAGCTAACCGTGTCGTTATCCAGATGTAATTTTAACCGTATTACTTACTGATAATATTTATTTTGCGCAGTTGTTGCGTGTACAACCGCGCAAAATAAATATTATCGTACATATTATAAATATACTCGTGTTTCTCGGAGTTCACTTAACATGCATGAAATATATTTGAAATAAGCAAAAAACAATCTGAAAGTGTTAAGTACTTTTAGTTCACGAAATAATAAATAGGTCCATTTTAAAATTAAATTTAGTTTTCAGTTTTTTATCCCCAAGAGGCACTAGAACTCAAGCGATTATGGACCTACCTATAGTCTTCCATTACAAGTTGTGATGGATTTGAACCAATATGATAGATTTGAATGCTTTATGTAGTAAATAAGACAAGTTATTCGATACGAAAAAAACGATCAATAGTATAAATTCAATCAATAAAAATATACTTTGGACCTTAATAATTATGTCACCGGATCTGGAAACATTTACGTGAGAAATGATGGTTTGGATATCTTCAGACTGATCGAGTCTCCGTAGCTCATCTGAGGTCCGTCTGCTAGGGGGCGTGGCGCTTGTCCGCGCTGACTACCTTCAATTACGGACTAAGAGCGTTCATTATTTAGAAATTCATTCGGTAAATACAATAATCGATTCTCATGACAACCGCCGCCGTCGGCGCGCGAGTTGCGGTCCCATGACTTTCGTTTTCAATGAGTTTATTGAAACCTTAATAAAATATGGAACTTGATAGTGAATATAGCTCGTGCCAATCAAGATAACAGCAGTGTTACTTATAAGATTCACTTTTGCGCGACGTACGTTGGGTGCCAAAGAGATGTTCCATTGATTTATGCAGCGCTTGCGAAATTTTTATTACAAGTATCAGATGACTGAGCGTTTTATAAAGACAAAGCAATGAAAAAAAAAACTTATAATAGGATGTTAACCTTTAATACTTCAAAAGAAACTTGTTGATTGTTATCTAACAAGATCATTTTTTGCCAGCTCTCATCATGGTTGAAATATAACAAGGAGAAAAATCAGCCTTCAGGGATTTACGAATCAAACGTACATTTTGATTCCTGGACTATTATTTGCACAAAAATAATACGGTTGGAAATAAAACATTTTTCTTTATTCCATCTAGTGATTTATTCCGTCCACGTACATAAATTTGATAAGAAATGACTACAATCCTCCGTTCCATTATTTTATTCCACTACTAGTTTGTACTGAACGATTTCATTTGGCGACATCTACTATTCAAAACTGACAACACTAAAAAAATATAGCCGAAATTGAGCCTTCAGTTTACAAAAAGACATTCTAATTCAATTTATATTATTTAAATAAGTCAGTAGTTTTTTTGGTACATTCATAATAATAATGAAGTCGCTATCACAATGTTTTGATAGTTAGCTGCGAGTAATATTTTACAAATATCCTGTCAAGGAACTTTCAAACTTTCTAATGATAGATAGTGTACATTTTAAGATCACAAATACTCATGTTTTACTATAGAGGTGAAGGTGTCGTCGAATAACATTATCAACAAAGTTCATAACTTATAAACAATACTATTAGTGGGGGAGCCGTAGCGGGGATTTTGAGATTTACTTGAGCGCGGCAGAATAACATTATGAGCCGTAAACCCTCCAGTAGCTCCTATTCAAAATACTGACCATTAAGACGCGACCAAAAGGCATGGCCGATCTTCATTTTTTAGCTATTCTAGACGTTCGAAACTATAAAAGGGTTTAGGTATGGTTGGAGTATTTCTCAAGGTGCAAGATTGCTTCCCTTATGTTATTCTGCCGCGTTTGAGTAAATCCAAAAATCCCCATTTAGGCTCCAGTACTATATGTAATACTCGCTTTTATTAGTATGTATACCACATAAAGAAAATGGATTGATGATAGATAATGCTGATATTTTTCGCTAATTGATATTGATATTGAAATAATAACTTTTTTATCTTAACCTTGATATTAAACTATCAAAACACTGTGGAAGCCATTTGCGTAAAATTAAATACTATATTTTTAAATACATCAAAACGTTCCACTTACACTAATGAGATATACATAACACCGACAAAAATATGTAATACTAAACGCCTCCATCTCCAATTATGTTCTAATCATGTAACTATCGTAATTATAATTTCATGCATCACTATGACCGCTAGTCAAATCCATTATTAAATTAGGTAACTCGTTCGTGTACTCTCAAGTATGGCCAAAATTTTCGTTTAACGTTCACTACGTAATATATCATTTGTGTACTATTAACTAATACAATAAACTTAAACCTGGACTGATGCTGTCACTTTTTATTTTTCTTAAAAGAAGACAGACACTACATTAGGTTTAAACCAAGACTAACTTTAGTGAGCGTTTTGGTATAAGGTGGTTAATGTTCAGCGAGTTAGCATTCAAAATTATTCAAAAAGTAATGTTCGAATATAATTGCTTTTTAATAATTAATAAAATATCGCTTCACGGGCGAGTACTGGAGCTTATGCAATGTTTGAGATTTGCTCAACTTTAACAATTCATTTGACCGTGGCAAAAATGCCTTTACAGAAGAAAGTTTGAAATCACTGAAAATCCAGAAAATATTTAGTAGCCATCAAACTGGTTACACAAGAAAACATTAACGCTGATGACAAATAGTAACATGTAAATTGTTATAAAGATCTACTTGCGTACACATAGTATAAAAGAGTAAACGTTTGAGAAATTCTTTAACTATTGTTCGTTGGTAAAGTGATCATAAAGAGTTTTAAGCTTATCATTATTTATAAAAAAATTAGTACATTGATAGTATTAAAATATCACTTCGTTATTGGTTAGACTTATGATAAAGACACTTAAAAGCGGACGTAAATAAACAGTAAATGTGTAACGTAAAGAAGTGGGAGTCCGAGCGGAGATTTTAGGATTTACTCGAGCGCGGCAGAATAACAAAAGGGGAAAACCTTGCACCTTGTGAAGTTCTCCCACCATACCTGAGCCCTTTATATAGGGTCGAACGTCTAACACTATAAAAGGGCTTAGGTATGGTTGGAGTATTTCACAAGGTGCAAGATTGCTTCCCTTATATTATTCTGCCACCGCTCGAGTAAATCCCAAAATCCCCGCTTGGGCTCCCCTACTATTAATACTATAGCTCCTAGAAACCTATTATAGCCAAAGAATCAGAAAAGTTTCTTGATTTCAGCCGAATATAAGGAATTACTGCTAACTATATCCGATACTTCTTTGACATTATTGATTGATTGATTGTCTTCTTTTACAAAAGGCCAAAATTACTATGCTGTCTTTATGTATTTTTAAGCACTGGGTAAAGTTATGATTTACAGTTACACATTACTATTTACTTACATTCATTACTTATATTTAATAAAGAAATATACTTCCAGAATTTGCGTATCGAATTTCGAGAACCTTCTAGATAAAATATAGGTATATTATCTAATTAAATAAATAATTAAGGTAAATTAAAACATTTACTAAAGTGAAAAATGTTTCTTCCGTTTCTATAAGCTACCGTTTAAATAATACATACACAAATGTATATTGAAAACATAGTTTTTCATGTAAGAACTGCATTGAAACTGTAAAAGCATTGCATTCTGCAGATGAAAATCAAATTAGTATATGAGTAACAATACAAATTAACGGAATTCAGCACACACAACACGAAGAGCCATGTGGTGTGGTGAATATAGAGTGCAGCATAAGAATTGAGGCAAACGAGCGTAAGTTCTTGAGTAGGAAATTAATCGGGGAATGAGTGAAAATAAGCCGCTTGCAGTTTCATATAAGTCCGCTTTTCCCGACTACAGAAAATGAGTTGTTTATTTGTAGGAAGACTAAAGGTCCTATTTTCAGCGACTTGCCCCTATATCAATACGGTGACTGCAATTCTAACAGATATGGGTTCGAGGCTCACTACAAATGACAATTCAGACATAAATATTTATGCAAACAATATTTGTACTTTTGATTACAGTTGTAAACAACCTATGTCAAATCGCCGCAGTATATATTCTACTCTAATGCATTGAATCATTTAAAACTATATAATATTATATTGATAAAATTGCACCATTATAATAAGTATGACAAAATCACACTTGCACTGAGTTAGTATTACAATTAAAATGATTTTAGCTAATTTAACCTTTTATATTTAACCATTGAAGAAAATATGAAAATTAAATATCCTTAACTATTTGCACTAATGATATAAACTTAATGAATTAAATGTACATAGTAGCAGTCTGATTACATAAGAATGCAGTTTATGAATAAATCTTTAGTTCGTTTGTTGCTAACAATATAAGAACCACAGTAACTAACAGCAACCATATTAAGAAGCTAATTCTACACAGATAACTACGTTATATAAATATATATTTTGGAAAACATGTATTGAGTATTAACTGCTATTGCACATAAAATTATTTTTCTTATCCTCAGCATTAAAAGCGGACGCGAAATGAGAGACATTTGAGAAATAGGTATTTGAGAAAACTATTGCTGTCACGCATTAGCAAATACCGTGTGATAGAGACAACAGTAGTTAACGCTGAAAATTGCGTATGAAAATTGCAAAATTTGAAGTTTAGCTCTCGACGATGTCCTCCTCGAAAATTAGAGATATGCCAAAGAAATTTTACACAAAGAATAATAAGTAGTTATACTATGCCTTTATGTTTTGATTTTTTTGTAAATGCTTATTAAATCTCCATAGTAGACGTCTTTGGTGGTGATTAAAAATTGTTTATTTTTGGTCTTTTTCGAGGGCTTCTAGTTTCTATGAAACACAATTAACGAAAAAAGGTAAATATAGGAGCATAGAATGAGTCAAATTATGTTTTATATATGAAAATAAATTCTTTAGTGATAAAAATCAAGGAGGAATTAGACGAGAACGTTTGTATGGAAAAAATTGCGCACCTCCCCTCTTAATATAGATAATGTTACCATATTCGCACTAAGATAATTTAGAGTAGTAAAAGATTACCTATAAGTCTTTCATACAAAACATATTAGCTCTAATTCTTTTTTATATTTAAAAATGTGTAAAGGCATAAAAGATAATGAGAAAATTTTCATATTGAAAGCATAACACAGTATTTATGTATTTATGTGGACATTCACAAAACGCTTTCGTTACCATATCTCCACTTATTTTAAGGAATGGCTTGTCTTATAATACTGTTACGTACGTAAATTATCCAATAGCATTCAACGAATATGTTGAAATTTATAAGTAATTTATGAGAACGTACAGTGACTCATCTGATTATTTGTAACTCACTGATAGAAGTTTAGTTTTTAATGGGAAACTTACATACGAAATGAGCTTACTTATAGTTGCGAAATAGCATTAATTTTTGACATATGGTCGAAACTCTTTATTTTAACATAAAAATTTGATAATTTCAATGGAACATACGCTTTTATTCAAAATAATACTTCAAATAGGAATTATAATAGTAAGATATTAATAGCTTTTTTTATCACAAAACATAAAATACAATTTCATTAATAATTGTAAAATAACACTTGAAATTTTTAATGGAGATACATATTCTAAAATGGATTTTATACTTGGCCATTACATTAAGGGTCGCCCACGTCCGATAGTCGGTGACTGTTTTTTATAAGAGAAAATATAACGTACTGATTTTAATAGTGCAACGAACACGTCCTACGGTCAGAAACAAAATACAAAATCAAATCCGCCCGATTATCGGTCCTACAAAAAGTCAGACGTGGGCGAGCATACAGGGTTAAATAATTCATTAATTAAAATATAATACCAAAGGATTGCTGCTTAAATTAATAATATCACTGTTAAGTATGGCTTAAAAACACAATCAACCACCGATTTGTTTGTACACTATAGTTTTCAGATGTGGCCGTATGCTCATTATACATTAAGCTGTATTTTACATAATGTTATGGTCATCATAGCGTAAATGAATGTTTTAGAGGAATTATATGCATTTATCATATTTTCACTTATATACGACATAATAATTGCAAATACTTAATTATTCGAGTTACCTCGTAATTCAATAACATAGCAAAAAATAATATAATTCCATTAAATTAAATATCAATCACTCTTATTTGAGAAAAAACGATAAAATCTAGATAATAACATATTTGTTAAATTGAATATTTGCTCTAAATAATTCCGAAGGCGCAAATCTTAAATTGGACAATAGTATACTGAGCGACGGATTAGTATTTGAGCAGATTGCTCCGGACTACGTATACGACAGAATATACTTTATCGTACACTTAATATCGTGTGGATACATGAAGCCGAAGATGCGGCTTACTAAGCAATTGCATGCACTAGTTGAACAGGCGCAAATTAGATGCTCTGTAAGTATTTATTTAGCATTACTGCAATAATTGTTATTTTTATATTCATAACAATAAGACAATTAAAATGTTAGTAGCCATGTTATTATATTCACTAAACATACGAAATAATATTTTTCGCCAAACTGGTTTCATTTCACGCACAAGTTTCTTTCCAAAAATTTGTGTCTTATGGAAAAATGTGTTGTCTGCCCAAAAGCTGCCGAATTTTTCATAACTTTATAATGGTTGCAAAAATTATCTAATGTGTGTCAAATTGTTCATTTTATAAGTTTGTAACTTTCAGATTTTTGTCTAATCGAAATCTTCACGTACTAAATGATCCCGACTTTTAATGTTGATAGTAAAATTATGTCAAATTATTATGGGCTCTTTATATAAATGGACGTGACAAATGACCTCAAAATTACCGATACTTTTGTAAAACATTTTTATACATAGCTGCATTATCATTATTTATCTTATTAAAAAGCAGTCATTAAGATCGATTGTCTAAGATTGATTTTCATTAGATTTGCAATACTTGCAGACTGCACTTATCGGTTACTTTTAAGATAATTTTTTTTCGGAAATTATAATGACCTAAGTATGAATATTTGACTTTCCACACGCATTCGACGCAACCAGTCTGTCTTACCGGTAGCTAATACTATCACTTCCTTTACGATAACAATAGAATGAGATAACACGAGACTTAATAGAGTATTACAAATGATTTGACGTTTCTGTGTACGGATGTTACAGAACGAAACGCAGTCAAGGACCGGGGTCCGTCTACGATGTTGTTATCTGTTTGCGATGGACTTCCATCAAACTTGCAACACTTGCAGGTTATATAGCTGGTTAGGCTATTTTTATGGACAACGTATAAATTATTATTTGGCTTATTACACGATTTGTGTTAGATTCAATTGAAAACAACAATCGTACATACTACAGTTTTCGAGTTACGAATGAAACTCGCCGTTGTTGTGGTGTCCTGAGTCGTAGGTAGCGGCCTAGATAGGTGATGTATTTGGGCTTGAGCGGATCCCACGTGAAGCGTGAGGATATGTATTAATTAGATCTAACTAAACGTAGTCAACTAAACCGATCTGTACACGATTGACTTTCATCAAATTTGCAACACATGCGCTGCTTGCTAGATCTATAGACTATAACGACATAGATGACTTGAAGGATTAGTAGACCTTTTGTCTCAGTGCTGCCACCTGGCGCCTGTCACGCCAGTAAACCCTCATTGTACATACTACAGTTGTTCGTTAGAAATTCGATTCGCCGTTCTTGTGGTAGCCAGAGTCGAAGCTGCCTAGATAGGACCTTGGGCGGGACCCACATGAAGCATTACGATGCGTTTCAATTATATCTAACTTGAAAGAGTCAACTTAACCGATCTGTACGAGTGACTTTCAACAAATTTGCAACACATGTAGACAACACACACTGCTTGGTAGATTATTTTAATTGAATAATAGAATTTCAGTAGTAACTGGGAACTCTGTGAAGTTATAATGGCCTATGTATAAAGTGTCAATATTTGGCTTACCACATGCATTCCATATCACCAATTCGTCTAAGATTCGCAAGAATGAGGGTATTTAGCAAATATTACGCCACCAGTTGGCGCCACTGTGACATGAGGTCTTTTGCATGCAGTATTTGGTGCGAATAAATCGAATGAAGATTTTAATCAATCTATTGAATATGATAACATAGGTGATTTGACTTATGAGTAGACCTTTCGTCTCAGTGCTACCACCTAAGCCGTCATTGTATATACTACAGTTGTTCGTTAGCAATGTGATTCGCTGTTCTCGTGGTGGCCAGAGTTGAAGCTGCCTAAATAGGAGGCTACCTTGGACGGGGGCCAAGTGAAGCGTTACGATTCGTATTAATTATCTAACTTAAAACAGTCAACTAAACCGATCTGTATACGATTGACTTTCATCAAATTTGCAACACATGCAGATAATTACACTGCTTGGTAGATTGAATAATATAATTTCAGTAGTAATTGGGATCTCTGAGAAGTTATAATGGCCTAAGTGTAACGGTCTTATTACAAAAAAAGTTATACACGGTTTCCAACCTTGCTTAGGCAAATTTTGAATGATTTTTCTTTAAACTCGTGTTGAACGTGTGTTTAACTTTTTTGTGGTAATAAGCTAAATATTTGGCTTACCACAAGCATTCAACTTCACCAATCTTTCTAAGATTCGAGTTAGCAATGTGATTCTCCGTTCTCGTGGTGTCCAGAGTCGAAGCTGCCTAGATGGGAGAGTCCTTTCGGGGGGATGGGAGGTGGTGTTTCCGGCTCCCCCACGTGAAGCGGTTCCGACATCAGTGAGATTATCTCCTCGTACCGTAGCGATTCCACTGCCAGTTCTAAATCTAAGAAAAATATAATAATATAACAACGATAAAATAATAACACGAACAAAATCGTGGCCGAAACCTGGCCAAAAGATATGTACATTGGACGACCCACCACGGAACTCCGTAAGATGATCGCGTTGTCAAAAACAGTATAAGGTATTAACTAAAACGTATGCGTGAAAGACTTATGACAGTTGTTAATGCAAGGTCGTAAAATTTTACGACCTATTGCTATATGCGGAAGAACATAGAACTTGTCTCTTTTCCTCGCGCTCCGTGCCTGCTAATTGCTAACGGCGCATTCAGAATAACGATATAGTCATAGAAATGAGTATATTATATAAAGTATATCTATCGCCTATAGCAACTTTCCATTGTTCACACTCACCGGGCCACGTCGGAGCGCAGCACATCGTGTAGCAGCGAATGCTAAAATCCGCTCTCTAGAAGCGTCTTCCTAACACGCCGCAGTCAGAAAATTCTTCGATTGCATTTAACGTAAAATAAATGACATACCTTTATATTAACGACGCATGAGGACGTCGGGATCCGACCCTATACGCAAGGAGCCGAGCGCCTTCGTAAAGTTCAAGCGTAGCGTAGCCAGTAGCTTCACAGCTGCTTGAATTCAACATAATCTAAAATGCGCTGTACCGCGCTCAGACGCGCGCCGGTAATTGAGTTAAACAGCGATATTAAATACTCTAGATACATCACCTGCGCTCAAAATGTGTCCCAATCAAGAAGTATTTGAACACGACTCAAGCACTTCTTGGTTCACAATCACGCGCGGACCGTTGAAAAGTTAAGATGCTTCAGAGCTCCGTGAAAAAATGCAAAATAAACGCTTTTAGTACGTAAAGTGTCCTTTATACGACAGGTAACTAATAAATGTTTGTTAATTTAACTCCTTTGAAGCAAATTTTGTTGTAACAGTTACTATAAACTGATTTAATAGAAAAAAATTGTGATATTCAAATGTATGGTCGGTAATATAGCTGTCTATTTGCCTCGCGATCCGTACCTGCTATATCATTAACAGCGCATTCAGAATTGCGTGTAGAGTCAAATATATAATAATAATAAATAAATATTTCCAACACTCACACCAATTAGCCTAGCCCCAAAGCACAGAATATATACACTACGCGAAAAGAAGCGACACTTAAGCATGTGTGCTCGTAAAATCGCCCGCGGCTATGTGTGGGTGTCTGGAGGTGCGCGGGGGCGTTGCGCGGCGCGCGGGGCGTGGAGAGGGCAGTCGCCGACTGCCGAGACCGAAGGGATGGCAGTAGCGAAATAGTAAAATAATAGCGTTGCACTGCATTGCACGCACAGACTGACTACGCTACGCAATCTTATTATTATTTAGATAATAATAAGAATTATAAAACGAATCGAAAAAGGAGAAAATATATAAAAGATAGCAATTTGTTATAGTACCTACATTAAAAGATTATCACCGCTGTGCCCAAAGTGAGCACTGTAAGGCTTGTGTTATGGGATACTAGGGTAACGGATAGAATACATATACTTTACATATATAAGTATATTTATATAGAAATACATATTAAACATCCATGACTGGAGTACAAATGCTCGTGTTCATGGTATATATGGAGTCGGCGACAAGGTAAGGTCTACATATATTCTTCCGCATAAAGCAATAGGTCTTAAAACTTTACGAGCTCGCATTTTGAACTGACATAACTCTTAGACGCAAGCGTTTTGATTAAGACCTTATAAAGCATGCATTAAAGGTGACATTCGATGTTTAAATAATGCCTTATATTCTTTAGACTACGCGATCAGCTTACGGAGGTTCGTGGATCGTCCAATGTACCTTTTGGACAGGTTTCTGCCATGATTTTGTTCGTGATGTTGTATCTAGGGTATTTGATATCGTTGACATTAAAGCTATAATACTGACCAGCGTGGTGTCGATGATCGTCAGCGTTGGTGTAGGCGTGCGCGTCGACGCTGACGCCCGAGTCTCGCGCGTCGTCCGCCGCGTCTGTAACGCGACCCGCGCGACGAGGCATCGCTGGAGGGGCTTCCATCCAACTACGCTTGTCCCAATACTGACCAGCGTGGTATCGATGATCGTCAGCGTTGGTGTAGGTGTGGCCGTCGACGCTGACGCCGGGGTACTCGCGCGTCGTCCGCCGCGTCTGTAACGCGGCCCGCGCGACGAGGCACCGCTGGAGGGGCTACCACCCAACTACGCTTGTCTCAATACTGACCGGCGTGGTGTCGATGATCGTCAGCATTGGTGTAGGCGTGAGCGTCGACGCTGACGCCCGAGTCTCGCGCGTCGTCCGCCGCGTCTGTAACGCGACCCGCGCGACGAGGCACCGCTGGAGGGGCTTCCATCCAACTGCGCTTATCTCCTACGATACATAAACATATTTCTAACGGCCACAATTAGGTCCACTTGCAGCAATTTTGCTAAATCTCAATTTATCTAATACTAGATTAAGTCCATAAAAGAATGTAAAATAGGGAAGATGCAATATTTTTATTTTTGTTTTCATTTTAAAGAATTCCATGTAGAATAAACCACAGATATATTAAAAAATTAAAACATTGTGATTTATCGGAAAAAATGCGGTTTTAAATTGACAATTTAAATTTTCGCGCGAAAACGAACCTATGGTGGCGATGACGTCACTCCTGTCAGTAACTGGTCGTAATTGTTCGTTGCTGGCTTTAAAATTTCATACTTTTGCATATTTTTTCGACTTTCGAAATATTTTTTTGAAAAATTTAAAATCATCATACTATCCATCAACATCATGTGATCATAACAATACCACTAATATTCCGAAAAAAAAAGCCGTGTTGACTCATGTTTTGTGCCAATCTACTTCAACAAAGTTCCCAAATAAATTGTTTTTGACTGGAACTTCTGACCCAAAACTGAAAAAAAGTGGTTTCAAGCTGCGAAGAGAAATCACAATTATTCTCCAAAGACCATTATTCGATGCTGAGAAGATCACTTTGACGTATGTCGGCGAATATACTTGTTATATGCTTAATTAATCTGCTTGTACGTAAAAACGCATTAGTAATCTACCTAATACTTACAAAACCTGTCTATAACATATTTTTAATTTTACAGTTGGAGAATGACGTCGAAAATTAGATAAAGTTTAAAATGTGTAGCACAAGCTTCACATTGGCAGGACTGAACCAAGCTTTGCGTTTCATTTAAAATAACTGTAACACGATAACCTTCTTTACGTACTTTATGCTCCAGAGAACTCGACCTTTTACTGTACATAATTTTCCATCTCTTTTAATTTGGACATAGCCGATTGCATTATCGCCGTAAGATTTCTAGAAGCCGCTGAATAAAATACGGAGTTTAACAACTACGATTTTTACATACCGTAGTAATTTAGTCCCTTTCATTTCTACACTTAAAAACTCTGCACTTTGGACAAAAAAAGTTATAACCATGTCAACGCTAACTCTTGGTAAATTCCTGGAGTCTGCTTTGATAAACGCAACTTCCATTTTTATTAAATGTAAAAAAACGCAATAAATATTCCCATAAAATAATATTAACTTTAACAACCATAACCTCAAAGAAGTTGTCATAACAGGAGTGACGTCACTAAACGCTGATTGGTGTTTTAATATACGTTCCGCCTCAAGTATTTTTAATTCGTAATAATTGTTAAAAAACCACATTATGTAAAATAAAAACGTTGCAGTGGCATTTATTTTACATTTTTTTAACATTTTAATTATAAAATTTTCATAAATATTATATATGCATCTTCCCTATTAACATTGTCGTTTTGTTATTTTTCTATGGGTTAAAGCTAGTTTAAACTGTCAATAAGGCGTCGGAACTAGAACTTTGACAAATAGTTTTTTGTCTCAAAAAACCTTAAAAACTATTATACTCTTTAGGTATATAAAAAATATAATAGTTTTAAATAATTTTAAGTCAAAGAATTATTTGTCGAAGTCTAGTTTCGATCCCTTATTGAGCTGTTGAGATACGAAACCGACATACGAAAGGGCTGAGGCCATCATAAAGTTTAATTTGAAATTATCTTGGAAATATTTGAGTGTCTACTATTTGCGCAAAAAATTTAAAATTCTGTTCTTCCTTTCACTTCGAGTTTAATATGGGCTGGAAGCTGAAGATTCTTACGAGATTTCATCAAATGGGGAAGAAAACGCAAAGCTGATGGTGCTGTGGCCGGTTGGCCTATAACAAGTAACTTATCACTTTAAGGCTGCATTCTAAACCTACGTTCTGAGTGCAACTTTTTACCATGACGTTTCTATTTTGACATAAAATGTATGAAACTTAAGTCAAATTTGACATTTGTTGTACATGGATTGTAGATTTGGAACGCAGCCCTAAGCCCTAGTCTATCGAAATATGTCGGTTTTCTTTGTCTGTCACAGCTGTCCCGATTCATTATTATGGGTCAATACCGAACAACCAAGCCAAATACCTTGAGTCTGGCGAAGTCGACAAAAGTGCACCGATATTATGCAAAAAGAAGAAGAAGATACCTGCGCCTCTGGCAGGATATATTGGCGGTTTTCTTTTGATTCAATTACATTGGAATCCCTCACCTGAAACCCTCGGTGGAAGTGGCGGCGCATCTCCAGGCTCGCTCCAAGAAGCTCGACTATGTCTACGAGTTTCCACTTCACCATCCATTGAATCACTATTAATAAAATGTACACATAATGAGCATCGGTTTATTGTTCTTAGTTAAGTGTAATAGCCTGCGCAGACTAGGGGCCATTTTCCGCGACTTTTTGACCTTGAAACCAGGCGTGCCATCTACTCAACCACGAGCGTCGTCTTTTAAGTCTTATTTTTTCTTAATCTTCATGTTAATTACAAAACAACGTAATTTGAGAATATTTACTTCCATAGCATGTACTTTTCTAATTTTTCGGAGGACTAAATACACACACATCTTGTGCGTTGAGTCCGTGACATATTATGACGTTTATAACGCTCAATAAAAGTCTTTCGAAGGTAGCTCGACAAATTAAATAAAAGTTTGATTCTGCCGACGAAGCCTGTAAAGGCTACGAAACGTCAATAAATAAATAAAGCTTCGTGCATTAACCCGTAAAAACTAGTTTTATTTATGACGTTATATGAAATCTCATTATTGCACTGTTTTTCATTAATTCTTTTCGGACGGTATGGCGAATGGGGGCTTCCACACCGGGACCATTCCGCACCGGGCCCAGTGCGTATTAGTAGGTATTTCAATATTTTTTTGTTTAGTTTGAGTTTTTATTTTGATTAGGTATATTATATCACGGTACATAGATTGCTAGTTGAAATAAAAGCTGACCTTGCTAAATCTCCTCACATGCTCGGGCACCAATATTAGCACTCATGCATTAATAATTCACTTTGCGCTCGATGCAACAATCTACTATTACTAACCGGTAGTTGTCTAAAGGCGGTCTCGTAGGACTGCGCGGGTCCCCAGACTTCGGTCTAGTCGGTAGAGGCGGCGCAGACTTCACCATCGAAGCATCTTCGAGGCATTCGCGATTGTCACCCACGGGGAGACTGTTAGACATCAAACTCGGCTCCGAATCCTCCATAGTGTACTAAATAATTTGATAAGATTAATGAATTCATACGATTACAGTGAAATTTGTGTGTGTGACCTTAAGTCAACTGTCATTCAGGAGACAAATAAACGCTTGGAATGAATAATATTTGAATAGATTTTGTGCGCAATATCATACTTACGATAGGTTTGTTATAAAGATGAGCATCATCATAATAGCTCTCGTTCTGTTGTATACTTTGAGATCGTTTGTCCAATGATGGTACGGGAGGCAAGGGTGTACTGTTAATAACAAAAAATAATAAAATTCATTATAAAGAAGCATGAGTAAAAATTTGTAATTTATGCGACTGTTATAAAGGATTAGGGGGTATTAAAACACGAGTCTGCTTCGCCTCATGCGATAATAAGTTGACTCGAGTGGTTTAATACCAGAATTATATGCAGTTGCATACACTACTTTCTCTTCACTCATAGGAACAATAGAAATTAAACATAAAGTAGCTAAGTAACAAAGAAGTATTTTGCAATTTATTTTTTAGTAATTCCGAAAAAACCTCGATCGGCAGAAAATTGTATGGGAAGCGCGGGAAATTAAATTAAAACTACGAATGCGTGTGCCTCTATATTCACATTCAGCCTTATATTATGACCTAATAGATTGAATAAAAAAATATGTGTCCTATGATGATTAATAGTTATTTATGATATTAGTTCGTTGAGTTGGTTATTACTCGTACAAACGAGTAGACGAATGTAAGCCCGAGACGAAGTCGACGGCTTACCATAGTTACGAGTTTGTAATACCAATCCGCACGAATGTCATACACATTTGCGAGAAAACATTATACATAATTTCAGTAATGAAGCAAATTTTTTCTAATAACAAAATGGCGCGAATTTCCAAATAGCGCCACTTGCGGGTGGTGAAAATTAGAATCGTCTCTTTTTCTTCTTAGTATTAAAATGAGGCATAGGTATAGACTGAAAGTGCTTCCGAGGAGGTTCGATCAAAATTTAAAACCGTAAAGAATACGCACGTTGCCATGTATGGGACCGTGCGTAATTAATTTTGCAGCACGCTTCGCTTTATGGCCCGTAATTTTGAAATTTCGAACAATATAATACAACCTTTGTAAATGCATTTTTTGACCTAATGTGTTGAAAGAGTTATTTAACGATACAGCTATCAGTACTCTAATGAGTTTTTTATGGTTGTGCGTATATAAAATACGTCTTTACAAAACCATCTTTATATTTGTTTGTCGTCATCTTTATGTTCGCATATTTCGACATGAGTGTAGATAAATATATTAACGTTTGCATTTACACACATACCTCTTAAAGTCGTAGGGTCAGTATATTAGTGAAAAACATGCTCAAATAGTGACTATCTTTATAAATCACAAGAGTCATGCATGGCTTTAGTAGTGTTTCTTAAGCATTTATTATGGTTTTCACGTCTAACCGTATTTCAATTTCTTTATGTCTCTTTAAACTATTTATGTAAATTAATAATAGTAGCGTACTTACTTGACAATACTTTCCGAAAGCTGGCGTCTTGCTCTTGCTAATCCTGGTCCCAAGTTTAGTCTAATCTGATTGAACCGCTCGACCAATCGCCTGGGATTAATAAGTACATTAGTATTTCTTATATCTACTGCCCAAGAACTTCCGTGACAACAAAAGAGCCTTTAATAACGTTAACTTTGGGAAATTAATAAACACTTTTGAAGTTTTTATTCTAATTGACACTGTCACCCTAGCAGTTGGTTATATGGAAAAAAAATTGGATAAGTAAGGTCAAGTTGTTGTCTATACATACGATGCCCAGTGTCAATAAACAAACTAACCAAAGACTATTTCTAAATAATTATATCAGTTGCAGGTCTAGCATTAGTTAAACTATAATTTTAAAAATCCTTTCGCTAAATAGCAATGAATTGATTCAATTTTTAACTATGGCAATCCCTATTTCCTAAATTTCCAAGAATTCTGATTAAAAAATGTACTCACCTATGCAAAGGTTTGACATCATCAGGCGCCAATCGTCCGTGCAATGTAAGCCCAGCATCGACTACAGCCAATTGTCCAGCCACTAATCTCCTTAGTTTTGCGGCCGCCGCCGCCTCTCTAGGCGTCGCGTTTCTAGCGAAATCGGCGCTTAAGAACGCTTGCTCGTACTTAGTGATGCCGCCTTGTACGTTCGCGTCTATGGTGCCTTGTAGCCGCATAGAGAAAGGGTTGATGTTCCGCGTGGGGTCGGCGGTGTACTGAGATATGAGGCTGCGTAACTCGCGTTCTGTCGCCTCCATAGTTTCGCATGCGAACTGGAAAGAAGAATCATCATCATCATCATCAGCCTATTAATATCCCCACTGCTGGGGCACAGGCCTTCCCTATGGATAGAAAAGGGAGATTGGGCCATGGCCCACCACGCGGGCGCGGTGCGGATTGGCGGGTGCTAACGACTGCAGATGCAGCCGGGAACGGCTTAACGTGCCTTCCAAAGCACGGAGGAACTCGAGACATATTCTTTAAAAATAGGCAACAAGATCATCCGGACAGATGATGCTGTTGCAGACACTTTTGAAAATTTCTTTTCTAGTGCACCATTTGAAACAACTAGAAATATTAATTCTTGTTCTAGGTTAGCAATGACCCTCCTTGAGTCAAGTGTTGATAAGTGCAATAATGATTTTCATTTTAGACATAAAAATTTATATTACAATATATTGGGGAATATCAACATATATTTTCCCTTTATGTGGCCATTAAACTCTAACTCTGTACCAAATTTCAGCTCTCTGAGTTTATGGGAAGTACTAGTTCTATTCTGATGATCATGAGTGAGTGAGTGTCGTAAATGCGAAACTTTGCTTTCGCTTAACTTCGGAACTAAATGACCTACAGACTTGAAATTTTGGATTTTAAGTACGTTATTATAGCTTACTGGATGACGAAAATTTCAGCGTTCTGGTCTTATCCAGAGGTACTCAAATAGGGGCCTGAAAATGCGGCGAAATGGTTCCCGTATAGGATGGTACGACAATGTTTGCTTCGCGCTCGACTTGGCACTCGTTAAATTATATTATATACACAGGCACTGCACTATAAAATTTATTGTAACTATATATTTATATTCTAAATGGTGTAATGGAAGGTGACTTCAGATGTATCTCTGAAGTCATTTTTCAACTTGACGACTCTATATAACAATACAGGGAGAAAAAACAGCCCTTGCTGAGTTTCTTGCCGGTTCTTCTGAGTACAAGGTCTCCCGCCGTAGTTTTGTGAACCGATGGCGTAGCTTCTTGACCTTCACAAGTGCTTGAAAGAGCCTAGACTGAATAAATAACTTTTCATTTCATTATGTCAGTAACACAGAGCACAACTGACCGCTTTTATGGGCACCCGCTTTTGTCAACCTTATGTAGTAATAACTACATAAGTGGGTGACCAAATTTTTCATCAAACCATGATGAAACTTAAGTGTCCAATTAAAACGACAAATTTGGCAATTTCGATTTCAAACAAAAATTAAGCAACGCGGGCTCTGATGGGTGTATTCTGAGATCATTATATTTAGGGCAGTATAAGATAAAGTCGTTTTCTAAATCTGTCTGTCACCCGCCTTGTACGTTCATGTCTATAGTGCCTTGTAGCCACATAGAAAACGGGTTGATGTTTCGACTGGGGTCGGCGATGTACTGACATATGATGCTGCGTAACTAACATTCTGTCGCCTCCATACTTTCGCAAGTAAACTACAAATAATATATGTCAGTAAAATAGAACGTCTCCAATAGATAGCGCTTATAAAGCTAATTCCAAGTTAATGTAATAATACTACATAAGCGTGTGAGACCCAAATGTCGGCGAATAACGAAACAAGTTTGCACCTAATTTGTCGTCCGACCTTGATGTAACACTGGTGTCCAATAAAAACGCGGCTTACCCTCCCTGCACGATTCCAACTTTACCAATTTCCATTTCCAACAAATATTTAGCATTGCTAACTAGTAGCGAAGCTCAGTGATCAGTAATAGTAGAAGATCCGAACCTACATCGACCTTCACCGAGCTGATAATAAAATTAAACATATTTTTTCATGAATTTAGTGTATTAGAAAATATATTAAGAATGGGTTGTCTAAAAAAACCATGGACAAACTATATTTTTTAATTAATTAAAAAAAATTTTTTAAGTGAATTACTTAATTAAAAAAAATCAATATATCAGCTCGGTGAATGTCGATGTAGGCTCAAATCTTATACTATAAGTAATATAAAATGTAGCCCTTATCAATACGTCTCTATATTGGCTTCCTACTTCTAAGTGTCAGCCTTGTACGTTCGCGTCTATGGTGCCTTGTAGCCGCATAGAGAACGGATTGATGACACGAAAGGGGTCGACGGTAAAGTTGTTTTTCTGTATTAATCCGATAGGAAATCTAAGAGGAATTATGAGGAAATAGTTGTGATGCTGCTTGAATTAATATCAACATGATGTTTATTATAGTGCAATTCTTTCTTGATGCTTCACCAATCCCGTAAGGGATAAGAAACAGAATTATGCATGTACTTACCTCAACTGGTGGGATTTCTTCTACCGATCTGGAAACTACTTCTGACCATCGCAAGATGCCTGGCAATGTGTTCTCCGTAACTAAGGTCGTACGCTCTATCCAAAGGCTCTGGAAATATAAATAAAAACTATATTTTTTGTCTAACATAAAGATGTCTATTTAAAGCATTGAACTGGTAGATTTTACTTATGATTTTAACGAAAGATAGAAGATTGGGCCCGGCCATAAATCTTTGTGCCGGCACTTCATTTGATAATTCGACTTGACATAAATCTAACCTTTTCATTGCTTAAAAAGCAAGATAAAGACAGACTGTTGTCAAGTTAACAAAAATCAATGCGAATAGCCAAAAGAAGAGCGATAAAGCAAGATGAATTTTGTCATCACACACACATACACCGCTAAGTAGTATTTGTGGTCACAATACAAATGTATGTAATAAACTCCACAATATGTAACATACTTTATAATTGACCATAAGTAACTTTACAGGGAAATTACATTAAAATTTTAACGGTTAAAACTTAAATCAACGTCAGCGAGGTAAAATATCAATGACTTGCGGCCCGTCCCAGCTTCACATGATATATGCATACCCAGCATAAATAATCACTTGTATTATAATAGTGTGTACAGTACTAGCATAAAGATCTTCAACCATTTACCTACAGAAATTAAAGCACTCAATTTGCCACTGTTTAAATTTAAGTTAAAAAGCTGGTTACTAGATAATGTCTTCTACAGTCTTGATGAACATTAACACTTGCAAAACTTTATATAATTTAAGCTCCCAAAATTTTTTTTAACTGCAGATAGGTTTAATTTATAAATTGTAACATTGCATGACCGTTGTGGGCACACTGTTGTGACTTTGTTGATCTTTGCAATTCAAACTGCAAAATTGTACAGTTTGGGTGCCCAAAAAAGGGGAGCGCTCAGACCCGGCCAACTATTGGCCGATAGCTATCACCTCAGTATCGTGTAAAATCTTAGAAAGGGTCCTTAACAACCATCTGACCCGCTACCTAGAAGATTACTCTCTGATTCACGATCGCCAATATGGATTTAGGCCGAATTGATTGACGGGTGACCTTCTAGCGTACGTGACACACATCTGGGTTGAAGATATAGACAAGCGGGGAGAGTCTCTGGCTGTCAGCCTTGACATCGCTAAGACAGGGTCTGGCACAAAAGTCTTCTCTCCTAGCTTCCTTTCTTTCCTCACTTTTAATCATTTAGTAATTAATATACCTTGAACTCGTTATCCTTATCGATGGGCGGTTTATGAAGTGGCCGGTCGCATAAAAACGTATCTACGTCGTTACAAGCGTAGAATCTTTTCACTGCTTCTGGAGCACCCGAAGGAAACGTTCTTCGACGGGCTACGGGCTTAACGTTGCAAATTTGGATATCTGCACCAATCATATTCATTTGTTTAGAGGAAACCACCTTTCTACTCTCACATCTTACACATAAAGAATTTTAAGTCATAAATGTTGTCTCATGCTTTTTAATTGGAAAAGACAATTTAATTTTAACAGAAAAGGGACGCATCAATCTAATTAACCTCTTCAGTAGAAGAGCTTAATAAGGAGAAACCAGTAGATTTATCTTTTTTACTCTAAAAATTTAAGTCATGAAATTGTTTACATTTCTGATAAAAAGTTATCAATAATCTACAGCAGCAATGATATGGCTGATAATAGAAATAAAATGTTTAATCATGTTTGAAAGCGTAAAAACATATAGAAATTAATTTAAAAAAAAATAACGGAAGGTTTATATTATAATACAAGCCTGAGAATAAAACTATAGTCCACAGCAGCATAGTGAAGAAAGAAGTTGCCACAGGAGACAAATAACACAACAAAAACATCGAATACTGTAGGTGCCTGCGACTTCGTCTGCGTGGAAATAATTATTTATCATACAAACTTCCACCCGTTCTTTCACCCATTTATCGGCTGACTGATAGGATAAACTAATCACATATCTTTCTCCGGGACTAAACTAAATAAATTAATTTACCGGTTTAAGCATGAAAAGGTAAAAAAGGTAACAGATAGACACACTTTCGCATTTATAATATTAGTATGGAAGTATGGACATTTGAAGATCAGAATGTACTTACATTGCCCATCTGCCGCTATGATAGAATCGTCAGGCGGCGTGTTCCTCATGAGAATGTGCGCAGAAACATATTCCGATTGTAATCGCTGTGTGAACGCGCCGATACGTTCGTAGTCGTGCCCTCTGTATACGAACAACTTATTCTGGAAGCGAATACAACAGTTTGTTACTGTTTTAACATCTGCCTATTTTTTTATGCCAACATTGGCCATTCGTATTTGCTATTTGTAAGCTTGACAACAGTATGTCCTTATCACGTTTTATAATCCTTATCACGTTTTTCTTTTTTTGTCATTTGGTTATGTTTTCTCCAATCTTAATTTAATTTTATTATTTATGTTAGTAAATTAAATGATCTTTATACAATTTTTAAAATTAAATGTAATAAGTACTGATAAATGTGAATAGTAACGCCATTAGTATCTAATGTGTACATAATGAGTTTCTGTGATTGGCCTAAAGATTTTATTTATATTTTATTGTATTCAATCCACAAAAATCCACTGTAGAAACTTTGTTAAAGATAAATAAATAAATAAGGAGTGAAAAGGACCGACTGATGTTAAGTTTACAAATAGCAAACACAAATAGTCAAGTGCTAAGCCTGGGCAAGTTTTTAAAAGTAAAAACATTGGTGCACTCCTGATGCTATCACTGAAACCATTTCCTATCCTGACTGTATCTACCCCGTGGAGGCCGATTCACTGATCGACTAAAACTTTAGCACCAGCCTGCAAATTAACATGTTTTGTTTTACCACAACAAATTTAAAAGTTCCTTTGCATTTAACTCCTACATAAACAGACTCGCAAGAATTCAAGCAGCAGCCAACATCCCTTTACATATTCAGTATATTAATTTGCCCACAGCTGGGGCACAGGCCTTAAGGTTTGAATAGGGAGACTGGGCCATGATCCATGGTCCGCGACCAACGGCTTAACGTGCCTTTCAAAGCACGGAGGTGCTTGAGATAATAAGTTTTTAGTCACCCATCCAATGACTGGCCATAGCGAAAGTTGCTTAACTTCTGCGATCGCAAGCCAAAAGCGGTAGACGCCTGCGCCATCGAGCTCCTTTCAACTAAGAATTTCTCCTCAAACTTTTATAAACTTAGTAGCGGCCACCCACGACTTGAAAATCACTCAGGAACCTGTCATTTATCCGGGGTATAAAGTATTCAATCTCAATGTGTCCTATGTCCCAATCCAGGTCATAAACTATATGTGCCCCAAATTTCATCCCAACCCGTTCAGTAGTGTTTGCGTGATTGAGTAACAAACATACAAACTTTCACATTTATAATATTAGTCAGGATATGCATATTTCTTACTTAAACAAAGCAAGCTTACCCTTACAAACAGTGGACATCCTTTCCCGTAGAAGCCGACCCTAAAGTACTCGGGCTCCGGTCGCAATTGCTCAAGCACTGAGTCTAAGAAGGTGGCATGAGTCCGTAAGCAGTGAGCTAAGCGAGCATAGTCGCACAACTTCACTTCGTACAGAGTGGCCAATTCACGGAGAAGAGGAAGACCTTTTTCCCAGCACTATAAAATGTAAGAAATAAGAAAAATATTCTTAAGTAATTATTAATATTCTAATATAGAAAAGTGTTGAATTTTGTTTATCGTAAAAGTTAGAACTACACTCGACTGCAAATAAACTGGGCCACTTGCTACCACGGAACTCTGATTTGAATTTCTCAAAACGTATAAAACTTACAACTATCTAAATTATAACTACAGAAAGTGCGTTTCGTGGTGATTAAAATGAACTAGAATTTATTGAGATTAATCAATTAATAATTTTTTATTGAAATAAGCCAAGGAAGAATCGTTTTCCAATAGGCTAGTTGACTCATATCGAATTGTATTAAATAAATGTTTATTTCTTACAGTATTTGGTCTAAGGAACCTAAATATATCGATTTCACTTCATAAAAGCAGAAGATTGCTGTAGAAATTTAATTTTAAAAAATAATTTTTAGTCTATTTAAACACTAAAAACGCTGTTCGCCACATCCGCCATGATTGTGCCGTCTCTTTCAGTAAACAACTAAATGTCATTCGCGTGTTATTGTGCGTGGATTCTTTAGTCTGAATAAATTTATCATAAAACACTTTTAACTTTAGAAAAGTTTCCGTTTACTTTTTTTTTGACAAAACTAATTATGGATGCCGGCTTTGTGAAAGCAGAAAGCACAAATCTGCCAAGAATTGACGCATTGATAGTTGGTGAATTTTTTGCACTAAACCCCGATTTCTGCTCTGCGGAGAAACGACAAGGCATCTATGTAAGTACAGTGCATTTAGTATTACAATGTAGTAATAAACATAAAACTGATACAACATATGAATAAGTGTAATAAAGTTGCGTAGGTTAATTTCTTTCGGCACTTTAATCCATAACATTCCTGGAGTCTTCAAGGATGTGTTTTTATATTCTCGTACAATACAATAATGATAATTACTTTATTTTTCGTGGTATTTATTAGAAATTGTGTTCTTTTTATTATAAACTTAAATAAATTATTTTCTACGTGCTTACGAGTTTTTGTTTACTATAATTGACATCATAGCATAGACAATCTATAGACTAAAATGGCCGACAGCGTTTTTGTATGTCCATGAAAATTCTATTTTAAAATTAAAGATTTATAGCTTTCTAGGTCTCAAAAAAATACAATACATTTTTTTCGGTCTAATAGAACATTTATTCACCATTTAAAACCTTTTTCCAAAAAGGGTCAACTAGCCTATTGTGGTATTCGGAAGTAACGAAAGAAAGAAAAAATACTCACGTCTGAGATAACTATGGAGATAAACTAAGAAAATGATTAGAAGTATCAGACTATCTTCATTTTATAAAAAAGAACAATAATCGCGACTTTATTAAAAAATTAGCAAATTGTTAACATTGCTGTTCTTGCTCGATTACAAAGTAAGTTGACTACTGTCAAATTACTATTTAGAATAAATTTTTACTCATATTAATAATTATGAAACACACTTTCTGTAAATATAGCTTTACAGTTGTAAGTTTTATACTTTTTGAAAAAATCGGATTAGAGTTCCGAGGTACTAGCCGGTTGGCCCAGTTTATTTGCAGTCGGTTGTATATTCCACTAAAGCTAACTTTATTAACTTTGAATATAAAAGTAACTATATCGTTTCTGTCAGTGTCTAACTTCTATTACATGTTGGCAATAAAATTATCAGTTCTTTTTTTACTTCATTGCCTTTAAGTTTGTTTTCGATAATAGGGAATTAATTTTTTATAGATGGTAATACAATTGATTGTTTTAAAATTAGCGGTAAGAAATAAATGGTCCTTCGAATCAGGTTTTGATAAATAAAAGTAAAAAACATCACCTTTCCGCGATCGAAATATTGCAGCACTTGGTTATATAAAGCTTCTTTGCGTTTCCATTCAGGAGTCTCAGGGTGTTCGGAGTCAACGCCAATCTGATCACTGTCCCAACTCAACGTTTCTGCATACAACTATAGGTAATTATTAAGGTTAATGTTTAGATAAACAAAATATCATCTTACTACAGACATTGCAAAGTTCCGTAACTTACCAGTAGCGTGCATCCAGCTTCAATGAAATTATCAGACGCAATATGAAGATCATGAAGTTTATATACGTAACGAAGATACATCTCCTTACGGTCGATTTCATTTTTGTAGAAATTCTGAAAGTATATAAAATTAAACAGCCGTAAACAGCAAGTTTTTTTTATGTAATAAGCACACAAATACATCAAAAATATGATTTTATTAGAACATTTGTGAATGTATGAATGCAAATATTATGCGATTACTGATTCAGGACTAAGAAAATTAGGTTTATTATTTTCCTTCTAGCAAGACTCAAGATCTTATCCAGATTACAACTAACGTATAGAATGTCTACAATTGCGCTTTTCGTTTCAATGATTCTTGTAAATCGCGGCTGATTTTGTTCAGCCAATCGCAGAGAAAAATGCAGGGTCAAACTGGAGGCAAATTTTTTTTTGAAGTGAAAACTTCTTTAGCGGCGTTGTACACTTTTATTGTATAGTTAAAAAATGTTAAACTCGCGTGTGTGTGTGAGTGGGTGGTGATGCTATGTTTTTTTCTTACTTTTACCTATTGTAACAAGGCCTCCGTTTCCTCATAATTCAAAGAAGTTATGTGTTTTATTATATATTTTTTACATTCGTGTGAGGTTTTAGTATATATATCTACGATTTTATTTATTTTATAATATAGATATTCCGAGCGAAAGTTATATTGCATGATTCCAAACGCAGTTTTTGTTCGTGGAAGTCTAACAGAGCTTTATGCAATATTTTATTTTAATAATAAGTCTATCTAGGACATTCAGGTGGCAGCTTTATTGAGAAGAAAATGCATTTTTTACAATAGATGTCGCTAGGTGCGCTTAAATGTGATTGTAAGTTGATTTTTCTGAGAGATAAACTTTTTAATGTAATATAAATTGTCATGTAGTAGTAGCGCAATAAATAAATATTGTATTCTACCACATAAATGATAGTACTTTTATACTGATCATGTAACCCGTCGTTTTTTTTTTTTGTATAAAATGCACAACGAATTAGAAGTAATATGGAATACGAAATGCGCAAAAAAGTGGTTCCACGCAAACTGCGATAGCAAGTGGGCGGGGCAAAAAAAATGCGATAAACACGCCGATCATGGGATTGGCTAAAGTATTATTTCCGTTTAACATTATCTTACTTATGAATTCATTTGCAGATATTTGATTTGTCAAAGTATTTTGTTGTATCTGTGTGCGTGTTTCTTTAGCATTGAAGTTTAGTTGCATGAGTTTGGAGCCATGTTTTAGCGGCCTCTGTTAGATAGTAATGCTTCCATATCATTTAAAATTTCTTGGAAATGCCCTAAAAATCGCTAATTCCTTCAACCGATATGCAAATAGACTCACGAGCAAATTAACAGTGGCCGCCATTCGCTTGTCCCTGTGTTCCGCTCCTTGCATAACGGCTCGGTAATCTAGAAGTCTCTCTAACAGTCTTGTGACACAACCCACGAACGCTGCCCCGGCTTCCCGCCAACCCTCAGTTGAGACTCGCTCCATAAGGCTAGAGAAATAGAAAAGTAAAATTTTGACACTAATTTATTTATAAGGAAACTAGCTCCCAGCGAACTTCGTACCGCCATAAAAAATAGGGGTTGGTGGTATAAGGGTGAAAACTCAGGGTTGTATGTATTTTTGTATGATGTATCATAAAAAAATGTCCAAAAAAAATTAAGACCAGCCTTAACATTTAGGGGGATGAAAAATAGATGTTGTCCGATCCTCAGACCTACTGAATATGCATATAAAATTTCATGAAAATCGGTTGAGCCGTTTCGGAGTAGTTCAATTACGCACACCGTGACACGAGAATTTTATATATTAGATATAATCGCAAGGTGGACTCAAGTTATCTTCTCTTTATCAAAAAAAAAGGACAGTATAATTTTTAGATGGGGTTCACCTTCAGTCATCGTTTTGTAATAAGAGGGAATGTGTTTCAGTCATGTCTACTAGAAATCAAAAAGGTTTTTCCTGAAACATATGACTGGATGGTTTTGCGTGGATCGATTTTGCGATTTTGTTGAGTACAACTTATCTTTAAAATAATTATTATTAAAGAATATGTAATTGCTAATTATTTAGTAACTTAATGATGTTACTATCCAAGTATTCAATAGAAATAAAAAATACGCGTATTTTTTGCATTATGAAAATTGTAAATACTTACACAGAACTCAAGTGCTCCCTGAACAAATGTTGCGTGCAATGAAAAAATATTTTTATGGACTTATCGATGACCTCAAGTTTAAATTAAAAAATTAACACATAGATTTCTTTAAGATATGTGACATGATGGCAAAGCCACATAGTTTCTATAACAACAGCTCAACGACATTATATTTGTCTTTGTTCGGGCATAAGGTGTTGGAAACATATGCGTTTAATTGGAAAAATTACTCTGTTCCTTAACAGATTTTTAACTATCTGCACCGGTAAGTTGTTATCGGCCACATTCCATCGCGACAGAAAGATATTCAATGCACCAGCGCATCGCCAAACATAAGTAGTCAATGCCCACCCTAGATATTTCTCCACCCACCCTAGCTTTAATACAGTTTGAAAATAAATTTCAGAATGAATGTAAGTAAAACTGGACAGCTGCCCTAGCGCGAAAGTCCTTAGCTACGTCCATGATTTTACATACTTTTAAAATTTGAATGTATGGGGTATTAACATATCTGTTAGTTCTTTGACACACCTACACAACACTTTTAAAAGCTTACATTAGTTTCTAGTAGTTTCGATATACTCACACAGTGTCGAACAGCCTTCTATAATGGTCGTCGGCCTTGTTATTTGCGACTAAAGAATCAAGTTTGTCAACTAAAGCCGCTTCAGTTCTTCTCGCAGATCCCGTTGCGGCCCTTTCGGCCGCCATTAGAGCCACTAGGGCTCCTAACGCAGCTCTACGAAGCTCCCCGACTAGAGTAATTTCTAGTAATGCTCCTACTGCGCCTGGCACTAGATGAAGTTGGGCTGGACCTGGTAATATAGATAATGTTGACGTCTAAGATCGGTATTATAAGATTTATTCTAGAAAGTGATAAGGCACAATCGGTTTTCGGGGTTCGAAACAAGGAGGCAACCTCTTCCGTTTAGAGGGCACATAACATTATTCTGTAGTATTATATTCCAACAGTGAGTAAGGTAGGTAAACTATATCCAAAGTATAGTGGAATGCGGAGGTGAGTTTTTTTTATGTTTAAAGGGTTTGCCAGCCGGACATGCTTATGGCCCGCCTGATGGTAAGCGGCCAGCATAGCCTATAGACGCTTGCGATACAAAAAATATAACTCACGTTGTTGAGTCCTGGAACCTTATTCACCGACAGAAACACAACACCAAAAGGTACTGTTATTTAACTGTGGTCTTCTGTAATGTGGAGATTACTACCCCTGAAGAGCGCTCCATTTCGAAAGAGAAATCCGCTATGCCCTACCTCTCTTATAACGTATAATTAACGTAATGTGGCTCAGTTAACTTTAGAACTGGACTGCACTCACTTAATAGGCTGATGATGATCTGTATAGTATATAAACACAGCGTCTCACCGAGCCTGCTCCACACGACCAGCAGTTGCCTGGCGGCGGCGGCTCCCATCCGCGTTCGGTTCCGGTTGTGACGTCACCTTCGTCAAGCCTGGCTACATCCGTCCCGCCCTCTATATATACACAGCGCCTTACCGAGCCTGCTCCACATGGCCAGCAGCTGCCTGGCGGCACGGCTCCCATCCGCGTTCGGTTCCGGTTGTGACGTCACCTTCGTCAAGCCTGGCTACATCCGTCCCGCCCTCTATATATACACAGCGCCTTACCGAGCCTGCTCCACATGGCCAGCAGCTGCCTGGCGGCACGGCTCCCATCCGCGTTCGGTTCCGGTTGTGACGTCACCTTCGTCAAGCCTGGCTACATCCGTCCCGCCCTCTATATATACACAGCGCCTTACCGAGCCTGCTCCACATGGCCAGCAGCTGCCTGGCGGCACGGCTCCCATCCGCGTTCGGTTCCGGTTGTGACGTAACCTCCGCCCCGCTGGGCTGGATCCACCCTGCCCTCTATATATACACAGCGCCTTACTGAGCCTGCTCCACACGGCCAGTAGTTGCTTGGCGGCGGCGGCTACCATCAGCGGTCGGTTCCGGTTGTGACGTCACCTCCGCCCGCCTGGCTGCATCCGTCGCGCCCTCTATATATACACAGCGCCTTACCGAGCCTGCTCCGCACGGCCAGCAGTTACCCGGCGGCGACAACTCTCACTCGCGTTCGGTTCCGATTGTGACGTAACCTCCGCCCCGCTGGGCTGGATCCACCCTGCCCTCTATATATACAAAGTGTCTCACCGAGCCTGCTCCATACGGCCAGTAGTTGCTTGGCGGCGGCGGCTACCATCAGCGGTCGGTTCCAGTTGTGACGTCACCTCCGCCCGCCTGGCTGCATCCGTCGCGCCCTCTATATATACACAGCGCCTTACCGAGCCTGCTCCGCACGGCCAGCAGTTACCCGGCAGCGACAACTCTCACTCGCGTTCGGTTCCGGTTGTGACGTAACCTCCGCCCCGCTGGGCTGGATCCACCCTGCCCTCTATATATGTATACACAGCGCCTTACTGAGCCTGCTCCACACGGCCAGTAGTTGCTTGGCGGCGGCGGCTACCATCAGCGGTCGGTTCCGGTTGTGACGTCACCTCCGCCCGCCTGGCTGCATACGTCGGGCCCTCTATATATACACAGCGCCTTACCGAGCCTGCTCCGCACGGCCAGCAGTTGCCCGGCGGCGACAACTCTCACTTGCGTTCGGTTCCGGTTGTGACGTAACCACCGCCCCGCTGGGCTGGATCCACCCTGCCCTCTATATATACAAAGTGTCTCACCGAGCCTGCTCCACACGGCTAGCAGTTGCCTGGCGGCGGCGGCTCTCATCCGCGGTCTATCAGGCCCGCGTCCAGCCCATCGTTCCGGTTGTAGCGCGCTGCACGTCACAAGAGCCACGCCTAACTCCATGTAGCCTGACCACACCTTCGAGACATTAAAATTTCAGTTATCTATTACCTTATTATCACAAAAAAATGGATGCGTGTAACTTATGTACGCGCGTGAGAAGTTATACTTCTTTAGCATCATTAAAAATATTTTTTAATTGCATGCAAATAATTAATAATTACAATAAAATAATAAAAGGACTGGAAAAGGATAGTTAACACAGTCAATTAAGTTCAGTTTTAATTTGAAAAATTAAATAAATATTAAAATATTCAATTAAAATCACTACTGAATTTAAGTTATTAGTCCATATGTAATTAGCACTTGTAAGTAACTAAAACACGTTGTGTCTATATAGAAACTAGAAACATGTAGATAAATATTATAAATATGAAAACAGTGATCAGAGGCGACGAGCGTGCCAACATTGTTTTTGACAACGCGATCATCTTATGGAGCTCCGTGGATCGTTCAAAGTACCTTTCGAACAGATGTCTAATAATAGACACTAACATTCATAACGCGCCCGCAGCCAACTTCATGGTGTTACTATTGTGTTACAGTGATGCGCGCGCATCCCGAAATTTCACTCACATGATTTTTTCATAACGCGCCCGCGGCCAACTTCATGCTGTTACTTTTGGGTTACAGTGATGCGCGCGCATCTAAAAATTTCACTCTCATCATTTTTTCATAACGCGCCTAAAGAAGTATAACTTCAAAAATGTTCCACGTTCGACGTGAGTTTAAGAAACAATTACTTAAAAAGGTGTCAATTCTGGCATGATTCTCTAAACTTAAAAGTAAATTTAACATCAGTCTCGCCTATTCATTCTGTATAGTGAATGACAAGGATACACTGTTGTCAAATTTAAGTTGAAATTTAAAGAATCATGCCAGAATTGATAGCATTATTGGCCTAAAGAAAGTTTGAAACCATGTCTACCTTTTTTGTATTAAGACCGTTATTCTTCCAGTTCCTTCCTTCGTAGTTTCAATAAATCAACATTTAGTAAAAGTTAAGAATGACCTGGATCCGTTTCTTAGTAACAATTTGTTATTATAAGCTAAATCATATAAAATTCAAAGAAACAAAGCCTAATTATACCTATCTCTTACTGGACTTTGATAATTGATAGTGGCCGTTAAACTTACTAAATTAAAGTAGCAATCACGTTGGTTAAACAAATGGCTGATTTTTAGGATAAAACTTTTATGACCAATAAAGTGTTACCAATGATTACATAAACGGACGCTTATTTAACTTCAAGGAATTACTGAGGATCGATACTCTATCGTAAGTATAAATAAAAATAAATATCAATCATTATCAGTAGACAGGGGTAACTAATGGTTGTTTACCTGTGAATCGAACTGAGGCGGTTCCTCTCCGAAAAATCTTTCTAAGAGTGGTTTCGCTAAATCTTGTAATGCAGACAGCAACACTTTACAACTCTGCACACGCAACACCATCCAATCAGCAGGGAAAACCTGAAATATAAGGTGGTTAGTCAAATAATTGTATGTCGTAGTTCAATATGCACCACAACTGTGACGATAAGAAAATTATAGTAAATGCCTATGCCCGCCTTGTTGATAAATATGGACAACATAGATTAGAACTACAATACCTAAAGGCATTGTTAAAATTTCATAATTAATGTTTCGGACATTGGTCGAGTTCAGTGGCTATATTTAGAACTTTTAACGCCAGTCAAAAAAAGCAGTACAAGTGGGATACCGCTTTATTGTGCGCATGTGATGTCGATCATATAGATGATCTACGCAGACGAGGGACTTGTGTCCGAGGAGGACAAATTTTCCTGAATCGTGAAAAAAATTCCACCGAGGAATTGTCACGGACTCAACGCATAAGCGCATTGCTATGGAAGTCAATATTCTAAGATTACGTTGTGATATAATTAACATGAAGTTTAAAAAAGAGATGACGTCTTAAAAGAGAATACTGGGTAAATCTCTTTAAATCGAATCGAGCGCGCAACGCGAACTAAAGTTTGCTGTGTGCGTTGATGGGCCTAGTCACATGACTTTTTTTTTCGGGACATCCGCGTACTTCTGTCCTATGCAGTCTCTCGGTGTCACTGACAATAAATCTCACGGACATAAGTCCCTCGTCTGAGCAGGCTATAAAGATCAAATGTTGAACTAGTTTACGAGTATAATACAGTTTCTGTTGCCACAACAGTGGTTAGTAATAAGAAACAGCTGCTAACTTCACATCGCTAAAGTCCAAATAAAGTATACTTACGTCTTGCTCAATCAAATGTCTAAATACTAAGAACGCGCGCATGAGGAAATCTTTTAAAGGTTTCCTGTCGTGCGGGTGAGGCGCTAGGTGACTCCACAAGCGTTGGTAGTGAGCCGGCTTCAGTAACTCCATGGCGCCTAAGAGGCCGGCTACCATAGAACCCTGGAGCAAGTAGAAATATTTCAGTGTAAATTTTATGGCTGTATTTATTTTAAGCATTTAACTGTTGGCCTTTGTAATGAGCATTAATGTCATTGAAAACTCGCGAGATTAAATATTGATTTACATCTAGCATAATTGCGACTATAATAATAGAAAACTGTATCCTTGTTGAAACCTTTAGTTGATACGCTAAAAAAATATTTTTTCGTCAATTGTAAAAATATAATTGTAATAGGTTTTTTAGCATAAAATATTTTAAAATACTTCAATCGATTCTAATCTGTACATCAAATCATTTAAGAGCAAAAAAAAATTACAATATTTTCACTTGATTTTGAGTAAATGAAGTCATTTTAATAATATGTGCAAGACTAGGAAAAAATCCACTGGCTTGAGGATTTAGACATGACCAATCATATTATGACAGATTTATTTGATGCCTTATTATTGAGAAGCATATATCTATGCGAAGTTCACTTTTTGGCGCAGTTCGTATACTATATCATTTCTTATTCGTTTGTTTTTATATATGAATGTAGGTAATAATCATAATTATGGATTCACTCACCAACACAGGCGAATTTCCACCAATGAGATGCAGTACGGTCTCAACCAATACATCGAGAGTGTTCCGACACAGAACATCCACGTCAGGGTCCAATTCGTCTTCATCGACTGGCTGGTCGGGGTCTTCCTTCTTCCATAGTAACGTTACTAACTCCCCGAGCATTTCCGCGCATTGCGAGAGCTCGTCGCGACGCGCTAGGTGCACTCGGAGATGGTGGCAAGCGGTGGTCAATACTATGTTACGCGCCTCTGTAATACCAGTTAACTATTTAAATAAACCGGCCAAGGCGTATCGGACTCGCAAACGAAAGATTTTGTACAATATCTTATACCGGCACTTCACATAGTAATTGGCATTTGCTATTAGTAAACTTGAAAACAGTATTTCTCCTTTTTATTCCCTATAGCGTATAACAAGGACAATCTGCGTGACATTAAATAATATCGAGCATAATAAATCCAAACAATTAACGAAAATGACGACTCAATATATTCTTTCCTCTTAGCCATAACTCTCAAAACTAACGTGTATTTCTTTCGTAAGAGATATAGTGCGATTTCATAGTTCATGTCGGCTCAGATTTAGTAATACCCGCGAGCGCTTCGTCCTACGCTTTGTTTACTGCACCGTGTTTATTTATTTACCGACATTTGTACTAAAAAAAATCAGTACATATTAACTTGTCACGATTAAGTTTGAATCGAGCACTTAGGCGTCGTCCTAACTGGCAACAATCGTGCGATGACACGATGCGTTTTTGTCGTGTGATGATTTTCAAACATACGGATTTCTTCAGAGGTGTCCTAATACAGCTCTTTAGTAATGCTTGTTGGCCAAATGTTGGCAAACAAGCATTACCTACACAAACCCAACTTCCTATCCAGAGGAGCCTTGGAACCTTACTCATTTTACTGTTATCTTCTGTGAGGTGGACGTTAATTCCCCAGACGGGCGCTCCATGCCGAGGGGAGAATCCACAATGCCCTACCTCTCTTGCTTTACATATAGAATCACTCACACACACTCTCTTGCTTTACATATAGACTCACTCACAAACAGCTAGAAAGTATTCTAGCTGTTTGTGCTTGGGCTACATAAGGTTGCTGTAAACAGTAGTCTTATAGTTTTACCAAGGTCCAGTCCCAGCAGTCCTTTAAGTTTCCTGCCACGAGTCTCGCTTTAGCAAGTTTGCAGAGGGGGCGTCTAACATTGAAGCAAGTAGTGGTACCTTACTAACCGACAGAAACACAACATTACCAAAAGGTAGTGTTATTCTACTGTGAAGTTACTTTAAGGTGGACGTTACTTCTTCAGACGGGCGCTCCAATCCGAGCGAAAAATCAGCTTTTTTTTTGAGTGTGTATGCTGTGGTCGCAGATGACCTTTACTGCGTCACCGGGTTTGGGGACGGAGAGATCCTTAGGGGACCTCAAGCCGAGAATTGGCGAGTGCCTCTAGGGGTATTCCAGACGGATGGGAACTCCCCACGAGGGGAGTCTCCTCTCCGTCTGGGGCCTCTAGACCACTCGAACCTGAGGGGTCGAAAAATCCGCTATGCATTACCTCTCTTTATAAGTAAGTAGTCTTACCAGGGTCCTGTCCCAGCGGTCCTTTGAGTATTTCCTGGACGGCCGCCAGTCTCGCTTTAGCAAGGGCGGGCGGCACGTTGGCAGCAGGGTCGTCTAACATTAAAGAATTGAGTCGTGGAGCCTTACTCACCAACAGAAACACAACATCACCAAAAGGTAGTGTTTTCTACTATGAATTTACTTTAAGGTGGACGTTACTTCCCCAGACGGTCGCTGCAATCCGAGCGAAAAATCCGCTATGCATTACCCCTCTTTATAAGTAAGTATTCTTACCAGGGTCCTGTCCCAGCGGTCCTTTGAGTATTTCCTGGGCGGCCGCCAGTCTCGCTTTAGCAAGGGCGGGCGGCGCGTTTGCAGCGGGGGCGTCTAACATTGAAGCGGTTACTCTCGCCGCTTCTACGGGCCCGAGGGCGGACGCCACCTCCTTGGCCACGCTAGCCCATGATGTCATCAGCGCCACCTAAACAAATTGTTGATGATAACGTGTATATTTGTTCGTTGAAGGAAATAAAGCGACTTCTCCAATACATAAATTACTTTTTTCTCTCACTAAACCTTGGTTGGTTGGAAGAGATCTCTCTTAGAGATAAGTCCTCCTTTGCTCACATATTTATGTTATGTACCTTACAATTTTTGTGTGCAATAAAGAGTTTAATAAATAAATGTATTTTCTCAACTTCTGATACATTATTTGAATATATTATATACGTCTAATATTAGAAGAGTTGAAGTTGAGGACTTCCTCCTGGCCAAGAGAGTGCTCCGATGTCCGTCTGTCCGCTTTTATGTTGATATACAGCGCCATCTCGTCCCTTTCGGTGAAAGCTGCGACTAAGGTGAGAGATTGCTGCCAGATGAAGTACGCATTTTGTTCGCGCGTCGTTACGTCCGGTCGCTAGAGGGAGCTATTTATGAACATAACGTATACTGCGAAGCGCGTACCTACTTGACGATGTTAGGCCACTATTAAAAAAACATTACGTTGTTAGGCCAATATTAATAGATCGCACCCAACTCTATTTTGTTCTAAAGATCACAGTCTCAGAGTTGAGAGCAATTTTGAGATGCTATTTTGTATGGAAACAAAACATCTCAACATCGTAGTCTCAGAGTTGAGAGCGATCATCAATACGGGGCTTAATCTTGCTAACTTACCTGAGCCGGTTGCAAGTGTTCCCTGTGAGGATGTTGCGCTAAAGCCTTCAACGCGTGTAACGCCGCTCTGACATCTCTTCTAAAGCTATCTTCATATTGGCCGCCAGTCGCTCGAGCGAATAGTCGTCGGGAACGAACGGCGAGTCGGAACACGGCGCCTAAAGAACGTAAGCATTTCCGTATGGGCTCCTGGCCTTCGGCGCCTGCCGCCCATTCTGCGCAATGTTGCACCGATGATAGGAGTCCCCTGCGATTGAAATAAGAAAGAAAAAAAATTAAGATAACACTGAATAGAAAATTAAAAAAAAACAGAAAATTTTATTAGCCAAATTCCACGCCGACCAGGAAGCAGACGGAATTCGAACCCACACCCTCCGCTATCCGGCACTGACCAATAATGATACTATTAGAAGAAATTCTACAAGGCCATTTTTGCCAAGGTCGCTTAATGACTTTATATTTAATAAGCTGCAAGACAGCGCCATCTCTTCGCTCTGTAGGTAACCCAAAATACATGACTAGAAGAAGATGAAACAAAAATCGGAAAACTCGCATTTAAGGCCTGAGTAAAGTTCCAGCTCAATGAAAAGGTATTTTGGCGAGTGAGTACTGTAAAAGCATCGAAACGCAATAACAGTCGATGACATGTAAACGTGGTATAACGGTCACAGTTACTATACGAACACAAAAGCTCCCCGTATTTAAGACACATTTTTATTAAAATAATGATATCTTTGTATCAAGGAAAATAGCTCCTAATGATAAATAGAAGACAACGAATGAATTTAAAATACTAGATAGCAAATCACTTACTTGTAAACCAAAGCGGCAGAGAAGTGTTCTTCTATGTAGACGTCGAGCACAGGTCTAAAGTGCTGGAAGCGAGTCTCATCCAGAAGGCTGCATATTGAAACCAGCACTAGAAATACTGTGCCAGAGTGCGGCGTGCTAGAAACAGAAAAAAAAATATATAATATAAGTAGTTAACATTGAACTGAAATTAAGACCAAGATCACTTTGTTTCTGTACAACAATAAATATTCAGGCAACTTTATCATACAATCATTTACAAACACATGGATGGAAAAGGCCATCTTTTCATATTGTTAGAACATTACAACGTACAAAGAAATAGTTTAAGTATTAAACACTCGCAAAAAAGTCGAAATATATGCTGGAACACAAAGTAGAAGTGAAACTTCAACGGACCGCACTCTTCGCCGCTGCCGCAACGCTTTTTCGTGACAGTAAACTCCCAATATACCCCGTCTATATAGAAGTTTCACTTCAAAAACTGCAGCTCACCTGTTACCATCTTCCGTAGAAAACAAGGCGAACAGAGCATCCAACACATCTCTGAGGAACTTGATTAGTTCTTCACAGCTCAGACCGTCGCCCAAACGCAATACTCGCAGGAGTGTCTCTTGCACTTTTTCTGGATGAGCGCGCCATTGTAGCAACGCCAATAAATCCTCTATAACAAACACGAGCAAAAAGATAATCTAAGGTTAAATTACTTCAAGTCCTGTCCCATAATAATTTTATGCCAAGAGAAAAAGTATTGCAGAGTATACAGAACATTCTACGTTATTGAAACTACAGATGCGTTGTGAAGATTTGGATGTAATGAAATATAGTTTCCTAGTCTTCTCTCTGTAAACTTAGAAGATATTCTTTGTACACCATAGATATGGCATTAAAGTATGTGTGTGAAATCATAATAATATCTGCATAAAACTAAAAAATGTCACTTCGATGCAACGATGTTAAATACCCTAGATACACCACCTGCTCTCAAAAGGTGTCCCTATAAAGAAGTGCTTGAACACAACTCAAGCACTTCTTGGTTCACAGTCACGCGCGGACCGTTGAAAAGTCATCATCAACATGCCGCTGAGCTCTGTGAAAAAATGGGAAATAAATACTTATAATATGTAAAACGACTTTTTTTCAACAGGTATTTAATCAATGCTTGTTAATTTAACGCATTTGAAACAAATTTTGTAGAAAATATTTGTAATATTCAAATGCAGGGTCGGTAATATAGCCGTCTCTTTTCCTCGCGGTCCGTACCTGCTATATTGCTAACAGCGCATTCAGAATTGCGTGTAGAGTCGAAGATATAAGGTATACATTATTCCGCATATAGCAATAAGTCGTAAAATTTTACGAGCTTACATTTCGGACTGTCATAACTCTTTGACACACGCGTTTTAATTAAGACCTTATACAGTGTGCTTTAAAGGTGATATTCAATGTTTAGATAATGCCTTATATTGCTTAGACTACGCGATCATCTTACGGAGCTCCCTGTATCGTCCACTGTACATTTTGGACAGTTTTCGGGCATGATTTTGTTCGTGTTGGTGTATCTAGGGTATTTAATATCGTTGCTTAGATGCCCTAATCACTTATGTAGAGCTTAATCTTCAATCCACGTAGAAAAAAAAACAGATAAAGTTTTTCGAAATACCACGGCCAAAAGGTCCTTGCAAACGTTTTTATCTATTCATATTGCTCTGTTAATCGAAAAAATTACTACGACCATTGTAAAAAGTCAAGAAAAGCGATAAAGTATTTGAAATTACTCACCGTTTTGCGTGAGTTTAGTGGAGCAAAGCAGAGTGTTGATAGTGCAGTTTTCTTTGGAGCTTCTTTGGAAGGAAGGTGCTACGCCATTCACAGGCGAGATTCGCGCCGTATCGCTCGCACAAGATGCTAGCGATAGGTAACTTGCTGAGGATAACCTAAAACAACAAAAATTTATATAATAGGATTCGATATAATTACTCACATATTTCTGTTTTGGCAAGATATTTTCACTACGGATGATAAGTGTTAAAAATTATAAGTAAACTTACTTAGATGGATCGTCACACTTGTAAACGTATAATTCGTGTGCACCATCTCGTAGCGTGGCTCCGCTAGCTTCCATCAGTCTTGCAAATGAGAACCCGAACAATTTCCTCTCGTTTTTGTCACGAGCTAGAAAAAATAATTGCGCTATTTATCTGACGAACTCAAATACAATGCTAGATAAGGATTTATGATGCGAGGTCAAAGCACGAATTTTTGACAGCTCCGTAACGTATCGCATCATCAACGTAATTATGCAAACTAAGCAGCGCTCCTATCGGACGAAGATCAAACTAGCTTTTTTCATACAAAATTTGACGATGACAATACGTTACACAGCTATCTAATTTGACGACCTCCGTGGCCGAGTGGTTTGTACGCCGGGTTTCATGGTGTTGCCGATTCGAGGTCCCGGGTTCGAATCCCGGTGGGGGTAGACGTTTGTGTGCTAAATACGTGCATTTGTACTCCAGTCATGGATGTTTAATATGTATTTCTATATAAATATACTTATATATGTACAATATATGTATTCTATCCGTTACCCTAGTATCCCATAACACAAACCTTATAGTGCTTACTTTGGGGCTAGGCTAATTGGTGTGTGTGTTGGAAATATTTATTTATTTCATTTTCGTGTTTCGGCCTATCATGTACCATTTATTTTACTTTAAGATGATGCTAAAGAAATTGTAGTGATATGTCCAAAAAGATTATACTGCAAAAGACTGCTGGCAACTGGAAATCAAAATTTCCATTGCGATTTTGAAGCGATTAATTTGCTAGAATAACGTTCAACTTCCATGGTGTAATAAATATTTCAGATTGTTTGACGTGACAAATGACAATTTATTTTGACGCCATGCAGTCATATCACAGTAATTACGTTCTAATACTTTGGCAGAGTTAGGCGCAGTTCGCACGATCCCGCACAACCCCCACACTCTCGCCATAGACTGCACCTCGGTAATCGCAGTGCATGTGGGAGTCGGTGCAGGAGTATTGTCTGGTTTTGACCGAGTATGGCCCTGCCGTTTCATTGAGCCTTTGGGGTTGGATGAAATGACAGGGAGGAGCCCACGAGCCTGTGCGCGTAACGGTTACATGATGTATTTTCCAGACACAAATAAAAAAAGGGTTAGGCGCAGTTGGTCGCCCCACAGGTAGGGTTACTATTTAAAAATTTGAAAAGTCCTGACAAAAAGCCGGACATTTCGATAAAAGTCATCACCCACTTAGTTACAGTGATATTATACTCGTGGTAGCAGACGCTCGCATCGCACTCGAGGGGTCTCGTTGTTGATTTTTAAAGATGATTTATATTTTGTTTTATTTTAAATTAATGAGAACTTAATAAAGATTATTTGACTTATTTGATATAACTTAATAAGTAGTTTCACTCATATTACATCTAATTAAAAAATCCGGACAAATTAAAAAGCCGGTCAACGTCCGGACAAAAGGCAAAAAGTCCGGACTAGTCCAGTCAAATCCGGACGGATGGTAACCCTACGCACAGGGGACTATTGTGTATATAGCACGAGTGAGTATGGCAGCATATCGTGTGTACAGAAAGATAGTGTGAGGACACAGGGTATATTATATATAGATATATACTAACTGGAGCAGTGTCGGAACTCGATGCGCACGTGCGCATGCGTGAAGGTGTCCAGTGGTACAGTCAGGCGCAGTTGTTCGCCCCACAGGGGACTGTTGTTGTGGTACAGGACGAGGGACTCGTAACATGTGCTGCCATTACCGCTGGCTCCCCATACGCACTCCTGTAAATGGTAATTTATTGTTTTTGGTGTGTAACATCTTTCCTCTCGCTTTCGTGCAATTTGTGGGAGTCATTACGTAAAGTGGGACGGAAGTGTGTAACAGGAAGTTTGGGAAGCGCGCGCTATTTGATTTGATTTTAGAACATAATGTTCAAATGGCTTATTACTTTTGTAATAGGTTTTATTTCTTTTTTACTAATAAAAGGTGAGGTTCCAAATGTTACACATCATCATACGGGCCTACTGTAAGGCTCACTCGTTTTTTTATCATATTTATATATTTTAAAATAAATTTTTTTGGAATTATATTTTATTAACCACTAGAGGGGTGCCCGCGATTTCGTTTGTATGGAAAAATTTGGTTTTCCTTACACACTTCCACAACCCTTCTTAACCCTTTAAAGGATGATTTCTAGGTTCCTTGGTTAACTGAAGAGCTGGCGAACTAAACGGTATAATTACGCATCAAACTACATTTTTTTACAGTCTGGAGGTTTCGGGCGCGTTGCATTTGAATTTCAAATAATTTTTATTCAAAACCATCTAAAACAGTGTTAATATTACTAAATTTATAAATTAAAAAAAAAACATGCCAAAAGCTCACTGGAGGTATGTCATTCAGTTTTATACAGCTCCTGTAAAATTTCATTTTATGTAATGATACCGTTTTGTTCGCCAGCTCCTCAACTATCATATCTGCTCTTTTCCGGGATTCAGACTATCTCTACACCAAATTTCATCTATATCGATTCAACGGTTTAAGCGTGAAGAAGTAACAGACACACTTTCGCATTTATGATACTAATTTTGAATATTTAGAGACAGTAGTAATTAATAACATAAATGCTGTTAATGTCTTCTTTTCATCGTCTATATTCTCTTGTAATCGATAAGTGTATTTATGGAAAAAAACGATTTACTATACAGTTTTTAATGTCGTTTCTGTGTATTCTATAATGAAATTTTCATAATAATCTGCAACATTCTTTTATACCCAAAAGTATATCGCACACACAGTGAACGCTAACGGTGCCCAGTACCCTTAGCACGAGCCACTATCGAATTCTTCACGTATTCGAATTCGATACGCGTCAAATGTGAAAAAGTTTTTAATGGAAGATTTTTGATTTACACTATATCCCTTGTTGCGCTGTTCTTTTCATACAAAATGTCTTGACATTTGACGCGTATTGAGATCGAATGAAACTATTTGATATTGGTTCCGAACCAATGGTTCGTGGTAAATGTACCGCACGTTCTTGCCATCCCTTTCGAACTCCGCTCGTTCCATCGTTAAGTAGAGATAGTTATATTAGAAAGGAAGAAAGACGAGCAAGGAATACTAACGGTTCCATATTGTGAAACAAGTGAATAGAGGATTGTCGCGTGCGAATCTTTGACCGAACTTTGAAGGGAACAGCACTATCGACTGAACCAGTATCATCCACATGGACACGGTAACATTACCATGACAAGGAGCTTTCAACAAGGTACCCTTTCTTCATCCATTCCTTCTTTTAGTGCGTTTTTGTGGCTAATAATCATTCATCCGCGCTAGTCAAACTTTTCGTATTGCTGCGAAACCAAAAGCTTTATGAATTGCTATAAATAATGATGAAATCATCGATTTATCTAAATATTTTGTGTTGTTTATTTATACTCCAAAGGCGATTGTATAAAAACTTGCAATATATTCAAAATTCAACTGAATTTTATAAGTTCAGGGTTAAGTGTCTCATAGACAGACGCCACCTGTAGCCGCGGCGGGAGTGGCGGCCAGTTGTATTGGCTTGCTTTGTAAGCGATTGTCAATCACGATCGACCAATCAGAAGCTCTATTTTTGAATCACTCGCCTTTCGTCAAACTCTCGATTTCTACTAATTTTCATTCGACATAATTAATTCCATATTTTTGAATCGCTCGACGTCAATTAGCGGTCTCGACCACTCGTTGAGCATTGGCAAATGATGGAGGCGAATGGTAGAATAATTGTCAAATTTATGTTACATATTTTCAAGACTTTTTCTCACTTTAAAATACAGATAAGATGACGATTTGATGTGACGTTTTGATCTTTTTTTACAAAAAAGGCAAAATATTAAATAACCAGTTATCTCAATAACTTATTATTTATTTTTTACAGCGGTAATGGCTGATTTTTATCTTTTTCCGTGAAATTAATAAAAATAAATATTTTTTATTAAACTGCCAACGAACGATTCAAAAATACGGAAAATCATTATCATCCGACTTGGAAGTCGCATTCGACGATATGTCATGCGAGCGAATAGTAAAAAAATAGAGCTCCAGGACTGTGAGAACCTTTCAGAGACGCTTAAAAAGAGTATCGCAATATGGTGATAATTATTTTTAACGGAACTTACGTTTATAAGTTGTCCGGTGTTATCGTGTACGCTGACGGTGGCCAGCACGTTCTTGGCGGTGCTCTTGCCACCCCTCTCGAACTCCGCGCGCTCCAGCGTCAAGTACAGATCGTTCCTGACGTCGCCGGGCATGATGACGTCGGGGAAGCCCCGTTTGGCGGTTATGGTGGCGCCGGAAGAGACCGCCTCGGTTATGCTACCCGGATGAGTTAACAGCCGTAACGCTACGACAATTCCTGTAAAATTGAATTATTGTTGAATACTATACATATATATATAATACTATACATATGCTGAACTCGATGACGAAAGTGGTTAACACGTTAGGCTGCGATCGTTCAAGTTAAGCAACTTTCGCAGTGGTCGGTCAATGGCCGGGTGACCAAAAATTTACTATCTCGAGCTCCTCCGTGCTTCGGAAGTCGTTAGTACCCACCAATCCGCACTGGGCCCGTGTGATGGATCATGGTCCAATCTCCCTATTCCATTCATAGGTCCTTACCTATGAATGGAATAGGGAGATTGGCCTTCCTGTGCCCCAACAGTGGCGACATTAATAGGCTGATGATGATGACGATGCAATTGTTAAATAGTAGCTATAATAGTACCATGGGCTTACACCCCGTATTCTATTATAAACAACGTTATTAGTAAACAACTTGGTTTATACAAATATTTTAAGCTATTTATATATCTTAATATATATAAAGTTGTTCATAAATCAAACTATACAAAGTCTATTCTTCTAACGTGCTTGCTTAAGCAAGTAAAAAGGACAATGGAGGCCTGTTGATAGGATTGCGTTGCCGCCTTTAGAGTACAAAATTCATGAGCAATTGATTTGTAAAAGGAAAGAAGTCATCTTCTGTAATATAATCGTAATAAATGTGTCACTTGTAAAAACTACTAACTATTGTACAAATAACATAGTAGGTAGCGATTACTATATTTATTTAATTATTTGAAAACGTTAATTTTATCTGATTACCGTAATTAGGTTGGCCCGGTAAGATGTTGCATTTGTTTGTTTGTTTCCTTATCAACATGTCGTGTAGCTGGTGGAAATCCTTCTCCTCGCACTGATAAACCTGAAACAAGATAACACATTCACTGCCATTCTATATATTCCGATTAGAGCCTCAAAGGTGGAGATGCACTCAATGAATACTTCCGTATTCATTTTAAACGCCTTATTCACAAGGGGAGTTGTGATAATTGCATAATTATATAGAGGAGTACAAAAAGACAATAGTTTTACTTAATAACTCTAATTCATTGTATTTATAATTATGATATTGTTATTGGTGTGACAAATAAAGTAAGTGTGGCACTACATATTATGTCGTCTCATATCATCGCGTTTTGTTGCAATTGTTTCAGCTGATTTTATTTTATAAGACCATAGAATCGGTGAAGTATAGTGAATAGTGTAGCATTTTCTCTATTTTTATATATTTCTTGACTAACCATAGTTCGCGATACATATCTTTACTACATACCTTGTACCCGAAAGATCTCGTTTCCTTTTTATGAAATTGTCGATTCATGCGAGTGTTGCTTAGGTTCCTTTCTCGCTGACCTATTGACGGCTATCATAGGGACTCTGATAATGGCATTTCTTCTGTTCCCAAAGGTCTCCTTGCTACGGGTCTAGCCTCTCACCCGCCCATCGACCCAACCTTATCCACTACGCGACCAACCATAGTTCGCAGGACATATACCTACCTATGTCATCAAGAAAGACTTTTCCTTTTTCTATCGTTATCAGTTCATTCCACTCCGTATGCCTATCATCTTACCTTAAAAATTTACTCTTTTCCGCTAGGCTGTTGACCAGGCTGTCTTAGGGGCAGAACTCTCGCCCCTAAGTCGTCTTGCTACGGGTTCCCGCCTTTCGCCGAGAGATCCTCTTTCTATAGTTGTCGCTCATTTCACTCTTTATTTCTATGATCTTACCTTGAATGTATACTCCTTTTCGCTGGACTGTTGACTCGGCTGTCTTAGGAACTCTGATAGGGGTAGAACTCCGGCCCCCAAAGGTCTTCTCGCCACGGGTCCCCGTCTCTCTCCCGTGCCGCTGCCTCCACCCGCGCCCGCCCATCGACCCACCCGTATCACCCACGCGACCAACCATAGTTCGCGGGACAGATCTGTCGTTGAGAGATCCTGGAGAGTATCGAGTAAAAAAAAACAAAAATAAAAGTCAATTATATAGGATATCCTGGAGAAAGCCTAGTAACAAAAAAACAAACTAATCAATAATAGGGAAACGTCAAAACTTGATCATCATCATCGTTACCAGGCTATTTAAGTCCCTACTGCTAGGGCACACGGCTATCCTATTGAGCAAGAACGGCTCATGACCAACGCGAGCCCAGTGTGAATTGATGGGTGCTGTTAACTTCAGACACAGCTTACGGCTTAACCTTCGAAGCGCGGAGGAGTTAAAAAATTTTTAGCCTTTACAAAAATTCACGATCGACGATCGATGACTAATAACTTTTACTATACCGGGCGCAGAAAATTACCCCAGCCAACCTGATGTTCATGTTTAAGTGTAGTCCAGTTGCGAAGATATGATGTCTCAGACTAATGTTCCACTTCACTTTATATCAATTTGTCAATCTCTAACCAATATTACAACCCCGAATAGCAGTCCTTCTTTGCGTATTTCCTCTTATTCAATGAACCAAAATATAGTGATTTACTGATAACTAACTACTAACTTCTATAAGTGGAGGTTGTTTCCCCAGTCGGGGTAGCTCTATTTAGAACAGAATATCCGCTATGCTTTTCTTAAGATACCCTACTAAATAATTAATACCCTTTTTTAGTTTACAGTGTTATCTGTAAGACACGATTTAATTTTGTCTACGATTCGGAGAATTCTATGAAACCCGGTATAACAAACGACTTCAAATTGCATTATAGTAATGCATACACAACAACTTTTGTGACCAATACAATTACTGGCCATGAAACATTTAGGTCGACTATGTGCCCTTGATATCTGGCAATATAACAGAAGAGAGATTTTATGATTAAAATATTATATCATTCTAATCCCTTCTAATATAATAAGTACGAAAGTAACTCTGTATGTCTGTCTGTTATTCACGCCTAAACTGCTATACCGATTTTGATGAAATTTTGTATAAAAGTATCTTGAATTATTATTAATTTCGAGATGGTGAGTTGACTCATATCACACAACGATATTCAATACCTAGATACAACACACGAACAAAATCGTGGCCGAAACGTGCCCAATAGGTACATTGTACGATCCACGGAGCTCCGTAAGATGATCGCGTGGTCAAAAACCATATAAGGCATTATTTAAAATTGAAAGTCACCTTTAATTCATACTGTATAAGGTCTTAATCAAAACGCATACGTCAAAGACTTCTGACAGTTCAAAATGCAAGCTCGTAATATTTTACGACTTATTGCTATATGCGGAAGAACTTAGACCTTATTTCTTTGATTCTATGCGCAATTCTGAATGCACTGTTAGCAATATAGCAGGTACGGACCGCGAGAAAAAACGACTGCTATACGGCGACGATTAACCGACCATGCATTTAAATATCACAAATATTTTATATCAAATCAGTTTATAGTAAGTATCAGAACAAAATTTCCTTCTTCAAATGCGTTAAATTAACAAACATTGATTAGATACCTGTCGAAAAAACGACACTTCGTAAAATAAGTTTTTTTTTCGCATTTTTTCACGGAGCGTTGTGGCATCTTGACTTTGTAACGGTCCGCGCGTGACTGTGAACCAAGAAGTGCTTCTTGATTGGGACACATTTTGAGCGCTCGTGGTGTATCTGGGGTATTTATTATCGTTGATATCACAAATTAAAATTCGTGAACTCGTGGGTTGGCCAGATTCGACAAGGCGAGTTGACTATGGGCTTGTTTGATGAATCAGTAATATAAAAGCATCAAAAAAAGGTAACAAAAAAAATAATAATTTACATAACAAGATATCCCGGTCGTCGACCCGCAACCGCAAACACCTTAGTTTTCACATAGCATAAGGCATGTATCACCGGCCGCACCGCTTTTAACCAATTACGGCATGTCGTCTAGTTACTACTGGTTGATATAAAAACGCACATGTCACCGTAATAGGTGAGTTATACAAACCAGATTTGCAACAGTTTGTTGTCAAATAAACTAGCATGATATAATGCGAACACATGGTCGAAAAATCATGATTTTTCTTACAAGACTCCAGAGCGTAGTCTCCTATCTACGTCTTTCCCTAAATTAAATTAAAAACTTGAATGGATTATTATTTAGATGTGGGTACAAAATATCAAAATCAATCTAAATATTTTATGATCTCTAATTTGATCAAGGAGCAAGTGAAGTCAATACTAAAATCAGGCAATATATTATTCAAACACAAGAACACCTATTTTAAGTCATCCACTTCAGACTGCTTTAGTAAATAACTTAAAAATAACAACAAAACAAAACAAAAAAAATAGTTCCAGAGATACTCACAGCGAATAAGGTGCTGTTGGCGTGTAACCTATCCACGTAGTTCGAGAAGCCGTCCCTGGCTATTCGAATCCTGAAGCGTTCGGACAGCGGCTGCGCTCTCCTAGCATCGTGGAGCCAAAGTAACAGCTCCGCTTCGTCTCCGCCGGCTGTGTGGCCGAAGTCCCGCATGCTACACATGAGGTGGTAGGACTGGGTGATAGTGGTCGTAGTGATAGCGGTCCCGCCATTCGTGAGGGTACCCGAGTTAAAGCTGCTGCCTGAACCACCGGCCCGGCGAAGCGTACCACGCCACTGGAATAAATGTAACACGGTCAAAAATGGCAATGTGGACTAAGAGTTTGCCGACCATCTTGTCGAAGGTGAATCGCAATTATTTGAATTTATGCTTATCTTAAAAATAATGATTACGTTAACTTAGTTTTCTAGGTTGCCTAATATTCCTCCTATTGATTTGTTCAATTGACCATCGGCCTTAGGATCATTAAATAATTAATTTAAAAAAAAAATATCATGTAACTGCTTGATGTTTAAATCTATAGAAAATATAACTAGAAAAAATTCCACACGGGACTCGAACCCGCACCCTTCGCTATCCGGGCGAATACACTGACCAATTATGCTACCGATGGCCGCGTCGAGATTCCTCTAGCCATTCTTAAGCTGCAAGCGCCTGCTGCGCCATCTCTTCGCATTGTAGGTAAACCCACAATGTCAAATTATTTGTTTTAAAGAACCAGATTGTACTGCAACCATAACTGTTTTTTGCGCTCCCAGTCCAACATAGTTTGATTGAATACCTACTTGCACATCATCTTTGTTAATTGTTTAAAGAAAAAAAAGAAATAATGGGGCTTAAACCTTTTAAACTTGAATTAAGAACTTTCGTGCAAGTGGGCCTTAGTGATAAGAGAGATAAGAGTTTGTTTTAAATATCGGTACGTAACTTCATTTTAATAAAAAAAAAGGTAAAAACAAGTTATTTATAAGACTGTGTAGAATTTTATTGTTGAAATAAAAATCTCAGTGAATCTAGAACTAGAATACGTTTAAATTTATAAACTTAATGCAAATATTGAATAAGGTAATTTTTTCGTTTTACTCTTATCCATATATGGAAGTCCAGCATTATATGATGCGAAAAATATAAGTCTGACATTATCTGTTACTTACAGAAAAGTAGGCCGAGTAAATAACGGCGCTTGTAACTTGTTTAATTCAAGCATTTATTAGTCAGACAGTTAAGACCTGTACAGACAGACCATCAAGGTTTAATGTGGCAAAATAAAATATAAAATGCAAACATGTTTTAATAAAATAACCATTTTTCTAGAAATGAAATACAGAAACATATTATACCTTTATATTTTCAAATAAATGTACAACTACTGCCGTGATGTTAGGTACAGAGAATTATTTGTTTAATGGTTGGTCTATTATTCGGTTGGGTGCATAGATCAATGAACCTTCATTAAAGCCTATTGGTGACAGAGAATCCATTCTCGATTTCGCCAGTGTTATACAAGACATTATTCATCCCGGCTGAATATGCAATCGTTAATTGCGTATTTGCAAAACATCGCACTACGTATAATAGTTAACTTTAATATTAGCTTGAATACTTATTAAATACCCGGCAACTGTGGTTTACGTTTAAATAACAGAAATGACGGATTCTTCGTCCCTTTATTTTATATTCTGAAAGTCCTCCATGAGAACGATATTACCTTTTCAGCTTTTTCATCTTAAATGAACCATATGTGTAAAGGTATAAACGTTATTCTTAGATAGGATAAAGTGGCGAATGCCAAGTAAAATTTATCTGTGAAAGAACAAAGGACGATCGACGATGGTCGATTCTGCTACATTAAAGTAATAATCGGTGTATCAAGCGTTTCAGTAGTTTTGATATTTTTGACACAGTTATTATTATTCAAACTCATACAAATACATCTGCTTACTCGTTTGTTATTGTTATCTATTATGCATTTTTTATTTTATGTTTTAGTAACAAGAACTGTGTCATAAATCGATACCGCTGAACCACTATTGATTAGCTTAGCAGAATCGACACCCAGTTTCGGAAAGCAATAGCGTCTTTTGGAAAACTAATCCAATGGAATTAGTCATGATCAATTTACCACCGCATTTCGCTCGGCACTAGTGTTGCCCAAATGCAAGAACAAGACGAGACTTAGCAAGTCTTGGTCTTGGTCTTGCGCCAATACACTTGGTCTTGGTCTTAGTCTTGCGCTCCCAGTCTTGGTCTTGGTCTTGGTCTTGCAGCAAGAGTCTTGCAAGTCTTGCAATTACCTATTAGACTATTGCTATTTATTAAAGTTAACTTTAGATTTTAGAAAAACGTATTCTATGTGGAACATTGTGAGCTTGAATTAACATAGCCATAGTAAAGACCAATCATAATCCCATATAATCAATATTATAATATATACTTACTAGAATAAATTATTATGACATCTACTACCTATCCTTACCATTATTTAATCATAATACGACCCACCAATCCGCACTGGGCCCGCGTGGTGGGTCATGGCCCAATCTCCCTATTCCATCCTTAGGGAAGGCCTGTGCCCCAGCAGTGGGGGCATAATATAAAGCGTGATCAAGTATAATGTATTCGTTTCCATTCTAAGCACTCTGAAACTTATTTATTCTTTGTAACACCTGTACTCTAAAATTCGACAATCGAAGTTCGTGTCGTACCGTCTCGCTTGCTCATATATTAAATAGTATTAGCGTGAGTGGGACGGCACGACACGAAATTAGAATTTTGCATATGAGTATACCTAGGCCCTGTGGCGGCAATCAAATAGTGTCAAATGTTGTGATTTCAGCGCGGCGGCAACGATTGTTGTATGTGATTTCAATAGAAGCCGCGTGTATCATCACCATGTACTTCCGAAAAGCGGCAAAGGACATCGACGAAATCGGCCCTAGCATGCCCAAAAGAATGTCCTTCACTATTATTTTTCTATTATTTTTTTAACTTATTAGCAATTAATCATTGTAAACGGACAATCTGTTTAAGAAAATAAAAAATTAAAGTTCTGTTACTAGATACTACAGTCTGTTCATCCAACTTGGCACTCCTTTTTATTGAAAATACAGCATTAAAAATCAACTGATAACTAGATTCAATAGGTTTCAGTCTATAATAACGATTTATTTTAATAGTTTATTGGCTTCGTTAATATTTTATTATTAAACGGGTGATTCTGTTAAAAAGTTGTGCCAAGATTGTTTACCTTATTAAATGCAATATAGGCGACCATAAAAATAGAACTAGGAACCTTAGTCAATAATACTTATTACTAGTATTTATATTATATTTATAAAAAGATTATTTCTGAAATTATGTAAAGATAGTTTATACTCCCATCCCATGTAATATCTGTTTATTTTTATGAAAATCATATTGATAACCAGGTACATACCTAATTACCGATAGTAAAATATAGAAACAGGTAAATGGAAAGACTGAACATTTCATTTGAAAAGAAATCTATTATTACCTACTACAGGTAGGTATAGGTATCATAGGTGCCAACTGACAACACTCATAAATCAATATGAATATAAGCATTTATTATTTTTATTATTAATTGCATTTTATGTTCATTTAATGCATATTATTTAAGTGCTTACATAGAGGTAAAAACTAAATCTATTCATAATATATAAAGTGTACATCTTTTACGATTAAGTATAATAATTATAACCTCAAAATCTAATACATTCTGTAGTAGGCCACGGTTCCTCAAGTTGTCCGTATCTCAACAAATGCTTAATTAGAGTTTATGAATGATTCCGAACACAACTAGCATTTTCTCATTGCTGGGCGTTATAGGGCATTCAATGTATGGGGAACGAGCAATGTCCTTTCTTTGAGAAGTCAGTACAAAACCTTTGATGCCGCATTATCAAAGTGTCGATGGTTAAAACAAAACTATGCATGCACTCTATTATTCGTTATGTATGTTTATGGTATTGATCGTAATGCGCATAGGTCCAGTTTTTCATATTCTTTGATAGAATTTTTTTTGCGTCTCATAGAATTCCTAAGCGTACCTATACACCAAACTGTTATACCTAACTACTCCGTAAAATAGCGCTAAGTCCTAGCTGCAAGACGCAAGAGTCTTGCCGGATTAGTCTTGTTCTTGCTCAAGTCTTGCATGGTCAGTCTTGGTCTTGGTCTTGCAAAAATGCAAGAACAAGACCAAGACTGAATTTGGGCAACACTACTCGGCACTTTCCACGTGTTCCCTATATAGTCTTTGGGAAACTAATCCAATGGAAATAGTCATAATGCAACTTACCACCGCTGCTCGTTCGGCACTTTCCACATGTACCCTATATAGTCTTTTGGGAAACTAATCTAATAGAATCAATCATGATCAACTTGCCGCCGCTGCTCGTTCGGCACTTTCCACGTTTACTCTATATAGTTTTTGCGGAGACTGATCCAATAGAATCAGTAATGATCAACTTACCGCCGCTGCTCGCTCGGCACTTTCCACGTGTACCCTGTATAGTTCTACCAGGCTTATGTCTTCTGGTTCTACGGCAGCAGCACCTCGCCTAGGAACCAACTCCAGGCCAAGTTTTCTGAAACAAAGAAAGTCTGTTACAAAATAATATCAATTAGAAAGGGCTTCATGTAATTATTATAATTATTTTACGTGACTGCCAAAAACACAGGCTGCCAAAAATTCATTGGTCACATAGTGATTATTTGTCAACCATAAAAACAGGTAAAAACGAATAACCGCCATAAAAATGGAACACTCGTACTAATAAAAGACTTAACTAAATCATAAGTAATTCAGCTTTAATAAAGGAAGTTTTAGTAACTTTGAGAAAAATATAAAATATTATCGTCGTCGAAGACAAGAGCTACTATTTTCATTTTGTTATCTACAAGAAGCCTTATTTACATTAAAATAAATAATGTGACTTATCTACATAGATGTCATATTATAAGGTCGAATCGTAAAGCATATTATGGTTGGATTGCTTCATGTCATAACATTGAACAAATAAGAAGACATGGTGACTTTCATCTATTCTATCCTAAAATGAAAAAGGTAAAAAATGTATATTTGATAATAATAAAATTCTAACAATAGGAATTAGGAAATAAAAATTGGTGCCATTTCCTTTTAACTTTGTATGTGTATTTTTAGTGGTTATCAAATTATCAAGCTTGTTACTACAGCATTAATATAAGACAGGGTTATGAATGCTAATTAAAACATATATGGTTAAAAATTATGTACCTACAGTTACTCATGTGCCTACAGTAAGTACTGTTCACATATCGTAGTGTTCAATACTTAGAATTATTTCAAAAGAATGTAACTAGGAGTGGAGTCGAAATTCAGTTTCGGTTTCGTAACCGTAAACTAATTTTCTGTGGACATTTATACTAATAAACTAATAACATAAATGCGAAAATAAGTCGGCCTAATACATTAACAGCATATAACCAATTTTGATGAATTTTGGCATAAAGATAAAGGGGTTTATGGGGATGGGCAGAGACTACTTTTTATCATCGCGATATAAACTTGATAATGTAATTATTGAGTACTTATATAATGGGAAACCATTTATTGTATTACCCAAAGATTATTATTCTAAGCTATTACCTAATCGTGACAATTACTTAATATTAAACTAATGTTTGAAAACAATCACAAATATGTAATAATTGAATAAAACAGAATTAATTAACACAACCACTCGTTGGAACGAATCGAAATCTTGTTTTGGAAGGAACAAGTGTTTCAAATCACGTATTGCATATTAAAATAATTAGACGAACACAAACCAGTCCGCAAAACAGAAAATGAATCAGTAAAACCGCAACAGGAGAATGTCATGCAAAATAAAGGCAAAGTAGGTTCGAGTCTTCGAGTTCCACGAAAAAAAGAAAACCAGCGAATAGTCGGTTATATTGTGAATCACTTAATAAATATGCAGGGAATTACCTGCGGCGTTAAGTATGCACAGAGCTTAAAGGACAAAAAATACAGCGGCTTAAAACTTTACGAATCAGAATAACATTTTATCTTCCATAATGAAATAAAACGCGGCCAAGTGCGAGTCGGACTCGCCCATGAAGGTTTCCGTAGCAGCAAGTAACATAATATAAAAGTTCTTGGCGTTCGTTGTAACTTTGATCGATGTTTTATTAATAGTGTATTTTTTTTATTGATTTGTGATTTATGACGTATTAAGAAAACTACTTACTAGATCTCGCTCCAACCAATTTTCGGTGGAAGTTTGCATAGTAATGGACATATTTTTTTAAAATTTATCTGTTTCTTATTTTAGAAGTCACAGGGGGGGGGACATTTTACCACTTTGGAAGTATCTCTCGCGCAAACTATTCAGTTTAGAAAAAAATTATATTAGAAACCTTACGCAACCTCAGAATACATCTACATACCAAGTTTCAATAGTGTAGTTCTTATAGTTTCGGAAAAGTGGCTGTGACATACGGACATGACGAATCTATAAGGGTTCCATTTTTTGCCATTTGGCTACGGAATCCAAAAACACCCGACATTCCAATTTAAACCAAATAAGGAATATCTAGAAAAGAAAATTAGCGATGCATAGTTAAAATGCCTTAATTTCGCATAAACACTTCTAATCATCTTGTCGATCAAATGCATGAATATACTCAGGCCATAAAAACGAACGCGATAGAAAGACTATTTTATTTAAAAGCCAAATTAGATGACGGATAATCGGTCACGTAACCACTGTTAAAGTTTGAGCTTTCGATCGAAACACGTTTAATTTTTTAAGACTCATAGTCCTCGCAAAAATGAACCGTAAAGACAGGACGAGAAGTTGGAAAGTCCTATAAAAATAATGACCTCAACCTATCAACATAATGAAAGAAATCATATTACGCAAGAATTGCTTGTACTTGAATTCCGATAAAAGGTTTTGCACAACTTTCAAGGAATGCAAGTATGGGCTATTGATGCCGAACGTGAATCAAATACTTAAGCAAAATCAAAAACCTTTGATATAAATCAAATAAACTTGTTGGCTCAAATGGTCTAGGACTCTCGAGTAACTTTCGCAATAGTTAATTTTTTTTACGCCTTTATTCTTTGAAGTAATATAACCCGTTAGTATTAACTGCATTTTGAGTCGTCAAGTTAGTAATTAACAATGGATCACATGGTGGGTTATGGTTATGGCCTGTTTTGTGTAAAACATGAGAATCGAATATTAAAGTGATGCTGATATCATTCTAATATTATGAACGTGTCAGTTCTTTTTGTTATATTATCAATAAACGATCCTACCCCGGTCAAACCCACATACGTAATATACCACACGTTACATTGCTGTTTTATCAATATTTTATTTGCCTTCATTGGTTACCAAAAGTCTAGTATAATGTTTATGAAGGGTTAAAAGAACGACATCAAAAACAACGAAGAAAAGGCTAGTTTATAAGACAAAAACATACGGGGAAAACAGTCCTCTAAAAGCCTATATGCACAAAAAACTAAATGCAGTGGTAAGTAATAACATATTTTTTTCACAATAACTATCAGGAAAATATGTAAAAGCAAAAACAATGCATTTTTACATAACACACATAAAAATAAATGAGATTAAATAAAGATAAATATTGAAATTCATAATCACTATATACAGGAATTTAAATTTAGTGAATCGATGTCATAAATGTTAAACTTACTTCGGCATTACGTTAAGTAGGTAAAAGTTGCATTTTCTATTCATTGCATGACAATGAAAGAGACATAATATAATAAGGAAAATTTGACAAAGTATTTCGTCTTACCTTCAAGTGAAGAATAATGAAAATTAATCATCGTTGCATGCGTAAATGGTGAATATACGAATTCCCCCCAAGTAATAATTGATGTTGTTCTTATATTGTACTGACATATACTTTCCTGATGAAACTCAAACACTTGTTTACTTAATTATTACAAAAAAAATATGTGGAAAACCGCAAGCTTAATTATTTGTTTTTACCTAATGTTACTTAGGTAGTACTTAACTTCAAAATTGCTTTTTGATAAAAGCAATTTTGAAGTTAAGAACTACCATGGTTGAATTACTCTATCCTGTCTTAATAACTTGAGCTTTGAAGATAACTTAAGCAGTAAAAAATACGTGCCACGACACGACCTGACTCATCCTGTAGACTCTTTTCTCCTATCACGTTCAGCGCGGAAAAATTAAGGATAAACCTACTCATATCAGGAAACATCACCATTACACACCCTTAGTAAGTTACGCTACACTACTTCGTAAAATCTATAAAGTTGTCTATCGGGACCTTGCAGGATTGCCGGGGTGAGAGAGCATGACATGATACAAGATCTATTAAATCTTTCACCTACCTGTGCATCCAATTTCAAACGAAAATAAATTTTGTTGCTGAAATCGACGAAATTAATTAATATTTAGATATTGGACTTTGATCGAATGTTTTATTTCACATGTTACCATTGTTAACCATACTTTGGTAAGGTGTTTGGGCAAATAAGCAGTCAATGATAATTTACCAATAAGCTGCGAGTCGCAGCTTGCGACGTTAATGTGTATTTTAAGCTTGGATTGACCGATGATGGCGCGGGCCGCTGTATGGTGTGCAGGCAAAAGGTCGCCAAACCAGTTCCCAGCGACATCGGCGATGTCTGGCAACGCCTGTGGCGTGTTGCCACCCGACCGATATCGATCTTTTACGTCTTCTTTAGCCAATTATTCATAGATTTACTCAATTTGTTCAAAAAATCTACTAACACTTAATACCGTACATTAAACATTTTGAATAACACTTTACCATAAAAAGTTAATATTACTTTCCAAGAAACATATTGAAACAGATTACTTTATGCTTACTAGCTAGCATTGTCATTATACCAATGCCATTGCAAAATTCTAAAACAGTAGATTTAAGTTAAAATGAAAAAGCTGCTGATATTGAACAAATAAAAAACAGTTGTCTTCCTTCAAAATGTATGAAAGGTTTATTCAGAACATGGATACAAGATGACCTAATCATTTGTTTTTATACAACAACTTGTTTCATACATTCTGGGAAACTTTTTACACCGAAAATCATTTAAATTTAAATACATACCTAGATAAAATATCGTAAAAAATTCAATAAATTCGACATTTAAGTGAGAACTAAATCTAAACAAACTGCGTAGATACTAGAATAGAACTAGTATATCAAGTTTGGTCTACGCTTTCGTAATAATTATATTTATCTGCTTCCAAACCAGAGATAGAAAATAAACAAAAAAAAACTTTGTATAGATTACTAATATATATAAGTAGGTATAATTGAATAACTATTGGATCGAAAACAAAATGCTAATGTCGAGGGCAACGGTGATAATTTCTTTTGCAGAAATAGATAAAAGTATTTCATCCATAACAAATATACTAATAATGAGTAAGAACATAATGTAAATATCATTCGATCAAAGTTGACGGTACATTATTCTTAGGTACTAAGAATTGCGATGTAAGTAGTGCTTTCAGTCGGAGATGAACTTGGTAATATATTTAGTTGAGGATGGGTGGTTTTAATATTATTTTACATAAGATATATACCAAATATTGATTCATGATTTAAATGCATTTGGTGTCCGTATGTGGAGAGGTTAATAAATACTTAGTTGCTTATCTTTCGCAAGTTACCATCACAAACGCAAATAAAAAATATTGTTGGGGCAGGATTCAAGAATATTTTTTATTTTATATGTTAAGAGAAGAGCTTTTATTCTAATTTAGGAAGATGACGACCATAGTTTTTTTTTATTTCCGAGTCCAAATATTCGTCCGTTTCAATTTGAATGTATTATTTTATAATTTCAGATTATTGATAACCTAGATATACAATAAATTATTCCATTTAAAAGCAATAATGAAGATCCAGCAATATTTTTAGCTTACAAAATTATTCAATAGCCAATCTGCACTAAATCTCAAATATATAGGTACATGGGTTAAAATTAATTTGAAAAACTAAATTTAAAAATAACAACAGATAAGTCCAATTCTATCTAAAGAATTGCTTTACTTTTGTTATTCTACCGGTTTGTTTGTAAGATTATAATTTGTTGCCACTAAGTTACGCCATTTATCAAAAACCATAAATGTAGTTTGTTGCGACATCGCCCAATTTAATAGGTAGTATATTAACAAATTATGGCATCCGACAATGTGTTAATTAACAGCCGTAAGCGATTCCCACTTGTTAAAACCAGTCATCATAATCTCGTCTAAAAAAATTGGCATACGAAGCTCAAAGTATAGCCCACGGAGAAAACACGAGACGGAAAGTCAAGACCCTCGCACAGAACTCGTTCAGCGACGAATTCTCTTTGCTACTGACTACCGTGCAGTTACTCCGTCAGTAGAATGAGACGGAAGAACGACTGCCATGCCAATGATAGAATGAGACAGGTAGAGATGCGCATACGCAGCTAGTTAAGTTCGGTAGTGAACACGCGCGCAACTCGGCGTGCAGGGGGTCGACCGACTATGCTTTCCAGTTTGTGATTCCGACCCACGGGCAGCTGGTGTGCCGCACGCTGCCGGGACCGCAGTGCTACTCGTTTTACACAAATCATTTGATTGCTAACTCACATCCAAAATAATAACATGTCTTAGGATTATCTCAACACCTTTCTAATTTTTTAAGTGCGGCAGTGTTTTCTATGTGGTTTTACAAAGACAAAAAAGTGCGTTCGTTAAATTTTAGGAGAAACCGGAGCCGCTCAAAAATTAACTGTTAGGTTTGAAAAGGTAAGTTGTGTCACAAAAGCTGAGCTTTGGGATGAATCGAGACGCGCTTAAGTCATATCGACGGTCCGAGGAATGCTGTTTGACAGCATACATGTGCGGGAACAAAAGCCTTGTGCATACATTCATCGTTTTTCTTTTTCATTCTGCCTGCTTTCTGTGAGTAATGAACTTCGACGTATATTACCAACGATGTGTACGAAACTGTTTAGAATGATACCAATTAATTAAAAATCTATGTGAATGCAATGATCGGCAGAAAAATTCTCACAGGTAGGTAGCAACGGAATCTTCATTTACCTGAGAGCCGACCAAAAGGGAAGGGAAGGGACGCCTCTCTTTACCAGGAATAGTATTTGAATAGAATGGACAACAAGCGACGGAGTAATAACAATGAAGGACTTTTTAACATTTATAACATCATTCCGAATAATTACCACGTTCCGCACATGCAAATTTGGTGTATCAGCAATATGGTGATGTTATTATTGTATCCCTAGCTGTTTGTGATCCTTCAACTTTATGTTAAGAACAAATTTTATAGCAACTGACTAGGCAGATGTATCAAAGCACGTGATATTTTCACGGTCTAAAGAGTTTCATTGAAGATCCCACACAAACATTAAGCAAAACAAAAAAAGTAATTTGCCGATTACATAACCAGCCTAGGCACAATTATTATTCTCAATAGATAAAAATTTGTTAATTACTTCCTTAAAATAATATATTTCCGTATGCTGCACGTGGAAACATTTTCCAATATCAATTTGAATGAAACTAATTAAGTATGTCATTATCATTATGTCCAATAGCAGTTTCATTTAGCAAACTAAATATGACTTTAACAGATTGTAAAATTTAAATAGTATATAACTGACTTACATAAATAACTCGAATATAGCAAGTCATGACATTTCACACTTGTGCATAGAGAAGAAAAATATAAAAACCCGAATTAGTTTCAATTGTTTCATAAGCTTAATGTATAAATAATACATATAAGTTTATTAATTAAAACTTTTATCTGATGACGATTTTATTAACTCAGAATGTAGGTATAATGACTTTTTTGTAACTTATCATTGACGACAACAATATTTTGCTGTGGGAACTTTGATATTCGATCTGTTTTACGTAACTCCAAAAAGTCTGAACTTCCAAATAATGTGCTATAGAACTGATGAGTTATGAATAAAAGACGACACGTTCTAACACAAGAACAGGATTTACGTGCGAATAGTCCCGATTAGAGCCACCTAAACCCACAACCAGCATTCCTAGCTCATTTTAATTTCAAATCGCATGTTGAACGAGACTTGTAATGCTGGTTCCCAGTGTGAGAGTTCTGGGGCAAACAAAAAGACGGCAAACGGTCACATTCATTGGATTCTTGTCACGGAGCGTGGTTCACGCCACCTGCATTTGTGATCCGAGGCGCCTGGCGATGACATTTTAAACATAGTCACTAGCATTTACTTTACGAAACGATTATCATCCAAAAAGTATATAAGACCGATAACACAAAAATATATTTAAAGTTGTTACCGAAAATTTCGTTTTTATTTTCAAGTAATTTCTGGACAAAACATCCAAAAAGTAGGAAAGTATGGCAAAATTTTAAGTAAATAAGCATACAATGCACTTATTGTCTATCTCAAAATTCTATCACAATACAAAACCACGGTAAATTTCAGACACCCAAAGAGGCTGATTGATCACTTTAATGTTTTTTTCCAAGTTTTTAAGTGTTTCTTTACCTAAGCTATGACCAATCATAGTAAACATTGGAGTAACTGCGAATAGGAACTAGGAATTAGGAATACCTACTGCTATTATTATCAGTTTACGTATGTGAAGAACTTATAGATAAATCCAGTAGCATCCTCAATGTCCCAATTGTCTCGCATTAACATTATGACCTTTATGTCCATCTCAATAAAAACCATGTGTAGTGTACACCCGCAGCAAGTGATCATTATAACGGAACGTGATAAGGAACCCATTGCATTCAAATTACTATATATCATTATTCCGTATTCTATTATAGTACGATGCGTTTTTGTCCAAGTATTTTGTGATGTTTGACCTTATTATCAGCAACACCGGCAAATAAAAAACTAAATAGTTTATATAAGGGGTTAATTTGATGACCTGACCTGATTGAAATATGAGACAGATGTGGTGTTGTAACCGCGGGCGGGGTACAAACCGTTTCCGTATCAGTAAATAGATATTATGTCGATGACAGAAACCAGTCCCCAGTCAGAAAGCACACAATGACCAATATCCGCTCCATCTTTATCTATTAAGAGTCAACAAAAATACGAAGAAAGAACATTTCTTATCAAAGATTATAGCTGACACTACGAAACCTTAGTCGATATTGAATTTAAAAAATGTGTTAAATGTGTGTGTGACAATCGATTGTTCGAATATAACAGACTATACAAATTCATAAAAAGCCTTACATGGGATGTTTTCATTATGCAGATTCCCACGATGTTAAATAAACTATGTTACTACGTGAATTGATTCAGACGGGAACGTAATATACAATTCCCTCGTGTAGCCTCGAGCGTGATCTGAGCCACGTAAATTACAACAGAGGCGACAGACACTCATGCCACTCACTTGCAGCGCGCAGATCTCAAAGTTACCTAACAGAACCGAAACCGGTCGATCCGTGTCATTAGACACGCTCAAAAGCTCTTGATATTCCTCAATTGTCCAATAGCTGGTGATCTGGACACGGATTGCTTTCCCACGAACAGGTTAGTGTTATATCATGATGTCTGGGTATTGCTCACGGTGCGTTTGTGAGTCGGCAGCGCATCCCAGTGCAATTAGAGCCCATTCAACGCGAGACGCGTGCCGACCAATTTAAATAAGTACGCCTGTTATTACATACTTTGGGTTGTTGACTCAAGTGACCATTGGATTTAAAGAAATGGAAACTTAAAATTTCAAACTAATATATCCCAAAATATTTATACATAATGATGATGTTTGAAACCCAAAACTATGACATAGCAAAACAAAAACACGGAAACTACAATCACCACACGAACAACAAAGGATTTTTCAGTATCAAACGCTAAAAGCGTTAATACTTAGGCATATTTTTTCCAAAAAAATAAAGAAATATACATACTTTAAATACACTTAAAGCACCTAACATACCTTATATAATAAATATATAGCTCACTTAACGGAAAGAAAACTTTCAAAGTCGCATTCCCGAATACCAATTGACTATCCGGATTTCGATGAAAAGCCATCAGTGTCGTCATGCAAACTGGTTTTCTCGTAAAATTCGCGTTACCAAGCAGTGCACCAGCCAGGGTCGGGGAAGGTAAAACCAAGGGGGGAGGTGCGGGGGCGGTTGAAAGCGCAGGAGGCGCACGAGCAGCGGCCGGTCGACGACCCGCCACATGCCCTGCGCCGGCGCAACATTCGCCTCCACCGTTGATCCTAACACGATTATATTAGCAGAAAATATAAAAACCCAATGACTAACTTTAAACGACAACAAAAAACTTACCTGATGACCATCAGTTAAAACAATTCGTGCAAAGCTAATTCGCAGTGAAGACGTCAAATATATAGCAGTCCGCTAGTCCATTTATGAAGAGAATCAAACGTTGGTTTTGAAACATGAAATATCAATGCAGAGGCACTCTCTCGATGTGTTCAATTAAAAACAATATCACGAATTGGGGTCTCGTGTAAGTTGATTGTCGGTTGGATCCCAATAAGTCATAATTCATGAATTTCTATCTATTACCAAGTCCCTGCCAGCGACCTAAATAGCACAGACACGTGTCTTAACGTAGGAACGGGATCAAGAAGTTGTCAAGGTTGGATCTATTTGTGATGAATTGTGTCTCCTGATTGTTGTACTGGTACACTTGTTCTCGCCTTACAGGAATGTAAAACCAGTCATATGAATGAAGAATAGTGGAACACTTGTAGTAAAAACATGTAAATATGACTGTTTTATTGTTTTGGAATATTCCTTAAATTGTTAGGTTTATAAAATGCATAGACGATAACGTTGAAGATTATTTTATATTATCTCGTGATGCAAAATTACGCTTTTTTTGTAAATAATTAAACACTGAGAAGCGGAAGCAACAACATTAAAAGCTACTAAATTCTAAAGACAGTTCAAGCCAGCCTAATGACATGCGTGGGCGAGAGGTAGCTGCGTCTCTAAATTATGTGTGAGGTCATTGATTGAGTCTGTGCTGTATAGATACATCGAAACCACCTAACGGTACTTCAGAACTTCGATAAGCTGAGAAACTTTATACATTCGTTCCGAATCACTAAAATCACTACTAACATCGCACGAGATGAAGACATTCGTATCGACAATAAACCAAGTATCTACAGCTGTTAAACACATTGGTTGAATCAAAACAGTAATAAAGCTAACCGTTTACGTTCTAATTTAGTATCGCCCAGCGTATGCCACTTGTCACAGCATTGCTTTTGTTTATTTTTAGTATATTCCTCAATTTTTTTTGTTTTCTACGAATACTAAGGATTCGCATAGGAATCTTTCAATCATTATTGTTTATATAGGAGATGACCATACTGATGTAATATTAAAAAAATCTGAAATACTTCTTATTACTTCTGATTCTTATGTACATATAGACTTAACAAACTTATAAATAGCCATTTGCAAAAAAGTTTTTACAGTTCATTATTTTTTATTATTAATGATGACTATTATTTTTTCTAAGAAAGAAATCACGATGACGATATTTGATGACTGATTAACTTTGCTTTTTTTCAGACGTTAGGAGAATAGTACAATGGCGGTGTTTGGCTTGGTGTCATCGGTTGCGGGCTTCGTGAAGGTCCGCTACCTGATCGACAAAGCGGTCATCGACAACATGGTCTTCAGAATGCACTACCGCATCACCTCTGCCATACTGTTTCTGTGCTGTATTCTCGTCACCGCCAACAATCTTATTGGTAAGCAACATGATTAAACTTACCTTTCCAAATATTTGAAATGAGAGTTCTATAAAGATTGATTTACTATTTTTAACCACCTTTACGTTTTAACGGTTAATGCTAATTCAATGAACATACGTTATTGACATGAGATTTATCATTATATAAATTTAAATGCACGTTGCAGAGATATACGGTACCGTTAGAATAGACATGACCGCATGTTAATAAAGGCCGATCACTTTGCATATTATTAACCTAACTTACGTATGCTAGTTTTACCTTCGAATGGATATTGCTTTAGTCGTAGAGTTATAATAATTTTGTGTTTATGAACAATGACGTTCTTCATTTATAATGGAATCCGACACAGCATTCAGGCTGTTTCACTGCTGTCAGCGAAAGTAAATTCAGTCGGTAATTACACAATTCGAATTGGTCAGACAAGGGACCGTTATCTTGACCTCAAGAACAGTATTGTGACGTTATTGTTAGCACTTGCTCCTGTGTAAAATGAGTCATTTTAGGTCACGCACGCAGGCAATACCCGTTGGTGTGTAACAGTTACCCGAATTGAGACATCATGACATATAAACTAAACACACAAAAATACGAAGTTAACGTTGACTCAAATCAATGAAGCAAATCAGTCAGTGAACCTGCTGCAGCGATAAGCGATGGTCGGCGTCAACTATAAAAGTGTGAAAATAACCTGAAGCACGTTCCATTAAGACGAATGACAGAACTTGTAGACTTTAACCATTAGATGATTCATGCATGCAAAAATAAAATCATTATGCAAAAAGTAAGTAAAGTTTTATTTTCGTAAATTGTTAAATCCATTGAAGTTTGTTTAACTATTAAGTTGTTGATTAACTCATCTTTATGATCAAACAGAATTATAATAGAAAATACCATACACTAGATCGTATCAATAGGTCATGTCACGTATAAATAAGGGTTTAAAGAATATGTATTTTGATTTATAAATAAATTAAGGTGCTAAAATCAGCTTTACGTGACGCATGAAAATAAAATCACGGAATTTTCGTATTTTGTGGTTTAGTACATTCGACGTCATGGTTATCCCGAGCAATAACAAGTGTTATATTGTAAGCCTATAAATTTCCGCAAAGCTACATACAAGTGTAGACTACACTTCATAATAATAATTTATTGGTGTAAAATAGTCATATTCCGTACACCGTAATCGCGTTAAGTGTTATCGCGTGCTTCTCGTTATGACCCAAAACGTAAACAAACCAGCTACTTGATACACTTGTAATTATGTTAACGAATGTTCGGAACATAGTTGTCGGCCGCTCACTCATTGGAACACGTAGTTGGGACAAATGAAAAAAGCAGACAAGTGCTATACTCTGTTTACGGAAACGAACTGGGTGTCGATTCTGCGAAGCTAACGTAAAAATAGTGTCTCAACAGAGTATCGCTTATTGACTCAGTTCTTATTACTAAAACATTAAATAACAAAGGCAAATAGATAACCATAACAAATTAGTGTTGAAATATATTTGTGGTTTTTTTTATTTGGTACCGGCGATAGCTTTTTTGCCATTCAACTGATTGTCTTACTGTCTTAGTAACGGCAGCATCCTTTTTTGTATCACGCAAGATTTTCTATCCTTGACTTTAAAAGACAAATCTTATGATAAGAAAACTCTCCACTAACTCGTTTCCGTCAACATAGTATAGTTCAACTAATGCACTATGATGTCCATACAAACTTTAATATTATAAGTGCATACAACACAGTTGATTCATTCATAATCAGTAAAAAGTTGAATGCTGATTGATACAGTGATACTTTGTTTATCACGGCATTTGAGTCTGGTTAATTCATTGGCCATAGCACGCTAAAAATGCAATCACCAACCACAGCCGATGTTGAGACAACTTTAACCACCATAGTAATTTTTATTTCCAAATAGATGTTTAATAAAGCTATATCTATATTATCACACATATTTCATTTATGTTTACTTTATAATGTTACTTTGTGAGTGTCCAAAATTTGCGGCACTCTCATTTTCAGTATTTTATGTAAATGTGATTTTGTTATCTTTTCGCATTTCTTATAAAAGGATTTAGACAGACAGTCAAGGAAAAACTTATCTTTCTAAGGTACAAAACTTGATATTTTGTTTATCTTTAGACATCGATGATCTTAACCAAGTCATTATTATTTTACCATTCAAAATTACCAACGTGACAAACTTATATGTTAAGATATCAGTTAGTTTGTTAGCCTAAGATAATAACGACCCTATTAAGTAGACCTAATTTTTAAAATCATAATAGAATTGTTCTTGCTAAAATAGTATGCTTTTTGCCCGAAATCTGTCTGATACATAACTAGGTTATAGTTCAAACAAACTTTGTTTTTGCACAAAATTCTGAACTATTTATGAATAAAGTTATTATTATTTCCTTATTGTTGGCCATAGCCAGCTTGACATTATTATATTTGAAAAAACACCTACCTCAAATAGGTTGCGATAGATATACAATGTATATAGATTATGTATATCTTCACTTATATATACCATTTAAACGATATTCGTCTTGTATCCAAGGTGTATTACAATTCAGCAAAGCTAACGCTTCGATATATAAAACAAACGTATGAATTTGATACTTGCAGTTACGATCAGCACTTATTTTGGTTTAGTCTAAGTCACGTTTTAATCTCAAGCGCAATCCTTAGTCAGCCAATCATTGCATCGTTGCAATACAGTTTGGTAGATGTTATGTAGGTGAGCCGGCTCAGGTGTTGCCAATAAAACCATGCAGTATTTAATAGTTTAAACATGGTGATAAGGTAATGTAGGGTCTGCTGGTTGCTATGCAGCCAATACGAACGAGAATGAGTACTTACATACCCGACAAAGAACAATATCGTTGCTAATGTTTCATATTTTCGAGAGCACTACATTTGAGTGAAATGAATGAATCTATTTATATTAAACCAATCGTTCATAAACTCTTATTTGAAACGTTATTAAAAATATTTTAGGACGATTTATTAAATTTGCTTTTCATAAATTAATAATTAATACTTACCTTAGTAGGAAATTTGGAACCAACCTGGATTGTGCTACATTTTCAATATTAAGAAAAGCTTACTTTCTATGACGAAATATGGCATGTAGTCGTAGTTTTACAGATGGGTAGTTCGTTTACTTATTCAGAAATACAAAGTATGATTAGTATTTCTGAATAAGTAACTATTTTATTTTCATTACAGTTTACGTATAGTTTTCCTGAATTCTAAAGTTTACGCAAATTAAAAAAAAAAAACAATGAAATCAATCTACTAAAATCATAATATTTTGGTAGGAAGGAAACGATATAACGACCCTAAATCGATAATTTCCGGGATTAAAAACTATCCCATGTCCTATCCCAGGACTAATATGGTATATAATATTTCACCTGAATCGGTTTAGCGGTTTAAGCGTGAAGAAGTAAAAGACGTATTGAGAGACAGACACACTTTCACATTTATAATAGTAAATATGAATAACAACACGATGCACAAAACTTAGTTAGAATAGACAATCGAGATGAGCATTGTTTCATGTTTTGAAACAACATTGTCTCTAAAACAACAATAATCGTGAATCATATTATATACAGTAACATCATTTACAATAAAGCACATAGCACACAATCCATGACCCACAAACAATACTATTCATGTAAATCTTAACGTAAATACATTCCGTCGATGGCCAATGCCCAACCCGATACAAGTAAAGGCTAAAGATCTTATCAAACTAGTTTTCACCAAGTGCTTGCTTACATAAGATTACCATAAGTTCGGACCGATTTCATGTTCCCACCATTGCCAATCCACGTGTCACACATGTGTGCAGTGGAAACTTATAAACACCGATGAATTAGTTCATCGTTTCGGAAGGTCTCAATTTAAAATTCATGAAGTACTTTAATCTAATTACGTTCAGTACAGTCTTCCATTAAATTCTATGCCAGATATTATACTATCAATCAACAAAGATGACATCGTAGTTGTTTAAGTATGGATAGACATCTAGACTTAGTATCTATACAATAAAGTGGCTTTCGGCATCTATCTTTATGTCCGCTAACTGCTCAACCACGCATCGAATTTTGATGCAGTTATCACCATAAGTTTAATAAAGTACATAGTTTAATCTGAAAACACAAATTACACCACAGCGAGGACTGTATACAATACAATATGTTCACGAATTCCACCCATTGTTTTTTGTTGAACAAAATAGACCTAGTTTCATTGACCTTAAAACAGATTTCACAAAAACAGTCAATGTTATCAATGGAGTTTAAGAAAAACAGTAGTAGTCGATTATTGATTTTAACAATTGTTTTTGTATTCTTGGATATAAATAATAGTGTGAGTACAGATGATATTACGGACACATTTGCTGTTCTTATGACTTATGCAAAAATGAGAGTAATTTAGAATCATTACATATTCGTTGTTGAGAAGGATCAGTGAACGCACCCTAAAGGCATTATAATAAACAACGACAATTAGAGATAAATCATTTAATTAACCTCTTTTGTCTTTGAATTATGGTACAACAATGTTCATACACTATCGATATGCAACGGAATAAAACACGTAGTGAAATATATTGTTATGATTTACATTGGACTGCTAATTCACGTCCCAATGATTCCAAACAAATTTTTCTTATTCAATGTTATTTGAAACTTTTAAATGTAGTTCACTTTGACCCCGCTTTATATAGTTTAGTATTGTGATGTTGCGCAATATTGTAATGCGGTTAAAAGTTGACCAACCCAGTGGTGACATAAAACGAATGATGTTAATTTAACAAAAATCTGCATCGACAGATGTCGTTGTATGTTGGTATGATAAATGTATCATGTTTTCGTTTTTGACGAATTTTTACCAAAATGAATGTATCCTTTCAAACAAAGACAGATAAAGACCATACCCAAGATAAAATAAACGAAAGAGAACTTTGAAAAATGATTTCGAATTTCGTCGGCATTCTCAAGTAAATCGTTTAGATGTTTTGTTAGTCCAGTTATCCTATGTTTAAAACAAAAGCCGCCTGTAGTTTATAATGATTGGTTGATAAATGCACAAGGTGCATGCGTACACCACAACCCTAACTACGTACAAGGTGATTCGAGTCACGGTCGGCACAATTGCGTCAGGTAGGGGACAGCTGCAGTTAGTTCGATATTAAATAAGCGTCATCCGCAAATGCGCTTTGCAATGTCAAGGCCACAAAACATAATGAAGCACTGAACTTGAACTATATTAAAAACAGAAATCGTTAATAGTAGGAATTTAGCCCTGTCTGTGACAATGATACATAACTTTTATAGAATCTGATAATCATTGCTTGTCTGCATGATGTGACAAATTAATAAGGTCAGCGTTGTCATGTTATAACAAAAACTTTAAACTGCTGTGGAACACGGATCACTCAATTAATTATTACTTAAATACAGTGTTTAAATATGCCTCTTGCAAACAGAATTATGGCTTAATACAATTTAAATTAATCAATATATCTTTGTTAATATTTCAGGCGAACCGATCTCGTGCATCAACGACGGTGCCGTACCTGGGCACGTGCTCAATACGTACTGCTGGATTACTTACACCTTCACACTTCCCAACTCAGACTCTAAGGCCATCGCTCATCCCGGCCTCGGGAACGACTACGAAGAGGAGAGACGCATTCACGCTTACTATCAGTGGGTGCCATTCATGCTGTTCTTTCAGGTAATGAAACTTTCCCATTTTGTATCTTATTAATATTGTAAACGGAAAATTTTGTATGTTTTTTGTTACTCAATCGTGAAAAAACTACTAAACTGATTTGGCTGAAATTTGACACACTCATCCCCTTATTAATAAACGCGGAATGGGCTTTGACTAGTTAGACCGTATTTTGTTCCTATCACTCAAATACCGTTTATCATTCAATGAACAGAGACAAAACATGAAGTAACAAATCCAAGCTTATTCTTCGCTTATTAATAAGGGGGTTATAGTGTAATACCTTGATTAAAACATAGGGTACTTTTTATACCAAAAAATGAGGTTCCTGAGGGATTCTCTAAAAACTAAAGCTAACGCGGACAAAGTCGCGGGGCGGCAGCAAGAAATGTGAATAATTCATGACTAAGATTTGAGCCATAAGACTTAGGTAGGTGAGCAATATCTTTATGTGAATGCTAGAAATATATGCGAGCTGAACAAAGGTTACCATTAACGGTATTCCTAGTCATTTGCAGATAAAAATAATGCATTAGCGATATTCACTATTATGGCTAACTATAAGTCATCATTACCGGATACACAAGTTATCGCAGAAGTATGAGGGCTATCTGGCATTTGTATTCAACACATATTTTTTTAATTGCAGGGTATTCTATTTTATTTGCCACATTGGATATGGAAGAACTGGGAAGAAGGAAAAGTGCGAATGATCTCAGACGGTATTCGTGGTACTGCCGCCAACATTGCTGACGACAAAAACAATCGACAGGTAACAAATAATGCAGTTTATCCAATTTTTACGAATCGTGCATATGATTAGCAAACAGAGTTCATATTCTCCGTTTAAACCGATATGCCACGAAACTCGCACAATATATCCGCCATAAAGCGGTAATTCTGGCATTGCTGCGTTCCGGTTTGGATATAGGACGGCAATGTAATTGAGTCGAATCTACAATGATGGATTACATTTATGACACTGTTTATTTTCGCATTTATTTTTAAGAGAAGCAGGATACGAGTTTGAAAGTAATCTTACAGAAGACACCATGATAGGGTTTTCGATATCGTTGACGATACAGTGAAATAGTACCACCATTCGGTGGTATAGTATTTTAAAGTTGAATAACTTGCCAGGGAGCTTGTTAGGGGAGGAAAAATGTGATCTACTACTGGTAAAAATGCGCAAGCGTCGATGGTATATGGTGACCGCTCAAAACCAGGCGTGTTCGAATTATAATGTAACTAACATTATAATTCGAGCAACCTTATTACAGAAGTAAAATAAGCTTGCAAATGTCAAAGAATTTTATTTTATAGATATCATCAGACTTTATTTACATAGCAATCATTTGCTATGTAAATATGAATTTAAACATTAAATGCTTATGCCCTTGTCCCAGATTTTAAGTAAGACGTTTAGATATTTCAGCGTCGTTTCATCATAGAACTTTCCTTCATAACACGAGTAGTGTAAACAATTTCAATTATTGGTATATGATATCATCCCACCTAAACGATGAAACAATTGAGGCAAGGATTAAATTAACAAGCCAAGACGGGCATCACCGTCCCTAATTAGAAGAATGGAACGGTATTAAGGAGATGATATACTTACTGTACCCACACATGCAATCGTCTCATATGTATCTTCAAGTATACTTCGAATGATATAAATGTAAAAAAAATCAGGAGCGGTAGAATTTTCATTTTACTTTCTCGTGATACGTAATTGTGTTTTAATGTTAAGTCATATTTATCGATTAACACCATAACTCGTTCGTTATTTCCAGAGTCGTTTGGTTCAATATTTAATGGACACTCTGCACATGCACAACGCCTATTCATTTGGTTACTTCTTCTGCGAAGTTCTTAATTTTATCAATGTGGTACGTATTAACAATTAATTCTATATCTATTGAAATTATTTTAGATTCGGTACAGTTCTTTATTAGTTTTGTTTTTGCTAGGTCGGAAACATTTTCTTCCTGGATACATTCCTGGGTGGAGCATTTTTGACCTACGGTACTGAAGTAGTCAAGTTTTCGAATAAGAATCAGGAAGACCGAACGGATCCTATGGTGAGCATTTGGAAATATTTTAGAACTCTATAGATAATGAAAGATTATTTTAGTTCAAAAGTCATTTTATTAGTTTATTTCGCTTGTCATTTCCAGATTGAGGTGTTCCCCAGAATAACCAAGTGCACATTCCACAAATTCGGTGCATCTGGAACGATCCAGAAACACGATGCCTTATGCGTGCTTGCGTTAAACATTTTGAATGAGAAGATCTTTATTTTCCTTTGGTTCTGGTAAGTTAAAAAGTTAAGCATAATCTCTTCACATTGTCATGCTAACTATAATAAAAATAAGTTTATTGGTAATGAGCTTAGAAATGCATCATGCCACGTAAAATGATAAGAGTAGATTAATTTCACTAGTTTTAGGACATAACAGAATGCATAAGACATTTCCTTGTAAAATACACTTCTCTCTGGATAATTTTAACGTTTTAAACATTCTAGGTTCATTATCCTGTCTGTTGTCTCTGGCTTGGCTATCGTGTACTCCGCGGCTGTGATTCTGATGCCAAGAACTCGCGAGACCATCCTCAAGAGGAGATTCCGATTCGGGACACCGAACGGTGTGGAGGCGTTAGTAAGAAAGACTCAGGTAATTGTCAATTAAACTTTTTACCAGAGGTGTAATTAAAAATATGGGAAAGGCATGTCGAGTGATAGTGTTGGTACTGCAAGCGTCAATGGCAAAAGGCTATGGTGGCCGCTTACTTATGTTACGTATGCTTGTTTGCCACCCTTTTGAAATAAAAAGAAATATATTGATCAAATAATGTCTTCGATACCATTACTTTATATTTTCAAATGTTTCAGGTGGGAGATTTCCTGCTTCTTCACCTACTTGGTCAGAATATGTCGCTGCGAGTGTTTGGTGAAGTACTAGACGAACTATCTCGGAGGTTGCACCTCGGTTCTAATGCACCTTCAGCGCCATCTACTTTGGAGATGGCTCCTATTTATCCCGATATTGACAAATTCTCCAAAGAGACTGAGACGTAGGACACGAAGGTAACCGGCCTAGGCAGGTGAGCGTAACATTATTTTATTAGGAAGAATATGATAAGCGCTTGCTTTTAATGAACTTGTAAAATCTTGCCTCTACGCCCACCTACCATTAGGTCAGCAGAATTAAAATGAGCATTACACTAACCAATTGATTGTTCAGAAATTTGTTTAACATTTGTCCTAATAACATTTTTAGAAGAATCCGTAATATTAGCACTATTAAAGATCTTAGAAAATGATTCTTCAAAAAGTGTAATTGGCACAATTCAGTAGTATTTTCTCCAGTGTACTGCTCGTTTTATTGACGAGACAATAGCTGTTCTCGATGATAATACAGTTTTGAAATATAAACTTGAATAAATAACACTCAACAACGTTCATCATGACATTCCTTATGTATTAATTTAGACAACAATTAGGTTAATTGACAGCCACAATAAAAATCTTCTGTAAGCCTTAGCTTTAAATTTGGGTCTCAATAAAGTTTAGTGAATACGAGATGGATAAAATTGTGAAAATGTTTGTGTATAAATAAGAAGAAGTCAAAATTATTATGGAGGATATATTCTTATCTTTAGAATTTTATGATAATGTGAATGGTATTAAATGGTCAGCTGGTAGTGAATATCAATGTGTTGTGTTATTTCGATGAAGACTGTTGTAGTCATTTGAAACCTTCATAAAATTATTACATATTTGTGTTTGTTAGTAGGTAGTTCTAAGTTTTTAAGTTAGCAGTCTAGAATGGAATATGCTACTGCTGTGAATTTTAGGATAACAGTCTATAGTTGCAGATAATAATAATACATACATACTTTATTAGATTTTTTAAATATTTACTTGTTTATTAGAATAGTTTCTATAAATCGATTGTAAAAAAAGGGAATATCGCCCATATCATCTTCTACTTATTTTAGTACGAATGAAATGCACCTATTAATGTCGTACTCAATTATTGCTTTTAGGGTTTTGTTCATTAAAAGACATAAATTAATTTTTATATCATATAAAAGACAAGCTTTGCAAGGTGTGATGTGTATGTTAATCTTGACGTAGCGAAATTTTTAACTAAGTGTCCTTTGGAATTACTTATTATAGAACTAGTAGTTAGTAAACGGTGCGATTAGTACTATTGTACTCAGCAAATATTGTGCCATTGTAACAGTGTTTTAACTATCGTAACACGGAGCATTAAAATATTATGTTCCGATCCAAACAACTTTTGATGTCTTCCCAGTAATTTTACATGTACTCCATGATAAAATCTATTCGCCGATAGAATCTCTTATTATCTATATTTTTTCATAAATAATGTAGCATAATATAATAGTATAGTTATAATCAACGTCGTTTTGCAGTATGCCTGTGACAATCATGTTAATATTTTCTTTTATTAATTAGTATACTGTACAAGTATAATGATGCAGCATGCTGCTGATGCATGATGCTCTAAATTTAAAACTAAATTTAACGTCCGCCATTATTTTTCATTCTGTATAGAGAATGACAAGGACACACTGTTATCAAATTTAACTTTAGGTTTAGAGAATCATGCCAAAATCAGCACCCATGTATCATTCTTGTAATAAATGTATGTACCAACATTTGTACAATTAGGAAGACTGCTATTGTGACAATACTGAGATAGTTTTTGGTTATATTTTCTTGGAATTAAACAATTCGAATAATTAAACTTGTTTTATTTATTAATAATAATCATATTTTTGTACTTAATAAAAACCAACATGAAAGGACTTGAGAAAGTTGCTTTTATAATATTTGATACATGTGACTCTACAAAATAAAAACGTGGTTTACTCATCTAACCAAAATGTATCCTATTCAAGTGTATCCGAAAACATTAAATATGAATAAAACACATACCTATAGGAAAAAAATAGTGCTTTTAGGAAATTTTGTGTGATAACTTACAAAGTGACATATCTATACTTATAATAAATCTGTAGAGATGTCAATTCTGTACATGAAATATATTTTTAAAATAACTATCAGGGGGTGATTAGTGATCGATACTGATGCCAAAAATGCAATCAGTAAAAATTTTGTCTATCTGTCTGTCTGTGTGTATGTTCCTTATAGAAACAAAAACTACTCAACGGATTTAACGAAACTTGGTACAATTCTTCTTCATACTCCTGGGCAGGTTATAGTATACTTTTCATCACGCTACAATCAATAGCAGCAGAGTAGTGAAGGGAAATGTTGGGAAAACGGGAGAAGTTACTCCATTTTTTAAGCTTCCGTCGCGGGTGCACCCTTAATGGTTAAAGTTACATAGAAATCATGTATGACGGAAATATTCTACATAAAATTGTCTAAAAATATCACGCAACAGCATATGTCTATCTTTTATGGTTGACTCACAATAACACGTGTAATTATATAAATAAAGTCATTCTTTATAGCACAAGCCTGAGAACAAAAACTATAGTTTACACTACAGCTCTACACCGAAGCGAAGCGAGGGCGGGCCACTAGTCTATCATATTATATTATTCCCTCGGATCTCTTCTTTATTTAACTTGCTCATATATTAGTCATATAAATAAATATACAATTTCATACAAAGGACGCTTGCAACAAGAAAAGTAAGCAATAATTTCGCAAATAAAAGGTTTTTTTTACTTTCGACAGCGTTAATGCTTTATACACCAGGGAAAGTATTGTGCAACAACAAATCTGACAATATTGTTTCTGATTAAAATTATCAAACGAATAAGTACCACTATTACCAAGATTATCAAACGAAATCCAGGGTTGTGCAACTACAAACCTGACAATATTCTTTCTCGTAAAATTACATACATCAAGAAACTTTGAGAGTACTTATACATCACGCATGACACCGCACCTCCCATCGATGCTTGCTGAACTCTGCTATAATATATTTGTACGAATGCGTGCTTGTGTGTAAGTGTCAACTAGTTTGACCCTATTACTATGACACAAATGTAGGATTATAGGCATTCGGTCTAAATTATAAAACCAAGCTCATTTTATGACAGTTTTGTGTAGGCGCGAACAGCATGCAAACTCTAGTTGCGTTGATCATAAACATTGCAGGTAATGTTGTCTTGTGTAGTTAGAAAGAAAGACAGAAAATTTATTTGTAACATGTGTAAGAAAGATGTTCAGACACATTTACATTACTTTTCCTGTAGCTGTAGGCCCATTCGCTAACTTTTTTGATATTAAATAAAACAAGCTTCAACGGGTTAGATGCACTGATTTTATTTATTTACTAGCGGCCGCCCGCGACTTCGTACGCGTGGAGTTAGTTAGAAATAAAGGTTCACTGCTCGTGCCCCGTAGGTGATAGCGTGATAATATGTATCCTATTATGTTGAAATATATTGTTTTTCGCGCCAAATTTGAAGTAAATTCATGCAGTACTTTTTGAGTTTATCCCGGACATACATACAAACAGGCAAAAATTCTAAAAACTGTATTTTTAGCTTCGGTATCGATTCGATCGAATGTAGATCACACCCCAATATTCTTTTAAAAAAATATTCAATGTACAATTTTGACTTTCCTACCATTTTATTATAATGTATAGATAGAAAAAATACATTATTATGACGACGTATTCCTGCAAAGGCTGCGAAACGTCAATAAACAAAAATAAAATCAGTGCATCTAATCCATTGAACCTTTTTTTAATGTAATGAGTGATGTGCGTGAAAATCTTAGATCCTTTTTTTTAAATATGGGTTTGCTGGACTCATAAAGGCATAACCAAACTTAAACTTCATTTGCCATTAGTCGGGTTGGTATCATTAACCTATTAATGTTCTCCTCCTGGGGCATACATAGGCCTTCTATATTTATAGAATAGGGAGAATGGGCCATGAAGGCTGGCTCAGTGCGGATTGGAAGGTGCCGATGCAGCTGGAACCAACAGCAGTGCCTTTCAAAGCACAGGGAACCTCAAGTTGGAATGTTGCATAACTTCCACGATCGCAGACTGTACGCGCTAACCACCGCGGCATTGAGCTACTGGAGTCAGTATACTGTTGTTCTTGTTACAAAATAAATCCATTCGAGCACTACGCAGATCTAATGGGTTTTCTGAAATAACGGGACGAGTTTTCTGAAAGATGGGTAGCAGCACTGAGTCGAAAGATCTACTCATCCGTCAAATTGCGTATGTTGTCATAATAATCTATGGATTAATTTAAATGCTCTTTTGATTATTTCGCGCCATAACCTTTACTGGTGAGGCTAATTTTTCTAAACACCCTCATAGGTATACAAAGAAATGATGAAGAGATAATGAAGAGATGATGATGAGAGAGAGAGATGATGATGAATCTAATTTCAATCTTCATCTCTTTCTGTGATCCCAAGTTTAATGTCAATGTGACATACATAAGCTGATGTCTTTTCCAAATATCAATTGAAATTAATGGCCGAAGGAGTATAAGTTATACTATTAGATCCCAGGACTACATGTACGCAGCTCGAAAATATCAATTTTTGTGTGGAATAGCAATAAGTCGGTGTGTAGTCATCAACTACGCTATCGTCTAATATGCGAATAGACGATAGCGTAGTCTGTCAATCGAAACTACAATGTTGTAAGAGGGGGCAGTTCATACACTACTGACCATTGTAGCCGCTTTAGGTAACAGAGTCCACATTACTAAATTTTTATTTCAAATCGAAATCGCCAAAATTGTCGACGTACCGAGAGGATAAGCGCTGTATCTCTAGTGGGGTGCTATGTTGGTTTATGACCTGCGCAGACGAGGGACTTTTGAAAAAAATGTCCACTGAGAACTTGCCTCGGACTGTTGCACACGGAGTACGAACATATATGTTACCCAGAAATTTAGAGAAGCGCACGCTATGGAAGCAAATATTGTGAGATTACGTTGTGTTTATAATTAACGTAAAGAATAAGAAAAGACGTTTTAGAAAATAATAGTGGGTCTATCCCTTTATATCGGTTCGAGCGCGCAATACTGACTAAGCCCTATGTGCGTTGCTGCGCCTAGTCACATAAGTTCTATTTTTTCTGGGACTTCCCCGTCCTTAAATAGAGTCCGATATCAAGCGTCCTCGGTTGTGCGATGGACTTTTCGTTTGCAATACTTTTAATCCCTTATGTGCGTTAGATGATCGATGCAGTTAGTTGTATTTTGGCGGAAAAAGAAGTCCGCGGACCAGAGTCCCTCGTCAGCGCAGGCCATTAAGTGTATGTATGTATATAACTTACCGATTCCCCCAGTCCAGTTTGGCCACAAGCTTGAGCCTCAGCGCCCTGGTCTGGTCCTGGGTGAGGGTTCCGGCGAGGAGAGCGCGGCGGCCGCTCAGCAGTTCCCTCATCACTTTGGCAACAGCGCTGAATCTGTACGTCTCGCGCTCCTAGAAATTATGAGACGGATTATCAATGCGATCCAGGTTGCATCTTATTATAAAAGCTTAAGGTTCAAATAACTTAAAAAAGGCCCCTTTCCGGTGAAATAGTCTATGGAACCGTGCAGTTCATATTTAGGGTTTCGCATTAAGATTTTCACACAAAAATAAGATGATGATGAAGAAGAAGAAGAAGGGGGATGATCATGTTACATTACCATCTGCTTTAGCTTTGAAGAGGATAGCGCAAAGAATTAAAGGTGTTATATTATTTAGATAGATATTAAAAATTAAAAGCAACCCTCGTGAAATTATAGAAGGGGGGTCAACCGTTTTATTAACTAACAAAAAATAAGGAATGACCAATTGTTTTTGGACAGCAAGTTACACCCAATCGGTCTTACATTCTTTGTGAACTCTGTAAAGAATATGACGTGGAGTTAAAATATTAAATATGCGTTTGTCTTTTTGATTCAATCATAAAATCTTTGTGAGAAGCGATTGTGTAGTCTTACTAGAATAAAATTATGAATAAAAAACAAAGTATGACTGTTTGTGATGTGTGTAAACTTTTGTGGTGAAATATCTAAATAGCTACTAAAATATGACTAACATTAACATTTTTAGAATACCTTCATAATTTTTAGTGTTAGAGCTAATTAAGCTTATTTTACAAAACAGAAACTTGTAAGATAATTCTGAATTAATAATGCTTAAATTAGGTATAACTAATTTATCAACACTTGAATGATGTAAAAAGTGGTAATACACTTATGAACTCTTATCAAGCTATTAACTCATTGAACAACTTGACTTATATGCTTTCATAACTCAAATAATATTATCTTATCGTTATCTCGAGATTGCTCATAGCTGCATTATCTTGACGATTATGATAGATTATTGTTACTCTATTGCCATAAGGAATAAAGTTGAAATCGTTTCGTAGTGAATAATTACCGATAGCTTCATCAACGAAAATGCGTCTTATAGGGATGACAGGTAAAGTAAACGAAATTTTGTTTAGTCCATCAGTTAGACTATAAAAATAAACGACATTTATTTTCTAATTTGTCAGTCAACAAAAAATTACAAAATTAAAGCGCGTCAAACCATGAGCACGCTCATGGCGTCGCTCGACGGGGCTCGTGACGTCACTTCTAAGTAAAAAATGTACCACAACGAGACATCATCGGACATTTCAAATCAATATATAATTTCGATAAATTATATAATGTGAGTAAAAAACGAAAAAAAAAATAGTTATCATTCCTAATTTGCAACATCAACAACAAAAAACCTCTGGTGTATTAGTACAATCAACACACAACTAATTTCCTACCAGGGCACTACCACGCTGTGACAAATATGAAGATTGACTGAATTGAAGACTGTTACAGACACTGCAGGTGCATTTTTGCATTTAACAAAAAACTAAAACCACGATGGAAGTGAAAATTTTAAAGCGATTACTAGCTATACTTAGGTAATTGATGTTTCTTTTAGCTTATTAAATTGAAAATTAAAAAAAAAGACTTTTTTGGCTGGGAATCAAACCCGGTTCACCCGCGTCGCAGGCGAACTTTCTGACACTGAACCACCAATACTTGTTTGTTGACAAGGTCAACAATTAGCACAGCCTAACAGTAAGCAATATAGGTAAGTCTTATACTATGGGATATTAGTATCCCTTCTTTCTGTTACCTTAGGGTAACAGAAAGAAATGAAAATTATAATACAGATTTTTTTTTTTGTATAAATAATATATACAGCCTTGACTCATGTACTACTCATATTCATGATAAAAACATTTAACTCTACTGATATTCAAACCCAGAGCCTTAGAGTATGCAACACCTTGAAAACCTTTGCACAGACCAGGAAGGTTGTCAAATAAAAAGCTTGAATACTTACCACATAAAGTTTCTTCCAGAGTCGCGCCCATTCTCTCAACACACTGGCAATCTCACGGACAAGCGGGTCGTCTTTGAGTTCCGCTATCGCAGTGGCGCCTGTACCTTTGACTATACTTGGCCGGATCGAAACCACGCAGATAGGGAATATGCCCCATGCCGATCTGTTCTTAGTGCTGAAGCCGCGGTACCAGCCTTAAAAAAACAAATCAGACTATAATATATTTATATTTATTCGAACATTAGTCACTAAATTTTATTTTAACCCAACAGCGCCCAGATTAAAACTACCTTTGATTTTCTTGTTTTTATGATTTTTATTGCATAAATAGGGACAAATAAAAATACATTCAAAGTAAAATCTGTAAAAAAAATATGTCAGCAAGTGTGGGTATGTACTCATGTGGGGACACTGGGGGGATAAGGAGTTAAACACAAGATTTTCTGTGACATCTGATAACACCAATACATGCGAATGTGATTACATGAAAAAAAATTCACAATCTATATTTGACAAAACAAATAAAGTTATTTATTTACGTGCACCTTCAAATTTTGGTCTTATATAGGCAAGCAGTTTCATCGTGTAATGCAATAATGAAGAATCTTCATAAAAGTCAAAGATAATATTCATAAAATATTGTGTTTTGTAGTAAACATTGATGTTTGTACTTGCGTGAGTACAGAATGTTAAAGGGTTAAAATAGTCTTTAAATTAAAGTCAAAGATTTTACTAATATACTTTAAAATAAAATATTTTGATAAATCGTTAGTTATGACTGGATACTGAGTATTGGAGTGTTGCAGTGACAATCATTCTGAGAATCAATTGGTCTCTTGAAACAAAATATGTAATTTTATTTTTAGAGTTATACAAGTTCATGTGTTCATTGACAAATTTATTGCTGCAGAGGCAATAGCTTCCTTATCCATATATCCTAGATAAACTATGAAATAAGAGCCATCTCACAGACTATTTTATAAGGCAGTGATACCATAATGTTGAGAAGCCATTAGACATAACATAAATACCATCATTATTTTACCTCCATTTTCTTCCAGGATTTGAACAGCTTCTCCAATCTCAAGAGGTAGTCCTGAACGAACATCTCCCTTCCAGTTGTAAACCGCTGTAATGATAAATAGAGTATTGTCATTTTAGATTTAATTTCAATTTATAGACAAAATAATTTACAATACTGTAAAACGGGGTGTATAGAATTTTAACATATTTTGCCATTTTGTTGAGAAACTGGGGTATATTAATAAAATAGCTAATAAAAACTTTAAGTTGTTCTCCCAGAATGGTATTTGTAATTGAATAAACAGGTTTGAAATAAATTTGCATTAAAAACATGTATAAAGTTGAGAATTATTTCTATCCAGCCCATTTTATGGTACCAGGCCCTGGTATGTCAACAGAAAGAACTTTTCTTTCTGTTTATTTATATTGTGATCATTTGTTTTTCATATAATAAAGAAAACTTCTACTGGTATTGTAGACTTAATTTGCTTATTTTTTATCAACACTTCAGTTTTACCTAGGAACAATGATATCAAATATGCCTTCCATGACTATCAAGTCAATGTATTTACATATTGCATTAGATAATAGAAAAGAATATTTATTTCAAACTTATTCCTTAATTGTTATAAGAATGTCCTTCCGGTTTAAGGTGGTCTTTAAAGTGCTGTAAATCAATGTTTTATTTTATTCCTCTTATCTACTTATCATAGAGTACAGATAAGTAGTACAGATACTAGGACTGGGGCAGATGTTAAATTTTATTTTAATGCAGTAAAATATAGTCTAACTTTTTGAGATTATTCATTGATGTCAATACAATGTTCAAAATGGATCTGTCTTACTTTATTGTCTGCAAGAAACAGAAACCGTTTTGATCTTATTATAAATATCACTCTGCCAAAGTTATTCTAATAAAATAATGTCTACAAACTAAAATAATCATTAACGGTCATCTTGATTGGTATGTTACTATTGTTATGTTATATTTTGTTGATTCTTTGACTTATTAAATAATAACAATGGTTCTATAAATTATGTCATCTCACTATCTTTTAAGTTTCAGTATAATTTTAAATAAGATTTATTAGGTTGCAATACATAATAAAGTGAAAAGGTGTCATATAAACATTCTCATTGTGTTGAAGTCTTTGTATTTTGTGTGAAATTGAAACGAAAAGTTGCTTCCAATTAAATATTGATATACACTTTTTTTAAAGGTCATATTTCCTTGTGGGGAGATATTTAAGAGGCCAACGCAGATATTTCAATTACAATTCTAATCATGATACACATAATATTTCCGTTTTATAAGTAGGCAGGATGTGAACACTGCCGATAGAATAATGACAACTTACCGATGCCTAATTTAGGAGATTTCAAAGGAACCCACATCTTACAGAAATGGAGCGCTCTTATGACACCCTCTAGCAATGTGTTAATAAATGTACATCATTAAATCATAAAAGCAACCATAGTCGAATTTCCTGATGAAAATCTCGACATAAATACAAATACAACTTGCACTTGAAATCAACACTGTGTTGACACTTCACAGACAAGACAGGACAGTTGACATATTTTTTTTTTCAAGATTCTCCCGTTTTAGGGAAGCAAATGAACAATACCCATACAGCCTGGTTTTTTGTTATATTAATCTTCTTTTTTATTAGATTATGTCGAATGAATGTCGATGTGACACATTCAAATGTTTCTTGGAGTGTTTGGCAAGAAATGTATCGAGTTGGCTTTTTCGATAAGCTTCTGTTAGGTAATCAACACTACAATAAAGTTCCCACGTCCACTTGACCGGAATAGCGTATATTTTAAGGGTCCACTAATTCTTCAGTTGCGCAGACGGTTGTAACACAAAATCACACCAATTTTATTTCATAATATCAACTATGAACGAATTTAGGAATAATTAAAATAAGACGCCAACCGCACTCGATGAAATCCCGCCAAAAACTCATAGTTGACATGAATTGACAAATCTTGGTTGTTTGACATTAGTCTTGTAGAAAAATATCGATAAAACTTTTTTTTTAGTAATAGAAGTAGAGTTAGAGCATAAACCAATGGTGCTGAATCATGGCAGAATCGGGCCAACAGAACTGTGTTCATTCAGTGAGCTCGATTCGGACCCCTAAGTCCATAGCCCACTTAAAAAGTACTTTTTCTTGAATCCATTGCGTCTAGTTAGCTCAGTCGCTCGGTTAGTCAAGTCCATGTCAAATCAAGTAAGTTAGTTAGTCGATAATGATCGTTAGCTTAAACTGCAAATCGATCACTATCTATCATCTTTGCTCTGCTAAATCGTTATTAGCCAATAAATAAAACTAGTTTTAACGGGTAAATGCACGAAACTTTATTTATTGACGTTTCGCAGCCTTTTCAGGTCTGCTTCGTCAGAATGACTTTTTATTTAATTTTGTGGTGCTACTTTCGAAAGACTTTTATTGAGCGTTCGGTTATTTCATTGTTAGATTTTTAAAGTTTTATTGTCTATGAATGAATTTATTAGTTAATTTAGTTAATAAAGTACTTTATTTAAAATTCTTTTTTGTAATTTTGTGTTTATTTATTTGACCCTAACTACCGTAAACTACCACCGGTTCCAAATTTGGGAGACCTTTCTAAGAAGAACCGGTGAAACAAACTGAAGAGAGGCTTTCTATCTCCTTTTTATGTTAAATTATGCAAACAAAAAGAACTAATAATATCTGTTGGTTTTGCAGTGTGTGTTTGGGGTTGGGATTTTATCTCCTGTATAATAGGTTCCCAAGCTGGTGGTATATACATGCTGGTGTCTACAAACTAAAGTCTACGAAAATAAATAAAGTTTCGTGCATTAACCCGTTAAAACTAGTTTTATTTAATGAGTGATGTGCGTGAAAACCTAAGAAACAAATACGTTATAAGTCAATTTGTCCCTTTAATTGTTGGCACCTTGGTAAGATAAGCATTATAAAAACAAAGTTATGTAATAAGATTTAGTTAGAAACTAGTGGGTAAGATGACGAGTATGAAGATGTTGATCCAGTAATGGATACTATTATAGAAATACATATACTGTAGTAAATATTATATTTTTATAAATATTTTGCATGTTGGGAGGTTTTTGCTTTAAATACCTGTATTTTGGGGGGATTTCGAGTAAGTTTTGGGGGGAAGGCAATATGCCATTCTGATGACACTGCTGCCCTGCCTGTCACTGTCAGTGTCATTGTCAGCGTTGCCATTGATACGGGAATTACCGTAATAAACGGCAATTTAAGCTCATAATTTGATGTCATTACCGTATAATAATTAATACATGGCAATCCAATTTTGTTTTGAATCGATTTACAAGTATAATGTTATGAGTTAATTACGATTCCAAAAAACATCGTATAAAATTGTAGTTTGGGCACATCCCTAGCACGGAGAATGAATCTTTTTGAATTAAATTAAATTTTTAGGTTTTTCGCATATATCTCGGAAACTATGCATCCTAGCGACATGAAACTTTAACAAAAGTGAAAGCTGATTAAATTTGCTACAAGTCTTATTCAGTCAAGTTTTTTGATATCTTGTATAGTTTTCGAGATATCCGCTCTTAAAAGTCTGTTGTCTCTTGTCAAAGTCTCATGTCGTTAGGATGCATAGTTTCCGAGATATATCAACCTAAAAATGGGACCTTCAATCCCCCCCCCCCCTTCCCCCCGGCTTGATTGTTACGGGCGGGGACTTTTAATATTTTTACCTCCTAACTAGTCCTAACAAAGTTACGAAGTCAAAAAATGTGTTCTAAGCATTTCCTTCTTTACCTTTTCGTTGCCTGGACTATATGGCCACCCTGCTTTAACTACACTGTTTATTTCTCGCGCTTGTTTTCTGAGTCTGAATCTGAGTGCACTCTAGCCGTACCCTTAGACTTAGTACCCAGTAGTCTTAAGTTTTAGCTGATGGCCCTAGCAGGCACTGCACTGTCAGTCGGATATTTAGCACGGTTCCCAACTTATGGGTTTTGCCCCCAGATTTAGGGGCTAGAAGGGTTAAAACGGACTTTTTTAGGGGCTGGATTTTTTTGGGGGTTCTTTTACGGGCTTTTAACAAAACTTGCAATTAAATCGAAAAACAAAGCGTGTGTTTTCTTTCAATTTTGTGCGTAGAATGGAACGCACCACGATATGAAACGACTGAACTCACTATATGGTAGGTTGTTTTCTAAGGCTGTATGGACTAAAATTCTTTGCCTTCCACCAATCAAAACAGCTAAATAAGATTTAACAGCCTGTCAGCTCATTTTCGTTTGATTTTCCATTCGGAAAATGTATTTATTCAATAAAATAATTTACTGTAACTAAATATGTAACCTTTATTTTATGAGCAACGAAAGAATTTAGGTAATAAGTTAAGTAGGTACATATAAATTTCTATATTTATGGGATTTTAGGGGAATTTAAAAAATAATAAAGGGTAAAATTTTGGTAAGGGTTGGTAACACTGATATTTAGTTCACATTCACATTTAGTTTACTATTACAAGTGCAAGTGGAAGTGGAACGCATTTGCTTAGCAACAGTAACGGCTAACTACATAAAGTTTATTGTTTTTTTGAATTTCTTTGAACAAACAGTTGCACAGTGATAATTTTTAATTAAATTATCTGACCTGTCTGGTATTCGTAACATTATCATGTCGGACGATTTTATACCGCTGAATCAAAGTACACCAGTGCGTGGAAGGTGGCAAAATAGGAATCAAAATCAAAGATTTCCGAATAGTCCTTACCAGCAGAATAGGTCTCGACGAGGTGGTCACAACCACAACAGATGGAGCAGTAATTCCCAAAGAAACAGCAGCTTTGGTGTAAGTAAATTAGGCTTTACTTTGATTTCAATCATAAACATCTTAGCCCCACTTTCTAGGTACTAACTAATATTTCTGGTTGGTATGTTAGTTCAAATGGATATTTTAAGCATTCTTATAAATTACCACAGTTGAAAATTTTATAAAATGTGTTACACTTTTCTTTGGATGTGGACTGAAAGACTTACAATTGAATAAATTAACTTTTGTTAATATTTTATAATTGGAAAGTTACAAAACTGGTTATTGCACTAAAAGCAAACATTTTAATGCAGCTAACTTTGTGATATTGATGAAAAGATAGGTATGTAAGAAAAATATCAAGTGATCAAATTTACCCTTTTGGACATGTGCAACATTAATATCTTGCTGTAGTGGGGTGGTTACTTGAACCTAAGAAACTAGTTAAATAGTCACTGTAACCAACTCAAGTTCAAAATGTAATTCAGAACAATATATAGTGTCAGTATGTCTCTTTTTAATAAATTACCACTGTTGGCAGACTAGACGCTTTAATAATAATATGAACCATGATATGGTGAAAAACTATTTACAACAATGGGTATATGTTTTTAAAGCCAGATTGTACAAGTTTATTTTATTTATGTTTGCAGACTGACTCGAACTGTAGTTATGGTCAAGAAAATCAGAGCAGCATAGATGCATATCTTCATCCATCCATGCTTGAAGATCCATGGGCAAAATTAAGACAGAGAAGCAACTGAAGCAGAAAAGTAGCCAGAAGACTAATGAGCTTAGTAATTGGGTGTTAAAAGACACACATACATATACATAATGTATGTGTCATACAGTTAATTGTTAGTAAGGCCAAGTTGTTTCATCTATTGTTAAAATTTACTACAATTAAATAGTAGAGAAAAAAAACCATTTGAAAAAATTTGGCACATTTACTTTGTATATGATGTCACATTAACTATAACTATAGTCAAATTAATATATGAAACAATGCCGTCTTAAAGTTTTGTAATTGCAATTGTTTAATATGGACAATGTCTAGTACATTTACAATTTTGTATTACTAAAATTTAAATTAAGTACCTGACTTGAAGTTCATGGCTTGTGTTACTAATTGTAAGACTGTATATAATTAACTTTAATTAAAATAATTTTGATTGATCCATATGAATGTTCTTATTTTATTGATAAACAAAATTTTAACACAACATCCACTTAGTTGTTAAAGAATTATTCACTTATAAGTATAACAATGGTATACCATATACAGCCCCCGTAGCATGATCACCACAATATGATAATATATAAAGCGTTTTTATCATGCTCAATTGTCAAATTACTATGAAATTTGACAGTTAGATGTGATAAAAAACGTGATATAGTGTAGATTGTGGTGCTAATGCTATGGGGTTTATTTTTATTTATTATAAATTTTATTAGTTTATGTGGTTTGTTTTTGCCATACACAAATAATATGAAAATAAGTTTATAATTATACCCCTATAAAGTCATACATCATTAACAGCATTATGTAAAGGAGCAGGGTAATAGGTTGCAACCAGTGAGATGAGGGTGGCTGGTGCTTTAAGTACATCTGTAGCCTTGCTCTTTTGAATCGACAGGTTTTTGATACTACAAACCCATAGACTGTGAACCTGTCCCGATGTAGGTAGAAATAAATCAGCGCCATCTATTATCACTGCTGATAGTTAAAGTCTATGAAATCACATCCCTACTTCTGCATGGCTTTAAAATATAATTAATAACTTACGATAGAGTACATGTATTTTAATAAAATAAAGATTTAAATGTAACTTGCTTGCATATTCAATCAGTAAGTTAAAATCAAAAGGAACTGCGTGATCGCTGGCAACACTGAATTGAAACGCCAAACCCAGCAGCAATCACTTTCTCTACTGTTTGTAAAGTGCAGCTATGGTTTTGCATACACAGAAATGGATTTTTATTTAATTTTTAATAGCTCCGCTAGGTTATTTGGCTTGAAGCATCATTATTTCGTGTTCCCCCACTTATGACTAATATAGTATAGATCATCTGGGAGCCTTATCGTAGGTTTAGTGTTGGATTATTGGATTATTCCGACGGTATTTCACAAAAATTATGAATGTTTAATACTTTAACATTATTCTCATAATAATTGATTATTCATAAATTTAAACACAGTTCATAATGAATTTAGGAAATTAGCTCATTAAGTGATATTATATTTCTAAGTTTATGATCTTGCCTTGACTATCTCACAAATCAGTAATCGCTAATTATAGATTAGTAAAGGTATTTAATTAATACTGCAACTGACAAAAGAAAAGCAATTAGTTAAGTATCTATTACGGGCAACTATTACTTTTGCTATTAGCTAGATTACCTACCATTGCTGTACTAATATTTTATGAAAGCGCATTCTCTAGGGAAAATAAAATGCGCAGTTTCATATTTCGCCTCTTTCCAAAACATCGTCGATGAACTACCACAAAATTAAATACGCTGATGATGATGATTCAACTGTGAACTTTTTAGCAAATCTTAGTCAGTTGATATCATAATAATAATTCTAATAGGTGCCCCCAACTTTATCTGCATTGTTAGAATAATACATTTTCATAGCTACTTACAAAAAGAAAAAGGTAAAGGTTAAATAAGATTTTGTAAAATATTCTTAACCAAACACAAAACCGATCAGGCGATCCGACCTTAATTATTTAGGCTTCAAAATTTTTACAGAAAGACATGTAGAGCAACACACAGCCACGTGGTGATTAATTAAAAAAAAAATCTTAAAAATACACATCCGAAAGTCGCACGGCGGAAAAGGTACCCTTGGATATCTATTGTATATGTATCAATTGTAACAAAACTCGGAAACAATAAGAACTAACACGAGTACAAGATAAAGGATATCATAATGTACTTATGATTATTGATTGCAATCTATTTTTGCAAATTAATACTTTCCAGTGGGTGCCTGCGACTTCGTCTGCGTGGAGAAAATGATTTCCCATATACTCGTAAATCTACCTCTATACCATATTTCATTTTTACAAAGTACAGTGATTCGAAACTTCAAACTTGAAGAGGTACGGAATGTACGGAATTAAATAAGTACCACGTGGCAGTGTGTGGCTACATGAGCATTTGTAATATTGGTATGAGAGTCAATTCAGGGTATTAATTACTATGTCGTTGCAAAATATAAAGAGCATTCCACTATATACACATGCTCTAGCTAGTCAAGTGCCCTCTGGAGATTTCAACTAGCTTCCCACGCTTTTACAATGCCAGTCTCGAGTAGTACTAGGTTCCTACTCTGCTGCTGGAGGAATATTTGAAAGTGCCTTTTTGACCGTAGAAAATTTCATAGTCATTCGGTTAGTAATATTTAACTGAAGAATGAAAAAAGTTAGTTTAGAAAAACAACTAAGTGTGGATCTTACTAGCATACGAAAGGTTCCATACTATTGTGCAAGATTTAACACTAGGCCAGATATTTATAGGTATAATAAGGCCTATCATGCAACAGATTTGCGAACTGTTGCTACTAAATCGCGAGACAAGAATTATGCCGCAATTACATTTGGTCGTTAGCCGTATTCGGGTGCACGAAAGACATTACTCAAAATTCGGGCACCCGAAGCACTATTATACACGGAAATACAGGCTGGAAGACGGTGGCGGGTAAATAAATGTAAATCTATCCGAATACGGGCGTACTCGACTTCGTTAATTTACAATTAGTCGTTCACCCGAATTCCATTGGCACTCATATTCAGGCTAACGACCCGGTTAACGATGAAGTGTAATCGCGCCATTGCGCATTGGTATGCACAAAAGTAAACACCATCATACACACGCCTCCGTTACTGTTCTAATTTATACAAGGATTTTTTTATATAAGCCGCAAAAAATTACCCCCCCCCCCCCCCCCCATCACCTGATGTTAAGTGTAATTGGATTCCAGTCGCGAAGGTAGATGATGCGGCAGAACGTGTGTCGCTTATCATCACCCTAACGGTCTGACCCTAATCCCCTATCCCGTGGAGCACTGGAACCCTACTCACGAGGCGTAACACAACACCATCAAAAGGTAGTGTTGTTTTACTGTCGTCTTCTGTAAAGTGGAGGTTGCTTCCCCAAACCGGTGCTCCAATTCGAGCGGCAAATCCGCTATCTTTCTTAAATATTACAATACAAAATTCAACTTTGGCGACTCGGTTGCGTCGCGGTCACAAGTTGCTATTTCTATGTGCTTACTTAATAGGCACCGCTCCCGTCGTGCACGGCCATTCAGAAATGGGTGCCGCGACCACACCCGCCCTCGCGGCACGCACTGGGGGGACCGCGGTCTTCATAGTGCGTGTCGGGTGACGGTGCAGGAGTGCTGTCTGGTTTTTAGTGGCCCTGTTCATGGCGGGCGTAGGTAGGACCCTGTTCACTTCAGTGAGCTCCAGGGCTGGCTGAAGGAGACAGGGAGGAGTCCCACATACCTTCTTCTCGCTCCCCCAGTGGTTGAAGGAGGCGTAAGGAATTTCCCAGACAGAAAATAGGCACCGCTCCCGTCAGATGGCAAATGAATTTACAACTACCTAGGTTCCGTACAACTGTACTGCAGAGAAGTTTTAGCTTCCACATCCTACATAATTAGAATAATAACTCACCTGATTTGGAACACCTTCAAAATGGTTGCTCGCTTTTAGCTATGGAACTACAAAGTTTATGCGAACCGGTTTACGGTGTACGAAATGATTAATATTTCTTCGTTTTATGCCCGTATTTCACTACGGTATTTATTTGAATACCGTTAAAAGCACTTTTATCTTGCGTTTAACGCACATTTATCTTGTAGCGAATTAAATAATTTTACCATATAAGCTACAAGTGCTTCGACAGTTTAATATGAATAAAGAGTGTTGACCTTAGTGAATGAATTTTAAGTTTGCCCCAGTATAAACTTTTTCCGTAAATTAACCACATCGACTGTTAGGCGAAACGAAGTTCGCCGAGTCAGCTAGTAAACTTATAAAGCGAGTATATTTGTAATACAGTATTTGAAGGAATTTCATACGTAAATATGATTAAATTAGACACAGCATTTTTGTTTGCATTCCACTAAGGTCACACTTTTTCTTCATAATGGACAGTGGATAATTTACATTACCTACTCACTTTAAAATTTTAAAAAGCTTACATGCTGTCGCGTACATTTTTATAGAACTTTTAAAGGGGGACAATTCCGTAGTACATGATTTTTGTGTAACTTTAACCATTTACACAGTGCACGTAACGAAAGCTCTCAAATGAAATATTTTTCCTTTTCGCAACATTCATCTTCGATGCTCCACTCCTATAAGTCAAAGCGTGATGTTATATATCCTATAGCCTTCCCCGATAAATGCACTACCCAACACAAGAATATTTTTTCAAATCGGACCAGTATTTCCTGAGATTAGCGCGTTCAACCAAACAGTGAAACAAACTCTTCAGCTTTATAACATTAGTATAGATAAATGGATACCTACCAATAAAAAGTTCTACATGCGTTCAACACATACAAAATTTGACAAAAGAAGGTTTTAAACAGTGTCTTCCTTTTTAATGCTACGGATACTATGACGGATCTACGAGTCTACGAAGTATAATAGTAGTGATGTTAAAACTTCTGAGTACTGACCAAATGTCCACCTTTTGCGGAAAATATTTATATAGCTTGGCAGAACCATAAGTTTCCGAGCCTACATGCTATCAAATTAAATAACTAGTACTACGGTGATTTAATATTTATCAGGGCACTACTAGTAGTGCCTTGAAACAGTATTGCTACGATAAATCAACATTATCCGCAGCACTTCTATTCGTGTTAGTGTTATAAGCAGGATATTGCTGGTTCCTTTTCTCAACGGAAGACTAATCGAATCCAATTTAAGTACAAACTCCTGACTAGTGGATGTTGCACTTAACAATCACTTCGTAGTCGTAGCGTCCGTAGCATTTAAATTGGGTTAAATCGTAGCAAAGCTACATCCGCTATTACCCATAATGTAAAACTTAGAGTAGGAAATTAAGTAAATTATAATGAAATCCTGTAAGAGCATGAAGCATGAAGCAGATCTGATTAGGTTGAGCAGTACTATTCTGTAAGACTTTTCACCGCGAGACCCACCGGTGTGATTTGAAATTCGTCTTCTAATTTTAAATCACAACTCGGATTCTGTGGTGAAAAGTGAGTTTTTGAAGTGCAACTTGTTTAGGCACGCTTGACTTATGGGGTAAACTGGCGAATGTGTTACGGTTTCGCGTTACGATTAGTGTCATCGGTGACTCATCGGTAAACAATGAACAATATCCGGCACGAAATACATGAATCTAGTGCTTGGTGGGTGATAACGGACCCAGCGCGGATTGGTGGATGATAACGGACCCAGCGCGGATTGGTGGGTGATAAAGGACCCAGCGCGGATTGTTGGGTGATAACGGACCCAGTGCGGATTGAAAGAATCGGCGCGTTGCGTTCTGAAACAATAATAGTACGAGTACATTGTTTACCGGGAGGGGAAAGTGACCGATTACCAATGAGGGTGTACTTTGAGGCCCGAGGCCCAGCGAAGGGTCTTAATACACCCAAGTTGGGAACAGCACTTACTTTCGAGGGATATATATTATATAGTGTATTATACTATAAGTACCTGCGAGGAAATAAAATACAAATTCTTTGATTGAAATTGATTTTAAAGTAGTTACAGTTACTAATTATACTATACCTGCGAGGAAATAAACATACACATTCTTTAATTGAAATTTATACCAAAGTTGTTATAGTTACTAAACTTTAACATGGGAGCTTTTTTAATTTCACGGATAAAGGTTCACAATTACTGCTTAGGGAGTTTCTTTTTATTCTAGCGGTGTCAATAAATCTTTATTATCAGTAATATATGCTGTCTTGATTAGATTGGAAAACAAAATTAAAACTCAGTTATAATAAAATAATCAGCGCGCTTTTTACTATTTGTTCTTTTTGAAAATTTGATTCGAAAGTCTGCAAAATCATACTGACCAATTTTCGGAACAAAAATAATAATAAGGAATTAAAAAAAACAGCATGTTAACAATGATTTTTCATAGACTTTTCTGCCCGCTCAGCGCTTTAAAAATGGATTTCCATACACTTTTCCAGCCCGCTTAGTAGTAAAACACTAATGAAGTACTTTCTGCTTCATTTTTAAAACAAGAACAAAGCACTTTCCAAGCAGGTGTAGTATAAATATTTTTATTCCGATAGTTTACGGTTTTTTTTTTCTAGACATAATATTGCAAAATAGGGAAGATGCAAATGTAATGTTTATGAAAATTTTACGACTAAAATGTTAAAAAAATATAAAAGAAAGGCCACTGCAACGTTTTTATTTTACATATTGTTGTTTTTTAACAATAATAACGAATTAAAAATGAATTGAAAAAAACGTATTTTAAAACACCAATCAGCGTTTAGTGACGTCACTCCTGTTATGACAACTTATTTGAGGTTATGGTGGTAAAAGTGAATATTATTTTATGGGAATATTAATTGCGTTTTTTAATAAAAATGGAAGTTGGGTTTATCAAAGCAGACTCCAGGAATTTACCAAGAGTTAGTGTTGACATGGATGTAACTTTTTTTGTCCAAAATGCAGAGTTTTCAAGTGTAGAAATGAAAGGGACTAAATGACTGCGGTATGTATAAATCATAGTTGTTAAACTTTGTATATTATTCAGCGGCATCTACACATAGCAATTATTTCAGTTCAACAAGAGAATCTTACGGCGATAACGCAATCAGCTATATCCAAATTAAAATAGATGGAGAATTATATACAGTAAAGAGCCGAGTTACTCCGGAGCATAAAGTAGGTAAAGAAGGTTATCGTGTTACAGTTATTTTAAATGAAACGCAAAGCTTGGTTCAGTCCAGTCAATGTGAAGATTGTGCCACACATTTTAAAATTTATCCAATTTTCGACGTCATTCTCCAACTGTAAAATTAAAAATACAGGTTTTGTAGGTAGGTTACTAACGCGTTTTTACGTACAAGCAGATTAATTAAGCATATAACAAGTATATTCGCCGACTTACGTCAAAGTGATCTCCACAGCATAGAATAATGGTCTTTGGAGAATAATTGTTTCAGGAGAATAATCATTTCTCTTCGCAGCTTAAAACCTCTTTTTTTCTCAGTTTTGGGTCAATTAAATTAATTCAACCAAAAGTCAAAAACAATTTATTTGGAAACTTTGTTGAAGTAGATGGACACGTTGGTACAAAACATGAGTCAACACGGCTTTTTTTCGGAATATTAGTGGTATTGTTATAATCACCTGATGTTGATGATAGTCCATTTTAAATTTTTATAAAAAATATCTTGAAAGTCAAAAAAATATGCAAAAGTATGCCAGCGACGAACAAGTACGACCAGTGACAGACAGGAGTGACGTCATCGGAACCATAGGTCCGTTTTCGCGCGAAAATTTAAACTGTCAATTTATAATCGCATTTTTTCCGATTGGATCGAATCGATCCGTTTATTCTACATGGAATTCTTTAAAATGAAAACAAAAATAAAAATATTGCATCTTCCCTATTTACATGCCATTATAATTAAGACTCAATTAATTTTTGCTTGCATTTAAAAGTTTTTAAAGTTGGCATAAAAGTAAAGACCAGTCTGATGATAATCTTGCACCATACACAAAAGTATCACTTGTGCGTTGCCTTTTTTTCAACCTGAGAAAATGTTTGACGCATTCTCAGCTGCGGGTGTGGCGACAGGGTAATGGGAGACTCCTCTCCTCTAACTTGCGCATTACCCACTCGGACTCCGTCCCTTACCCCGTGGAGCCTTGGCATCTGACCAGCATAAACACAACACCACCAAAAGGTAAGGAGTGCTATTTTAAACTGTGGTCTTTTCTGATGAGGTGGATGTTACTTCCCCAGACGGGAAGTCCAATGCGCTTGCCCTTTACTTCTAAAATCTCAAGTCAACTTTATGAAGTTAAGGATTTACCACCTACCTACCTACGTATCTCTTAGATTGTATGTAAAACAAGAGGAAATAAGTAAACTTTTAGAAAGTCACTTTGCAGATTATTGAGAAGATATTCATATCTCCTATGTCCATGTATCTCTCAGATATTTAAAAAAAAATGGGTCATCCGTCAAATGCGGTCACTTGATGGATGACCAAAAATTTAACTTTTAGGAATGTTATTTTATCTTTTGCAAACGTAGGCTGTTCTCGAGCTGAATTATGTAACTTTTTCGTTTTCCGCCTCACTTAGAAGAAAAGACATATAGAATTAGCCCCAGAAGGGCGATACTCTAAAATGAAATCTTACTTTCGATTTCGGTAGCTGCCATTTTAGACATTAGTTTGATCTGCACTACGCCATTACACGGCAAAATATCGCTATATCTGTCGAAGCAACCAGTATTAGATTTTTGATATTTGTCAGAAATCAGAATAAATAAGATCGTAAGTGATATTGCATCTTATAGACCCCCTAAGGTTCGAGTGGTCTAGAGGCTCCAAACGGAGAGGAGACTCCCCTCGTGTGAAGATGCCATTCGCCTGGAATACCTCTAGAGGCACTCGCCAATTCTTGGCTTGAGGTCCCTTTAGGATCTCGCCGTCCCCAAACCCGACGCTGTAAAGGTCATCAGCGATCAACAGCATACACACTCAAAAATATTGCATCTTACAGAATACCTGTGCTGCTTATCGTGGTGTCAACAAGCTTCTATATTATCACACCATTACAAATAATATAATGAAAATCTATACAAAAACTTAGCTAGACAGTTTTTATTACTTATTGGAAAGTTTAATGATCATACGGGAGCAGTTCTCCATTAACGAGCAATAAAATAACTTTACTCGATAAGCTATAAAAATATAGCGTAAGTATCTTATTTACTATACAAATCGGAGTTGTTCATGAGCACTCTTAAGCTAGACCCATTGAAGCGCCAGTTGCATGCACGGTTCATTGATTTTAATAGGTTTTGCTGCTTTAACTTAGTACATACTTTTAGATGTAGGTTCGGATTTAGGTACCTAGGATTTCAATTGGATGAGAAACCTACTCGTTTTGTTGAAAACTTTGAACAGTAAATTAAAAATGTTAGTAAAAAAATATAATTACAGCATTTTAATGAAGATATGTATATACATCGTGAATTTTGAGTTACCTGTGAAATTTTACTAGCTAAAAACACTCTTGAAACCACGGAGACTCCGTGGTCTCAAGAGTGTCCAGTTCAGTCTAATGTCGTAAAAGCGATACCGGGTTAAAAATTGCTTCATTATATGATTAGTATAAGTGCAAACATTAAGAATAAGACTGATAGGATTCTTATAATAGGATGAATAATATTCTCAAAAGATAGTTACAAAAGATGTTTTTTCATGAAAACATTATAATTACACTGTGACGCGTAATTATGCACTGTGATGTATTATGTCATTATTTAATAAGAACAGACATTTTAATTCGGTCTTCATGTGTTACACTTCATAACTTCCACATAGCTTTACCCTGCCATGAATATCATATGCCTGTATGAGTGTGGCCAAATAATTGGAGTTATAATGATCGAAAATTTGTAAGGGAAATGAAAAAAGGTATCTTTTATGTGAACAACCAACAGAAAATTAAGCTATGGAATTGAAAAACATAAAACATTTGAAGCATATTTTGATGAAACATCGTATATACCACATCCATCCACAACCGTTTGCCTTCAAACTCGACGACTTATAATTCAATAACTAAACTTTTGACGATTCCCTTATTGGAATCAACGTAGAAGGTACTCTATCGCACATTCCATATAAACCTCGTGGAGTTACTCAATTGATACCAGGGAAGAGTTTGAATAATCTACGTGTTCGTAACTCTCACAATGATTAGATTATACTAACTTTTCCTACCTTTACGTTTCAAACCCAATATTATGGACATATCATTAAAAAATAATTTTAGATATTGCATAAGTATATACACGCAATTTAGCTTGATTCAACCGAATGAATGTTTCGAGGCATTCCGTACCATTTTTGAGTGACGCAAGTAAGAACATATCTTCCCTTTCTGATTTAATATAAGGAACATTTACGTTTCAGATATCAATATTGCCACTTAAACAAAAATGGCCTTTTCTTTATCTAAATAGAAATTCGTGAAAAATTCCGCCAATATTCCCTGGTGAGAGAGTCATATATGGACACATTTTTATTTATCGGTACTAAAGAAGGTGGGTGTTTATATTATTCCTCCTTCTGTAGGTGTTGCCATTTCAACCAATTTAGGGATTCGACAAATACCTATACGCAACGTTCGTTATTAAAAAAATACACAGACCGTGAATAGCAGTCTACACTGAAGCTTTTGGTCGTTATTTTCTCGGTTCAGCCAACTGCCGTTTCCAACATCAACGAAATTGGATTGGAGTGCCTTCTTTTTTTTGTAAAGGTCTTGGCAGTCTCGCTATAAAATCATATCTGCCAATTATACTGGACCCAGTTCCGATGTGACGATAAAAATCTCTTATAATAGTTACGAATAAGTTTGAGATAGTTCATTCCGATTCTTCGAAAATTAGCCACAAGTTTATACGTTAATGTCATGACGTTACAATGTTATAAACTAATTTATTGATAAGTCTCCTGAAGTTTTCTAAAGAATTGAAAGAGAGAAGACAATTTAACTTTTTAGACTTTAGAGATAAATTTGGTCTCGAAAAAGAAACAACTTTTATTCAGGCTTTACAGTCTTATATGAGCCGAAGTTTATATTGAAAACTTTTTAAAACCACTGTTTTCATTAAAAAGCATTTTTAATTATAATAATAAAAAATAAAAATAAAGAAAACAACAGAAACCAAATACTAGCAAAAGTATTTCTAAATTAATAAATGGATTGTTAATTGAATAATAAATAAAAAAAAGGTTTATTAAATAAAAATTTCGAAACAAAAAAAGTATTAATGCGGAAAAATAACATTTTGTTAAGTAGATTTCGTAGAAACGCCAAGCTCTGCGAAAGCAAAAACGTTTATTATATTACAAGCTAGCTGCGTTTTCAAGAAATAACGGTATATTCTATTACTCTATAATAAGCATCAAAGTCGTCGTACATTCGTTACACCTGTTAAAGTCGCAGAATTTTCGAATAATTCTGTCGTAAGCCATTTCTTTCCATGCCCGCTGCGCACGGAGTTCCATCAAACGCGAAAATATCTTGTTTCCAGTGCAAAAAATGAACTTTGTCATTTAGATTTTATGGTCTGGCGATTTCTCTTCGACGGCTCATGTTGCCGAGAGCAATTGAATGAACTCTTCTCAGGTGCAGCCGTTCTTCAACTTCGAGTGAAATTAATTCCATTGGAGTATCGTCTTATCATAAAATGAGCTCCAAGTTTATTATTTCAAGGTTTCGTTAGGTATGATATTTGAACTCGATATTATGAAATAGTTAAAGTTTAAAGATGTACCGGTAAAATGGTCCTACTTTGCTCCAACATTTGCGCCAAAAAAAAAGAATTATGAATATTGTTTACACTATTAATTATAAAATATATTCAGATGTATTAATTTAAAGAATAATATATTATCTAACATATTTTTAAAGTTAAATCAACGTAATAAAGTATTTCACAATAAATATAAAACTATGAATAAGGAGCAAAGTTACCTATGGTCATGGGTAACTTTGCTCCTGGGTATATTCCACAAATAATCTCCATTGTAGAAGCTTTTTGGGCAAAGTTATGCTTTCCTTAATTAAACTATGCCCCATTAATATTAGTCTTTACCTGTTTTGATAGTATCAATGGTCGAAAAGTGGGTAAAAATTAATATAAATCGTGTTTTGAGAGAACCCTTTTTGATAGTACCAATGGTCGAAAAATGGGTAAAAATTAAGATAAATCGTGCTTTGAAAGAAATAATGTTATATTCTTAAATTTAGTTACAAAATCACATTGTTTCATTAGTTATTTTATATTCTTAAATTATAATAGGCACTGCTATCTTAACTAGAAACTTTGTTTACAAATGCTGGCCAAAAATCAGTCGAAAATAAACTAACGAGATAATCTTACCAAAAATGATTTTTTTAAATTATAATTTAAAGGAAAGCCCCCAAGCGGTCAGTTCAGGAACGGAATATATTTCAGGGCGGGTACTAATGTTTTTAGGGACATCAATACATCCCAACATATCCTGCCAATCGTATTGAATTTCATCGACGGGCTTAGGCCACGTCCAGGATATTAGTGACTTCTTCATTTAAAGAGACATAAAAAGTGTATTTATAACCACTTACAATGAATAAAAAATGTTTACTTTTGAACGGCTTATGTTTGGGTTTTGTTTGCTCCAGGCGCAAAGTTACCCCATCGTACCAAAGAAAATATGAACCAAAATGTCAAGAATGTGAGGTTGGATTTTGACCAACTCAGCAATCCAATGAAATATTTACGTATTCGTTTACCTGATTATGTAATTAAAAACATTAAAACATAAGTACCCTAATGCATTATGCAGATTTCAAGATACAAGTGACTTTTGCAGAATACAAAAAAATAACTTTTAAGGTCTCGCACTACAGTTGCACCTGACTGACGAAAAAAATTGCGGGTGAAATTTTTTACAGTTCGGTGCTGCCACTAATAAGTAAGATGTTTCGGTTCGGTCGCACAGTTAAATGAAATGTTTCACCGATTTGGACATATTAAGCATTTTAGATTTTTTATTTAACCCTATAGGAGCAAAGTAGGAATATTTTACGGTACCTTTATATAGTAACAGTTTACAGTATCACATATTGTAATGTATTAGTGTATGTATGCAATAAGTATATACTTATTTTGTGGAATAACAATTTATAATATGGATGAAAGATAAGCCTATTATATAATTTTGACTATGCTTACTTATATACTAAAGTACTTAAACAAGTTGAGTACGTTTGCGTTTTATTGTAACAGTCGCAATAGGTTAACTAAAGATACTACGTAAAATTTACTACGTAAAATAACTTTTAAATCTGAGTAAAGATAACAAGTTATAAATGTTTTTTTAATCTAAGCGTCTAGCCGAGAGTGGATAAGTCGTTGTTCTTTCACATGTGACAGGTTGCTAGCTCATGTCGTATAAATGTCTCGGAAACTTTGTAATATTATTTTAATACGTGTGTAGAAAACTTAATTCTTGTTTTTATTTTGCTTCAACTCTTTATGGCTATTCCTTGGAAGCTGAACCTGTTTAAGACACAATTTTTTGAGTTAAGATGATCTCTTAAACCTTAGATTAAAACAAAGTCTTAAACATATAAATGCACGAGTTAATTCAAGAGTAAAACACTCATTCGGTGGAATAACATCTGCGTATGCATGAGTGAACCAAAGGTTAAGTACTAGTATGTGGACCTGGAAGAATAAATTCATGATTGTGCTGCCAGTAGATTGCGCTCGCTGGCAAAATTATTGTTGTTTGTCCGACACATCTCCGATAGAAAATTTACCCCTTCTTAGATGTACTTAAAACTACCCCACCGGATGAGCGATGTATTCTGTTACTCTGTGTATTATTTTGCAAAGAGCCCGGTTCTGAGTGGATCTCTAAATCGGCAATAAATTTTTACTACTTGTGTATCTTTGTCATGTCTATACAGTATGCAGAGGAGAGACTGTTGTCAAATTAAGTTCTAAATTCCGATATTCATGGATCAGGCTCAATATATAGGTATAGCGCCTTAAGGTAAACAGGTTTCGTAGTTGATATTGAGCGAGAACATTAGCTCCGCATGCTCCTGTTTCGTAGAAAGGGAATAAATTAATGTTTTCTTATAATTTATAGCACGAGCATTTGCATATTATTACTTTCCACAGAACATTAGCCTTCCTATAAATTTGAGAAATTGTGATTGAATTAATTTTGTTTATTCTCCTTTATATATTTTTCAATTTTAGTTTGCAAAAAGCGGCTATAATTTTTGATTATACTATTAATGAAAAACGATAGCTGCTGTAGTAAACTAGCCATATAAGCCAATAAAAGAAACTTCTACTTCTGAAAAACTTTAAATTTTCGGTCGTTCACGTAGTATTAATTGTAAACTTGCAAGTACTACTTCTGTTGAAAATAATTACTTGCCAGAATTTTATTAGGCGGTTAATTAAAACGGGTGTCTATGTTACGAAGGAGAAGTACTTAGATGTACTTGATTGAGCCTTTGATGTGTGTATACTATTACTGTTGTGATCAGTAAAATTACTGGGATTTTATTTTTCACATTTAACGGGTTCCACGGCTTTTTACATGTTTAAGACATTGTTTTAATCTAAGGTTTAAGAGATCATCTAGCTTCAAAATTAATTCCTTTAAAAATTGTGTCTAAAATAGGTTCAGCTTCCAAGGAGTAGCCATAAAGAGTTGGAGCAAAATAAAAACAAGAATTAAGTTTTCACATTTAACGGGTTCCACGGCTTTTTAAAATTCTTTTTATGTATTTCGTTTTGGTTTTAAGACAACATCATGCGTTAACATCTACAGTATTTAAGGTACTTTCCCTCATGTGGCAAAGTTTTGGGACACCTGTACCCTTAGCACGAACCAATATCGAATACGAATAGTTTGTAAGTGCGAAATTTCATTGTCAAATATATATTGATTTTTAGTTTTCGTTACGTCCGTTGTGGCGCTGCTGTTCAAGTTTCCATACAAAATTTGACATTGACATTTCGCACTCGTAAACTATTCGAATTCGATAGTGGTTCGTGCTAGGGGTACTGTACTTTGTGTAATTACGCAGCAAGCAAGGTAATCCCATGACAGTAATCCTGCTAATTACTTTCATGTTAGTAAGCATGAGGAGCTCGATGGCGCAAATGGTTAGTGCGTTCGGCTGCGATTGTTGAAGTTAAGCAACTTTCGCAGTGGTCGGTCATTGGATGGGTGACCAAATTTTTCTATCTCGTGTTCCTCCGTGCTTCGGAAGCCGTTAAGCCGTTGGTCCCGGCTGCACCTGCAGTCGTTAGCACCCGCTAAATGCACTGGGCCCGCGTGGTGGGTCATGGCCCAATCTCCTTATTCCATCCATAGGGAAGGCTTGTACCCCAGCAGTGGGGACATTAATAGGCTGATGATGATGATAGTAAGCATGAATCCTTGAAATAATAAATGCAACTAAGTACCTACGTATAGTTCTGACGAATGCGACCTTTTTCTTTACTCTCATGCATTCTTACGCTAAATCCATATTTTTTTTAATTGTCTGGGTTGCTGTAAATCTATGAACGAAGCATATTTTTTAAGATAGAAATTATTAGTTCACTAATAGTAGCTTTGATTTTATTTTCACTTTTATTCGAATTTGCACGTGAATTAATTATGTGGTAAAGTGAGAAACATAAACCAATATATTACTATATAATTTACTGATGAAATATTTATATAATAAAAAGTTCCTCCCTCACAATAGTTCACCAAGTAATTCCCAAGTGGCCTAACAAGGTTTCTTCTAAAAAGATTTTTTATTCGTAACGAAATGTCCTAGAAGAGACATCATTTGGCCGTTTTCCAAAAGTTTCAAGTTAAATGGTGGTGTGCATGAAAAGAACTCATTGGGGTCGAGTTCAAAGCACAATCTGGGACCACTTGTTGTCAAGATGTATATCAAGAGGGCCACGACGGATGTTACGGGGTTTCCCAAGACAGCTTTTCTTGAACGATTTTATTCTTTATACCAGTCATGTTAAGGTTTCAAGTTACAGAACTGAACAGAAAAGTAAACTACACAGGCTTACACAAAAAAGTTTTTCATTTTCTTCTCAAAACTCTTATAAGACTGGTGAGAACAAACGTTCCTATTTCATTTAATCCTCTTATTTCCTCAATCATAACTTAAGATATCATGTTACCCATAAATCGATTAATAGTTTTATGGCGGAACTGTCACAGTTTCTTAATGAAACGTAAATATTATACGATCTCATAAAAGTTAGGATGATCCATAAAATCTCAGGTCACTGAAATCGTGATTATTTTTGGTGAGCGAAAACCATCTTGCTGTATTTTTCTTGTTTTATTTTATTTAACATTTATTTATTTGAGGTAAACAGTTAATTTTATTGGATGTGTGCTTACTTTAATAAGAAAAAGTTTTAAGAACAGTTGCTGTATTTCACTGAGTGTAACTCTTACTAGCCGGCAATAAAAAAGCTGCAATAATTATGATAAAGTCGGTATCGCTGTCTGCGGGCTTAAATCTTAAACTACACAACTAATTTTAATGCAGTTTTCAGCAATAGAAACAGTGATTCAAGAAGTTTTTTTTTAATTTATAGAACAAAAGGCATATAATGTTCATGGTAAAAGGAAAATGAGACTCGAAATTAGCTATGTGTGCAAGACAACGCTGTATAAACGCGTACCTTATTATTACAGTGTGCGTGTGTCGTTGCCAGATTCGCAAGAAAGAACCCACTTTTTTATTAGTTGGGGAAATGTATGTACTAAAAAAACTTAATCATTTTGTTCTTTTGAATGTTCTTTTATTTAAAATCACAGCTACGGTTACACATATGAAAAAATTATAATCAAACAGTCAAACTCCTCTGAATTCATAAAGTGAAAATTTTTAAGTAGGTGAATGCACCAGAAGCTAGAAGTATTATTATAAATCTGTCTTTGTGCAAATCTGTCCTGTTTATCTGGGATTTTGCTATTTCGGGATATTGCTTATCTGTCCTTCTGCTGCAGAGGGATTTAGACGATTACCTCATACATATAACATTTTAAACCAATCTAAATTTTTATTATCGAAAATAAATCCAAGTCCTAAATCCTGACATAAATGGGAACGTTTAATTGGAATTGGAGTAATACTTGAAATGATTCCTCTAGAGGTGCTTGCAGTTAGATGTTCCTCGTTAGCTACGTGCCGTGAATTCGAGTAGGCTTTCTTGATTGAAGTTTTGTTACATAGTAATCAATGATCAAATAAAAAAAATTTTGGAGTATAGGTACACTAGAAAAAAGAAAAGAAAAGGGAAAATATTGCCATATGTCAAACCAAAATTACCACTTAAAATGTTGCTTAATAAGTATATACCTATATTTATGTGTGTGTGCTTTGTGTTAGTTTTGGTTTGACATGTGGCAATATTTTTCCTCTTCTTTTGAATCAAAGGTTATATAGGTCAAGATTTAATCTTAGCCTACGTATTGAAACGTGTCTGTGTTTCATCACGCTCTATCTTGGAGAAAAGGCAGCTGCTGAAATGGAACTCTGAAGCCTAACCGAACATAATATTGACTTTATAAAATGGTTCTGTTCTTAAACTAAAATAACTGAAGCACGAGTTATGGTAAAGTAAGCTATGTTATATTAATCAGTACAAACCATCATTGTTGTTAGGTACCTACCATAAAAAAATAGACCTGAGATATCAAATTATATAAAAATGTTTTGACCGCTGATCGAATCTTAAAAACCATTTGGTTACTTTAATCCATTGCTTTACTGTGTAAAATCGCGCATTTTAAATATGTTTATCTACGCTTCAAAACCTCTATAGAAGTTTTAAAACAGCTTATTTCCAACATTAAAACATCCAGTGCCAATAACCATAATATCATAAAACGGATGACAGCATGTTGTACTAAATTTTATAATGACACTCCTTCGCATTTTCGATCCCTTCCGCGCAAAGGGTTTACTCATCACACAGCCACAACTTTTTCTGCTTGATGCATGGTATTCTGTGACGATCGGCTGTGCCTCGTGAGACTAACACACATTCGTGCTTTATATATCTCATTGTATAACAATTGCATAAATGACTATATAATAATACCTGTGGGACTGTTGGTAACATATCGAATAGGTAGTTTTCGATATGTTACCAACAGTCTCACAGGTAGGTAGGTACAGATTAAAAACCTCTCGTGCGAGTTTAACGCGGTGGCTTGTTGACATTTAATCAGTGCTCTCCGTTCGTCCGGACGTCCACTCCACCATGATTGGAGTTTCGATCTGGCTGTGACGTGCAGGCCGCGTGTGAGATCGGGGTAAAGGTTAAATCTACAATCAATCCAACCATGAGTTGGTATTTAATATGTATGAACCTATAAGTGACTTGAATCAATGGAAATATAGTTGACTGTAATAGACTTGTTAAAAGATCTATTGAATCGAACTTAACAATTTTTTGACCTTAAATTAGATTCAATCGCAAAATACATGAAGGGACGCTTCAAGGCGTTACTTCGACCCTGGTAGTTAAAGTCACCCTCTGATTCCGTCGGCCTAAATACGTCTTCGAATACCCCGATGAAGAAATCACCCTCGAGAACTCTCCAAAGTCGCCCACACAAGCCACAAACACACACTACACAGCTAGCAAACATGCACACCAGCTTAGCATTAGTCTGATACTACACCCGTAGGATAAGAGTGCGAAGACCTGGTTTACACGATGCGCTATGTCAGGTACAGATATATACCTGCGCGTTTTTCCCCGCTCCCCCCGAGCAAAGGCTAGTTAGAGCCGAGGATTGAGAGACGAGTTGAGCTGACTCCCTCAGGTCCGAATGATCTGCGGCGCCAGACAGACAGGAGACTCCCCCGAGGGAAGAATGCCACCGCTCTGGAATACCACTAGAGGCACTCGCCAATTCTCAGCTTGAGGTCCTTTTTGGATCTCGCCGTCGCAAAACCCGGTGACGCTGTTAACGATAGTACCGGAACCGTCTAAAGGCTATGGTTCACCCCAAACATCAGGCGGGCCATATGTTATTTTAACTGAAATATGACATTGTTATTTTAGAAACAGCTTTCTTCAATTTAGGTACTCAATTACAATGCTGAATTGCTAAATAGTTATTATGCAAGATTTTTTATGGAGCTCTCAACGAACGAGCTCCATATAGGCGCAATTCATTAACGCTTAAGTTTTGTAACATGTCTCTCTTTGTCAGCTCTTTGAAAGTAGAAAATTTTCGATGGTTTCCAAAGCTCGGACAAGCGCTTGACGTTGATTGAATCTCTCTGCGTCGCACAGTGGTGAAATTTTAGGTAAAAGTTGTCCAAAATGGATAAAAATGGCGTTACTTTGATTAAAAGGGTTGTGATGTTATTAATCAACAAACAAATGCTTTTTCAAACAATAAATAATAATCGTTCCGAAAATAGGAAATCTGAAAGCAAAGTTTAAGCACAAAATAATATCAAAACGCTTATCTAAATATAAATTAAGATTTACTTGGAAATAATATAGAGTTTCAAATTATTCGAAGTCTCACTAATATTTAACGATGTATGTTATAAGCCTTTTAAAAGAACCAAAACCAACAAGAAATTATGATTTAATTTTATTTATATTTAATATATATTTTATTTAATGCTATTTTATTATTTTAGTTAAAGTAAAGCAATATATACAGGGTTACAGGGTAAGTCGTACTGAATATTACAGGAGGTTATTATTCAGGTCATTACTGATGGATTTAGACCATGACATGGTCCGAAACTTTACCGTTAAGGAGATATTAAATTTTAAGATTTTTTTAAATAATCCTGTTTTTTTTTAACTTTTCATCTATTTTTTTGGGATTAGAGCTCCTAGGGTCCGTTTCTTGATTTATTTAGTCAGAAGACACATCAATTAATCAAATTGATTAATAAAAAACTGAACCTGTTACTAACAAATGTAAAAAAACTGCCCAAGAATGGTTAGAGTAAAAAAAATTAACTAAGTATTTCTAACTTATTCTGCAAATAATTTAAAAAACTTTTACGTCTCTTTACCTTTAAAAAAAAGTATTACAATATATATTAAATAGCCAAGAACTTGACCAAATGATAGTTAAGGTAGCAAAGGGTATATTTTAGTTTGAAGTATAAGTGGCTAAAATTTATAAATAAAACCAAATGATTCATGTTTTAAGATTTTTTATAATTCAGTTTCGACATGGGCGCACACATTCTCAATCTTTTCCTTAAATTACTTTAACGACTGAAGTTCGAAAGTTTCGCCTCATTTCGTCAGCCGCATCAATTATCTTTTGTTTCAGAACATCCATATTCTTAATCGGCGTCATTTGGTTGTACACCAGGCTTTTCATATGATCCCCCCCCCCCCACACATAAAAATCCATTGGCGTTAAATCTGGGCTCCTTGCCGGCCATGCTATGGGTCCGCCTCTTCCAATCCATCGGTTTGGGTACTTTTCGTCCAACCATGCTTTGCGTTTTTTTTCCATTTGTTAGTAGTAGGTTCAGTTTTTTATTAATCAATTTGATTAATTGATGTGGCTTCTAACTAATAATCGATGAAAAGTCCAAAAATTAAGGATTATTTAAAAAAAATATAAATATCTCCTTAACGGTAAAGTTTCGGACACCATGTTATAGGACCAAATCCATCAGTAATGACCTGAATAATAACCTCTTTTAATATTCAGTACGACTTTCCCTGTAACCCTGTAGGCGTAAATATTCTTAATGTAATATTGGCCGGATTTTTAGTAAATTTCACCACTGTGCGTCGTGTACATAGACCAAAAAGTATGCCAAGCGAAACGAGTTTAAAAATAAAACAGCGCAATAGTCTGCGTAGACGAGGGACTTAAATCCGTGGACTTCTTTGTCGGGCAAAATAGGTCGCTTACAACTGCATCGAGTAACACACACGAGGAATGAAAAAGTTCCACGTACAAAAAGTCCCCCCAATAACAGAAGACACTGAGAGACCGGACAGGACAAAAGTTTCGCAGCAGAGTCCATGAAAAGAAAAACATGTGACTAGGCGCAGCATGCACACAGCGAACTTTAATTAGCATTGCCCGCTTGATCCAATTTAAACAGATGGACCCAATATTCACTTTTAAAAAAAAAGAGAAGAACAACGTAATCTAAAATTTTTATTTGCATAGGGTGCGCTTTGAATTTTTTTTCTCTCTCTTAAAGAGAAGGCTAAGGGCAACAGTCAAACCGCCGCTGCTTGGGGAACAAGGTGAATCAATAAAACAATTTTGTCACTCCCGAAGCGGAGGAAAAGGAAATGCCCACCTATATCAACGAAGAAAATTAATTTCGAATAAAATGCAGTTTTTTATATTACTTTGGAAAATACATGATTGAGGGCTCAAATCGATATGGGAAAAATAAATTCAAAACTTTAAAACTCGGTAAATTCAACAGGGGTCAGGGCTATCCACCCCCATGATTTAAAGCAACTAATCAGTTTTTTTTTATAAGTTGAAGTCGATTTTTAGTCGAATAAGAAAATGACAAACTGAACTTTCAATGTTACTAACCTAATCAATGAAGTTTGACAGTTATGTTGACATAAAGCGGTTCGATATCATAGACAAAACAGCTGCCCTACGTGTGTCAGTAGTATGAGTGTCAGTGTCAGAGGTACAGCAACGCCCTGCCCAAAAAAAAACAAACATTACAGCTTCTTTCAATTTTCAGGCAGTATGTTGAGTCGGTGACAAGTCCTTGACGGACAATTTTTTACGTATCTCGTCTGCACAGACCATTATTCTGTATAGTTAGTACAGTACAGTTTATGAGATACAACTGATAGACGGACGAAGCAGCCACTGTCATAATTATATTGGATCGGAATCTCAACTCTTCTTAGGAAAAATTACTTTATTCACTTTAATCTCCAGAGAATGATAAATGAGCACGTCGGCTATACGGTTACGGATTTAACTATAAAGAAGGAGGCGGTAGCGCAGGCTTTCCGTCCTTCCCCGAGGAATAGCGTAACTTCTTAGGAATCTTCACTAAGAGTAGAGGCCATAGCAGATTTTCCTTAGAAATTTCCTCATTATATTACGATTCAACTAAAAATAGGAAAGACTGAGCGCCATATTGTGACATCATAGTTGTCAATTCAAACCAAATAGGTAGAGTGAGCAAAAAAAGTTTTGTGTAATAAAACTTATTTACTAAGATTAAATGAGAAAAACATCAGATTTTTTAATAAAATTTATTTACTAAGATTAAGAAAAAAAAATCATTTTTAATAATATTTATTTAATAAGACTGTGTGAGAAAAAACATTAATTAGAATTTAGCTCTTCAATTCCACTCTTCTCTACATTACCGCCGGAGTAGTTATGAATAATCATGCACTATTACTAGGTCACATACGAACATGCATCCTTTCATCAATCATCATCAACAGCCTAACCTAGTCCACTGCTGGATATAGGCCTCTAGAATTGCACGCCACTCAGATCGATCTTGGGCTACTCGCATCCAGCTCCTGCCAGCCACCTTGCGCAAATCGTCACTGCATCGCGCCTGCATGCATCCTTTATGTAAACAAAAGTTTTAAATCAAGTTTATGCACGCAACTTAAAGTGACATTTGGTTGACGATTTAGGTTATCAACCAGTTATAGCCAAAGTTCAATAAATGAAAAAAAATATATCAAACAATATTTGTTATTGTTCGTTTACAAATGTTTGATTTTTATTCTACAATTGGCCGAGTGCTAAAAAAGGGTTCCAAGTTTTTTTTGCAAACCGTACTTTTCAAGCGACATTTGACAGATGGAGGTCATTGGCTTTCCTATTCTTATTTGAATCGCACTATATAAATATTTGTATTTTACTCAATCACGCAAAAACGGCTGAACGGGTTTGGATAAAATTTGACACACTTTTGTGTGTCAAATTATATTATTTTTTGTCTCTATCCATGCAATAATATTACTAGGAATATAATTATAATACGGTACTAACTTCACTTTTATCACGACTATTCATGATGCAATAAAGACACAGACAATATTAAATTTAACCATCAAAGTGCAGAGCAATGTTACTGTAATTAAAGTTTTCCTAGCACATGAAATCCCTGAAGTAACTCTAACAACGAATACTTACCTACTTACGAACTGGAACGCATGCTCCATGAACTCGCGTATATCAGTGTTACAAAGCTAATGCCTCTACCACACCTCCGCGACGAAGCTTTAGTACTAAAATGCGCTAAAATATGCGTTTGAAATTTGAATTACGTCCATCGTAAGCTCTTTCAGCTGCAATACAAACTTACCGTCTCCTACTATCACTTTTGTGCGTGTTAAAAATCGCCAGTCAAGCTATCATCTAGCATATTATGTAGTCACAAAGCTCGATAATTCAAAAGGAAAGAACTAAATTGAAATTTCGAACGATAATACAGGCCCACAAAATAAAAGTACCCTGACGATGACTGTACAAAGAAAGACAAGACTACCTGAACTTTATGTTTTCGGGGTCGCTGAATTCAAATATGGTGCCACAATAGCGAAGTTGGTTCGCGTTTTTTCAGAAATCAGCAATAATTCTGAAAATTCAAGTTTTTCGTATAGTATGGTTTATGTTGTTACAAAAAACGTACAATGACCACAAAAAAAAGTACCCTGCGCGAAAGACTAGACTACCTGAACTTTATGTTTTCGGGGTTTCTGAGTCCAAATATGGTACCAGAATAGCGAAGCTTTTTCAGAAATCAGCAATAATGCTGAAAAATTTAGCTTTTCGTATAATATGGTTTATGTTGTTAAAAAAAACGCGAACCAACTTCGTTATTCTGGCACCATATTTTGACTTAGCTACCCCGATAACATAAAGTTCAGGTAGTCTGGCCTTTCGCGCAGGGTACTTTTTTTTGTGGTCATTGTACGTTTTTTGTAACAACATAAACCATACTATACGAAAAACTTGAATTTTCAGAATTATTGCTGATTTCTGAAAAAACGCGAACTTGTACTTAAAATGTACGAAAAATACTTTGTTTTTGTGGGCCTGTGTAATTTTAGCGCATTTAGTACCAAGGTTCGTCGCGCAGGTGTGGAAGGAGCGTAAGAGGAACAACAACAAGAACAATAGTTATTTTAATGCAGATTTCCAACATGTACGTACAACGAGTACGAGCGTTTAAAGTTCTTAATAGGTTTTGCATCACAACTGAAGCAACTTTAACTTCTGGAGGTACTGTGGTTAAATTTCGAAGCACAGAATACATGAAGTATAAAGTTCAGACCTCACGCAGAATAAAGAAATGTTTGTTTGAAGAAGTTTTGAGAGCAGCGGGGCTTGTCCCTCGTGAGTTACATATCTAACTTAAGTTATACGTAACATGCTCTTTGTACTTTTTTCTGTGTTTTCTTTGTACTTTTGCCTCAGTTCACTTGTGAAATATTTTTGATGGATATTGTCAGAGTTATAAATTTTTAATTAAAAAAAAGATCATGCTTTTCAATTTTTTATGGAAAGCCTAGCAAATTCTTGTACATTGCTTTTAATATCTGCAAGAAAAAACATTTCTTTAGTTATCTTATTTGTATTGTGGTAGACACAGAGTACAAAAAATATGCGTTTTTCTTTTATTCGTAAAGTATTTTGGGAATGAAAATAATTATAGTCCTGCAGCGCTATAACGAGTAATAAATTATTTAAGAATGATTCAACAATGAACGCAGATTTGTTTTTGACTAGTTAGGCGCCTTCCCCACCGGGTCGATGCGAGCTCGTTTTGTTTTCTTTATTGTGCAAAAAGTCGGAATAAAAACTAAAGTTATAGCGGACGAAGTCGCGGGCGACCGCTAGTACCAAATTAATAAAAAAACTAGTGTGCTTATGACCACACGACTGAAATGAAACTTCTTTAGCTCCATTTGTATGTATGTATATATATATATATATGTACAATATAAACATGAATATACACATATACATATATCATTTACTAGCTATAAGAGAAAGAGAGAAAGAAAATATGCGCGCGCACTGCTTCCTCTTGCTTAGTGGGGGATCCCACTCAACCTCGCCTCGCCTGAACACACTTTTCGTAACGTGTAACGCATTCGCCAGCTTAACCCCCAAGTCAAGCGTGAGTAAAGAAGTTTCACTTCAAAAAAAGCTTTAGTCATTGTAGAATTCGCGAAACAATACTAATTTTTATTTTATTTTATTTATTTATTTATGATCAGGCGACATAGGCCCATAGATAAACCTTATCGTCTAACATATATACAGATATAAAACATTATACCTAATTCTATGACGTAACGTCCACAGCTGTGGTTTCGTGGCAGTAGATATTTGTATTGGATTTAAATCCTGACCCGCATACATTAGGCAAAACTGGAACGCTATGACGAACCGCCTCATAAACATAATTGGAATATTAGATACAAACCAACGTTTGTTTTTATACACAATACGTTTTCCATGATATATACAAAGGTCACGGTCGTAGGTCAAATTTATTACAATTGGTTTCTGCGTAAATTCAACCTTTTCGTTTTCTAATCGTCCTATCCCTTTGCTGGAGCATATAATATCTTCTCTATAAGCAGAATAACAAAGGAAAACGGCCCATAATCTACGATGCGGGCCCTATGTAGATATGTGTGGGTGCTAATGACTACTGATGCAGACGGGAATAGCGTTGCCATCTCTAAAAATTAGAAAACCTCACTGTCCCGCCAAAAAACCCGGTCTTTCCAGTCCCACGGCCGGACGGACGCCAAAATAAAAGGATTGTATGACCAAAATTAAAAAAAAAAATGGGTGCGTGTACTTATGTAGGCGCGTGAGAAGTTATCCTTCTTTGGCATCGTTTAAAATTAGTTTTTAATTGCATGCAAATAATTAATCACAATAAATTAATAAAAAGTCTGGAAAAGGACACAGTCAATAAAGTTCAGTTTTAATTTGAAAAAATAAATAAATAATCAAAATATTCAATTAAAATCGCTACTGAATATAATTTATTAGAACATATGTGATTTGCACTTGTATGAAACTCAAACACGTATTCCGAATATACAAACTAGAAACATGTGGATAAATATTATAAATATGAATACCTATAACTGTTACTTTATTACAAAAAATAAAGATGTGGTTTTTGGTTCTACTACACCAATGGTCAAGAGATGGCGCTGTAGTCTCCTGAATCGCGCTTTGGTTCCGTTGTTCCAGATTAATAAATACTTTTGATATTATAAATATGAATACCTATAACTTACTTTATTACAAAAAATAAAGATGTGGTTTTTGTTTCTACTACACCAATGGTCAAGAGATGGCGCTGTAGTCTCCTGAATCGCGCTTTGGTTCCGTTGTTCCAGATTAATAAATACTTTTGATAGGCCTTCACAATGCAGTCGTTAGCACGCACTAAATAGAGATTCTATTTTGTTGGTAGATTTTCTTAATGTGCGGTAAACACAAAAGTAATGGGATCTGACATGGAGGCGTGGCCTATTCAATATGGCGCCGACGGGGGTGCATTTGCCTAGTCAAACCGTGATGAAATACCGTAAAATAGTTAAATATCAATATTAGTGGTAGATAATGATAGTCTTAACAATTAATGATATTTGTGAATGGTCCGGTTCAACGCCCAGTAATCGCAATTTTCGAGAGGGTGAACGACTGGTAGCTGCGAAACATTTATTGAATTGTGGTATACACAAACATTTATTGAATTGTGGTAACTAAACCAAGGAAACTCTTTCATTTTAATGTTGTTGCCGTCCCATTCTTTTCTTAGTGGAATAATAATGAGATCTTGTAAAATGCTACTTCACACATGCTTAACCTCAAAAAACGAATTTGACTCACCTGGTAATATATAGTCGTCTTTCAGAAAATGCAATGAACACACTTTCATGTGAGGATTTATTTTACAGTCAATCTTCAAAGCGTTCTTCCATGCTGTGAATTGGTCCACTTTTTCCATTTGACCAAAATAATTTTTGATGTAAACACAACGCGCATTTTTTTTAGGAAACTTATGAAACGTTAATTCACGGTTTTTTTGAAAACTGCTTCCACATCCATACACACAACACTTTATTCTTTTTTTAGAAATCTTGCGAGGGTTAAATATTCCTAATTCTTCCGTCATTTTTTGTTTAGTACTTTTGAGAAAAAAAGTACTAATGACACTAATGATAACTTATCCCAATGGGATCTGACAAAATTCGTGAGACACCTGGTGTTCAATTTTGGAACTAATACCGGGGTGCATCGCTCATCAAAACACATAAGTTATCATTAGTGTCATTAGTACTTTTGAGAAATTAAACAAAAAATGACGGAAGAATTAGGAATATTTGTGTTACAGTGATGCGCGCGCATCTTAAAATTTCACTCTCATCATTTTTTCATAACGCGCCTAAAGAAGTATAACTTCAATTACATATATTTTATAAGAAAATTTTAATTGGGATTTCATCATCATCATTTACATTTGCATATTTTTCTTTACTCGTCTCGTCTGAACGACGGGCTCTCGGGTAGACTGAAGTGTGCGCCTTGAAGGCATCAAAAGAAAAAAGTCCAACAAAAGCCGGACTGGCCGGAATCAGCCAAATTGGACTGGAGAAGAGTTCAAAATGCCTAACGACTTTATCCTGACGGGTGGCAACTCTAGACGAGAACATAGACTTTCAGGGCTAATTTAAGGCCCTGAAAATTATTATTAATTAATTAATTTAAACTTTAAATCTTACCTCTCTCTTGTCTCTCTTTAGATATATCTATTGCATTTATTATTCATTATTTATTTACCATACCTGTTACAGACCCTTCTTGTTCCTCTTATTTTTATTTCACTGTCATGGCTTGCCTGGAAGAGATTGCTCTTTAGCAATAAGGCCGCCTATTGTGTACGTTTTTACTGTCATGTTTAATGTTTTGTAGGTCCTGTGAGGTGTATGTCAATAAAGAATATTATTTTTACTAAGGAGATCATCAGGACAGTAAACTCTTGGTTGTCCAACAAGTAATACTAAAAATTAGCAAGAAGTGATATTCGTAGTCCTAGGTACGTTATCCAAAGGCAACTACCTAAAATATGAAAATGATAACCTGAAATATGAAAATGATAAAAGAAAAAATCGGAATAATTATATAATAAAAAAGATGCAATATTATCCGAATTTAATAAAAGAAATACCGAACATCGGCAAGACCTCATCATCATCATCATCATCATCAGCCTATCAATGTCCCCACTGCTGGGGCACAGGCCTTCCCTATGGATGGAATAGGAAGATTGGGCCATGACCCACCATGCGGGCCCAGTGCGGATTGGTGGGTGCTAACGACCCAGCGGCTTAAAGTGCCTTCCGAAGCACGGAGGAGCTCGAGATAGTAATTTTGGTCACCCATCCAATGACCGACCACTGCGAAAGTTGCTTAAGTTCAACGATCGCAGCCGAACGCGCTAACCACTTGCGCCATCGAGCTCCTCTACCTACCAGGCCCTACCAGCTCGGTAAGACCTCAATGCCCATCAAAGGATATTCTAGTATTTGCAAATTGAAAATGCATTTAACGTCACTTAATTTTCCGACCCTTTTAACCTGAATGTTTCAGCTTCCAAAACTTTTCTAATAAGAATAGAATCGATTCGCTCGGCTCCATTAGCAACTAAGAGCTTAGAAAGTAATAAAAGCGAATTAGATCAAAGTTTAAAACAATCCCTTGCGACCGCTGCACGGCCAGTAGGTTTCTAATTTTGTAAGTAGGTATTCAGTTCAGATTAAATTTATTGTTAGCGGTGAATTTGCAATTTGTTACGGCCGCACTCAAGAGATGTCGATTTATTTTTCTTGAAGTTTCATTATAGTTGATGCTGCCCTATTCTTTTCGATAGCAATATAATAATATTGCACGACTATTTGACAAGCATTAAATTAAATTAATTAATAGTTGTTTCTTATGTTCAGACTCACAAATAATTCGGTAAAACATTTTGAAAGGGGCGTGAAGCAAGGTTAATTTATTGTTTACATAGTTATTGACTATTCGCCTCGCTTACAGGCTTCGAAAATTTTAATAATTAATTAAAAGTTTTTTTTTCTTAGGTTTATTTGCAATTAGCTCCAAGCTTTAAGCAAATGCGTTGGAAATAGTGTATTTATTAAAAGATGATCACGGAATCTGTAAAAGATACGAAAAATTAAGAATAAGATGATATTCAATAGTATTAAGTTTATGATTTTTATTTTTAAAGTATTTAACTGCTAGATGATTAAATCTAAAGAAAAGTATACTAGAAAAAATTCAGGCAGCAGACGGGACATAATCTATTTTAAATAAGGGGAATTTAAAGGTTTTTAAATACACTTAAATTATGGTAGAACTTGCCACTTGTAAGATGTTATGTGTATGTTAAATCTGGTAAAAGTGGTTTCAGATACAGTAATTTTTGCCATGATATAGTGTACCTGCAAGATGATATTTAATATAACTTACCTATGTAGTATTTTGCGTACCTATCTCCCTAAATTTAGGCTATGATATGAAATTCAAATCTTGGAAAGATTTAATAAGAAGATCTAAGCAATTATTACGACAGTCTTTCTATCTTATTAATCCTTCCCTTTGCCCCCACGTAGATTCTTGTAATCAAGAGTTTTATACAGAAAGTTTTAATTGATAGCCAACCGCAATCATACTGATGAGTTAGGTTCCCGGGGGGGCTACAGTGGTCTTTTTATCTGAGTTAGATTGAACTGATTACTTAGTTCACTCACCTACCTGAAGGTACTGATAGAACTGCCTCTCAAAGGTCAAATCAATGACTGCTCAACAGCTTTGCGGACGTTGATTTTCGTAATAAATTTAAATTACTATACGCACATGAAGCTCTCTGGCTCATCTGTGGTTGTGGTTAAGATGATTCACGTACTGCAGCGCGCTCCGCTACGCGCGCGTGATTTGCGCTACGAGGGCGAATCGGCTAAAAAACGCGCGAGGGTCTGCGGCGCTATACCCCGCTGCGTATGGCAGAATCTGCGTGCGTGACGTGCCACCGCTAGTATGTGATAATACTGACCAAGCGTAGGCGCGTCGCGGGATTTCTATATGAACTGCGATACTTGCATACTACGTTAAAATCTGCGCTCATGCGCTACGCGACGTAGCGCGCTGCAGTGGGTGACCGCCTAAGAGCGTCCACCCGTCGAGCCAATAGTCGCGGCCAATAAACGCAACCATTGGTGGCTCAGTCAAGCCACTAGACGCAGCCACCAATAACAGCCACTAGTGGTGGCCGGGACGAACCCGGCTACAGTGGCCGAATGTGCGCGCAATGCGAGTAACAAAACGAGGCCAAGTAGCGAAAGCCAGTTCGGGCGACTCCCGCTGCTTGTGGCTCGAACGCGGCCACTCGAACACTCGGTTTCAGCCAATACTATACACAATGTACGAAGAAACTCGTCTGTAGCTTCTGGTCGTCGCGTTTAGTGGCCGTCACTATAATGGCTTAATTTGTGATTGCGCCAAAGCGTTCGGTTTGCAATCGTGGAAGTGAAGCGACTTTCGCAACTCTAGCCCACCATGGGAGAGATAGTGTGTTATTTCAGTTAAACTTAATCATTTACGAGTTTGTCGACAGTTACTTTTTGTTCACAGCAGAAAGAGATTATCTAGAACAAAATGGTACACAGGCGGTACGAACTTGATATACTTACAAAGATATTCTATGCCACCCGCTGCCTGTTTTTAAACAACAGTTATTATTTTGTTCTCTGCCAAAATGTGACGCCACCTACCGCTGTGCTGAAAAATGATTGCCATCCAATGCGATTTTGATTTGGCGCGGCTGGCATAGATTGTACTTGCCTTTAAGTAATATTTTGTAGCGTGTTTGTTTACGTTTTGAGGTGCTACCTTTGAGAAATATTTGTTTTTTACACCACTCAAGTGAATTCTGCATTCAGACAGCATAGAGAAAATATTATCACTACCGTTTAATCAGTCAGTCCGTAATAAAAAACTTTAACTTTAATGGTATTTTATTTTGCTCAATTAGTTTTAATTAGATATATCAAGTTCTTGCCAATACACTGTTAAAATGAGACATTTCAATTTACTATAACATCGTCATTTTATTAAAAGCAATTGTCCTGGTATTTGTGCCCTATCATTACCGTTTCTCAGAGCGGCCTGATTGGAACAGTTAAAACGCAAACGGCGGAATAAATTTCTGTTAAGTTGCAATCAACGTGATTCTAGAGTAGGCACGGTGGATCTTTAAGCATTGTAATTCCTCCTGTATTTTAATTAGATTGTATTTTTAGCTGAATATTTGGTGTACGGGGTTAATAGGGATGATGACGGGGTTAATTAAACGAAATTAAAATTAGTCCGTCATTTAGATTATCAAAAAATAATGGACACGTATTTTTTCTTTTGTCAATCAACCATAAGATTACAAAGAAAAAGCGCGTCAAAGTTTGGAAGTGGGGGCTTGTGACGTCACATCTAAGTAAAAATTGTATCCAGACATGACGTCATGCGACATTTCAAATCAACGTATCCTGTAATGTTTTATTATGTAAATAAAGAAATAATACGTGTCTAATATCTTTTGATAATCTAGCTTACAGACGAAGAAAAATAAGTTAGTGATCATCCCTACTGTTGGTATTCCAAAGGTCATTATTATCCGGCATCACACCCGAATAAAATACATGAGTTGCGGGTAAAATGTTATTAATATGCTATTCTACACTGAGAGTTTGTGTTTATTATATGCCCTTGTACTGTAAAGCATTGTTGATAGCCGTATAGCGCGCATCAAAGATTTACATCTTTTCAACACTATTGATTTTACTTACCTACACCACGCAATATGAAATAAATTCGGAAAAAGTTGTACGTTTCTATTTATTATTTAAGTAGATAATTAATAATGACAACAGTCCATATCTACAGGCCGTCCCACGACTACCTCACACGGAAGGAAGGTATATTAAATATTGAAGATAGGATATTTTACTGAAAGAAGACATCATTTTATTTTTAATAATAACTAGAACTGCTTCACAGTTTTTTCACAGTTTAGTTGCTATAACTGGGAATCAAACTCGTGAAATTTCGAATGATAAAACACTACATATTTTATGATAACCATCGAAAGGGTTAATCATAAGGATTATTTTTTGCTAAAAAACATAGCATTTTAAATGTCTTATTACGTGATAAAAATAATAAAGTGATATACAAACTGTAGTACGTATGCTCTGGAGTAGGTGATACCTTGAAAGCCGGCGTATATACCACTCGGCCACGGAGGTCGTCATCATTCATCGTCATATGAAACCCAAGTAGGAAACTAATAAAACCACGCCAAGACAGACCATAGACAAATAAGAAATGGGCAGATATATTCCTTTCGTTACACTGTGCCCCTTGTTACACTGTACCCCACTAGACCCTATTTAACTTTAGCTGTACGTTGATTGGCTTGATTTCTTACTATCCCGCAAGGTCTTGAACGTATGTAAAGAAAATTATACAGTTAATAGCATGTCCCATATTAATAAACAAATAATTTATTTGGATTAATTAGGCAGTGAATCGTTCACATCTCTCCATCACTCAAATACTTTTCTTAATTCGATGAACAGAAATAACTGCGTACCTAGTCCAAATAGTTTTAAAGCGTCCGAAAACAAAGAGGAAAATTTTTAGTAAACGAGGTTTTTATCATCATCATCCTATTAATGTCCCCACTGCTGAGACACAGGCCTTCCCTATGGATGGAATAGGGCAATTGGGCCATCACCCACCACGAGGCTCCAGCGGATTAGTGGGTTACGTTTACTATCAAAATAATGTTCTTTCTTATATACTAATAATGCCATCTGTTGACAACTATTGCTAGAGAGATATATAAAGAGATGCTCTCTTGATAATTGTCTCTTGTCTCTGTAATAAGAAAATAAAAGTTTAGTCTTTGATTAACCTCCCGGCGTGTTTTATTAGGTTATGGGCCCAGTCCCATATTTTCCTAATTAATTCGCGATAAAACAGTTAAATTGTGTCAGAAAAGTAAAGAATGTCGACATCGGGCTACCTAGTCAATGTGCCAAAGCTCAAAGGTCGCGAAAACTACGTCGATGCTTATTAGTACCTGTGCAAAAACAATATTTTAAGTATGCACTGAATTGTTTGTGACTGTATTTTTTTTTGAAATGTTATATAGGGTTTAGATTATTTTGATAAGTTGAGATGTTACAATTACTATCAAAATAATGTTCTTTCTTATATACTAATAATGCCATCTGTTGACAACTATTAGCATCTCTTGATAATTCTCTATTGTCTCTCTATTAAGAAAATAAAAGTTTAGTCTTTGAATAACCTCCCGGCGTGTTTTATTACTAACGACTGCATATGCAGCTGGGAACAACGGCTCAACGTGCCTTCAGAAGCACGGATGAGCTCGTGACAAAAATGCTTGGTTTTGAACTGTTCCACTCATTCCAACAGGTTTTCTATACGATATAATTCGTTATTGTATTGACGTTGTAACATAATGATTTGTAAATGTTGTTACATTTTTCTTTTAATTTCGTGGAGTTTTTGTCGCTCGTTTTCTCCGCAGCTAAAAAATATGCCCAACAGCGAGTGGCATGAAATAATAATTATTTGGTCGATTTAAAAGATATATTGCTTTCGATTTTTTCATTTTGATGCTTAATTTTTGGTCACCCATCCAATGACCGACCAGTGCGAAAGTTCCTTATTTCTACGATCACAGCTAAACGCTCTAACCACTAGCGCCCAACCAAAGCTCTTATCAGCGTTGTGTTAAATGAAGAGTGAAGCTACGATATTATACACTCAAGCTTGATCGAGCTGCCGCAATGAAGTCTACAGCACTATCTTATCAATATCTTTATTACTAAGAGCTTAAGTTCCAAGATTGACAATCTCTATTTTCCATTTTCTTTATTGTAATTACACATTGCAGTAGCGAGCTACTGTACTGTTATATGCACGTATCCGATGAAAGAGATTTATATTTACTCAAACTCACAATGTATCAATAAGATGGAGAGTAGCAATTTTCCAGATTTCTTATAAAAAAACGGTTGTCTGTAAAGTCGGTTTACTGACGATAGTTGAACGTGACAACGTTTTTTTACAATGTACATAGTTTTTACAAGTATGAATGTGCACTTTTCACTGCACTTCATACTTGACGAAAACATATAAATGTATTATTGTATAGCAGCTGTCCACGCGGACGCATCGCTCACTCAAGTAGGAGAGAGACAGATGTCGAACGCTGCCGAACGCGGAGGCCGATTGTGCCTCTTTGTCGCTCGTTGCACGCTCTCGCTTGCACTTCAAGCCTTAAATGGAACGCCTCAGAGCGAGGTAACACCGCATAAGTCATGTTTTTTCGTGCGTGCAGCCGGCTCCATCGAATTATAAGACGTCGTCACGACAAAATGCATTTTATAATCGCATAAGAAAGAAAGAATAAAGTCTGTTGGTTGTGATGAACCTCAGTCTGAGTGTGTAGCCTGGGCTTAAAGCAATAAAGCAAGCTCAATGTCCGCCGTAAGTTTAAAGCTTTGGCATGTTACGGTCTGTCGGCAGCTGTACAATGTCTTTTCCAGTTTACAACAGTCATAATAACCCTTTTACACAGGTAATAGTTACAATGTTGAATCGCTTACAATTTAGTTCGAGCGTACTCCAGAAGTTTGATTCATATGTTAACAGCAGCTGTTGTCGAAAATCTGTTGGTTCAAAAAAGTTTACTATGTAGGTACATACGAGTAAGTATCTTTTTAACGACCTCCGTGACCGAGTGGTTTGTACGCCGGATTTCATGGTGTCGCCGACTCGAGAGGTCTCGGGTTCGAATCCCGGTAGGGGCTGATGTTTGTGTGATGAATACGAACATTTGTACTCCAGTCATGGATGTTAAATATGTTTTTCTAAATAAATATACTTAAATATGTACAGTATATGTATTTTATCTGTTACCCTAGTATCCCATAACACAAGCCTCACAGTGCTTACTTTGGGGCTAGGCTAATTGGCATGAGTGTTGGAAATATTAATTTATTTATATGTATTTTTTAGCTATGTAGTACGTACCTAATTTATAAATTAGACTTACCTGCATATCTTGTAATACTTACCGATTAGATGAAAGTAAAGATTTTTGGGGTTACATTCGAAAAATATTGTTACCAAGTAATATGCGTAACCAAGCAGCACTAAGGAACTCAGATTTACCAGAAATGTATGGCACTGACTTCAAACAATTTATTGCGTGCATTCGAAAAATGTGTCTATTATAATATTAAAATATACCCTAAGCCCGCAAAAATAATAATAAGAATACGCTCGAAATTTTCTGGAGTGCTGTGGTGACACTTGGAGTAGTCGAGTGTCCCGAGAATAGAACAAGCCCTCATCTCCCGTGCTATTCTGTAAGCACAAACTCACTTTTTTTCTCACGGAAGTCGCCGGTATGGTTTGAAATTTATTTAAAATTCATGTTCTAATTTTAAATCTCACCACGGATTCCGCGATGAAAAGTAAGTTTTTTCTTATGGAATAGCACACTTTGAAGCCGATGCTATGTTACCTACGGCCATAATAGGGACCAGTTAGGTTGTTTTTTCAGACTATGATAATGGCGGGTGTCCCTGGATGTACGCCTAACGTGCCTTCCGAAGCACGGAGGAGCTCGAGATGGTAAATGTTTTGGTCACCCATGCAATGACCGACTGCTGCGAAAGTTGCTTAACTTCAGCGATCGCAGCCGAACGCGCTAACCACTGGCGCAATCGAGCTTCTCAATTACCTTTAATTAAATAATGTGAAATATATATATTAATAAATTGTTCACCCTCATTCTGATTACTGTGTCATACAGTATAAATACTAATAGTGTTATTTATATTAGGTATTACTGGATAACATCTTCCGTAGAAACGCAGTTAGAGCAGACTCATCTCCGCTGGCAGCATCCATTCACGAGCATGACACACTTAAGTCTAAATTTCTAGAGGTTGAACGAGCTCAAAGAGCCCTCATAAAACTTATGTATTTTAAGAAAAGAGATTTTTCAACAAATTTACTTTATTCTCTATCGGGCCCACTTACTGTAAGAAAACTGTATATACTTCATTCTATTTTAGGAAAGCACACTTCAATTACGTATGATCCAAATATTATAAAAAAAAGAAGAAACGACAGAGTAGCTATAATCAATCGTACAAATACAAATTTTGCTCGAAACCAAAATCCACATCTTTCATCTATCATCTATAATAGCATTAACAAGATTCTTAGTCTCTACCCGCTAACCTACCGTGAATGCAAAAACAAGCTGACAGTATGGCTAAAGACTTTTATTGATAAAACAGAAAATTTATTAAAAATTTAACACATAAATACCGATTTTTATATAGGTATATAAATCTATGTATATTAAAAAACAATTTTATTTTATAAGTAATAAGAAACTTACAAAATACAGTATATATATATGTCTTGTATACACAAACACACACACACACACACACTCACATGCACAAACACTCCGCTTAATTAGTTTAAATTGTATTTTCATGTAATTAAGATGTACTTTGATTAGCGTGAGTTGCACAACTTGTTTTAACGTAAATTTCCATGTCAGGTCATGGTAAATTCTTAGTAAAATTTCACTTTAACTAGCTCTGTGGTGTAACTCCCTCTATATTATATTTAGTTCCTTGATTTAATCTTAATATAGTTAATGACCTTACCATAATGTAACGTATGCTATGGAAGAGTTGTTCTTTTTGGTACAGGTGTCTTTGCACTTAAAAAAAGAGCCTACCTTTATTTATGTAACCAAATGTATGGTAAAGAAATAAATAATTTAATTTAAAAATAATTTAATTTAATTGATTTATTAAGAGATCCAGCAGCTTTATAATTTCATAACGTCGGTTAAAATGGTATCGACAGGTTTGTTGTAATAGTAATATCACCCCGCAAGGCTTATAATATTTTTCTTTGATACACAACACCAAATCCATTTTATTGGTGTTTGGAACAAAGTTTCATCATTTATAAATGTCAGAGGATCATCAATCTTTATTTGTTTTAAGGTCAATTCGACCCCCCCTTGTCAGAAAAAGTAATTGGCTCATAAAAGTATCCTAATACAACAGAACTCGTTCTTTCCTTTGCATCATTTTATTAACAAAGTTTAGGAAATTTGGATTGAGTTAGAACAAAAAGGACGGCAACAAATTAAAATTTTGTTTGTTGCTCGAGGCTGAAGGCACAAGCGACGGACAACTAGCGTAATTTTTTTGAGTCGTGACTTGCTGAAAATATGTCGCGCAATATATAAGTAATTTTTCATGAAAAGCTCAACTGTTTTGTGCCGCCCTGTGTCACAGAGAAGTCTTTTATATGAAACTGGATGCCCCGGATGCAGTTAATTATACGCGACTTATTTTTGGCGACTAACGTTATACTCAAACAGTATAGTTCGTTTCTAACCCTAAACTATTTTTAGACAATTTCATGAAGTCACGTTCATATAATATTTCACATATAAAGAAGGTTGGAGGTCTAAAACTTTAACACAAGAATGGTAAATGTATTATATAATGTATGTACCTCGGGAACTGAACCGAGTAAAACTAATAATAACAACAAATCTTTGCACGGCCGCAACGCTCTCTGGAAAGGTCAAACAAGTCATGTTTAATTAACAATTGGAGAAAGTTACCGGCACGGGCATCCAAAAGGGTAAGCAGCTCACACGGGTATCACAAATATTTGCAGAATTATTTCTATTCAATAATTCGTTAACACAACTTCATATTCGTTATATGGCTAACAAATCGCCTTAAGCTACGTATTTGCCAACAATTTTGGCCGCGTTACTTTATATTTTAAAAAAAAGCTCGAGGAAATATTTAAAGAGCATAAATAAAAACACCATAAAATTTACTTTAATCTGGCTATAGTTCGTTTAAAATAATCACCTGAGAACCGAATGCAATAAAAACATCGATCCACATCGATGTTTTTATTGCATTCATATTTTTATTGGATCAGCGCGTGAAAATTTTGCAGAATAGCACTGCTGAAACATGTAGCCCGTGTCACTTGTCAATTCTAATCCCACTAAGGATTCATCAGTTTTTCTATGCGGTATAAAATAATCAACTGTTCCCTTCAGATATTGTAGTATCATGAGGAGCTCGATGGCGCGGGTGGTTAGCGCGTTCAGCTGCGATCGTTGAAGTTAAGCAAACTTTCGCAATGGTCGGTCATTGGATGGGTGACCAAAAATCTTCTATCTCGAGTTCCTCCGTGCTTCGGAAGGCACGTTAAGCCGTTGGTCCTGGCTGCATCTGCAGTCGTTAACACCCGCCAATCCGCACTGGGCCCGCGTGGTGGGTCATGGCCCAATCTCTCTATTCCATCCATAGGGAAGGCCTGTGCCCCAGTAGTGGGGACATTAATAGGCTGATGATGATGATGATTGAAGTATCCTTTTCGCTGTTTGCTAAAGTTCTATTATAAAACATGTATTAATATTAAACTGGCTTAAATATCCAACCGCATATGCAATATCTGTTTAATGTTTGTTTTAGTTTTCCCCTATAGGCGCGTTTTTATCAGGTAATAATATCAGAAGCGTTATCGCGATAATGTCTTCTATTGTGTCATTATTATCGCAGCAGTATGTAACTTCGTAGCCATTCTAATTCATTATATACAAAAAGAGATATCGCAATAACGCATCCGATATTACCTACAAAAATAAAAAATATCAAAATAGAACATAAGAGGTTTTATGATTAGTTACGTGTGATTTGAAATTCGTGTTCTATATTTCAAACCACAACACGGGTTCAACGATGAAAAATGGGTTTATTCTTTACCAACTAATTCGTTGGTTCCTACAGAATAACACTGCACGTAGCTACGACATGAGAATAAAATAAAATAATTGTTGTTAGTCAATTACAGAAATTCGAAAAGTAAGTTAGTAAGCTCAGCAAAACACATCCATCATCGAAGTGATGAGACATCACAACTATTATATTGTAAAACAAACACAAAACTGCATTGCCGTAATCTTTAAAGTCCTTCTCATTATTTTAACGCTCCTAGTTATTATAATGAACATTTAAGATTCCAATATACTTAAAAGCGTTTTGTATGGAAATCGTACCACCTCAAATAAATAATAAAATTAGCAGTCTTTAAGTACTTCACTTTTTTATCGTAAAGAAATTTTAGGGTCGACTTGTACCCTTGCGTCGAAATTCCTTAAGGAACAGCCACTTATCAAGTGTGAGACCTCTAAAATGGAGGTCCTCAAGAGCCCCAAACTAAATTATTTTAAGTGCCTGCTCAGCCCAATTTTAACTACATTACGCATACATTACGGGCGTACGTACAAGATTTTGGTGTTGCCAGTCCAAGTTAGTCGATACTGAATTTGATGCGATTGGATTGTTAAAACCTAATTTAACCTGTTACTGTGTGTGGTAGGACTTTGAAAGTACAGTCAATAACAGGTCACAACTATAAGACAAACTGATAGCGAATCGTATATCAAGGAAAACAAAGTGAAAAATCTAACTGAAGTTTAAATGTTTTGTATTTGTATTTAATGAGAGAGTTAAATATTTTTTTTTTATATAGCCAGGTAGGCAAATGACTCTTCCCCACCCTATTTTAATAATATCAATGCATTAAAAATTCATGAACAACTCATTTGACATTGGTTGGCTCCGATTTATTCTAATGACTAACTTAGTAGCTCAGAGAACAAGCTAGCGCATTTGATTTTTTTTTTATTCCTAGTCCACAAGAATCAACATTACATCAAAATGGTTTTGAAAAACAATGAAATTTTACTAAGTTCCGCGACAGTTTGATTATTGTAGTTTATGTAGAGTACAAACAATAAGGTTTGTAATAAAAAAAAAGTTCGCGTCACGGACATAATTGTAACGGCGCCATTAATCGTATAAGTACCAAGCGCCAATTCAATTAACAAAATTTATTATTCCTATTTTCATAGCTGGTAACCCAATGTGAGTGGGTACTTCTCCCAAGTGTAAGAGGTAATTGTGTAGCTGGAGTGCCATTACTGAGGTAATTCAGTTACACGTAGCACGAAACAGCTGAGCACCTTAACAGCCAATTACCTGAATTATAGGGAAGATAACTATTTATTCATGAAAATGAATTTATTTTTATTTAACTGGATTTTCATTAACCATACAATAAACAAAAAATTTGAGAACATTTACCTAAAAAAAATATTGTTCTCTAATCACATCTTTAGTCGCTCGTTATGTATAATATGTATAAAGTGCGTGAAAAATATAGTTTCTAAAAACAATGATTAGGTGTTTTAGATTGTTTAAAGCACTACAAATTTGAGAATTTTAATTATTACAGTGAACTTTATAATACAAGGATTCAGCAATATTTGTGAAAAAATATAATTGAACCAGTTCTATCAACTTCTCGATGGGTGATTTTAAACGACAATCCCCGCCCCGCCCGGATGCACTAACCAATTATGCTACTGAGACCGGAAGATGCGGGTTCGAACCCCGTCTGAATACGGTGGAATTGTTTCTAGTGATTTTTTGAAGTGAAACTTCTTTTCTAACATGGTGTAAATGTAAAAATCCTATGGAAAAGATGAAACGGAAGTACGTCACGAGCGTTACACATATATATATATATATATATATATATATATATATATATATATATATAAACACATATATATTTATATATAATATTTAAATATATATGTGTGTGTGTGTGGGATGCGTGCGCAGTTCTTTCCGACGAGCATAAAAGTTGGAGGGTTACTCAGCGAAGGCTGAAACGCTACGAGCGTTACGAGCATCACACATATAAACTATAAACATACGTATAAACTAAAACAAAAATGTATAAACACCAACGTGGTCAAGCATACGTTTTACGATAGAAAGCATCCGTGTTAAAATATTTACGGCTTTATACAAATACGAGATGCGACACCATATTGCTTCTCGTGGTCGCGTTCACATCGTTAAAGTTAAAAGCCTTCCACAATGAAGTTTTCCTATCACAGGCTCGGGGGAAAATAAAATTGATAACACTGTGAAAGCTTCGTGAATTACAGGTTAGACAGAGTTTTGATGTAAAACCATGGTGGCCGGTCGAATTACATTCATCCATCAAAAGCTATTCTTTTCATTGTGATAATCACAATGAAAAGAATATGTTACTAAAACAAAAACCACGCGGTCCAAGCAGTAGATGGGACTCGAAACCTCACCGTATAATTCTTTCGTGATTCGATTGAATTTAATGGGAACTCGAGAAATAGTTTTCTCTCGAGGTTCCAGTTTCCAGGTTTTTTTCCCATTAATGGGTAATGAGACAAAAACTTAGAAACATGAGAAAACAAGGGTTTGATTTGGATTCTAAATAAATTACGTAACTAGAGAAGAACTCGAGAAATAGTTCTCTTTCGTGGTCCATTTAATGGGACAAAAACCGTTTGTGATGTTCCCAACATGAGAAAACAAGGGTTCTTATTTTCGTTGATTTGGATTTCATACTAAATTATATAATTAGTATCTGTCACTTTTAAAATTTTACTTACCTATTTATTTAATTACAAGTACAACAAATTACCTCACTTCACCTGATGTTAAGTGTCGGATGGAGTCCAGACGCGGAGATGGTGGCCCAGAATAAATAAATAAATAAATATTTCTAACACGCACATCAATTAGCCTAGCCCCACAGTAAGCGCTGTAGGCTTGTGCAATGGGATACTACAGTAACCGAAAGAATACATATATGTACTGATACATATATAAGTATATTTATATAAAAACAAAAAGAAGAAATACATATTAAACATCCGTGACTGGAGTACAAATGCTCGTATTCATCATGCAAAATCTGCCACCACCGGTATTCGAACCCGGGGACCTCTCGAAAAGGCGACACTTTGAAATACAATCTTCAAGGAGGTCGGCAGAAAGTGTGCCGCTCAAGGTATCCTCACCTTACCTGAACCTAATTTCCCTACCCTGCGGAGCCCATACACATATATACAGGTATATCTAAATCCCTATACCGGTGCTACTTTAATTTTGCCGACATCATGTCAGACTACATCGTATATATATGTATATATGTATATAGATCGTGTTGTTAAGGATTACGCTCTTAGACAAAATAACAATATCCGGGATTAATATTAATTACATCAGCATTGTATTTACCCACCCTGGAAACGCTTAGCATTGCACCAATATTGGGATCGTGTGGGTGTTACGATAACAAAATGTATGATTATAACAAACACTATTTGTATACAAACTAGTTATATCAATAGCATAGTATTTTCGTCGCTCAAAACGTGTAAATGCTCTAACAATTAAATGAAATTGACGAGAGAGAAAAACTATGTTATTGTTGTAGATTAAAATAAAAGAGTATGTTTGAAATTATAACTCCAATGTCGTTAAATTGGGAAAAGTTTCAATAATAATTGTCATATAAAAAGTAACTAGGTAAAATTACCTAAAATTTTCCACAGAATGTATTTTTAATAATGACAGAATGTTTTTCAAAATCAAATATGAACAATATATCTATCATTGGTGTTTCAAAGCGTCAAACAAAGAAGATGAAAATAACACTAAAAAGTTCGTTTTAAAGTATCCAGTACATCGTAATATGCCTGACTTACCATATAGTTTGACTAGGTTCCACGATAGTCTAGAAAAAAAAATACGGAACAAAACTACTTTAACAGTCGGAAACCATTAGATATTAAAAAGCATAAAATTTTCCCAATAATGGGTCCCGTCTGTTAAAATAGTTTTGTCCTACTACGAACTTGTTTCTTGTTAGCGAGTTTAGTCGGGTGAAAACGAGATTAGATAGACTTCACAGAAATCTATTTAATTGTTTTTATATAAAGCCTTCGCAACTTCTAAAGCTAACGCGTAAGTCCTTATTTTATTCTTCCGAAAATTTGTCTTGTTGATAGAAACTAGACATCAAACGTAGGGTTCTCCTATTTCTGTTTGAGTAGGTACTTAATAATTATTCGTAGGCTTTAATATCTTATACTAAGTTATAAAAAGATATGATATTTTAAGTTCATATAAAATATGTTATATTGTTACATATACATTTCAGAAATGACCTTTGAACTTGGCACCCGTTTAGATTTTACTTCTTTTGTCGTGGACGTCAACAACCAAGGCATATATAATAATTGAACTTGACTTTCATTTCACATTTATGTTTTATTTTGACAAAGGGGCACAATCGGCCTCCGCGTTCGGCAGCGTTCGACATCTGTACCCTTAGTACGAGTATGAGTTCACGAAAACCATCATAATTTTCGTAATCGTAAATTATGTTTCTATACTTAAAATTTAAGAAGACGCAAATGATTTAATGATAGAATTAGAAACGGTGTTAACACCGTTTATTTGTACCTATTGAAACGAGAACAAAAACACGCAGTACCATTAGTACTAGTGCGAGCTCACGAAAACTATACTATCATAGTTTTCGTAATTGTAAAACTCGTACTAAGGGTACTGTCTCTCTCCTACTTGAGTGAACGATGCGTCCGCGTGGACAGCTGCTATACAATAATACATTTACATCATCGTCCTATTCTCACCAGAATAACACAAATTGTAAAAAGTTAAATATCACACATGTTTAAAAGTTATAAATAAAAGTTGTAAAACAATTGCTCAAAGCACATTCATACTTGTAAAAACTATGTACATTGTAAAAAAACGTTGTCACTTTCAACTATCGTCAGTAAACCGACTTTACAGATAACCGATTTTTTTAATTTTGATCGAACCTCCTCGGAAGCGCTTTTAGTCTATACCCATGTCTCACTAAAAAGAAATAAAGAGACAAAAAATGTAGTCCTAATTTTCATCACCCACACCTGGCGCCATATGGAAATGCGCGCCATTTTCTCATTAGGAAAAAGTTTCTTCATTAATTAAATTATGTAATTATATTATGTATAATGTTTTCTCGCAAATTTGTTGAAAAACGTTGTATGATGTAAATGTGCGAATTGGCATTAGAAACTCTTGACTATGGTAAGCTCTCGACTTCATTTTGGGCTTACATTCGTCTACTCGTTTGTGATAACCAACTTACCGTACTAAATATCCTTAATAACTTTTATCACTGTGTACCCATGTATTTATTTTGTACTAGCTATGCCCCGCGGTGTTACGCGCGGTTTATTAGGAATATTTTCCCTCTGTAAAACGTAGCCTATGTGTTAATCCAGGGTGTCAGCTAACTCCATACCAAATTTTATTAATATCGCTCCAGTCGTTTAGACGTGAAGAAGTAACAGACATACACACTCACAAACTTTCGCCTTTATAGTATTAAGTGTGATATATATATATATATATATATGTAATAATATGACGCTCTATGCTCGCAAACGTTGAAGGTCAACATTTTTTTAACAACAAACGATGTTAGATTAATTTGAATGTGTAGATATCCCTTAATTATGTTCTAGATAGTTACCCTCATCTCCTACAACCTTATCCTAAACGATGAAATCAACGAAACGGTTGTGGGTCGGATGGTCGTACTAACTTTCGGCGACTTCAATCGATTAATAATTAGGATCGAAGCGCAAATTGTTTTCAATTAACGGATGAAATTGGATAGCATGTCGGAAGATTGTGCCTCCTGCTAAGGTAGGGGCCGTTAATAGGACCCTAACTACTGTCAGTATGTCAATGATGTCACGGGATGATCGTCGGGAAATAATTATTAAAAGACGTCAATATGAAGTGAATGCCTTTATTGCACTGTCACATAATGTAAAATATTGTACTTAAAACAATTAGTGGGTCAGCGGTGTAAGCAGTTTACAGTGCATCGACTCGGAATGCAAACTTAATAAAATATAACTAAAATAGCTTGTATTTATAGCCAATGACAACAAAAAATATACAATAATGATAATAAAATGAAAAGATTTAACTACAACATAAAGTTTTGTCAAATATGAAACTAGAGTATATTATTATTAACTTCAGGTCACGTTAAAATTGCCACGTAAAGAACAATGTTAAAATTGGCCTAAGAACCAACACCAATTTGGCATTTATGATAATTCTAAGTATATTTTTTGCGATAATTATCAGTATTTAGATTGTGACGGACACTTCCAGTTAAGTAAGCTAAATTAAAAAGTTAAAAAATAATCTGAGACAATAAATACCATTTTATGTGTATAATCTATTGGCAGAGCTGCAAACAAAACACTCTTTCTTCCTAATGCCGGCACTTCACTTGGCTATTCGTATTTGCTATTTTAAAACATGACATCAGTCTGTCCTTTTCGTTCCTTATTAAGCATGACAAGGACAAACTGTTGTCAAGTGAAGGGCCGGCATAAAACTTGTTATTCTGTGGTTGTGGTGCATGCAGTTTGCATTCGTATTCATAGTAATCTGTGGCATTCGTGCATTCCAAAGAGTAGTTTAATACACAGGAAAGTGCATTCTCGTTACGGATTACCTGTTGTGTGTGTTTATTTGCGATTGTTTTTCTTTTAATTTAACAATTTCGGCTATCTAATATGCCATCGATGTTACAAAGAGCAGAGTCCTTATTACCAAGTGCTAGTGAACCTGTGCCACAACATCCTGAGAGGATCATACTGCCAAATTATTCAAGAACACCTAATACACATTCACGCTGCATATTTACACAATATACATGTGATATTTTATATAAATAAAGACAATAAACAATATGATATAATTATGTGACAATTAGTCGATAAATAAGAAGCAAAACTACAGTTTTATTTTATTCATGACCCCTACCTAACCAAGTTTTTCCTAATAGTTATTCTTTAAAATCGCACCGAGTAAAATGAATTAGTTGTAATATTAATTCACTTCATACTGAGTTCATACTAAATTTATTTATTTATTGTTGGTGAGTAAGGTTCCAGGGATAGGGGACTGGGTTAGGGTAGGCAATGAGTGATATTTTTTTGTATCACAATCACATATATATGTGCGAGTGGTGCCGCTTACCACCAGGCGGGCCATATGCTAGTATGCCGCCCTTTTATCATTTGAAAATTGTTTCAAATTTAACTGATACCAGTGATTTGCATTTTTTTCAATAAAGCAACTGCATAATATTCTCTCTCTTTTCAAGTTGTATGAAGATAGCTTTCCTACTTCGTAATTCTGAGCACGTAACACCACGTGATACACCTACGGCAATTTATAAAGCGGAATTGCTTCAAGTAGGAAAAACTTGGCGAGTGAAAGAGCAGAAATATTCGCGATATTTATATTTTTTTTAAAATAAGTGTCTGCCACATACCGTTAAAATTTCTACTGTTTTGGGTATTATTAAAAATTCTAGAATATGAATGCGGTGACATAATATTATTGTGATCATGATATATCACGTGGTCTCTAACAACAGTGCCAGTAGCCGTTAAGAGTTATATTTAAAGAATTAACAACGGAACTAGGACCTTATGAAAGAAGCTAAAATTCTTCTCAAGCGTCCCATTTTTGAAGTGAAAACTTCTTTAGCGGCGTTGTACACTTTTTTTTATATGGGTAAAAAATGTTAAACTTGCGTCAAGTTAAACACGTGGGCTGATCGCATCATGACACACAATAAAATTGGAAAGGTTGTTGACTTTCAATATATTGGACGAATCATAGTAATATTATATTTACCGTATTATAATAATAAGTATCTATCTAGGACGTCCACGTGGCAGCTTTATTGCGAAGAAAATGCATTTTTTTACAATAGATGTCGCTAGGTGCGCTTAAATGTGATTCATGTAAGTTGATTTCTTTACAATAGATGTCGCTAAGTGCGCTTAAACGTGATTCATGTAAGTAGATTTTTGTAAAAGATATTTTTTTATAATTTTTGATATTTTTAAAGCATGTAACTGCTTGATGTTTAAATCTAAAGAAAATATAACTAGAAAAAATTCCACGCGGACCAGGCAGCAGACGGGATTCGAACCCGGACCCTTCGCAATCCGGGCGAATGCACTGACGAATTATATTATATAGATTTTTTTTTGTAATATAAATTGACATGGAATGAGGCGGTCGCACCGCCGCCTCCTACCACCCCGCCGTCGGCGTCGGAGAGGGCCGGTTACCCAATATCCTACTCCTTGGCGCCCGATGTATAACCCTTATAGTAAAAGGAGTATGCAATGTGTAGTTTGTGTAAAGTAAAATTAAATTTATCATTATGTGTCCTCTGAGATATGCCATGAATCGTTATATTTTAATTTTAATAGAACTTACCTTTTCAGGGATCAAGCAGCTCAGTCCTTTAAGGCTGCCGTGGGGATATTGTTATTATCACTGTTGCTTTATTCTTGACCCATACGAGATGGTTGATTATATCTCAGAGTGGAGGGAAAACTCAATTTGTATTCCAGCCATGTGTTCAGGTGTCACGCCAGATTATATACGGCTTTTTTTTATCAAAGTGAGTCCTACTCCACCAAATAATAAAAAGCTACAGGTTTATTTTCGTTACGCGCTACTTACTTTCTTTGCTCTCAAAATATTTATTTGAAATCTTTTCTAGAAAACAAATGTACGTACATCAAAAAGTTTAAATATTTTGTCAAACTATTTTATATAAATATTTAAATGAATGCAGAAAAGTAGATAATAAAAAAATCGGACAGCAGCAGCCCATATCACCCATTAAAAAAAAACAATCAATTAACATTTAAAGAAAATATAGCTAGAAAAAAATCCACGCGGACCAGGCAGCAGACGGGACTCGAACCCGCACCCTTCGCTATCCGGGCGAATACACTCTTATATTTCTTCTTTCAAATGTTTAATACTTGTAAAAGTATTCATTTGACATTGTGGGTTACCTAGAATGCGAAGAGATGGCGCTGTCTTGCAGCTTAAGAATGGCTAGAGGAATTTCGACGCGGCCATCAGGGCCGCGGTAGCATAATTGGTCAGTGCATTCGCCCGGATAGTGAAGGGTGCAGGTTCGAGTCCCGTCTGCTGCCTGACCCGCGTGGAATTTTTTCTAGTTATATTTTCTTTAGATTTCAACATCAAGCAGTTACATGCTTAAAAAATAAAAATTATAATCAATTAACATTAAATTAATCATCAATAATAAATCAATATCGAGTCTGTGCGGAAAGAGAATGGGATTTAGATTGGAGGGCGCTGTAGTGCTTTTCTACCACAGTTTTCTACCGTATTTGTTTTACCCCTTTTAGACATGATTAAATACAAAAAAACCGCAAGAAATCACAACAACAAACAAATCCGTATCAATACAAAACTTTGACGTTTTACAGATTGCTGGGTGTGATTGCCAAATAAAAATCTTATTGTTAGTTCCGTATTTCGCCACGCTCATTTTCTTTCCGCACAGACTTTAACAAGTCAATATTTTCACATTAATAATATTTAAACAAATAAAAGAAATAAAACATGACAATATTTACTATTAGTCAGTACATGAACCATGCAACAATGACGCATGTACTGATAGTCGATTCTGTTTGTAAACAAGCTCAGAATGCCGTTGGAGCTGGACCGAACCCTACGTACCAGTAATGCACGTATAATGGTGCAGAAACAGTCCACCTGTACATCAGAAAACATCCCTGATGTGCTGCAGAAACGCGGCAGCCCCATCAGCACTCTGAATGCGTTATTGCACTGAACACACAGAGCGCTGTACTTTTTCTCTGTATGGCGTTAATAGGTGCTAAGATGAAATTTGACTTCGTGATTTGTGGAAATCTTCGCACGCAAGTAGTTAAACTTACTTAAAACTCATTCGGAATCAATAAGTGGTCGAACTTTAAGTCAGCTATGGGACTAACGAATGTGGAATGACACTAGGGACTGAATTAATTTAATTAACAAAGTAAACTTCACTTGAACTTGAGTAAGTTAGTTTAGTTAAACTAATTAAAGACACTTCTAGTTACTGAATCTGATAGTTCAATGTCGTCCTCATTAGATATATGGGATTTGGTCAAATTTCTAAGAATCGTAAAAATTAGCAAGTGTTTTCTCTATCGGAAAACTCTTTTCTCAGTGTAAACAATGGGATACATTTTTAACTCACTGCTGGCGATGTAAGAATTATAGGTTAAAAGTAGACGCATATTTAATGATCATCAAAAAACTAGTAATTCATCCTTAAAAAAATTCAATTGGAAACCTAACTTTTGGGTTACCAGTCGTATTTTTAATTTCTATAGGATCGTTTCCCTTAATAGAGGCAATACGAAGTATTAAAATTCAAGAAAATCGTAATGTTGTCAAAAATGGCATGTTTCCTATTTTTGTTTAAAGGCGAGATCAGCCAGTTTTTATCTTTATGTATTTTTTTGTAAATAAAAGGTGATTCATAAATTTTATTACTTTCATTTAAGGAGTATTTAATTGTCTATTAAACACATTTTTTTGATTTTTAGTTTGCGAGATTATTAGGATTTGCGGCGGCATTATATTGGGGTCACATTTAACGGAAAATGCTGTTAACTGTCTCAAGGATGGACGCTTAACGTACAGTACGCGCGCGATCTGAGTGCAGCCGGGGTATGTTAGGGTCCCCAAAATCCGGTAATCTCGCACGCCGGCAGTGTATTAACTTGAACTGTGTTTCCAAGCACCAGTGCATTCCTTAGAGCTGCACTCAGATCACTTGCGTACTGTACCTTAAACGTCCATCAATTCGTATTATGGCATTTCCCGTTAATAAGGCACCAGCAAGAAAACAACGATTTAAGTCGTGCCTCTGGCATTCATCCCACTGTTGTCGATGAACAAGAAACCAGTAGAGCCTGAAGCTAGAAACGAGTTGGCTAGTAGCTGGAAGCGAGTGTGTAGTTCCGATATTTTAGCATGACTGACCTACAGTCGCCGATTAACTATTAATATATGCATCTAAGTGTATTGTTTACACGGAATGTATATCTATGGTACGTACTTTTCCTGAGCGAGAGAATAGTCGATAGTTAGTCGCTTCCTCGCCGGCGTCGCGGCGGTGGGACAAGTGCCTATTTCAATGTTTAAGTAGAATAGTATAACTTTTGCTGCAGTTTTGGTGCATTGAAATCCTCGTAGTAATTATGCTACGCGGCATGTTACGGTCGCTACGGGTATTACGTAACGATATGCTACGAAAATATTTAAACTCGTAAAACACGAATTATGTAGTGCTTTTGAGATTTGACTTTCAATGTGAAAGTGTTTTATGTTCATGTATCCATATTATACTAGCTTCCGCGAGTTCATTCGCGTTAAAAATAAATAATAAGATAATGATTTGAAAGGCCCACCTAACATTTTTCCGGGATAAAAAGTATCTGTCTCAAATCAGGTGCAAAAATATGTGTACCTTTGCACACATATTTTTCCTCCTCCTATCCTATCCTAGGAATCCTATTAATATTATAAATATGGAAGTTTGTATATTTGTATGTTTAGGTGTTAACACAAAAAATGTCTATCTATCTATGTAGCGGCCAGACATTTTTTTGTTGTCATTTTAAAGAAAAATGTCATTTTCAGTCATTTTTAAAAAAAAAATGTATTTGTAGCGGCCAGACATTTTTTGTGTTAATACCCAAATATACAAACTTATATATTTATAATATTGATAGAATTCCTTGCGAGGTTGGCAAAGCGTAAAAGATGTAGCAGAATTTCTGAATTGTGTAAGTATCACATTGACAAAGGAAGTGGCCTACCGTCGGTCGTATTTAACACGAACAAGTATAGTATACATATGTAAGTATTTTGCTATCCTTTTTATATAAAATTAACTACAATGTTAAGAGTATTTTTTTGATCTTTTATGTTTGTATGTATTTTTATGTTTTTAAATTTGACAAGAAAATATATACAGATATCGGATAGTAGCTATCCGGTATCTGAACTCATTTCTATAAAATGGTCTCGCAAAGAATCATTTCAAATTTTCATAGTAACATAATTGTATTTAATAAGGAAAATGAAACAATGTTATTTAATTTACGAAAGATGTCATAAGACACGTCTCCATCAGATGTACTCAACTCTAACCCTCTTATTCCAAAACTTGAACTTAAAGTTAGTCTCGGTTGAAATCTAATGTAGTCTCTGTATTTTTTTAGCAAATAAAATTGACAGGATCAGTTTTACTCCAGTTTTAATTTTAGTCTACGTGTTGTGTTAAGACGGTGAGTGACTTATTAAAACACTTTTAAAATTTTAATAGAAACCACTGCGGTGGTGGCAACGTCCACTTAAATCTCAAGACCCATTCGTGGATGTAATTAGGCGCTAATTGCTTACCAATTTGGGTTGGTGTTAAGTACATTTCCAGCCCAATTTGGTGGGTAGAGTGTGATGTCATAACAAGTTACGGTAAGCGTATCGTAACTTGTAGCGATTTTGATGTTATGAAATAGAAGTTTTTGACACGTTAGCCTATTTTAGTAGGGAAGCTCAAACGAGGATTTTGTGATTGACTCGAGCGAGCAGAATAACATCAGGGGGCTACCGCGCACCTTGTGAAGTACTCCCTCCATACCTGAACCCTCAAAGTTGATTCGAACGTCTAGAGCATAAAAAAATGCGTCCACAGACCACACATCAGAAGTGAAATTTCTTTTCTTAAATAACCAAATATTAGGCGCTGCATAAGGCATAGGAGAATGCAGCGCACATATCATTCACATATATACACATATATATAGACATATTGTCGCGTGTGAGGCTCGTAGCGTTTCAGCCTTCGCCGAGTTACCCTCCAACTTTCATGCTCGTCGGAAAGATCTGCGCACTCATCCCACACCCACAGATGTATATAAATAGGTATATATAGTCGTGTGACGCTCGTGACGCATTTCTGTTTCATATTACCATAGGATGTTCCACTTACGGGGTGTAAGTGTCCGAAAAAAATTTAATTAATGAAAAGAATTTGAAAATTATTTAGGCAATGGGTTGGCATTCAATTATTATATGATTATGATTATTTAATAATCAAAGGGTACCTACAAAGCTTCAGCTAGCTTTAGTAATGAGTGCGCTAAAATTAGAGTTCGAAATTTAAATTAGTTCTGTCGTATTGGATTATTAGCCTGCTTGTCTATAGATGCTAGACGACAGCTTGACATGCGATTTGTGTCACGCATAAAAGAGGTCGTTGGGTCGACAAATTTGTATGTGTAGCCACGTCCGTATATTTCTTGTAATGCATGCGCTACGGGTGTGTTTTAGTCAGTAGGAGTCTGACATAACCTTGCAACCAATCCACGTGGATTTCATAGTTTTACACAAGCTCCCCCGCTTGGGAGGAAATAAAAAAAAAAAGTCGGTGGTTATCATTCATATTTAAAATGAATTGAATATCGAATTGATTTTGAGTTTGAGACGCAGTTTGACTTTTATTTAAGTATTTTTGTTGAGTTTGAAATTGTTTTTTTTTAAATTCCGATACAGTATATAAAGATTAGGAGTTCCAGTATAATGTGGTAACGCCAGGCAACTACGGAACCCTACACTGCGCGTGGCACGACACGCACTTAGCCGGGTTTTTTTTTAATCTGTTCAACGTTTTATGATTAAAAGGTAACAGACAGACAAATATATAGACGGACACACTTTTGTTTATAATAACAGTATGGATTAATGCTGCACACCTAAATAACATTCAAAACAACCATAATCTTACCTTAACTGATTGGATTTATGGCATCTGCCAACACCATTAAGAAAAGTGCTGCCCTCTCATTTATTATCGCCATAAATAATGCTGCCAGCAATAATGCAATACTATTTCTTTTAAATGAAATATCTCCTTGTTAAAATACTGCAAAAACAACCCAGGTGTCTTATATAAATTTTTGTTCTCTTTGGTGTCTAGACATCGATATTAGTTATATTAAAATGTCATCAAGTTAGTGAAATCTATCTTTATATATATAATTCTTCTGTGAGTGTGTATGTCACTGAACTTCTCTTAAACGACTGGACCGATTTTGTTGAAATTTTTTGTGTGTGTTCAAGGGGATCTGAGAATGGTTTAGATTCACAATTTTGTCCGCTGGACAACCCCTATTTTTTTAGGGCGGTACGAAGTTCGCTGGGTCAGCTAGTAACAGTATAATCCTCACTCACACATTAAATTTGGTATGTGCGACACTTTCGGCAGTTTGTAAGCACGCATACCAAGATAATTATAAATGTGACATTAAAACGCGTGAATTAAAAAAATAAAAAAAGGTTTCCGTGATAATGGATAAATTTTACCCCTTATCACACCATTCAAATAGGTATGCGTGACCTTTCCGGCTAAAAATCATTGGTCGGCCGGATTTTTTCTTGTTGAACATAATATTTCACACAAAATTCTATATAACATTGAACAAAATCCGTGATGACGGAAAATAATTATGGAAAGTTAATAATAAATAATTTTATTAATATATTTCCGGCCAATCAAATCCACGCCGACCAAGCAAATCTTGTTCGTCTAAGCGTTAACTTTTATATTTTATTAAAAATATTAGGATCCGTGATCACGGAGCTTTCAGGATTGGTGGCTCCTCGCCTGTATGTAATATCATTGAGTATAAAAGAAAAAAGTGTCGCTCTCGTCTGAGGTTTGACATCTGAACCAATATGTCTTTTCTTTGTGATGGCTGAATTCAGTCGCATCATCATTATCAGCATATTAATGTCCCTACTGCTAGAGCACTGGCCTATTGATGGAATAGGGAGAATGCGCCGTGGCCTACCACGCGGGCCCAGTTCGGATTGATGGGTGTTAACGACTGTGGATGCAGCTTGAACCGGTGCCTTCCGAAGCACGGCGAAGCTAATCAAGTTGCTTAACTTCTACGACTGCAGACCGAAACATACAAATAAATTAGAATTATGAATAAGGTCATCATAAGTCGTTTCGCGGTAACAACTCTGGATTTTCATCCGAAGGGGAAACCTATTTCTACGCCTCCGTTGTTTGTTCGTACGTCTTTCAGTGGTGTATCTCATGCAAGGCAGTTTAGAATTTTACAGGATAATATTTGTTGACGCTTAACAAAGGAAAAAAATGATTTAAAGAAATGTTTTAAATTTTAAAATAACGGGAAAGCACATAATTAGTTCCAAAATTACAGTGATGAAAAAATAATTAGTATAATGATGAGCCGTGATTTTTTCGTTTTTTTCCCCCGACCATAATAATCGCCGTATTCCAATAGTTTAATCTTGCAGGATCGTTCGAAAACCTCCCAATTTTATACCAACTCGTATTTGGTTCAACCTTAACGAAGGGTTATTTCATGATTCCAATCGCCTTTGACCGATTGTTAAATGCGTTGTTCATACACATCATGTTGGGTACCTAGGTATTATACTACAAGCTAACTCAAACACAGTGCAAGAGTCAATATTACTCAATTTTTATTTGTAATCGAAATATTCAATATTACTGCTTTCGGGGAGGATTATATTATTGGATATGTCCGTGTGCCTTTTTAGAACTATTTTCTCTAAAGTTGAGGTCGTAACAAAGGGATTATAAAGCTTTTATGTAAATCAACACGTGTTAAGGCCACAGTTACGATACAGGGACTGAAGAAATCAAAATTGACTGTGTAATGCTGCGACGCGATCCAGTAATCAGAGATTAACGATCACGATCGAGATCAACTGTTTACCGCTTATGTTGTAATACTACCGAGGATTGGCACATGCGGGCGCCTTAGATGCGGTCTCTAGTGGAGGTGCTCTGTAAACTCAAACTATCTGGAAGAGTCTTTGATCGCTGACGTGTATAAGGTTCATCCGGCCGGAAACACTCGAGCCGTTCCCAAGGGAATCCGTAGCAGATCTGATGGAAGTGTTTATACTATTGCCATTAACGCTAACGACCTTCATAATTTATGAGTTAAGGAATTATCTGTCTTTTAATAGAATCATGACAGTTACTTAATCTATTTTTGTCAACAGACTTAAAGAAAATAATCATACCCGGAAAACTTTTTTCTATTTTTAACTTTTTGCCTTAGTTTTTAGTCTGTCATGTTTGTACGTATAACCAGTACGTAGTAATATAATTTGGAACTAATTAAAGTGTTAAACTCAAATCAAATCATATAGGAAAAACTGGAATCATGTATTTGCCTATGATTATAAGAACAAACCAATTTAATGACTGTGTATTCCGTGCTTCTGAATAAAATAATTTGTTTCGAAGAAGGGTTTTATTGAAAATTCCAAACTTCGTCATCCATATAACTATATTCACTGAAAGTTATTGTACAGATATTCTAAAGCTGCGTTCACTGGGAGACGACGGTTTCGGTTTCTCGCCACTCCACAACATTCTCGTTTTTGAGTTCCCAAACAACCAGAACAGTATAGAAAATGCACAGTGATAGATAGTCACTGTATTAATCACGTACAGACAAAACGTTACATAATAATCATAAAGCATTAGATGAATAATTTTAAATAAATCTATCAGGAACTGTTGTACGCTGAAGCCAAAAATCAACAAAATCATTACAATAACTATTCTGACGTTATTCTCAGCTTTGCTTTTATTCGATTTGATGACGGCCATCAATGCCGTTATTAAAAGAATTGCGTTAACACACAGCACTGGCCATTTCAAGATAAACACATACAACAGAAAAATTGTTAAATCCTTATCGTTTTGAACTGCGAACGCGGTGTACAATATAGCAGAAACAAACACCGGTATCAGCCAAGTCCACAGTGATAACTTCCATAAAGGTTCTTCAGAGGTGTTGAACACTTTAACCAATGAATCGTTCAAGGTCTTACTGTACACGAACATCCAACATATCAAGGCGCACTCTGTGTATACATACACGATCCTGTTAAGGTATATCACACACATGGCGTCGCAGAAGTATAAAATGTTCCTCAAATCGAAAATGTACCTCGTAATGACGTACAAAAGTCTCGCTAGCATGAACTGTATGAGAAGTTGGTTCTTGCGACTTTGCCTCCATTCTTTGAACCGGGTGGCTGTCACAACAAGTATGATGAACGCTACGACCGATATAAATACACCCACTGAATTGGAGATTATTGGGATTATAATTAATGTAGGATGTTCAATATGGTCATGACTTCCGAAAATAACTGGTTCTACATCAGTGTTTTGGTGTTGATTCGTCGCGACAGTCATTTTCGGTGTCTAAATCTGAATGATCGGTGCACTTGCTGTTGTTAATTAAATTTATTTTCGAGTGTCTACACATTTTCTTTAGCATAAAACTTTCACTTCCACCACTTTTAATGTTTTTTTTATTATAATCATCAATTAGTTTATATGCCTTGAAATATATTTTTGCATTTTCACTTTTTCTTCCGCAAATTGCTAAAATTAGCCCACTGTGTTTGTACGATATGATTGTCTTCGTTGGTTACCTTACGTGTAATAAACGCGAATGTTATTATCGTCAACTGATTAGATTGTAGTTTTAATATATTTTGGGTAACAATAACAAGTAGTTAACAACAATAATATCTGATACTGGGTAGTTTGTAGAAAGGTTTATTTAGTGTGTAATTAATATTGAACTGGAAACAAAATAAATCTTCAAATTATTACCATTAATAAACTTCGTATGTGATTGTAATTGGATGTTTTATTTCTTGTGACTTGACTTTTAAGTTTGTATTTGACTTAATTCTACATTTAAGACAACAAACCATTCAATTAGGAACCTAAGTAATCTTATGTATTTGACAACTCCCTACGTATGTAGTGTTATGATAATATACAGATGACATAAGTGTTATGATTTTGTTGATTTTTGTCGCAAGGCGATTATACCTTGATAATTATAATGATAAAATGAATACGACAACACGGATATTTGATACAAATAAATGCTTATGGCGCGTGCTTAAATTAATGAATTTAATTATCAATGAGTGAAGAAATGGCTCATTAGATGATGATGAATGTTTTTTTATTACATTACAAAACTGAAATAAAAAATAATTTTATTTGAAATTAAATTAATGAGAGCGGGCGCACCGTTCAGCGGGGACGGAGCGGGCGTCCGCTCGGCGTGTTTGTCTCATAGGCTGCGAGAGCCTTTCGTGGGGCTCGCGGGTTGAATGGGTCCCGCGGCGGAGCACTCAGTGGATCTCCACGACGAACGTCCGCTTTTTCTTTGTTATAATAAATACTAATATTAAATACTGTTTATTTCTCACCTCAAACTAAATACAGAGAAACACTATTAATATGTGGGCCAGTAAAGCTAGTATAAATTCACCGTTGCTTGTGGTAAAAAACCTATAATACAGGTCATCTGGTCTCCACATATTACTTTTCGAATATTTTTATATTAGTCTTTTACAAATAAAGCAAGATACCTTTTTCATATATTTCAAAGTTTTAGTTCGGCCGGCTGGATCCGCTGCTTCGAATTGCCAAAACATACTTAGTGGGCAATTGGACATAATAAAAACAGACTTATAAGAGTTGTCCCTCAATTCCTAAAACACAGAGGCCAGACCACTAAAATTAACAATAACTTTGCACAGTATTTCACAGCAGATCGCATACGCAATATTCTCATAATTATCTTCTAATCACTCATCGAAGCCACAAAAGTTCGTAAACAACAACCACAGTAATAATAAATGCAGTAAAGATCAGACCGCATCGCTATAGATAATATTACCGTGGCTAGGGCGGTGCGCGTACGCAGACCACTTACTATGCGATTCAAATAAGAATAGGAAAGCCAATGACCTCTGACCAAACCTATTTGATTTCGCAGTTTAGGAAAACCGGTTTTTTAAGGTAGAGCCAAACCTAAATAAAACGCTCCTAATGTACTTGACACTGATTTAGGTTTGAAAATTAACCGGTAAACAAGTCCTGGATCTAAGTCACTATGTAAAAATTAATACTGAATATTTTTTTTATTACTATTTCTTATTATAATTTTAGAATAAATAGCAAACATTTGTAAACAAAAGAAGGGAATAAATCATGTGAAACGTATTTTTCAATACGAGTACTGGAAAAGGGAAATATAAGAACTTTAGTTTTATTAATAATACAGGTAATAAAAATACCGTTTTTATTTTAAATAAATTTGTCGTTTTAAAACCTACAATAATTGATATTTTATTTTATAGCCGAAAGCAGCAGTGATGATGGTGGTACTCCGGCGGTAGTGCAGAGATGAGCGGAATTAAAGAGCTAGATCTGATTAATGTTTTTTCTCACTGAGTCTTAATAAATAAATATTATTAAAAATCTTATATGTTTTCTCTCTTAATATTGGTAAATAAGTTTTATTAAAGAAAAACTGTTTTTGCTCACTCTTACCTAACTGGTGTGAATTGACAGCTGTGACGTCACAATATGGCTCCCAGTCGATCCTATTCTTAGTTGAATAGCATCATAAACTGGACGATAATATAGATGCGATTAGAATGGTTCTCTAATTTACTCACCCCAGGTAGACGGCTAGTATGTTTAGTGTACATACCCATTATTTTATTTCATGAACAATTGCCAAATTTAACGCTCGGGAATGAAAATGTCGAGACATGCTGGATGCAAAGTAAATCCATATTTACTTTATGAGCACGATAAAAAGATAGGGTCAAGGATGCGAAGACGCGGTGAAGTCTCTCAACGGGGATCTCGGGGTTCCACACTTTACAGTGTAGAGGGTATTCGCAGGGCTTTTAAGCGGATAGTTTGCCGTAAGCGCTCGTAAGTCGTGCGGACTGCATGACGGCTTCTCCATTTCGCACCCGTGAGAGGCTAGGTGTGAGGTCCGTTCGTTACGTCTGTAAATAGAGGTTTTACCTGCGTAATTAAAAAATAGGGTCAAGTGGGAGACAGTGTAACAAGGGGCACAGTGTAACATAAGGAATATCTCTGCCCTTTTCTAAATTGTCTATGGGCTGTCTTGACGTGATTTATTGTTTCATATGGTCGACGTACATGTCAAATGGACGGGTATAATACAGAAATTTCTTATGTTACAATGTACCCTTTTTTGATGTGTAACATCTTTCCTCTCGCTTTTCTGCAATTTGTGGGAGTAATTTCGTGAAATGGGACGGAAATGTGTAACAGGAAGTCTCGAAAGCGCGCGCTGTTTGATTTAATTTTAGAACATAATGTTCAAATGGCTTATTCCTTTTGTAGTAGGTTTTATTTCTTTTTTACTAATATAAGGTGAGGTTTCAAATGTTACACATCATACGCGACTACTGTAAGGCTCGCTCGTTTTTTACGCTGTCCCTCCTGACCCTAATTTTAAAAGGAAAGTCAATAAAACACGCAATAAGAAACACAGAGAATATATTTTCAGATATATAATAATACCACGACAGGTCAAAAATAAAACTCACCACTTGTGAGGATTAAGAAATGATAAATATTATAAAATTCTATACAAATAGTTAACAAGGTGACAGTGTCTAAGATAAACTTACTTCATAGCCTACACTACTCACGCTCGCTCGGGGGTAAAGCTTTTATATAAATCCTCTTTAAACGGAATACCCATTTTGGAAATGGAATCTGATCGAGCATTAGATACACCGAACACGTACCACGCCGCGTTGTTTAGTAGACACAATTGGGATGTCAGTGGTTATTTTGTAACAACGGCGTACGCACTACGCAATCTATGCACAGCTGAGCTGTCCTATCGCATTAGTTTCCAATTCCGTAATAGGTTTGAACCCTCGTGCATTAGGCAGCCAGGCTACGTGGCCAATGCTATAATATAATTGTTCAGGCACCCAAAAAAGCTTTGCTTTTAACAAATAAACTTTGTTTTAGGTATCGCCAGCTTGTTAATTTTGTATAATATATAATAAATCTAATTTTCCATGCTTATTTTTAAATTCATTGTTAACTTTCAAAGGAGTATAAAAATGAACAAATAAATATGTAAATAAAAATTCCATTTGACAAAGCCCCATTAGTTTCATCTAGTCGCGAAGCTTCCGCTGGCCGAGCTTTCAAATCCGGTGACATGTATAATCATAGAAGAATAAGTACATATGCAGAGGCATTGTTTTAACGTGGCCTGTTTGCCTGATGAGCGGGGGCACACAAGGTTTCCTCAAACTAAAAGTACGAAGTTAAAGTCAAAAGGAATACATTTGCCCCCATATCGAACTCTATTTCGAATACCGAATTCTCTTGTATTCTTCACGTTGAATTTGTGTTAAGCGTGTGATCATACAAATGATGTAATTGTAGTGCCATAAATATACTTACTTGAAGAGAATTCAGTCGCCTAATTTCGCTACGAGTGCATCTACTTATGAAATATTATTGCGTTCACTAAATTTAACGTCTAATACCAACTTTAATGAACAGTCTACACAAAAATTATCTATTTGCTTTTTTCACACGTGCGAACCAGCTTCGGTTAGCTCGTGATGCTTTTAGTGATTGAGAGAGTTAAGAAATTCGCACTGAAAAATAGACTTCTGATTCCTTTCGTCTCCACGTTGAATGACTTTAGAATATCATAGCAATTGAATTGAATAATCCAGAAAAAAAAATTTTTAGTGCGAATTTTACTTTTGAATATGCATTTCAAACCCAAAATAGTTACAATAGGGTACTTGGCGGTATTAAAAATAAAGTGCCAATTGTTAGCATCTGTGTTTAGAATGAATATTGGCAGGGGTTTACACTATTTTAACAAAAAAAAAACATAATTTTACTAAACACCCATGAAAAAGATAATAGTTTTCTTATCTATTGTCACGTGACCCAATACGCTTGGGATTGGCAGAGCCTAAAATGACGTCACACGCAAGTAAACTTTCGGTTAAAGTGACATTACATTGTATCGTTTGACGTTTTAACAGTTGTGGGACGTCACACACTAAAAAGACGCCATATTGTCCAGAAAAACGTTTTCGCGGCAACTTGAAAATGGAGTTTTTGATTTGGTTGTTTTTACTGAAATACTCAACAGAATGGTAAATATCCACTTTTTACGGACTCCATAAACATTAGTCAATAATGTGAAATCGTTTTCTAAAACTTGTCAAATACCCTATTCAAAGAGGCCTAGACTGACTTATCTAATATTCATTGATGGTAGAATAAATTATTTGCCACTTTACTAAATCACAAAATCTTAGAAAGCTAACAGATTTACAGTTACAATTTATGAGATATGTTATTTATGAACATAAATCGACTTTATCTAGACAAAAACGAAAATTTAAATAAAGTAAATTTTAATTATGATGGCTTTACGGTCTAATAGATAGATAGATAAAATACAATGACGACTGCGTTTGACGAAATCATTACATTTATTAATCTAGTCACTACTTTAATCCTTTCTAGGTGTTAAAAATTAAGTTTCCTTGCAACTGCATTTAATTAAAGGACATCCAAATCCCTTGTAAAAGGGTCATATAAAAGTGTCAACGTCTGAGTTTAAACACTTACAATTAGACATTAAATTATTCTTATAATTACTATAGTAAGGTTCTCTATTGATTATTTTGAGTACTTACATAGAAGTCTTTATAGGGGATCACAGTTTGGAAAACACTATTCAAACACTAATGGGGGAGATTATGTCCACTAGTGGTGAGAAAACTTAACGGACATAATGTTATATCGAAGATTGAAAAAGTAGCTCAATAATAAAAATTAAATAACAAAAATATCATCAATATTTAAATACATTATGCAATTGAGACATAATTTCCGCCAATTAATGCTTTAATTGAAGATTTAGGTACATTTTACGCTAAATTATGGTATACCATATCTTTTTAATAAATACTTTAGTTCATCATAAACCAAGTTGAGATATCGTTTCCAATATTTGAAATATACATACATTTTTCTAATAGATTAAGATCCCAGGCCTGCCAGACTTTATTTCCTGGTGGACAAAATATACAGATAATCGAGTTGTATATATTTTATATTTTGGGATTTGCTTTTGATATTTGAAGTGTCTGGCAATAAATATTGGATGTCTGTCAGTATTAATTGCCACCTTATACCTTAGAAGTAGCCCACAGCACAAGTTAGTGCGTATGTATACGCTCATTACACACACTAAAATTACTCCATTATCCATATTGTGTCCATCAGAAAATAAAGGCCTGGCAGCCTTGGGATCTTGGACTACAAGTATTATATTATTATTACTAGTTGACCCAGCAAACTTAGTACCTCCTTAAAAATAGGGGTTGGTGGTAGAATGGTAAAATTAAGGATTGTATGTACTTTTTAATGTCGAATCAGAAAAAAAAACTAATAATTTTTTTTGTCCATAAACATTCAATGGATTAGACCCTATCACTTAGGGGTATTGAAAAATAGTTTACGTCCTAGTCACAAAGCTACTGAATATACACACGAAATTCTCATAAGAAACGGTCAAGCCGTTTTGGAGAAGTTTTGTTACAAACTCTGTGACACGAGAATTTAATATGTCAGATTATTTCAATAATAAATGGGAGATGTTAAATATTTTTGTCCTCACTTAAAATACATACATATCTTATAAGTATTACTAAAACAGGGAGAGTCTATTACGTAATATATTAATAAGACTATCGATTGAGTTGTTGCAACTTTTATGTGTGAAGCGCAGACCATACCGAGAGCGAAACGAGTTCGCTTCACTTCGTGGCATATGTAGCCACACTAGTGCATAGGTTTCCGATAAGTGAACCCTAACTTATGGTAAAGATGCTGAAATATCATAGTGAGGAAACTATCTACTCATACTCACACGTTGCCTTGCCTACCCAGAACCCGTTCCTTTCCCATAGAGCTCTGGAAACCTTACCTCCATCGCAGTGACATAACCCATTTCGATAGTGTTTTGTTTCTGTCTCTGAGTAAAGGAATGGCGACGTTTTTGCCGCGGAAGCGCAGCCCTGGGTTTTCTTAGCATTGAACTCAACCAAGTTCTTGCTAATCCAACAATTTCCTCAGTAATAGCAACCGATAGGTTCCTGTCACTGAAGCAGCGCTGCTTCCAAGGGATGGACGCCAAGAAATGAAGCGTAACGTCACAATCTACCGACCCATAGAGGCAGATCCGGTTTGACCATCGCTGGATGCGAAGGTTTAGTCTGTGGCGCTTTGGCTGAAATCAGGCAGGGATCCGACGAGCCCAGTGGGGCTCTTACCACAACCAGATAGCCCTGTGGATGAGTCGTGAGCAGAAGATCCAGTATACAAGGCGCTAGGCTTGAAATATCTTAAATCATGGTGGCCTGTCCCGCATGCTGGTTCCAGCAAGATAGATAGTGCACAGTGGACTTTACTCAGAGACAGAAACAAAACATTATCGAAATGGGCTATGTCACTGCGATGGAGGTAACTCCCCCAGGTGGCCGCTTCAATTTGAGCGGCAACCCGGTATGTTCATAATCCATTTCAATTAACTGCAAAGCTAAGAAAATAGCTTTGCTTGGTTCCTGAGTTTCAATGAACTAGTTGGTTTTGCTTTCGGTGGTAGCCTACACTTTATAGGTAGGAAGGCATCTGCTGGAGTTGTCGATTTTTTTATGGCGAACCTGCTAGATTTACAAATTATTACTACGAAACAGTACTCAGTACTTCTCTTCTTGAAATCGGGATGGCAAGATTCTGTAATTACAACAAAGATTTGAAACGCTCAAAAATTAAGAGAAAACCATGTAACATGCTTTGATTATTTACTCTCTAGATGTCTGTAAAAAAAATATATACCAGGACTTCTTTTTACGAATATTTATTTTAACTAGTTTATAACGGATATAACATCATGATAATATTATAGTAAACAGCAAAATTTGTTTTTATAAATTAAGATGTTAATACCCTGAATTCAGTAGTTTCATATTATTTTCCTTTAAAATTTGACATATTATTCAGCCTCTGTGACGCAAAACTTTTGTTTTACAATATTGTAAACTTTACGACTTTAAAATATAATTTTAATGGTGTAATTCTTCGTACAATTAATGATAAAATAAACATATGTCATTTGGTCAAAATTACTATACTTTTTTTTAAAACATTAAAACCCACCAGGTGGATGATATTTTTTTCAACGCATCTGTGCTGCCACGCTCTATCTATGGAGTAAATAATGAAAGGTTACATAAATACTCACTTTTGAAGGTTAATGTTTTAAGCAAGTAAACTACTTGTCTCTTTATTCTAAGTTAGTATTATTTTAAAATTCCTTCAATTATTAAATATCTACTAAACGGAAACGAAATAGGTTTAAAAAAATGTTTGATTAAATTAATATTTTATTAGGGGATAATGCCTGTAAGTTACCGAAGTAACTTTTAGTGGTGACTTTAATTATACATACAAGTTATTAAACGTAATAATTGGTTCAAAAAATATTTTTTTAGTAATTGGGTAATTAAAAACTATGTTTGTCATACGTAACCGCGTGTTCAACCAACAATTTGGGTTAATAAAATATTCATTATTTTAATAGCTGCAAATAGAAAAAAAAAAGTTTGCATGCATTATGTGCTATCATCAAAGTATTCATCAGTTGATAGATTTAGCTATAAATTATGAAGGAACGAAGCGTTTATCAATGAAGTATTGTATTATGTTTTCTTTGGTTATCCGAAGCGAAAACACACTTTTTACAAAAAGTTTCCTGAATAATAAAAGCCTACGCCTAGACGATCACATTGCGAGAGGCTGGAGCTCTAAGAATAAGTTATGATAATTTATACAAAGAAGCCTTAAGGGACCACCGCCACTTATCCTTTGTTTTTATATTCAGAAAAATCTTTACTTAACAACTTTGAACAAAGTTTGTGTAAGTAACGGATAATTCTGTCAATATGAAAGACAAAATATACATTACATTTTCTACGTTTAGGGCTACACAATTTGACTTATTAGCAAATGGTTCCATTTGGAGACTGTCCAGTTTTATTTTATCATTAAATGGAAATGGAACCTATTGCGGATAAAACAAATTGCGCAAAAAAGAACAAAATTTATCAGTGTCTTCAACATTTTTAACAAAAGTACTGAAATTTTTTAAGTTTTAATTTAAATTTATTTCCATTGTTAATCTTAAGATTAAAAATGTGTTTTCCAAAAGGCACGGAAGAATCATGAATAGAAATGACGTGACATCAAAAACATTAGATTAGCAATGAGGATTTTCGTAACTCACTATCCAATTTATTGGTAACACATAAAATAAGACAATAATCAAACTTAACTATGGCTAAAGCATATCACTAAAATCATTCGAAAGTAAGAGAAGGACACAATATGATCCACAAAATAACCCAGTTCCATTATAAATTATTTCGTTAGCAATTATTATACCTAAACAAATTAACTATAAATAAAGAAAATAAAAATCGAGACCCGCTCTTTAAAGTCTAAAAAACAACTTAAACTAATGAGGTCAATACAACAATAACTTTAGATTTCGTCAACATAATCCAATCTTCTTCACTCGACCATGTGTTCTGTTAAGAGAAATACATAATTATTAAGTAAGTACCCTCAAATGTGTCTTAATTTTGAAACATAAACTTGATATCATTTATTTAAGAGCTACTTAACTTTGAAATATGATAAAATAACTAAAAGTCCCTGTCACAAGAACGTATAAATAACCTATTTTAGAAAACAACTTTTATTAAGATTTTATTTAATTTTAAGCATTTAACTGCTAGATGTTTAAATCTAAAGAAAAGTTTACTAGAAAAAAATCCATGCGGACCAGGCAGCGGACGGGACTCGAACCCGCATCCTTCGCTATCCGGGCGAATGCACTGACCATTATGCTACCACGGCCCTATTAACCGCGTCGAAATTTTCCTAGCCTTAAGCTGCAAGGCCAAAAAAAACTTTTTTTCTAGTAAACTTTTCTTTAGATTTAAACATCTAGCAGTTAAATGCTTAAAATTAAATAAAATCATAACTGTAATTGCTATTTCTTCTTTCAAATGTTTAATACTTGAAAAAGTATTCATTTGACATTGTGGGTTACCTACAATGCGAAGAGATGGCGCTGCCTTGCAGCTTAAGGCTAGGAAAATTTCGACGCGGCTAATAGGGCCGTGGTAGCATAATGGTCAGTGCATTCGCCCGGATAGCGAAGGATGCGGGTTCGAGTCCCGTCCGCTGCCTGGTCCGCGTGGATTTTTTTTTTCTAGTAAACTTTTCTTTAGATTTAAACTTTTATTAAGTTACACAGCGACAATTCTGAGTTAACCAAATCCAATCAAATGAAATAGTTCACATGCGTGAATAACATGAAAATAACGAGTAGGTACTTTAATAATTTGAATCACATGTTCGCAATTTAAGCACAGCGCTTTCTATAACTTTTTTCAATGTTTTGTGGTTTAGGGAGAGACGTGCGTGACGTCTTCTGAATCCGAATATAAATCATAAAAATGTTTGATTTTGTTAAAACCAGCGCGTTAATTAAAAGTGTTGTGACTAGAACAAAAGATGCCTAAGTTACGAGTACTTTTTAGAAGAGATGACGTCTTTGTGACAAAATTTGTTTTCATTTCAGCGCTAGACAAAAGTTTTCAAATTAAAAGTTTGTTTAGTGGAGTTTTGAAAAATACCTACTGTTTTAGTTTTAAATGAGAAGAAAATATTTAAGAAAGCTAGCAAATAAATAAAAGTTTCGATTACATGAATTCAAGAGTCTCATCAATAAAATAATGATATGCAAGTACTATATTTTCTTGGTAAAATATCAAAAAAATGGTTTATTCTTACCTTGTTCTTCGACAGGCGTGTGCTCTTCGTCCGAAGAGTCAAATCTTTCAATTAAAGAGCTTTGTTTTGATAACGACTGTAACAATAAAGTAAAGTTAATTAAGATTTAAGCCCTAATTAATAAGCTTAAACAAATGTAAATAATTCAAGGGGTCTTTTGGCAGGGTCAATGGTTATAAGGTAACTTACTGGGAATATTCTCAGTTTCCAGTTTCTTCCGCAAATTTAATGTTATGAATGAGAAATTAAATATTCCCAGGAAGATTAGGAATATTTTTTTAACAGTTAGTTAATAGGAATTGTCGGATGTACCAAATTCCCTTCATTAATCATAAGTATAAAGAATATTGCATTTAGGTTTTTTTTGGCAAATTACTGTGACATAACCATCTGGGAAACTAGACGGTTCCCTTCAAAATAGGATATAAAAATCTCATTCCTTATTTGAACTTGTAAGTTAAATGCTGTTTTAAAACAGTAAAAATAATTCATCAGAGTAAAGTTATTTCGTGAGAATTCACATTAACCGATCAGCGTTACATTCACATACGTGTTATCAAAAGTGATGGCAAATAGCTGGCGTAGAAAATCTGTCTGAAAATAAGTTTGTAAATTTGATAGACATTAATCTTCTCACGCACTTGTCAAAACTTCAACTAAGCATATATGAAATTTAATATTCATTGAACAATATGTACATCGAAAGAAACAGTGAGAAGGGTTGCGAGTATGTATCAAATTAAAATAAGCTTTAAACAAATATTTTGCGCTCTATTTCTTATATACATTCTGTGTTAAAGCATTCATATTCCCGTACTTGGACTTTTTGGTAGGATCGGGAACTTAGATTAAAACAAAAAGGGAAGATACGGTACGCTCATACTAGCATCAAATAAAATATAATCCGACTCAACTACATAAGGAACTCTCGCCACGCACACATCTGTATATAAACATCAATCGAGCGAGCGAAATAGAACTATACGCTTCAACGCAGCGTATTGTTGTCCTTTTATTGCTTACAAAATGGCGATTACGTAAATAATATTCACAACAAACCCGTGATTTTTGAGAAAAAAATGTTTTCACAGTTTTACGAATGAAAAGTGTTGCCGGGGCATTTGATTTTGAACTATTTGTGTTCTTTATATAAGCATCGAAGGCTTTGTTATATCTTCTTAACACAGAATATCCGCAACATTTTTATATTGAGTGTACATGCAGCGTGTTTGAATGTCAAATTGTGTGAAAGCGAAATATGGTTGTGGACCACAATTTAAGCGGATCAATTTTGAGCCGCGAATGCCGTATCTTCCCTTTTTGTTTTCATCTAAGATCGGGAAACGTCACTTTAGCAGTTTTGTTTTTCTTGTTAAAAATTGTGTTGTGGCAGATGTTAGTGTCTAATGATGGTGGATTATTAACCACTAAGTGTTCGGGAACATGCACAAGTGTTGGCAAGTGAAACAAAATAGCGGAAAGTGTCTTTCGACGTTCCCTCAAGAAGTCCACGGGGAGGTTCCAGTAAATCCTTACATATTTACTGAAACATAGGGAAAGGGGGTTTGACTTGACTGCCACTTACTTTGACTTGATTTATTACTTTGACCACGAGTGCTATAGAATTTGTAAACATTTTAACACTTGACATTGGCAAAATGAACAAGCCATGTGAAGCCATTTAGAAAAAAAACCGTACTTGTACAAAGTAATCCATAAATGAACTTTTAACAAAACATCACATAACTAAACTAGTCTGTTGCTGAATAAAATAATAGATACAACATTATGGAATAAGGATTGCTAATATTAGTCTCAAATTCAATAATACCTTCCTATATCTGAAACCTGTCGAGAGCGTGATGAAATTCAGTTCAGACAAAGTGCATTTTTTATTTGTTGTAAAATGATATCACCTTTAGCAGTAAAGGATTTTTTATTGGTTTACCTTGTTGGAGCGGCGCCTCGGGGGAGATATCTTGTTCCATAAGGCTTCTAGTTGATCGAAGTGCTGTGACTGCGCTATGGCTGCCTCTTCAGGGCCTAAGCTCACCTTTACAAAAACATAAACATCATAAAAGTAATGTTGGGATATTTTTTGTTTCATGGCTTTTCGAATTCTGTTCGCTTTAACTTTAGTTTTTTGGGAAGTCCACGGGAACCTAACATTTTCCAGAATGAAAAGTATTCCTTGTCTCAATCCAGGTAATAAACTGTATGTGTACTAAATTTCATCTTAATCCGAATAGTCGTGCGTGCGAAAACTGAGAATCATAATATATTTTCTTTAAAAATTGCTCTTTGTTAGTTGTTGGCGAAAATAGCGAACGAAAATATTGTATCGTTTCAACGGTCATCTGTCTATGTACTGAGTTTTGATACGAAATCGTTTATTCAGAATGAGAGGAACTTCGTTACCCTATATGTTCTTTTTAATTTCACTTGTTGAACTTGTAATGTATCTGTGTTTAATATCAATAATCTCGCCAACATACCTGGGAGCCCAAGTCTTTATTTTTAGCTTCTTGGATTTTAGAGATTTCTTCCATGGATGCTGATACCGAAAATCTGAAAGAGAATAATTTTTAATCTCTAAATCAAACTCTCCACCTTAACAGTTCATAGTAAACATAAGAATTTCAAATTCATCAAAAATTTACGGCCGCACTCAGAGACTGGAATGAAAAAGTCGCGTGATGCATATTGTGAAGGCACTAATTTCAATCATACTTGAAAAAAAGTTTAAAAACATCTCTAAAGAAGCACTTTGACACGGTCTTTGGCTAAACAAATCGTAACAAAGTGGCCAAACTCAAATTACTCAATACATTTTCATTATCTGAACTTACCGTCGTTTGAGTCGTTCGTCTACTTGTGCCATCATAGCCGCCGAAGTAAGATGACCATATTTCTTCTGCCAAGTGTAAGTGTCTAAGGAAACCTCCTTCTTCAGAAGCCGCCTCATCGGCCTCTTTGGAGCTAACGGCCTCAATTCTAAACGAGAATATTAATAAAAATCAAATATCATCTCAGTTGAATTTGGAACTGCTTTCAATTTCTTCTTTATTATTGTTTGACTTACCATCTACATCTTTAGTTGGTGCTGCATAAGTTGGTATTTTCACATAAGTAGCAGGCGTGTTATGTAGACATATAATAGGTAGACATCCTGTTCACAAAAAAAAAACAATGAACCGTAAGAAAATATTACTAGAAAAAAATCCACGCGGACCAGGCAGCAGACGGGACTCGAACCAGCACTCTTCGCTATCCGGGCGAATGCACTGATCATTATGCTACCGCGGCCCTGATGGCCGTGTCGAAATCTTTCTAGCCTTTTTTAAGTTTCAAGGCAACGCCATCTCTTCGCATTGTAGGTAACCCACAATGTCAAATGAATACCTTTATAAGTAAAAAACATTTCAAAGAAGAAATAGCAATTACAGTTATAGCTTTTTTGTTTTTTAAGCATGTAACTGCTCGATGTTTAAATCTAAAGAAAGTATTACTAGAAAAAAATCCACGCGGGCAGGCAGCAGACGGGACTCGAATTCGTCTGTTGCCTGGTCTTTTGGAACTTTTGCAGCAGTTACACGCTTAAAAAATAATAAATAATATAACAAGCAACCGAGTTTATTCACAAAACTTATTATAATCTTCAAGAAACACCTATGTGAAACTTGTGAAAGAGATGAATAGAGTCTGTGCGGGAAGAGAATGGGCGTGGCGAAAAACGGAACTAACAATAAGATTTTTATTTGGCAATCAAACTCAGCAATCTGTAAAACGTCAAAGTTTTATATTGATACGGATTTGTTTGTTGTTGTGATTTCTTGCGGTTTTTTGTATTTAATCATGTCTAAAAGGGGTAAAACCTTACAAATACGGTAGAAATGCACTACAGCGCCCTCCAATCTAAACCCCATTCTCTTTCCGCACAGACTCTAGTAGAATTCATACAATGCGATTGTTTTTGTCATCACTACCATCAGAAGCAAACATTAAATAGAATGAATTATAGACGACTTACCCCTGTCTAGAAGATGCACAACTATCCTGGAGCAATCGCTGGTAATCTGGAAGCCCAGTAAAGGCACGTGCAAAGCCAACGAAGTTAGGGCTAGCCCTCGTTTCGTCTCCCAGATTATGAGGGTTTTATCTTCCGCACCTGGTGGACAATTTAATTTTATCTAGCTAACTTGACTGGTAAATTAAATTTTGATGTCTCTTTTACACTGCGGGCGGAGCGTATCCACAATGGATAGTAATTAACGCAAATTTGCTAATTATTCTGAGCGGACATGACAAACCCTCTTCGGAAAACAAATTAAGCATTATTTTGGCAAGGATAACTAAGGTAAGGTGATATTATAGTTTCTAAGTTAATATCGGTATTCGACTACATATTTAGTTGTAAGCCGTTTTACTCATAGGAAATCTCGTTCTACATAGTAAAGCATTTCTTAAAATATTTGTATTCATAACTTCTACGACACTTTATAAGTTATCATTGGCAAGTATGGCGCCAGTGAACAAAAGAACTGATGACATTGAATGTTTAAAACTAAACATTTATATTTCACTACTTCACAGTGATGTTTGTGTGATGCTTTACTAAACCCACAGCGGATGAAGTTGATATTATGTATAATTATAGATAATAACATTTAATTAATATTTTTTCAAAATAACTGGCATACAATTATTGGGCCGACCTGATGGTAAATGGATACCATAGCCTTTAGAAGATTGCAATGCCACCACTCGTGTGTTATCTACCATATTAAACCTTACTCTGTGGAATTCTGAAAACCTTATTAATCTACTAAAACGTTACACAAATCTAAATAACCTTCATTAAATTTAATGCTTACCAGAAACGGCGATAGTCCCGTCTCCCGTGACTTTGACGCAAGTGACTTTGCCCAGATGACCCGACAGCAAATGGAGATCGGAGCCAGTGTTGATGTCCCAAACAATGAGGTTGCAATCCCAAGAACCTGACACTACTTGAGTTTTGTTCGTTATAGAAACCGCCACACAAGTCACTATGTCCGAATGACCGACTAAAACCTGCGAAAGGAGAAAACTTGATATCTTTGCTGCTAGAAAATAAGTTTATCCTTTATTCTCAATTACTTATGTTTAAGCACCATAAGGAAAAAATACAGGGTCATAGAATCATTCTATAACACTATTATAGTGTCGCCTTGATGACTACAATATTAGAATAAAAGTAGAAGCAATATTGCCTTTAATGTTGTAAAAAACTGAGAAACCTTAATTTAGGCACTGAAGACTTTGAATTTCCTTTGTAATACTTTGACTAGTCTTAACAGAGAACTTTAATATTCTTGATAAGATTACTCTGAACTGAAGGGACGGTTTGTTTATATTAAATATTATAAGCTCGATTGCTATTCTAAATTTTTTAAAATAGTAACAGGATTAAGTTCTATAAATAGTGATATGATTAAATTGGATTTCGGACAAGCAGTGCTGTCAGATTGCAGATAAAAAAGTTAAATATAAAAGATGTTGTCTTAAATGAATTAAAAGTACGTTTATATATAACAAGGAAATGTGCTCTCCGAGGCCTTCAATAGGTTCATATTAAATAGGAGAAAAGCTGTTTTTTTTTTTCATATTTCTTTCATACATTCTATAAAAAGAACACATTTAACATGCATTCTGAAATCATTACACATTTTTTGTGTGCTTTCATGTTTAAAAAGCAACAAATAGCTTTACTGAAAATTTTGAAAAAAAAGTTTACGTATTTCTTTTTAAATAAAAAATCACTTCCGAATCCTGTACGATTGTTTGTTTGATACTATAGTTTAGGCTCGTACTCGTATTACAGAATGACAACTAAGTGTTCATCATTACTTGAGTACTGTTAGAAAGGGACGTTGCTATGTGCTATATATAGCGACATCCCTAGAAAGGGAAGGGTAGTTAGAAAACTATGCTTAAGACTAGATCAATCACTGAGAATATTTCTATAATACGGGCCTTAGTATGCTGAAACTGCATAATATCGGTAGTTTGATGACTAGCCTAAGGAAGTTTTAGACGGTTCCGCACCTGGGACAGTTTGCCGCCGTCGAGTTTCCAAACTTTAAGCGACATGTCCATGGAGCCCGTCACGACATGTTGCGAGTCGGCCGTGAGCGCGAAACAGGTGACCCGCTCCGCGTGTGACACGGACCGCCTCTCCTCGCCGCTGTCGCCACCAGCGAGGGCCCAAATACGAACCGAGTTGTCACCATCGGATAAAACCTAAGAAATCGGGAAATTTCTGTCATAGACTCACATTGCTTTGTGATCTGTTGCAAGGAAGCTAATTCTAAACAGCTTGCGCAGTATAAGTAGGTAAGGATCAAATTCACTCGCAGTAACAAAAATTAAATAACAGAATAAAATTAGATTCAACATTGAAATGAAAGTAGGTAATTTATTTCAAATTTCAATGACACTAACTTAAGAGAGAAGAACAAAGGAGAAGCTGAGAAGAAAAGTATGCTAAATAATAATAAAAAGGTCTAAAATAATAAAAACCTACTATCTATCATTTATTCGTTTTACTAATAAATATTACAAAGAGACAAAAGGTGTATTTATACAATATGTTTGTGTCGTGAAACACTCGGTTGTAATGATGTTAAAAATGAATACATTAAGTAAGTATAAGTATATAACTACACACTATGAAACAGCTGACGGTTGTAACGGAATAATCATGCACTTTCTTTTCGCTTAGCCCTCATCCGCCAAGTCCGTACTGTCCGAAAAGGAATCTAGTTCCAAAAACTTACTCCATTAGTTCTAACGTCGAATGACTTGTGCACGCGTATACCTATAATACTTACAGCATACTTCATATTCAATGTCACGTTCAAGCTCGCTGACGGACCGGTGGTGGAATGTAACACGATTCCCGAATCGACCAACCACACGTGCACATTTCGCGCCCTGTCGCTAGACATTGCTCGACGTCCATCCGACATCATTAGCAACGACTGCAATGCGGCTGAATGACCCTACGTAAATGAGATGAGAATGTCGTCTAAATAAACATACTACATGTAATAACAACGTTCGAATATGTCATAGAGCGTGTCAAAATGTTTGGAATCCAATTGAAGTAATAGGCATTAATTAGACACAGTCCTTAAAATCAAAAACTATTGTATTAATCAAGAGTAATATGATGCCAATTTGAAAAAACTCCTATACAAACACCGTTTAAAGATCAACAGTGATAATGATGTCCAAAGACTGTTTGACGAACTATTATTTTAAGTTGATTGATCTTAAAAATGTACAAATCATGCAAATTACATGAATATTCCCAACCTTGTATGTCAAGGACGGCGAATTGTCAGCCAATTGCCAAACAACTACTGTTCTGTCTTCTGAACCACTGAGAACTAGTAGGTTGTTTGGGGAGAACGTGACGCAAGTGATATGACCTATGTGCCCATTGAGAGTGGTTTGGAGTCGGTGTGTCGAAAGCTGCCACACTCTGACGAGACCGCGGGCACATCCGCTCACCGCTAGCTGTCCATCCCGTGAAACTTCCAAGCAGCTGATTGGTATCAGTTCGCTTTGTTCAGCCTGTAGATAAATACTGCACATCATTCGGTTATCCATTTATAAAGGAATAGGTAAAATGTCAGCATCTCCGGAATTTTATACTTAAGAATAAAAAAAAAAAATTACTGGTGAATATCTTTTTTGCTTTGATGCTCTGTATATCATTATCACTGAATATAAGTTTGTAAAATTACCAAAATTTAGGATGGCATTGAAAATACATGCATTGGAAAAACTGGTTGGTGGTTTAAATTAATTCTACGAATTTAACCAATTTGAATGTTTATATAAATATAGAAATATTAATTTTTAATATTTAATTTGAACTGATTTAAGTAAAAAAACAATTGATCTCAAAAGACTTCGATTCTTTTTAAGCATCCTGGTTTAAAACAAAAAGTATAAATGAAACACCTATTGTGCTCACCTGCAGCAAAGTAATATTCGTTGTGGATTTCGTTTGTCGTCTCTTCAGTTGTTTCGTTGGCCTGAAGTTGGTTAAGTTGTCTTCCGTGTGGAATGAATAGATAGTTACCCTGTTGCCGCCTATAAGAATGTTTCAACTATCAATATATCCATTGCATGAGCAATAATGTACTCATCTTTTGACAGATGTTTAATATTTTAATACATAGTTATATTATTTTGGTAATAATAATCAATTTCACTGAATAAATTAGTATACATTTCATAACAATAATAATAAAATATCAACTGATAAAACTTGCAGTTTGCGTAAATAATGCATGTTTCTTAGACTTCTTTGGTATGTGTATAATGTCTGTTTACTAAAATTTATGGTCAGGAAAATGTATACTAAACCATTATATTGTAGGATTCAAGTTTTAACTTACCGGCTGCTAATAGGAAATGGTCTTTATCAGCAATAGCTAAAGAGGCAAGGTCGTGAGCCGCAGCAAGTGTTCGTAGGAGTTGCCCACTATGTAGGCTGTATACGTAGATACGCTGATCGGCACAACCGACAGCAGC